>CM053789.1:826138072-827463072 GCA_028749045.1 Cupressus sempervirens
ATGTGTTCATGCTATTTTTTTTTATATGTTAACATTTAAGTTAAAGTAATGGTAATCATATTTAACATCTAAGATATGAATGTTAAGTACTTACCAAGCATATTCAATATTTACTGAGTTAAAAAATTTTATGTGTATTTTTCAAGCATCAACAATATTTAGTTTTTAGAGTTTATTTTGTACTAACATCTAAAGGGATCAGGGATATGTTTTTTTGATCTTAGATTGATTTTGACAAGTGAATGTATAGAATAAATGGAAGGGGGTGGGGTGTGAATTAGTTATCCAAGGTCCAAATGTATAAATAGAACTTTTCACAACTTAGTGAACCCATAAGACATTCATATCCATGCATGCATCCATTATCTAATTACTAAAAGTTGTATGTTACTATCAAATCAACTTGCAACAATGTAAAGCATGAAACACAACACATTCATTAGCAAACTTGACTCAATGATTTATGTGGAAACCCAATTTGGAAAAAAAAAACCTGTAACATGCTACTCCATTTCACTCTTCTAAAGTGATGCCCTATGAAAGGCCAACCCTATTAAAGTTTACAATACACACTATTAAATGTGACCCAATTAAGAGATTTTGATCACCTTGTTAGAAGTGTGCCTTGTTCGAGGAATTTAGGCCATTCACTTAGAATGACACCCAATTAAAGGATTTACAAATGATTTTTAGGTCAACCTTGATCCTAAGTATTTACCCTAGACTGATACAATTGTTAGAGAGTAATAGTAGAGCTTTGATTTGATACAACTTACAACTTCTCTTGCAAATTATAGATCTCTATCTAGTCCTCAATTCTACTTGGTCTTCATACTTTGTAGCTCTGATAGCTTGTTCACCCTTCAAGCATTAATTGACTTAAGCTTTCTTTCTTAACATGCCATTGTAGACTTTTCTCTTAGATCACTTGATGAAGCAAAACCCTTAACTCCTTTTTCTCCTTAGGTTCTAGCACATGACAACTTTGCTTCATGACCAGACATTCCTATAAATAATAAATTAGAATATTTTTCTACTCATTTTCCATGATCTAATTTAGGGTTTTGTATGGATTAGGTAGGATACAATGTATCTACCCCATATCTTGTCTTTGCTAGAAACATCTCCTAGAATCCATTAGAATTCACCTAAAAATGGTTTACATAAAGTTTTGTGCCACCAGCTCATCAACCTTATCTTCTTCTTGGTTCACAAGTTTCAAGAAAAAAAACTCTTTACCTTAGATTTGGTGAATCTTTGATCTTTAATATAATGCAATAGCTCGAAATTATCAATCTTCTAATGCTTGGCACATACTACATTTCTCCACATCAACTAAAGTTTATTGATGCTTGGTATTGATTATGCTTTACTCGGCATCAACTGTCTTGCTAAGTATAGCTAACATTTTATAACCTTAATAGATTATCATTACATCATATCATCACTATCTTATTTAATCCTTGTACTTCATTACATAATCATAACTCAACCTTTCCTCTAGGTGCTATTGTTTTTGATAAGATAAGCATGCTTTGAAGGGACCCTGAAACACTTTACAAATCAAGAATTTTCAATGAAGCCCAAACGAAAAAAAACTACAGTCCTAAGGAAGAATGGATCACAAAATAGAAGTGACCAGAGTGGCATCACAAATAAAATAGTACACATCAGCCACACAACCAAGTTTTGAAGGGTGTCTAAAACCCTATATGAGACAAAAAAAGGAGAAACAAGTCACCAAACAAAAGGTGACCATAGTGGCAAAACATAAAATAAGAAAATAATAGCCACAAGAATAGGTTTTTATTGGGCTCTTAAAACCCCAAAAATGAAACACACTACCAAGAGAAAAAGGCCAAAAGAGCCAAGGGACAACTAGCCAAAAGCCAGGAGAGTCAAACTTTCCCTTTTGAGCCCTTCTTATTAGACCTTAGTGCCTTGTCAAAAGAGGGAGTGGGAGGCTTTACTTTTTTTCCTTTTATTATAGTCCATATATCCTCCACCAAACCAACAATCTTCTACCACCAAAAATTAGCACCATCATAGCCAAAACGTAAAACCCCGAAGGCCAAGGAAAAGGACAAAGAAGAGGAAGTGACAATAGAGACTTGAGACAAAATAGTGGCACCCAACAAAGGTACCATAGAAGGAACTGCCTTGGAAACACCAGAAGAAAGACCAGGAACCACAAATGAGGGAGCCAAAAGTGGATCCATTAAAAAGAATTTAGGAGAGGGCAGATCAACAAAGACAGGAGTAGAGTCCAATCTAGAAATTGAGAAATCTAGAGACGAACCTACTGTCACCACTGAAGGAGCTAGGGGAGGGGACAAAAAAGAAATAGAAGTAGAATCAACCCCAAAAATAGGGATAGTATCAAGAAAACCAAGAACAAGAATAGAAACCAGAGACTGGCCAGTAGTCACCATAGGAGGGGTTGAAGGAGGAACCTTCTTCAACATGCTAGGAGAAGAAAGAATCTGTGAAGAGTTCTCAACAACCTTCTCATACATGTAGTGGTCTTTTGAGACCCCCTTCCACTAAGAAGGGGACATTTTTAGTCTAGATTGACCTGAAGAGCACCTAGTAGCCAACTGACCAGTCAAGTGGCAATTCTTGTAGTGAAAGGGGATACCCTCATAGTCTACAAAAATATTTCAAGAACCAAGAGGAGAATCCACTAAAATCATATTTGGGAGTTCCTTAGAAATGTTGATCTCAACAAGAATGTGAGAAAATGTTGACCGATACAAGCCGTCAATATCCGAGTTAGATTTCATGAAGTCTCCAAGCACATTCCCCACCTCCACTAGGAAAGGTTCTAGCCAAAGATGAAGGGGAAGGTTCAACAGCCTTACCCATAGAGGGATCTTATTAAAAGTTTCAGTCAAAGGGTTGAAATCCTTGTGCCAAATTTTTTCCATCAAGGGAAACTTCCCATCCCAAGAGAAAATATTACTGAGGATGGCATTTCTATCATCTATAGAATCAAATTTTACAACAAAAAAAACCCCTTGCCACGGGGTAAATTTGGGCACTCTTCAAAATGAATGGTTTCCAAACATGGGATATCCATGCATGCAAATCTAAAAGAGAGGGCCAGAAACCCTTAAAGCAAAAGATAGTAGCAAAAACCATGAAATCATCCAAATTAATAGAAATCTTATCAACTAATACCACAACTAGCATAATAGCACAGAACCCTGAATGCACGGTATCATGAAACCTTGGTTGCATAATTTGACCACTAATACCAACCTCAAATGTAGCCACATCAGCATAGGAAATGGCTAAACCACCCACAACTCTAGGCAAAACCCTAGCTCGATCAACAAAAATAGAAGTGACTATCGTAAAGCCAGACACAGGAGAAGAAGTCGAAGCAGCCATGAGAAAGAAGCTAGACATAGGAGATAGAACAGGATAGGTTGGGTGAAAAGCCAAACAAGAAGCTAAATCTAGACATAGGAGAAAGAATAGAATTAAGGCCCAAGCCGAGCCTAGGCATAGAAGCTAACTCTAAAGCCAAAGCTAGGCATAGGAGCTAGGCACAGAAGATGAAATGAAGCCAGGGGCTAAAGCCTAAGCTGAAGCCGAAGCCTGGTGCAGGGAGCTAGGTGGGAAGGAAATACAAAAAATATTATCTTAAAAGAAGCTAAAAGCCAAGTGCAAAATCAAGAATGAAGCTAGGGGTAGAAGTCGATGTCAAAGCTAGGCGCAGGAGCTTGATCGAAACTAGGGGCCAAAGCCAAAGTTGAATCCAAGCATAGGGAGCTAGGCGGGAAGAAAAATTCAAACATTAGAAGAAATAAGGATATCCATCTAGGTGCTATTGTTACCTTATTGATCAAATCCTCTTCATCAACCAACTAAGTGATAGAAGTTGTCTTACCAACAAATAGTCGGTTTGACAAGACAATTATTAAAACACATAATCTTTTTCAACAATCTCCCTCTTTCAATAATCTCTCTTAACAATGATATTTTCAATCAAATTTCAACAATCTCCCTCTTTGGCATTGATGGAAAACCAAACCGATTGACCAAGTCAATCAAATGATGAACATCTTGTTCAACCAATCTAACTATGTTAAAATAGTAAGGAAATACCAAAAGGAAAGCTTGTATTGAAATTTCTCCCTCTATCAACAACTTCCATCCTCTGATTAGGTTACAAAAATCTTTTTTATAACTCCCTTTGAGTTCCTTCTTGTATCTCCCTCTAGAAAAGGATATCTCCCTCTTTCTTACATACATGTGTCTTCTTCTAATCAACAACATTAACAATTACCTAATGTCCCTCTAAGATCAATAACATTCTCCATCTTTGATACTTTCTCCTTTCAATGATGATCTTTCTTCCTTTTTTATCAACAAATCTCTCCTTTTGATAATGATTAGTTTAATGTACTTTCTCCCTCTTTGTTTTGGGGGCTCTTGATCTATAAATCTCTCCCTCTTTGACAACAATTCAAAAGACATATACCAAAAATTTGTCACCTTAAACTATATAGATATAAGCTTTTATAGTTTCTTCAGTTTCTCCCTCTGTCACCTTGCTTGTGACTGAGCTCTGTGATTACGTAAGGAAACTCCTAAAGTAAGATTAATTGCATCAATTTGTATTATATGAACATCAACTTGTTTGATGCAGGGAACTCCTTCTATTACTTAAATAGCCTTTGATAGGGGTATCACCCCTAGTTTACCTCTTAGATACTCATGTGCATCTTTAGGTAATGGTTTTTAAAAAATATCATCAATTTGCTCCTTTGAGTTAACATATTCCATCTTCACTTCTTTGTCTTGAACTAACTCTCTCAAGTAATGATACTTGTTTGCAATGTGCTTTGTCTTTGAGTGCATCACTAGCTTTTTTATATATTGATAGCACTTTTATTATCACAATAAAGTATCATTGGTCTTGTGATTTCTTCATTCATTCCTTTGAGTAGTTGTGTGATCCATACAATGTTTGTGTAGTTTATAGTACCATCAACATATTTAGCTTCAGCAATAGATTGTGAAGTAAAACTCTATTTCTTGTTAGTCCATGTAACTAGTATCTTGCCTAAGAAAAATGCTCCTCCACTGGTCCTCTTTCTGTCATCAATGTTTCCATCCCAATCAATGTCAGCATAAGCTCGCAATTCAATTTTTTTAGCCTTCTTGTAGTAAAGAACAAACTCTTTTGTTCCTTTTAGATATCTCATTATTCTCTTCATAGCCATTAAATTGTTCTCCCTAAGATTAGTAGAGAATAATGCAACTATCCCTATAGATAATGCAATATTAGGTTTGCTATGTACTATATATTGCAATTTTCCAATCATAGACATGTATAATGTTTGATTCACCTTAGCTAAATCATCATTCTTTGACAACTTGTGTCCTATCACCATAGTTGTACTTACGGGTTTAGAATCCTCTAGTCCAAAAGTTTTCAATATTTCTTTGGCATACTTTGACTAAGTGATGTATATACCATACGTCATCTAATAAACTTGCAAACCCACAAAAAATTGATTTCTCCAGACAAAGACATTTCAAATTTTTGCTTCATCTGATTTGCAAAATCCTTACACAAAGCATCTTATCCTCCAAATATGATATCATCAAAAAATATTTTAGATGTCAAAACACCTTTTCCTTTCTCTATATTTATATATAAATTTTTTTTATCAACAGTCCTTTCAAATCTAATCTTCACAAGATAAGTATGAATTCTCTCATACCATTCTCTTGGTGCTTGTTTCAAACCATGTAGGGTTTTGTGTAGTCTATATACCATGTTCTTATTGTTATCATCAACAAAACTTTCTAGTTTGTTCTATGTAAACTTCCTCTTCTAGTATGCCATTCAAAGATGCAGATTTAACATTCATTTGATAAAATTTGAAACATTTGTATGCAACATAAGAAAGTAGAGTTCTTACTCCTTCCATTCTAGAAACAAGTGAAAATGTCTCCTCATAGTCAATTTCTTCTTCTTGTGCATATCCTTAGCAAACTAATCTTGCTTTATTTCTTGTGACTTCACCATTCTCATCTAACTTGTTGCTGAATACCCACTTGGTGTCAATCACATTCTTGTATTCTAGTCTAGGAACTAGACTCCATGTTTTATTGTTCTCTATCTATTCAATCTCTTCTTCCATGGCTTTGTACCAGTCCACATCTTCTAATGCATCTTTCACTATTTTGGGCTCCTTCATGCTTAGGAAACATGATTGACTTCTGAATTTCTTTCATGTCATTGGCCTAGCATTTTTATCTCCAATGATTTGATCAATAGGATGATGTCTTTTGACATATTTGGACAATCTTGGCTCAGCTCTTGTTTCTTCATTTTGTCTTTCAGCTTCACAATAATTGTGTATATCTTTGTTAGATATCTCAGCATCTCTTTTATGTGTACTAATCTCAAATTCATAATGTGCATCTTCTTCATTTTGAAACTTGACTTTTGAATGTAGCTTAATTCTTGAATACAACTTGACATTTACAAGATGTGACGTAGTAGTTACTGAAACTTACTGTCAATTTGGAACTTGATTTATAGAATCTTCCTTAGTAGGCATTCCTTCATAAAAGTATACAAATGACCTATATTCTTCTAATTATTTTATAGGTTCAGCCTCATGTACTTCTCTAAATTCATCAAAATTCACATTTGCACTTTCCACAATTTTGTTAGTGTTAGTATTCAAACACTGATAAGCTTTACTACTTGTGGAGAAGCCAAGGAGTATATCTTCTTAACTTTTTACATCAAGATTTCCATTCCTAAAATCTTTAAAAATGTAACACTTACTTCCAAATACCTTAACGAATTTTACATTGGGTGGATATCCATACCATAGTACAAAAGGTGTTGAATGAGTACCTCTCTTTATTTGCACATGGTTCAAGTATATAAAACAATACTTACAACTTCTCTCTAGTATTTTAGAGCATCATTCTTCTCCATCATAAGTGTTTTGGCATAGTCCATTATAGACTTGTTTCTCCTTTTAGCAATCCCATTTTGTGGGGGTGGTCCTAGAGGTAGATGTCTATCTTTTGATTCCTCTATCATTATAGAACATCCCAAACTGATTTGATGTGAATTCTCCTCCTCTATTTGATCTCAAGAATTTTAGATGTTTACCTATTTCTTTCACAACTCTAGCCAAGTACCACTTAAACATTTGGAAAGCATCAAATTTCTATTTCAAAAACACATCTGTCATCATCCTAGAATATTCGTCATCAAATAGAATTATGTACTTATCTACTCTATAGCTTTGCACTTCAATTGGTCCACACAAGTTAGTATGAACAATCTTTAGTATTTCTTTAGAGATATAAGCTTTACTCTTAAAGCTTGACTTTGTCATTTTACCTAGTTGACATTGTTTGCACACTACATTATAAGGTTTCTTCAACTTTGGAAAACCTCTAACTTTCTTTGCGTTACTGAGACTAACCAAGTTATCAAATTTATCATGACATAATCTCTTATGCCAAAGCTATACATCATCAAATTTTGGAACAAAAAAGTAGCATCCTCTATATCAAGATAGAATAGATTACTTCTAGTTTGATCACCTTTTCCAATTAGTTTCCCATTTGTGTCATATATCTTAGTAGTATTGTTTCCAAAATTAACCTTGCATCCAAAATTATTCAATTGTGACACACTCAACAAGTTATAGTTAAGTCCTTCAACATAGTAAGCATTGTCACATGAAATCTTATTTGTGATTTTGATAGAACCTTTTCCTTTTATCAAACATGGTGCATCATTATCAAATCTTACACTATTTCCATCATAACAATTCAAGCTAATGAACTTACTCCTGTCTCTAGTCATGTGATGTGAGCATCCATCATTAATGATCCATCTATAATTTTTGTTCACACAAGTCACAAGTGCAGTTGCCTCATCTTCATCAAATTCATCCTTCATTGCAACATACAACACTTCATCATCATGTTCATCAGAATCATCCATATTTTTTTCTTTAGCGGTGTAGCATGACTTCTTTCCTTTTTCTTTGTAATATTTTCTATCATTCGTTCTTGTATTTTTGTACTTGTTGTCATCTCTATAATTCTTCTTCTGTGTACATCTTGCAGCAACATGACTGACCTCATTGCGATTGAAACAAATGATGGGTAACTTACTTTTGAACTTGCCTTTACCTCTATCAAATATTCTTGCCAATAGTGCGTCCAATTGTTCAACATCTTCCTCATCTATATCACTATCACTAGATACATATTTTATCTTTCTCTTCTTATTCTTCTACTTCACCTCATTAGACTCCTTCAATAAAAACTTGGATTTGAATGTAGATTCAAGTCTCTTAGGTTTGTAATTATCAAATTTAGATAGCTTAGGAGTAGTGAATCTAGCTACCAGACCTTCAAGGGCGAGATCATTTCCTAGAATACATCTTAGTTCTTGAATTATAGAAAATCTACTAGCATAAATAAGAAGTAATGTTCTTGAGACTTTTCTTTTATTCTAGTAACATATTGAGCAATATTCTCACCTTCTTCCATTCTCATATCATCAAACTTACCTCTAAGACTCTCATATTTGACTCTTTGAACATTTTTGTCTCCTCCATAGATGGTGTTTAGAGCATCCCACATTTTTTTTGCAGTGTCACAGCCTTTGATATCATCAAATTTGGCATAGCTTAGGGCTTAGGCAATCTCCAACATTGCTTGATTGTGTTATTTCTTGTTTTTCATATCTTTAGTAGTTAGGGCTCCAATGGGATCAACATGTTCCACTATGGTAGAATGTGCATGATCTCCAAGTCCTCCAAGGTGTATCTTCATCAAAATTTTCCATGAAGGAAAGTTATCTCTATTGAGCTTCAATACTTCTCTTTTAGACATCTCAATCTTTAGGCTTCTAGTCCTTTGAAACTAGTCCTATTAAGTGGGTGAATCAGTTATCCAAGGTTCAAATGTATAAATAAAAATTTTCACAACTTCGTGAATCGATAAGACATTCATACCCATGCATGCATCCATTATGTAATTACTAAAACTTGTATATTATTGTCAAATCAACTTGCAAAAATGTAAAGCATGAAACACAACACATTCATCAATACACTTGACTCAATGATTTATGTCGAAACCTAATTTGGGAAAAAACTACCAGTAACCTGCTACTC
The DNA here is from genome assembly GCA_028749045.1 of Cupressus sempervirens. NCBI lineage: Eukaryota > Viridiplantae > Streptophyta > Pinopsida > Cupressales > Cupressaceae > Cupressus > Cupressus sempervirens. The sequence goes on from CM053789.1 coordinate 826,147,255, forward strand.
CTTTTTTCACTCTTCTAAAGTAATGTGCTATGAAAGGCCAACCCTGTTAAAAGTTACAATACACACTATTAAATGTGACCTGATTAAGGGATTTCAATCACCCTATTAGAAGTGAGCCTTATTAGAGGACTTTATGCCATTCACTTGGAATACCACCTAGTTAAATGATTTTAAAATGACTATTAGGTCAACCTTAATCCAAAGGATTTATCCTTAGCTGATACAATTGTTAGAGATTAGCAATAGGGTTTTGATCTGATATAACTTACAACTTATCTTGTAGATTATAGATCCTTTTTGAGTCCTTAATTCTTCTTGGACTTCATACTTTGTAGCTTTGATAGCTTATTCACCCTTCAAGAATTCATCTCCTTAAGCCTTCTTGCTTAACATGCCATTGCAAACTTTTCTCTTGGGTCACTTGATGAAGCAAAAATCTTAACTCCTCCTTCTAGACATTCCTATAAATAGGAAATTAGAATATTTTTTTGTTCATTTTCCATCATCCAATTTAGGGTTTTGGATGGATTAGGTAGGATACAATGTATCTACCCCATATCTTGTCTTTTTTAGAAACATCTCCTAGAATCCATTATAATTCACCTAAAAATAGTTTACATAGAGTTCTATTCCACCAACTCATCAACCTTGTCATCCTCTTGGTTTGCAAGTTTCACAAAAGAAAACTTATTGGCTTAGATTCAGTGAATCTCTAATCTTTAACATAATGTAGCAGCTCAACATTATCAATCTTCTAATGCTCAACACATACTACATTGCTTGGAATCAACTATAAGATCACTCATCATCAACTAAAGTGTATTGATGCTCAACATCTACTAAACTTTACTTGACATCAATTGTCTTTCTCGGCATCCACTAGAGTTTACTTTCACTTGGCTCTAACTTTTTTCTCAACTTTCATTGACTTTGCTCGACACCTACTATCCACTTGGTCAAGCTTAGCAAACAAACTTTGTGTAACTTGTTCTTCTAAACCTTCTAAGTGTAGCCAAATTTTTGTAACCTTAAGTAGATTATCAATACATCATGTCATGATTGTCTTAACTGGTCCTTATACTTCATAACTCAACCTTTCCTCTAGGTGCTATTGTTACCTCTTATTGATCAAATCCTCTTCATCAATCAACTAAGCGATAGTACTTGAATCTTATAAGTAGTTATCTTACCAAAAAATAGAAATTTTGACATCAGTGACAATACAATGATTCAAACACATAGTCTTTTTCAACAATCTCCCTTTTTCAATTATCTCTCTTAACAATTATCTTTTCAATCAGATTTCAACAATGTTTATAGGATTAAATCATATGATTTACATGTTATTTTAGTATATTAATATATGTGATGAATGAATGGTCCAAGTTTAAACTCTTGATTCACCCCCACCTTCTCTAAGAAGTTTACTCTCTTCCCACTTGTAATTCCAAAAATTTGTATTAGAGCCTTGTTCTCTAAAAGAGAAGCTTTGAATCTTTGAGAAAGATCTTGAAATGGAAGTCTACAAGTTGGGAAAGACTATTGAGAACTAGGAGATTGAAATACATCTCATAATATATCAATTGAATGAAGCAAGAGAGGAACTAAAGAAATCCTTGAAGAGAAGGAAAGAAATTGTCATTGCAGAGAATGACACTACCAAGCTATTTTTAGATGGTAACTCCAATGAATTTGATGTAATAGTTGTAGATCTAATGGGAAAGAACAAAAATCTAAGCTAAGGAAATCAGAAATCTCAAGCTAGAATAAGAATCACAAGCTTTACTACTATGTGAGGAGACTAAAAAGAAAAAGAAGAAGAAATCTATACAAGACAAAGCCATGATTGAAGAAGACAAAATAATTCTAGCAAATAAATTGGAAGAGAAGTTATCATAGTCAACCAAGATCTCCAACATGAAATTGGATACTCTAAGTCAAATAATGAATGCCAAATATGAGCTGAATGTCAAGGAAATTGAGATAACTACATTGAAGTTGTAGAATGAACAATTGCAGAGTGACCTGAAAAGAGAAAATGAATTTTTTGAAAGTCTCAATAAGCCAAATGAAGCCATCAAATATTTTGAGAAATTACTAAGATCCCCTAGATCCAACAAAGATACATCAAGACTAGGCTAAAAAAGCACTGAAGAAGGAGAATCATCCAAAGTTGCTAAAGAAAGGAACATCAGAGGTAAGAAATCCAAACCTACTTGTCATAATTTTGGTAAGAAAGGACATACTGTTAACGTGTGCAAGAGAAAAAATACAAATCAAAGTGTCAAGTCTAAGAACATGACTCATTTTCATAAGTTCAACAAACAAGGTCATCAGGCACATGAATGTAGAACTAGGACCATGCATAAAAAAAGATTTGAAAGATATTGCTACAACTATCAAAAGTATGGACATAGAGCTTTTGAATGCAGATTACAAATCCATGTGGTCATCAAAAAAGCCAACAAAGATAAGAAATAGTGGAAACTTTTATAATAAGGATTATAATACAAGATATAACTATCACTATTATTAAGAATATGGATATATTCCTAAGAATTGTATTAGGACACACTTCAATGGTAATTACAAAAGGTGGTTGAGTCAAACTACATGTTTTAGTTGTTTGAAGAGTGGCACCAAGTTGTGAATTTGATAAAGGCAAAGGCAAGGAAGATGTTGAACACAATAGAGATGAGATGAACAAAACATGGAAAAAAAAGATGCGTGTAGCACATCAAATGGAGAAGGGATAACTTCACCCAATGGGTTAGGTGATCACACCTCATCAATGTAGGCAATCAAGAGGTATGGAGGACTAATATTCAAGAATTATATCATACATCAGTTCTAAAGTAGATAGTAATAAAAAGAGTACATTATTATGAATGAAGATGCAAGATGTTGTTGAAAATTGAAGTTAAATTTTTTAAGTTTTTCATTTTGTTGCCGAGCATGAAAAGTCTCATATGTATGTTGAGTGGAATGCTAGTAGATGCCAAGCTACTAGACTATCTAGTTGATGCCAAACTTTTAGTAGCTATTAAGTGATGGAAACATCCAATAGATATGAGTGAACCCAAAAATTTGTTGATGTCAAGCTTATAGTTGTATAAGCACTAAGCATTAAATGCAAGGGTTTTGAAGGGTATATGATTGATTTCTACTCATTATTCATCATTTTGAATTCAACCAAGAGAAAATAGATAGAAGGTGATTCAAAAACCTATCCAAAGTATTTACAAAAAATTTGACAACAATCTCACACCAATTTAATAGATTTCAAAAGGTATTTATCATAAGTCGAGCTATGCAGTTTACTTTTTCATAAACACTAGGTTGACAAACTGGTGTCTAGTTCAAAAAATGTATAAGGAAAAGAGGTTTTGAATGTCCAACTTATCAGTAATGGAGTGAAACAATCCATATTTAAAGCCATTCCTGACATAGCTTATAAAAAAGATTCTTATGGTGCTTTATCAATGATCTTGCCAAACATTATCATGGTGCAAGATGTAAGGAAGTGTTATAATTGCAAAATAGGAGGAATAGGAGATATGGAAATTAGAGATGCATATGATAGATAGTGTGAGAATTGTGTTTTGAAGGAGGAATACAAAATTATGGAGAAAAAGGGTTTGACACAAGCCCTAGAATTTCTAAAAGTGTTTAAAACTGAGTAGATATGAATTGTTCTAAGTTGAATTCATGATGGTTCTTTATGGTTGGAAGGAGGACCTATCAATATCACAAAGAGAATAATTCATAGGGTATGACCATAGACACCATCACTGAGCCACTACTAAACTTTGTTGTAAGGGTAATCTCTCATAAATTCTATCTATCTAGTGTACCCTATATAACTATGGATGTTGGCTAAAAAATTGTAAAGAATGATCATACTTATGATCTAGCAAAGCTACAACTACAACAACTAATGGAAAATATTTGAGCTAGTTGGAAAACAAAGAGTGCACAATGTAAATTTGGTTTAATTCTAGTTTTCATATTCTTTTATGTATAGAATACATTTCCCTCTTTTGGTACTATAGGATGAAAGACAAATAGGTCAATTGCAATGTAGATCAATGAATATATTGAGCAGATGGGAGAAAATTTTGAAACATTGATGATAAGCTACTTTGAAGATTTTAAGAAATCAATCAAAGAAAGAATGAGGATACCAATTTCTTTGGTTGAACAATATTATAATGACATATGATTTCTTGTTGATGCTGATTACACTTTTGTGCAAGCTACCATACCAAGGGTGAGATGGTTAAGACCACTTTGGTATGAAATTAATGTTGATGAAGCTTTAGTATCCATCACAAAACTCCTACCAGAAGAAATTGAAAAAAGTGCAAAGATATTTGGAATCTATGAAATGGTGAGACCAAAGATTGCCATGGAGTTGAAAATCGCTTCCACACTCAGAAAGAAAGACAAGTTTGTCAAGAAGCTAAAAGATAAAATTGGAGAAGGAGCTGAGGAAGAGAAAAAAGAAGAAGAGGATGAAGAGAAAGAACAAGAACAAGCACAACAACCTCTTGCATTGACTCAAGGGTAAAAGCACAGATCTGTGTCACCATTTGTGATATCAAAACATGTTTTGGTCAAATTTTATTTCTCTATCAAAACTTAATTTTTTTCAAAAAATAATAATACCCTTTTATAGATCTTAGATTCAATATCATCATTATATAAATTTTTGAGTTTTTTGATAAGTTATAAAATGTTAGAATTTGAAGATATTATAAGTTGATATTTTGACATTTTAGAAGATGCTCACTTAAAAAAGGGAAAAAAATAGTAAATCATACCAAAAAAACAAAAAAATTATATTTATCTCTAAAGGAGAGAGTACTCTTCATGAATATGTAATTTTTTCTCAAGAAGGTGTAGAATTGATTGGGAAGCTTTGACGGGAGGAAAAAATTGTTGCCTTCTAAGAAGGTCGAGCTTGAGTACTTATAACAAAGAAAATATAGATCAAAAATAATTATTTCTTTTTTTGTGCACTAGATATACATGTCATTTATAAGATATTTTCAAATCAAAACAAAAAAAGATGATTTGCATTTTATTTTTTGACGGGAACTACACCCTATATTTTTTATAGTTAAAAAAGGGACTTCAAAATAAAAGAAATGAAGAAATTCTTACTCAAAAAAAATTTAAAAAATGATAGGCATAAATTTCATCCAATTCTACACATTTCATTAGTTTACATCATTTCCAAATTCTAAACACAAATACCATTTTTTTTGTCATTAATGTTGAACTGTCACATTTTGATATCATGTTTCTTCATAAAAGGTGACACAGGTTTGTGCTTTTACCCTCAAGGAATGGAAGAGGATAAGGAAAAGGAGGAAATAGAAGGTGCCAAGGGAGAAGAAGCCAAGGAAGCACCTACTCATGTTGAGCCAAAGAAGAGAAAGGCTAAAGCTCAACCAGTGGAAAAGGCAAAGAAAATTGTCAAACCAAGCCTAGCCAAGCCAACAACTCCTACCACTAGAGACAACACACAAGCAACAAATCATAAGGCCAAGGAAAAGACCAAGAAAATAGAGCGAGGTGGCCAAGTGCAAAAGAAAAAGAAAAAAAAAAATGTTGCATAACCAAATTTAGATAAGGAAATGACATAATCAAATGAAAAGAACCAATTTAAAGTGGTAAACCATAATAATTTATCTAATGATGAAAATTTATGTGAAAATATCAAAAGCAATGCAGATTTATCTAGTTTGAAGCATATTGATTTTGAAAAACTAGGAAAAGAAGAGTAAAATCAAGTGGAAGAGGAATTGTATGCCATGATGTCTAAATTTAAGAATACTCCACTAGAAGTTTCCAAAAAAATACCAAAAAGTATTGTTGAGAAAAAGTGGCATTATTGTTTGAATATAGAGAAGCAGATCAGAGAAACCACATTAGCTCAAGTGATGCTACAGATAAGAAAGGGATAGATTGCTAAGGCTATCAAGAGATATTTTGTTAGGGTTATACCTAAATATAGAGCCTTTAGCATTCTTAAAAATAATATTGAAGATGTGGTCAAGAAATCAACCCAAATATGAAAACTTATCTATGGGTTGACCACTGTGAAACAAGGAGAAGCTAAGCCTTTAGAGGGTAAACAAGATGATAAAAATGATGACAATGATGATGAAAAAGAAAATGATAATAAGAAGGGTGATATAGTAGGCATAGAAACTAAAAATCAAACTAATGACAAGGAAATAGCTGAGAAGCAACAAAATGAATAGTGTGCAGGACACACAAGTGCTGAGTGTTAGTCCCCCACATGTCACAAGTACAACTAATAAGACAATAACTATAGAGGATGTTTTTGATACTTTAGTTTAGAACATCAATCCACTTACTATAGAAGATTTGAAAAATATTCTAGACCAATATAACCTCTAAGCAATACTCTATGAAAATCTAGTTTTTGTCATTGCAGAAGAATTGGAAAAGGCATAACTAAGGTCACAAGGGATAAGTTGAACACACAAGAACCACCTTCTATCATCCCTTCAGTTACTAGTGTACAAACTCCAATTCAAACAACATTATACACATCCACTAAGGTTGATACACATGCAAAAGTTGATACTATTGAGAAGAAGCAAGTAGAAGAGAAAGATGTTGTTGGTCTAATTTTTCACAAGGTAAAGTCTTCCTACAACTAGGTCTAAAAATCAAACAAGTTCTATATCTTTCTTATTAGGGTTTGGTTTCATGGTTTTAAAAATTTTTACCCCTATATGAAACCCTCCTAAAATAAAACTTGTGTCCCAAATAAACATGTTTAGCCTTGTGTGTTTTAAATGTTTATTGGGCATAAAGCTATTTTGAATTTTAAATATTCTTTCAAATCTATTAAATTTTCACCTTTCTGCTTCTTTGTTTCAAAATTCATTTACACCATCAAATCTTTGCAAGATCTATGATGGTCATTATGTTGCATAAATAAAATGTGAAGATCTTAACCTATGTGACATAGTGGCTACCGTAAAATATAAAAATAGTGTCGTAAAGTGGAAAGTGGGCACCAAATCTTTTAATTGCTCTAAACTTTTTGGCGATGTGACTGGTATTAGAGCTATCGGTATTAGAGAAGGGAGCATCTGAAACACATTGCAGTTTGCATCACCATGTTTTGATATTTTTTGGTGGGTTTCTATGTCACGATTGAAATTGCAAGCACCCTATAGTAGTGATATAATGCCTTGCCAAAAATTTAAGAAAAGGTAGGAGATTATGGAATGGATGTGTACCGCAAAGTTCCTAGTTGTTAGTATAGTTGTGTGACTTCAATTCCCTATTAGAAGAATTGATTACAATAATCATGGAAAAACATGGATATTTTCATGGTACTAGGATTTCACAAGGCTTTAAGGAGGTTGGTATGTCATGATCGAGAAATGAAGGAATCCCACCAATAGTGACATAGTGCCTTGACAAAAAAAGGGAATGCAACAAAAACTCCAAAAGGTGGATCCCACATATTTCATTCATTAGTACCAAGCCATGTAATTACTTTGACATGTTAGCATCATTTTAGCACATGTGCATTTTATGCGCTAGAGTTTGCAAGAAATATGGGAGGTTGCTATGTCGCTACTAGAAAATCCTTGTTTTCTACTAGTAGTGACATAGTGCCTTCCCAAAAAATATTAAATATGGCAAGGCTCTATTTTATGGTGGCACAAGAAATGATTAAAAAATTATATGATTGGCTAATATGTTAGAATATTTCCAAGTCACAAGTGACGTGGAACCACACTCAAATGAAATGGTAGATGAAGAATCTCGATTATTGGATTAAAGTTAAATCAATGATCATTGCCAAGTTGCTATTAAGAGTTGCACATTGATTATTCAACATGACATGGTGACTAAGGAAAATAATGAATGGAACCACCATAGTTAAAGAAAAATAAATGTAGATTTCTCACCATTAGATCATATTCACATCAATGGTGGGCACTTTGTCACTATGAGGAGTTGCTCATTCTTTGAGGATAGTGATATAGCAACCAAAGGAATAAAAGGAGGGACCCACCACAATCATATTAAAACATTGATCAAATGTACATTGTTAGATTGAAATGGAATCAATGACTATCACTATGTTGCATAGACAAAATGCTCAATTTTTTGTATAGTGATGTAGCGACATGATGACATATGTCCTCAAGTACTAGTGGGTCCAATCTAAGCCACCAATAGTAAAAGAAAAGCTTATGTGGAGAAAACTTACTAGATTGATTTCTAGATTGGCACGTGGTAAAGGAGTCATCCCTAGTTTTATTCCTAGATCATCGGATTTTTTGAGATTGATAGTGTATTTTTACAATTTGAATGTGATGCTATTGTGTTTGCCTTACAACATATTTATGAAGAATGAAGGCTCCTCGTGTGAACTAGTAATAGGATATATTGTAGAAAATCTTGTTATCTTTTCATACACAAACAAATCTCTAGGCTAGCGAAAAATTCAAAGCTATTAAAAACTTGTGCTTGGGGTGGTTAGTATGTGAAAGGATTTCTACTTGTTTGTAGAAGTATTGTAGAATTATAGAAGAAGAGCAATAGAGAATCAGGTACATCCTTGTTCTCACTATAAATATCTAACTACTCTATTTTTTTACAAATTGTATTCACCATGCCTCCGAAGAAGGTTTTCTCTTGCCAAGAAGATTACTTGGCCAAAAATATTCATGATGATCTCCTCAAGTTGTTACCTACATCAAAAAATGAGACTATTGAAGTAAATAAATTAACTTCTCTAAACCCTAGGGATAAAATTGTTGATGAATTGTATGATAAGGGAAATTGGGTTAGGGATACTAAAACTACACAAATGGGGCTCACCCTTTTTTTCAGTGGTTCTTAGAAAGGAAATTATTTTCCCTTCATGCCAACATTTGGAACTTTGATTTGGGAAAGCTAGTGGTCCCTAGTGTCATCATGGATGTTGATTTATTAATGACTATTGCCAAAAGATTTGACCCAACAATCAAGGTAGTAAGAAGAATAGATGGTCAATGCCTGATCATAGTAAGCCCTAAGGAAATTAGGGAAGTATTTGGCCTAGCACCACTATCACATTATCATACACCCATTGACCTACAAGGTCTAGAAAAAGAATATTTGTCTAAAAAGGATAAGATTAGGCAAGTTGCATTGAGGGCACATAAAGGAACAATTGGAAGCTTGCTAATGATTATAGCCTCCTCTAGGGAGCCTTTCAAAAAGGAATTTTTCACATCCCAGGCTATGGAAATATACATGACTCTATGAAGGGTTTTTGGCAAAGATAAACATAATTTTATGCCTATAAGTTTCGTGTATATGATAGCTTAGATTTCCTCTTTTGGTGTTGATATTATTTTTTATTTTGCCTCCTACTTATTTGAAGAAATCCATGCAAGCCTAGTTGGAATTTCCAAAGGCAAGATTGAAAAAGCTTTTGGTCATTATTCTCTATTGATGCACATGTTCTTGTTCAAAGGATCAACATATTTTGGTAAAGAAATGCATTTGAATAGAGAGAATGAGAGAGAGGCTTTGCCAATTTAGCTATGGAGTGCAAAGATGACTTGGGATGTAGAAAATGCTAGTTTTGTTAGATTTGATAGGTATTTTTCCTCAAAGTTGAGGTGGCTTTTATTAAGTGACAATCCCAGAGTGCCCAAGGCACTAGTAAATTTTATTAAACCCATGGATAACCCATCTAGTTTGAATGTATCTCATAACTAGGGAGACATTATACCATACCCTATTTCTATTGTTATTAGAGTTTATGGTTTTCAAGGGACTCCTCATGTTTTCCCTTAACAAGTGCCACTAAAGATAGGAAAGCTAAGGTATTATGGTAGTTGGGAGGATTGGAGGAAAAATATTTGGTGAAAAGAGGAAGAGGTTCAATTTTTCCAACTTGTACTATAGCCCACCATTTTGTTATTACAAAGGGAGGCTGGTTATTTTTATAAAAAAAAAAAAGATCAATATAAGATGGCAGTGTCTCATCCTCATTTTTGTGATAATGAGAGACTCTATGACTTGGCTTTTAGACATAGAGATAAGCTTGGTAAAATAAAATATGAGTCTTATTACCTTGAAGACATAATAAAGAACAAGTTCTCCTTGCAGGAGCAAGAGACCAAAAAGGAAAAGTGGATATATTTTTAAAGAGATTTGGATTTACATGATATAGATAAGAAAGAAATAAAAGGTACCACCTTTAGTGAAGACTAGGCTGCCTTAGTTATTTGGTCACTAAGGAAAGGATCCAGGGCTATATCATCATAGCTAGATGACACTAGTTTAATGAGGATTATCATTGTGAAGAGAGTTGTAGATACAACTCATGTGGAGGCTGAACATCTAAATGTTGGTACATCTAACTTAGATTTGGCCACTATAGAGAAAGAGGAAAAGGAAATGTTTGAATTGTTGAGTAAATATGAAAAGGTTCTAGAAGCCTACAATAAAGAAGTTCAAACAAGTATTGAAATTGAAAATAAGATGTTAGGATAGTCTACTAGACCAAGGATCACATACCCTTGCCCACTAGTGGAGCTTTTTAAATCCACTCCTCTTATTGAAATGCTAGATCCTCCATAAAGGCCACAATACTATACAACTAAAGATTTTGAAGAAGAGAAGAGAAAATTATGGGCACTACATCTAGACTTAAATGTGCAATATAAAGACAAATTAAGGAAAGCTCTCATGTATCTAGTTAACAAAATTGAATGTCCATTGTTCTATGATCAGTTAACCATGGTAATAAATATATGGGAAGAGATAAAGGCAAATGAAGAGACTTTGAAACTTATTGTCAATAAGTGGGATAAGATGAGAAAATAAATTACATTCTTATCTTACTCTGTCATTAGGTCTTCTCATGACCATATTGAAAAAACTTATGATGTTGCTCATGATTTGTCAAAGTTTGATAACAACAGAGTAGGATTATAGAGGAAACTTGTTAGTTTTTTAAATAAGTATAAAAGTGAAAAATTTTACTTGTTCCCATTGGCCTTATATAAAAAGAATAGATTGAAGAGTAAAGATGAGTGTGCCAAGGAATTGGATTACTTATTTTGTTTAAGAATGAATGAAGTCATAAATGAAAAGGAAATGCATGGTGGACAACCACAATATAAGAAATAGTGAAGGCCCAGTTATTTTTTAATTCTTTAAAACAAGATTTTGTTAGCATTGATAACGAGGTAGAGTATCTGATTAAAAATCAAAATGATATCCTATAGTTTAACTGGCTAGATGAAAAAAATTTTGACAAGTGGATGGAAAATATTACTTCTAATGAATAGTTGGAAGAAGTTAAAAGTGATGATGATGAGATACATGAAGATGAAATATAGATCATCAATTCACTTCCACAGGATTAGGGGAAAAAAGAGGATAGAAGGAAGCAACCAATTTTAGTTGCAGGTTCAGAGGCTCAGGATGATGACATGGCAAAGGAAGAAACAAGAATAAATGTGGTTTTATTAGTTCATGATGAAGCTAGCAAAGATCCTAGAATTGAGGATAATTTGAAATTATGAAAATATGACACACTATTAACTAGTTTCATGGCTACATATTCTGAGGAATTAGAGTAGCATTTCGAAATGTAATAGAATTGGGACCTACCAAAGGAATAATTTGATGTATAAGTTTTATGTTACATAAAATTTTGTCTTGTATGACAACAAAATGTAAATATTTTTGTCTTAGGGGACAACTGTCATTTTCTCCTAGCTCGAAGCTTGTTGCATCTCACATTATATAAGTGAGATTCCAAGGCTAGAGAAATGGTCCATTCTATTGTCTTTCAAAATTATTGTTAAGTCTATCGGTCAAGTTTTCTTGATAAACACTTGGTGATATAGTTTTTTTTGCAAATTTATAAGAATTGTGTCAGTATGACAAGATCTTAATGCTTAGTCTTGAGTTATTCTGAGTATTGTTCAAATGTATGCAAATATTTCAAAAGAGAATAATTCAAAGATGAGCTATCCCCACATCTTTTTTGATTGAATCATGTCTCCATTTGTGTTATATGGTTGTCTTGAAATTATATAAGCAAGTTTTATTCAATTGAATGTAATTAAATCAGATTGTATGTCAAATTACTATTGCTCTTAATTCAAAGAATGAAGTAAATGCTTTAGTAGAATTGATAGGATTACCATGATAATAGAACCAATGTCTGTAAGAATGATTTTTAGTCAAAATCATTGATTGTTAGTCTTAGAATAGTTTTGACATTTGAGTGTCAACACACTTAACCATCTCTTATATTGAAGCCGAGTACACTATATATGTTGAGTCATAGTTGATGCTAAGCAAGTTAGAATGCTTCATATGCTAAGTGAACCAAAACTATATAGGTGCCAAGAAAGACATAATGTAATAGGTGTTGAGAAATCCAGGATCAAACATGTGCCAAACACCAATAGTCTAGTATGTAATGAGTAACATAGAATCAACATATGAGTCTGTGCCCTCACAAACTCAGATGTAAACCATTTTTGGAGCTGACATAGAAGGATCTCAAAGGAAGATATGGATAAGATTGAATCTTTTACATTTCCTATGTGATCAGCATGTAGCCAATTAGAAAAATGGAGAAGGCATGCAACCAATGATAAAAATGCAAAGAATGAGTGGGAACTTAAGATTCAATATGGATCATAGATCCATACCTAACCCAATGACTTCACAATATTTAAAAGGAAGATTTAAACCCCATTGCATCTGTGGAAGAGAACAATATATGGGGAAATTATAGCAAAATTTAGAGTGAAGTGTGAAAGACTTAGAGGAATAGAGCAGCAATTACACATCTAGTTTATCAGAATAGGACAAGGGATAAGAACAGAGATCAGATCAAGCAAGGGTCACATTAGAGAGAGCCGATCAAGTACCTAAATCTAGCAACTAAAGATTGCATATTGTCAAGTTTATTTCTCTAATACTTTCTTTCTATTGTATTAGATGTTGAAAATCCTACATTGATAGGTTAGCTTAACAACTAGGTGGGAGAACCTTTGGAGAAGATGATTGAAAATCCTATTGTATTAGGTGGGTTTAATAGCCTATTGTAAATCCTTTAATAGGGTGACACTTCATGTAAAGTGTTTGTAAATCCTCTAACCAGGTCACTATTGATATAATGTAAATCATTTAACATGGCAAACTTTCACAGGGAAGACTGTCAAAAGTGGTCAAACATTATTTATTGTAATAATTTTTGTGGGTATCATCCTCACCCCAGTTTTACCTTCTTATTCCTGGAGGGTTTCTAGGTTACCAAATCTAGTGTTATTTGTGTTATTGCATGTGTTTTCTTTATGTTTACTTAATATGTTTACATGCATGCATCTTATTTTTAGTTATTTGATTTAAAGGATTATAAAAGGTTAAAAGTACTGTACTTCTGATTCAAACCCCACCCCCACCCCCTCCTCTTAGAAGTAATCTTCCCATTTTGAACATTCCAACACAAATAAAATTTATTGTAATGAAATCAATAAGGTCTAAGAATTGAGCAGACTTTGGATCCCAATAGATTAGGCACTAATCTATAAGTATTTTGGTTTGAAGATAGGAACATCATGAAGAACCATCAAGCTTAAATTTGAAATCAATTTTACTTTATTATTTTAAAGATCATTCAAGAGGGTCAACACTCATTTACATTTGATTTTTGAGTCTTAGATAGCTACTATTTTAAAAAATATTTGTAAACCTAAGGAGAATTGTTACCAGGTCTACTTATAAGGGATGTATATAATCTTAAAATGTCAAGGAATGGAAAAACTATGTATATGTTAGAGATAGGAGATGCGAATCAGAATTAAACTAAAAAGATTCTCATATAGTAGCATTCATTTGAACCATCCCTTATGTATACCCACCTTGGTTTTGCATAGCCTAAAGAGTGGAAAACTAGTCTTGGTTTTGTTGAAGTTGGATATAAATAATTTGCATACATAATTGTTAAGGGGTAGTAGCTAATTGCTAGATTTTTGTGTATCATTATCTTTGTTGGTGTTTGAAAATGTTACCCATTTCCAATTACCCTGATGAGAACAAGATGCATCTAGGGGCAGCTAACTCCCATTATCAACACATCCATTCAGACACCAAGCTAACTATAAGGCATGACCCTTCTTCTTTCTTCAAGCTCTGCAAAACCTAGGCGGGTGAACCTCTAGATTCCTTATATGGTACCAGTTGTCAAAGCATACACTGAATCTAATACAAAGCAAATAGAAACCCTTATTTCTTCTATACTCAACCAGGAATCATAAGCATGAACTAGCTAAGAACATAACTCATGAAACTGGCAAGCTAAGTGTGGGTTAACATTGAGTAGCTTTCAACATAAAAGGGAAAAATGATTTAATATGTTGATAACAGCAAGACCCAAGTATGAACAATAGAACTTAATGATCCTATCTCTGACCAATGCCTTATCTATTGGGCAATTAAATGAATCATAACCATACATCTCTTGGAAACCTCAAACGTATCTCTACATTAAGATCCCTGATCTATCTTTCACCTTGTGAATAGACATTTGCTACAGAATGAATCTCATACTCAAAAAATCCCATCATGAAATCTGCAAACCCTGTGACAAATATCAAGCAATTACATGGTTCTTTGTTCCATAAGCAAGATATTTTAACCACATACATTTCAAAATGTAATGCAACCTAATTCATGCTCTTTGATCACAAATTAGAAGAAATAACAGAGCCATAATCAGGAGACAAGATTCAAACTGAACTTCAAACTTTTGCTGCACTTTATTTGATTTCCTTGAAATCAAATACATGAAATGTACAGAAAATAACTCATAGATCACCTAACAGAAAAGAACTATCTGCAAAAATTAAAATTCTGTTCAATACAAGAAGAAATGTTGAAGAATGGTTTCTCAGTGCAAAAGCTGGAACCTTTACAAAGTATCAGAGAAAGAAAGATATAGAAGAGAAAGAATTCCCG
Source organism: Cupressus sempervirens (assembly GCA_028749045.1). Taxonomy (NCBI): domain Eukaryota; kingdom Viridiplantae; phylum Streptophyta; class Pinopsida; order Cupressales; family Cupressaceae; genus Cupressus; species Cupressus sempervirens. The sequence continues at coordinate 826,162,300 of CM053789.1, forward strand.
GATCTGTTCTCAAGATGACAAGTGCCCACTTGAAATTCAATCCTCTGTAACTGAATAACTTCTTCCTTCCATCTCCCATTTTGATTTGATTTTGTTTCATCATTAATCTGTAACAAACTTGCAAAATATCCTTGCCTAATGATGAAAACCCTTTACTTGCCAAAATATCTGATTGCCCCATGAAAAGGCCAGTGAAAATGAGTTTTTACTGAGTAAATCAGAACAAATTCGACCCTAACTGCATTTCCATTGCCTTCTACTGATATCCAGGTCATTATCTTGACAAAAAACAAATCTGAACTTCCTGGTATGAATATGGTGGCACTTTAGGTACCTGATAAAAAATCTTGTGTAGCTCAAACTTACTGATACCTGTGCAAAAAATGACTTCAGAATTTGAAAGTTCGTCCTCTCCCGATTCCAACGGTATATTGGAGTGCCCAATTTGGTTAAAAATTGCCCCAGATATTGCCTTTTGAAAATCTAAGTCTCTACTCAGTGGTTTGAAACATATATTTTTGCAAAATTTAAAACTTTCATATAGTTTAAACTATATAAAGTTTCAAACTTTATTAAAATGAACCTGACGTGAGATTTGAGAAAAAACAATAATAAAATATTAAAATTTGAAAAGTCTAAAATTTTTCCTCATTTTCTCTCGGGTCAAACTTCTGTTGACCAAGTGCCACGTGTCACTCTGTGATTGGCCTACATGGTCTGCATCATCCGCCACGTGTTGTCTCCTCGCTACTTCGCCATGCTTAACTAGTGAGCAGCTTCAGTTAGCGAGGTAACGTGAACCGTCAGATCTGCCATGTGGTGCAATCTGGTGCGCTCCTGCCAGTTGCTCGCCACATTACTGCCAAATCACTCTATCGCTGCCACGTGTCATCCCCTGATTCGTTGGCTTGTTGCTCCATCATTGACTAGTCATCGCCTATCTCGCCATCACCATGGGACCCACTGCCATGTGTCACGAGGTCGCTATATCGCTATGGTAACCTCCTTGCACCTTCTCCATGGCGACATAGCGACGATCGTCCGATTCTCCATGTGTCATGATCTCACACTTTCTCGCCACATCAGCACATGTACAATCTGGTTCAAAATTGTGCATCATGCGACTCTGCTGACGTCAAACCTCCAAGTGGCATCCACTGACGCCTGGGCCCACGCACATGAGCGCTACCCTTTCAAAGAGCGTTGTCTCAAAGACAACTAACTTCTAGTGGGCAGAAGTATTTAAAGTGCCTACTATTTCAATACCCACTCAATGTGGGATAAAACAATTCACGTTTTCTACTTTCTTTATGCCATGTGAACGGCTTTCACCATTACTGCGATTGCTTCTCATCTCATGCGCGAGTTCTGCTCCTCCTAAAGATGTGGATCCTTTTGCAACGTGTGCTTTCCTTCTGCGGTTTGGCTGAGACATCCTCTGTGTTTCTTTTATGATGGTGCATTCCTTTAAAAAAAAGACAACGGGTTCTCTAGTTTCTTGGTGTGGCTTCCCCACTAAAAACTCTCGCCTGCTACGTTGAATGCAATCCACTGCAGCTTCCTCCTTACTTCTGCAAGTCATGGACGTCCTCGCTACAGATGTTGAAGCATTTGCCTCCATCCACAACTGCGGCCTCCCCTTCACAAAAAATGTGAGTTTCTACTGTAGAAGGTGCAAATCTTCGAAAAACATGGGCTATTGCTAGAAAACATGATGTCCTCTTTCTAACTTCCCGTGGTCTCTTTGGTCTTGCATGGGTTGAGAGTTCAAAAACCAATTGATGCTGCTCTTTATTCCTTGCTGCTAATTTCAATGGCCATCTATCCTGAAGCTGCGGGTTCTCTTTTTTCTTGGCGCTGCCTCTTCTAATGAAGACGGGTTTTATTTGTGAATGGGCTCGTGCCTCCATCGGTTTCTATTTTAAAACGCTCTGGCTTTCATTTCCCCATGTTTCTTTCATAAATCATTTTCACTTTATAACTCACGGTGCCTTTAAGATCCTGAGACATCCAATCAAGCACTAACTGATTCTTAAAAAACTCCTTTTATCATTTATTTGTAACTTTTCAATCCTGCGCCACGAGGTCTGTTGACTACCTTTGAAAACTGACCCAAACCTCTGGTCAGGCTCTAAAAATAGGCACACTAATTCTCTATTCCACATATTATCAACCTGCCGAATCTCGTCTCATGACAAATTCCAGGTCAAAAGATATTGACCGTCAAAGTTGAATTCTCGGATCATCTGCAAGAAAACATGTCAGAAAGCAATAAACTGGTTTTGGATTTGGCTCAGAAAACTAGGCAGATGGGCACATGGGAAGATGACAACTGGGGCGTTAAATCTCTGTCATGAGGACATTATGGATATGCAATTTGGGCTCATGACGAATCACAGGACACAAATGGCGGACACTCAAAGTGGGCTACTCAGAATTTTGCAATTAGGAACACTAATTGAAAGCGATTTTTTGCAAATGGAATTGACCCGAAAAAGTGTGCAAACAGATTCGTCAAGATTTGAAAACTGACACACTTGGAATATTTTCAGAGGACAACATAGGGGTATAATCCATTCGATCTTACCAATCACAGATCAGGAGTTATGATGTCTCGAACAGGACTACCAATCAATCTGTAAATACTGACACCAGTGAAAAGTTAGAAAATCCATTTGGAATCGCATTTGAAAACCACTCAAACAGATTTGTCAAGAGTTGAAACTTGAAACATAACAAGTCTCTGACGTCTACAATATAATGCAATAGGAATTTCAACATTTTGGTCAATTGGTCAAAAGTTATAGCACGTCAAATAGGCCTACCCAAAAATATGCGCAAGTGCAAAATCATGAAAACAGGAACTGACCAACTTCGAGGGATTCAAAACCTAATCAAATGGATTTGAAATGATTCAAAATATGGAATATAGGTTCTTAGGTATGGAAACTAGACACTCTCAAAGTGGAAAGTCACAAAAACTTTTTTGGGTGCGAAATATTCAATGGCAAACACAGCCTCCTGTCACTGTTTGACACTTGGGGAAAATGTAGATTTCAAATGCACTCAAAACAAGACTTCGCAGAATGGTTCAAAATGATGCTTCAACTTCATGGAACACTTAGATGCACTAAATGAAAGTTGCTAGAAGCATAAAACACCTGATGGGGTTCAAAGGTACAGCTAGGTACATAGGCTTCACAAAGCGTTTATAGGCCTCAAAATTCGGACTACACTTTTGAGCGCCAACAGTGGCTCTGTCTGGGGATGCATGCCCCTTGCGGGCATGGCAAGGATTCAGGTCTTTGGGAGAAGCAGACCATTCCAAAACTTCAAAACTCTCCTGAACAGCAAAACTTTCTCGAACAGCTTTATTGAAAATAGGAAACTACTCTTAACTATGTACAAGTGATGGCTGCAGGCCACCGAAAAGTTTCAGAACTTTTTACCTCTGTCAAACACCTTATTTTCATTTACGTTCCCCTGAGGCAAACTGAAACTCTCATCCTTATTTTTTTTACCCATCATATCAACAGTTTCAATTACTTCGTTAGGCAAAACAAAACTGCTAATACCATCTTCATAGTGCATATAAAAATCAGACAAACTTTCTACACCTTGCTCACTATGAGAATATGAATCAGTGTGATCATAATAACTGACATCAGACTGAAAGTGAAACTGATCACTACTGATTGAGTCATGGATTCCTTCAATCAAAAACACAAAATCTTGATATTCTACTTCATTGAACGAGTTACATGAATCCGATGGTAACTCATCTTGTGCCTCTCGCTGTGAAGAGTATTTGGAATCTGATTGTTGCCTACTTGCAGTCTTATCATTTACTAAATCAGATTCATCTTTTACTATAACCTCTTCACATTCAAAACATTGATTAGTCACCATACATGAAAATTCATTCTGAAAGTGTTGTTCCAAACCATGCTGATCATTATCATTTTCTTCATTAGACTGAATGTCGGAATAGACGTTGAACTCATCTTTACAAGACTTATTAGCACATGAAGAAAATCTATAATCTGATTGACAACCTTCACTGTTTTCCTCCTCATCATATGAAAAATCAAAACAATGTTCAGCAAGATCAACATAAAAAGAACCTGAAATAGCATTAACCTTCCCTTCATTAACATAATCAGCATTCAACAAATCATCATGTGCAAAGACATTTGAGGTACTGTCATCTACACCTCCAAAGTCTAACAAAGATTGTTCGGATTCTACCTCTTTTTCCACATCAAACTTTGGGGAATTGATTTGACTGAATGAGAAAGTATTATGAGAGAACATATGAAGATCCTTAGAGATACTTATGTGCTTTTCAAACTCACAAGACAACAATTTTGAGATTTCACTGGAGCTCAAGAAGACTTCCTCACAAATCTTCTCCTGGCTGTGACTGTCATTTGGATAACATGAAGAACTTACAACAACAGGATCCTTAGTGTAGCAATTTGGAAAATCAGAATTATTACAACATTCTTTCTTATCATGGCAATCATTAGACCTACTGTTGTTACAACTTTCTTCAACTTCATATGTACTATAACAAACTTTATCTTCTCTTTTATATCCATCTTTTTTATGCTGATTGTTGTTACCTGATTCATTAACATTTGAATCCACCTCTTCACACTCAAAAGACAGATTATCTTGTTGTACGGATTCATTATATTCATTGCTACCTTGGCTTTTAGCACATTCATTATCATTAGAAGATATTCCATGAAATTTATAATCACCACTTTCCATCTCCTCAATGAATTTTTTAGTCTGCAAAATTGTTTTTAACCTTATAGGTGTTGGCCAATCTACTGAATCGGGTACTAGAACATCAAGGAAAATATTTGGTAGGGAAGATTCCTTAGGTCTACAATGAAAAGGCATCTTACTGATTACTAACTTAAGCCTTAAATAACATTGTTCGACACTTAGACCTTGAGTAATGCCTACTTCAATTCTTATAAGACTGACAATCCTTTTGTAAACCAGTCTATTCAACATAGCAATGTTATTACTCACAATTTTCAAACTCTCAGAATTCAGGGAACTAATCTCAGATCTAAGATCTGACTCCATCATAAAACAAACTTTCTACCTCTTCTTTCTAGTGCTGAAAATCACTAAATAGAGGCAACTTCTTTAAACACTTGACTTCCATGAAAAGAAAACATGAAAACCAAAATACCTCCAGTGCTGATACTGAACTTGGATCTGCTGATTTGGCATAGTTGCAAGACTGAAAATCCTTTACACCACTGATCAAACTTTGTAGAGTCGCCACCTCTTTGCAAGAGGAATGAAATAACCACTGCTGTGATCTATTTTTATATTTCAATTATTTATAACAACAGATTGCAACCAGCACTTAAAAACTTATCAAGAATTTGAAACTCCTTTTCAAGAAACTACCAAAAGCTTCAGATCTACCCATACAACTAAAAGTCCTTCAAAATTTTGCAATGAAATCAACTAGGAACAAACTGGTACAGAGATTTGAGAGTCGCCACTCACGCTTTGTGAGAAATAAAACATAATTTGTCACTTGACAAATCTGAACCAGACTTTCAATGTAGGAAAAACTTGCAGATCATTATTATCTTGAAAAGAATTTACAATTTATAAAAGAATTCTTGACTCTGAAACTTTCTCAACAGTATTTGCAAACTGGATTGATTGAAGATAGACCTATGACAGTCATAGAACACAATTTTTATCTAGTTTCAACATACTATTGATAATGAATAAAGCTTAACTTGGGGACATGAAACTTCAGCAAGGAAAAGGAACACATCTTGCTATTGATATGATATATCCAATCTGTTTCACATTAGAGGCTCATGTTCTTTCAAAAAAATGGATTGCCATCTTATCTCCCCAGCAGAGTCGCCATTTTGTTGGTGTTTGAAAATGTTACCCATTTCCAATTACCCTGATGAGAACAAGATGCATCTAGGGGCAGCTAACTCCCATTATCAACACATCCATTCAGACACCAGGCCAACTATAAGGCATGACCCTTCTTCTTTCTTCAGGCTCTACAAAACCTAGGCGGGTGAACCTCTAGATTCCTTATATGGTACCAGTTGTCAAAGCATACACTGAATCTAATACAAAGCAGATAGAAACCCTTATTTCTTCTATACTCAACCAGGAATCATAAGCATGAACTAGCTAAGAACATAACTCATGAAACTGGCAAGCTAAGTGTGGGTTAACATTGAGTAGCTTTCAACATAAAAGGGAAAATTGATTTAATATGTTGATAACAGCAAGACCCAAGTATGAACAACAGAACTTAATGATCCTATCTCTGACCAGTGCCTTATCTATTGGGCAATAAATGAATCATAACCATACATCTCTTGGAAACCTCAAACGTATCTCTACATTAAGATCCCTGATCTATCTTTCACCTTGTGAATAGACATTTGCTACAGAATGAATCTCATACTCAGAAAATCCTATCATGAAATCTGCAAACCCTGTGACAAATATCAAGCAATTACATGGTTCTTTGTTCCATAAGCAAGATATTTTAACCACATACATTTCAAAATGTAATGCAACCTAATTCATGCTCTTTGATCACAAATTAGAAGAAATAACAGAGCCATAATCAGGAGACAAGATTCAAACTGAACTTCAAACTTTTGCTGCACTTTATTTGTTTTCCTTGAAATCAAATACATGAAATGTACAGAAAATAACTCATAGATCACCTAACAGAAAAGAACTATCTACAAAACTTAAAATTCTGTTCAATACAAGAAGAAATGCTGAAGAATGGTTTCTCAGTGCAAAAACTGGAACCTTTACAAAGTATCAGAGAAAGAAAGATATAGAAGAGAAAGAATTCCCGGATCTGTTCTCAAGATGACAAGTGTCCACTTGAAATTCAATCCTCTGTAACTGAATAACTTCTTCCTTCCATCTCCCATTTTGATTTGATTTTGTTTCATCATTAATCTGTAACAAACTTGCAAAATATCCTTGCCTAATGATGAAAACCCTTTACTTGCCAAAATATCTGATTGCCCCATGAAAAGGCCAGTGAAAATGAGTTTTTACTGAGTAAATCAGAACAAATTCGACCCTAACTGCATTTCCATTTCCTTCTACTGATATCCAGGTCATTATCTTGACAAAAAACAAATCTGAATTTCCTGGTATGAATATGGTGGCACTTTAGGTGCCTGATAAAAAATCTCATGTAGCTCAAACTGACTGATACCTGTGCAAAAACTGACTTCAGAATTTGAAAGTTCGTCCTCTCCCGATTCCAACAGTATATTGGAGTGCCCAATTTGGTTAAAAATTGCCCCAGATATTGCCTTTTGAAAATCTCAGTCTCTACTCAGTGGTTTGAAACATATATTTTTGTAAAATTTAAAACTTTCATATAGTTTAAACTATATAAAGTTTCAAACTTTATTAAAATGAACCTGATGTGAGATTTGAGAAAAAACAATAATAAAATATTAAAATTTGAAAAGTCTAAAATTTTTCCTCATTTTCTCTCGGGTCAAACTTCTGTTGACCAAGTGCCACATGTCACTCTGTGATTGGCCTACATGGTATGCATCATCCACCACATATCGTCTCCTCGCTACTTCGCCATGCTTAACCAGTAAGCAGCTTCGGTTAGCGAGGTAATGCGAACCGTCAGATCTGCCACATGGCGCAATTTGGTGCGCTCCTGCCAGTTGCTCGCCACATTACTACCAAATCACTCTATCGCTGCCACGTGTCATCCCCTGATTCGTTGGCTTGTTGCTCCATCATTGACTAGTCATCGCCTATCTCGCCATCACCATGGGACCCACTGCCACGTGTCACGAGGTCGCTATATTGCTATGGTAACCTCCTTGCACCTTCTCCATGGCGACATAGCGACGATCGTCTGATTCTCCATGTGTCATGATCTCACACTTTCCCGCCACATCAGCACATGTACAATCTGGTTCAAAATTGTGCATCATGTGACTCCACTGATGTCAAACCTCCAAGTGGCATCCACTGACGCTTGGGCCCACGCACATGAGAGCTGCCCTTTCGAAGAGCGCTGTCTCAAAGACAACTAACTTCTAGTGGGTAGAAGTATTTAAAGTGCCTACTATTTCAATACCCACTCAATGTGGGATAAAACGATTCACGTTTTCTACTTTCTTTATGCCATGTGAACGGCTTTCACCATTACTGCGATTGCTTCTCATCTCATGCACGAGTTCTGCTCCTCCTAAAGATGTGGATCCTTTTGCAACGTGTGCTTTCCTTCTGCGGTTTGGCTGAGACGTCCTCTGTGTTTCTTTTATGATGGTGCATTCCTTTAAAAAAAAGATAGCGAGTTCTCTAGTTTCTTGGTGCGGCTTCCCCACTAAAAACTCTCGCCTGCTACGTTGAATGCAATCGACTGCAGCTTCCTCCTTACTTCTGCAAGTCATGGACGTCCTCCCTACAGATGTTGAAGCATCTGCCTCCATCCACAACTGCGGCCTCCCCTTCACAAAAAATGTGAGTTTCTACTGTAGAAGGTGCAAATCTTCGAAAAAACATGCGCTATTGCTAGAAAACATGATGTCCTCTTTCTAACTTCCCGTGGTCTCTTTGTTCTTGCATGGGTTGAGAGTTCAAAAACCAATTGATGCTGCTCTTTATTCCTTGCTGCTAATTTCAACGCCCATCTATCCTGAAGCTGCGGGTTCTCTTTTTTCTTGGCCCTACCTCTTCTAATGAAGACGGGTTTTATTTGTGAATGGGCTCATGCCTCCATCGGTTTCTATTTTAAAACGCTCTGGCTTTCATTTCCCCATGTTTCTTTCATAAATCATTTTCACTTTATAACTCACGGTGCCTTTAAGATCCTGAGACATCCAATCAAGCACTAACTGATTCTTAAAAAACTCCTTTTATCATTTATTTGTAACTTTTCAATCCTGCGCCACGAGGTCTGTTGACTACCTTTGAAAACTGACCCAAACCTCTGGTCAGGCTCTAAAAATAGGCACACTAATTCTCTATTCCACATATTATCAACCCGCCGAATCTCGTCTCATGACAAATTCCAGGTCAAAAGATATTGACCGTCAAAGTTGAATTCTCAGATCATCTGCAAGAAAACATGTCAGAAAGCAATAAACTGGTTTTGGATTTGGCTCAGAAAACTAGGCAGATGGGCACATGGGAAGACAAAAACTGGGGCGTTAAATCTCCGTCATGAGGACATTATGGATATGCAATTTGGGCTCATGAAGAATCACAGGACACAAATGGTGGACACTCAAAGTGGGCTACTCAAAATTTTGCAATTAGGAACACTGACTGAAAGCGATTTTTTGCAAATGGAATTGACCCGAAAAAGTGTGCAAACGGATTCGTCAAGATTTGAAAACTGACACACTTGGAATATTTTCAGAGGACAACACAGGGGTATAATCCATTCGATCTTACTAATCACAGATCAGGAGTTATGATGTCTCGAACAGGGCTACCAATCAATCTGTAAATACTGACACCAGTGAAAAGTTAGAAAATCCATTTGGAATCGCATTTGAAAACCAGTCAAACAGATTCGTCAAGAGTTGAAACTTGAAACATAATAAGTCTCTGACGTCTACAATATAATGCAATAGGAATTTCAACATTTTGGTCAACTGGTCAAAAGTTATAGCACGTCAAATAGGCCTACCCAAAAATATGCGCAAGTGCAAAATCATGAAAACAGGAACTGACCAACTTCGAGGGATTCAAAACCTAATCAAATGGATTTGAAATGATTCAAAATATGGAATATAGGTTCTTAGGTATGGAAACTAGACACTCTCAAAGTGGAAAGTCACAAAAACTTTTTTGGGTGCGAAATATTCAATGGCAAACACAGCCTCCTGTCGTTGTTTGACACTTGGGGAAAATGTAGATTTCAAATGCACTCAAAACAAGACTTCGTAGAATGGTTCAAAATGATGCTTCAACTTCATGGAACACTTAGACGCACTAAATGAAAGTTTCTAGAAGCATAAAACACCTGATGGGGTTCAAAGGTACAGCTAGGTACATAGGCTTCACAAAGCATTTATAGGCCTCAAAATTCGGACTACACTTTTGAGCGCCAACAATCTTTGTATTGAACTTTCATTGTTCAATAGTTAAAAAACACCAATAGATTCAATTATGGGAAAAAAAAAAAGGATTAATAGATTTATCTATATGTAAAGCAAAGGAACAAGGTGTTATTCAAGTCATAGTGTTAGATTAGGGCAAGCTTGAAGAACATGAGCCCCTTCCCCTTTAGATATATTGTTTTCTATAATGATTTATGGTGGAAGAACTTTGAAGAAGTATTGCTAAAATGTGTTGATCAAGAAAAGTCACAAGCAATATTGAAGGAAATCCATTCTAGAGTTTGTGGAGGACATTACATGGCAAAGACCACTGCACACAAGGTGATGAGAGTTGGATTTTGGTGGCCTTCTCTTTTTAAGAATGCTCAATTGATGGTAAGAAAATGTGATGCCTGTCAGATATTTGTAGGTAAGCTAAAAAAATTACTAAACACTCCATTAAAACCAATGGAAGTTCAAGCACCATTCTAGCAATGGGAAATGGATTTTGTAGGTGAGATCTCTCCCAAGTCTAGCACTACTTATTCCTAGATATTAGTTGCTATTGATTACTTTACAAAATGGGTGGAGGAAATCCCTATAATAAATGCAACTAGTAAGATTGTTAACAACCTTTTTCCAAATAACATTATATCAAGGTTTGGTTATCCTCAGAGAATTGTGATAGATAATACAATGTGTTTCAGATCTAAGGAATTCACAAAAATTTGTGATAAATATGGGATTACAAGATCAGCATCTTCACCCTATCATCAACAAGCAAATAGACAAGCTAAGTCCAAAAATAAGAGCTTACTAAAGGTAATAAAAAGGACATTAGATGATAATAAGAAAGCTTGGGATTCAAAACCACAATTAGCAATATGGGCTAATAGGTTGACTATAAAGAAGGCATTAGGAGTAGCACCCTTTGATATTGTGTATGGAATCTAGGCAAGGATGCCTCAGAATAATCTAGTGGGACTCTATAACTACATCCAAAAATATGATGAAGATATCATTGATGACATGTAGGAAAGACTAGATGTGCTGATAGGATTGATTGAGACCAAGAAGGATGCATCTCTTAGAAATTAGAGGTTACAACTATAGGCCAAAACACTTTATGATAAAAGAATAGTGAATAAGAAATTTTAAATTGAAGATCTAGTCCTCATGTGGAATGCTAGGAATGAGGGTAAGGGAAAACATGGATAATTTGACCCTATATGGTTGAGTCAATATCTAATTGAAGCTTCATGGGGACAGGATTCTTATTTACTGAAGGATTCAGCAGGTAACACTCTTGAGCTGCTAGTTCATGGATAGTTCTTGAAGAGGTATTTTTTTCTAAAATGCTTGTTTTATCCATGAACAATAGTCTAGGGTTTTTTATAATTTTTTATATCCTTTAGTTTTTTTATAGTTTCCTGTGCATAGTCTTTTTCCTATTGATGTTGCTCTCTCAGGGTTGTCAAGTTCAAAGAAAGCCAGGTTTGCAGTTTGCTTCTCCCAAGGATTTTGAGCCCTCATTTGAATTTAGTATATTCAATGTCCCTAGATAGAGTCACTATTGGTATGAATTTTCATGAGGTAAAATCTTCCTAAAACTAAGTCTAAAAATTAGACAAGTTCTATATCTTTCTTATTAGGGTTTGGTTTCCTAATTTTGTAATTTTTTACCACTATATGAAACCCTACTAAAATAAATCTTGTGTCCCAAATAAACATGTTCAGTCTTGTGTCTTTTAAATGTTTATTGGGTGTGAAGCTATTTTGAATTTCAAATATTCTTTTGGATTTGTTAAATTTTCACCTTTCTGCCTCTTTGTTCCCAAAGTCATTTGCATTGTTAGATCTTTGCAAGATCTATAGTAGTCATTATGTTGCATAAAGAAAAAATCCAAAGATTTTAACCTATGTGATATAGAGACTACTATGAAATTTAAAAGTGGAAAGTGGGTGCTGGATCTTTTAATTGCTCTAAACGTTTCGGCAATATGACTAGTGCTAGAGCTATCAGTACCAAAGAAGGGACCAGCTAGAACAGGTTAAAATTTGTATCACCAAGTTTTGACATTTTTTGGTTGATCACTATGTCATGACTAAAAAATGCAAGCACCTTGCCAAAAATTCAAGAAAAGGTGAGAGATTATGAAACAAATGGGCACCATGAAGTTCCTAGTTGTTAGTATGGTTGTGTGACTTCAATTCCCTGTTAGAAGAATTGATTGTAGTAATCATGGTGGAACATGTATATTTTTATGGTACCAAGATTTCAAAAGGCTTTAAGAAAGTCACTATGTCACAATCAAGAAATGAAGGAATCCCACGGGTAGCCACATAGCACATTGATGAAAAAAGGGAATTTGACAACAACTTAAAAGGTGGGTCCCACATATTGCCTTCATCAGCAACAAGCCATGTAATCACTTTGACATGTTAGCATCATTTGAGCATGTGTGTGTTTTATGCACCAGAGCTTGCAAGAAATATGGGAGGTTGCTATGCCACTATTAAAAAATCTTTGTTTTTTACTAGTAGCAACATAGCACCTTCCTAGAAAAAATGAAACATAACAAGGCTTTGTTTTACAGTGGCACAAGAAATGATTAAAATATTATATAACTAGCTAGTATGTTAGAATATTTCAAAGTCACAAGTGAGATGGAACCACACTCAAACGAAAGGGTAGATGAAGAATCTCAATCATTGGATTAAAGTTAAATCAATGATCATTGCTAAGTCACTATCAAGAGTTGCACATTGATTATTTAATGTGACATGGCGACTAAGGAAAAGAATGCATGGACCCACCATAGTTAAAGTAAAATAAATGCAGATTCCTCATCGTCAGATTAGATTCACATCAATGGTGGGCACTTTGTTGCTATGAGGAGTTGCTCATTCTTTAAGGATAGTGATATAGCGACCAAAGGAACAAAAAGAGGGACCCACCACAATCATTAAAACATTGATCAAATGTACATCATTAGATTGAAATGGAATAAACTACTGTCACTATGTCACATAGACAAAATATCCACTTTTTATGTATGGCGATGTAGCAACATGGTGACAAATGTTCTCAAGTGCTAGTGGGTCCAGTCTAAGATGCCAGTAGTAAACCAAAATCTTATGTGGAGAAAGCTTACTAGATTGAATTCCATCATGACAAGTGGGACACAAGTCATCCCTAGTTTTATTCCTAGATTGTTAGATTTTTTGAGATTGACAGTGTATTTTTAAAATCCAAATGTGGTGCCATGCTCTTCAACTTATAGCTTATTTATGAAGAATGAAGGCTCCTTGTGCAAACCAATAAAATAATATATTGAAGAAAATATTTTTGTCTTTTTATATGCAAACAAACTTGCAGGATTTCAAAAAATTCAAAGCTTTCAAAAACTTGTGATTCGGGTGATCAGGACGTGAAAGGATTTCTACTTATTCATAAAACTATTGCAAAATTGTAGAAGAAGAGTAGTAGAGAATCAAGTAAGTCCAAGTTCTCACTATAAATATCTAAGTACTCTAGTTTTCTACAAATTGTATTCACCATGCCTTCGAAGAAGGTTTTCTCTTGTCAAGAAGATTACTTGACTAGAAATATTCATGATGATCTGCATGAGTTGTTACCTGTCTCAACAAATGAGACTATTGAAGTAAAGAAATTAACTTCTCTAAACCCTAGGCTTAAAATTTCTAATGGATTGTATGATAAGGGAAATTGGGTTAGAGATGGTAAAACTATTCAAATAGGGCTCACCCTTTTTTTTAAATGGTTCTCAAAAAGGAAATTATTTTCCCCTCTTGCGAACATTTGGAATTTTGACTTGGGAAAGCTAGTGGTCCCTAGTGTCTTCATAGATGCTGATTTATTAATGACTATTTCCAAAAGCTATGACCTAGAAATCAAGGTAGTAAGAAGAAAAAAATGTCAATGCCTGATGATAGTAAGCCCTGAGGAAATTAGGGAAGTATTTGGTCTGGTGCCACTATTAGATTATCATACACCAATTGAGCTACAAGGTCTAGAAAAAAATATTTGTCTAAAAAGGATAAGATTAGGTAGGGTGCACTGAGGACATATATAGGCATAATTAGAAACTTGCTAGTGATTATAGCCTCCTCTAGGGAGCCTTTCAAAAAGGAATATTTCACTTCCTGGGCTGTGGAAATATATGTGACTCTATGTAGGGTTTTTGGTGAAGATGAATAGAATTTTATGCCTATAAGTTTCATGTATATGATAGCTCAAATTTCTTCTTTCGATGTTGATATTGTTTTTGATTTCACCTCCTACTTAGCAGAAGAAATCCATACAGGCCTAGTTGGAACTGCCAAAGGCAAGATTTAAAAAAAATTTGGTCATTATTCTCTACTAATGCACATGTTCTTGTTCAAAGAATCAACATATTTTGGTAAAGAGATGCATTTGAATAGAGAGAATGAGGGACAGGCTTTGCCAATTTAGTTGTGGAGTGCATACATGATTTGGAATGTAGAAAATGCTAGTTTTTTTAGATTTTATATGTATTTATTCTCAAATTTGAGGTGCCTTTATTAAGTGACAATCCCAGAGTGCCTAAGGCATTGGTAAAATTTATTAGACCTGTGGATAATCCATATGGTTTGAATGTATCTCATAACTAGAGAGAAATTATACAATACCATGTTTCTATTGTTATTAGAGTTTATGGTTTTCAAGGGACTGCTTATGTTTTTCCTTAGCAAGTGCCACTAAAGATAGGAATAGTTAAGGTATTATGGTAGCTTGGATGATTGGAGGGAAAATATTTGGTGAAAAGAGGAAGAGGTTCAATTTTCCCAACTTGTATTGTAGCCCACCATTTTTTTATCACAAAGGTAGCCTGGTTATTTTTATACAAAATTTTAGATCAATATAAGATGGCAGTGTCTCATCCCCATTTTTGTGATACTCAGGGATTCTATGACTTTGCTTTTAGACACAAAGCTAAGCTTGGAAAACTAAAAGATGAATCTTATTACCTTGAAGACATAATGAGGAACAAGTTCTCTTTGTAGGAGCAAGAGACCAGAAAGGAAAAGTGGAGAGTACTTTCAAGATTTTTGGAATTCATACATTATTTTGATCAGGATTATCAACCTCTCGAGAATGCAAAAATAGAGGCAGATAGAATAAGAAAACTCATGAAAACTTTTCCTGAGATAATGGAAACAATGAATGAGAAGAAGAAATTCTTTATTAATGATTATCCTGATAAAGCCAGAGAGGCTATGAAAAAGCTAGCATTCACTCCCATTGTTGGAGCTAGGCAATTAATTTTTCAAAAAAGACCAGGCTAAAATATAATCTAGAATAAGAAGACCATTGTGGACAAAGAAAAACAAATAATAGGATCCACTAGTGTTGTCTTGGAAGAAAGACCTGATGAGCCCTCTCCTAAGAGGCAAAAAATAAAGAAAGAACAAGGTCCTAACATTGAGGAATATTCACCTACTCAATCCCATTTGTAGATTGGAGAGGAGTAGCTCATTGGAGAGTAGGTTGAACAATAGGGGTCCCAAGGAGGAGTATTCATTACACAGGAAAAGCTAGATGAAGGAAACCTTACAGAGCCTCTAATGCCAAGCCTTGATTTGACAATGGCAGATTATAGAGGAATGGAATTGGACCCTCAAGCCAACCATGAATTTTTGTCTAACGATAATTTTGTTAAAAAAAGAGCCTTCTACCAATTTTCATGGAGAGAAAATATGAGAAAATATGAGGAAAGGTGCAATAAATTGAGGACTTGGCACCTGAAAATGGAGGAGGTGGCCATGCAGAATCATGTGAAAGATGAAATGATGCAAGAATTCCAAAATATAACCACTAAAGAGGGGAGACAAATGGTGAAAGCATTAAATATTCTACTACTACCTAATTGGGATATAGCAGATGCCCTAGTTTTTAATTTTGTTTCAAGTAAACTAGATTTGCATGATCAAGATAAGAAAGAAATAAAAGGTGCCACCTTTAGTCAAGACTAGGTTTCCTTAGATATTTGGTCACTAAGGAAAGGATCTAGGGCTATAATATCATAGCTAGATGACATTAGTTTAATGGGTAGTATCATTGTGAAGAAAGATGTAGATACACCTCATGTGGAGGCTACACATCTAAATGTTGGCACATCTAACTAAGTTTTGACCACTGCAGAGAAAGAGAAAAAGGAAATATTTGAATTGCAGAGTAAATATGAAAAGGTTCTAGAAGCCTAAAATAAAGAAGTTCAAAAAAGGATTGAACTTGAAAATAAGATGTTGGGACAGTCTATTAGACCATGGATCACATATCCTTGCCCACTAGTGGAGCCTTTTAAATCCAATCCTCCTATTGAAATGCCAAATACTCCATAAAGGCCACAATAATATACAACTAAAGATTTTGAAGAAGAGAAGAGAAAATTATGGACACTACATGTAGAGTTAAATGTGCAGTATGAAGACAAATCAAGGTTTTCATAGGCTTGATTTTTAACTAAAATGGGCACTCCAATATACCACCAGAATTGGGAAGAGCCAAACTTTCTGAATCTGAAGTCAATTTTTGCACAAGTCCTCACTGATTCGCATTGTAGGCCAATTCAGGTACTTTTTGGAGCCTGAATCTGGTAAAAATAAGTTAGAAAATATTATATTGCATTCTAAAGGCCATATTCAACTGATTTTTCACTTTTACCGTGAGTTCAACTTTAGCATCAAAAATCAGTTATGATGGTGAATCAAATATCTTAGATATTTCTGCTTTGTAGAGGCCAAATGATGGGATTTGATATGTAGTTGAAGAGAGAGGGTAGAAAGAGGTTTTTCATCTTCTTGGGAAAGAATTCTGAGTGGACACTTGTCATTTCCTAATCAGATCCGAGATTTTCTTCTTCCTATATCTATCTCTTTCTTTCCCATTGTAAGGGTTTCAGTTCTTTGGAGAAAATTTGTACATTACTATGAGACCATATTTTGGTTCCAGTTTTGATGTATTTTCAATACTGAGACACCATTCATTCAACAATTTCTCTTTTGTATGGACAGTAGTAGTGAAGTTAATTCAGCTAGTTTTAGATCTATTAGGTGTTTGTGTTTTTGAATTTCATGCATTTGAATGTATAATTTCAAGGAAATGAATACCAGTGAGCCAGAATTTTTTTAGTTTCATTCTGATTCTCGTCTCCTAGCTCAGTAATTTGTAGTCTTATGTGGTCTAGGAACAAAGAGCTGAGACCCATTTGCATCCTTTTAAAGTTGTATGTCACATATGTTTTGCAATTGGAACAAAGGGCCAAGTAAATGCTTGATGTGTTTGACAGGGTTGCTGGTTATTTTGAGAAGGTTATTTCATAACAATGAGGTCTTAATGAACACCGATGTTTGAATCACGAAGTGATAGGATGGATCTAATAGCTTGATGTATGAAATATGTCACAGATGTATGTATTCAATTCATGGAATTGCCCAATGGATTAGGCACTGATCATTTGTAGGATCAATTCGTTCTTATTGCTACATGTTTGAGGATTTGTTGAAAATCAACATCAATAATCAATTGTATTTCCCTTTTATGTTGAAGAACCTAAATGTGATGCCCTCACTCAGCTTGTGAATATCATAGAGTTGCAATTTGCTACTGTAGATCCGTGTTATTACATGAGTTAATAGGATAAATAAGGGTTTTATCTGCTTTATATTAGATTCAGTGTATGCTTTGATAACTAGTACCATATAAAGAATCTATAGGTCCACCCGCCTAGGTTTTGCAGAGCCTGAAGAAGGAGAAGGGTCTAGCCTTATAGTTGGCTTGGTGTCTGAATGGACATGTTGAAAATGGGAGTTAGCTGCCCATAGATGTGTTTTGTTCTCATCAGGATAATTGGAAACTGGTAACATTTTCAAACACCAACAGAACTAACCAATGATAATCACTTGAGACATCAACTTTTCCTAGTCTTGTGGATGTCAAATTCACATATATATAAATCACCAATTCAATACTTTAAGTACTCCTCTCTATAAACGTGGTCATCGTCATGTTATACATAACCTATTTTCCTCCACACCAATAATCTTACCATATACCAACATCCTCTAATATGATGCTCGTCCCACACATTTGTATATGGAAATTACATCTATAGAAACTCATCCATGAAAACTCTTGTATCCGAATCCATCAGAACAGAAAGTAATGATGAAAAGCTCATGTACCCAGATGCAACTGATCCCCTCACGTGTGTATAGAATGAAATCGAATGCTGTTCTGCGAAGAAATCCATTCACGAAGCAATCAAATTTGTTTTCGAGATAGTTATACACCACTTGCATCAACACAAACTCAAATATTCTCAGACTGAATTGCAAAAGCTGCTTGAAAAGCTCATATTTTACCCTTTTCTGTCGCGAGATGAGATTGCACCTATAAAAAATAAATAAATAAATAAAGCAAACCACTGAAATGAAAAGCATGAACTTGAAATGAAAGCTAATAAATTATTGAGAAGAAGACTAAAAAGGCTCCACAACACAGTAGTAATAAGGTCAACGTGCCGCCATTGGAGCAACATTCTTGCCATTATCAAATACAAGTTGGTTTGCATAAGTTAAAATCAGATCGAGGCATGATAATGGAATGCTCGCCACAATAAAAAAGAAGCTGGTGCTCTTGACAAACAGCATATTCTTTAAGGCAATTAAAAGAGGATTATGATTACCAAAATGGGAATAACTTATAAAACAAAAATACCCTATAATTGTTGTAATGCATGTTTGGTGGAAGATAAAACGACCTCCCACTTACTTGAAAGTGAAAGCAAATAATATAATATAAATAGATAATATATATACTTAGTTGAGATTTGACATTGAGTCTAATAAGTAGAAAACATATGCAAAATATGAGAGATGCGGTAAAAGTATATTTGGAATATTATAAGAGAATGTGATGTTTGAAATGTGGAAATGATTAAAGGAGTTAGACATTTGAGAAGAATCTAACATAGAATTTTGTGGGTCGAAAGTATGATTTTGGATATAATCTTAAAGTTTAGTTGGTATGATTACATATGACGAGTAAATTTTACTTATGGTATTTTATTAAAAATTGTAAGAAAATATTATCACATTTGATTTCAAGTGTAGTTGGTACAATTATATTAGAATGACACAATTTTATCTATTATACAAGTGTTTATTGAGTACATTAGAGTAAATTCCCACAAAAATGTCATCTAGCAGTATTTGTGACCAATCTTATGGATTGTCAATCTATTATGTACTAGTTCTTGTACTCCAAGGAGGTTCAAAGGATAAATCGATAAGAAATTATATGTAGAAATTAAATGTATTTTATACCTTGTAACTAATTGTATAATATAGCATAGAACTATATATTTTGACACTATACAAATTTTGACAAGGTTGTGGACAATCGATGACCATATTGATGAGAAGCTAGAAACATGATCAAGTTTTAGGTCAAATTATAAAGTATTATGTGTAAAGAGGTTGCTTGATGAGGACAGTACACCAAAAAATTGTCATAAAGTGTGACTTCATTGAGCTTTTTTTCATCACTCTTTGGAAAGTAAATATATATCTTTCTATATATCTATCAAACACACCTTGGTATATTTTTAAACATGATATTTGTAAAATACATCACAAAAATTAATGGGTAATTACAAGAAGTTGGATCTCGATTTTGGCTATATAGAAAGACACTATTTTTCTTTAAACTTTTATTGAATTATTTTATTTTAATAAATTTTGAATTGGTTATAAAGCTAATTTTCAAAAGCTCTCATGTATAGGCACTATAATTTGATAAAAAATTCACATTTTCACCTTTAAAGAAAAAAACTTCAAAAGAGTTTTATCTATATTGATGACATATAAATTAATTTCAGAAAAAAAAAGGTTATTTAAGTTTAAGTGAATCTCAATAGTTAATGTTTAAGTACCACCTTTGATTAAAAAATAATGTAAAAATAGTAAATAAAATCATAACACTATAAACTTTACATTCCTAAAATCAAGACAATGAGAACTCTAATGGGTTTTCATTTTGTCAAAAAAAATGATAGGGAAGACCCTCTAAAAATTAGAGCAAGGCCCAAATTTGTCAATTCAATAACTTAGCAAGATCTTGGGAGGTCAAGACATAGGCTTGGTCCCACCAAGACTATCCCAAACCAAAAATAGACTTGGGAGAAAATAATCCCACCCCATGTTGTAAGAAATGGGCACCTATTATTTGAAATTCCAAAAATAGGTGCTCGTTTTTAAAAATGAATTCGATATTTAAAAATACATTTTGAATGCCAAAAAAAAATCTTTTTTTGAAAACAATACCCATTTTAAAAATTGAAAAAAGGGCACCCTATTTTTCAAAAATCAAGTGCCTAAATTCAAAAAAAAATTAATTTTTTAAAAAGAATGGGCACTAACTTTTCGAAAACAAACAATAGGTGCCCGATTTTTTGTAAAAAAAAATGGGTACCTATTTTTTGAAATTTGTGTTAGGTGTCTACGATTTATATAGGCATTATTTTTTAAACGAAGATCTCAATCTGACTTATGTGGTTGAGACCCAACTTCTTGCTTCTACCCTAATATATCATTAAGAAAATGGTTTTACTTATGTAGCAAAAGTTTTGATTTAAAATCAATGGCTTCAAGTGAATTAGGCATCTACTTATGGGGAACCAAACATTATCAGAAAAGTATATTAGAACCATGAGGAGAAGAGGATTGACAAAAGCAGATGAAGAGATAAAGGGAGAGGAGAGATGAATTAATAGAGATAGAAGAGACAAAGAGAGTGATGGAGATATAGAAGGATAAGCAAAAAGATATGAAACATGTGTGTGTGTGTGTGAGAGAGAGAGAGGGGCAAATTTGGTGCAAAATATAGAGTCAATATTCTAGATTTGTATAATTCTTATATCTATTAGTGTAAAAACACTATTTTTCATTGTTCAAATTTGATTATTATTGTAAAGTTAGATTTAGTATTCTTATTATTTGAAATTGCAATGCTTGAACATTTTATTACCTTCATCCAAGAGTTAAAAGAATAACTTTTAGTACTAAAAAACTAATTTATTTTTACATATAATTATTAAAATAAATTTTTCATTTAACATTACATAGAATTACCTTTTAATGATTTTTAATATATAGAATATATAATAAATATCATTATAATATTATATAAACAAAATAAAATAAAGAAATATTTATGAAACTATTTTTTTAATTTATGATAATTACTTATTTAGTATATGTACTAATAAAATAAACATAATAATTTTATAATTTAAAATAAAACACTTTGTCATTGTTTTACTTATATAAGAGTAAGTTGATGCTTAGGCATTCTTTTAGATTTAAAAATTACCGAATCTCAATGATAGGGATTGTGATGTCCCCAGAGTGGACCCCTAATGGAAGGTGACATAGGTCTTTCCATGCAATTTGTTGGTACCACATGTCTGGGGTCCTCGCCAGTGAGGTTGTCCTGGGGTTGCCCCCTTAACGAAGGGAGGTGCCATTTACTAACAGTCTGGGCTTTTGGTGCAATGGTTACTAACTTGGTATCAAAGCTAGAGGTCTCGAGGTCGAGACCCGTAGAGCGTGGTGGGTTGTGATGTCCCTAGAGTGGGCCCTAACGAAAGGTGATGTAGGTCTGTTTGTGCAGTTTGTCACTACCACGTGTCTAGGGTCCTCGCTAGCGAGGTTGTCCTAGGGTTGACTCCTTAATGTAGGGAGGTGTCATTTACTAATAGTCCAAGCTTTTGGTGCAATGGTTACTAACTTGGTATTCATTCAATGAAAATCAAATGTTTTTACAAATGATATGGACATTTTCATCACTAAAACATTATGACATGGCACATTACAAACAACCCTAACTGGCTATATACAATTGAGAACTTATTAGAACTAAAAACTAAAATGAAGAACCTAGATTGATCAGATACTAGAGACTGACTGCTGAAGATGATATGGTGAAAGTGCAACTCCACTTGAAACTCCAAATCAACAATTAAGCACAAGTGAAAGGACTGAAATATCCTTCCCACAACAACAATAATTTAGGTGATCTTTCATACCCTCAAAATTGCATACCAATTGAGATTTTTTGTTTTCAATGGCCAATTGTGACTACTTGCAGAAACCCTAGGCTCCACAATGCACATAAGTAAAAATCAATAATAAATCTTGATGATAGGCAATGAGCCCTCAATGCCTATTTATTCTTTTTTTTCTCGATAGGTCGGCCCCCTTTTTAATTTTTTCTTTGCTTCTTCCAGCAACCTCTAGAAAATTGTTTTATTTAATGACTTTATAAAATATATCACTTTATTAAGTTAATAATTAACTCCTCCAAAAATAGGGACATTACAGGTCTGCCCCTCCTAAAATTGCTTGGCCTCAAGCAATCTTAATGCTAGATGCTGCAAAATTGCTTCTCCCTCCCAAGTAGCATCTTCAACAAGTAAATCTTTCCACTTAACTAGATACTCTTTGATTAGTCTCCTGCCAAGCTGCTTCTCTCTACTATCCAGAATGAAATCTGGCACTAAGATTAGTTTCCCCTCATCATCCAAGGGAGGTAATACTGCAGAAGGCATCACATTCTGACCCAACACCTTTTTGAGGTGTGATACATGAAACACATTGTGTACTCTACTATCTATGGGAAGCTCCAACTCATAAGCCACCTCACCCACTTGCCTGATGATCCTGAATGGACCATAATAGCGTGGCTTGAGTTTCTCTGCACCACTCTTCTTGAGAGTGGACTACTTATATGGCTGCAACATGAGGTAAACCATATCATTTACCTCAAAACTATGCTCAATCCTCTTCTTGTCTGCATACTACTTTTGCTAGTTCTAACCTCTAGCAATGTTGTCTCTAAGAGTAGCAACTATATCCTTACTTTCCTATAATAGTTCACCTGCATGAGGTACTCGACTGTCTCCCAAAAAAAAATCTAAGAAACTAGGTTCCTCATAACCATAAAGTGCCATGCAGGGTGTCATTTGTATAGTCATATGATATGTAGTATTGTAACAATACTCACAAAGATATATCCATCTGACCCAAGTTGATTGTTGATCTGCCACATAATTCCTCAAAATACACTTCCACCCATTTATTTACAATCTCTGTTTGACCATTGGTCTGTGGGTGATAACTAGTGCTAGGTGTAAGCTCAGTGCCACACAACCAAAATATCTCCTGCCAAAAGTGACTCATGAAGCGGATGTCCCTGTCACTCACAATGCTCTGAGGCAAACCATGTAATCTAAAAACCTCCCTGAAGAAGACCTTTGCCACCTGAGTTTCTAAGTATGTAGTAGCGATAGGGAAGAAGTTAGCATATTTTGTTAGCCTATCCACCACCACATAAATACAATCATGCCCTTGGGCCCTGGGCAAGCCCGTGATAAAATCCATAGAGATGCATTCCCACTTCCTATCAGGAATATGAAGTGGATGTAGGAACCCTGCTGGATAAGTGTGCTCTTCTTTATTCTATTGGCAAACATGACACTCACACACATATTGCAAAACATCAGCCTTAAGTCCCTTCCAAGTGAACCATTCTTGTACTAACCTGTAAGTCTTGAAATACCTAGGATGGCCTACTATAGGTGAATTATGGAATGCTCTCAAAATCAATTGCTTCACTTTCTATCCTAGGACTAAGTAAATCCTATTCTTATAAATGATCAAATCATCTATGAGAGTGTATCTGATGTCGATTGTTGTTCCCTCCACTATAGTAGAGGCCCACATGTCTTTGGCATATTCTGCTACAATCAAGTGTTACCAATCCTCTGATATTTGAATCATAGAAGTGAGGTGTGGCCTATGTGATAAAGCATCTGCAACAATATTTTGTGTCCCCTTAACATATGTGATATCAAAATCATATGCCTGTAATTTACTCACCCACTTCTACTAATGATCATTTAGGTCCTGTTGTCCCAAAAACTGCCTCAAACTATTATGATCAATTTTAATACAAAATTTTCTGCCCACAAGATACTGTTTAAATTTGGCTAGGGCATGCATGATGGCCAACAACTCCTTATCATATATGTTGAATGATCTCTCAGGCCCTCTGAGTTTCCTACTCTCATAAGCTATAAGATGCTTTTCCTGCATGAGTACAACACCAACTCCCTCTCCAGAAGCATCACATTGAAGCTCAAATGGCTTTGTGAAATCAGGCAATGCTAATACTGGGCATGTAGTCATTAGTTTCTTGAACTGCATAAAACAATCTTGTGCCTCATGAGTACACACAAATCCCCCTCCCTTCAAAAAATCTCTCATGGGTGTTGCATGTCATGAGTAGCCATTGAAAAACCTACGATAGAGTCCACATAGACCAAGGAACCCCCTTAACTATGTAAGGTTCTCAGGTGGTGGCCAATCAACAATAGCCCAAATCTTTTCAGGATCCATTCGCACTCCTTCTACACTAATGATTTGTCCAAGATACAACAGTTCTGTCATCCCCAAATCACATTTGGACTCCTTGGCATATAAAGACTTCCTCTATAAAATGCTTAATACTGTCTCTAAGTGCTCTAAATGTTCCTACCATGTCCTGTTATAGATAAAAATATCATCAAAGAATACCAACACAAATTTCCTCAACTAATGGTGGAAGACCTTGTTCATAGTGGACTAAAAAGTGGCAGGTGCATTAGTCAACCAAAAAGGCATGACTACAAACTCAAAATGCCCACAATGACATCTAAAAGCAATTTTTTCAATATCTTGCTCTCAAACTCTGATCTAGTGATACCCTGATCTCAAATCAATTTTTGTGAAATAACAAGCCCCATGCAATTCATCTATCAACTCATCAATGTGTGGGATGGGATACTTTTTCTTTATAGTTCTCTTAATCAAAACCCTATAATCAATACACATTCATACAGTTCCATCCTTCTTTTTAACCAAAACAATAGAAGATGCAAAAGGTGACTTACTTGGTCTAATGTGTCCCATTGCTGGCAACTCCTTGATGGTCCTCTCAGTCTCATCTCTGAGTCATTTTGGGTGCTGGTATGGTGTGATCATGATGGGCTTAGCACCTTCCTCCAGCTTGATAATGTGCTCTATACCTCTATCTAGTGGCCTGTCTGGTGGAATCTCACTGAATACCTTCTCATACTTGATTCTCAATTTATGAATATATGGATGATATTTAGTCTTATGTTGCTCCTCTTGGGTAGGCATCAAGGTGCATATTTCTGCCCACTCTATATTATTATTCCTAGCTAATCTCTCCAACTTCCTAAATGAGATAGTCCTGACATCACCATTACAGATAGCCTTCAGCACATGAGTCCTACCATCCACCACAAATCATATCTCCATATCCTCTAATCTCAAGGTAACCTCCTTCAAATAATGTAGCCATTGCATCCCAAGTACTATGTCCATATCACCCATGTTGACCATGTGATAGTTTGCCTTAGACTCATAGTTGTTTAGGCACAAAGGTAGATCTCGCACCATCCTATCACAACGAAGAGTATATCCATTGGCTACCTTGACTCTTAGCCCCTCAAACTCCTTAGTAATGATTCCATGCCTCTCCAAAAATTATGCATCAATGAGATTATGTGTGGCACTTGTATCCAACAAAGTAATAACGTTCTGTCCTACCAAGACTCCCCAAAATCTAAAAGATCCCTCTCTTTGAATACTAGACAGACATACCTCCTATAAATGTAGCTCTGGAGCCTCTTTTTTCTCAGCACTATCTACCTCTTGTTCAACCTCTTCCTCATTAGGATCCTCATCATGGTGCTCTAAGATGTCTAAATTTGAACCTTCATAATAATCTCACATCACTTGGTTAGCCTTCCCCTTAGGCCTCATAAGACAATCATGACCAAACTCATAGGACCTTTGCAAAAGAAGCATAGCTTCTTTCTACATAGGTCATTAAGTGTTTCCTTATCCCAAGGTGTAGTTGGCTTGCCTTTTGATTCACTACCCTTCTCTTTACCCTTGCTAAATTCCCCTTTGTTATCTCTAAATGATGAAGAACCCTTTGAACTAAACCAATTTTCTGGAGCTACAAGTTCCATATTGTGGGCTTTCTTTATGGCTTCTTGTAATGTAGGAGGATCAAAGGCCTTTACCCACCCCTTGAGTGGTTTAGTTAATCCCTCTATGAATAAAATGACTAGCCTCCTTTTTGAAATGTTAGGCACCATCACTGGAAGCTTCTGGAAGTCATTGATAAATTTTTCTAAGCCTCTGGACTGTCTTAACTGGGCTAACTCTCAAAAATAAACTTCAAATTTTTTTTTATCAAACCTTTCTATTAATCTATCCACAAACTCCTGATAAGTGGTTACCTAATTGTGTTGCAATGTGATCATGCCATGTGTCCACCAATCATGTGCTACCCCATCTAAGTGTAAAGTGGCATACTCAAGTTGTTCAAATTCTATCATAGTCTTTAGAGATAGGAAAGTGTCCACCTTATGAATCAAAGCATGAGCAGTCATTTTTCCACTGCCATCAAATGCGAGTAATACCAACTTATTGGTGACTTGTTGCAACTCACTGTGTTTATCTGCCTACTTCTGCCTAGTAGCTCTGTAGTTTAGGTACCTATCAAAAGTCCATCCATCTTGTACATATCCTGGTAATAAATCCCACTCATTCCTTTCTTGTTGGAGTTCATCTACAATATCTATTACCATAGCATTAGGTGTGCATGCTGGAGTTTCTTCCCTAAATGTAGGACGTGTTGATCTATTAGTTGTTCCAGACCGTGTCCTATGTTGTGATCCTACTATGCTCCTATCATCTTGGTCATTATTATGATTATTTCTCCTATTTTCCCCAATCAAATGTTGCATCATAACCATCATTTCCCATGTACTTGCCTCTATTGACTATAGAAGCCTCTTCTAATGATGTAAAGTCTCATCATCATGCATAGTTCTGGGTGGGCTTTGAGAATGTCTCTCAGTCATATTCTTAGTTATATTGGTTCTTTTGTAAACTAAATTGACTGCATAAACCCTATCAAGTTGGCAAGAAACCACTCTGATACCATTGTAATGACCCTTTCCAATAGGCCACTAAACAAAACCTTAAATTTAATACACTGCTAAAGTATATTGTTGAAATAAGGAAATAATAGTGCCAATGTATTCATTCAATGAAAACCAAAATTTTTTACAAATGATATGGCAATTTTCACCACTGAAACATTATGACATGGCACATTATAGAAAACCGTAACTGGCTATATACAATTGAGAACTTATTACAACTACAAACTAAAATGAAGAACCTAGATTGATCAGATACTAAAGACTGACTGCTGAAGATGATATGGTGAAAGTGCAACTCCACTTGAAACACCAAACCAACAATTAAGCATAAGTGAAAGGACTAAAATATCCTTCCCACAACTATAATAATTTAGGTGATCTTTCACACCCTCAAAATTGCCAACCAATTGAGAGTTTTCATTCTCAATGGCCAATTGTGACTACTTACAGAAACCCTAAGCTCGACAAAGCACATAAGCAAAAATCAATAATAAATCTCAATGATAGACAATGAGCCCTCAATGCCTATTTATTCTTTCTTTTCTTGATAGGTCAGCCCCCTTTTTAATTTTTTCTCCGCTTCTTCCAACAACCTCTAGAAAATTGTTTTATTAATGACTTTATAAAATATACCACTTTATTATGTTAATAATTAACTCTCTGAAAATAGGGAGATTACATGGATATCCTTGTTAGAAAGTTTGAGATTTTGTTTACTGATGTGTATTTACTTGCCTTTAAAAAATGAATATCATGGGACAAGACATTTAGCAACCTTGAAAAAGTAGACATAATTATAATTTGCTTCTATCACTTTTAAAAAGAAAATAAGAAAAAAATAATGAAAAAGTTTAACTTAGTGATGACTTGCAATGAATTTCTAGGGTAATATTAATTGTTGATATCAAATTTGGTATAGTATCTTTATAGAATGAATTTCCTTCAGCATAAAATTATAATTATCATATAATAATTAAAATATTAATAAAATGGATCATAATATCATAATGGGTTTGGTAATAATTATGGTTCAACAAAAAAATTATTCTTCACACTCTTGATTTTGTTGAGCACCTTCTGTTTGTTATGCTACCTCTTCGGCTCCTCTATGTGGTCATTCTCCATCTTCCTAGTGTGAGACTTTAAATTGAAAGACACATACTAGCTCATTTTGTGACAAGATTTTTTTCTTGTTAATGGAGGACCATTTGACTTCAATGAAGAGGAAAGCTACCCATATTCATCCTCTTGATATGTCAATCAAAGACTCAATGAATCTTAATGCAAAATAGAGAAGGATTTAGAGGAATGATTCTTATTAGGCTAGAAAAACTAATGTCCTTTTCTTGAATAGATGAATTTGCATTCTCCCCATAACTTTGTTTAGGAAAGTGTCAGAAGCCAATGTTGTCCCTCCAGGCCCTTCCAAGATTCATAATGTCTCCCCCTTGGTTTCTTCTCCTTACATATGGTCATGGATCATTAGATTCCATCGCAAACAAAGGAAACAAGCATTCAATAAATTTACCCTAGGATCTCTGAGATATCAATTGATGAACACAAAACCCTAATTATCAATGGTATCTACTCTAGTAGGCTTTGTAATTACTATCAAATAGATGGCCTTTTTGCTAAATGGTGTGGTGAGGATACCTCTAGAACCCTAGCCTAGAATTTAATTGAATCCACCTTTAGGGATTAGGTAAGAATTTCTACCCTCAAAAACAAATTTTAGTTCTTAGATTGTTCAGCATTAGAACTAAGGAAAAACTTACTGGATGGAGATCTAATTTTTTTGAGAGGTTATCAATTAAAATTCATATAATGGGAAACTAATTGGATCCAATTTATTTTAATAATATAAAATTAATGAAATGGGTCTTGTTAAGGGATATTCCAGTAGAATTATTGAAAGGGTCTATCCTTAGCCATAATGGAAATTCTTTGGGTGACTTTAGAGGTCTTGAGGAATTTTTTTTTCTCTTCCAATAATGTTAAACTCTTGAATGAAATAGAATTATCAAAATTAAATTTGGAAAAATAAGGATCATTACTATAGGGACCTTAAACTAGTGTGCAAAAAACATTAAGAATATAGCTATATATTTAAAAAATAATTAAATTAACACTACTTCTGATAAGATGAAGGGAACACTATGGAGGAAATCTGGCCAAAAATGGTAAGATCCTCAAGTGTAACCTATGATGACATTGATGTGTCCAACTATGAGGGATGTATGCTCAGACATGCTCAAATTTTAAGTAGTAAGTGATGAAGCATGAAGATGGATGAGGGATTCAACAATGGAGGTGTAGAAGAATTTTAACATGGTAAGGGTGTAAATGGCTATGTTGTAGTGGTTAGCGGGGCATTATAAGTTTTTATGGAACTTGAATGATGAATTGTGAAGGGAGATGGTTTTACTTATAGGTCAAGGGGTGGAGAGATGTAGGGTCAAGATGTGAGGATAGAGAATGGATGAGGAAGGGCTAGGATGCAAGGAAGGGGGAGCAGGTAGATTTTGCTTCTTTAGGGCTAGATATCCTTGTGTGAAGTGTCACAAGGGGATTTGATGGTCAAAGTGGAGGGTCAAAGGGAGTGATGTGGGAGGATAAGTTCGGAAAAAGGATATAAGAGGAATTTTAGGGCAATTATGGCATGTAAGAGCCATTAATGCTCTTGGATAGGAATGTGAGAGGATAGGGAAGACTTTTGACTTTGGCTTGGGTTAGAAAGTTTTAACCCTTGATTAAACTTGTGCATATGTTTGGGAAGGAGATTAGGCCTAGCTTAGGATGGGGGTTAGGAGGTAGGTGACATAGCTTTGATTGGAAGGCTTAATTAGTTGGCTAAGTTGGGTTAGCATGGGTGAAAGGGTTGGATAAGAGTAATGATAGGGTTTAGGAATGGTTAGGGGTTAAGGGTTGAAAAATCTATATTTAATAAAGGGAGGATGTGGGATTAAATTAAATAGATTTATTTATTTATTTAATTTAACATATGCACTGTGATTTAATTGATAAATTAATTTTGGGTTATCATTTGATTTTATCAATTGGAGTATAGTTAATTAAATTAATTAACTAACTAGGGGATGATAATTAATTAATTACATATTTAATATTTAATCAATAATTTCCTCAAAGATGATTAAATAAGATTACTTAGTGGTGAAATCATATTTATGTGTCTACATTTTTCCCCTCTTTGAGATAGTGTTGGGAGAATACTATTTCAAAGAAGTTTGAAGATAGACGACACAAAGAAGATTTTCAAAGAAAGAAAGTTTCATCAGCCTCTAATAGAAAGAGGAGAGACTAAAATATGTGATACCTAGTTGAGAAGGTAGTGGGGTGGAGAATGTAGGACAAGAGGGAGGACTCAAATTGGCTAAGAGAGAATTAACATGGACTCAAACTCTCACTATGGAAGAATTAAGACAAAGAAAAACTAGCTACACAAGAATAACTAGCAGTTAAGAACTCAGGTATCATATGGGGGAGGTATTAGACCATAAAATAGGCTAATGTCTAACATACTATGAGAAAATCACAAACCCAATAAACATATGTTAACACCCTCTAGTCTACCATGAAAGACAAATGAATCAAAACAAGAAAGAAAATCTAAAACTCCCTCTTTCATTTGTAGCTCTCATGTCCTTCTTTCTTCTCCATGTGATGTAGCTCCAAATTTCCTATAATGCACACAATATTAGAGAAAAAGCCTATAGTGATGATAATGCTATGAGAATACTTGAATTTGTGATTTTAGTGTGAGAGATGGAGTGAATATACTAAAGAGCCAAGGACTCAAAAACTCAAAAATTAGGACAAAAAATGAGAGAAAAAATGCTCATTTTATAATGAACACACAAGATGAGAGCATTGGATTTATCAGCCTTAGATATGCAACATGGTAAGAGATTTCAGAGAGAATCCATGATGCATATGACACAAGATGCCAAGTGTAGGATTTTATGATGCTTGGAAGTCAAACAAGACTAAATATGGTTGAGAATCTATGACACATCATATGACACCTCAAGCCCACTTAAAGTCAAGAATCTATGATAAAAGGAAGCCAAATATGGATGTGCATAAGAGAATAATAATATTGGATTATGACATATATTAGCCAAGTATCAAAGGAGAATCCACAAGGTGTCACACCCATGTGTCATTATGATGTCAATATTTTGTGGAATATTTGAATTAAAAATCCATTATTCCACATAAATAGAAATTAATGAAAATGGAATTAATGGAGGAAAATATGACTTAGGAAATTAATAATTTCCATGGTTTGTAGATCATGAATCAATTAATTAATAAAATTGATTAATTGATTGAGGATGACAATTAAGAAGAATAATTAGTAATGACATAGGATTAAATTATGGGTTATTTAATCCTATAGAGAAAATTATTAGGTGATTGGCCAGTTTGATTCGATAAGCATGATAGTATCCTTTGATGAAATGTGATGATAATGGAGATTGACTAGAATGATGATGAACAGACCAAAGCCATAGTTGAATGGATCGATTGATTGAAATTGATAACATGCCAAGGACATGACATGAATTAAGGACACATAACATTTAACTAACATTGTAAATGCTATAGGATGGAGATTGATTAGTAAGGTTGATCATAATAATATCAACAAAAATAGTCAATATTATTAAAATGGTTGATAGTGCCATAATCTAAAATTGAAAGATATGGCAATGCCCATGATTAGATAATAAGAATAATGGTTTGACCAAGCACTAAGAGCCATGATAGTACTAAGGTCATATTGATAGGTTTGATAGATTGATAGGTTTCCAAGGCACT
This sequence comes from Cupressus sempervirens, assembly GCA_028749045.1. Classification (NCBI taxonomy): domain Eukaryota; kingdom Viridiplantae; phylum Streptophyta; class Pinopsida; order Cupressales; family Cupressaceae; genus Cupressus; species Cupressus sempervirens. The sequence goes on from CM053789.1 coordinate 826,194,398, forward strand.
GAGAGCCATGAAAATGCCTAGGGTTGTACAAATAATGACTGATTTGGGATGTTTGACATGTTTTGGGCTAATTAGGACTGATTTTGGTGATTCTGGGTTGATTTGATATGATTTTGAGTTGATTTGATATGATTGCGAATTGATTTGAAGTGGTTGCAAGTTGATTTGATATGATTTTTGATGATGCTGAAATCATTCCAAAATGATGTGAAATTGATGTGAAAGAGAATATGAATTATTATAGACACTATTGAGATATGATCAAGTTTTCCAAAAGATCAGAATTAGTAGATTGAGAAAATGGGATGAATTAGTATGAAGAATTGATGTCGATTCAAGGGCCCAAGAGTATTTTCAAGGGTTACCACTCAAGGTAGTGACTAAATAACAAAAATTATAGCTCCAATTGTTTACAAAAAAGATACAAATCCAATGCAATGGATAGTTTGAAAATCAAAGTTGAAATGCAAAAGTTATGGCCTCCAGAGTGCAACAGAGGTGTTACAAGAGCAATTCTAGGCATCCTACTACCCCAAGTGTGCCCAAAATGCACCCAAGTGCACCTAGTGCAAACTTAGTAAGCCCAAGTACACCATTATAGCACCAAGTGTTTCCATGGTGCACTTGGGAAGCACAAGTGCACTCTGAAAGTGCAAACTACACCCTAGAAGGCTTCAGGGACCAAAAATAACTCGACTGGACTTGGAATGACTTGAAACTTTGTATGCATGCTCCAAATGGTGGAAATAGGTTAGAACATGAGTGAAATCAGTCAAAAATTATCACATTTAGTCAAACTTTTTCAAAAAAAGGTCAGACCGAGGTTGGACTAGGTGGAAATCCCTAGAAGGTTAATAGACAGTGTAGGATGATGCAGGAATGTAGAAATGCAAGATGAAGATGATTTGGTGTATTAGAATACATTATCATGGTGGTGAAGTGAAGATATGAATGAAAAAATATTGAAGAGATGAGATGAGGACCTATTAGAATGAGGTGAATACTTTTTCTTTCAAAAGGTGGGCTATATGTCAAATGGAGCTTCATTTTGATCAAACTGTAGATGGGAGCCATTTTTGAGCATCTAAATTTTGCCCTTCTTTGATACAATATGATTTAGAGTATTGTGTCAAAGAACACTAATGAGAAGGCCATAACAACATGCCCCAGTAGGAATGATATATATGGGTGCCCCCTCAAGAAATTGACTAAGATATGCATATGGTAGGTTAATTTGTCGACAATGAGATGCAAAGTAGCAGATGAAGAAGACACAGAAGATGAAGGAGATGAGATAAGGAATTGCACTCTATGTCAAATGAAGCTTTATTTTGATATGGAAAATGGAATGCAACACATCATGGCATAAAGGGCCAGAGTGCAAAATGTAAACCTTTTGCATAAACAAACATGATGAAGATAGAAAATGACCTTGTCCTGCTTAAGGCATATATGCATGCCCCAGACTCTCAAAGGTACATTTTAATTGACAAAAAATAAAAGATGACCATGAACCATCCCAACCACTCTCATAAATCAGTTTATATCATCAAGTGGTATAGGAATATGATCAAAGAAAAATAAAGCAAAAAATAAATCACTCACTAAACAACATGAGCCAACAACTATTCGTGTCCATTATTACTTGCTTTTTAGTGTTTGAGGTCTTTAGATAGTGTTTGATAGGTTGATCATGTGATGGTTGTGATTGTGGATTCAGTTGATAGGTTCGTAGTGACATGTTGGACTAATTGTTGGTTCATGTTGCTCAGATAGGTGTGATTGTCATTGAAGTACAATGCTCTGAGTTTTAGTTTGCAAAGTGCAAATGTTCACACAAAAGGGGTGATTATCCACAGTGAATACTGACAAGGTTTATTACAAATTTTTGATGGGTTTTGTGATTTTTAGGGTTTTTGAGGATATTTGATGTTTTTGGTGTGATTGGTTTCTTTAGATGTTTTGCAATTTTTAGGGTTTATTTCAGGACATTTTTTAATTTTTAGTGATTTTTTCAAGACATTTTATGATTTTTTTAGTTCTTTTTATAGGATATTTTATGATTTTTAGTGCTTTTTTAAGGATCATATTTGAATGTTTAGGATTTTTTTAGGATTGTATTTGAATTTTTAGGATTTTTTAGGATCGTATTTGAATTTTTAGGTTTTTTTAGGATTGTATTTGAATTTTTAGGATTTTTTAGGATCGTAAAAGCATATACAAGTGTTAGCTACAATCTATTATGTGATAAGTCCAATGGATAAAAATTTCTTAGGAATATGGCCCCAATTCAAGTTAAAACTCATGGATTATGTAGGTGATGTGCTGCTAGACAAGATGCAAACTATGTATAGAAGTTGACGATAGAGTATATATAGACTGGTAACACTTGGGTAAGATAACAATGGACATTAACAAGTTTGTGAGCCATGGTAAGGGACTAGGAATGTCTTGCAATATGAAGGATATGATTATGCCTAATGTCTAAAATACTATGAGCAAATCACAAACCCAATAAACACATGTTAACACACTCTAGTCTACCATGAAAGCCAAATGAATCAAAATAAGAAAGCAAATCTAAAACTCTCTCTTCCATTTGTAGCTCCCATGTCCTTCTTTCTTCTCCATGTGATGTAGCTCCAAATTGTCTATAATGCACCCAATATTGGAGCAAAATCCTATAGTGATGATAATTCTACGAGAATACTTGAAGTTTTGATTTTAGTGTGAGACATGGAGTGAAAATACTATAGAGCCAAGGACTCAAAAACTCAAAAATTAGGACCAAAAATGAGAGAAAGAATGCTCATTTTATAATCAACACACAAGATGAGAGCATTGGATTTCTCATCCTTAGATATGCAACATGGAAAGAGATTCCTTGGAGAATCCATGACGCATATGACACAAGATGCCAAGTGTAGGATTCTATGATTCTTGGAAGTCAAACAAAGTTAAATATAGTTGAGAATCTATGATGAGTCATATAACACCTCAAGCCCTCTTAAAGCTAAGAATCTATGAAAAAGGATGCCAAATATGGATGTGCGTAAGAGAATAAGAATATTGGATTATGACATTTATTAGCCAAGTGTCAAAAGAGAATCCATGAGGTGTCACACCCATGTGTCATGATAATGTCAATATTTTGTGGAATATTTGAATTAAAAAATTATTATTCCACACAAATAGAAATTAATGAAAATGGAATTAATGGAGGGAAATATGACTAAGGAAATTAAGAATTTCCATTGTTTTTGGATGATGAATCAATTAATTAATAAAATTAATTAATTGATTGAGGATGACAATTAAGAAGAATAATTAGTAATGACATAGGATTAAATTATGGGTTATTTAATCCTATAGAGAAAATTAGTAGGTGATTGGCCAATTTGATTTGATAAGTGTGACAGTATCCTTTGATGAAATGTGATGAAAATGGAGATTGACTAAAATGATGATAGATAGACCAAAGGCACAATTGAATTGATCGATTGATTGAAATTGATAACATGCCAAGAACACATGACATGAATTAAGGACACATAACATTTAACTGACATTGTAAATGCTATAGGATGGAGATTGATTAGTAAGGCTAATCATAATAATATCAATTGACATAGTCAATATTATTAAAATGGTTGATAGTGCCATGATTTGACATTGAAAGATATGACAATTTCCATGATCAGATAACAAGAATGATGGTTTGACCAAGCACTAAGAGTTATGATAGTACTAAGGTCATATTGATAGGTTTGATAGATTGATAGGTTTCCAAGGCATTGGGAGCCATGAAAACCCCTAGGGTTGGAAAAATGATGATTGATTTGGGATGTTTGACAAATTTTGGGTTGATTAGGACTGACTTTAGGTGATTCTAGGTTGATTTGATATGGTTCTAAGTTGATTTGATATGATTGCAAGTTGATTTGAAGTGGTTGCAAGTTGATTTGATATGATTTATGATGATGTTTAAATGGTTCCAAAATGATTCAAAATTGATGTGAAAGATGATATGAATGATGATAGACACTATTGAGATATGATCAAGTTTTCCAAAAGATTAGAATTAGTAGAATGAGAAAATGGGATGAATTAGTATGAAGAAGTGATGTCAATTCAGGGGCCTAAGAGTATTTTCAAGGATTACCACTCAAGATAGTGACCAAAAAACCAAAATGATAGCTCAAATTTTTCACAAAAATGACACAAATCCAGCACAATTGATGGTTCAAAAATTAGAGTTGAAATGCAAAAGTTATGGCCTCGGGAGTGCAACATAGGTTTTATAGGACTAGTTATAGGCATCCTACTGCCCCAAGTGTGCCCAAAATGCACCCAAGTGCACCTGGTGCACACTTGGTAAGCCCAAGTGTGCCATGATAGTACCACGTGCACCCATGGTGCCCTTGGGTAGCCCAAGTGTGCTCTAAAAGTGCAGATTGCACCCTAGAAGGCTTCGGGGGCCAAAAGTAGCCCGACTAGACTCGAAATGACTTGAAACTTTGTATGCACAACCCAAATGGTGTAAAGAGGTTAGAACATGAGTGAAATTAGTTAAACATGGTTATATTTGGTCAAAATTGGTCAAAAAAAGGTTAGAACAAGGTTTGACTAAGTGGAAAGCTCTAGAAGGTTGACAAATAGTGAAGGATGATGTAGGAATGTAGGAATGCAAGATGAAGATGATTTGGTGTATTAGAATACATGACCATGGTGGTGAATGAAGATGTGAATGAAAGAAGATCCAAGAGATGAGATGAGGAATAGTTAGAATGAGGTGAATGCTTTTTCTTTCAAAAGGTGGTCTATATTTCAAATGGAGCTTCATTTTGATCAAACTATAGATGCAAGCCATTTTTTAGCATGTATAGTAGGAGTGGTGTTAAATATCATGGGAGTGATAGATAGAGGTTTTGGATCATGATCATAGGACTGATTAGATGGGATTCTTGGATAGAATGTGAAAAATGGGTGTGATTTGGTTGAATGGGAGGGTGAAGGAATGCATTAAAACTTGAGCATGGGGCTGTTTCAAAAGGGAGAACCACCACGTAATTGAGAACTTATTTTGATTTAGGAATATTGGGGATATGCCAAGGTTAGTAAGAACATCAAGGCCTTTACACCAATATTACATAGGACTGAATCGAAACAAACATGCAAAGATTGCCCCAACATCACACATGAATCCCAAAGGAATTAGAGTGGAAATGATATTAGGCAACCCACAAGAAAATGATATTTTGCAAGTGCACCATCTAACCATGAGTGACCACATGATTCAAACATGAAAGGGTCACATCCAGATGACACACAAGAAGAAAATAAAAAAGGAAGAAGATCTAACCAAGACCTTCCTCTTAGAGTGCCCCATTTGCAGCACACCATGATATAAAAGATCATGAAAACCTCAAGGAGGGAACAACCAAAAATTATGTGAAAAGATAATCAAGAACCAAAACTGAAATGCAATATTGAAAGAAAGAGTAAATTTTTTTATATATAAAAAAAAACCTTATTCCCAAAGATATTGGTAGGATAGGAGACAAAAAGACCAAGATCAGATGAGAGGAAATTTGTGTCCTATAATGATCTATCAGTGATATCTAGAAGGGTGAGAGGATTTACCAAAATAGAGACTTTTAGGAAAATACCTAGATGACAAACAATTTCTCATGAGGACTTTTTGAAATGTATAGCTAGGTGAACTATAGATTTTGAACATATATAAACTGACACATAAAGCTAGGAGATTTAAAATGCAATGAAGAAAAGGAATGACATTGGGATAGATAATAAATGGACCAAGATATACATAGGGATCACTATACAACATCTCAATATGAAAGGATATCAAAATAATAAACCAAGATGAGATGATAGTAGAAAAATTTAGGATTAGTAGGTAGAGGGGATGATACTCTTAGAATGAGGGGATAGTGAATGAAAAGCTCAAGATGAGGAGATAGAGTAGGAAAAGCTTATGATGAGGATATAGAAGAAAATATTAGGATGAGTAGGTAGAGGGGATGAAAATCTTAGGATGAGGAGGTATCATATAAAAAAGATAAGAATGAGGAGATAGTAAAAAAATCTTGGGATAAGGATATTGAGGAGGAAAATCTTATCATGAGGAGATATTGGATGAAAAAATTTAAGGATGAGGAGGTAGAATATGAAAAAGATAAAGATGAGGAGATAATGGATGAAAAGAGAAAGATAAGGAGATAATGGATTTAAAAAAATTAGGATGAGAAGATAGTAGAAAAAGTTCAAGATGAGTAAGTAGAGGGGATGAAAATCTTAGGATGAGGGGTTAATGAATGAAAAGTTTAGGATGAGGAGATAGTGGATGAAAAAATATTAGGATGAAGAGGTAGTAAATGAAAATTCTAAGGGTGAGAAGATGGGAAAAAATCTTAGGATAAGGAGATAGAAGAGGAAAAGCTTATGATGAGGAGATAGCAGATGAAAAAATTTCAATATGAGGAGATAGTAGATGAAAATATTAGTATAAGGAGATAGAAAAAGAACATGGATTGATGGTGGATGAGGTGATATGGATATGGGAATGATATACCTTAAGTCAAGGAGTGGGATGGATACATCCCGATGACGATGATTGAATTGTGAAAAATACTTGCAACAAGGTTGGGCAGAAGATTAAGAATGTGGTTAGAAGAGTTGAAAGATGTGCATTGAGATGATGTAGTTGATGGTAAATTCCTCAAAGCATTTAGGATATCAATTTTGAAATTGGGGTACATGGGGATAACCTAGAGCTAAATACCAATGACAAGGGATATACCAGGTGATGGAAAGATGGAGAGATGGTGGGAGATGCAAGGATAGAGTAAAATAGGAATGGTGGATAGAAGGTTTGGGTAGAGGAATGTGAAAAGATAGGGATTGGAAGATGAATGGTTTTGGGGATGACAAGATGAAAAAAGGAATGGAATGGGGAGATGGAAAGATGGACATAATATAGTCTCTAAGGAATATATTGCCCCCAATGATTATATATCATTTATGAGGTCTTTATGAGGGGTCTGATAGGATGGAATATTTCTCAACAAGAAGATGAGGAAGATAGATGGAAGCTTGGATATGAAAGATGAATGAGGTAGAAGGAAACTATGATGGGTGGATGAGGTTGATGGAGGAATTATATGGATGAAAGAATAGGTGGATCAGGGATAGGTGGATACAATCTCTAATGGGAAACTGGATAAGAGGATGACCAAAAGCATGTATCTAGTGGTGGCTTTTATTTTTATCAAGATACAAAGGAGAATGATGGGTGAAATGGATAAGATGTGATTAGTATGGTGGGATGATATGGGTATGGTGGGTGATGAAACTTGCCTATGAGTGTGCAGGGAATTTTGATGGACAAATTCCACATGATGCTTTTTTGCTAAGTTTTCATCATGGTACTTGTCCAAGGCACTTGAATTGATAAGTTTTCACCATTGGATGCTTGTTTTTCTTTACTTAAAATTTTTTTTATACCTTTTTTGATAGATATTTACTCACAGATGCTGGTAGGATGGGTTGATCTAGGAAGCATAACAAATATTGGATTAAATTACTGGAATGATGGGTAGGAACTGTCAGGTAAAGGATGGGAGGACATGAGACTTGTGGCTAAATGGATGAGGAATTTGGAAAGATCATCATTGGCACACACTCTGAAAGGTAATGAAGTAGTGGGAAAGGTGATTTTGAATGAGATTAAGGAGAAAATGGAGGAAGATAAATATAAGGACTAAAATTAAAGTTGTAAGATGGAGGATTGGAAATATAGGATAATAAGCATAAGTACTAAAAGTGGATTGGGTGGATGAAGGATGTATATATGGAGATTAGGATAAGGTATGAATAAATGAGGCTTTATGAGTAGTGAGAATGGATGCCAATTGAGATTTTTATTTGAGATGCATTTCTTTTATGAGAATCCTCAGTATCCACATGATTTTTGACTTTTTCTTTCTTTTGGATTTAGTGTTTCTCTTCTTGAACATGTACTTTATAGGTGACATTTTGATGCTTGGATTTTTGTGGACTTTTTTATTTATGCTTTTAATTTTAGCATCCAATTTTATTCTATTGGCCAATATATGGGAACAAGAGCATGGAGGATATGGAGTGATTGTAGATGGAAAGATAGAGATTGAAGGTTGGAAGGAATTAAAGGATGAGTTACTTTGATGATCTACCTTGTAGATATGAAGGGATGAAGTGGTGGATTGGAATATATGATATGGATGTATATAATGGCCCAGAATGGATAGATTGAATGATGGATAATGACCTAAAATAGATGGAAGTGAGGAAGGAGTAGGTCCCAAAATAAACGGTGGAGATAAAGGATTTAGATTAGGTATATAAGGACCTAAAATGGATGGAAAGGGTGGCAGATTTAGATAAGGGATATTAAAACCCAAAATGGTGGCATGGAAAGAAGTAGTAGGATAAGGAAGCAAAATGGATGTGGAATAAGATGGATGGGAAATTTCGGGTGAAGATGGAAGGACTTGGGACCATGTGGGGATAGTAGGGATACTAACATCTGAAGATACACTTCTATTTATTTATTTAATATGATGTTCATCATTTGGAACATGAGATATGATAGTGAGGTCTTCTTCTATCTAGATCTGTTACCATGGATTAGAGGGTATGTAGGATCATGAAGCACAGGGAATGGGAGGTGTTGGTGTTTTAGAACTACTAAACAACAAAATGCTCAATACCAAAATGATATTACTCACACAACCTAAGGATTAGCATATTCCTATTAACAATTATATGTGCAACCCATTTGGACCCAACTTCAAAAAAATAAAGGGTGGTTTTCTACTCTTTAGGCTCTGCAAAACTAGGGTGGGTATACCCACGGATGATTCAAGATAGGAAAACATTGTAAGAGAATTACTTTAGTTTCCCAGGTCTGCAACTGAAAGTGACTCAACATTCTTGTCTTTTTCTACCTATTGGCCTTATGTAGTGATGGTGTCAATGATTTGGATCTCATCACCCTGCACCTCATCACTGTTAGTTTCTACTTCCTCAAACTATTCATTAGGAGCTATTTCTTCCATCCACTTGTCAAATAGTGTGTCATCTAGCCAATTGAATTGCAAAATATCACTTTTCCTCTTGAGCACATACTCAACCTCATTATCAATAGTAAACAATTTTGTTTCAAAGAATCAAAGAATATTTGGGCTTTCACTATTTCTTTAGTTGTTGTGGCCCACCATGCATGCCCTATTTCATTGATAACTTGATTCATTATTTTAAAAAAAAATCATCAAACTCCTTAGCCCATTCATCTTTGCTTTTCAAATTATTCTTCTTATCTAGGGCATAAGGAAACAAACTAAACTTTTGGCTCTTGTACTTATCTAAGTAGCCAATTATTATTCTTTGCAAATGAATTCTCTTATTATCAAAGTCAGTAAGATGAGAAACAATATCAAAAGTTTTCTCAATTTGATCACACGAAACTTTTATAACAGAATAACAAAAAAATGTCACCTCTTTCCTCCTCCTTACCCACTTATTTACAATAGGCTTCAAAGCCTCATCACTAGCTTTCATTTCATTCCAGATACTAATCACCCAAGCCAATTGATCATAAACTACTAGCCATTCAATTTTATCCCCCAAATATGTAAGAGCCTTTTTTAATTTTTCCTCATATTTTACATTCACCTCCACATGTAAGGCTCATAGTTTATTTTTTTCTTCAAGTATAATATTCTAGCCTTTGGGGTGTATCTGGTACTTCTATGAAGGGACTGGATTTAAAAGGTTCAATTTGGGGTGAGGGTATGTTATTCTTGGTCTTGTGGACCTCCCCATTAGCTTGTTCTCAAGCTATATTCTCCTCTTTACCTCTTTATTGTAGGCATCCACAACTGCCTCATACTTGTTCTACAACTCAATCATTTCTTTGGATCTTGAAATCCCAAATTATTTGACACAGAATTGAAAATCAAGGCATTAGCAATGTCCCAATTGGGCAATAATAAAATATTTGTAGCCTTCACCATCTATCTCCCTTCCTTAGGGGTTATATTGTGGAACTCTTGAATCATTTGTTCTTTTATTTGATTGTAAATGGAGGCTTCATCCATTTTTGGATGCTCTGCTTTCACATTCTTACATCTTTCCTCAAAAATGTACATGTTTGCCCTCCAAGAAAATTGATGGAAAGCCCTAGACTTTAGAAAAGTGTCATAAAAAAAAATTGCTAACTGGCTTGTTCCAAAATTGGATCCAATTCCCTTCCCCTAACATCTTCTACAGTCAACTCAAAACTAGGCATAGGTGGCTCTTGGGGGTTCCCTTCATCAATCTTTTCTTGGGTAACAAAAACTCCCCCTTGTGATCTAGTTTGTTCAATTTGCTCATCAGTGAGCTGCTCCTCCTCAATTCTCATAGGGGTTTGGGAAGGTGAGTAACCCACATCTTGAGGTTCCTCTTCCCTTATTATCTTTCTCCTCTTAAGAGAAGGTTCAAGAGGCCTTTCTTCAAAAACAACACTAGTAGATTCAACTATCTATTTTCCTTTATTCACCATGGACCTTTGATCATGAATGATAGTATATCCTAGGTTCCTTTGAACAATTAATGGACCTATCCCTATATTGGGAGTGAAGCCAAATCTCCTCATTATTTCCTTGGCCTTATCTAGAAAAGAATTAATGAAATATTGCTTTTTCTCATTCATTATCTCCATTATTTCAGACAATGTATTCATAAGATTATTCACTTTATCTATAGTAGTTACAACATTACTTAGAGGACTGTAATCTTCAACAAAAAAATTAATAAAATTTAAAACTTTTGAATAGACTCTCCACTTTTCTTTCTTTGTCTCTTGCTCTTGCAGAGAGTACTCATTCCTTATTACATCTTTAGGGAAATAAAATTCATGCTCAATGGGATGAAGCTTGATCCTATGCCTAAGAACCAAATTAAAGAAACCATCTGCATCAAAAAAATGAGGGTGAGATATAGCCATCTTATTATATTGATCCAAAAATTTGTTAAGGGAAACCCATCCTTGGTTATCACAAACTGGTGGGCTACTATGCAAGTGGGAAAAATTGATCCTATTCCCCTTTTGTGCAAAAAAGCTTCTTCTACTCCTCCCAACTACCACAAGAATTTAGCTACTCCTACCTTTAGGGGCACCTAGTAAGGTAGTACATGGAGTGTCCCTTTGAATCCATAAATTCTAATAACAGTTGAAACTGAATATGGGATAATGTCTCCCCAATTATGTGAAACTTTCAAATTGTGGGGTTTATCCATAGGCCTAATAAGGTGCATTAGTGCCTTAGGGATTTTGGGATTGTCCCTTAATATGAGGCACGTCAGTTTGGAGGCAAATTACCTATCAAATCTACAAATCTAGCATTTTCTACTTCCCAAGTCATATCTGCACTCCATAACTGAACTGATAATGCTTCCCCTTCTTGTTCTCTATTTAAAACCATTTTTTTACCAAAGTATGTAACCATGTGCATCGGTAGAGAGTGATGACCCCAAATCTTCTCCACCTTGCCCATAGAAATCCCAATGAATCCACTGTGAATCTCATCGGTCAAGTAAGAAGAAAAATCAAAAATTATTTCCATGCCAAAAGAGAAGATTTGAGTAATCATATACATGAAACTCATAGGGATAAAATATTCTTCACCCTCTCCAAAAACTCTGCACAGGGTCCTATATATCTCTACTGCCCTACCATTGAAGCATGTTTTCTTGAAATGTTCTTTAGAGGATGATGTTATTGCTAGTAGGATTCCAATTCTACCAATGTGGGATTTCAATGCACCTTGTCTAACTATGTCCTTCTTAGACATATATTCTTTTTCTAAATCTGTCAAATTAATGGGCACATGATACCTAGTGAGAGGTCCCAAATGAAAAGCTTCCCTAATCTCTTTTGGACTAATGGTGATTATAATTTCACCATCTACTCTTCTCACTACCCTACTGGCTTGATCATAATTCTTTGCCATAGCTTCAAGGAGATCATAATCCATAACAAAACTGGTGACCACTAACTTTCCTAGGTCAAAATTCCATATATTGACATGTGGAGCAAACAATTTCCTCTTGGAAAACCATTTCTTGAACAAATTTAAACTAGTTTGTGACGTATGAGCATCTTGGACCAAATTACCATTATCAAACAATCCATCTGCTATCCTCAATCTAGGGTTTAATGAAGTCAGCTTCTTAACTTGTACTATCTCAATAGTAGACTCTGGAAGTAACTCAAGCAAATCATCATGTACATTTCTATCCAAATAATTTTCCTGACCTGAAAATCCCTTCTTTAGAGGCATCTTGGATTATTCTTTGCAGAACTAAAAAACTTACAAAGATGACAGTGTAACTACTTACTTGAATTCTACTCTCGTTCTCTCTATATTTCTACAATTTCTATGTGAACTAGTTGCTTCACAATCTTGCAAAATTCAACACAGTCTTCTTAGAAATTAATTCTACTCAAAAAGGCTTGAAATCTTTGTTTGTGAAAGGTGGAAATGAGAAAATCTCTTTTACTATACTCTATTTTTCCTCACACGTGAATCTTTCATGTCTAATTAATACATAGAGTGGCACCACCTTATACATTTGAATCTATGCCGTCAACCTTTAAAAATCCTATGATCAAGGGATGTAGAGAAAGAGAACTTGGTGTTCCACTTGACAGGTTGGCTAGTCAATCCAATGAAACCTAACCACATACAAAGCTCCTTCCTTGATGGAATTTTTGTCTAGACTCACTGGCAACTGAGGACACATGTTGATAGGTTGCTACTTTGCTATACATAAAGAAGAAGCACCTTGCCATAGAGAAGTAATGATAGCCATTGATTTGATCTTGATCTTGTGGATGACACATTACTGCATTGATTATAAGAATAGTGGCAGGCCCTTATTCACTACCTCACTATACATATCCTTCGAGCAACTCTTCATGGTGACATAGTGATAATCATTGATCTGAGATCAAATTAAAGGTAAAGAAATTTCATAGAGTAACCATAAGAGTGGTGGGTCCCATACATGATATGTCACATAGAGTAAACAACTTGCAACTTTCCATAGCAAGATAGTGAGGATTGTTGATTCAAGTTTGATCCGATGATTGGAATCCCTTATATGCTTTATAAATGGGGCGTGGGTTCGAGGCACTGATGACATAGGGAATTTGGTACTACTGGCAACAAGTCAAACCTTTCTTTAATTGTAGTCATCTTTCTACGTTGCTTGAGGTCCCACCATTTGTTCATTTCATGATGCCTCTCTATGTCACTAACGGTGAGATGCCAAAAATTTCTGATAATGAGGTAACGAGCTCTGATGATTTTAAAAAAACTCAACACTAGAAGAATAAAAACCAATCAAATCACCATTGCCTTTATTAACTACTTCTAACAATAGTAGTTATTACTCACCATGCCACTTGAACAAATTACAGTTATTGAGAAACTTGAAGGTCACCATGTTTTTTAACTTATTCACTATTCGCTACTTTGCTAATGGTGAAATGCTTATTTTTCTGATAGTGAGATAGTGAAGCATAAAAAAAAGCCATATTCTTGCTCCATTTTTTGGCTACTTTTTACTGGGCCCCTTTTCCTACCTGATGGTACTAACAAGGTGTATGTGACTAAAAATTTGGCCGTAACACAAATCCCTAACTGTCATCCCTTCATTTTATGGTCTCGTTCTTTTAAAATTTATGATGCTCACTACTTCACTATGCATAAAAGGTGCACATCTTTCTATAGCGAGATAGTGATAACTGTACATTTTTTGAAATTAGACGGTGAGGAATCATGAGAGAAAGACTATCTCAAGGGTGCAAAAAATAGCATGTTCACCAAAGTTCCCCTTTTTAAAAAGGATTTTGCAGAACTAAAAAACTTATAGAGATGACAGTGTAACTACTTACTTGAATTCCGCTCTCATTCTCTCTATATTTCTACAATTTCTACATGAACCAGTTGCTTCACAATCTTGCCAAATTCAACACAATCTTCTTAGTAATTACTTATGCTCATAAAGGCTTGAAATCTTTGTTCGCATAAGGTGGAAATGAGAAAATCTCCTGTATTATACTCTATTTTTCCTCACATGCAAAACTTTCATGTCTAATTAATAAACAAAGTGGCAACACCTTCTGCATTTAAATCTATGCCATCAATCTTTAAAAATCCTATGATCAAGGGATGCAAAGAAAGACAACTTGGCATTCCACTTGAAAAGTTGGCTAGTCAATCCAATGAAAACTAACCATGTACATAGCCCCTTCCTTGATGAAATTTCCATTTGGACCCGCTGGTGACTAAGAACATGTGTCGACACATCACTACTTCACTTTACATAAAGATTGAGCACCTTACCATAATGAAATAGTGATAGCCATTGATTTGTTCTTCATCTTGTAGATGAAACATTACTACATTTCTTCGAAGAACAATGGTGGGCCCTTATTTGCTACCTCGCTATACATATCCTTCGAGCAACTCTTCATGGTGAGATAGCGATGCTCATTGATCTGAGATCAAATCAAAGATAAAGAAACTACACAAACTACCCTGGAGAGTGGTGCGTCCCATACTCACTATTTCACATAGAGTAAACAACTTGCAACTTTCCATAGTGAGATAGTGAGAATTGGTGATTCAAGTTTGATCTAATGATTAGAATCCCTTATATGCTTTATGAGTGGGGCGTGGGTCTAGGGCACTGATGATGCAAGAAATTTTGCACTGCTGGCAATAAGTAAAACCTTTCTTTAATCTTAGTCATCTTTCCACATTGCTTGAGGTCCCACCATGTGTTCATTTCATGGTGCCTCACTATGTCGCTAATGGAAAGATGCCAAAAAATTTTGATAGTGACGTAATGAGCTCCGATGATTTTAAAAAAACTCGACGTCGGAAGAATAAAAACCGATCAAATCACCATTGCCTTTATTAACTACTTCTAATAGTAGTAGTTATTACTCGCCATGCCACTTGGACAAATTATAGTTATCAAGAAACTTGAAGGTCACCATGTTTTTTGACTTACCGACTACTCACTACTTTGCTAATGGTGAAATGCTTATTTTTTCGATAGCGAGGTAGCAAGGCATTACAAAAAACCATATCTTGGTGCTATTTTCTAGCTACTTTTTACTGGGCCCATTTTCCTACCTGATGGTACTAACAAGGTGCATGTGACTAAAAATTTGGCTATAACACAAATCTCCAACTGTCGTCCCTTCATTTTATGGTCCCCTTCTTTTAAAATTTCTGATGCTTGCTACTTTGGTATGCATAAAAAGTACACATCTTTCTATAGCAAGATAGTGATAACTGTAGATTTTTCCAAATCTGACGGTGAGGAATCATGAGAGAAAGACTATCTCAAGGGTGCAAAATATAGAATATTTTCCAAAGCTCCCTTTTTTAAAAGGATTTTGTGCCCTAAATTTTTTTTAAAGGAATGACACATAGGGTTTTAAAAATTTCTTTCAAAAGCTAACAAATGGATGATTAAACTAGAAACCCTATCTACCATTAATGGATTCCAATCTGATTTTTGTACTTGGACAAAGGAAATTTTGTCATGAAAAAAATCACACCAATAGTGGCTCTATCTGGGGACATTGAAATCTCTAGATTCAAATGAGGGCTCAAAAAATTTGGGAGAAGTAGACCAACCAAGTTCCCTACAAACTAACCACTACAAAGAGAATGACACACACAAGAAAACTATGCATAGGAAACTATACTAAGACAAAAGGATTTACACATATACAGAAAAACCCTAAACTACTGCTCATGGAAAAATAAGTATTTTAGCATAAATACCTCTTCAAGAACTATCCATGAACTGGTAGTTCAAGAATGTTCCTTGATAAATCTTTAAGAATATAATAGTATTCTCCCCATGAATTTTCAACTAGATAAGGACCTAACTAGATAAGATCAAATTTTCCATGTTTTCCTTTATCCTTAATTCCGGCATTCCACATTAAGACTATATCTCCATCATCATAATTTTTGCTTGCCGTCCTTTTATCATAGAGTGTCTTAACTTGTAGTTGCAACCTATGGTTCTTGATAGATGCTTCTCTTCTAGTCTCTGCTAGTCCTACAAACTCATCCAGCCTTTCTTGCATGCCATTAATAATATCTTCATCATATAACTAAATGTAATTGTAGAGTCCTACCAAGTTATTTTGAGGGATCTTGGCCTAAATTCCATATACTAGGTCAAATGGTGTCACACTAATAGCCCTTTTAACATTCACCCTATCAGCCTATATGGCTAATTCCAATTTAGAATCCCAAGCTTTCTTATTATCATCCAATGTCCTTTTTATTATTTTCAACAAACTCTTAGTTTTGGATTCAACTTGTCCATTCCCTTTTGGATGATATGGGGAAGATGTTGATCTAGTGATTCCATATTTGTCATAGAATTTCTTGAATTCTTCATATCTAAAACACATTGCATTATCTATTACAATCTTCTGAGGACAACCAAATCTATAAATAATGTTATTTGGCAAGAAATTATTGACATCTTTACTTGCTCCATTTCTTGTGGGGATAGCCTCTACCCACTTTGTGAAGTAGTCAGTAGCAATTAGAATCTAAGTGAGAGACTTCACCTATGAAATCCATACCCCATTGTTGAAAAGTGCCTGAATCTCAACTGGATTTAATGGAGTATTACCTAAGAATCTCAGTTTCCCAACAAATCTTTGGCAAGAATCACATTTCCTAATCATGATTTGGGCATCCTTGAAAAGAGAGGGCCACAAAAATCCAACTCTCATCACCTTATGTGTAGTGGTCTTGGCCATATAGTGTCCTCCACAAACTCTAGCATGCATTTCGCTTAAGACTTCTTTTGCCTTTTCTTGATCAATACATTTTAGTAACACTCCCTCAGAATTTCTCCACCATAGACTGCCTTTAAAAATTATGTATCTGATGGCTTGTAATTTAGTACTACTCTTTTCATTTTCAGCCAAATGGGAAGGAGCTTCCATGTGTTGAAGATAATAGATAACATTAACATACCAGTCACAATGATCCATGTCACATAAGTCAAATCTAAGGTCATCAACTACCACATTTATCTGATTGGCATCCAAATTAGATTCAACCATGAGTTTAGCTAAACCTTGACCTCTTATCAACTTAGGTATCTATATTTCAATATTAAATTCTTGGATCCTATTGATCCATCTACATCTTCTCCCTGACACCTCTTGCTGAGAAAATATGTTTTTACCAGTGGCACTAGGCACAAATGCAATGACAATAGAACCTATCAAGTAGCATTTGAAAGCCTTAATAGAATTTACTAAAGCATATGCCTATTTTTCATTTATCTCATTTTTTAATTTAGTAGGCTGTAGTGATTTATTGAAAAAGACAATGGGTTGTTCATATCCTTCTTCGTTTTTCTACAATAAGATTGTGGCTACAGTGTGAAAGGATGCAAAAGAAAAAATGTGCATAGGTTTTGTGTAATCTAGGGTTCTGAGGATTGGAGCATTTTTTATTGCAGTTTTAATATCCTGGAATGCTTGTGAAGGCTCACCATTCCAATCTATGGTAGCTCCTTTCTTGAGCATCTTTGAGATAGGTCTACTAATTTCAGCAAAGTTAGTAACAAAACTTCTTAGAAAATTAACTTGGCCAAAGAAAGATTGAATTCCTTTTAAATTCTTTGGCTTGGGGACTTGATCAATAGCTACTACTCTCTCAAGATCTATCTTCACCCTATCCTTAGACACTATATGCCTCAGTAACCTGCCTTCTATCACCCCAAATGTACATTTCTTTGGGTTCAATGATACTCCATATTCCAAGGCTTTCATAAAAAATTTCTCCAAATGCCTACAGTGATCTTCATCCTTTTTAGAATAAGTTGTGAGGTCATCTTGGTATACAACCATAAATTTTTTTATATAATCATGAAATTCCACATCCATGGCTCTTTGGAATGTAGCTCCTGCATTGATCAAGCCAAATGGCATCCTTACATTTAGATAGGTTCCCCATGGGGTTGTGAAGGCTATGTTAAATTGTCCCATTTCCTTTATCAGGACTTATTTATAAGTAGAGAAACCATCCATCATAGTCATTAGCTTAGAACTAGTTACTTACTACAACATGGCTTCCATATTTGGTAATCCATAATTATGCTTCAAGGATGCAATATTTAGATTTCTGAAATCCACACATAATCTTATATCTCCATTTTTCTTTCTGACAAGCACCAAATTTGAAACCCAGGTGGAATGTCTAATTGGTTTGATTATCCTACCATCCCTTAACTTCATCAACTCTTCTTGCATTTTGGGAGCTAGGGTAGGGTTTACTAGCCTTTCTTTCTATCTAAAAGGTTTTACATTATCCTTTAGTGGTATGACATGTTGGAATAGATCTTCCCTATATGCTTTAAGGTCATCGTACAACCATGCACAAACATGTCTATATTTCCTAAGCAAGTCAATCAATGGTTTTCTAATTTTAGCAGGAAAATTTTGGCCAATATAAACTTTCTTGGGAGCTTCATCAATACAAAGGTTAATCTCTTCTAATTCTTGAGGCTTAGGGTCCTTAACTCTTGGTTTTACTCCATCCTAGTTATCAAAAATATTTTCCAGAACCACTAACCCTTTTGGAACCTTGTTCATTTTCAACTACATAATCTCCTGGCCAAAAATGGTTTCCTTACCATCTACAATTTCAATTAAATTATTGCAATCCATTTCTTGACCATGGCATATGTCTTCATTTAACAAAAAATTTACAATGTCTTTGTCATCTTCAAAGACTTGCCAATTTTCAATATTGTCAAGTATCGAAGGTCTACTCTATACTTCAATTTGAGAAATTCCTACAAATGATATCTCCTTAGGTTTGATTGATACATTTTCTAATAAATCAAGCATCTTATTTTGAGTTCTATCCCTCCATGATATACCAAATGCTTCAAAGAATTCAATCTGATCCCACACATGATTTCTATACTATTTCAGCCTTGTGTTCTTAGAAGCATATGTTCCCCTTACTTGTGAGCTAATCAATTCTAAATCACATATAACATGTAACTTCTTGATCCCATGAGGTGTAGCCACTTTTAGTCCTAACAAAAAGGCTTCATGCTCAGCTATATTGTTGGTGCATGAGAAGATTAAGGTAAAAGAGTATCTAAAAGTGTTTTTCTCAAGAGATACAAAAACTACTCCTACCCCTGCATCTTCTTTAGAATTGGCCCCATCAAAGAACATTGTCCAAAAATTTGGTGATTTCATACAACACTCAACTTCATGTTCAATTACAGTAGGGAAATTCTCAACTTCTTGGATAATCAATTTAGCTTTGAATGCATTCACAGTAGTGACTAAAAAGCAAGTAGCATCTTTTTCAATTTCTTCACCCAAGATGTGACTAACTCTTGGCTCTTTTTCTACTTTCATAGCTTATCACCTATGTGAAAAGTTTCATAAGTTAAGTCACATTGCAAGCTACCTACCATAGCAACATTCCATTTTCTAGAAAGCAACATTCCATAGTGTGGAGGTATATCAACTATAAGGACTGACATGGTCAACTTTACCTTAGGATATGTAGCTAGTTTAAATGGTAAAGCATTTATAGTACCTATTATTGGGACTTCCCTACCATCCATACCTCTACATCTACGCTACTTAGTATCCACTTTCAACCCTAAGGCTTCCATTATTTTGAAAGATATTATGGTGTTAGAGGCTCCTGAGTCTATCATGCAATTTTTTAAGGTCTTCCCTTTTATAATTATAGTGAGAAAGAATGGGTCAATATCTTCTATGTATGCTACTGATGAGTCATCCAAAAACATTTAAGGAATTTTGGACATGATACCACTATCCTCTCATACTAAGGGAGTTTGTTGAGTAACACTTTGTTCTACATTGTTATTGCTAGTTCCTATCCCTCCCAACCATGAAAAGGCTTTATTCTTATGTTCTTCAATTCTAAAGAGTTCAGACAAAAGTACCTTAATAGTGATTTGGGACAACATGGATATCATATCAATTGGCTCAAACATGGTAGGTTTAACAATCATACCTGGAGTAGGAACCTTCTAAGTAGCAAGGATTACTATTTTCTTGGAATTATTAGATCTATGTTCCTTCTCTTGCACAATTTCTTTTGATGTCTCATTAGCTTGGAATTGCATTTTCTTCTTAAGTTCCCACTTCTTAGTTTTAATATCTTTAGCCTTGACTATCTCTATACTAGCCTTCTTATCTTCATCTTTCATCTTATGTGTAATATCTTTTATGAATATACTAGAAGGCTTTCTAGTTTCATTGTTAATTGTTATGTTTCTCAAATTATAGTTGTTGTGCATTTGGGAAATCATTTCTATAGTGATCTTATCAATTTATTCTTTGGAAGGCATTCTTAAACTTACATGACCCACTTCAGAAGATGTAACACATACCTGATCTTTGTCACAACCTTCATTGTCTAAAAAAATTTGTTGATGATGTAATTGATAAGCAATTTTCTTATTCTCCAGATCACTTTTTGTTTCTTCTAAACTAGAATCAACATAGTCACTACACATGCTTACCATATTACAACTTACATCATCATGACTCTTTTCCTCTTCATCCTCTTCAGTTTGTAAACTATGATCAGAAATAAAATGACTGAGCAACCTCACAATATTCTACTGAATGGGGTGATTCAAAAATAATGCACCATGGTACATTATCATTCATATTTACTAAACTTCTTTGTATAGGGTCTGGTGTACCCTTATCATTTACATTTTGATTCTAGTTAGGGATTGGCTTGCCATCCTTCCATTGGGTAGTATAAGGGTAATTCTGCATTCTAGGCTATCTATTGAAGTTGCTATTATTCATAGGGGTTTTGTCAACAATATTTGGCTTGTTGAAACTAGTGGGATTCATCTTTTTAAGAAATTCCAATACCTAACCTATTGTAGGTTCTTCTATTTTTTTTTTCCTATAGGAGTTTTATCACCCTCCCTTTTGTTACTATTCTTGGGATTAAAAAGATTTGGATCATCCCTCCTACCTAGTTTTTCAGATGCCTTCCTATTATTCTCTATATTTACTGCAACTTTATAGGCATCCCTTAAAGTTTTGGTATCCTTATCCCTCAATTGATAAGCCATTTTGCTATCAAAAGCATTGAAATATGTTGTGAGAAAAACATCCTCGTTTAACCTCATAACTTGAAATAGTTTGTACATACCTTTTTGGAATCTTACAATGAAGTCAAATGTGGACTCATTAGGATTCTTCTTGATATTTTTGAATTCATTTAACATGAATCTAGCATTAGTGCTATGTCCATATTTCTCTTTGAATAACTTCTCCAAATCACTCCATGAGCTAATATTGTCATTAGGTAGCCTTCTGAACCAATCCCTTGCATCCTCAGTTAGTCAATGAAAAAACAACTTCATGACCACATCTTCATGTTCAAATTCATAATCATTTAACATATCTATGAAAATTCTCAAATGTTCTTCACTAGTAACAACATTATTCCCAGAAAACTTAACCACTTTGTCTCTTAAATCAAATGATGTGGGATGTGGAGCACTAGGAATACCAGCAAATGATATTTGTCTATAGTTTTCTAGGTATATAGGTTTCTTTTGGAAACTAGGAACATTTGAGTTACTCGCTATGTTAGCTTGGTTTAGAGGACCAGCTTAGGATTGTTGAGGTTGGATAATAGGGACTTGAGTATAAGTGGTGGATGATGTGGTAGGAGCAGACTAAGATATTCCTTGCATTGAAACTATTGGTCCAAAGGGAGGTATAGAAGCTAAAGCTGGGAGGGATAAATTTGGCCATGAGGCTAATGCAGAATTCGTCTTAATAAACTAAATTTTTCTCCTATTTTTTTTAGCTTGAGCTTCATTCTCCACCTTCTCAAGCTCTTTCACAAGATCTTCCTTCTCTTTTATAGTCTTTTCTAGGTCTAAATCTAACTTTGACATATAATTTTTTGTGTGTTTTCTCGGTTGAGGTTGAGGTTCATTTATCTAAACTCCTATAACTTTACCCTTTCCTTTGTCTACAACTTTCACAATAGGTTCTACAAGATTTACTTGGATAGGTTTATAATCTTGGACTTGAGAAATAACTAGTTTTTGCTTTTGATTTAGACATTTTTCTTGTTATTGAAATTGAGCTCTTAGACTGTTTATGTCTCCAAATACATCAGTGTGGAGAGTTGTGGTATTCTCTTCTAATCTTTTGTTCTATTCTTTCAAGGCAGCCATCCTTCTTAGTAAAGGATCTTTTTCTATTATGGCATCCAAGGTTGCTTGCTCCTTCTCTTTTTCAAGATGAATACACTTAGATTCTTCTTTAGCAACCCATTTTTTCAGAAATCCTATCTCTAACTATACCTCTGCAAGATCTACAGAAGTAGCTTCTGAATTAGCAGGGTCATCTAGATCTATAAGATTTGGTTCTTTATATGGGATTGTTTTAGGATGAGACGGACCTCCAAAAGAACTTCTAAGTCCTAACCTATGATGCATTTTAGCTATGAGATCTATTCTAGGGGATTTATTCCCTACTGGTGAGATATCTTTATCTTGATATGCTCTTTCATCTAGTATTGGGGTAGTAAATATCCCTCCTAAGAGTCTTGTAGTATCTAATTTAGAGCTGAGTGAAGAAGATTTTCTCCCTATCACTGGTTCATACTGAGACACTATCTCTAGGTTTCCAAGTGGGATTTGGATCTATCCTTTTCTTATTTAGGCTCTTCCTACCACCTTTTGGTAAATTAGTATACATTGGTTCATCAGGATGAGCTCTTGCATAAGCTCTTGTGTTCTTATATTTTGTCAACCATTTTATTAAATAAGCACTAGCTTCAAAACCTTGACTGAGTCACCACCCTTCTTTTTGGGAAAATACACAATTACAATTACTCCTAACTTTGACAAAAAACACAAGTAGAGATAGAAATATCTGATACACATGGACCAATCACTGATATTGTATGACTGAAACTCTTGCTTGTTAGATAAGACACTTGGAGAAATTGGATACGTCAGTGTGTTTTTGTGGTATTTTGGCTATTATTTCTTTAAATTATTAATGTTTATCATTAAAATATCTCCTTATGACCATGGGAAAAACTTAGATAATTTGACACACATGTACCCAATAGGACCAAAGAAACTACAGTACTTTTCATAGATGTGTTGAACTCCCCAGTAGAGTTTCCATTTTGTTGGTGTTTTAAAACTATTGAACAATAAAATTCTCAATACCGAAATGATATTACTCACACAACCTAAGGATTAGCCAATTCCTATTAACAATTATATGTGCAACCCATTTGAGCCCAACAAAAAAACCAAGGGTGGTTTTCTACTCTTTAGGCTCTACAAAACTAGGATGGGTATACCTAGGGATGGTTCAAGACTGAAAAACACTGTAAGAGAATTATTTTAGTTTCATTGTAATTCTCATCTCAAATCCTCAACTACATGCACAATTCTGAAATTTTGATAATCACATCCCATATAACAGATCTAGCCACAATTCTTCTATAGATTTGCATGTGTTCTCAGCAATAGTGGCTAACTGAAGCTAAAACATTCCATGCAAACAAGTATTGACCAACTTTGAAGATCTTCAGGAAATAAAAGTAAATTTGATTATAATTCCACATTTGAAAACTATTTATGACATACTTCTCTTCCAGCTAAATCAACTTGACCAGTGCCTAATCCATTAGGGTTCAGAGTCTACTACAAATCCATAGATCTAATTTGTTGCCTTACAACAAATATTATCAGCAATTCTTATCAAAATTTATCATTCTAAGAATCCTTCCTATTACTTCAGCAACCTTATCAAATTCATCAAAGCTTTTACTTAATCCATTTTACTAATAGCAGTGATGAATAGATATACAACCTAAATGGATTGCATTCAATTGCACAAGCTTTTACTCATACAATATTAAGATAACTAGGTAACCAAAAAGTGAAAAAATTCTAAAATAATTAACATGGGGACAACTTGTAATTTGTATTCATTTTCTTTGAAAATTTTATACATTTGCAGTAAACTCAGAATGACCTTAGGAAGAAACATAGAGATCATTCTCTATTAATGTATTCCCAAGAACTAATAGAGAAAATACATCATAAAACCTTTTCAAACATTGGACTGAAAATAAACTAAGTATGCCAACTAGAGCATTAGAAATTGAACCATTCTCTAGCCCTAGAATCTCACTTATATAATGTGAGATGCAACAAGCTACAGGCTAAGACAAATTGACAAGTGTCCTTTACAAGAGATAATTATATACACCTATCATAAAATGACAAAAATATGGGTAATAGAAGATGTCTAGATCCAACATTCCTTTTGGTGGGTCCACTTCTATCACATTCTCTATTGTTGTTAATTTGGCTACTATTCTAATCCCTCTTTGTATGCAATGGCCAAGCTAACCAATGATAAAGTTTGTTCTGATGATTGCAAGTTAGTCTCCACCTATGGGTTTTCACCATCTTTGTCTTGTCTGGTGGGAATAACTTCTACTTCTCCCTCTTTTTTGGTTGTATCAGTGTCTTGTGGGCTCGAGTCTACAATTGAAAGTGACTTAGCATTCTTTTCTTCTTCTCCCTATTGGCCTTATGTAGTGATGGTGTCAATGATTTTGATCTCATCACTCTGCACCTCATCACTATCAGTTTCTACTTCCTCAAACTATTCATCAGGACCTATTTCTACCATCCACTTGTCAAGTAGTGTATCATCTAGCCAATTGAATTGCAAAATATCACTCTACCTCTTGAGCACATACTCAACCTCATTATCAATAGTAACAAAATTTTGTTTCAAAGAATTATACAATACTTGGGCTTTCACTATTTCTTCAGTTGTTGTGGCCCACCACACATGCCCTGTTTCATTGATAACTTGATTCATTCTTAAACAAAATAAATCATCAAGCTCCTTAGCTCATTCATCTTTTCTTTTCAAATTATTCTTCTTATCTAGGGCACAAGAAAAGAAAATAAAATTTTGGCTTTTGTACTTATCTAGGTAGCCAACTATTATTCTTTGCAAATGAATTCTCTTATTGTCAAAGTCAGTAAGATCATAAACAATATCAAAAGTTTTCTCAATTTGATCACAGGAAATTTTTATAATAGAATAACACCAAAATGTCACCTCTTTCCTCCTTCTTACCCACTTATTTACAATAGGCTTCAAAGCCTCATCACTAGCTTTCATTTCATCCTAGATGCTGATCACCCAAGCCAACTAATCATAAACTAGTGGCCATTCGATTTTATCCCCCAAATATGTAATAGCCTTTCTTAAATTTTCCTCATATTTCACATTCAACTCCACTCGTAAAGCCCATGAATTATTATTTTCTTCTTCAAAGTCCTTAGCAATATAATATTCTGGCCTTTGTGGTGTATCTAGTACTTCTATGAAGGGAGTGGATTTAAAAGGTTTAATTGGGGGGCAAGGGTATGTTATTCTTGGTCTTGTAAACTTCCCATTAGGTTGTTCTCAAGCTCAATTCTCCTCTTTACCTCTTTATTATAGTCATCCACAACTACCTCATACTTTCTCTATAACTCAATCATTTCTTTTTCCTTCCTCTTTATAGTAGCCAAGACAAATTGAGAGTAATCTACATTCATGTGGGCTACTTGTACATGTGAGGTATCAGCAACTCTCCTCACAATGATATTCCCTGTTAGTCCTGAATCATCAATTTGTGATGGAGTAGCCTTAGATCCTCTTTTCAATGACCACATGACAAGAGTAGCTTGGTCATTACTAAATGTAGTTCCCAAGAAATCTTTTTTATTTGCATCTTGCAATCCCAAATTATTTGACACAGAATTAAAAATCAAGGCATCAACAATGTCCCAATTGGGCAATAATAAAATATTTGCAGCCTTTACCATCTGTCTCCCTTTCTTAGGAGTTATATTTTGGAACTATTGAATCATTTGTTATTTTATTTGATTTTCAATGGAGACTTCATCCATTTTTGGATGCTCTACTTTCACATTCTTACATCTTTCCTCAAAATTGTGCATGTTTTCCTTCCAAGAAAAATTATGGAAAGCCCTAGACTTTACAAAACTATCATCAAACAAAAATTGTAGACTGGCTTGTTCCAAAACTGGATCCAATTCCCTTCCCCTAAAATCTACTACAGTCAACTAAAAACTTAGCATAGGAGGCTCCTTGGGGTTCCCTTCATCAATCTCTACTTCGGTAACAAAAACTCCCCCTTGTGATCCAATTTGTTCAATCTACTCATCAGTGAGTCACTCCTCCTCAATTCTCATAGGGGTTTGGGAAGGTGAGCAAGCCTCATCTTGAGGTTCCTCTTCCCTTATTATCTTTCTCCTCTTAGGAGAAGGTTTAGGAGGCCTTTCTTCAAAAATAGCACTAGTAGATTTAACTGTTTGTTTTCCTTTATTCTCTTTATCTATAGTAGTTATGGCATTACTTAGAGGATTGTAATCTTCATCAAAACAATTAATAAATTTCAAAACTTTTGAATAGACTCTCCATTTTTCTTTCTTTGTGTCTTCCTCCTGCAGAGAGTACTCATTCCTTATTACATCTTTAGGGAAATAAAATTCATGCTCAACGGGATGAAGCTTGATCCTATTCCTAAGAGAAAAACTAAAGAAACCCTCTACATCACAAAAATGAGAGTGTTATATAGCCATCTTATATTGATCCAATAATTTGTAAAGGGAAATCCATCCTTCCTTGGTTATCACAAACTTGTGGGCTACTACCCAAGGGGGAAAAATTGATCCTCTCCACCTTTTTTGCAAAAAGGCTTCTTCTACTCCTCCTAACTACCACAAGAATTCAGCTACTCCTACTTTTAGGGGCACTTGTTAAGGTAGTACATGGGGTGTCCCTTTGAATCCATAGATTCTGATAATAATTAAAACTGAATATGGGATAATGTCTCCCCAATTATGTGAAACTTTCAAATTGTGGGGTTTATCCATAGGCCTAATAAGGTGCATTAGTGCCTTAGGGATCTTGGGATTGTCCCTTAATATGATGCACCTTAGTTTGGAGGTGAAATACCTATCAAATCTAACAAAGCAAGTATTTTTTGCTTCCCCAGTCATATCTACACTCTACAACTGAACTGGCAATGCTTCCCCTTCTTGTTCTCTATTTAAAACCATTTCTTTACCAAAGTATGTAACCCCATTAAATAGAAACATGTGCATCAGTAGAGAGAAATGGCTACAAACCTTCTCCACCTTGCCCTTAGCAATCCCAACCAATCCACTGTGAATCTCATCGGCCAAGTAAGAAGAAAAATCAAAAAGTATTTCCATGTCGAAAGAGGAGATTTGAGTAATCATATACATGAAATTCATAGGGATAAAATATTCTTCACCCTCTCCAAAAACTCTACACAGGTTCCTGTATATCTCTACTACCCTGCCTTTGAAGCATGTTTTCTTGAAAGGTTCTTTAGAGGATGATGTTATTGTTGGTAGGGTTCCAATTCTACCAATGTGGGCCTTTAGTGCACCTTGTCTAATGATGTCCTTCTTAGACATATATTCATTTCCTAAATCTATCAAATTAATGGGCACATGATACTTAGTGAGAGGTCCCAAATGAAAAACTTCCCTAATCTCTTATGGACTGATGGTGATTATAATTTCACCATCTACTCTTCTCACTACCCTAGTTGCTTGATCATAATTCTTTTCCATGTCTTCAAGGATATCATAATCCATAAAAACATTGGGGATTACTAACTTTCCTAGGTCAAAATTCCATATATTGGCATGTGGAGCAAATAATTTCCTCTTTGCAAACCATTTCTTTGACAAATTTAAACTAGTTTGCAAGGTATGAGCATCCTGAACCCAATTACCCTTATCAAACAATCCATCTACTATCCTCAACCTAGAGTTTAATGAAGTCAACTTCTTAACTTGTACTATCTTAAAAGTAGACTCAGGAAGTAACTCAAGCAAATCATCATGTACATTTCTATCCAAATAATTTTCCTGACCTAAAAATCCCTTCTTTGGAGGCATCTTGGATTATGCTTTGCAAAACTAAAAAACTTATAGAGATGATAGTGTAACTACTTAGTTAAATTCCACTCTCGTTCTCTCTATATTCCTAAAATTTCCATGCAAACTAGTTGCTTCACAATCTTGCCAAATTCAACACAGTCTTCTTAGTAATTACTTCTACTCTGAAAGGCTTGAAATCTTTTTTTGCATAAGGGGGAAATGATAAAATCTTCTATATTATACTCTATTTTTCCTCACATGTGAAGCTTTCATGTCTAATTAATACATAGCGTAGCACCACCTTCTACATTTAAATCTGTGTTGTCAACCTTTAAAAATCCTACGATAAAGGGATGCAGAGAAAGAGAACTTAGCATTCCACTTCACAAGTTGGCTAGTCAATCCAATGTAAACTAAACACGTACATAGCTCCTTCCTTGATGGCATTTCTATCTAGACCCACTGGCAACTGAGGACACATGTTGATAGGTTACTACTTCATTATACATAAAGAATGAGCAACTTTCCACAGTGAAGTAGTGATAGCCATTGATTTGATCTTGATCTTTTGGATGACACATTACTGCATTGCTTAGAAGAATAGTGGTGGGCTCTTATTCCCTACCTCACTATACATATCCTCCAAGCAACTCTTCATGGAAAAATAGAGATGACCATTGATCTGAGAACAAATCAAAGGTAAATAAACTGCACAAAGTAACCTAAAGAGTGGTGGGTCCCATACTCACTATGTCGCATAGAGTAGACAACTTGCAACTTTCCATAGAGAGATAGTGAGGATTGTTGATTCAATTTTGATCTGATGATCGGAATCCATTATATGCTTTATAAATGGGCATGGGTCTGGGGCACTGATGACACAGGAAATTTTGCACTGTTGGCAACAAGTAAAACCTTTCTTTAATCTTAGTCATCTTTCTATGTTTCTTGAAGTCCCACCATGTGTTCATTTCATGGTGCTTTGCTATGTCACTAATGGTGAGATGCCAAAAAATTTTGCTAGTGAGGTAATGAGCTCTAGTGATTTTAACAAAACTCGTTGCCAAAAGAATAAAAACCAATCAAATCACCATTTCGTTTATTAACTACTTCTGACAATAGTAGTTATTACTCACCATGCCACTTTGACAAATTACAGTTATTGAGAAACTTGAAGGTCATCATGTTTTTTAAACTTATTGACTACTTGCTACGTCACTAACGATGAAATGCTTTTTTTTTTGATAGCAGGATAGTGAGGCATCAAAAAAAACCATTTTTTGGCACCATTTTCTGGCTACTTTTCACTGGGCCCCTTTTCCTACCTGATGGTACTAACAATGTTTACGTGACTAAAAAATTTTCCATAACAAAAATCCCTGACCACCGTCCCTTCATTTTATGGTCCCATTTTCTTAAAAATTTTGATGCTTGCTATGTCACTATGCATAAAAAGTGCACATCTTTCTATAGCAAGATAGCGATAACTGTAGATTTTTCCAAATCAGACGGTGAGAAATCATGAGAGAAAAACTATCTTGAGGTCACAAAAAATAGAATATTCACCAAAGCTCCCCTTTATAAGAAGGATTTCATGCCCTAAATTTTTTTAAAAGGAATGGGACATAGGGTTTTAACAAGTTCTTTGGAAAGCTAACAAATGGATGATTAATCTAGAAACCCTATCCACCATTAATGGATTGAAATCTAATTTTTGTACTTGGACAAAGAAAATTGTGTCATGCAAAAAATAATACCAATAGGAGGAGAGGATCTTTATTTTAATGGAAGCAAGATAATAGCTATTGAAATGGAGTAATTATATTGGTAGGATTTGGATATGGAGGGGACAATGACTACTCTTTGGATGGAGTGATTGGTGAAAGTGGATCATGTAGAGGAATAAGTGGGATGGTGGGATCTTTTTTTGTTGCATGGGATATTTCAAGATTTTTTAGACAAGATCTTGAAAGGATTGGATTGGAGTGGGTGGTGCAATAGGAGATGCACAAAGGTTTTGTTTTAGTGAAATAGATGGATGGGTGGGAGTTTCATCAATGGGGATGAGTTGATGAGAGATGGAATCATTAGGGTCATTACATGTGATTTGGGTAATGCTATGAGGAGGAGATTTGGATGGGATTTGGAGGAATTCTATGGATGGGTGGTAGGAGATGGAAGGGGATTGATAAGTGGGGTGGATGAAATAGGGATGGTAGTGATGAGATTATGGAAGAGAAATGATGGGTGTGGGAGGTGGGTTTTCTTTTAGCTTCCTTGTAAAATTTTTTGGAGACATGTGTGTTGGACTAGGAAGAGTAAGGGGATTAAGGTGATGAACTATATAACTAGGATTGGTTGGTAGATATATAGATGGTGGGTTTGGACTACGAATGTAGCTAGTATCACAACTCTAGAAGGCTGGAGATTGGGATATGAAGGTGGAGGAAGATGGAGCTATGACTGAAATATGTAGGGAATATGTGGGCACAATATAGGAAGGAGGTGTGGATGAGGAAAATAAAAGATTTTCCTTATCAAAGGTATGATAAAAAATTCTAGTGGGTATGGATGGAAGCATGATGGAGTAGTTTGGAGGAATGTTTGGATTTCAGAAGATGTTTGGAGGCATATCTCTAAGGCTTTTGATATACCCATCATAGTCAACAAGAAATTCATCATCATTGGAATAGGATGTAGTGGGAGAATAGGTGGGATGAATAGACTCATCTTAATAAGATCATGACATCATTTTTTTATGATGACATGGATAGGAATAAAGGATGAATATCGATGAACTTTAAAGTTTCAAGTAGGATTGAAGGTAAGATCATGATGGGATTTAAATTAAGCTCATATTAGGAGAAAGGATAGACTCCAAGGAAGATGGAAATAGGGTGGGAAGTGTCAAAGAAAATTGAGTGAGGTAGGATATGGAGAGAAAATGAGGGATTGATGGAAGAATTTAGAAATGATGATACTTAGAGGAAAACAACATAGGATAACAGAATGAGTGTGATTAGGGTGACAATTTTTTAGAAGCTTTGAAGAATCTCTAATGAGGTAGTGACTATGCTAAGTATTCCCTAGTTTAACTTTGAGACAATGTTTTAGGATCAAGTGAATAAGAAATCCCTCAAAGGCCAAAGAAACTTTGAGGGAGATAAATAATGGATCTCTTATTTTCAAAAAGGACATTTGATAACTAACTTTGATAGATGTGTATGTTCAACAACTATTTTCCACAAGGTCATTTCACAAATAAGGAAATTCAACCACGCTTTATCCCTGTGGTCAATTTGGATTTTATGTAAGGCTAAAATGATAGCTACTATATTGGTTTGTAATTAGATCTGTGGAGTCAGCCAATCAATTATTATGTATGTGATCCACTTAAGAATTTATTACAAACATGCTAAAATTGTGGGAAATTTTTCCTACCTTAGGCTACCCCTAGAAACACACCATCCAAACTTGCCTAATGGAGCAAGAAGGTTTACGCTTCCTCTCATTTATATGCCAACCAAATTATTTACTAGTTTGAGTTCTATCCAAAGGGTACACACTTCCCAAAGTCCTAGATTATTGTGGATGATCTTGCTAAAAACTTTTATTACATGCATCACATATTAAGATGGTTCTAGTTTACAAGAAATAGAGAATTTAAAGATGTGCTAAAAGGTACAATTTCAAGACATGGTTCATTCTTTTTTGAAATATTTAGTGTGTTCATCCTTTTGTCTATTTGAAGACACTTGTAATTAACATAAAAGGTTCATTTCCAACTTACAACAATGGTCAACATAATGTATCAAGTCAACATAAGAAATTGATCAAGTGAAATCTTTGAAAAATATGGGAATAAGAACATTTTTTGTAAGACATTCGAGATTGTGTAAATTTCATTTTAAGCCAAAAAATTTGAAGTGTTTTATCCAAAATGTTCACTAACACTAAAAATGAAAAGTTTATTACATTCATTAATTTTAGTACTTGGCATTCAAGATTTTTTTCTAACTACTTAATCATTCATTCCAATGAAACATGTAGATTTATTAGTCACTCAAGATTATGTTTTAACAACATTCATTCAAATGAATAGTTTTGTTTAATTAGTTATGCATTCAAGATTGGATTTTCTTGTTGTAACTTTAGCCATTCAAGAGTCTGTTTGATTTATCAAGTTAACTACAAGATGCATTCAAAGAAAAGTGTTTAAGCATTCAAATTCATTTTGAAGAGCAGTAAAATTTTAATGAAAACCTATGTGACACATGGTTAATTGTTTCTAGAATGTTCCAATTTGCAATGCTATAAACAAACAACTTGATTAGCATCACGAAAATCCCAAAAAATGAATTCTTGACTATGGAATTTTAAAAAAAACTAATTTAGTTATTTTTTGTATAAGTAAATCAACTTAGAATATCCCATATCCTACAGAACAACTAAAAGTCAAATTTTAACTTTTTTAGTTATTAGCTAAGTAAACCTATAGACACATAGTTAAATATCAGAATCCCAACACTATGCATGATATATATACTCCACACAAAGATCCATCCTAAAAATCAACTAGTTAATGAAGACCAATGAACCCACATGAGTCAACCTATGATCCCACAATGCGGGAATGCAATCGAACAATGTAGGATGATGGAACAAAACCTGCTGAAATAGAGAAAAGGTGATTTGTGGGAAATAAAATTATAGAGTGATCCTACCATAGATAAATCTTGTTGATTTGGTAGGAAATCCGATTGAAAAAATTAATCACAATTTCAAAGGTGAAATTTTTAATTGGGATTTTTGGGTTGAACATTTTTGGCCAAATGATCTTGCAAGTTTGGCCAATGAACATGCTAGCACTAAAAAGAATTCTTGTGGGTATACGAAAGAGTGCAAATGAAGGGCAAGGTTTTGATAGCCACATGGTGGATAGGAGCTATGATAAATGTGATCTTGCGATCACAGGTTTGCAATCCTGCAAATTTCTTCTTGGAAACCTATAGCAGTGGATTTGCAAAATTTAGGTTTTACTAAGTTCAACTATCAAAGAAAGCATTATGTGGCTCAGAGTAGGTTATTTAGATTGAGAGTAATATACCTACAAAGAAGGTCAAACCCTAACATGAAAAATAAAAAACATACCAGATTAGTTAGTTTGATTAGCAAACACAATTATAATAAATGATAATAATAGAAAAAATGTGGGGTCCCATCGGGCATGCCAAAATGTAGAACTCTTAAACTAGTATCTAAAGAACATTAAGAATTTAACTAAACATTCACAAACTAAGTAATTAACACTAATTATGACAAGACAAAGGAAACACTATGGAGGAAAGAAAACAAAAAATGATAAGATCCTCAAGTGTAACTTGTTGGTCTAATTTTTATGTATCAATTTTTCTTAAAGTAAGAAATCAGAAGAGAATTTTCCTATTAAATCATAGGGTTTTAGGCTTTGGTTTAGTATATGTTGGCACCTTTGAAAATCTGTCAAAAACCCTAGGTTTGGCTTATTAAGTTCTATCTGGATGCAAAATTTTTTAAAAAGGGCGTAAGAAGCAAATATTCCTTTTTTCGCCTGCTTGAGCATTGTTGTTGAGTCTTTTGATAAAGGGGGTTTTTTATCTTTTCATCTGATCTAATTTGAATCCATGGTTGTGGCATGTTTGCTATGGCAAGATGCTCACATGTTATGCATAGCAAGGTAGCAATCATCGAAGAATTATGTGGGATACTGAAAAGTGGAATCTGGTGCCATGAAATGTGTTGGCATGAAGAGATTATGACCATGTGTTGTGTCCTAGACCTGTCAGCTTCAAGAAGAAATGCATGTGGATGAAACCTATGAGTGGTGTCACCGGAGTTTAGATTTATCCAAAAAATTTCCATGTCGCTATCGAAAAATACTTGTGACTTGTTGGTAGCGATATAGCGAATGCTTGAATTTTGCAAAGATGATGTTCTTTGAGATCAAATTACATGGTGGCATCCTATTGAACATCTTTGAGCTAAAAAACTTTGATTCACTAGAGCTCGCCATATCGCTATCCAGATTGTTGGTATTTTTCTCGATAGTGATGTAGTGACCCACCTGAAAGTCATGAATACAGAAAGTCCCAAGACATATAATGTCATTAAGAAATTGGAAAATGTATATGTGTGCCAGCGTGTTGAGCCAGCTCAGTGAAAGCATTATCCTAGACCCACTCCCTGTGTTTAAAGTACAAAGATTTCTGATCATGAGATCAAACCAAGATCAAAGGCCATTGTTAACTCACTATGGAAAAATGCTTGGAAGTTAAGTTTATCGAGTTAGTGAGTGATGGCCCACCACTATTGCAGTAAATTGCTAACCACAAGATCAAGCATGGATTGATGATGCTTGTTAACTTGCTATGAAGAGACGTGAAAAAGTTAAGTATAGCGAGTTAACAAGCGAGGGGCCCACAATTTTTTCTTCCAAAGGACATTTTAAATATTTTCCATGTGATCAACACAAAATTAGTGGTTATCGCTAGCTCATTATGGAAAGGTGCTCGATAGTTATGTATAACGAGTTAGAAAGTTGATGACACATGTCCTTAGTCATCTGAGGGCCCAGTTTGAAGTGCCAGCCTTGAAGGAAAGGTATAGATGGAGGCATTTTATTCACTTGACTACCAGAGTGTTAAGAAGAAAACTGAGTTAGCTTAGTTTTCATTCCGAGATTGTAGGATTTTTCAAGGATTAACAGTGCAAGTTTAAAAAAGAAAGTACAATGCCACTCTATTTTTTTATTCTGCACATTTATGATAAGTGAAAGTTTCACATGTGGGAGAAATAGAGTATAACATGGGAGATTTTCATTAATTCCAGTCCCACACAAACAACAATTGCAAGTTTTCTGAATACAAGAGCTTGTTGATTGTATTGTGGTAAGCCTGATAAAGACGTGAAGCTATTCCTCAGTTGTTCAAGATTAATTACAAAGGTTCAGAGAAGAACAAGTTTAGCAAGTCAAGTAAGTACTCATATTGCAACCTCTGTGGTATTCTAGTTTTTTCAATACTATCAAGATGCCTCCTAAGAAAGCTTTTTCTAGGAAAGTTAATTATATGGATAGGAATGTTCATGATGATTTGTTAGAATTACTTCCAGAGTCCACCATTGAACCTGCACAAGTTAAAAAATTGATTTCCTTAAACCCTAGGCTTAAAATGGGAGATGGCCTATATGACAAGGGGAACTGGGTTAGGGATGCAACAACCACTCAAACTAGTCTTATCTTGTTTTAAAAATGGTTTTCAAAAAGGAAGTCGTTTGCCCTGCATGCTAATGTCTAGAATTTTGATTTGGGAAAGTTAGTAGTTCCAAGTGTTTTCATGGATTATGATTCACTTGAAGCCATTGCCAAGAATTATGACCAAGCCATCAGGGTTGTGAGAAGAAAGGATGGTGTGCCTCTGGTCTCAATTAGTCCTGAAGAAATTAGAGAGGTTTTGTCACCTAGAATCTTTGTCAGATTACCATGTGCAAATCAATCTGCCAGAATTAGAGAATAAATATAAAGCAAAGAAGGATATAATTAGGGGAGGTGCACTAAGGGTACATATTGGTATAACAGGAACTTTTCCAATAATTACTGCAGCCTCTAGAGAGCCTTTTAAGAAGATTCTTTTCATGTCCCGGGCTATAGAGATATACAGGACTTTATGCTGAGTTTTTGGTGAAGATGAGTAGGAGTTCATGCCCATTTTCCTCATGTACATGATGGTTCAAATTGCTTCTTTTAGTGTAGATGTTATTTTTTATTTTTCTTCCTTTTTCGCTGAAGAGATTCACATTGGTTTGGTTGGGATTGCGAAGGGCAAGGTGGAAAAAACTTTTGGTTACTACTCTCTATTAATGCATATGTTTTTATTCAAAGGAGTGACATATTTTTGTAATGAGATGGAACTGAACAGAGAGGAGAATGGGGAAATACTGCCAGTCCATTTCTAGAGTGTAGATATGACCTGGTATGGAAGTAAGGCCAATTTTGTCAGATTTGATAGGTATTTTGCTTCTAAATTTAGATGCCTCATATTGAGTGACAATCCCAGAATCCCTAAGGTACTAATGAGTCTCATCAGGCCTATGGATAACCCCCATAACTTGAAATTTTCACATAATTGGGGAGATATCATCCCTTACTTTGGTTCTACTATTTTTAGAATCTATGGTTTTAAAGGGAGTCCTCATGTCTTTCCCTACCAAGTACCTTTGAAAATAGGAATGGCTGAAGTTTTGTGGCAATTAGGAGTAGAAGAAATGTTTTTGTTGAAAAGGCAACTAGGGTCAATTTTCCCTACTTGCATAGTGGCCCATCAATTTTTGATTACCAAAGGAGGTTGGCTCTTTTTGTATAAAATTTTGGAATAGTATATGATGGCTGTCTCTCATCCTTGTTTTTGTGATTTTGAGGGATTTTTCAACCATACATTAAGGCATAGAATTAAGCTGGGACAGGTCAAGCATGATTCTTATTATCCAAAGGATATTATAAGGAATGAATTCTCATTGCAAGAACAAGAAACTAAGAAAGAAAAATGGAGAGTTTATTCCCAAGTTTTAGAATTCATTCATTGTTTTGATTGAGATTATGGTCCTTTAGATAATGCTAATACAGAGGTTGATAGAATAAATAAGCTCATGAATAAATTCCCTGGAATAATGGAAGCTATGAATGAAAAGAAACAATTTTTTATTGATTCTTATCTTGATAAGGCTAGAGAAGTCATGAGGAGGTTGGCTTTCACTCCTAATGTAGGAGTTGGTCAAATAACTATACAAAAGAGACCTGGATATACTATAATTTAGAATAAAAGGGCTCCTGTGGATAAGGGTAAGCAAATAATAGGATCCACTAGTATAGCCCAAGAGGAGAGACCTGATGAGCATAGTCCTAAGAGGCAAAAGGTAATAATAGAAGAAAGGCCTCAAATTGAGGAATATTCACCC
Source organism: Cupressus sempervirens (assembly GCA_028749045.1). Taxonomy (NCBI): domain Eukaryota; kingdom Viridiplantae; phylum Streptophyta; class Pinopsida; order Cupressales; family Cupressaceae; genus Cupressus; species Cupressus sempervirens. The sequence goes on from CM053789.1 coordinate 826,231,577, forward strand.
ACTCAATCCCCTCTGAGGATTGGAGAAGAATAGCTCATTGGTGAACAGATTGAATAGATGGGATCATAGGGAGGTATTTTTATTACTCAAGTAGAATTGGATGAGGGTAACCCTCTAGAACCTTCCCTCCCAAGTTTGGATCTAACTATAGCAGATTATAGTGGTAGGGAATTGGACCCTATGTTAGAATAGGCAAGTCATCAATTTTTAACTAATGACAATTTTGGTAAATCTAGGGCTTTTCAACAGTTTGCATGGAGGGCAAACATGAACATTTTTGAGGAGAAATGTAAAAAGATGAAAACAGAGCATCTAGAAATGGATGTGACTTCAATTCAAAACTAAATTAAAGAAGAAATGATAAAAGAATTATAAAGTATAATCCTCGAGGAAAAGGGGAAAGTGGTCAAGGCATCTAACATTTTATTGTTTCCAAATTGGGATATTGCTAATGCCTCAGTTTTTAGTTCTATTTCAAATAAATTGACTTTGCAAGACCAGAATAAAGAGAATTTTCAAGGCACTGCATTCACTGAAGATCAAGCTACATTGGTCAGTTGGTCATTGAGAAGAGGATCTAGAGCCACATCATTGTAGTCAGAGGAGTCTAGGTTGATGGGAAGCTTAACTGTTAGAAGAGTTGATGATACCTCACATGTGTAGGCAACATATTAGAATATGGATTCTTCTAAGTTTCTTTTGGCCACTGCTAAGAAATAGGAATAGGTTATGATGGAGTTACAAAATAAGTATGAAACAGTTCTTGAGGCTTATAATAGGGAGCTAAAAAGGAGAGTTGAGCTTGAAAACAAGCTAATGGGGAAATCTACTAGGCCTGGAATAACATACCCCCATCCTCCAGTGGAGCCTTTTAAATCTAGCCCCCTTGTAGAAATACCAGACATACCTCAAAGGCTAGAATATTATATAGCTGAGGACTTTGAAGAAGAATAAAACAAACTATGGGCCTTACATGTAGAGTTAAATACACAGTTTGAGGATAAGCTTAGAAAGGCTCTAATGTATTTAGTGGATAAGATTGAATGGTCCTTATTCTTTGATCAGTTGGTGAGAGTAATAAGTATATGGGAGCAACTAAAAACCCATGATGAAACCCTCAAGTCTATTGTTAACAAGTGGGGAAAAAAGGAAAAAAAATTACCCTTTTATGTTATTTAGTTATAAGGTCTTCCAATGACCATATTGAAAAATTGTTTGATATTGCTAATGACCTATCATATTTTGATAATAGGAGAGTTGCTCTGCAACTGAAAATTGTTTCTTACTTGAATAAGTACAAGAATAAAAAATTTGATCTGTTTCCTTGTGCCTTGGGTACAAAGAATCAATTGAAAAATAAGGATGAATGGAGTAAAGAACTGGATGACCTTTTCTGCATGAGGATAAATAAAGTTTTCAATGAGCTGGGGCATGCCTGGCGAGCCACCATGATAGAGGAATTGGTTAAAGTCTAGTTATTTTTTTATTCTTTGAAGAAAGAATTTGTTGGTTTTGAAAAGGAGGCTAATTATATAATAAAAAAACAAAATGATATCCTTCAGTTCAGCTAGCCAGATGACATATAGTTTAACACCTAGACGGTAGATATTCCTTTGAAAAAGAAGTTAGAGGAAGGCAGTTTAGATGATGATAGGGAACAAGAAGGTGAGGTGTAGGTCATTGACACATCAGCACCAAAATTGAAAAAAGAAGAAGGTGAAAAAGAAATAGTGTTTCCTCAGGGTGAAAGCAGTGAAAACCCACAAGAAAAAATTTGATTTGGAGGCATCATGAGATCACCCCTCATTGGCTAGCTTGGTAGCCACATATTCTAAGGATCTAGAATAATGAGAGACAAATAAAAAGTTGATAATTTACAATAGTAACAAAAGCGAGCCTACCTAAAAGAATATTTAATGTGCTTGGCATTCTATTGTAACCATTTTTTTCTTTTGTGTGATGTTTTGTTTCTTGGACACTTGTCAAATCACAATTGCCCTTTGCTTGTTGCAACTCATGCTATATAAATGAGTTTTCAAGGCATTTTAATGGTCTAAAACTTGTAGAATTTTTGTTTTCTCTCACAAAAAGTACATTCAATTAGTCCAATAGAGTGTCGCTAATTTGAGTTTGATTCCATTGTACTTTCTAATAACATACTGAATGACAAAAATAGCAATCTATTCTAGGCTTTGAATTTTTTTACTATTGATCATTGTATTAGGCATATGAGAAAGATAATGAAAAAGGGTATTTGCACTATATTTGTGTCATCATTTTCTATCTCCATTTTATCAATTTGTTTACTTTGAGGTCATTTAAACAAGGTTTAATTGGCTGAATGCAATCTAGAAGGTTTGTATACTATTTTCATTGTTGCTCTTAATTCAAAAAATTATATAAATGCTTTAGTAAATTAGTAGGGTTTGTGAATTCATAAAGGGATATTTCATAAGAATGGAAATGGGTGATTACAACTAATTAATTCATTTACAAGTTAATTGAATTAGATCTCTTGCCAATAGTTAATTATTTGCCCAATGGATAAGGCACTGGTCTCATGAGTCAGAAGTAAGAAGGATGAATTCTATTGTTGCATATCATACCAATTATAAAATCAAAATCATTTTTATTCAATTTTGTTCAAGGTTATAAATGCTAGTCAATACTCATTTATATCTACTCTCTGAGTCTTAGGTAGTTGCTATTGTCAGGAATATTTATAAATTCAAGGAGAATGACGACTAGATCTGCTAATAAGGGATGCATGCAAGTTTGAGAACATTAAAGGAAGTGAAGTGAACTGCTCATGTATTACTGGGTAATTGATGAGAATCAAAATGAAACTAAAAGAATCTCCATACAACATTTTACACTAGAAATAATCCCTAAGTACACCCACCTTGGTTTAGTAGAGCCAAGAGAGTAGAAAACCATCCTTTGGTTTTGTTGAAGTTGGGTCACAGTGATTCATTCATATAGTTGCTAATGGGAATTGGCTAAGCCTTAGATTGTGTGAGTCATTGCACTGTGATATTGAGCATTTTTTTGCTCAGTAGTTTCAAACACCAACATAACCTATGATGACATTGATGTGTCCAACAATGAGGAATGTAAGGTCAGATATGCTAAAGCTTCAAGTGCTAAGTGATAAAGCCTGGAGATGGATGAGGGATTTGACAATGGAGGCATGGAAGGATTTTAACATGGTAAGGGTGTAAATGGCTATGATGTAGTTGTTAATGGGGCATCATAAGTTTGCATGGAAGTTGAATTATTTGTGAGAGGGGAAGGGCTTAATTTATAGGATAAGGGGTAGTGAGATGGAGGGTCAAGATGCAAGGATGGAAGAATGGTGAGGAAGCGCTAGGATGCGAAGAGGGGGAAGCACATGGATTGTGCTTCTTCAAATCTCTAGCCTTGTGACAAGTGTTGCAAGGGTATTGGATGCCCAAAGTCAGGGGAAAATGAGAATTATGATGGATGAGGAGTGTGGAAGAGAGATGTAAGAGGCATTTAAGGGCATTTATGACATGTAAGAGCCATTAATGCTCTTGCATAGGAATGTGAGAGGATAGGGGAGACTTTTGACTTTGGCTTGGGTTAGAAAGTCTTAACCCTTGCTTAAAGTTCTGTACATGTTTAGGAAGGGGATTAGGCTTGGCTTAGGAGGTGATTAGGAGGCAAGTAGGTTGGGGCTTAATGACGTATGTTAATTAGTTGGCTAAGTGGGGCTAGCATTGGTAAATGAGTTGGATTAGGGTAATGATAGGGCTTAGGGATGGTTAAGGATTTAGGATTGAAAAATCTATACTTAATAAAGGGAGGATATGAGATAAAATCAAATAGATTTATTTCTTTATTGAATTTAATAGAGGAATAAGGATTTAATTGATAAGTTGATTTTGGGTTATCATTTTATTTTATCAATTGGACAATAGTTAATTTAATTAATTAACTAGGGGATAACAATCAATTAAGTAAATATAAAATATTTAATCAATAATGTCCTAGAAGATGACTAAATAAGATTACTTAGTGGTGTAATTAGATTTAGGTGTCTACAATATGTAATTATCATCATCATTAGACATCAATGTAATATGTAGTGCTACACATGATGAACAAGTAAAGAATGAAATTTTAACATATTAAAGAGATCCCTAATATGCTTACATGGAGATTAGTTAACAAATGGATTGTTTTAATGTTGACTTAGCTTTGTGCACAAGCCAACACATGGATTGGTATATATATATATATATATTTATATATATATATAGTCATGTGAAATTTAATCAATGGGATATGAAGAGGTGATACATTGATTTCATATGTGAACATATTGAAAGGTACATATTGAAGATGATATGAATTGAATCTTGTTCATGAGCCCAAGTGACTTCATCAAATTAATGACAGAATGAATATGTCAATAGTCAAAGGCTCATATTTGCTATAGATCATATCAAAATGATGATCCCTCTTGTGAAAGGATTGTGAAATATTTCTTATAAGATAATCTATTGTGAAGGGTTATAGAGAATTTACTACCCTAAAACTTTTACATGAGACACCATATATTGAGAGCTTCATTAGTAAGATGGAGGTTTAAATTTGACAGATGTATTATCATTATTGATTGCATTGTCAAGAGATAAGATGTTCATTTAGTATATGGTAGGGTCAAAAAATGCATTCATAAATAAGTCTTCTATTCTCATCTAAGGAGTATTTAGGCATTGCATAGGGGGTGTTGGAAGTTTGGAGATACCCAATCCAATAGTATCAAAACCCAACATTAAAGACACAATTGTTTGTCAATGCATGGGAAATTCACCAAGACTCGACCTTAAATGAGTGCCCCATGGATTTCATTCCTAAAATTTTTATCAATGGTGGAAAAAAGATGGATGTGAAAAGACATGATTTTGAATTGATTAATTCCCTTTGGTTTAGGGAGAAGAATTTTCCCTAACACATCTTTGGCATTGATCATGGTGAGCCATACATTGGGGCAACTACTTCAAAGCTTTAAATTATTTTCTCTAGAAGGATTTGAAATTGATATGAGAGAGGGGCTTGGGCTGAAAATGCCCAAACTAATTCCATTGGAGGTCATTTTAAGAGCTTTCCTTCCTATTCATCTTTATTGACATGATTGGAGCAAAGAGTTTAAACCCTTGACAACATTGTGGCTTCTTAGTCATGTGCTTGATGTATTAAAATCTTCATTACCAATTCTATCAACAAAGGAAATGCCACTTTTTCCTTTAAAGGATTGTTGATGGAAAAAGTGACATGAAGCCTGTGATATTTAAAGGGGGAGGTTTGGGATGTATATCCCATATTGGTCTTGTCATGGCTCTTTTTTGTCTTTATATGCCCCATCACTCAATACCATTGTGTCTTAAAAGATTCACATCTTTTGGAGACAATACATGCACATGGTGGGCCTATGGATAGTTGAAATTGATACAAGACATAATTTTGGATCCACATGTAGGTAGACAAAGGAGGTGGCATGGAAATTGGAGGATAAATAGGGAGGTGCGACATGACACAAAAAAACCAAAGTAGGCCTAGTAGATCACACAATCATAGAAGTCAATGCAAAGTTATGCCTAATTGCAATGAAGTCACAAAAATGATACTTAACTACCAATCACAACTTTTCTTAGGTTAATTTATGGTTAAGGAAAACAGTTGTAAGGGCAAAAAAATGGTTGATCACAAATTTTCCAAGGTTAATTTGTGGCTAGATAAAAAGGTTGTGAAGTTACATGAGGTTAGTTAGACAGTTAAGGAGATAGTTATCACATGATTTCGTCAGTTGGTTAGACGTGGAGGTTAGAGGTGGAGATGTTGCAAAATGTGCCATGTGGCAAGGAGATGCTGATAAATTAATGAGGTAAAAAATCTAGCCTATTGGATGGTGACACGTGGTTCTCATTGGGTATTTAACTAGAGGTTTGACTAAGGAGGAGTTGAAGGTAAAGTGAAAATTTGAAATATTTAAAAAAAAATTCAAATATCTTCAAATGTCTATGTGTTCTCAGATTTGATAAAATTTGAAAATAAATTTTGGGATGTTTTGTATAGTTTGGACTATATGATATTTTAAATATTTTTAACATTTAAATGCTTTGATTAATGGCCAATGGCTATATTTCTCAAACAAGCACCAAGAGCCTCATTTTTTTCAAAATGTGAAGTGTAATATACCATTGGAAAGGGTAGAAGATGAATTTTTCATTTTTGTATTCATAAAATGTGTGGGTTCAAGCAAACATAAGTTATAGGAAGATTTGTAAAATTAGGGCCATTCTCAACAAAACAATTGTTTGCCACCATGGAGTTTCAAAATTAGTTAAGAAGAAAATAGAGAAGTTTGTTGGCTCTAGATTTGGGGAAATGTTCCTAAGAGTATTTTTTACCTCTAAAGTCATTTATAATTTGTTTTGGCATTAGTTTTAGTGACACTTTTGTCTTCTTGCAAATTAGTTATATGATTCCATCATTTTAAAGACATTCCTGAGCATATTTTTCAAAATAGAACGAGGAGATCTAATTTTTAGTTAAAGAAAGAGAGAAAAGAGAGGTTCTACATCAGCAAGTGCAAGTTCTTCAAGTGGAAAAATGGCAGCATCATAGAAGATCTAAGATTTCCTCCATTATAGTTAGTCTCTTGTCTTCTCTTTCTTTAGGGTTGTTGATGGTTTGCTATTTTCAATACTATTGAGTAGGGCTCTAGCTGTGATCCCACCATTCATGCCCAACATTTCTCTTTGTATATTAACAAGATAAATGAAATTATAGAGATAGTTCTAGTTTTTTTCTATGATTTATTTTTATGCATCCTTTATGTATTTGTTTCAAGGAAATGAATTCAATGCAACAAATGAGTTTATCTTCAGTCTGATTCTTGCCTCTTATTTATGTTGTATTTAATTTTATGTGGTTTGTGAACAAAGAGCACAAACCCAGTTGTAACCTATTTTAGGTTTATGTTTTGGTATATTATGCTTGTGATTTAATGAGTCATGTAAATTCTTGATTTATCATAATGGGGTTGCAAATTTCATGAAGGGATAGGTCGAGTGTGAGGTTTAACCTTGATGAAAATGTTTAATTCACAAAGTAATAGGATAGATCTAGAGTCTTGATATATGAGATGTATCATTGATATCCAAGGATGTGTGTTTGTGGTTTGTGTAATTTCCCAATAGATAAGGCACTAATCATCTACATGATCTATATGTTTTGTTTTTGATATATTGGTTATGTTGAAATTAACATATTAATCAAAAGTCTTTTCCCTTTTATGTTGAAGAGTGGTCAATCAGCTTAATACCTTAGTAACAAAGGATTGAACATCCTTTTATATTGATTCTATGGTCAGATGTTTTACCTAAAATACTACACTAACTTCATTTATTTTTTCAACTTGAGAGTGTAAACTTAAGATGGTGACTGAAAAGTATATGCTCTAATTCTTCTTTGGGTCATTACAACTAAAGAAAAGTAACTATTAAATGAAATGTATACTAGGAACTTAAACAACAACTTAACTCAAAGCTTAAAGTAATGCTACACATAGTAAACCTATCTATGCACCTATGTAGTAGGAACAATTCGCTAATTTTGTTATCAATGGCTATAGGAGCAACATAATTCTATCTTGAAAGGAAAAAAAAAAAGAAATAAAATCTATTCTAATGGAATAGTTCACTCACCAAGTGGGCCCCCTTGGATAAGTAAATAGAAAAGATGATCAAGATAAAAGATATAAACTTGAATTGCCCATTCCATTCATTCATGGTGAAATAATTACACTTGATTAAAAGTAGTATCACACTCCACTGCTATTAAAATCAACTTATCCTATTCTTCTTCCAAAACTGCACTCGTAGCTATAACAATCATTATTTAAAGGAAACTAAAACTACTTCCTAACTCTATGATCAGTCCATCAATAAGTATTAAATAGAAACTCATAAAGTTTGAGACAAAATCAACATTAACCATGAATAAATCCTCCTAGAATATAGCAAGTCGCGGAAGCTACATTCATGCATTACAACAATAGAAAGCTTATAATGACTTGCTCAGCTTGGGATAGTTTATCAATCTAGTTGGCTTTGACTTCCTTAGCATTGAAATGCTAACCTTTGAATATCACAAAAAGTACCTATAAAACATTCAATGGGCACACAACTTCCATGTACATATATTTATTTCATCATCAATATTAGACAAAAGGTGTAAAGTTTGAATTACCTTTCTTGCAAATCCTATGGCTATAGGAGGAAAACTACCCAAGATATAACATAGATGTAGAAATATTTATTAGCATGTAACATTACTTCATTGTGCCATTTTCATCCATAGATTCAAGAAAATATAGCATATTTGAACTATCCATACTTCTACTTCATGTCTTAACATATATATATATATAAACATTTTTTGAAGCATGAATGCTAATATTCCTATGGGGGAGTATTGCAGAAACATGATTAGATCATTGTCATGATGATATGTTACATTTATGACTGTATTTTTCATTGATGTAAACATATCAATTTTCTATGGTAACTAACAAAAGAATAGTGGAAAGATCAAGTTGGTATAGGTAGACAGTTGAACATTTTCACTAAGATAGTTTCAAGAGAGATACTACCAAGTGTCTAGTATACACAACTAACCTTGGAAGCATATGATATTAAGTCTAGAAGAAGTTATGAAAGTTTTGGTAAAGACTATTTTGAGGTAGAGTTTATAGAGGCATGTCTTGGTAAACTTTTTATATCTCTTATCAGAGTTGTTATTCTAAGAAGATGAAGTTAAATATGTGAAGAAGACATTCTGGAGATGACATAGCCAAGCTCACTCATCATAATATTACACATATGGAAATTTACTCAAGTTATAAGGTAGGATATTAATGTTATCACTAAATGTAACATGTTCTTAATGTAGTCCTATAATAATTAATTGAGAAGGTGTAATAGCTAACTCAGGGAAGTGTTGTATGGATTTAGTATAAAGGAAGGACATTTTCCTTTAGATCATATATAGGTGAAAGTAAATTATTGTAAGTAGCATGAAGGGTGGATTGTGAAGATAAGAAGAGAAGAGAAAAGGTGAAGGAAACTTTGTTTCCAAGGTTTTATTGTATGATTTGAAGTTTGATACTTTGATACAAGGTTTATGACCTAGTCTACAAGGTCATACAATGATTGGTCCAGTTGATAGGATATAGGAAAGAAGATAAATAACAATACATATAATTATTCTATAGGAATAGTTGAGAGATTAGTTAGATAGTGAGTTTGGTTATCTTTCCCCTAAAGCTATTTGGAAAGTGGGTACTTCTATCTTCTACAACTCCTAATAGGGTTGGTACAACTCCTAACAAGGTTAGAATCTTCTAACAAGGATTCAAAGTCTCCTAATAGGGACTCATATGTACTAAAGGTTATAATAGACTCCTAATAGGGTCCATCCTCTAATAAGGAATATTTATATTAGTACATCATCTTGTGGGCATCATTCCCACTGGGGTTTTCCCTATGATCAAGGATTTCCCTAGCTAACATACTCATGTAATTGTGCATGTGCATCTTTGTATGGTAGATGTTTACTTTAGCTAAATGGTTAAGATTATTTAAGGTGGATAAATTTTTTAATTACTAGATAACTGATTCACACCCCCCCTCCACCTCAGTTATCTTGGTGGACTATTGTTTCTAACAAACATAAGTTCATCTTCTTAAAACTATTAATTCATGACTATTTTTGGAAGATAATTTCTTGTAAACAAGATTAAAAGATCTTAAAACAATGACCATTTGAAAGCCCATCATTCCCCACAACGAAGCTATTGTTGGTCCCCAACAATCATGAGGTTTATGATTCTTTCTAAAACTCTACAATCACTAGTTGTCCTCTCCCCTATTTCATTCTTAACATAGTCAAAGTATCTATAATTTTCCTTGAGCCTTCTCAATCAATGAACTTCTATTGTCATATCATGATCCTCCACATTGTCATTCACTACTAGTAGTGGCTATAGAAGAATAGGAGATTGATACTATAATGGAAGCCAATATTTGCATTGAATCCTTCCCAAATCAATATCTCTTGGAATTCTAATAGTAGCAGGAGTTAAATTTTGAGGAGAGTGGGGTTCTCTTATCTTCAAGTGTTGTGGCATCTGTGTCCACCTTTTCCTTGAAGAAACAATTATTGTCTCAGCATCTCAAGATAAGTGCTACTCCTAATCTACAAAGGCTTGTTCTCTAACTGAGCCTATTTTATTAGCTCCAGCAAGGTTTCCTACAATAGAAATCCAATCCATAAATTTTTATCTAGAGGTTTCAACTATTGGTCTCATGAGAATCAAAGCTATCATTTCATTGTCCCTATTAGGCATAGCTTGATGTTCCCTATTTAGCTCATTCTGCATCCAAGACATCACCACTCTTAATTTCACATCTTCTATATAAAGGAGTGAGTTCCAGTCTATGTCATTAGGTACTACCAAATTATGGAGATAGAATTCCCACAATAAATTATTCAAATTCATTGGAAAAGATTGGAATACATCATAAAACTCATGTGGAGTTGAAATCAAGGGATTAAGCCCTTCCACAATTCTAGTCAATTTGAAATTTACAAGATGTTCTTTGAGAAACAATATATACATGGTTATGGTGATCTACATTCCATTATTTCAGGAATCAATCATGTGACTTGTTCAATCCTTCTCTTTAAAACTTCATTTTGGTCTAATCATTGCTTGAACTAATAGCTTTGTTCATTAATAACATGTTTCAATTTTTCTATTTCCAACTTCCACTGAGCTCTTTCCCAAAAAAATTGTTGGAACAAACTGATCCCTACTGACAAAGGGGTAGATAGATTGAGTGGTGGAAATGGATCTCGATAAAAAATGTCTATCCAATCAGATGTTGTATTAGGAATTTTATTGGTACTTTGTGGCATGGAGCATTTACCTTACCTTATAACAAGCATTGCCACCAAATTGTCTTCCTTACTAGATTCAAGTGCTACTATAGCCAATGTATCTAGTCCATCCTGATTGAGCTTTTCCATTACTTCCTCAAGGATTTATTTCCTAAATTATAGATAGTCCTTAGAAGGAAGGTCTTTTGAATTATCACCAGTATCCTTCATAATAGAAGTTTCTTCAAACTCCTCAAATACTTTAGGCTTGTTAGACTCCTTATCACTATCAACAAGTACATAGTTAACACTAAGGACAACATCAAATTGTGGACTCTAGTTATTGCACTCATTTTTAGTGGCTATGTTTTGTTGCAATTATCCCTCTGAAGAGGACTACTTCTCAAACTCATAGGACTCTAGGTTAACCATTAGAATAGAGGTTTAAGTAATCCTATTTCCTTCAGAAAGCCTCACACTTTTCCTTATAGGAGTTGTAGATAGGCATGAAGGATTCTTTCATTTTCTCTTTCTTGTACACATTTCTACTATACTTCCTCCTCTTGTGAGTGTAGGGTTTCACTAATATTACATTCATTATTAGATTATTGTTCTAATGTTTCTTCTTTAGGTTCCATAGCTTTATGTTTTCCTTCCTTAATAGTAAACCTAGTCTTAACTGACGATGGGGTCTTGGGGGTACTAGTAGCTTCTCTATTTGTGCTTTTCATTTTGCTATAAATGGAGGCATCAACTTTATAAATCCTCTTCTTAGTTGGTATAGAACTAGACGAAGAGGCTTCAGGACCATTTTTAGTCCTAGAAATAATCTTGCAAAAGCTAATGGATGTCCTTTCCCTTCATCCAACACCTTAGCCCCTAGGGCCAGCCAATCTAGGCTCTACCTCTTTTAATTAAAAATAATCTTGCCATGTCCTATATGATTTTTTTCTTAGTTCCCTTTATAGAACTAATTTTATCAAATAATGATGGGAGATAGACTAACCCTTTTCCTAATTTTACTAAAGAAGCTTGCTTCTTCACAATGTTAAATAGGAAATTGGGAATATTTACCTATCTATAGTTGGATGGATAATTAATATTGTTGGCTAGATAAAGACCAAAGGAAATGATAATTTGTAGGTGTCCTATTTCTTGTCAATATCTAGTAGAGGGTCAAGATGCACACTCAATTATGCCTGAGATATACATAGGTCAAAATCCTTTACCCAATTTTCTCATTCCTAGGGTAACCTAGTCACTTTCGCCATGAAATCTAATATAAATCCAATTTTGAGGCCCTTAACCATTATAGATCCATCCTTAAAGGCACTTATAAATTAAAGATCAACCTCCTCTTCAAATTCCTTAAGAGTAATTTAGTAATCTAACCATCTTCTTCTCCCAAAATTCTTACAACTGACTGCATCACCCAGCAAAACCCTGAGATCAATTGGCTCATATCTTTGAAGACCTCTAGATTTTGGAAAAATCATGGTGTTTTCAAAGCTCTACAATGATAAATTAAAAAAAATTCCAATGTTATGGTACCAGACAAAGAAAAAAGCATATTATTACTACATACTTCTTAAAGACTTTTAATGCATGAAATCTCATGATAGCCTTCCTTACGTAAAGTCTCATAAATCTTCACTTGTCTATAGGTTTTCCACCTTGAACACATTGTGAATTATCATCAAAATTTAAGCTCAACTTTTAAGGTGCATAATTTCCTTAATGACACAATCACAAAAGGACAAGTAATCAGCATGTGATGATAGTCATCTCATAAGACAATAACTTTTAAATTTTACATGCATATGAAATTTTGAAAATGGAATATTTGCACCCCCCCTGTCAACTAAGTAAGGGCATGGGTCCCACCAAGATAAGATATGCAAGAGTAGTAAATTTAAACAACAAAAATTTCTAACAAAGAATGAATAAAATAAAATATATGGAAGGTTATGTGGAACAAACTTAACAACTATTTCAGGAAAAGTGTTATGGAAAAGATCATCATAGGTGATGGAGTGAAGGGATGGGATGCAAAGATGGGGAAGAGAGAGGGTGAGATGAAGTGTATGGTAGAGAAAATAGTTTCAAGAAGAAAGCTTTTATTATGAAAATCCTGAATGGAATCAACATTTTGCAGCAGTCAAGGTAGAAGACCCAGACTGCTTGGCTATTATAATGGGTATATCTTCACCATGTTGAAACTATGACAAGAACTATTCATGAGCGACTAGTTTTTTGTAGAGTTTGAGGTGATGCTCATTGAAAAGTAACTTGAATTGAATAGGATCAATAGTAGACATATGGATCACTCCATTTGAAAATACAACAATAATTTCATACAGTCCAAAAGAAGGGTCCAATCTCCCACAGCAAATATTTTATCTTTGATAAACTTATCATGTCACTACGTTTATTGGTGTTGGATGAGATTGGTGTTGTTCAATGTAGATGTGTGTCATTCATCAAGGCCATTTAAACTAAAAATTTGATCTTGTTATGCAATATTGAGTTACATATCAAGCTCCAAAGAAATCCTCAATGTTCTATATTCAAACTCCATAGGTATTACAATTGACCTACCAAAGATGAGATCAAAATGAGTGAAACCTATTTTAGATTTGTAGGTGGTTCTATAAACCCAAAGAGATTCAAGAAGACGTGTGGCACAATCCTTCCTATGAAGTGCTACTATTTTGGTAAGAATAGTTTTCAGCTCCATTTTGGTAACTTCTACTTGTCCATTAGCTTGTGGATGGTAAGTTGATGATTTACCATGTCGAATATTATAGTCCCCCATGAGAGAAACTATTAGATTAGATGTAAATTGAGGTCCTTGATCAGATGTCAACTCCCTATGGACTCTACACTCTAGAAAGATGGATTCATACAAGAACTTGGAAACATTGTTATCTCTTGGGTATTTCATGGGTTTGGCCTCTACCCACTTAGTTACATAATCAATGCAAACTAAGATATAGGATTTACCTTGTGAAGAGGGTTATGTTGGTGTTTGAAACTACTAAGCAACAAAATGCTCAATATCACAGTGAAATTACTCACACAATCTAAGGATTAGCCAATTCCTAGTAGCAATTACATGAATAAACCACTTTGACCCAACTTCAACAAAACTAAAAATAGTTTTCTACTCTTTATGATCTACTAAACCAAGGTGAGTATACCTAGGGATGATTCTAATGCAAATTGTGGTATGAAATTATCTTAGTTTCATTCTAATTCTCATCTTACACACCAGACACATAGATAGTTTATCAATTTTCTCTAAAAGCTTCTCAAATCTATATACATCCCCTATAAGTAGATCTGGTTATAGATCTCCTATAGTTTACAAGTATTCCTAGAATTAGTGGCTATCTAAGACTCAAAAAGCTATATGCAAATGAGTGGTAACTAGCATTTGTAACTTTAAACAAAATGGAATGAAATGGTTTTGATTTTTTTTTTTTTTTTGATGGATTGATATGTAATAGTAGAATTCACCCTTTCTCACTTCTGACTTATGTGACTAGTGCCTTATCCATTGGGTAGAAAATTAACTATTGGCAGGAGATCTAATTCAAATAATTTTTAAATGAATTAATCAATTGTAATCACCCATTTCCATTCTTATGAAGTATCCTTTCTATAAACTCATAAGCCCTACTGATTCATTGAAGCATTTCTATAATTCCTTGAATTAAAAGCAACAATGATATCATCATACAACCATCTAGATTGCATTCAACCAAGTTAAACCTTATTTAAAATGACTTCAAAGTAGAAAAACCCATAAAATGGAGATAGAAATTGATGACACAAATATAGTGTAAATAATCCTTTGTATTATCCTTTTAGATGACTAATACAATAACCAATAGAAATCAATTGAAAGCCCAGAACAGATTGCTATTTTTGTCATTTCAATGTATCATCAAAGAGTAAAATTGGAAGCAAACTCAAAACAACTACATACTATTGGACCGACTGAATGTACTTTTCTTGAAAGAAATAAAAAATTCTACAAGTTTTGGACCATCACATTGCCTTGAAAACTCATTTATGTAACATGAGTTGCAACAAGAAAAGGGAAATTTTGATTGACAAGTGTCCTTCCAAACAAGAAACAAAACATCATAACAAGAGACAAAAATGAGCATAATAGAATGCCAAGTGCATCAAAAATTCTTTGGGTAGGCCCATTTTTTTTACTGCTACAAATCATCAACTTTTGATTTGTCCCCCACTATTCTGAATCTTTAGAATATGTGTCTACCAAACTAGCCAACGAATGGTTATTTTGTGATACCTCCAAATAAATTTTTTCCTACTGATTTTCATTGCTTTCACCTTGAGCAGGAAATATTTTTTTTTTCACCTTCTTCTTTTTTCAAATCTGGTGCTGATGTGTCAATGATTTGCACCTCACCTTTCTATTCTTCATCATCATCTATACCCCCTTCTCCTAACTGCTCATCAAAATCAATATTTGATTTTCCAAACTTGTTCTTCTCTAAACCTCTACACTTTCTTTCAAACAAATGAGGAATTAGTTCACGTTCATACTAGGCTAAACACAATATGATCAACGGGCTCTTGTGCTTAGAAAATGTGAAATCTTTGTTTGTGTGGGACTGGAACTAATGAAATCTCCTATATTATAATTTGTTTCTCCCACACATGAAGCTTTCATTCATCATAAATGCAAAAAATAGAAAAAAAGAATGACATCACACTTCTTTTTAAATTTGCGCCATTAATCCTTGAAAAATCCTATGATCCAAGAATGAAAACTAGGCTGACTCACTTTTCTTCTTAGCACGCTAGCACTCAAACTAATAAACTGGCTCCATTTGTATCTTTCCTTCAATGCTAGTGTTTCAAATTGGGCCCATGGATGACTAAGGACACATGTCATCAACTCGCTACCTTTCTATACATAACTTTTGAGCACCTTTCTATAGTGAGCTAGCAATGACCATTGATTTTGCTTTGATCCTATGGCAGCCATTTGATATAACCCTTAAGAGAACAATGGTGGGTCCCCCACTATACATAACTTTTTCACATCTTTCCATAGCAAGTTAACTAGTATCATCAATTTATGCTTGATCTAATGATTTAGAATCATTTACATGTTCTATGCATGGGGAGTGGGTCCAAGATACTACTATCACTGAGCTTGCTTAACATGCTAGCACTCATATATATTATTTAATTTCTAATGACATCATTTTTCCTTGACTCTACCATGTTTTTCATTTTCAACCATGTCGCTACCTTGCTATTGGAAAAAATTACAAACTTCCCAGTAGCGACATAGTGAGCTCCAGTGGAGTCAAAACTTTTGGCCTATAAATGCTAAGTAGGATGCCATCGTGTCATTTAATTTCCACAACTCATTTATGATGAATCACTTGTTTGGGGCTCATCTCTTTTAAAATTTCCATTACATTACAACCTTTTGACTAGTCACTACCTCACTACTGGTGAAAACATCAACTTCCCAGCTAGCGAGATAGCGATTTCCTGATAACCATCAAAACTGATGCTGGGAAATAAAACTATGAATGACACAACATGCACAGAAATAAAAGAAAAGCTTGCACAATATCTTCCTTGGGATCCTCAAAATCATTTCTTATTTAAAAAAGAATGCCATCTTTTACAATGATTAGGCCCTTGCTATGTCGCTATAAGAAAATTGGTGGTTTTTTGGATAGCGATATAGTGACCTCCGATGGATTCACTATTTTGGTGACATAAAAAAAAGATACATTGATTGAAACTTCACCAATTAATACTAGTGCCAGAGAAGGTAGTCGTGCATATTTATAAGACTGCATGGGAACTTACATGGTCATGTCATCCTTAAACAGGTTACTGCCTTCTTCAAAATTTAGGAACTTGCTACGTCGCTACTGGTAGGTCACATGGATTTTTTGATAGCGACTTAGCGAATTTCCAGAGACACTTGAACTCTAGTGACACCATTTGAAATTTTTTTCCTTGTGCATTTCTTCTTAAAACTGACAAGCCTGGGACATAGCATATGGTCATAATGTCTTCATGTTAACACACATTTCTCGATACTGAACTTCATTTTTTAGTATCACAACATAGTTCTTCGATGGTTGCTACCTCGCTATGCATAATCTTCAATCATCTTTCTATAGTGAGTACATGACATCCGTTGATTCTAACAAGATCCAATAGTGGGATAAGATTTTTCAAAAGGACTCAACAATAATCTTGACATGGGTGGGAAAGAATATTTAGTTGATGTTAAGACTTTCATGCCAAATTAAGATTTAAAAGGCAAGACCTAGGGTTTTACACAAAGTTCAAAAGATATCAAAAATATGAGACCAAAACCTAAAACCCTAGGACCTAACAAAATAACTCACATATGATTTTTTCACCATGATTCTAAGAAAAATTAATATGTAAAAAATTAGACCAACAGGTTCAATAGGACCTACAAATTTAGTCCCACATTTATCAAAGGGTACAAAAACTACTTGAGGTTGTAGGGGCATTTCATTTGGTTTAGTGGGTCTTTACATACATTGACACTTATCACATTTCTTTTGGTATCTAGTTGCATCCTCATGTAAACTTGGCCAATAGTACTAGGTTCTTAATATTTTAAAGGTTGTTCATTTGGCTACAAAATGACCTCCATAGGGCTCATCATGGCATGCCCTCAAGATATCATGTGTTTCCTCTCCCCTTATGCACTAACACATTACTTGATCATCACTAGTATAAAATTTAAATCCAACAATAATTAAATTTCTTTTCAACTAGTAACTTTTTTCTTTGACAGAGAAGTGAACTAGCATCTTTCCTATGGTTAGGTAATTTACAATATATGCATACCATAGATTTTTTGGTGACAATAGTAAAAGGCATTCATCTGGAAAATTGTAGTGAATGGTTGTAGGATCATTAGGGACATGCAACCGAGAGAGAAATCCAACTACCACATTGGCCTTGCCAGGTTTATCCATTATGGTGATATCAAATTCTTACATAAGTAACAACTAGTGACTAAATCTTCCTAATATTGTAGGCTTATTCATCAGATACTTTATCGCACAGTGATGAATATGAACAAATATTTCATATCCATTAATATAGTGCTTGAATTTATTTAGCACATAAAAAATTGCAAGTAACTCTTTTACGGTGACCATGTAGTTAAACTCTACACCTTGTAATTTTTTACTAATAAAATAAATAGCATGTTCAAGTGAGTCTACATTTTGGCCTGGCACTATACCTATAACATAATTTAAGGCATCTATATGGATGTGGAAAGATAGTCCTTAATTGGGCCCTCTTAAAATTGGTGTTTTGGTGAGAAATTCTTTAAGTTGTAGGAAAGATGTAGCACACTCAGAGTCCCATACAAATTCATAATATGTTTTTAACAAGTTATAAAGGGGTGTTGCAAGTTGACTAAAATTCTTGATGAATCTTCTATAATATCCAACATGTCCTAGGAAACTTCGTACATCCTTCTAATTTTTTGGTGTAGGCAAGGTACTAATTACTTCAATCTTTTTTGGATCTACTTGGATTCCTTTTGATGTAATGATTTGACCTAGTACTATTCCTTCCATCATCATAAAACATTTTTCACTATTTAGGGAAAGGTTATAATCTTGTTATCTCTTGAGTACCATCTCTAAGGTTACTTTTTCCTCCTCAAAAGTAGTCCCATAAACAATAAAATATTCCATATAGATCTCCACATAGACAATAGATATATCCAAAAAGATACTTATGATAGCTCATTGGAATGTGTTTGGGGCATTGCACAATCCAAAAGGTAATACTAAGTAAGAAAAATTTCCCCATGGGCATGTGAATTTTTTTTTACTTGGTCCTTTGGAGCTATTTATATATAATTGTAACCACCAATACCATCAAGAAAATAGAAATATTTCTTGCTAGCTAGGTTGTCAAGAACTTGTTCTATAAATGTTAAGCAAAATTGGTCTTTCTTAGTGGCTAAATTGAACTCCCTATAATCTACACAAACTCTCCATTTTCCTCCTGCATTTTGTACTATAACCAGAGGTGAGACACATTGGCTATCAGAGATGGGGTAGGTAAAACTAACACTTAGTAGGTTTTATAGTTCATTCTTAACTATATCCTTCAAAATAGGGTTAACTCTCCTTTGAGGCTATTGGACATGTTTGAATTCAAGACTAATGTAAATCTTGTTAGTGCAAAGCATAGGATCTAGTCCTTTCATGTCCATGTAGTCCTAGGAAAATTCTTTTTGATTCTCCTATAGTAACTACAACATAATTTTCTAATGGGAAGGTGATAAGGCATTGTTTACATTCAACTCTCTTTCTAGACCAACTTCCATCTTAATAACGTTATCTATCATGAATAACTAGGCAACAAGAGAAGAATCTGTCTCATGAGATAATAATAACTGAAGGAATTGGGAAGCTTCTAAATGATGGGGTGTGTTCAAAGGTGGTAAAATGGTTTCTAGGAGACATTCTTCTTGAGGACACACTTGAGGCTCTACTCCATACTCATTCATGGTAATGGATGAAATTATCTCATCTTCTTCTCAAGAGGCTACAAATGACTCATGAACTATCATCATTAACTGATGGATGGAATTGACCTTCATGTCATCATTTCCCAAGTCTAGCCAGATTACTTGGTCATCTAGTAATAGTGACTAAGTAGGGGAGTAAAAAGTCAGGTTCTTAGTATGGATACCATTGGATATTGTCTTCTTCCCAAACCAACAAGCTATATATACATCTGTAAGGGCTAACCATGGTCTCTCTAAAATTGAAGGATATCTTGTAATGCCTTGCCCAAAGATCCTTGGAAATGGGATTCAATACAAGCCAAGATATTTTATTTTTTACAAGTATGAATTTACATGACAACATCATATAGGGATCACAAAGATTGCAATGGAAGACTTCACCACAATCTCGACAACCAACGGATCTCTGAATGCCACTACCAAATTGACACACACAAAAAAAGCCAACAATGACAATGTACATCATGAGGGCTCAAAGGAATGACCACTCATCAGCAAAACACCAAGTTGGGGTAAAATGGAGAATCCTAAAATTTGGCTAAGTCTAAAATCTTGAAGCCCCAAAAATTGGCTAAGTCTTGATTTCTAAAGCCCTAAAATTTCCTAGAATCTTTATCTTGAAGAGGTCTGAAACCTATCTCAAAAGATTCATTGCAGATATTAAAATATATCATAAGTATAAAGAATTAAATAATGTCAACTTATACTTAAATGATATATTTTAAATCCCCTAGAAAGACTCTTTTGAACTAGAAAGGTGCAAAATCCAAAAGGGTGTCCCAAACCAACTTTCAAACCTTCCTCGACCAAGCCTAACTGCCCCCTGTTTCTCACATGAGAAAGTGCAATGGTCTCAAATTTTGCATGAGATCTTGCATCACTTCATGCAAGAAAGCACATGGCTTTGCACGAAGATTAGTTGCACACTGCACAAGGACTTGCATTCTCGAGTGAGGACTTGCATTCTCACATGAGGAACTACCTTTCCATGCAAGAAAACACATCAATATGACAACCAAACAAGACTAAAAAGCATAAAAATATGAAAGTCTCCACATCGAGGAGTACCGAATCCACATAAATTGAGGAATGAATGCTCGAGAGTATAAACAACAAGAAAGAGGAACATCTAACCATCTAAACCAAAGTAGTAAGAACATATTGAATGCAACATCGTAGAGAACAAAAGTAACATTGCAATGACTAAACAACCAGACTAAGTAGATGTTTCCTCAAAACCATCAATAGCATCATAAGACCATCATAGATCCCAGCCATCCCCCATGCATAACATTCCAAGCCACCAATCAGATCATCGGTATTATCATAATAAGGATGTCACTACTAAACATGCTACCAACATAAGCATAAGGAAATCTAACATGCTAGTAGTAAAGCATCAAATAATCTTATAAGTAGATAACATCACCTATTACATGCTAAACATCGCAATAAGGAAATCTAACATGCTAAAACAATAAGCAATACATAATCTAATACAATAATACACATCATCTAGGCATATGCTAAAAATCATAATATGGGAATGCATCAAATAAACTAACATCATCTCAACATGATATCCAAGCATTCCAATGAAAACATAAATCATAAGAAAGAATACTCTAAAACTTGAAGCATCAAGTGAAAACATCTAGCAATGGTCGCACTAGGTTAAGAGACTGTCTTTGTACATTGGTCCCTAGTAGTGGTGAAGGTAGCTATGCCTCCCAACCATGTAGCACCCATAGGTCCACACCTGTTGTGCTGATGGAGATAAAGATCCAACCACAAACACACAAAACAACATCCATGGCTAACACTCACGCTAGATAGTATGATGGTTGCAACCAAGAACCTAAGACAATGCAAGGAGTACAAGTCCTGGTCAGACACTTAATAGGCTACTAAGTAGGGGCTGATATCATGGAGAGTTGCTTCGCATTGACAAGACCAAGCTCAAATAACATGTGGAAACTCTCACAAGCTACTTCCCTCTCAAGGCACTCCCTTGGAACCATCAAATGAAGTTTTATTATCTTAGGTTTTATTACCATTCACACATTTTCTTTAGTTATCACTTAGTCAAACCCCTCTCTGCCATAGCTATAGTGTCATGATCAGTAGGATACAAGATAGATGACCCCTCCATATGCTACCCTACCCTACCCATGCTCATCCTATGAAAAGTGCCCGTGGGCATGCATATTCTCAACCCAACCCCAATGATCATAACTTTCAGATAAACCATGGAAGATCAGGCCTTGCAAGTCATTGAACAATTGTATGTGAACATACTCATGTGTGGCACACCACCGTCATGAATATCATAACACAAGGACAGGATGAGAACATAATATAAAAGATAACACCCAACTAAAAGCAACATAGGAAGGACAGATTCAACATGAATCCCAAAGCTAATAAAACCAAACATCATGAAATCACTCAATTGGCCTCAATCAAGGATTATGGATTCTACCTGAATCCTAATGATACAAAAAGAAAAAACATCATGAACTCAATCAACTGGCCTCAATCCAAGAGTATGGATTTTGCATGAATCCTAGTGTCCACAAAACAAAAGCAAAGGTCCAAAACAAACCATAAAACCAAGTATAAAATCACTCAACCAACCATAGTGTCAGTACAGATGTGACACACACCCCAATGCAACATAAAAGTGCAACAATGGTCTGACTGATATCCAAATAG
The DNA here is from genome assembly GCA_028749045.1 of Cupressus sempervirens. Classification (NCBI taxonomy): domain Eukaryota; kingdom Viridiplantae; phylum Streptophyta; class Pinopsida; order Cupressales; family Cupressaceae; genus Cupressus; species Cupressus sempervirens. Next base: position 826,253,871 of record CM053789.1, read on the forward strand.
ATCATCAAGGTCAACAACACACATTGTACCAAGAAACCCTGAGAAAATAGGGCAGCATGCAAAATGAGGCAAAAACCCCAAAATTTTGGAAAACTTTAAAATTAAAACCTATTTGGCCTTTGGGCACAAAAACCCCAAAAATCCAAAAATAATCAACTTCAGACACCATATACAAAAATGGCCAGCATAATGGCATAAAAATCCAAACCTTCATCCCAAAAAATAGGGAAATGTTCATAATCGCCCAACTGTGTAGAACTAGCATATAGAAATGGAGGGGAACACTGGTTCTCAGCCTCCTAACAAATGGCTACAAAAAATAGAAGTAGAAATAGAGTAGAAACAATAAAATAGGAAAGCCCTACCTCACAAGTAAAAGGGAAAAATAGGAATTTGAACCATAAAATAAATATCTCGCAGAAGTAGCTGAAAAGCATGGCAATCTAAGGTTTCCCCAAGCTAGATCCAACGAGCTCAACCTCACGATGATCCCATGCTCGTAGCTCCCACAATGAACAAAATAGTAAATCCTCATGAAGAGGATTTTTGGTTTTACTCTCAAACTTTCTCATTCAAAAGTGAGAAGTAAGAAATTAAATTCCTTTTTGGGTATTTATTCACTTTTCAAGTGAATAATCGATTAGGGAAAATAACTAGCCAACCTAGTTAAACTTTGAATCAACCTAAATGAAAATAGGCTATTCCTAGAAATAGGAATTAATCTATGGAAAAGCTACCATTAATTAAAATAAATCAATTAAAAAGCCTAAAAACCCAAAAACACATAAATTTCCTTAATAATTTTCACAACAATGTGAACCTCCAAATGCACAGACATGCTCACTAGTCTAATCACATAATGCAAATGAGTTTGGATTTAAATAATCACCAAAAGGTTTAATAAAATAATTAAGATAAGGATACATTGACCATCCAAGGATGAAATTGGTAAAATATGAAAGGCTAAATCACTAACTCCATTTGTCACTGCCAAGGATATAAATCTCGCACACTAAACAACACGATCAAGTGCAATTGCATATAATAACATAGCTGAAGCAATAAATACATTAAACCACCTAATTTAACCATTTATTTAATTATATTAAAATAATCTATTTACATCACTCATGTTTGCATAAAGCATAACAACACATGAATGAAGTAAATAACCATAGCATTAAATCCATCACCTAACATAATCAGAGTTATGTCTAAATACTAGATAACTAGATATCATAAAAAAAAAACACTGTCATCTCAAAATGGCATCGTCATGAAATATGATCAACTAAACAAAATAGTAGTCTAAAATCTATGATACTGAAATCAAAGTATAACATCTGACCCTCGTGTCCTCTCAAATGTAAAACATCACATAAGTAATAGATATCTCTTTGATCAAAATATACCAAGGTAAATGCCACAGCACATCACCAAATAATCCAACCTGAACAATCTATTTCTAATTACCTAAGCATTAAATAATGATTTTTTAAACAATATTAAAAAGGAACTTAAAACACATAAGCAACCACAATCATAAACATGACTATCCACTGCTACAGGAACCTAGTCCAATGTAGCATGGTAATAGTACACAGTGCAATCTCTGCACACATCTCAAGGTAATTACAAAAAGCTTCATAATACCACATTGATCTTGGTAAGAACTAGCACAAACCTCAGTGAACCATAAATCATCATAATCTCATAGATCAATCAAAAGCATAATCAAAGCAACTGATACAAAAATATAAATCGAAACACCTCAACGGTATAGACCACTCATGGTCACAATCATGATCCCACACAAAAAAAGATCAATAAGGTTGGATCCATTAGGATGACTTACAAAAGTCAAATGGGAGAGGCACTACATCATCACCCCCCCCCCCCCCCCCCCAAAGATGAGGCTTACTCCTCGAAGCTAGCAATCCAAGAATATAAACCAAACACACCAAGAGAAAAATTGAAACTGAGCAATAGGAATGACTCAAGAAAACTCTCCACAAGTCAAACTAGATCACTCCAACATTTTCAAACCATCTCGTTAACCCCCAAATAGGTTAATTACAAGAGAATGGGTGTCACATAGACACAAGGTCCTCCAACAAGGATCCTTATATGTGGTAGGAAAAATCCATCTAGCCAAAAAGTCAACAATATGAGGTAACGAAAAAACCTCTCTACCTCATCAATAGGTGCCCAACTACGACATGAACCAACCACATGAACACAAATCAAGGTCAAAACACAATAGACTTCCAACAAGAGTTGGAATCATGGGGAATAACCATACCAAATTCTCAAGAATACTTTCATGTCACACATGATCATTTTGGAATCCATGTAAACTCACCCTTAGAACAAAGTGCATGATAGTTTACAAACAAAATTACACACTCCAAAAGACTACTCACCACCAAGCATAGGAGAACAATGCCTCTCCAAGGTACAAAAGCTCAACTACCACTAGAAACTAGGGTAACATAACCCAACCAAACAAGATATCACCTTTCCACATGGTTCAAAGACTTTCGTCAGTGGACACAATCATGCAATGTCTACATACCAACTCATAAGATGGTAACATATGTCCAACAATACTATTTCCCTTTAGCACCTTGCTAGGAAAACTACACCCAACCTATTGCTAAACTCAATCTCTAGCCTTAAGTCAATGGTTAAAGAGGAAACTTGAATGAGACAATCCACATGAAGATATAAGCTTAGGGAGAAGGATACTACAGAGTATTAGGACTGAGAGGGAGTCTCTCACTCAACTTCTACACTAAATCAGCCCAAGATGTGTTAGGGAACTTTCAATTTCCCCAACCATCAACATACTCACTTGAAAACACTAACTGAGCTAGTGGCATAACCACACTAGCCTACTCTCTCAAGAGAGACAAGGATACAAACATGCACCCAAGACAACATCCAAAAAGGAGAGTCTAGACTCATCAAAGAATTGATTCACTCTGAAATGACAAGGCAACTTCAACCTTGAGCAAGGAATGCTCAAAAACCACACTTCACCTCACAAGAGTGGGTCGGTGCAATAGGAAACACACAAACCCAAGCACGAACTCCAACAAGTACCTAGTAGATTATGAAGACAAGATAACTCTTCCATTATGAATGAAATGAAGAGTTAAACTTCTCCAATGGCCATAAATATGATATTTCATGATTGAATTGGCCTCTACTCGAAAAAGTTACTCATAAAATCGATCAACAACTCCAAAAGCCATAACTTTCATGTCCATAATCGAATTGAATCCATTTGAAAAGCATTGAAAATTTATTGACAAGGACTACAACAATATGGAGCTTTGAGAGTCCTAAGATCAAAGAGCTTGAGTCACCACTCAAGACAACACCACAAAGGAAAAAAGAAAAAACAATAGTCTTGGTTACCAAGACAAGTGACAGACAAAATGTCCAAAACCACTCAAGAACACACATGCCTAGAACAACATAAGATATGGAATGAAAGCTAATTCACACAGTAAAACCATCATTACTTATATTTCATAATTTCATTACTTAAACATAACATGAGTACTAATGCACAATGAAATTGAAAGGTTTTCAAAGCAAGGGTCCAAGAGTCGCAATAAAAGAAGTACATATCTTTCAATTTCTTTCGAGAATAACCTTACATTTACTTATCTTTTAAACCATCCAATTATATTAACAAATTTTAAATCTACCAAAGGTACACTAGCATATTATCCATGATATTATCCCTTGAATGTACTACCAAAGGTTGGAGATGAACATGATAGAGTCACAACACAAAACTAGGTAGCAGTAAAACACATCTAGAATAGTCAGCATGAAACAAAACAAAAAGCCCAAATGGGGCAATTGTCAATTCCAATAGTAAATATAAAAAAGAGCTCATTTCAACAATAATCCAAGTGTGACAACAACCACAAAGAGAGTGATGGATAAAATTTGATGACTACTCCAAGAGAGGAAAATACTAAAAACTAATGCTAGCCCAACAATATGAGGAAAGTACCTCTAGACAAATAAAATAAGGCATCAAGTAAATCACATTACAAAAGAAGACTAAGAACAATCACACAAGAGGGATAGATCACTACACAATGCTATCGAATACATCATCCTAGAAAAGTTAGAGAAGACACTGACACACATCAAGAAATATACCATCAAAAAATAATTTCCTTAATTACTTTTCCATGCAATGAAATATTTAAATATTCATCAATTTAATACAAATTTCCATAAGCTTAAGAAGTAATCAGATTGGGGACTTAAGTCATTAACCCAGGGATATAATGCAAACCTACTTCTTTGCAATGATTCACCATAACATTCATTTCTCAATGAAAAGAACCATTTTATTATTATAAAAACAAAATAAAGAATCACAAATAAGATTCATCTATTTACTTACAATAAGGAGAAAATAGGGAAATGATGCATCTTTCTCCACAAGAAGAAACAAAGAAGAGGCCCACAAAGAAAACACATGGAAACCAATCAATGGCTCCATCCAAAAAGGTCACACAAGAAACCAACCAAACAAGGTACATCGATTCCGCTAACAAAACTAGGAAGACTCGCTCCCTTCTCCATATCCTAATCTAGTTGCATCTACTAGACAAGAAAATCCATCACAAGTAGATACCAAAGAAACAAAGATCACAAGTTCTCACCAGGACACTCGCACTCAACCAATGCAACAACAACTATATGGGCAACATATGCATAGAGATCCCAATGTTGAACATGGGCTCTAATACTAGATTTAATACCCCAAGATGTAGTGCTTCTCCCATTTGACTTTTGTAAGTCATCTTGATGGATGAAACCTTGTTGATCTTTTTTTGTGTGGGATCATGATTGTGACCACGAGTGGTCTACACCATTGAGGTGTTTGGATTTATGTTTCTATATCAGTTGCTTTGATTATGCTTTTGACTGATCTATGAGATTATAATGATTTATGGTTCACTGAGGTTTGTGCCAATGCTTACCAAGATCAATGTCGTATCATGATTTTGTTCTATGATTACCTTGAGATGTGTGTAGACATTGCACTATGTACTATTACCATGCTACACTAGACTAGGTTCTTGTAGCAGTGGATAGTCATGTTTATGATTGTGTTCACTTATGTGTTTTAAGTACCTTTTTAATGTTGTTTGAACAATCATTATTTAATGCTTAAGTAATTAGAAATGGATTGTCCAGGTTGGATTATTTGGTTATGTGCTGCAGCATTTACCTTGTTATAGTTTTATTTGAGAGATATTTGTTACTTATGTGATGTTTTATATTTGAGAGGACCTAAGGATCAGATGTTATACTTTGATTTCAGTATCATAGATTTTAGACTACTATGTTGTTCAGTTGATCATATTGCATGACGATGCCATTTTGAGATGACAGTGTGTTTTTTTAATGATATCTGGTTATCTAGTATTTAGACATACCTCTAATTATGTTAGGTGATGGATTTAATGCTATGGTTATTTACTTCATTCTTGCATTGCTATGCTTTATGCAAACATGAGTAATGTAAATAGATTATTTTAATATAATTAAATAAATGGTTAAATTAGGTGATTTAATACATTTATTTCTTCGGCTATGTTATTATATGCAATTGCACTTAATCATGTTGTTTAGTGTGCAAGATTTATATCCCTAGCAGTGGCACATGGAGCTAGTGATTCAACCTTTCATATTTAACCAATGTCATCCTTGTATGGTTGACGTATCCTAATTTTAATTTTTTTTAAAAACATTTCAGTGATTATTAAATCTAAACTCATTTGCATTATGTGATTAGACTAGTGAGTGTGTTTGTACATTTAGAGGTTCACAGTTTTGCTAAAGTTATTAAGGAAATTTATGTGTTTTTGGGTTTTCGAGCTTTTTGATTGATTTATTTTAATTTTTGGCATCTTTTCCATAGATGAATTCCTATTTTTAGGAACAGCCTACTTTCGTTTGGGTTGATTCAGGGTTTAACTAGGTTGGCTAGTTATTTTCCCTAATTGATTATTCACTTGAAAAGTGAATAAATATCCAAAAAGGAATTTAATTCCCCACTTCTCACTTTTGAATTAGAAAGTGTGAGAGTAAAACCCAAAATCCTCTTCACAATGATTTACTGTTCTATTTTTTGTAGGAGCTATGGGCATGGGATCATCATGAGGTTGAGCTCATTGGATCCAACTTGGGGAAACCTTGGATTGCTGAGATTTTTAGCTACTTCTATGAGATATTTATTTTATGGTTTAGATTCCTGTTTTTCCCTTTTGGCTGTGAGGTAGGGCTTTTTTGTTTTATTTTTTCTGCTTCATTTCTACTTCTATTTTTGGTAGCCATTTGTTGGGAGGCTGAGAACTAGTTTTCCCCTCCATTTCTATATGCTAGTTCTACCCAGTTGGGTGGGTATGAACATTTCCCTATTTTTTGGGATGAGGGTTTGGAGTTTTATGCTATTATGATGGCCATTTTACGGTGTCTGAACTTGATTATTTTTACATTTTTGGAGTTTTTCTGCCCAAAGGCCAAATGGGTTTTAATTTTGAAGTTTTCCAAAATTTTGGGTTTTTTACCTAGTTTTACATGCCACCCTATTTTCTTAGGGTTTCTTGGCACAATGTGTGTCATGGACCTTGATGATCCATTTGGATATCAGTTAGACCACTATTTTACCTTTATGTTGCATTGGGGTGCTTGTCACATCTGTACTCCTGGCACTGTGGTTGGTTGAGTGATTTTATACCTAGTTTTATGGTTTCTTTTGGACCTTTTCTTTTGTTTCGTGGACACTAGGATTCATGTAGAACCCATACTCTTAGATTGAGGCTAGTTGAGTGAGTTCATTATGTTTGGTCTTGTTGCATCATTGGGATTCATGTAGAATCCATACTCCTAGATTGAGGATGGTTGAGTGATTTCATGATGTTTGGTTTTATTAGCTTTGGGATTCGTGTTGAATCTATCCTTCCTGTATTGCTTTCAATTGGGTGTTATCTTTTGCATTATGTTTTAATCTTCTCCTTGCATTATGATCTTCATGATGGTAGTGTGCCACACACGAGTATGTTCATGTACAATTGTTGGGTGACTTGCGAGGCCTGATCTTCCGTGGTTTTTTTGGAAGTTATGATCATTGGGGTTGGGTTGGGAATATGCATGCCCATAGGCACTTGTCATAGGATGAGCATGGGTAGGGTAGGGTAGCATATGGAGGGGGCTTCTATCTCATAGCTCGGTGATCATGACACCATGGGTATGGTAGAGAGGAGTTTGATTAAGTGATAACTAGAGAAAATGTGTGAATGGTAATAAAACCTAAGATAATAAAACTTTTTGTAATGGTTCCAAGGGAGTACCTCAAGAGGGAAGTAGCTTGTGAGAGTTCCAAACATGATCTAAGCTTGGGCTTGTCAATGCCTAGTGACTCTCCATGATGTTAGCCCCTACTTAGTAGCCTAATTAGTGTTTGACCAATACCTATACTCCTTGCATTGTCTTAGATTCTTGGTTACAACCATCATACTATCTGGCATGAGTTTTAGCCATGGATTTTGTTCTGTGTGTTTGTGGTTGGATCTTTATCTCCATCAGCACAGTGGGTGTGGACCTACGGGTGCTACATGGTTGGGAGGCATAGCTACCTTCACCACTACTAGGGACTAGTGTATAGAGATGGTCTCTTGTCCTAGTGCAATCATTGCTAGATGTTTTCACTTGATGCTTTGGGTTTTGAAGTATGCTTTCTTGTGATTTATGCTTTCATTGGAATGCTTGGATATCATGTTTAGATGATGTTAGTCTATAGGACACATTCCCATATTATGATGTTTAGCATATGCCTAGATGATGTGTATTGTTGTATTAGATTATCTATTGCTTATTGGTTTAGCATGTTAGATTTCCTTATTACGATGTTTAGCATGTAATAGGTGATATTATCTACTTATAGGATTATCTGATGCTTTACTACTAGCATGTTAGAGTTCCTTATGCTTATGTTGGTAGTATGTTTAGTAGTGACATCCCTATTATGAAAGTACCAATAATTTGATTAGTGGCTTGGGATGTTATGCGTAGGTGATGGCTAGGATCCATGATGGTCTTATGATGCTATTGATGGTTGGGAGGAACCATGTACTTAGTCTGGTTGTTCAGTCATTGAGATGTTACTTTTTTTCTCTGCAATGTTGCATTTAATATGTTCTTATTGCTTTCATTTAGATGGTTAGATGTTCCTCTTTCTTGTTCTTTATGCTCTTGAGTGTTCATTCCTTGATTTACATGGATCTTGTACTCCCCATTGTGGATATTTTTAGGTTTTTATGCTTTTTAGTCTTGTTTAGTTGTTGCACTGATGTGTTTTCTCACATGGAAAGGCAATTCCTCATGCGAAATGTAAGTCCTCACATGAAAATGTAAATTCTTGATCGGTTTGTAGCAAATCTTTGTGTGAAGCCATCAACTTTCTTGTGCAAATTGATGTAAGATCTCACACAAAATTTGAGACTAGTGCACTTTCTCGCACAAGAAATAGGGGGTGGTTAGGCTTGGCCAAGGAAGGTTTGAAAGTTGCTTTTGGACATCCTTTTGGATTTTGCACCTTTCTAGTTCAAAAGAGTCTTTCTAGGGGGTTTAAAATATATTGTTTAAGTATACGTTGATCTATATTTAATTCCTTATACTTCAGATATATTTTAATACATGCGAAGAATCTTTTGAGATAGGTTTCAGCCCTCTTCAAGATAAATACTCTAGGAAATTTTAGAGCTTTAGAAATCTAGACTTAGCCAATTTTTAGGGCCTCAAGATTTCAAACGTAGCCAAATTTTAGGATTATGCATTTTACCCCAACATGGTGTTTTGTTGATGAGTGGTCATTCCTTCAAGCCCTCATCATGTGCATTTTCATTTTTGGCTTTGTTTGTGTGTGTCAGTTTGGTAGTGGCATTCGGAGATCCGTTGGTTTTTGGGATTCTGGTGAAGTCTTCCATTGCGATCTTTGTGATCCATGTATGATATTTTCATGTGCATTCATACTTATAGAAAAAATATCTTGGCTTGTATTGATTCCTTGTTCCAAGGATCTTCGAATGGGGCATTACATATCCACCCATGTTAGCCTTTAGAGAGAGGACACAAAATTCTACTAGATACTCCCAAGAGTTTAAGGTGACTATGAAATCCTCTATCATCCCATCTAGATCGATAGTATAACTATCAACAAGGCTAAAGTATGGTTGGTGTTTCTCTAAGACCAATAATATGCAATTGAGATAATACCTCCTTTGTCATGACATTTATAAATTCTCCTAATTCAACTAAAGAATTTTGAACTTACATTCCATGAATGGTAATAGTAACCACAAGACTCCTAGGGTTATAATATTTAGGTATAGTTAATTTCTCCAACATTAAATCTAACAATTATCCTAAGACATGAATAACTTTCAGATTTTTCTTCTTTCTTCCTATTGTTTTGATACATTCTTCCTTGATAACTTTAGTATAGGTAGGGACTTCCTTGATAACATCAAGTAATGGTATTTGTATTTACATTTACTTTAGCTAATTGAGAAAATCAATTACTATGCAATTTTTTGTAGGTTAGCCTTGTTCCATCAACCTATGAGGAAATGGAGGTTCTTTGGCTACATGACAAGTATTTAGACTTGACATATCTATTTTTTAGTTGGGGAATCTTTGACTTTAGTTATTATAGGATCTTAGGGTGAAGGAGGAGTAGTTCTTGACATTAAGTGGATACTAGTCAAGGAAATAACATAGCTTTGTTGTTGTGTTAGATGTTTGGTATTGTTGGGATTAGGATTAGGATGAACTGGTAGTTGAATCTTCTTAGGTGGAGTGTTAGTGGCTATAGGAGGAGGCATTAGAGCCTATAGCTAAGGTGGTGGCATTAAGGCTTGTTGACTAGGTTTGGTATTCCAATTTTAGTTTTGTTGCCAACCTTTTTGAGGTTGCTGCCAACCTTGTTGAGGTTACTGCCAACCCTACTGAGGTTGCTATCAACCTTCTTGAGGCTCATTTAAACCTTGCTGGGAGCATCTTTTGGCATACCTTATCTTTAATCTCATGACCATTGAGAAAAATAGAACACCTCTCCATTTTCATTAATGGCTTTAAACTTAGTAGGCATTGGTTTTGTCTATAGGCTTGCAATAGACTTGCATCTATAGTTCCTTTTCTTTTCTCTATAATGTGAATACTATTCAACTAACATTGCATCGGCTTTTTGCTTCTTTCTTCTCTCCTAACATGGTATCTAGTTGACTAGCTACATCATTAATGATGTCTTGTTCTCAATTTGATAGAAAATTGGATAGTTTCATCTTTGATACTCTTGAACTACCATTAGACTTATGTGGTAAGTCTCTAAGTCCCCTACCTTTCTTCATAGTAGCCCTAGAATAATTTAGACATATACTTTGTATATCATTCTAATTTTTTGAGTGATATCTCCTATTGCCAAAAGATCTAGAGCTCCAATACTTCTATCAGTTACACCTCTTAGAAAGAGATGTTTCTTTGATTCTTCATTTAATTGATTTTGTTTGTTACACTACAGGTTGAACATGAACCATGAAACACAGCCTTTCAAGGTTTCATCATACTTTTTGGAAATTTTTAAAATGTAATCCCCTTTAAAATATCAACCCTTATAGAATTCTTTATACTTTGTAAGAAACAAGTTTCTCATTGTAAGCCAATCTGCAACAACAATGGAACCCAATGTCATAAACCATCTTAGAGTAGCTTCCTTTATGGTGGACAAAAAAAAATTTAGTTTGTGAGCATTATTTGTATAGTCATAACTTCTGAAAAGGATATCAAACTCAAAAAGGAAGGTTTTAGGGTCTTCAATAATTAGGCCATAGAACTTGGGAAGTGAAATAGAAGGAACATTCTTCAAATTTTTATTGCCATGCTAAGGAGTGATAGGAAAATTAAATTTAGGTTGAGTCTAAGCCATTCTTGGAGGAGGAACTAGCAGTTGTGGTTGATAGATAACAAAGGCAAGTGAATTATCTTGGTATTTAGGTTCAACAAAGAGATCTTTCAAATATATCAAGGATTTTTTAGAGGATAAGGGTATTCATTCTTGAGCAGTAGCGAATGGATTTTCAAAAGGTTCTTCTTCTTCATTCTTGTTCTGAGGTTCTTCATGCTCAAGATTAAAAATGTCTTCCTAAATATTATGGGGAAGAAATATCTCAATGAGATCTCTTCTTGTATGCATGTAAAATAATGCCAAAATTAAACTAACATAATGACTTTAGGGTCAAACTAGATGAACACCTTCTCAGGAAATGATGCCAAAAAATGGTCAACCAACTTAATAACTTAGTAACAAAGGATTAGAAATCCTTTCATAGTGATTTTATGGTCAAAGAAAATCATGTGTTTTACCTAAAATAGTACATTGAATTTATTTAATTTGTCAACCCAGGAGCATAAACTTGAGATGGAGACTAAAAAGTATATGCTCTAATTTTTCTCAATTCATTACAACTAAAGAAAAGGAAATGTTGAAGGTAATCCATTCTAGGAGCCGAAACAACAAATTAACTCAAAGCTTAAAGTAATTTTGCAAACAGTAAACTTATCTATGCACCTATCATGCAAGAATAGTTCATTGATTATTTTATCAATGGCTGTAGGAGAAAAAAAATTCTGCCTTGCAAGGAAATAAAATATATTCTAACAAAATAGTTCACTCACCTAGTGGGTTCCTTTGGATGAGTAAATAGAAAATATGATCAAGATAAAAGATAGAAACTTGAATTGCTCATTCTATTCATTCATGGCGAAAGAATTGCAATTGACTAAAACCAATATCACACTCTATTGCTATGAAAATAAACTTATTCTATTATGTTTAAAAAGGATTGATACGAGTATAAAAATGTGTTTCAATCATTGTTTTGTCACTCATTTCAAACTTGCTACTTGCTAGTAAGACAACTACTTAGATGATTTGAGTACTATCATTTGTTTGACTAATGAAGAGGATTTGATCAAATGAGGTAACAATAACACCTAGAGGAAAGGTTGAGTTATGATATGGAAAAGGAGTACAAGGATCAGTTAAGATAGTGATATTATAATGCATTGATAATCTGCTTAAGGTTGCAAAGGATGGATACACTGATTAAGTTTAGAAGAACAAGCAAAATGAGTTGTGTCTAGTAGACTTAACAATCTGCATCATAGGTGCGGAGAAAATTTAGTGTAAGCTAAGTAGAAAATTAGTTGGATCCAAGGAAAGTTAAATTTTAGTGTATGTCAAGTGATTTAGTGTAAGTTGAGTAAAGTTTAGTTGATGTCAAGCACTAGTAAACTTTAGTTAATGTCGAGTATTTTGATAGTAGATGTCGAGCAATGTAGTATAAGTTGAGCATTAGAAGTAAGTCAATACTGAGTGTTAGAATTATGAGAAAGATCAATGAATTTGATGAATCTAAGTTGAAAATTTTGATTTCTTGGATTATGTGAACCCTATGGAAGATAAGCTTGATGAGTTGGTGCCACAAAATTTAAAATGAACCATTTTGGGGCAAACTCAAAGAGGATTGGAGAAGTTTTTAGAAGGGAATAAAATGAAATGACAAGTATATTCATTGAATCCTACCTAATCCAACCTAACCCTAAAATGGATGATGGAGGATGAATGAAAAAAGATCTTAATTTTCTATTTAGAAGCAAAGGTTTTCATGTGCAAGAACCTACAAAAGATAAGGAGTCTAGGGTATTGTTTCATTCAATGACCTAAGAGAAGAGACTCCTATTGGAAAGAAAAGAAACAAAGCTTAAGGGTATGAATCCTTGAAGGGTGAAAAAGATATCAAAGCTAAAGTGTGTGAAAACCAAGAGGAATGGAGGACTAAAAATAAAGATTTGTAATCTACAAAGTGAGTTGTAAGTTGTTATTAGATCAAAACTTACTATTACTTTCTAATCATTGTACTAGTCTAGGGTAAATAATTTGGATTAAGGTTGACCTAACAGTCATTTGTAAATCCTTTAACTAGGTAACATTCCAAGTGAATGATATAAAGTCCTCTGGCAAGGCTCACTTGTAATAGGATGATTGAAATCCTCTAACCATGTTACACTTAATAGTGTCTATTGTAACCTTTAATAGGGTTAGCCTCTCACATGGCATCACTTTAGAAGAGTGAGAATGAGTAGCATGTTACTTGTGGTTTTTCCCAAATTGGGTTTCTATGTTAAATTATTGTGTCAAATGTGTTATTGAATCTACTATGTTTCATTTCTGGAAAGTTGATTTAATAGTAACATACAAAGTTTAAGGGATTCTATGATCTAATGGATGCATACATGATGAAAATAATTTATGAAAATGGGTTCACTAAGCTATGAAAAGTTTTATTTGTATATCTAAACCTTGGATAAATGATTCACACCCACCCACACCCCCCCCCCTCTTAGTTATTCTGAAGAATTTCAACTTATTCTTCTTCCAAAATGATGCTCAAAGCTACAACAATCATTATTTAAAGGAAACTACAACTACTTCCTAACTCTACAATCACCCCATTAATGAGGATCAATTACACACTCATAAAGTTTGAACCATAATCAAGTTTGAAATAGAATCAAAATTAACCATAAACAAATCATGTCATATTATAGCAAGTTTTGGAAGCAACATTCATGCATTGCAACAACTGAAAGCATGTAATGAGTTGGGACAATTTAGCATTCTAGATGGCTCTGACTTCCTTAGTTCTAAAATCTTGGCCTTTGAAAATCATAGTAAGTACCTTCAAAAAATTTTAATGCACACATAATTTCCACATACATATATTTATTTCATAATCAATATTTAGAAAAAGTGTATAGTTCAAATCACAATTCTTGCAAATCCTATGGCTATGGGAGGAAAACTGCCTAAGACATAACATAAATGGGGAAACATTTATGAGCATGTAACATTACTTAATTATGCCATTTTTTCCCCATAGATTCAATAATATATAGCATATTTGAACTATCCATAATTCTACTTCATGTCTTAACACGCGCACACACACACACACACACACACACACACACACACAAAAACATAAGTTCATCTTCTTAAAACCATAAAGTCATGACTATTTTTGCAAGATAATTTCTTGAAAACAAGATAAAAAGAAATTAAAACAATGGCCTTTTGGAGGCCCATCAAAGAAATGAAATAATTTTTCCTAACTTAGCTTATCAAGTTCATACGTCACGTTATTGGCAATTTTTTTAAAAAAATTATTCACATGAGCATAGAAGTATTGGGGTTTCAATCTACTTTATCCAAATTCAAATATATTTTGTAGCAACTAGTACCGTATGAACAAATCTAAGGTTCACCCTCCTAGATCCTACAAAGCTTGAAGAAGGAGTATAGCCTTATAGTTGGCCCCGATGTCTGAATAGGTATATTGAACATGGGAACTAGTTTCTCCTAAATGTATTTGTTCCTATCATTGGGTTATTGAAAATTTCTTAATTCAAGAGCCAAAAAAATGGTGGCTCTTTTGGGGAAGTACTGAATCTCTCTCATAGAAAAACCTTGAGAATTTGAAAAGATATCCAATATAGTTGGAAGAAAGGCATGTTAAGAATTTTCTATATTAGCAAGGTTGTGAAGTGTTTTCCATCCCTTTGTGATAGACTATGTCTCCTAGTGGTTACCTTATTTAGGACAAAAATACTTTTAATGTTGAATGTAAATTGTATTGTTACTAGTGAATTCATCATCAATCAATTCAGCTAGATAATTTTTAAAAAGTGATGTTGTAAAATCAAAGTTAGAATTGATCAAAAATATTTTCTCTTTTCTAAGTGTTTGATGATTTGCAAGTTTCCCACTAGTTGAAGGTCTTGTTCAATTTTTTCAAGTGATAAATCATGTTTTAAATCTTATCTCACAAGTATGAGTGGTGACTCTTAAGAACTTTGTACCAATTGCAAATTGGTTCTATATAAAACAAATTCAAGGATTTTCAACTTCGTTGGGAAGATTTGGAAGGTTTGTAAGAAGATCTTGGAAAGAAAAGAGAAGTTATCACATATTGATTTATAGGTTTAAGTGTTGTATGCATCTACCATTTTAAGAATTTTAATGTTAAAAAGAAAATAATAGTAGTGATTTGTTTGTCCTCTTTAAGGAGGAGGCAGCTCTGCATGGTTTTTTATTGATGGTGTGAAGAAGTCAAGGTTTACACCTATGCAAATTAGAAAATCAAGTTTCAACATCAACATTTAAGGTATTTTGTTTTTCATGAGTTCACTTTTCATGAAAGTCAAGTGAATAAAATGGTTACCTATATTAAGTGATTATCAAAAATAAAGAAAGAGGTAGTTAGATATTTTTCTTTCAAAATAGAATCTAATCTCAGATCTGAAGTTAGCTTACCAGTTCATGAAAGTGTACTTGAAGATATTGTAGAGATAAAAAAGGAACTCTACAATTAGATTTTTAGTTTCATAAGAAATACAATAGGAAATATTCAAGGTCAAAGAGATGATCAAGTTTATATAAATTTCAAATCAGCACTCATGGAGCTGAATTTTTCATTAATACCTAAGGAATCTTCATCACTCATTGTTTTTCTAGAAGTCTTTATGCCTAATTTAGTTAATTGGCTAGCACATTTAAGATTACAAAAGATTTTACAAGTTGAAGAATGCATGAAGAAGATGGAAAGTGATTTTTCTAAAAATAGAGTTTATGTTAAATCTTCTAATGATGATAGT
The DNA here is from genome assembly GCA_028749045.1 of Cupressus sempervirens. NCBI lineage: Eukaryota > Viridiplantae > Streptophyta > Pinopsida > Cupressales > Cupressaceae > Cupressus > Cupressus sempervirens. Next base: position 826,269,687 of record CM053789.1, read on the forward strand.
GAATATGTTCAAAATTAGAATGAATGTGATGAATCCATAGATGATGATAATGTGTCTTGTGATTATGAAGAAATGGACTCTAGATCTAGTGAATTGGATGATTTTAGTCAGCAAGAGAAAGATGGATACATGACTAATAATAAATCATATGATAGTATGTATGAGAGTGTGGAAGTTTACAACAATAGTATAGATAACTCTTCTTGTGATGGAAATGATTATGGTGAAGTACTGAATGTTGAGGTATCATGCAAAGAAGAGGAAATATGTTGTAGTAATGATTCTGATGTTTTAGATTGTTCTATTGATGATACTATTCTTACAATTTTTTTGGATTAGGAAAATTATGATCAAAGCCAATAAAAATAGACTTGTTATGAAGTCTTACTAAATGCTAATAAAAATTTAGAATTATTGGCTCATGATCTAGAAAGGTATGCAAGCATTTGTAAGAATGATCTGATTTTCCCTTGCAATAAATTTTCTCAAGTTCAATTTCTTTCCCTAAGGTTTGATGTTGAAAGTGATACAAAATTACAATACTATGTGTCAAATTTTGGAGGTGTATGTGATAATAGTACAAATGTCAATACACATGATGACTTATCTTATGTGGAGTATACTATTATGGACAAATTTGTTAATGTTTCAGATTCTTTTCATGTTGTTTTGATTGTTCATATGAAAGAGAGGAAAGGGATAGAAGTTGTGATTCTAAATTTGATTTTTCTTTGTGTGCTGATGAATCTTTTAATGATAAGTTTGATGAGTTCAAAGTTCACTCTAACAAGTTATTTGATGAAGACTATGATTATGATCAACATATTGCATGTGAGCACTTTCATTATAGTTTTCCAAACTTGGTAACTAGTTTTTTGTTTGAGTATGAAGAAGTCTCAACTTATGATAAATCTAATTAAATGAGTAACAAGACTACAAGAGAGGATAATTCAGATTTTATGTATTCTTCACACTCAGTTACACAAGGTGAGCTGAAAGCTTTTGACATGTGTAATTTTTTGAATAATGTAGAGCATTAAACCTTTTTTTTCACCTTGATGACATGCATCAGTCATATATTCATGAATGTTTTCAGTTTAATTTTAGTTTCTATGAGCATGTTGATCCACTTTTCATAGTGAGCATGATGTTGACGTAAATCTTGAATGGTATATGCACTATGTCATGCCCAAAAAAATAAGGACAAAACACACAATTTTTTTTTTTTTGCTAATAAAGATAATGTTCTTGTGGTTAACTAAGATTAAGCAAGACAACATGGTTGAAAAAGTTTTAGGGTTTAACTATAATGGAACTGGTCATGTTCAATTGTTATGACCTTAAGGATGTTCTAATTAGTTAGGCCCGTACTACTAAATGAATAACTTGATTGTCGATACATTTTTAATACATTGCCCTAGGCTTAGTGTCATGAATTAACTTCTTTCAACTTCGTTAAACTTCAATCCAAAATTTAACTTAACTTAAATTTTCAGCAACATACTTATAACTATCTAATAAGTAGTTTATTGTTTACCATTAAAGTTGATGACGAGAGTAAATTCAATGACTCTATGTTTTAATCTAAGCTTTATTTGAATTATCATAATTTAAGCTCATATTAAGATTGATCTATAAAGCTCATAAGAGTATAGAACTACTTAATGAAACATAAAAATTGTTTCAATAGAGATATTCAAATTTCACATTCAAAACTTTTAATGAATTTAATATTTTAACATTCAAATCCCTAGTTAGTAATTACATTGTTACTTAACAATTAATACATTAATTCCTAAAGCCATCAAATTACTAATCTAGTCTATAGATAGACGCCATACTTAATTTAAAATATAACAATCTATAACTTAACTAAACATCTAAGATCCTAGCTTGAATACTAAAAATCAAGTAACCACAATCCTCATTTGAAAACTAACATGCATTTCCTACTAACAAAACATAAATACTAACTTGAACGAACCTGGGCTATGATATAAATTAACATAAATTAAGTTTTGAATTAACATGATTTAGTACTACCCTACACATGTAATATCTATACTTAACTCAAATTGCAATATACAATTTACGTAAGGACTCTCAATTTAAGCTAACATTACATCAATTAGCGTAAATCTAAACTTAATTAAATTTAAGCTTCTTAACTCTTAAACAGTTTACAAAACTCAAACAAACAACCATTATTAAAGAAAAACTAAGTCTTAAATTTAAAACTATCCTAATTACTAAAATATAAGCCTCACTATAATTAAACTATCCTAACCCCATAATAACCTTGACCACCCTAACCTTCTAATGAAAACTTCATCAATTAATCCAAACTAAACACATGCTAACTAACCTAAAATTATCTAAATTTAATCACCCCTAAACCATTCTTAATGCTAACCCTATCCCATGGCCTAACCCCCCTAGCTTAAGTCAAGTGGGCCTTTGCCCAAGGGATAACGCGTTGACCGAGTGGCCTGCATGCTGACCTAAGCCCGTCAGCGTAGGCTTGCCACTTGCCATCATGCACAGTGGAAGCTTGGAACCTCAAGCGCGCGGAGGGTGATGAGGTGGACGGGCAGTTACCAATGGGAGCCCTCCGTCTTCCCTTGATTTGACCCGCCCTGCATCGTGTGTACCGTGGCATGGGAGAGTATGATTCTCCATATTGTGTGTTCCAAGGATAGTGCTAGGTGGAAGGGGTAGCACAGTAGTTTAATTTAAATTTTCTTATTGTCATGAAGACCTTTGTAACCCCCACCTACTTCTGTGCACGAAACCATTACCATGCTCAGGTCCGTATGTGGGCATGTAGAAAATTAGTCCCCTCCCATTCAATGTGACATATAATTATTGTTCGTCAATAAGCTTGTGCCAAAAGAAATGGTAATTTAAGGTTTAAAGTTTTATAGGTAGACCATAGGAAAATTAGGATAGAAGGATGGGGTGATAAATTTAAAAGTTTATTTTATTGGGGGAATCAGGATAGGAATATTCTCTATGATATGGGGGAAATTAAATTTTCTTCCATACATTTTCCAGAGAGCCTTTTTGGGCTTGGAGGTGCACTTTTTTTTGAAAGCCAATTTTGGCTAAGAGTTGGCATTATATATATATATATATATCTTTCTCTCAATAATGCATTCCAATTTAATGTCAACATGAATTTTTTTACACCCAGTATCAAATTCCAAGGTTATGCAAGGGTATATTTGTGTCTTACATCTCATAAATTATGATTTCTTTGTTCACTACATCACAATGGTGGATCTTCCTTCTATTTGGATTTAAGGAATACATGATCTTTAGATCAATTGTTTATATTCAACATGAAACTTGGCAATGAAGGAGTGAACTTTGTAAATCTTATCAAGGAATCATGAACCTAAATTCAGAAATAAAAAGAAAGGTGATGAATAATTCTTATCAAATTCAATTGTATCATTATTGTAACTTAACAATAAAAATGCTAGCTTGGTGATCACAATATAGGATTGATATTATAACATGGTAATGTTCAAAACATTGAAATGAAACTTCAACACATCCAATTGCCTTTTACTATTATAATTGAAACTCATATTTCCCATTTCTAGACATTTACTATCATTCTAATTTTCTCACAACATATGCAAAATTGAAATCACATGAGATAAATACGAGGAAGAATTCATGATCATATTCTTTCTCTATTATTCATCCTGGTTCAAGGCTCCATCGAGAAAGAACCAGTATGAAAACTTGATATCTTTGCCACTACATCAAATTCAATTACAATTTACATGATATTACGATTCATTGAGTTTTCTTCAAGACTTTCACAAGAAACTTTTATCAAATGGCTTCGTTGCTTCAAGGGTAAGCATGAGAGATACAAGAAACAACATGGAGATAACAACACAAGGAGATAAGAAAGAGGAACATACATTCCCACCCGGTTGCACAATAGGTCCAACAATGAACCAATATAGGGGAAAGGTGGATTTTCTCAATAGAAGAAGTCTATCACCATACCTTCACTTAGCCCTTTCGGGGTTAAAACTTCAATAATTTCCATTCTTTCACAAGGCCCTTTCGAGGCTATATCCACAAGGATTTTCATTCTTTACGACATTCAAGAATTCTCAATAACAAGGTATGGGATGAGAAGTAGGGGCCCATACACCCTACCCTTTCTCCCTCCTCTCTCCATGAGAGGAGACTCTACACTATTGAGCTCCAATTGATGCCCTTTCCCCAAGCATGGCCACTTCTTCCCTATTCGAGGGTGAGTGTTGCCAAATACATCCCCATGGAAATCTTTCAAAAACAATCAACACACCAAAAAAAGCATATGAATATCATCCAAAAAGGAAACAAGATAAAATCCCTCCCAATACCACCCTCAACACACAAGCAAGGAATGCGTATCTACACAATGTCTCCAACATGATTCAACAAGATTCAACACATGAACACACATAAAGAACCATTCATGGAGTGAAGAACTCCTACCTTCATAAAAGAGTTATGGCAATGGTGGTTTGAGAAGAGCTTCCCTTTTTCTTTCTTCAATCTTCAAGGCTTCCTCCAAAACTAGAGGATTGGGTGACAAAAAACTAAACCCCCCCCCCCAAAATGCCTCTAAGAATGGTCCTTAACCCCACTAAGTTTCAAGTAACTCAAGATGGAGGTTTGGTTCACTAACCCAAGTAAGGAGCAACCCATTTTCGAAATCAGCCTATAATAGGGTTTTTAAGAGACCCTAAGAGTCAACCTAGGAGGCTAAAGGGTTGGAAAGTACCCCCACCCATACTCTTACCCATAGGGGTACTTAAATTTAATGTTTCTAAGCCTTTAAAGGCTTATTAGGAACAATTAAAGTTAGGAGAATAGTAACATCAAATTACATCCTTTAAAGAATTACAATATAAGGCTAGCACAAAATTAACAAGTAGTTTAGCTCCGCTTTTATTTATTTATTTACTTTTTTTTTTGTTGAGTTGTCTCGGCTAGTTTTTCCTGCACACTCATTGCACACATTAGTAGGTCCAAAACCACATGTGTAATGTGAATTACATATTAGGAGAATTATATAAATTAAAGCATCCATTCCTTAATAAATAGTTGTTTATCTAATTCTACTCATATTTCTAACCTGTCAACTTGCATAACCACATGTGTTAGCGTTGCATACATTTTCTTTCATCATTATACATATTTCTAAGCATTGAATGACAAAATCAAATAACCGAAGTAAGCATCACACATCGCAAAAATAGCATAACAATGTTCTGTGTATCCAATAATGTTTTGACATGTCAGCATGAGTATCAAAATAAAAATGTATCATAGGAGCTAGGATGGGTCGGGGTGAGGCCTCACACACAATGAGCATGAAGACAATAATTGTCTTTTGCCAAGTGAGCTAATGGAAAATGTTGATTTTGTTGGTGAAATTGATGAGAATGATGCTTTTAGATTAACTCATGAAGAAGGAAATGAAAATAAGCTCTATGACATAGAAAATAAGTTTTGTTGAATATTGATGGCTTAGGGCCATTTTGTTGAAGTTCGGTGGCTTAGGTCCATGATTTGTACAACTTAGGAGTAGTTTTCTTATTTTTAATAAAGTAATTTGTGAGAAATTTTTTGATAGGTCTTTGTCTTATAAAGATCTAAATCCTTGACATGCTCACAAGGGACATACATCCCCAAATAAATCCACTAATGGGACTCAAATTTGAAGCCCTAATTTTGAGTACCATTCTAAATTTTGACTCAAGTTGAGCCCCTATAAGTGCTTTTAATGCATGTGTACCAAGCTCTCATTTTAAGGCCTTTAAAGTGTTTAATGTCTATAACACTCTACATTCAGTATGTGCATGCATCCCATAATGATAAATTTCCATTCTGAATCATTTTATAAAGTTTCATTTTGAGCATTACTTAAATTTGCATTTTGCCCATGTGTCAAATAGTGATAGAAAGCCTAGTTTGCAATTAAATATCTTGTACCTAGTTAACTTCATGACACACCAGTTTGGGAGTTTTTAGTATGCATATAAAAGAACTTACATTTCATATTTTGAGTCATTTTTATATGTTTTGACTAGGTTTTGAATCCCTCAAATTTGTTTGTTTACGGTTGTCATGTTGATGCATATTGTTCAAAATCTTGAGAAGCCCTATTTGAATAGTTATAGTTTTGAACCAATTCACCCTATTGTAGAAATTCCTTTTGCATTATATTCAAGTGGATATAGATATGCTATATTCGAGATTTGAGCCTATGACAAATCAATTTGACTTGTTTTCAAATGTGATTCTAAATACAATTTGTGAAGTTTTATTAGTGTCTAAATGTGTAGATTGATCGATACCCTTGTTCAAGATGTCATAACTCTAAATCTATGATAGATGAGACCAAATGGATTGTACCATTGTTTTCTACTCTTAAAATTCTTTGAGTGTGCTAGTTATTGAATTTTGACCAATCTATCTACACACTTTTCTAGGTCTATTCCATTTGTGTAAATTATCCTCCTACTAGTGTTCCTAGTTCTACAATTCTAAGTACCCCACTTTGAACACCTACCAAATGCATCCCTTTATTTTTCATGAGCCCAATTCATAGATTTATACTCTCCACATGATAGTAAAATAATGTCCTAGTTTTTTGTGCCTCCAATTGTTTGTTTGACCTATTTGTCATGAGCTCAAATCATAGATTTATACTCTCCACATGACAATAAACTAATGCCCCAGTTTTTCATGCCTCCAAGTGTCTATTTGAGCTATTTTCTAGGCCAAAACCATGCTTGATTGTTCTCTAACATTTTTGTTTGCATGCCATTTCAAGTGAGTGACTTTGATGGTCAATATCTCATGACTTAGATGTCATCATGAGGTGAAATCTGATAGGGTAGAAGAATATAAACTAGAGAACATATATGTTAGATTCCAAGGCTTGGTTGTTTGATTCAAACATTTTTTAAGACCAGTCTTGGGGCTCCCAACATAACTTTTGTTAATCTGTGAAAGAGTAAGAGGGAATTTCTAACTTATAAACTAATGATGGATTTTGAATTTGATTGGTTACATGAGTATTCTAATTCAATTCGGCATAGTCACTTGTTTGAAATTCAAAATATTTTTAGCTAGACCTGCTTTGGGGCCTAACTAAATTCATCATATCACTAAGGTGAATGCAATCTTTCCTAGTCAAATGGATAACATCTAATATTCACTCATCATCATCATTAGAAATCAATTGAATATGTAGTGCTACACATAATGAACAAGTAAAGAAGGGAATTTTTACATAGTAAAGAGATCCCTAATATGCTTACACAAAGATGAGTTAACACATGAATTGACACACACACACACACACACACACACACACACACACACACACACACACACACACACACACACACACACACACACACACACACACACACACACACACACACACACAAACACACACAAAAACATATATATATATATATATATATATATATATATATATATATATATATAATCATGTCAAATTTAATTAGTGGGATATGAAGAAGTGATACATTGATTTCCTATGGGAATGAATTGAAAGGTACATATTAAAGACAATATGAATTGCATCTTGTTCATGAGCTTAAGTAACTTCATCAAATTAATGAAACAAATAAATATGTCAATAGTCCAAGGCTCACATTTTTTGGAGATCATATCAAAATGATGATCCCACTTGTGAGAGGATTGTGAAATCATTCTTTTAAGATAATGTATTGTGCAAGGTTAAAGACAAGTTGTTATCCTAAAACTTTTACATGAGACAACATATATTGAGAACTTCATTAGTAAGATGGAGTTTCAAAATTGACAGATGTATTACCATTATTGATTGCACTATCGGGACATAAGATGTTCACTCAGCATATGGTAGGCTTAGAAAATGTGGTCATAGCTAAATTTTCTATTCTCATCCAAGGAGTATTTAGGGGTAGCATAGGAGGTGTTGGAATTTTGGAGATCCCTGATGCAATAGTGTCAAAACCCAACATTGAAGACATAACAATTTGTCAATGAGTGGGAAATTCACTAGGACCTAACCTTGTGGGAGCACCCCATGGATTTCATTCCTAGATGTTTTCTCAATGGTGGCAAAGAGATGGTTGTCAAAGGACATTACTTTGAATTGATTCCATTTAATTTAGGGAGAAGAATTTTCCCCAACATATCTTTGGCATTGGTCATGGTGAGCCAAACATTGGGGTTGTTACATTAGAGCTTCGAATGGTTTTCTCTAAGGGGGTTTGAAATTGATATTAGAGAGGGGATTGGGCTGACAATGCCAAATTTAATTCCATTGGAGGTTATTTTAAAAGCTTTCCTTCCCCTCCATATTTACTGACATGATTGAAGTAATGAGTTTAAACCCTTGAAAACATTATGGCTTCTTAGTTATGTTCTTAACGCATTTAAATCTTCATCACCAATTCAATCAACAAAGGAGACACCCCATTTTCCTTTGAAAGATTGCTATTATAAAATGTGATAGGAAGCCTCTAATATTTTAAGGGAAAGGTTTGGGATTTATATCCCACATTGGTCCTATTGTGGTTCTTTTTTTTCTTTATTTGCCCCATCACTAAATGCCATTGTGTCATAAAAAACTCAAATATTTTGGAGACAAGACATGCACATGGTGAGGCCATGAATAGTTGTCAATGATGCAAGATGTAATTTTGAACCACATGTAGGCAAAGGAAAGAGGTGAAGTGGTGACTAGAAGATGAATAGCGAGGTGCCACATAGTATAGAAACCAAGACAAGCCTAGTAAATCACATGATGATGGCAGTTAGTCTGCTATTAGGCACAACTGTAGTGAAGTCATGAAAATGATAGTTAACCACTAGTCGTAACATCACCTAGGTTAATCCATGGTTAAAGAAAATAGTTATGAGGGCATGGAAATGGTTGATCAAAAATTTTCCTAGGTTAATCTGTAGTTAGAAGAAAGGGTTACAGAGTTGCATGAGGTTAGTTGGATGGTTAAGGGGATAGTTATCCCATGATTGTGGTGTTTAGGCAAGAAGATACTGAAAAAGAGATGAGGTGGTGAATCTAGCCTATTGGATGGTGATATGTGACACTCATTGGGTAGTCATTCGGAGGTTTTTCTGAGGAGGAGTTGAAGGTAAAGTAAAAATTTGAAATATTTAAAAATATTCAAATATATTCAAATGTTCATGCATTCTCAAATTTGATTAAATTTGAAATTAAATTTGGGATATGTTGTATAGTTTAGCCTATATGATATTTAAAATATTTTCAACATTTAAATTCTTTGATTCATGGCCAAGGGCTAGATATTTCAAATGAGCACCAAGGGCCTCTTTTTTTGCAAAATGTGAATTGTAATATACTGTTTGAAAGGGGAGAAGATGAATTTTCCATTTTTTCACTCAAAATATGTGTAGGTTCAACCAGGTATAAGTGAAAGGAAAATTTGTAAAATCATGGGCATTCTCAACAGAGCGGGTGCTTGTTGTCATGGAGTTTTAGAATCAATTAAGAAGAAATAAAGAGAAGTTTGTCTTGGAAATATAAGAGGAGTTACTAAGAGAGGAGGGGTGAATCTGTTACCACTAAAATAAATCGTAGATCCCTTAGACATCAACACAAAACATAAAATCTACAAAAAAAATTATGATAGCTCTGTAAACACATGTGCACTTGGTTAATATTGATAATATATTGTTAGTCAATAACCATTGAAATAAAAATTGTAACTCAAAAAATACTAAACACGAAAAACTTAAGATATTATATTGTGATTAACATTAATTAGCTTAGTTTCATACACATGAAAGAAATAGCATGAACACAAGTGACAGCAAGATTTAACTCATTTTCACTCTTCTGAAGTGGGCCCTGTTAGGAGCTTGTTGGCTTGGTTTTTCACATGCAAAAAGTTTGTTGCATTTTAAAGTGAAACTCTAATTGATTAATTGAAAATAGGAGTCATGTGTGTTAAAACATATTTTCCCTAGGAAAAAACCTCAAATTTCATCTTAGCCTAAATATTATTTGTACCCTAGGTTTTTTAAAAATTAGGTTGCATAGGTTCATTTTTAAAATATGCAGGAAATTTTTGCCCTTAGAATGTCTTTATTTCAAATTTTCCATGTGTATCTTTTAAAACATTTCCTAAAAAATCACCTTTAACCATGGTTGTTGCCTTGAGTTAACTCGCTAGTGTTCCTTTTGAAAATGTTTTAACGTTGATATGGTTTAATTTCCAACCATTGATCATTTGGAGATCAACGATAGGTATTTTTATAGATTATGAAAGTTCTTGAGGTTTAGAGAGACTTGATATGGTTTAATTTTCAACCATTTATCATTTGGAGATCAACAATAGGCATTTTTATATAGTATGAAAGTTCTTGAGCAAGGATGCAAAAATGTGATACCTATCGCTATAGGTCCTATTCAATTCTTTATAATACCATATGATAGAGAAATTTTCATGATCATCGATCCTAAGGAGATCGATAGTGAGTGCTTTCCCAAATTATGGAGATGAATGAACTTTAAATAAATTGGGGAAGTGCCTTGATGACACATTGAATTCCTAAGTTCATTTCTCTTATGGGCTATAGAGTTGGAAAGATGTCAGAGTAATTGGTAGAATAGTTTCGCTTCATTGCATACACTTGATGACTTGTTTTAAATAAAGAGAATCTTCTAGAATAGTAAATCTTGAGAAGATCGATGATGGGTGATTTCTCACTTTATAAAGATGCTCAATTTTTAGAGAAAGCAGTGAAGCAATTTTACAACATGTAGTCATGTGGGGTTAACTATTTCAAAGATTACTAGGTAATGTTAAGGTGGAATGCATGCAAAATTCTTTATATTGATTTTTCAAGGAGTATTGTGTGTATGATGAGTTGGAGGCTAAATGTTCAGTGGACCCAAAATATTAAAGGCAAGTGCACTAACAACTAGGATTTTTCATGATTGTCAATCATTTGGAGATTTGGAATCGATCATTTCTTGCAATTTTAATCTGCTCAAACTTTGGAGAATGTGAGGAAGTGAATAATTATTATTTTTTAAATTTAAGTCATCTAATTTATGAAGATCAATGACTAGATTTTAAATTTTGTGGTGTGACATGAAATATGACTACTGAAACATTAATTCTAATCAATGTTGTTTAGTGAGACTAAATTTTTGATAAGGTTTATGATTTTTCATTATTGAACACTAGGGTTGCCAAAATTTAATAGATTGGAAATATCTACAATATAAGATGCATTTTTCTAAGGGTATCAAGTTGTTGTGAATGAATTTTTCAGTGGAATAAACAAGAAAATGAGTTGAGCACCAAGGTTTCTAGTGAAGTGAAAAATCATAGTTGCAGTAATGTTTTTTTTTAGTATGCCTCCATGAAGAGACTTCTCAGGAAAGGTAGACTACCTAAAAATGGTTGTACAAGATGATTTTTTAGAACAAATGCCTCAATTTATAAATAAAATTTCTAGGTGAAAAGAATTCATACCAAAGAACCCTAGGTTATTGATAAACAAGGAGTTCTATGATAAAGAAAATTGGTTGAGAGATGCTCAAACATCAATTGAGGGTTTAGAGTTATTCTGGAAATGGTTTTCAGAAAGAAAACTCGATACCCCTCTAAGAAATGTGTGAGAATTTGACATCAAAAAATTGGTTGTACCAAGGATTTTCTTTGATGATGACTTACTCATAGTAATGCCAAAGAAATATGATCCAATAACCATGATTGTGAAGAATCATTCTGGTGACAATATTTTTAGGGTTTCACTAGAATTGATTACAAAAGTCTTCAAATTAAACCCTAACCATGTAGGGCATGAGAAGATAGATATGGAAGATTTGTAGGTTAGGTATGATACATAGAGGGTATACTTGAGGGGACGATCATTAAAAGAACATTTTGTCAAGATAGGGTCACTACCATTAGTAATTGCTTCCACTCTAGATCCATTGTTGAAGAATTTTTTCAACCCTAGGGCTCAAGCATTATATTTTCCTCCTTGTAGACTTTTTGGAATGGATGAATAGGATCATATAGAAGGAACTTATTCTTATTATTTCTCAAACACTTTAGTATTGTATGATCTCAATCTTTGATTTTATTCCATACTTGGTAGAAGAGATTCATAATGGGTTGATAGGTATAGCTAAGGCTAAATTTGATAAACCCTTCTACTAGTATTCCTTGTTAATGTACATATGTTTGTACAAAGGTGTCACCTTCCTCTCTAAAGAAATGAAATTGGAATGGAAAAGAGATGGAGAAAAGCTTCCTATCCAATTTTGGACTGTAGACATGACATGGAAGGTAATTGATGTTAGCTTTGTCACATTTGATAGGTACTTTGATTCTAGGCTTAGAATGTTATTCATTGGAGATAGTCCCAAAATACCTCAATCACTATTAGAACTAATCAAACCAAAAGATCATGCAAAAGGATTGATGATAAGTCACAAATTGTGAGATATCATCCCATATGTATTCTCCACTATATTCAGGGTATATGATTTCCTTGGAAAACCATATGTGTTATCTTATCAAGTGCCTTTGAAGATGGGAATTATAGAGCTCTTGTGGCATATAGTATCATTGGAGGAAAAAGAATTATTTGGCAAATCCAAATGTGCATTCTTTCCTCGAATTATTATGGTACACATTTTTTTTTTTTAATAAACAATGGAGACATATACAAAAGTGTTTAGAAAAATACCAAATGGCTCAATCCCATTCTCACTTTATAGACCCCAAGGTTTTTTATGAGATATTGAGAGAAAGAACAAAATCCAAAGCCTAGAAGCACCTTATTCATTTTCCTAAAGATATAGTTAGTAACAAGTTTTTATTACAAGAATAGGAAGTTAGAAAAGAAAAATGGAAAGTGTATAGCAAGGTCCTCAATTTTATAAATTCTTTTGAGCCAGATTATGATCTCCTTGCCAATAAAAAATGATGGGGTGCAAAAATAGATATGCTTGAAAATAATTTGGTTGGGCTCATGCAAAATTCGAATGAAAAAAGAAAATTTTGACCCAAACCTATCTAGACAAGGCTACTAAGGTAGAAAATGGGTTGGCTAATAGATTAATTATAAACCCAAGTAAATATATGTTATAGAGAAAAGCTTGGTATGTAGTACCAAATAGTGTAAAACCTATACCACTTTATAAAAGACAATTTTCAGAAATCCAACCTACTACACCTACTTCTAAGAGACCAAAATTAGAAAAGGTTTCTTCTTCTAGGCCTGAAGAATAATCTCCTACCCAAACTCCACTCTGGATAGGTGATGAAGTATCTTTGAGAGAATAGATGAAACAAATGGGAGGGGATAAGGATGATGTATTAACAACATCAAACATAGAAGAGGAAGTCCCTGAATATGCCAACATTAGCCCTCACTATAGGAGATTTTAGAGGCAAGAGATAGATCTTGTAGTAGAACAAGCATCTAAGAAATTCATAGATGATGAAATATTTCAAAAGTCAAGAGAATTCACTCAATTTTTCTAGAGAAAAGGTATAAACATTTTCGAGGAAAAATGAAAAAGGCTTAAACCAGAGAAACATGGCAAGAAGGATTCTAAAATTGAGAAGGAGGTTAAGGCTATTCTTATTGAATAATTTGCACAGATTCTCATTTAAGGGGGTAGGTAGCTTGTAAAGGATTTAGGAGTTTTGATCTTACCTAAATGGGACATTGCCAATGCAATGTTTTTTGATACAGTAAGGAAATCAAATGACACCTAGTTTAAATTTGAGGAGGAAGTCCATAAGGAGTTAAAAAATAATGATGACCATAAGGCCTTGTTGATGTGGTTTATCCAAAAAAGAGACAAAGCCCAAATTCAAGAGGTTTCAAATTCTGAATACACAGACAGTCTTGTGGTTTATAGGGTGAAAGAGGTGGATAGTGAAAAAGTATCTCAAATGACCAAAGTAATGGTGAACTTTGAAGCTATGGTTATAGCTAAAGAAAAAAATAAATTACTATAATTAAATGCCATATTTGAAAAGGTACTAGAGGCCTATGAAGAAAGAGGAAATAAAATACACCAGTTTGAAGGAACAATTTCCCAAATGAAGAAACAATTAGGGAAGAGAAAATTAGGAGAGGAATATAGTTAGCAGAGAATTACTTACTCCTTATCCTCCAATTGCCTCTTTCAATACAACTCCCCTTGTAGAAATACTAGTTGCCCCATAGGGACCCCAATTCTATATAATTGAAGAGTTTGACAAAGAAAATAAAAAATTATGGGCCATTCATGTGTAATTGGATGTGCAGTATGATGATAAGGTTAGAAACACAATTATATATCTAGCAGACAAGATTAATTGGCTTGTTTTTTATGAAAAATTATCAAAGTTGATGAGTACATGCAATGAGCTGAAGAATAATGAGGCTACTTTGAAGCCAATTACTAAAAAAGGGAATAGTAGGGACAAACATTTCACTATTTTATGTTGTTTAGTCATTAGTATTTCTTGTGAGAAAGTAGAGAAAACTTTTGATATAACTAATGGCCTTTCATATTTTGATAACAAGAGAATTGTGATGCAGAGGAGGAATATAATTACTTTGCAAAATATCTTTGTGAAATTTTTTGGGTTGTTCCCTCATGCACTAAATAATATTGATGGATTGAAAGACAAATAAGAGTGGGCTAAAGACATGGATGATCTTATATGTATTAGATTAAATAAGGTCATAAATGAAAAGAATCACATATGCTTTACAAAAATAACTGAGGAAATAGTCAAGGTGTAGATTTTTTTTAATTCTTTCAAAATGGATCTTACTAAAATTGAGGAATAAAGAGAAGAGACATTGAAGAAAGAACAAGAAATTTTGAACTTTAAATAGCTAGATGTTTCACTTTTCAACAAGTGGATGACAGATCTTGCTTAAGCCAATCAGTTAATATCTGATGAAATTGATTAAAATGGTGTAGATCTAGATGAATTAAAAATTATTAATGCACCTGTTCAGAAAGAGGAAAAGAAAAGGAACAATTAATTGTAGCAATAGAGGTGGATGTTCATACTGATAATTCAACAAGAGAGCAACCTACCATAACTTTTAATTTATCAATTCAATATGATGATCTGGAGGGAAAGCCATGAGTCATAATTAGTTTTTAGATATCAGAACATGACTCACTAGATGTACATCAAGTGGTCCCATAATAAAAGGAGCAATAGATACATCTAGACCAATCATCAAGTGAAACTCCTCAGCAACAAGGGGCAACAAGAATGGCCCCACAAAAAAAAGATTCATGATAAAGAATTTTTGTTGCACAAATTTTTATCTTATTAAGGCAGTGGCCTTTTTGTTTATAAAATCTTTTTTTTCGTGAGCACAATTGTCTTTCTTCTCTAAGCCTAAAGCTTGTTGCATCTCATGCTATATATATGAGATCCCAAGCATAGAGAAAGGGTTTGAATCCTATATAATTTGATTCATATGTTATTTTTATGGTTAGTCCAGTAGTCTCTCATGAATTTTATGATGTATTCATCTTTTCATATCTATGAGCAATTAGAACATGGAAGTGTTAGATGTTTAATCTTTAGTTATTTTGAACCTGATGCCACTAATGTATTATTTTCAATAAAAATAAATACAAGAGAAGGTTCTATAAATATCCATATCTCTAAATTTTGTCTCCTATTTCATAGATCTAAAGATTTGAGAATGATTGAATAATGTTCTTTCATTTTAATGCAACTTGGATGGGTTGTATGTTTGTTCATTGATTTCTCTTAATTCAAAAAATTAAATAAATTCTTTCATTGAATTGATATTTTTTCTAGGTGTATGGGAGGATATTCATAACAAGATAATTTAATGTTAACTACTAATAGATTCAATTATAAGGCAATTGAATAGATCAAGTTTTATTGGAGTGATTTTCTCTGTACCAATGGATAAGGCATTGATCACCAATTAGGATGCAAAATATTGATGTCATGGGGTTAAATAGAGTAAAAACTAAAATCAAATTAATCTTTACTTTCTTGTATGAAGAGTTAAACTGTTGGTTAACACTTATTTGCAATAATCCCTTGTATGTCATTGTTAGCTATTGTTGTTAAGGATCACTTGTAAACTATACAAGAATTGTAACTATTTTCTAATGTAAGGGATAGAAGTGAAATAAAAAGATGATATTAATAAACATGTGTAGAAGTGAAGAACCATAAACCAATTATATATCCATATATCCCTAAGGTACACCTACCTCAGTTTTGTAGAACCCAAAGAGTAGAGAATCCCTATGATTATGTTGAAATTGTGTCTAGATTTGAAGCTTTCTTATTTAAAATATAATAGATTCTTAACCCTTAGACCAAGTTTTATCTCCAGGATCCTAGTATTAAGTATTTTTTTGCTTGGTAGTTTTGAAACACCAAAAAAAGGTAACTTTTCTAGGGAGTTGTCCAACACATGTTGTTGTGTAAAATGTGTTGTAGTCTCTAGCACTATTAAAATATCACCTTTTTTTGTATTGGAACTTTGTAGTGACAAACCTTGAGAATTTATAAATTTCCCAATACCATAGGAGCATACTAACATATACTGCCCTTGCAAAGTGTCTTATTTTCCAAGCAAGTGTTGTAGTTCAAAAAGTCTTTTTGATTGGCCCCTTTTTGTGTTTTATCTATTTTATCTATTCCCGTGACATTTTTATTAGTTTCCAAATCTATTTCATGTTATATTTTCCCTAGAATTGGGTGGTGACTTGATCAAGGTTTTGAAGCTACTACTTACTTACAATTATTTTCATCAAGGATATGTGTCCAAGAAATACACCTAAACACTTTAAAATAACCAATGTGGGGTTTTCTACCACTCCAAGCTTCTTCAGGGGTGATATTATTGAGGGCTTTAGTTGGAACTCTATTTACAGTATATGCAACATAAGAAACAACCAAACTCCAAAATTTATTATATAATAGCTTACCCGAAGTAGGTAGGAGGAATCAATATAAAAAGAAAGTAGATTCAAATCCTATTTGGAAACTTAGTGGTAGTGAGTCAGTGAACTCTTAATACAAGCTTGTGGTAGAGAGAGATTCTTTTTCTTTGAACTCTGAATCAGAAGCTACTAAACTATTAGGAGGAATATTTAACAAAGCATTACAAAGAGAACAAGTATATCATGATGAGAATGTGTCTTTAGTGGTGGATGTGATTTGTAGACCAAATGTGATAAAAGAAATGAATCATAGATTGGGATATAGGAATTCCATGCATACCTCTTATAATCCTAAGGAAGTTCCATATGGAGAAACAAACTTCATAGATCTTGATGATATAGTAGATTTAGAAGCAACTTCTATAGATCCCAAAGAGGTGTATTTAGAGATTGAAGTCATTAAGAAATGGGTTGTATAAGACGATGACAAATGCATTTTTTTGGAGGAGAAAGAGAAAGCAACCATTAATGCTCTCACTAAGAGAGATAATTTTCTTAGAAGGATGACTACTTTAAAAGAGTATAACAAGAAACTGGAAGAAAGAACTTATGTTTTGCATGTTGATAATTTTGGAGAAATAGAAAATTTAAGGTCCAAGGTTTAGGAACAATAAAAAATACTAAATTAGAGCCAAGAACCTATTATATCTCAAGTCCAACCCTACAAGCCTATTCAGCTAGAACTTGTAGATCTGATTATAAAATCTACTGATAAAGGAAAGAAAAATGCTATAGAGATTCAAATAATTGAAGCTTAAGCAATCCCAAACAAATCTGGAAATTGCTCTATGTCTAAATTAGATTTAGAGTTAGAAAAAGCTAGAAAGAAGGGGGAGGATTTAGCAAAGGAGCTTGAGAAAATTGAGAATCAAGCAGAGGCAACAAAGATTAAAAGGAAAATCTAGCTCATTAAATCCAATTATACCTTAGCTTCATGGCCTAATTTTTCCACTCAAGCCACAACTTCTATGCATACTTGTGGACCAATAGTCCCTAGCCAAAATGTGTCTCAGTCAACCCTTGTATCATCATCGACCACTAGTACTTAGATTCCTAATGTTCAAATATAAGCATCTTGAAGCATTGTCCAAAACTAAAAAAATGTAGCAAGAACATCAAATTTTGATGGTTTTTAGAAGAAACCCATATACATGGAGAAATATAGATAGATGTCATTTCTAGGTATCCCTAGTTTTCCACATCCTATATCCTTTGACCTTAAAGATAAGGTTGTGAATTTTTCAGGAAATAATGTTACCACTGGTGAAGAACACTTAAGGATATTTGTGGACATGATCAATGATTTTGAAGTAGATCATGAAGATGTGGTTATGAAGTTGTTTGTGCATTCATTAACTAAAGATGCAAGGGACTGGTTTAGGAGATTGTTAGATGACAACATTAGTTCATGGCATGACTTGGAAAATTTATTCAAAGAATAATATGGAGATAACACTAATGTTGGTTTCATGTTGAATGACTTCAAAAAAAATAAAAAGAACCCTAATGAGTCCACTTTTGACTTCAATACAAGGTTTTAAAAGGGAATATATAAGCTCTTCAGAGATGAGACTCAATGAGGATGTATGTATTACTACATATTTTAATGAATTTGATTGTAAGAAGACTTATTCTTTAAGGGACAAGGATCCCAAACCCTTAAGGGCCGCTTACAAGATGGTTGTTAATATCAAAAACAATAGAAAGGAGTCTAGTAAGCTAGGAAGAAGAGATGACCCCAAAATTTTCAACCCAAGGAACAATAAAAAAGAAAATGATAAAATTGTTATAGGTAAGAAGCCTAAGGAGGACACAATGGGTCAAGTGTTGAATCTTCTAAAAAGGATGAATCCACCATCTTTCAATGCAAATAAGTCTAATGCTGGTGAGAAAACTCCAATGAACAATAATCATTTCAATAGGTAGCCTAGAATGCAAAACTACCCATACACTACTCAGTGGAAAGATGGAAAGCCTATCCCCAACCCTATCCAAAATACCAAGGATAATGGTGCCTGTAACCATTTGCAACAAATTCTATCAATATGTTAGATGATGTACCATGGTACATCATATTCTAGTCACCCCATTCCTCATATTATTGTGCAGTAACTCAATCATTTTCTATAAATTAGAATATGAAAATTGAGGAGGGAGAAGAAGAAAGAGATCATGATGATGTTAGTTGTAACATGGTTAATTTATGTGATGATTATGATGATTATAATTTAGAAGAGCTTGAAAGTTATGTTGCTAATTAGAGAAATATTTACCAATTACATCATTAGCAAGTATTCTCAGAGAATGAAGACTGTGATGAAAATAAGGTTTGTATTACATCTTGAGATATTGTTCATATAAATTTGAGAAAGCCTTCAAGAAAAGAGATTGATAGAATTACAATAGAGATGGTATCACAAGTGCACAATAATTATAATCTAAGAAATAGGACTGTCAACAATGATACTAGTAAGCCATTTAGCATCTTCATAAAAGATATCACTAACAAGATGACTAATAAAAATAAAGATAGTATAATGATAGAAAAGGTTAAAGACAGTAAGGGTAAGAAGTGGGAGCCAAGAAGAAATTGTAGTTTCACAATGTTGGAGTTAAAACTAATGTACATGTTAAGAAGTAAGAACTTGGTCCCACCAAGCAAGTGATAGTGCTTGCTATTCAAACAATCTTATCTCCAAGTATTCTTGTGAAACCTATTATTTGTGATCCAATTGATATGATATCTATGATGTCTCAAATAACTATAAAAGCTCTTTTGTCTAAATTTTTTAGAATAGAGGAGTATAAGAGTAAGGCTTTATCATGGTTGGGTGAGATAGGTAATAGCAATATTGTTGAATAAAAAGCCATATAGAATACCCCTGTTGTAGTAGAAGATATTGGTATCATGTCTCAAATTCCTCAAATTTTTTTAGATAACTCATTTGTAGCTTATTTATAGGATATTGATTATTTTTTCCTTAGTTTAGTTATAAAAGGTAGAACTCTAAACAATTGCATGATAGATTTAGGAGCCTCCAATACTATAATGCTTTTCAAAGTCATGGGGACTGTTGGTTTAGAGGTAGACACCAAACAAGGTAGGTTTAGGGTCATGGATGCAAGGAAAGTGCCTACTATAGGTAACATTAATGCACTACCTTTCAAGCTAGCTACTTACCTTGAGGTTGAAATGACCATGTCAATCCTTGTGGTTGACATTCCTCCTCACTATGGAATATTATTATACAAAACAATGGTGTGCCTCAATGGGAGGTAGCTTACAATGTGATTTTTCATATGAAACCTTTCATATGGGTGGAAAATTTGTCAAGGTGGATAGAGAGAAGAGGGTTAATATTTTTTTGGGGATGATGTTGACAAGTATGCTATTTATTTCTTAAACATTAATGTAAATGCATTTAGGGCTGAATTACTTATTCAAGAAGTTGAGAAGCTCCCACCAATAATTACGCATGAAGTAGAATGTTGCATGGATTCACAAATTTTTTGGACTATGTACTTTGATGGGGCACATTCTAGGGAAGATTCAAGAGTTGGGGTAGTTCTCATATCTCTGGGAAAGAATACATTGAAATACTCATTTACCCTTAATTTTTCATGTACCAATAACATAGCTGAATATAAAGTACTCTTACTAGGATTACGAGTTGCAACTAGCCATGGCCTCTCAAATAAGAGAGGTATATGCATCTAAGAACAAAAGGTTGAAGTAGTACAGGAATGCTGCTTAGGACTAGATTGAATTGTTGATTCCTTTGGCATATTTTGGATGGAAAGAAGTAATAATAATATGGTCAATCTGTTAGATATTGTAGCCATTAGGCCTAAAGATATATCTTTTGTTGGTATTTCACATACTGAAATACAAAACAGGCCATCAATTCCTAATAATATAGAACACTGGCAAGTTTTTGATGATGATAAAGATATCCTAAATTTCTTGTTAAATGAAGATAAGTATCATAGTCAAGAACTTGATTGAAGTTCTTTAATTGAGACAACAAATGGGAAAGAGACAATTTTTGGCCAAGAAATTTTGTAGTTAAAAACAAGTGAAGTGCCCAAGGGATTGATAGTCTTAGAAAATGTGTTTGATAACCAAGATAGAGTGATGTCAAATGTTAGGGATCACAAGCCATGAGAACTTGAAGAAATAAATCTTGGTACCTCTGAAGCCCCAAAAAAGGTATATATTGGTCAACATTTATCTGTTGAATTTAGGAATCCTTTAATTGATCTACTTAGGAAACATAGGCATGTCTTTGCATGGTCATATGATGACCTCAAAGCCTATAGAGAGGACTTTTTTTACCATGTCATATCACTTAAGGAGAATGTCAAACCTTTTAGACAAAAGAAGAGGCCAGTAAACCCCACCTTGGCTCCCAAGATGCAAGAAAAACTAATGAAGCTAAGGGATGGAGGAATAATTAAGCCAATTAGATATTCTACATGGGTATCAAACTTAGTACTTGTCAGGAAGAAAAATGGATATATAAGGCTTTGTGTGGATTTTAAAAACTTAAACATTTCCTCTTTAAAAGATAATAATGGTTTGCTTAATATGGAGGCCATGTTGTAACAAGTGACTAGTTCAGAATTAATCTCCATGATGGATGGACTTTTAGGTTACAACTAGGTCCTTCTGAATGAAGAGGAGCATTTTAAAATAGCCTTCACCACTCCATGGGTCACATATGTAGCTTTCCATTAGTATGTTGGTGTTTTTAAATTGCCAAGTAGAAAAATACCTGATACCAAGATAGTGAAGAGAAATTTAGGCTAAGGATTAGCCATTTCTTATACTCAACTAAGAAGTCTTCAAATCTAGACCCAACTTCAACAAAATCATAAAGATTTTTTACACTTTAGGCTATGTGAAACAAAGGTAGTTACACCTGAGGGATAAAAGATTCAAAACTTGATACTATCTTCATATTTCATTCATTCAATGACACCCTATTAGATTACTCATTCCCATAGAAAATGTTTGGTCATAATCCTTCTCATATTTACAAGTAATTCTAGGTAACAGTAGCTAACTAGAACATAGAGATTACATGTAAACAAGTATTGACCAGATATAATACTCTTCATACATTTAAAGTAAAATTGATTTTGATTTTAAGATTATGCTTGATCCTTATTTATGATCTCTTTATATGTAAATTGAAATAATTGATCTATGCCTCATCCATTAGGGTTCAAAGTCTACCCCACTATGTTGACCTAATTGATTGCATTACAATCAATATTATCAACAATTTTCCCTAAAATTCATTCTTATGCATATCCTTCTTACTACCTAGAAATCTTATCACATTCACTGAAGCATTTACTTAATCCATTAACTTAAAAGAAATAGTGGATTGATATACAAACTATCCTAGTTGCATTAAATTCAACACGCTTTTCTCATACAACCTCATAATAACCAGTTAATGAGAATGGAGACAAGGTTAAGAGGAAACATATATGGTGGTGATTTATATTTGTAATATTTTTTTTTGAAAATTATGTAACATTAGAGTAATATTCAAAACAACTCAAGACAAGACACCATGATCCTAAAAATTAATGTATTCTAAGACTTGTAGAGGAAATACATCACAAAAATGACATCAAGGAAACTAGACTGAATAAAAATAACAAAACTAAAAGTTATACAATAGTTCAAAACTCTTCTTTGGCCTTGGAATCTCACTTATATAATGTGAGATGCAACAAGATTCATGCCTAGAGAGTACTGATAGTTTTCCTTTAGAAAGGAAGATATTTATAGAAGTTACTATCATTAAAAAACAAAATTTGGTACCAAAGAATAATTTGCATCATGAATATTGTTTTGTTGGACTAGTTCTGATGTACTTCTTTGTTGAGGAGTTCATGATTGGCTTTTTCATAATTGTCATTCCTCGAAACATTTGGTCATTGGACTTGCTTAAGAGGGACCCTGTTATGGTACTTAAAAATTGAGTTGAACTTGGGGTTCTCCATCCATGTCATAATGTACTAAAAAACTGATAGTCACATTTGATTCTCCTATTGACAAGTCATCAGTTCAGGCCTCTGTGCTTGTGACAACAATTGATTGTTTACCTTTGTCTTCTTCTATTTTTATCAAGGCATTTGTTTCTTACAACTCTATTGGTAAATAGATTTTTCTTTATGATTTAACTCATATACCCAAATTTTTGAACAATATCTAGTTACAACAGTTCAAAAGTTGCTTCTAGAAAAGACTAACTTTCCTCTAAATTATTAGCTACAACTCTTTATTATAGATTTGTAATGAATTATTTTTCTCCTAAATCTAAAATGAGGCATGTTCTTAACTTGAGAATAGGATAGGTGAACCAAGTCAAGCCTAAATAGGATCTAACTCAGGAAAGGAATAGTTTTAGAAGATTAATTAAGCTATGAACTCACACATCTTATGAATTCATAACGCTTATCAATTCCAAAGTGAAAACTAACTAATGCTAGAATAATTCAGTAGGAAACAAATTATAGAGAAAGAAGGATCAACTTTAAAGAAAACATCTAAGAGTTTTCTCTTGAATCTATGATGAAGATACTTATCATATTTAGTTCATTTCTTTAAAAAAAATAGGGGAATGAAACTCTATTCATTCCTAATTTTAACTCAAACAAAAGAGAAAACATACAATTAACATCTAACAAAATGGAATAGAAAATAATTGACACAAAATAGCATTCAATTGGCTCTGCAACATCAAGTATTTCACACCAAAAATTAGCCGACCTTTTATTAATCTTCCATTTCAATATATATAGAATTTTGAGATGATTGTTACAAAGGAAGTATAATTAGTTCATCTTCTAAAAAATGACAAATGGCAAGGAGCCAATTTGTTAATTACAATGATTACATCAAAATATGAAAAGGGGTAGAATATGAATCACTTTGCCTTCTTTCCCTTTTCTACTTTTTCCCTATAGGACTTAGCAGCTACAATGATCGGAATTAATTCTTCATGTATATGAACATGCTACATTAGTATATCTTAAGAGCTATTTGGAATTCTCTTTGGCCAAATCTTTGATGGCACTCAAATGGTCTTGCATTTCCTCCATGGCCATGTATACACACCCACAAAGTTTTTGAAGTTTGGAAACTTTTTCCTAGGGACTGGAAGTTATACCTATTAGATTGTCTATGAAACTAGAGAAATTTGTTTGCATGACGGTTACTCCAATGATTCCCTTTCCTTGCCCACTAGTTTGAAAGTTTGTATGAAAACCTCTTAGAAGTTCATAATATCTATCTTGATCCTTCTTCGCTTTGGCTTCAATTTCCTTAAGCCCTTCTTCTTCTACCATGATCATTTTGGACTTGAACTACATGCTCTAAAGCCACTCAAATAAAGGCTTATTCCCTTTAGGCAAGATCTTTTCCTAGATAGCCTTTTTTTCTTTCATGTGGATAATCATCTTTAACAAAGAGACACAATCTTCACTCTTAATTCTCTCCATAGCCAAGGTGGCTCTATTTGTTGAAATGTTATCCTTCTCTATTTCTAGCCTTAATATCACATTTCCAATTTGTTCTATAATGGAAAGTCCATCCATCTTGAGTTTCCCACTCCAATCCCTACTAATCTACCCAAAAGTGTTTTTCTTCTTGGAGCTAAGAGATGAGTACTTGAACATCTAAAGCTATAGGATCCCTAGTAATAGGAATTTTAGAGATGCTTGCCAATGGGGTGACCAATTGCCTAATGAATCCATTTAGTTCTTGTATTTCTACCTTCATCCTAACCTTTGACAATTGAAGGCTTTCTAGCTATCCTTTAATTACCTCATTTTTTGACTTCCATAAGCCAACTTTGGTATCATGTCTAGCTTTCCTGAGATCCACCAAATGTAAGGTAAAATCATTAGTAGGCATATCTTAGATTCTTCCCTCTTTGGTCAGCTTTTCAATCTCCATGGTTAGATGCCCTATTTTGGGATCTAATCCAAGAATAGAAAAATTCTTCTACTTCTTAACCTTACTCAATGCTAATCTAGAGTAGATAGCAAGAGATAAGGTATCCTTGTTGGTGATACCTTCATCTTTATGTTTTCTCTTCCTATCTAGCGTATCCTCCAACAAAAAATCTATGCTTATCACTTTGGAGTATATTCCAAGGGAATATATGCTAAACATCTTCCTCTTGACCTAAGTGATTGCTTTTATAGTCAAAGAGAAGGGATTCTTTGGAGCCTATAAAATGAGCTTTGAAGAATCTTGGCCCTTTTTCACTTCTGAAGTCTTCTTTTTTGCCTTATCAAATTCAGTGGGGTTTCTATCACTACTACCTCTGTCTCCTAAATCCACTACCTACACTTAAGGACTACTCGGCTAGAGAAGTGGCTAGAGAAGTGCAACACTTGCAGATGGAATTGGGCTACTATGAGGTGAGGGGACTGGAGTGGCTGCAACATCTTTAGGATTTTTTTCTTTCTTCTTCTCAACTTTTGATGGATTTCTAATCACTAGGAGGGAGCCATCATGACAAGTTTTATCCAAAGGAACATTTTTTTTGGGAGTTTGATCACCTCTACCTAATGTTTGAGCTGGTCCTTAAGTGATAGCCAAGGTTACACCTAATGTGCCACCTTGAGAGGAAGAGGCCATGGCAACTATAGGAGAAGCTTGAGCAGATGTGCTTTTACTTTGACTCCTTCTAGATATGGTCCACTTGACCCATTTCCTAGTCATCTTGATAATCTAGGTCATCATTATATCTAGATCCTCTCCTACATCTTCATAAGGTTTAGAGCTAATAGGAGTATGTCTTAGCTTTTTTAGATAGGTATTACTATGCATATTTTGACCATTGTCCTCTACTCCTTCAATGTTAATATTAACCTTATACATCTTCACTTGATCCACTCTCAGCCTGGCAAATGCACAATCATGGCTCTTGTACTCATCCTTGCAATCAACCTAGTAGTCTTCAATGGTATTGATATGTTTGATTAAACTTCCAATCTAGAATACTTCCCTTGCATATCTATTCAGATCAAACATGGGCCTGAAGACTTTATACATCTTTAACTTTTATTTCATTTCAAAAAGCTTTAGCATGTTCTTTGCATTAGAATGGGACTCACAACTAAAAGCTCCCACCTTCATAGGAAACTCATACCCTTTCTTCTTCAAACTCCCACTCAACACATTCACTTGGATTGCTCGCCACATGATCTTAATTAGCACAATCATATCACTAGGATACCTTAGTAGCTTCAAGGGGAAACCATAAAAAATTGTAAGACGCAAATACAAAAAAGGATGAGAATTGAATGAATTAACTCCCAAATTGGCTAATGGCTACCATGGCTTCAGGTCTAAATCTCCTCTCTAGACACCCCTATAGTTCCCTTCAAATTATCATAGTGAATGCATCATTAACTCTTATATACTCTACACAACTATTTTCCAATTTTAAACATGGGCAGAATTCATAAGACTTCACATCATCAGGAAAAAATTTCACCCTTGGGAGGCCTATCCATAATTGTAAAGAATCTAACCTGTAAATGAGAAGGAGGACATGTAGAATGTGTTGTAGAATTTTGTAGCACTAAGAGCATTGGACAGAATCTCGCTTACCTCATGAGCCCAATCAATATATTGGATATCAGAGCAGATGACTTGCACCAAAAAGAAATATTTCTCAACAAAGTTTAAAGCTTCTAACTCACCTTTCAATCTATGTAAGAGGACCAAGATGTCAACAATCTCAAATTTGAGATTAGCCCCAAATAGAGACTTAGGAGCCTTACTCTTAGTGCTTCATGGTTTTGGAACCACGACTACATAATTGCATTTCTCCAAATTTTTTGTTCATTGATAACTTGGAAATGGCCCTTCTAAATTTCTAATCTAAAAATTCCTCTCATTCTAGAACTCATAGGAAATTCACCATAGTTTTCTTGTCAATAGAGATCAATACTATGTATCTAGCAGTACAATTTATTTGGTGTCTAGGTTATAGCAAGTTAAACATTCATAGATCAACTCCAAAGCTTGGACTACCACTAGAAAACTAGCTGCTTCAACAAACTTGTATCCTAAAAGATTCATAATAATGGGATGGATTGGCTCTGACCTCACTCTCTTCTAAAAATCTTGCATGTCATAGAAATGAAGAGAAGTATCCATGAAATTATGCAACAAAGACTTAATTCTATTCAACCTATTAAAAATGAAAAATCTAGTTTCCTTTCTATTTGAAAATGATTTTTGAATCTAGAAAAGGAAAAAAATAGAAAATGCACAGATACTAGCTTTTTGAAAAATATACAAATTAATAGAATGCCAGTTAAAGAAATAGTTGTAGTTTGTGTAATTATTCATGTTTCCATCTATATAGGAGCTTCAATTCATCTGTTGATCGTTAGAATTCACACCACATGAATGGATTGAAGGAGAGATCCATTGAAACAATAAATTCATGGTTCTAATAGATATCTTAGTTTCTTTTCACTATTTTGTTTGCCCAATGGTAACTTTCTATCTTTTCATATTTATTTTCTCATTTTCCTTTAAGTTTTGGGAAGTTACCAATAGAGTACCCCATGGGAAAATATCCACTAAGTTGAATTATGGCACATATACTCTTTCCTATAGTTATTAGATTCTTTTGATTATCATCTTGATATGTCTATTAACTTGAATTTTTTTAAAATCCAGGGAATTGTCTTCACGGGTTGAAAACCTATTGAGAAGAAGACAATTTCCATTTGTCCACCCATGCTTCCTTTTTAGTTTACCTTTACACTATTGTCTTCTTTAGGTTCAGAGATGTCTAAAGGGAGTGTAAAAATTTATTAGGGACCCACCTTTTTTTTCTTTTCCTTCATAATTACCTTTTGTGAAAAACTGAATTCATGTGTTGAAAACCCATTGAGGAAAAGTTGATTTTCAATTTTCTGCCTACAATGATTATGAAAGTTGTGATGGATCTTGAACATTTTCTGAGGTGGAAAAACATAAAGGAAACATGAATTTTTCCATAGGGCACCTTACCATCTTCTCACTTTGATCCAAATGCATCATTTGGTGCTCTTCATAGGAAATTGTCTTCATGGGTTTAAAACCTGCCAAGGAGAAGATGATGTCTAGATTTCCACAAGCTTCTGTTCTTATAGAGAAAGTGATAAACTACAAGTAGATATAACTCTATAAATGATATTTGAATGACAAACATGAATCTCCATTAAATTAGGAACTAAGCTACCCATACGATCAACTCAACACAAAGGGATACCCTCCCAGCTATGAAATATAGAGAAAGAAAAATTGAGAAATTTGATGGAGATTAATTCCTCCTAAGGGGGCTTAGACCTAGAATCACTTTTATTACTTGGGTAGAGGGTTAAAAGTGGGGAAACAAACTCATCTTGTTCCATTTCATCATCATTGGTTTCACCATGTTCTAATTACTTTACATGTACAAAATTTGCCATCCACTTGTCAAAAAGTGTGTCATCTAGCCAATTGAAACTCACAATCTCATGTTGTTTCTTCAATGCATATTCTCCTACTTTATCTATCTCATAAAACTCTTCTCTTAAGGAATCATAAAATATGTGAACTTTAACAACTTCTTCAATTGTATTTTCCCACCATGCATGTCCCTTTTCACTTATTACCCTTTTCATCCTAAGGCCTAATAGATCATCCAATTCCTTGGCCCATTTCTCTTTCTCTTTTAATTTATCCTTTTTATTCAGGGCATGGGGGAAGAGTTCAAAGGTTTTACTCCTATATTTTGAAAGATAATTTATGATTCTCCTTTGCAATGCAATTTATGATGGTCCTTTCTATTTTCTCATAGGACAAACTAATAACTAAAAAACATAAAAGGGTGACATATTTTTCCCTATTGCTCCATTTATTAACAATTGGCTCTAGAGTATCCTCATTTACTTTCAACTCATTCTGCATATTCATTATTTTTTCCAATTGTTCATAGAATGTAGGCCAATCAATTTTATCTACCAAATACATTATTACTTTCCTCAACTTGTTCTCATATTAGATATCTAATTCCACATACAATGTCCAAAGTTTGTTCTTTTCTTCTTCAAAATCCTCTATAGTAAAATATTGAGGTCTTTGTGATGTGTTTGGCATTTCAATTAGAGAAGTTTATTTAAAAGCCTCTACTTGTGGATGAGGATAAGTAATTCTAGGCCTACTAGACTATCCTTAGTGGCCATCACCTTTTTCTCAAGATCTATTCTCTTTTGTACATCTTTATTATAAGCTACTAGAACTTGTTCATATTTTTCTTGTAATTCTAATCTTTCTTTTTTCTCCCCAAGGAAGTGGCTAGGGTGAGGTTGGTTTTTCCAACATTTAGCTCAGTGGCTTCCTCATTTGGAGTATCTTATACCCTTTATCAAATTATTTTTATGAAGCTGAAAGGAACTAGCTTTGGATCCTCTGCTCATAGACCAAATCACTATTGCAGCACGATCCTTATTAAATTTAGCACCTCTCAACTCCTTTTTCACCTTTTCTTCCACATTTAACTTCTTGGTAATAGGATTAAAAACCATTGCATCTATAATGTCCCAATTGGGCAAGAGCAAAATCTCAAATGATCATATCATTTTTCTCCCTTCTTTAGGGGTCAAGCTTTTAAACTCTTGCATCATCTCATCCTTTACCTGATCTTGTATGGATGTATCTTCCATTTTAAGATGCTTTTCCTTTCTCTTATTTAACCTTTCCTCAAATTATTCTATATTCATTCTCCATGGAAACTAGTAGAAATCTCTTGATTTGACAAAGAGAGAAATTCATGGCTAGCTTGTTCTATCGTAGGGTCCAATTCCATTCCTTTGTAATAAGCAATAGTTAGCTCAAGGCTAGGCATGGGGGGATTTTAAGGACTTCCTTTCTCTAATTCTATAGCAATAATAAAAAATCCCCCTTAGGATCCTAATTTCTCCATTTTCTCCTTAGTGAGCTATTCATCTCCTACATGCAATGGGGATTGGGAGGGTGAGTATTCTTTCATTTTGGAAAATTGTTTTTCTTCTATGTTTTGCCTCTTGGGCTTTCACTCTTCAGGTCTCTCTTCCAAAAAAACACTAGTTGATCCAATTTTTTTTAAGCTTTTTGAACTACGAGCTCTTTATTCTTAATGATATTGTAGCTAGACCTCCTTTGAAAAACCTATTGTAGGGGTGAAAGATAACCTTTTCATCATTTCCTAAGCCTTATCAAGATAAGAATTGAAAAGAATGTCTTCTTTTCATTCATTTCCTCCATAATCTTAGAAAAAATAATCATTTAGTTATTCAACTTATCTACCTCAGTCTTTGCATCATTTAAAGGCTTATAATCTTTATCAAAACAATAAATAAATTCTAGAACCCTAGAATAAACTGTCCACTTCTCCTTCTTGATCTCTTATTCCTAGAGAGAGAATTCATTTCTTATTATATCTTTAGGGAAGTAGGGTTGATGTTTATTGGCACTAGTCTTAGCCCTCTATCTAAATATATCAAAAAATCCTTCACTATCATTGAAATGATCATGAGAGTCAAAAATTTTCGTTTGGGTCTAAGAATTCATACAAAAAAAACCAACCACCTTTTAAGATTATCAAATAAAGGGCCACTATAAAAGATGGGAAAATAGAACCCCTAGACCGACTAGTCACTTGTGCTTCCTCCAATCCACCTATGTGTCATAACATCTCAACTATTCCCACCTTAAGAGGTACCTGGTAGGAGAGTACATGTAGAGTTCCTTGGAATCCATATACTCTGAATACTATTGACATGGGGTATGGTATGATATCTACCCAGTTATGGGAAACATTTAAACCAATAGGGCTATTCATAGGCCTAATTTAGGTATCCTAAGAATGTCCTTTAACAATAGGCTTCTCAACCTAGATGCGAAGTATCTATCAAATCTCACAAAACTGGCCTCTTCTTCATGTTAGTTCATATCTGTACTCCACAATTGAACTAGTAGAGCTTCTCCCTCATATTCTCTATTCAACACCATTTATTTTTCAAAGAAAGTAACACCTTTATATAAAACATATACATCAATAAAGAATAGTGGCCAAATTTTTTCTTAATTTTACCCTTTGCAATTCTAATTATACTTATGTAAATTTATTCTAATAAATTGGATGTAAAAAATCAAAAATAATATCCACACCAAAGGAAGAGATTTGTGTCATCATATACATGAACTTTATTGGCTTAAAATCTTGATCATCTTCACCAAAAACCCTACACAAAGTCATGTAGATTTCTATAGCCCTTGTATTGAAAAATATCTCTTAAAAGGATCTTTAGTTGATGCTATGACAAAATTCAAATTACCAATTGTATCCAAGTGTCCTCTCAATGCACCTTATCTGATTTGATCTTTACAAGCCAAATACTCTAATACTTGAAAATCAATGATCTCATGATAGTCTGTGGTTGACTCCATTTCAAAAGCCTCTTGATTTTTTTCTACAATAATTTTCATTAAATATTCCTCATCTATCGTCCTCGCCATCCTAGCTACTGGGTCATAATTTTGGGCTACAATTATGAGAATGTCCAAATCCATGAAAATCATAGGAACTAGTAACTAACCTAAGTCAAAATTCCATACATTTATGTAGGGGCCAAGCGATTTCCTTTCTAAGAACCATTTCTTAAACAATTGGAGCCCTATTTTGGAAGTTATGACATCCCTAGTCCAATCCCCCTTATAAAATAAACCATCTGCAATTCAAAGTCTAGGGTTCATAGGAACTATTTTCTTTATTTGGGCTGATTCATTTGTGGATTTGCTCAATTGTTCTAGAAAATCATCATGGATATTTCTACTAGCATATTCTACTTTCCCAAAGAAACCCTTTTTTGGAGACATGTTGGACAATAATGTATAGAAATTAGAATTCTTTGAATTATATATGGACTAAGATATTTACTTGGCTCTCTATTTTCATCTTTGAATGCTACAATAAATTGCTAATATAGAATGTTTTTCATGATTCAACCATAGAGGAAAATAAGCTCTTCAATATATTCTAGCTCTAGAAAATTAGAAATACATTTACATGAAGAAGATATTTGACTTTCTACACTATATTCATTTTTTTATCTTGCATGAGGAGCTTTAATTATCATTAATGGATCACAGAGAAATAGAGTGGCATTAACCTTCAAATTTGAACATAGGCTATCAATTTTTTGAAAAATCTAATGATTTAGGAATTAAACATTTTATGACTTAGCTTCAACCTTCCTAGTTGGAAGTCAACCCAATTTATTCCTTCTACATGAACCTTTTCTTCATTTTTTGGCAACTTAAATTTGACCCACTTATGCCTCCAAACATGTGTCATGTGGTCGCTATGTTGCCAAGGGTAAAAGTTGAGCAGCTCTCATTGGTGACATAGTGACCATCATTGATCAACCTTGCATCAAATGGTAGAGCTCATGATAACTACATTATACACAAAGTGAGCCTGTGGTATTTCCTTTAGGTTTCTATGTCACCAAGGGAAAAATAATTGTAACTCCTATTAGTGACAAAGTGAGCACCATCGATGTTGAGAAGATCTAATAGTGTAGACCAAAATTTCATTTCCTTCTAAGAAAATCCTTCATGGTATCTAATAGTCTTACATCCTGACAACCTGAAAACCTATTGATGACATGGACTTTCATGGTGCATTCCTCAAGCATTATTCTCACCTCATATCCACATGTTAGGTTGTCACTTTGTCTCCAAGGGTGAAAACCTTGCGGTCCTTAGCTACAAAGTGACCACCATTGATCATGAGAAGATCTGACAGTGTGAGCCTTTTGTCTTATTACCTTTTTCCTTCATGACTGGGTCCCATGGATAAGTATGTCTTGGTCATTATTTTTCCTTGAATAGATAGCATATAATTTCCTTTGGCAACAAAGTGACAACCCTTGATCTTAAGGGAGATCAAGGTTTGACTCTACTCAATCAATTTTCCAAATAAAGACAAAAACCCACAGAATATTAAAGTAAAAGTTTTGCTTAAAATAATTTTGGGAACCTAGGATAATGTTAAACAATATAAACATCCTTTTGAAAGGTACCTAGGAATAAAAAGGGGTATTTGAAATATTTTTTCCATGCATTTTTATTTTGAAAGGGCATGCTGTGTTAAACATAATCCAAAGGCTTTCTACAACAAAACTTAGTGAAACAAAAACTAGGGTTATTCTAGGGTTAACAAAATTAAAAACACAAAGCCCTAATTTTCACAAAGGGAACTTGTAGCATTCATTTAGAGAAGAATTTAGATAAAATAGATGTTAAAAATTTAAATAGCCTTCACCACTCCATGCGACACATATGTTTATGTAAGAATTTCTTTTGGCTTAATCAATGCAATAATAACTTTTCAAAGGACCATGGATGTAGCTTTCCATGAGTACATTGATAAGTTTATGGTAGTGTACTAGGATGATCCTACAACATATTCAAAAAGGGATGAGGACCATTGTAAACACTTGGAGAATATTTTTATCAAATCCTTAGAATATGGAGTCTCCTTGAACCCAAAGAAATGCACGTTTGGAGTGACAGAAGGAAGCTTGATGGGTCACATAGTATCAAAGGATGGGGTAAATATGTTGGTAATATAAGATAGGCTAGGTTACTAATAAGGGAGGGATGAATTAGGAACCAATAAAACTTATTTTAATTCACCAATTAATCCTTTGAATATGTATTATGATCTAATTGCATGCATGAAAAATTGAAAGCATTAAAACATTCATAACACTTTGACACAAGATATGGTGACCCAGAAACCTTCCAAATAGAAAGTAAAATCAGATTGGGGATGATACCCACAAGCTTTAGTACTATAGTATAAAGTAGGTTGGTTAAGGCTTTTAATGATCACTTATAATGATCTACCCTTGTGAAAGGATTTAACTATCCCACCTGTTAGGATAAACCAGTGGCTGATCTTTTTTACAACTCTGATTTTTTGGTTGAGATTCCTTTGAAGTGTAATGATCACCTTGTTGTGATAGATAAATCTTTTCTTATCATTATACTACTTGTATCTTTGTTACTTCACACTTTTTCTCTTAGTGTGTCTCATATTTATACCATATATTATTCTTTGAATGTGATACAATACATTACATATATACCAATCCAAATCACAATTCATCAAAGTCCACTACAATACAAGTTTTACCAAAATACACAAGGTCAACCTAACTAATAGAACTTAGTTTTGAAGACAAACTCGATGAGGTTCTAATACTTGAAAACCATTATCAACACTTGATATTGTCTTTCTCTTGGTAGATGTTGAAGCTTGGTTCATACTAATCACTTCCAAGTAGTCTAAATTTTCTCAACACTAGTGACTCAATGAACACTACAAAACTTGGCATAAAAATTGAATCACTAGGTTGACACTACATAGCTTAGTCAACACTATCACTATGAGCTCAGTATAAAATAAATCACTTGGTTGATACATCTTGGCTCAATCAATAGTAGATTCACATCACTAATGTTGTGAACTTGATAAGTACTAGAGAACTCAGATTGTATTGTGCAACTTGGTAAACACTATGAAGCTTTTTTTACATTGATAATCATCAACTCTATAGACACTGTTTGATCCAAATGGAATACTATTTCTAGAACTTGGTAGAAACTATAGAACTCAGTAGAACCTAAATTACTTGGTTAACACTATAAATTACAAGATAAGCTTGGTAGTTGCTAACCATTTGATTAAGTGTGTGTCACTTAAAAAAAAACTTGTCCATAATGTCAACAATCTCCCCCTTTGGCATTAGTGACAAAAAAAATTATCAATCAAAAACTAAATTCTCAAAATTTAAGTTCACAACAATCTTTAGTCTCCATCCTGTGCATTCAACTTGGTAACATTCTCTATTTTTTAATTTTCAAAACTGCTTTTGTAAGAGATGTTTGAATATTGTCTATACATGTATATGTATAATATTACAATGCTCCTCCATACATATATATACATTTACTTACTATATATCTCATATCTTTATATTACATCTTCTCTTTTCATCTTCTCCCCCTTTATTGCATCTTGTCATTTTCTCCCCCTTTTTGACATTAATGGCAAAGGTGCATGCTACATCGTAATGCCAAAATGTGACAAGAAGTTAGAATGTACCTTCAAAATCAATGACATGGTCTTATACCAATTTTCTAGTAATAGCTTGCTTGCATGTAATGTAATTTGTACTTCTGCTAGTGACTCCATCATGTGATCAGCTATGGAGAAGTTACTATCATGGATGAGATTTTGGCATGTGCAATCTAATTCTACAATTCATCCATTTTCACAAGAATCCTACCTTGAATGTCTACAAGTGTGGCCTTGATCTTGGCTTCTTCCCTTAATATTTTTTCTTGCATATCAGTCAAAAATATGATCTTTGAGTAATGAGCAGAACTATAGCTCGGGTCAAGAGAAACTCATGTGCACTTTCCTTCAAGTGTTCATCTATCTTATATAGTTTGTCTTTGATTTCCTTAGAGAAGATAGATGTATCAGATAACTTTATAAACAATTAAGTAACACTATCATAGAGGTTTCCAATGAGTTGAGAATAGTAGACAAGTCTACTTGATATATTGCAATTCTCTATGCAACAAGCTCCAATACTTTGTTTTCAAATTTCTTCTCTACTCTTTGCAACAATTTTTCTTGCTGATTTAGATCTTCATATAATTTCTAAACAACTTTAGCTAACTAAACCAAAATAGGCTGAGTACTATCAACCCCAATACTAAGTGCATCTGGAAGTATGTTTTTTACATCTTCTAACACTTGGTTTTCTCTACTTTTCTCCTCTTTAAGCCTCTATTGCTTAGCTTTTTTCTACAATAATTCACCTACTGTGTGCATTTGGTCATGATTTAGAGTAGAGATATCCTAATTCAAGATAACTATATCCTCATCAAGATCGATGTCTTCTTTACATTTTTCCTTGCTTGAAATTTTGGTACTCAGTTGAGGATTGCTCTCAATTGTCCTTGTACTAACTATTTGTACACTTGAGATTGTAACCATAGTAGAAATATAAGGACTAGAAACAAAATTAGATATTGCACTAATAGTAGAAATACCTAGTTTTTTTGTATCCATATATGATGAAGGAGGAAGCACTAGCTACTTAATAGATGAAGTGTCGATCACTTCAGTTAATATAGTACTTAGCTGAATAGGTGCAAAGATTGGTTAGGAGATTGGAATTTTAGTGGTTGCCACAACCAACTTGGCAGAAGATTTCTTTGAGCTTGATGGCTTTAACACTTTTCTTGAAGAGTGAGGAAATGAGTCTATAACTATTGATGCAATTTTCTTTGGGTCAATTTCATTAATACTCTAAATCTCAGGGAGATTCTGCTTGCTAGCTTCCTATTCCTACTCCTCATGATCCAAATTTATATTATCAGTTTGTATCTCTTCCTCATCATTATTGTCATTTTCTTCCTTATCATCTTTATCATCATCTTTGTCACTAACATGAACAACAAAATTACTCATTTGATGAAGATTGTAGATATTCTTCCATGTAGTAGTAGCCGACTTCACCACATGTTCAATATCATTTACCAATATCATGCAAGTGTCAAATTTTAAAGTAAGTTTTTCTTCATTTTTCTTTATGGACTCTTTTATGTCTTTATCATTAAGACTCAACATGAGTTGCCTAAGAGTTTGTTCAATTATATCCTTTGCAATCTTCTTTGAATGTTCCCATCTTGGTTTGATTCTTTCCATCAGTTCATTGGGAATTTTCTACACAAGTTGATCAAGTGAAT
Organism: Cupressus sempervirens; assembly: GCA_028749045.1. Classification (NCBI taxonomy): domain Eukaryota; kingdom Viridiplantae; phylum Streptophyta; class Pinopsida; order Cupressales; family Cupressaceae; genus Cupressus; species Cupressus sempervirens. The sequence goes on from CM053789.1 coordinate 826,306,643, forward strand.
ATTTCCATTTACCTAACTTGGACATAATCATGTCTTCAACTTTCTTTTTCTCATCTACATTCTTGGTCTCATATTTGAGAGATTTAAAGTTTTCCATGCTAGCTCCTACATCAATCTCTTTTAATTTCTCTTGAAATTTAGGTTGATGCATTTTTAAAATAACATCCTTTGCTTCTTCTTCACCTAATTTCAACTTCTTTCTTGATCTGGATCCTCTTCTAGTAAATACTATAGTAGATGACTTGGTAATTCTAGTTATGATAACCTTACCTTTCTTCCAGATTGGCTCATCTTCTTTTGATTTAATTTCTTTTGCATTATATTCTGCATCATCTTCTTCCACATCATCTCCTTTACCTTCTACCAATACAAGATTAGAACTTTTTTGCCTTAGTTTTTCTATTCTCTTCTTTCCCTTTTTGATTGCTTGAGGAAGCTTTATTTCAAGTTCTATTCTGGCTTTGGCTTCATCACAATTACCAAAATATGTAGCCTTGGGATTCATAGGTTCATTCAATAGTGTCTCTATGATGTCCTTGGTGTCATTAATATTAACCTCATAGCTTAGAGGCTTAACCCACACCACTCTAGGTTTGACTGCTTGAATGTATACCTTATTACAATCTAACATGAAACAAACATCATCCTTGTAATCTTCTAAAAGTTTCTCAAGAATTTTGAATATGTTACTCATCTTTTCCTTAAATGAATCAAAATAATTATTAATGATATTGACAAAATTCTCACCCATCTCTACTACATACTCATTAATCTGATATAATATTGGTACATATTTTCTCCATATGATTGAACCTTTTGAAGGGAAAAAATTTTGCACAAAAAACAATTAAAAAGTTGAAATTGAACCAAAATTACATGGGTTATTCTTCAAAGTTTGGATGTTCTCCATATTCTTGTTAAATTGATTTAGCATTAGCTCAACAAGGTCAAAGGACATGTTTTTCTTTACCACCTTGAGATCTAGATCAACTACCTCACATGACACATTTTTAAGATGACTAGAGTTTTAGATATTATGTGCTATCACATGGATTCCAAATTCTAGCTCCATGTTGGTCACACTACTGATCTTCATGCCTCTTCTATCCCACTTGGCAAGAGTCTTACTTTCCAATTCTACCTAACTTATGGTTTCGATAGTCTTTTCCTTGTTCAACATTGGAAGCCTTGTGATTTGATGAATCATTTTGTTTGTTATTGGAATAAGCTACTCCAGCCATAGCTACTTTTTGTGTACATAGCTAAGGATAAACTTTACCCATTTTATCTAGAAGTCTCAGGGCATATGTGGAATCTGGGATAAATCCTTGGTTTCCAAGTGTTGATGCTCAAGTTTCAACACACCATTCACACCTAAATTTTCTAGAGCCTCATCCATTTCTAGGGTTCTAATGTCTTAAATTGAAAAATGGAAATGTGAGTTAATATCATTAATTAGTAGTACCTTTGGTGCAATGTGTGACTAAACTCTGGTTAGATCAAGCATTTTTGTAATTGCTAGATTTAACTTGAAGTTTGATGCCTTCTAATTGACTCCATCTTAAACCAACATCTTGGATCCCTTCTTGCTTTGGTATTGGAGGATTCTGGGCTTGATACAGTTTACAAAAAATAAAAATCTTTAGCAACAAATCACATAGATTTCTTGGAAGCATAGAAATCACTCTCAACAAATAGCTCTTCAAAAATTGATGGTGATAAATGAATTCAATTCCTTCCCTTTTAACAAATTTCACTTTTCAATCACCATAAATGCTTGGTATGATCACTTGCTCGGTGATATAATGTCTTACACTTTGTTTGGTCTTAGTGCACAATAGTGTCCTACAATGTTTGAATTACTCCCAACCTTGCTTCGTAGGGTCTTGTAACCCAACCTAGCTTGGTAAGGCCTAATTTTTCCTTAAACACTCAATGATCCCTTTGCATCTTGAATGCTAATATGGATCTTTCCTTCTAGTTGACTAGAACTAATGTAAGATGTCTACTTTAGAGTCTCAGTTCCAATTCTCCCTATGGGAGATCAAGTAGAAATTTTTGAGTCACCAAATTCTTGAGTGACATGTGCTTCATGACTCAGACTTGCATTCTTAGAAGATTTCATAATCTGTTTCTGTCTCATCTACCTTCTAATTTTGTCAGCCTTGGCTTTCTTTTCATCTTCTATCCTTCTAGTAATTAGATAGTTCTTGGTAGGTGTCCAAGTTTTGTACAAATAAAACATCTTCTAGTTGTGTCTCTTGTCCTCATGTGATGTTTCACACAATTTTCTACAATGTGTCCAAATTCTCCACAATAGTGACATCTACACCATCTATTATAGTCCTAACCAAATATAGCCTTCATAATCTATTCTTCTAGCTTCAATATCTTGGTTTTGCATTTAGAAGATTTGTGCCTATGCTTCTTGTATTTGTGGCATTTGACTTTAAATTTTGGTTTCTCCTTGCATTCATTAGCTTTGTGACCATGTTTATTCCAATTATAATGTTTTCCATTGAATTTAGCTTTACCATTACTCCAACATTTGATTAATGTATGACCTAACTTACCATGGTTATTGCAAGTAGGTCTTTGATTCTTTTGAGCTCCTTTCTTAGATTATTTACCTTCTTCTGTGTATCCTATCCCTATACCTTCTTCTGTGTATCCTATCCCTAATTTTTCTTTTTGTCTACATTTAGTTTTCTCATTCAATTGATTCATGTTTGCTTGAGATTTCATAATCCTCTCATTGGTTTTCTTTTCAGCATTTAGATCATTTTGCAATCTTTCATTCTCTAATCCTAGAGTCATGATTTCTTCATTTTCATAAGTAAGTTTATCAATGAAGTCTTCTTATTGAAGGGATAAATGTTGAATTTCATTATTCTTTTCTTCTATCTCTTCTTTTGCCTTGTCTTTTTCTTCCATGACTTCACGAAATCTTACTGATTGAATTTCTTATTTTCTTTTCAGTTTTCTAATTTCTTCTTGAAGATTACCATTCTTTTCTAATAGTTCTCTAATTGCCACATTAGCTTCATCTGAATCACTTTCAGAATTGATATCTTTAGTTCTTTCTTTAGTGTAGAGTTTTTCATTCATCTATACTACAAGACCTTTTCTTCTTTTCAAGGATTGAGAGATTTTCTCCTTTTCTTTCTTAAGTTGAAAAATATCCTATTCCAAATCTAGCTTTTCATTATCAATAGCCTTATCAACTCTAAATACCTCCATTGCCTCTGATATTTTCTCAAGTTGTTAAATTTCTTCTTTGAGAACCACAATGCCCTAATACCAATTGCTAGAAATATAAGATAGGCTAGGTTACTGAGAGGAAAGGTGTGAATAAAGAACCAATAAAACTTATTTTAATTCACCAATTAATCTTTCATATGTATTCTAAGCTAATTGCATGCATGAAAAATTAAAAGCATTAAAAAATTTATAACACTTTGACACAAGATATGGTGACCCAGAGACCTTCCAAATAGAAAATGAAATTGGGGTGTAGATGATACCCACAAGCTCTAGTACTATAGTATAAATTTGGTTAGCTAATTCTTACAATGATCACTTCTGATGATCTACCCTTGTGAAAGGTTTTAACTGTTCCACCTGTTAGGATGAATTAGTTGTTGATCTCTAATTTGCAACTTTGATTTGTTGGTTGACATTCTTTTGAAGTGTAATGATCACCTTATTGTGATAGTTAAATATTTTTTGCTCCTTATACTACTTGTATCCTTCTTACTTTGCACTTATTCCCTTAGTGTGTCTCATATTCATACCATATATTCTTCTTTGGATGTGATACAATATATTACATATATAGCAACCCAAATCAAAATTCATCAAAGTTATCTACATTAAAAGTTTTACCAAAATACAAAAAGTTGGCCCAACTATTGGAACTAGGGTTCTAAAGACAAACTCAGTGAGGTTATGATACTTGGAAACCATTGACAACACTTGGCATCATCATGCTCTTGATAGACATAGAAGCTCAATTTATACTAATCACTTCTGAGTAGTCTAAACTTGGTTAGCACTACTGAATTGGTGAACACTGTAAAACTTGACATATAAAATAAATCACTTGGTTGACACCACATAGCTCAATCAACACTATCATTGTGAGCTCAGCGTAAATTTAATTACTTGGTTGACACATCTAGGCTTAGTCAACACTAGATTCACATCACTGATGTTGCAAACTTGATAAGTACTAGAGAACTTAGTTTGCATTTTGCAACTTAGTAAATACTATGAAGCTTGGTTTACACTGATAATCATCAACTTGGTAGATACCTCTTAGTGCAAATTGAATACTATTTCTAGAACTTAGTAGCGATTGTAAAACTTGGTAGAACCTGAATTACTTTGTTAACTTAGTAAACTATAAGATAAGTTTGGTAATTACTGACCATTTGATTAAGTTTGTGTCACTAATAAACAAACATGTTCATAATGGCAACAAAATATTGACCTTGAAAGAGTGGTTAAAATTTATAAGGTCCCCAAGCCTACAAATGTGAATGAAGTATAGTCATTTTTGGGGCAAGAAAATTTTCTAAGAAGATTTTTTACTAACTTTGTTGAGATTAGTAGGCCAATATTTGAAATGCTCAAGAAAGGAGCTATTATCTATTGGTATTCTGAGCCTTCAAAAGCTTTTTAGGAAATTAAAAATGCAATAAAAAATGCACTAGTCCTTAGGACTCCTAATTATGTAAATCTAATGCATATATTTTTCTTTGCATCTTTTTATACTATTGCAATAGTCTTGTTGTAGAAAAATGAGGAAGGATATGAACAACTTATTGCATTTTTTTGTAAGTCCCTTTAGCCTACAAAATTAAAATATGAGATAAATGAAAAGCATACTTATGCCTTAGTCAAATTTGTCAAATCCTTTAGATGTTATCTTGTAGGTGCCACTATTATAGAAATTGTGCCAAGTGAAGTTGTTAACGGTATTTTCTCTTAGCAAGAGGTATTTGGTAGGAGGTGCAAGTGGATTAACAAAATTTAATAATTTAATATTAACACCCAAATTACTAAATTAGTGAGGGGTCAAGGATTAGCAAAACTAATGGCTCAATCAAACTTGGATGCCAACCAAATAAACATGGTAGCAAAAGATCTAAGGTCAAGCCTTTGTGATATGGATCATTATGAGTGGTAAAAAAATGTTATATGTTACATGCAAAACATGGAAGACCCACCCCACCTGACAGATAATGAATAGAGAAGTACAAAATTGCATGAAGTTAGCTATATTATTGTTAACAATATTTTGTGGTAGAGAAATTTTGAAAGAATATTGTTGAAATGGATTGACCAAGGAAATTCTAAGAAGATATTCAATGATATACATTTAGGAGTAAGTGGGCGGTACTATATGGAAAAGACTACTACTCACAAGATAAATATAAGAGATGGATTTTGGTGTCCAACTCTTTTCAAAGATGCACAACTGCTTGTCAGAAGATGTGATGCATGTCAAAGGTTTGCAGGGAAGTTAAAGTTTTTTTTGAAATAGAGCCTTTTCAACAGTGGGACATGGATTTTATAGGTGAGATTTCCCTCAAATCTAGCACTGGTTACTCCTGGATCTTGGTAGCATCAAATTATTTTACAAAATGGTTGGAAGTCATCCCTATAAGAAATGTTACCAACAAAATAGTAAACAATTTTCTTCTAAACAATATCATAACAAGGTTTGGATTCTCTCAAAAGATTGTAACTAATAATGCAATGTTCTTTAGACCAAAAGAATTTTTGAAATTGTGTTATAAATATGGCATAACTAGGTCAACATCCTCACCCTATCATCCATAGAGGAATCGATAGGATGAATCTACTAATAAGAGCTTTTTGAAATTCATGAAAAGGACTCTAGATGAAAACAAAAAAGCATGGGATTCTAAGTTGCAAAAAAAAAATTTGGGCTACTAGGGTAATAGTAAAGAAAGCAATAGGTCATGCACCTTTTGACCTTGTATATGGAATCTAGGATAGAATGCCTCAAAATATTTTAATAGGATTATACAACTACGTTTAAATATACAATGAAGATGTCATTGATGATATGCAAGAAAGAATAGATGAGTTGGTAGGACTAACAAAGACCATGAAAGAAGCCTCTACCAATAATGCAAAGTTATAGTTGTAGGTCAAACTATTGTATGACAGAAGGATAGTGGTTAAGAAGTTTGGACCTTAAGACCTAGTTTTATGTGGAATTCTAGGATTGAAGACAAAGAAAAATATGGAAAATTTGATCCTAAATGGTTGGGTCCTTATTTAGTTTATGTTGCATGGGGAGAGGATTCATACATTTTGAAAGAATTATTGGGTCATATTCTTGAACTACTAGTTCACGGATAGTTCTTCAAGAGGTATTTTTCCTAAAATGCTTGTTTTTTCCATGAATTTGCATATTCATCATCTCTATACAAAGCCATTGTTGGCTCAGTTTTTCACATCCTAAAATTTTGTTGCATTTTACAATGAAAATCCAGTTGATTCATTGAACTTAGAAGTCATGTTAAAACATGTTTTCCCTAGGAAAAAACCTCAAATTTCATTTTAGCCCAAATATTATTTGTGCCCTAGGTTTTAAAAAAATATGGTTGCATTGGTTCATTTTAAAAATATGTGGGAAGTTTTTTTTACCTTAGAAAGTCTTTTCCTCAAATTTTTCATGTATATCTTTTAAAATATTTCCCAAAAAAACATTTTACCTTATCACTTTTTCCTTTAACCATGGTTTGTACCTTGAGTTGACAATTTTCTTTTTAAAATTATTTTAACCTTGATATGGTTTATTTTGCAACTATCACTTGTTTGGGGATAAATGATGGGTACTTTTATGCATTATAAAAGTGTCTGAGCTTTAGAGAAAGTGCGGAAGCAAAAATGTGACACATGTCCCTACAAGTCCCATTCAGCCCTTTGGAATACCATACGATAGAGAAAATTTCATGATAGTCAATCCTAAGGAGATTGGTAGTGGGTGATTTCCTACATTATGAATATGAAAAAACTTTAAAGAAAGTGAGGAAGCACCTTGATGGCACATGGAATTGTTGAAGTCATTTCTCTTGTGGGCCTCAAAGTTGGTAAGGTTTTAGAGCAATTGGAAGAATAGCTTCATTTCATTGGATATAGTTGATGACCAGTTTTAAATAAAGAGAATCATGTGGAACTATCAATATTGAATAGATCAAAGATAGGAACTTTCCTACTTTATAAATGACACAAGGAAGGATAGGGAAAACTAGGGCCAAGGGCACACCCAGCTCTCTGAACAACCCTGCAAGAGTTAACACAACAAAAGAAAACACAAAGAACAACAACCAAAGGAGGAAGAAGAGTAAAATAATTTTATTGATTCTTCAAATATTCAACATAAATTCCTAGCTATAAAGCCTTCTAGGTTATGTACTGATACAAAATACATTCATACACAAAGATAAGCAAAAAAATTTGTACTTTCTAGTTCTGCTCTACAATCCTCTCTCAAGAACTCTTCTAAAACTCGTAACTACTTTAGGTCGTAGCCTAAAAACTCCATTTATACTAGCCAAAATGGATTATAGATCATTATAGAACATGAAGAAGCCCCAAATTGGCTCTCAGCAAATATTAAATAAAAATAAATCAAAATTAAATACACAAGTCTGCCTGCATCAGCAATTAACTATCCTAAAATTGACGTCCAAAAAAAATTGTGATATCTCCCAGCTCTGATTGAGTTAGAACTCATGATTCAAATTTTTGGTAAATATATAGGTTCTCTATAACCCCATAAGTGCATAAAGTCTGATTCATCAAGGAAAAGTGTGCATCAATTCTGAAAGTTGAGCACAGAAAACTATCGCATAGAACTATCAAAAATTGATGTTCTAGAAGAATTGCCATAACTCCCAACATATAAGGAGTTAGAACTTGTTCTTTGAATCATAGATAGTAATCTAGGCCCTCTTTAATTCCTAAATTTTTAAACCTTTCATTTATTATGTAAAATTAGTTACATAGTCTATAATAGGCACCCAAAAATCATAAAATACAACTTCAGCAGAACCTAGTTTCAATAGCAAGATACAAACTAAAACATGCAAGATAGTAGTACAAACCAAAATGCTCTTGCATCAGGAAACTAGGGTTAGAAGAAATGATTCTCTTGAATTTTTGAGATGTTACAACTTGAGATAAATCAAACTTAGATTGAGAAATCCATGAAGCATCTCCCATAGGTATGTTCTTCCACTTCACCAGATATTCATAGTAATCTTTTCCTCTTGTGCTCTTACCAAATTTTTGATCCAATATCTATTCAACTTCTTCAATGTACTTCTTAGGATATTCCTCTGATACAATAACTTCATCATCTAACCCATGATACTTATACAAATTAGTAATATTGAATATAGGAGATATATTCATGTCATCAAGTAACTCAACTTCATAAGAATTTCCACTGTGAAATTTCTTCAAGATCTTACAAGGTCCAAACTTATTCATCTTCAACTTACTATATATTCCAACTAAAAATATTTTTTTTTATAGATGAACCATTAGCTCATCACCAACTTGAAAATCATGATGTCTTCTAGACTGATCATCATTCTCCTTACACTTATGATTACTTTTTTCTATCCTAAAGTTCACTTCCTTGTGTAAAGACTTCATAAAATTAGCAAATTCTTCTTCTGTAGCACTTTTCTTTTCTTCACCAGCAATATCTCTAAGATCTAATACTTCTCTAGGCTTCATTCCAATAGCAATCTCAAAATATGTCTTCCCTATACTCTTATTAAAAAAATTATTATATGAAAATTTAGCCTATGCCAATACCATCTCCCAATTACTTGGCTTATTCCCAACTAAACATCTTAGCAAATTACCCGAGCTTATATTCACAACATCTATCTATCCATTAGCCTACGAATGGAATGTAGAACTAAAATTCAACTCAATGCCCATCTTTTTCCACAAAATCTTCCAAAAATAACCAACAAACTTATTGTCTTTGTCAGAAATAATACTTCTTGGTAATCCATGTAGCCTTACAATTTCTTTGAAGAAAAGTTCAGCAACATTCTTAGCATCTAATGTCTTCTTACATGGTATGAAATGATCCATCTTAAAATATCTATCAACAACAACAAATATGGAATCATACCCCTTCATTGTCTTAGGTAATCCAAGAACAAAATCCATACTAATGTCACTCCAAGGTTTCTCAGGAATAGTAATAGGTGTATATAAACCAATATTTTGAGTCACTCCTTTTGCAACTTGACAAACTTCACAACTTTTCAAAAATTTCTAAAAATCCTCATACATCAGTGGCCAATAGTACTTCTCCTCCAACAAACTCAATGTCTTATCAATTCCAAAATGTCTAGCCAATCCACCAATATGCTTTTCCTTAATTAGATTCAACCTCATAGAACTTCTAGGGATACACAATTGAATTCCTATGAATAACATACCTTCTTGAATGAAATACTCATCATACTTATGTGATTTGTCAGATTTGGTGCTCTACACTCTCTCCATACCTTAGAAAAATGAGGATCAACATCATACAACTCCTTCTTTTCTTCAAAACTAAGAACTTAAACCTTCATTTCAGTCAACAAAGAACATCTTCTACTCAATGCATTATCAACTCTATTAGTAATTCCACTCTTTTTCTTAACGACAAATGTAAAATTCTACAAGTACTCAACCCACTTCAAATATCTCTAATTCAATTTATGTTGACTTCTCAAGTATTGTAAAGCTTTATGATCAGTATTTAGTAAAAATTCCTTTGGAATTAGATAATGTCTCCACTTCTTCAATGCCTGAAAAATAGCATCAAATTCTTGATCATACACAAATATTTCCTTTTAGCATCATTAAACTTTTCACTAAAGAAAGCAATAGGTTTACCTTCTTGACTTAATACAGCTCCAATTGCATTACTATTTGCATCACATTCAACTTGAAATACTTTGTTGAAATTAGGTAAAGCCAATACAAGTATTCAACAAACTTTTGTTTCAAAGTCTCAAAACTCTTATCAACTCCATGTATCCACTTGAATTCCTTTTTATCTTCCCTCATTGTCTCAATCATAACATTACAAATAGAATTGAAATTCTTTATAAAATTTCTTTAAAAACTAGCCAAGCCATGAAATGATCTTACCCCACCCACATTCTCAGGTGTAGGCCACTCCAAAATTGCTTTAAGCTTCTCAGGATCCATCTTCAATGTATCAACTAAAATCCCAAATCCCAAATACACAATCTCCTCTTGCATAAAAGAACACTTTTTTAGATTATTCAACAAATTTTCCTCTTTCAACCTCTACAATACTTGTCTAATATGCTCAAGATGTTCTTCCTAGTCTTACTAAATATTAGAATATCATCCAAATAAACAATCACAAACTTACCCAAAAATCTTTTCAAAACTTCATTCATCAACCTCATGAAAGTACTAGGTACATTGGTCAAACAAAAAGGCATAACCAATCATTCATACAAACCATCTTTTGTCTTGAAAGTAGTCTTCCATTCATCGCCTTCTCTAATTCTAATCTGATGATAGCCACTCTTCAAATTAATCTTGTTAAAATACTTTACTCCACTCAATAAATCCATTATGTCATCCATCCTTGGCATAGGAAAGCTATATTTCACTATGCTTTTGTTAATAGCTTTGGAATCAGTACACATTCTCCATTCTTCATTCTTTTTTGGTGCTAATACAATAGGTATAGCACTTGGACTCAAACTTTTTCTGATCAAAACTTTCTACAACAATTCATGCACTTGTATGTTAAGTTCTTCATTCTTTGTAGGTGTCAATCTATATGTTGCTTTGTTTGGAGAACTAGCTCGATAAATCAGATCCATACAATGACTTATACTTCTTACTAGAAGTAAATCATCAAGAATATCATCAACAACAATATCTTTGTGCTCATTCAACAATTGTATAATTTCTTCTGGTACTCTTTTATTACCAACTTCTATTGCTTGGTCATTACTACTGACACTTGATCCTCTAGGAACTATAGCAAAACAAACTTGATTCATCTTTACTTCCTTTTCAAATTGCTTTCCATTAACCATGCAAACTTTTATTGTAGTATAACTAACCTCATCTGGACTTTCAATCAAAAGTAGCAATGTTTTTTTCTTCCCATTTACACAAAGAGTATATTGATTCAATCTTCCGTCATGTGCAACATATCTATCATATTGCCAAGTTCTACCCAACAAAATATGACAATAATCCATGGGTATAATATCACACAAAACTTCATCAAAGTAATGTCCAATTTTGAACTTCACAACACATTGTTCACTTACCAATACCTTATGCTCATCTTTGATCTATGAAACATGATAGGGTTTGGGATGTTTCAACCTCTGCAACTATAACTTTGTAACCAGCTCTTCTAATGCCAAATTTGTAGAACTTCCTCTATCAATGATCACCTTGTAGTATTTTCCATTTATCTTACATCTGGTCTTGAAAAGACTTCTTTTATGGATAGGTTCCTTGTCACTTCCTTTACTACATAAGGTTTTTCTCACCATCAGATTTTATACAACCTTAGGTCTGCTTGGTGAACTTTCAATATCCTCTTGAATCACAACATTTCTATTATTTTGCCCACTTTCAAAGTATCGATATTCAAAAGATCTATGCCCTTCTTTACTACATCTAAAATAATTACCATAGAAACTACCTCTAGGATAAGAATTGCCTCTTCCTTAGTAAGATCCAGTATCTCCTCAGTATGAGATACAACCTTTCCACTCAGTCTTTTCTTTTTCATCATTCTTCCATTTAGATTTTCCTTTATTCTTCAAAAAACTTTCAAATCTGCCACCTTGACCATAAGATCTACCTCTACCTCTCTAGAATCTACCACCTCTACCTCTTTGTCTTTGTTCATGCTTCTTTGTCAAGATTTCCTAATCTTTCAAGGCATGTTGATATGCTTCTTCCACACCTTCAAACTTCAAAAAACTTATTTCATCTTGAATTCTAGATCTCAATCCATTTATGTACCTTTTGATTTTCTCAACATCATCATCTATATGTCTAGATCTGATGTCCAGTCTATAGAATTCCTCGATATATTATTTCACAGTCATGTCCTTTTGTTTCAAATTTTGCATCTTTCTCAAAAAACTAACTTGATAATTAGTAGGAAGGAATTTATTCTTTACCTTTTTTACCATCTTTGGCCAAGTTCTAATATTTTCCATTCCTCTCCTTTGTCTATCAGTTTGTAAATGCTCCCACCATAGCAAAGCATGACCTTTCACCCTAGTAACTGTAATGTTCACTTTTTTATTATCAGTAGTGTTTTCATACTCAAAAAACTTCTCCATATCTAAGATTCAATCTAACATAGCATTGGTATCCAATTTTCCATGATAAGAAATAACTTCTACATAAGGCTTTGAGTTTTCCCTAGACAACACTCACAACAATCTTTCCTCATCTTGATCTTCTTCAAGTTTTGGGTTATGGTTTGGTGTTGTTGCTTCATCATCACTTACATCATCAAGATGTGATCCTCTCATTTGGGCTATCTCCACAATATCTAATATGGCTACAATTTATCTCAAATAATCCAATATAGCATTATCAACATTTCTTCTACCATGAACCATATTTACAAATCAAGTTCCTACAAGATCATAGCCCTCTACAAGTTATAGGCCGAATCCATAGATCTGCAACCCTACAACCAAATCCAAATTAGGATTCTACATGATCCAATATCTACAAGGATGAACCACAAGCTTTGATATCACCTGACATAAGGAAGGATAGGGAAAACTAGGGTCAAAGGCACACCTAGCTCTCTGAACCACCCTACAAGAGTTAACAAAATGGAAGCAAACACAAAGAAAAACAACCAAATGAGGAAGAAGAGTAAAATAATTTAATTGATTCTTAAAATGTTTAACATACATTCCCAACTATAAGGCCTTCTAGGTTATGATTAGATACAAAATGAATTCATACACAAAGATTTGTAGACAATTCACACTTTCTAGTTCTGCTCTGCAATCCTCTTCCAAAAACTCTTCTAAAAATCTTAACTACTCTAGATCCTAGCCTAAAAACTCTATTTATACTAGAAAAAATGGCTTATAGATCATTCTAGAACATGGAGAAGCCACAAGTCAGCTCCCAACAAATACTAAATGAAAATAAACCAAAATTAAATACACAAGTTAGCCTACATCAACAATTAACTATCCTGAAATTGATGTCTGAGAAAAATCATGATAGCTCATAGCTCTGATTGAGTTAGAACTTGTGCTTTTAACTATGGGTAAATATCTATTCCTCTACAACCCCTTAAGTGTGTAAATTTTGATTCATCAAGAAAAGTGTGCATCCATTATGAAATTTGAGCACAAAAAATTGTCACATAGAACTGCTAGAAATCAATGTTCCAGAAGAAAATCCATAACTCCCAACTGATAAGAAGTTAGAACTTGCACTCTAGATCATAGATAGTAATCTAGGCCCTCTTTCCTTGAAGTAAGTAGCCTTTCATTCAATATGGAAAATTAGTTACATGGTCTACAATAGGCACCTAGAAACCAGAAAATATAGCTTCAACGAAACCCAGTTTCAGTAGCAAGATAAAAACTAAAACATGCAGGATAGTAGTGAAACACAAGATGCTTTTGCAACAATAAATATACTTTAATTTTATATAAATTAGGGAATAAACTTTACAACATGTGGCCATGTGGGGTTAGTTGTTCCAAAGGTTGCCAAAGAATGCTAAGGTGGAATGTATATCAAATGCTCTATGTTAATTTGCTGAAGAGTATTACATGTATGATGAGTTGGAGGTTGAATGTTCAATGGGACCAAAATATTAAAGTCAAGTGTAGTAAAAACTAGGGTTTTTCATGATGGTTGATCATTTGAAGATCAACGATTGATACTTTCCCATAGTTTGAAACTTCTCAAACTTTAGAGAATGCAGGGAAGTGAAGTTTTGATGCATGGAAAATTTTAGAAAAGGGTAATGTAGTCATATTTTTTAAAGCTATGTAATCCAATTTATGAAGATCAACGACTGGATTTTGAATTTTGTGGTGCAACATTAAAAATTATTGTTGCAACATTAATTATGATCAATGTTATTTTATGTGAGACTAAATTTTCAATAAGGTTTTTAATTTTTCATTATTGAACACTAAGGTTGCAAAATTTTCATAGATTGGAAATATCCAAAGCTTAAGGTGCATTTTTTTTAGGGTTTCAAGTTGCAATATCATAGTTGCAATAAGGTAATATTTTCAGTATGCCTCCATGAAGAAACTTCTCAAGAAAGGTAGACTACCTAAAAAGGGTTGTACATGATGATTTTTTAGAACAAATGTCTCAATCTATACATGAAATTTTAGGAAAAAGAATTCATACCAAAGACCCCTAGGTTATTTATTAATGAGGGTTTCTATGACAAAGGAAACTAGTTGAGAGATGCTCAGACTTCAATTAGGGGTTTAGAGTTACTCCAAAAATGGTTTTCAGAAAGAAAACTTGATACCCCTCTGAGCAATGTGTGAGAATTTGACATCAAAAAATTGGTTGTACCTAGGGTTTTCTTTGATAATGAATTACTTGCAATAATGTCAAAGAAATATGATCCAAAAACTAGGATACTAAAGAATCATTCTCATGACTATCTTTCTAGGGTTTAACCAAAATTGATTAGGGAATTCTTCAAATTAAACCTTAACCATGCAGTGCATGAGAAGATAGATATGGAAGATCTATAGGCTAGGTATGGGATACATAGAGGGTATGCTTGAGAGGAGGGCCATTACAAGAAAATTTGATCAAGATAGGGTAACTACCATTAGTAATTGCTTCCACTCCAGGCCATTACTATAGAAATTTTTCACCCCTAGGGCTCAAGCATTATTTTTTTCTCTTTGCAAGTGTTTTGGAATGGATGAATAGGTTCATATTCAAGGATCCCTTATTCTTATTATTACTCAAACACTTTATTATGGTATAAGCTCAATCTTTTATTTTACCACATGCTTAGCAAAAAGGTTTCATAATGGGTTGATAGGTATAGCCAAGGCTAAAGTTGATAAACCCTTCTATTGGTATTCCTTGTTAATGTACATATGTTTGTACAAAGGTGTCACCTTCTTCTTCAAAAAAAAATGAAATTGGAATTAGAAAGAGATGGAGAAAAGCTTCATGTCCAATTGTGGAGTGTATACATGACATGGGAGGTGACTTATGCTAGATTTGTCACATTTGATAGGTACTTTGCTTCCATGAATAGAATGCTATTGGTTGGAGATAGTCCTAGAATACTTCAATCACTATTAGAACTTATCAAACCAAAGGGTTAATGATAAGTCACAATTGGGGAGATATCATCCCATATGTAGTCTCCCCTATATTTAGGGTATATGGTTTCCTTGGAAAGCCACATGTGTTACTTTATCAAGTGCCTTTGAAGGTGGGAATTGTAGAGCTCTTTTTGTAGATAGGATCATTGGAAAAAAGAGAATTATTAGGAAAATCCAAAGGTACATTCTTTCCTCAAATTACTATTGTAAAAAAAAAAATTTCTATCAAGAAGGGATGCATACATATAGAAATGTTTTTAGAAAAATACCAAATGGATTAATCTCATTCTCACTTTGTAGACCTAGAGGATTTTTATAAAATATTGAGAGAAAGAACAAAAGCCAAAGCCCAAAAGAACCTTGTTTATTTTCCTAAAGATATAGTTAGAAACAAGTTTTCATTAGAAGAATAGGAAGTTAGAAAACAAAAGTGGAAAGTGTATAGCAAGGTCCTCAATTTTATAAATTCTTTTGAGCTAGATTATGATCCCCTTGCTAATAAAAAACTATGAGGTGCAAAAATAGATATGCTTATCGATAATTTTGTTGGGTTCATGAAAACTTTGAAAGAAAAGAAGGAAACTTTAACCTAAACCTATTCAAACAAGGCCTCTAAGGTAGAAAATGGGTTGGCTAATAGATTAATTATAAACTAAGGCCAATATACATTATAGAGAAAAGTTGGGTATCTAGTGACAAATAATGTGCAGCTTGTACCACTTTATAAAAGACAACTTTAGAAAGCCCACCTACTATACCTACTTCCAAGAGACAAAAATTAGAATAGCATTCTTCTTCTATGCCTAAAGAATATTCTCCTACCCAAATTCCACTCTAGATAGATGATGAAGTATCTTTGAGAGAATAGGTAAGACAAATGGGAGGGGATAAGGACATTTTATTAACAACAACAAACATAGAAGATGGAGTGCCAAAGGAATCCTCTATACCAACATCAGCCCTCATTGTAGGATATTTCAAAAGCAAAGAGATAGATCCTATAGTGCAATAGGAATTTAAGAAATTCATAGATGATGAAACCTTATTAAAGTCAAGAGCATTTGGTCAATTTTTGTGGAGAAGAGGTATAAAAATATTTGAGGAAAAATGGAAAAAACTTAAAACAAAGAAACCTGGCAAGTAGGACTCTAAAATTAAGGAGGAGTTCAAGGCTAGTCTTATTGAAGAATTTGCATAGTTAACTCCTAAAGGGATAGGTAGGTGCTAAAGGATTCATGAGTTTTGATTTTACATGAATAGTACATTGCCAATGCAGTGATTTTTGATATAGTAACCTGAAATCAAAGGACACCCAATTTAAACTAAGGAGATTTTCTTACAAGCACATTAGGTGTTAAAATTTAGTAATGACCATTAGGCCTTGGTGATGTAGCCTATCTAAAAAAGAGACAAATCCCAAATTCAAGAGGTTTTAGAGTCTAAACACATAGGTAGTCTCATGGTTTACAAGGTAGAAGAGGTGGATAGTGAAAATGTATCTCAAATGGCCAAAGAAAAGGTGAAATTTGGAGTAGTGGTTGTAGCTAAAGAAAAAAAAAAGTTCCTAGAATTAAATGTCAAATTTCGAAAGGTGTTAGAGGCCTATAAAGAAAGAGGAAATAAAATACACCAATTAGAAGAAAGAATTGCCCAAATGGAGAAACAATTGGGGAAGAGAAAGTTAGGAGAGGGGTCCAGTTAACCAAGAATTACTTATCCTCCTCATCCTCCAATTAACCCATTTAATGCAACCCCCCATATAGAAATACCAACTACCCTACAGGGATCCCAATTATATATAGCTAAAGAATTTGAGGAAGGAAAGAATAAATTATGGGCCATTTGTGTGGAATTAGATGTGCAATATGAAGATAGGTTTAGAAATGCAATTATATATCTAGTGGATAGGATTAATTGGCCCAAATTTTATGAAAAATTGTCAAAGTTGATGAGTAGATGGAATGAGATGAAGAATAATGAGGCTACTTTGAATCCAATTGTTTAAAAATGGAACAATGGAAATAGTGATGTCATTATTTTATGTTGTTCAGTCATTAGTCTTTCTTGTGGGAAAGTAGAGAAATCTTTTGATATTACTAATGGCCTCTCACATTTTTTATAACAAGAGAAATGTACTACATAGAAGGCTTATAAATTACTTTTTAAAATATCTTGGTGAAATTTTTGGGTTGTTCCCTCATGCACTAAAGAATATGGATAGATTGAAAGACAAAGAAGAGTGGGCTAAAGAAATGGATGACATGATATATATCAAACTAAATAAGGTCATAAATGAAAAGAATCACTCATGGTTTCCAAAAACAACTAAGGAAATATTCAAGGTGAAAATATTTTTTATTCTTTTGAAAAGGATTTTTCTGAAATTGAGGAATTAGGAGAAGAGAACTTGAAGAAACAACAATAAATTTTGAACTTTAACCGGGTAGATGATTCACTTTTCAAAAAGTGGATGGAAGTTCTTGGTCAAGCCAATCAGTTAATATTTGATTAAACTAATGAAGATGTTGCTGATCTAGATGAATTATAGATTATTGATGCACCTGTTCAAAAAGAGGAAAAGAAAAAGGAACAATTAACCATAGCAATAGAGGTGGATATTCAAATTGATGATTCAATAAGAGAGAAACCTACTGTAACTATTAATTTAGCAATTTAATATGATGATCTATAGGGAGAGACATGAGTCATTATTAGTTTTTAGATATTAGAACATGACTAACCACATACATATCAAGTGGTCCCATTGTAAAATTTGCAATAAATGCATTTGGATCAATCAACAAGTGAAACTCCCTAGCAACAAGAAGGTGCAATAGGAATGACCTCACAACAAGAAGATTCATTATAAAGACTTTCTATTGCACAATTTTTTGTCTTATTATGACGGTGAACTTTTTGTTTGTAATTTTTTTTTTTGTCCTAAGGACAATTGTGATTCTTCTCTAAGCTTGAAGCTTGTTGCATCTCATGCTACACACACACACACACACATGAGATCCCAAGGCTAGAGATTAAAGGGTATGAATTCTATATAATTTTAGTCTTAGAATATTTTTCTATTTGGTCCTATAGTCTCCATGATAATTTTATGATGTATTCATCTCTACATATCTGAGAGAAATTAGAACAAGGATGGATAAGGTGTTTAATCTTGAGTTATTTTGAACTTGATGCTAGTAATGCATTATTTTCAAGGAAAATAAATATAAAAGAATTTTCTACAAATATATGTGTCTTTGAATTTTGTCTCCTATTTCATTTATCTCAATTGAGAATTAATGAATATTGTTCTTTCATTTTAATGTAACTTAGATGGGTTGTATGTTTGTTCATCAATTTCTCTTAATTCAAAGAAATAAATAAATATTTTCATTGAATTGATAGGTTTTTTGGGTGTATGGGAGGATATTCATAAGAAGAAAATTTAGAGTTAACTACTAACAGTTTCAATCGTAAGGCAATTGAATAAGTCAAGTTTTATTGGTTTGATTTTCTCTATACCAAATGATAAGGCACTGATCACCAATTAGGATGAAAAATATTGATCTCATGGGGTTACATAGAGTACAAAATTAATCAAATCAGTCTTTACTTTCTTGTATGAAGAGTTAAACTGTTGGTCAGGACTTATTTGAAATAATCCCTTGTATGTCATTATTAGCTATTGCTATCAAAGATTACTTGTAAAGTATAGAAGAATTATGAGCATTTTCTACTGTATTGGATATAAGTGAAATAGAAAGATTATTTTAATAAC
Organism: Cupressus sempervirens; assembly: GCA_028749045.1. Classification (NCBI taxonomy): domain Eukaryota; kingdom Viridiplantae; phylum Streptophyta; class Pinopsida; order Cupressales; family Cupressaceae; genus Cupressus; species Cupressus sempervirens. The sequence continues at coordinate 826,325,855 of CM053789.1, forward strand.
ATGTGTTCAAGTCAAAACACATAAATCAATTATATATCCATATATCCCTAAGGTGCACCCCCCTTGGTTTTGTAGAAGCTAAAGAGTAGAGAATCCCTGTGACTCTGTTGAAGTTGGGTCCATATCTAAAGATTTTTTAGTTGAACATAAGAGCTTGCTAACCCTTAGACCAAGTTTTATCTTTAGGATCTTGGTATCAAATATTTTTTTGCTTACTAGTTTTGAAACACCAATAGAGCCAACCTTGTTAAGGATTACAAAACACACTATTAGGTGTGACCCTATTAGGAGTGGCCTTGTTACAAGTCTTTGGACACTAAAATCTTGAAATGCCACCTTGTTAGAGGATTTACAAATAGTTTTTAAGCCAAATTTGTTAAGAGATTTAAATCACTACTACAATGGTTAGAGAGTAACCATGAGATAACGTAATTTTTGATGCAAAAGTATTGTTGATTTTAGATCTCAACTCTAGCACAAATCCTCAAGGATATTCTTCTTATCTTACTAATTTTCTTCCTCTAAGAATCTTTTGTTACTTACATATTCAATCCTCAACTTGACCTTATACTTATATCATACACATGTTCAAGTCATCTTGAATAGATCTTAGAATAATTAATATTTATCTCCATAATCAGCTAGAACTAGCAAAAAAATGCATTAAAATCACTATACCAAAATAAGAAAATCATTCATTAGCTAACCATGTTCAATAAACACTAACTCAAAAATGATTTTCTTGTGTTAACCACATGAACTCAGTTAAGACTGCATCTTAACAACCTTCCTTTGGTAACTAAGTGAGCTTGGTTAACACTAGTTCCACTCATTTTCTGTGAACTTCTCTTTGACACCCAAGTGAACTTGGTTGACACTTCTGTCATGTCCCCTAATTATGGTAATATAATAAAATAGTTTAATTATTTCAAATAATTATATATATATAATATTATTAGAGTAAATGACTGTATTAAAGATATTATAATTTTATGATGAATAATAAAATTATAAAAATGTATTTAATAATATAATATATTATTAAAGAATAAAATAATAGATTATTGATATATTATTAAAATAATATATGTTATAATAAACTTATTAATATATCTTATGATATTAACTAATATAACTAAACTTATTAATATAAATATATAATTTATATTATTATATTATTATTAATATAATATAATTATTATTATGAAAGGATGTGACTCTTTGAAATACACTTAATTATATACAATATCAAATAATGAAAAGGAGATAATAAAAATATTATTAAACTTATACAAATTAAAAGGTAAATAAATAATGTCCTAAAGCAGGATATTACAGTGGTATCAGAGCCTAGTTTTCCCACCAACCTATGAAGCTATATCTGAACTTGATCCTACCAACCTATAATGAAAAGAGAAGAAAATAAAGAAACATTGATAATTAATATATTGGAAAAATAAAAATCATACAATTGATTTTCAAACTTTATATGTTATCAGAATGTGGCAATTACTTGGAATGAATTTTCTCATGGACTCAATTCTTTGAAGTATGGTGAACTTGAATGTTACCAACTAAAATGATATAACTTGATATAGTGGTGTATGCATTAATATAAGCTATAAGTGACATGATAGAATTTACATGATTATATATTGTCAAGGTGGAACATATCACTAATCTGTATAGATATTATTATTGTTAATACAATTCTTAAAGGGAGAGAGTGTTAGACAGACTTTGCATCATTTGGTGTCAAGCAATCTATCAATGAAAATAGTAAATTGAATGAGCAATGAAAATATTTCCAAGCATAAAAAATAGAGGAGACATCAAGCATGAAATCAAAAGAGAGTAATTGATTAGTGAGGAAGAAGATTTTAAGCATATACTTTTGATGACATATATGCAAGGAATCAATTTTAGACTAGTTTGTATCCTATGGGATTAGAAAGTGAAGACCTAAACAACCATCAGGGAGAATAATTTTTCTATTACATGTCATATGTGATGCCTAGATTGGAGCCTATCTATAAACATTCACCAAACAAGATATAATTATAATAATATCACTTTGTATTAGTTTTCTTTGCTCACATAATCTGCATTGTGACATCCTTAGATGTTGGATTATGCCAACACATTTTTCTTGATATGTAACATTTTGCATGGATTTCAAAGTACCATCAAAATCTAAAATGACTTTCTCACTCATTCATTAGGTTTGAGTTCTCAAATGGATAGTAACCACATTTGGGGATAGTTAATAATCACTCTCAGAATAATATCAATAATGGTATTCCCATTTGATTATATGTTATGTAGATCATTCAACAAGGACCACTACAATTGTATATTATTGATGCATAGCTATCGAAAATCATATAAAGTAGAACAACTCATAAAAGAATGGATCATCAAAGAAAGCACAAAATAAAGAGTAACTCATGAAACAATGTTTAGTCCAAGAAAGCATGAAATATTAAATAAAATGGAGAATTCAAACTATATACCTGTAACATTGGCTCAAAATTATTGAATCATCATTTTTCCAGAGATGGTCAACAGATATACATTAACATTGTGTCTAGAAAATGCTTGCAGTATAGACATACATTCGAAATAAGGAAACCAAGACCACTAATGTCATTTGTACCATTGAAAAGTTTTGAAAGTAGTTGGAATGTCGCACAAAGAAAGAAAAATTTTCTATGAACATTATAGAAAATTAGACATTCTAAAAATTTGTACAAATTATTTAAAAAGGTTGATAGAATTGGTTCTTTGTTCAAAAAAGGTAACCCACGTTAGTCCATGATGTCAAGAGATAAGGAAAAAAATAGTTGATGGAGTGATAATGTGTAGTCAAATGGGAAATCAACACTGAAGGTGAGAAGAACAATAAAATTGGGTGCAAGTGCATACAGTATAGATCATGTGAGATAGGTAAAGGTGGGCGTGTTTATTATATATCATTCAATTTCATAACTAAACAATATTATGAAGAGAAAAATGTTTATTAATAAAAGAGAAACTATTTAGAGGGAAGAGTAAATGTGATATAGGATTAAAGGATAATGAAACTTATAGAACACAAATGGTAATGATAAGAAGTAGTAATATAATGAAATTATATGAAATTATTTCTTTAATGATTAATTATCAAAAACAAATTGATTCAAATCAAATTGAATATGTATGTTAATGAGGAAAGGAATAGGTAGGTAGGAGGATAGGGATGATCCCTAAGGCAAGAGAGGAATGTATTCCACTCTTGGTTTTATGCTTATCCAATTATGGGACCCCACTACAGTACCTAAGTACTCTAGTAAGGCTATCATTAAGAAGTATTGATTCTAAAATGATCCCAAGATTATGTTAAGTAGTAAGAAACTAGGTGGATAAGAGGGTAGAGCTAAGTCCTAAGGCAAGAGGGGCATATACCAACTCTTTGATTTAGGTTTATGAGCTATGGGAACCCACCATGATCTTCTGAGGACTGTGGCATGGTATAGCATATAGGCATAGTGAGGGATGAAACATATCCATTTCAAAGGTGATGACCAAGGTCTTTTTCAAGCCTTTAATGTGATTTCCTTGTCCAATGCCTGGGTGACCTAGCCTATACATACAATGTAATCAGTAGGATATGAATATATACATATATGATGAATTATTTTGATTAAATAATAAAATAATAATCATCTAAAATGATTCCATGGAAAAACATGACATTATTATAAGCCCTTACAAGTAGGGACATTACAATGGAGCTATTTTTCCCAATTAAAACTATTAGCCTCTTTTGAAAGTATACTTATATGTACTAACTTGTGTTCCTTTGCTATAGGTATATGAATGTGTACTAATGATTTTTTGGTTGCAAGTTCATAATCAAGGAATTACAGAACATGTGTATTGTGTGTTTACCTCATGTCTTAATATGTCTTCATCATGTATGCTTTGTGTCTTTAAGCATCAATGTGTCTTCTTCATGTATGCTTCATGTTTGCAAGTACTCATATATTTACTTCATGCATTATGACATTAGCTGCATGCATACCTTATAAATTCTTTCATCCTAGTGTATAACTTGTATATTGACTTCACAAGAAAGGTTTAGTGTAAAAAATCATTGCTTGAGGACAAGCAATTTGAGGAAGGGTGGATAGCCATGTCCCCTAATTATGGTAATATAGGTGAATGAAATAAAAGAGTTTAATTATTTTAAATAAATAAATATTAAATTATTAGAGTAAATAACTATATTAAACATATTATAATTTCATGATGAATAAATACAATTATTAAAATTCATTTAATAATATAATATATTACTAAAGAATAAAATAATATATTCTTGATATATTGTTAAAATAATGTGTTATAATATAATTATTAATATAATATATCTTATGATATTAATTAATATAATTAAACTTATTAATATAAATATATAATTAATATAATATAATTATTTTTATGAAAGGACTTGACTCTTTGAAATACACATTTTTATATAGAATATCAAACAATGAAAAGGAGATAATACAAATATTATTGAACTTATACAAATTAAAAGGTAAATAAATAACGTCCTAAAGTAGGATATTACAACTTCCTTCTAAACTTAACAAACACTAGAATGCTCAAAAGATACAAGAAACTATCTTCATTGCCTGAGTGAGCTCGACATAGACTAACTACTAAAGCTATGACATTTTGTGAAACATCAAAGACAATATACAATTAACAAATTTTTGTTAGCAATCTCCCTCTTTGGCATTGATGGCAACACAATATGTCATAATACAATTAAAAATTATAGAGAAAAATAATAGTAAGGAAAATATCCTTTGTTTCATTCTAATTCTTTTCCATGAGAACTCCCTCTATTAGTATGAACTCTCTCTAACTTTAGTTTCTCCCTCTATCAACAAACTCTTCCATTTTGATATCAAACCAAGTTGATTCTCTTTGACATCTCTAACTAATGTATGACTAAACTCTCCTCTTTGATATGACACACATAATTCTCCCTCTATAGAATAAATTTGTAATATGATAGAAAACTTTCCCTCTTTGACATCTCTAACTAGTGTATGACTGAACTCTCCCTCTTTGATATGACCAAAATAATTCTCCCTCTATAGAAAAAATTTGTAATATGATAGAAAACTCTCCCTCTTTGACATATCATGCCAAAGAAAATATATAGTGAGTTCCATTGTACCTCATGTACATATTCATATGCATTCTGCTCTTTTATTACTACATCGACTTGATTGATTTTCAACATGCACTCATTGGTGTATCACTATACTTTATTTAGTGACCTTCAGATAAGGGAATAACCCCTAACTTAACTCTTAGATACAAAAATTAATCCTTAGGTAATGGCTTAGTGAATATGTTTGCAATTTGTTCTTTAGTATTCACATATTCCAATCTTACCTCTTTATCTTGCACTAATTCTCTTAGAAAATGATATTTTATTACAATGTGCTTGGTCTTAGTATCCATCACTAGATTCTTTGATATATTAATTGCACTAGTGTTATCACAAAAGATAACCACTAGATATTTGATCTCTACACTCATACTTGCCAAGAGTTGGTTGAACCAAACTGCATTGGAATAATTAACTGCTCCTACAACATACTTTGCATCTACTATAGACTAATAAATGCAATTTTTCTTCTTGCTTTTCCAAGAAACTAGTCTTTTACCAAGAAAGAAAAGTATGTTGTTGGTGTTCTTCCTATCATCAACACTTCTCACCTAATCAACATCTATGAAGGCATTCAAATCTAGATTGCCTCCTTTCTTGTACCATAATCCATAGTCTTTAGTACCATTTAAACACCTCATGATTCTTTTTATTTTTATCATATGATTTTCTTTAAAGGTTTTTGAAAGTATTGCTAACCTACCAATCTCTAATGTGATATCAAGCCTTGTATGCACTACACATTGCAGTTTTCCAATCATTGATTTGTATGTGGTCTGATCAACCTCCTTGGAATCATCTTTTCTTGAAAACTTATGTCTAGTAGACATAGGTGTTATAACTAGTCTTGAATTCTCCATTCCATATTTCTTTAGTATCTCCTTGATATATTTGGGTTGAGTAATTTAGATACCACCTTTCTTCTACTAAATCTACAATCCAAGAAACAATTTTATCTCTCTGAACATGGACATCTCAAATTCCTTACTCGTTTCCTCTAAAAATTCTTTAAATAAGTCATCATTTCTAGAATAATCATCAACAAAAAGAATACATTACTTATCCCCACTATAGCTCTCAATTCTAATAGGTCCACAAAGTTCTCTATGAACTAGCTCCAAGACTTCTTTAGAATGATAGTTCTTGCTCTTAAAACTTGTCTTTCCCATCTTACCAATTTGATAATTTTTGCATAAGCCCATATTAGGCTTCCTCAAACTAGGAATACCTCTCACTCTTTTTCTTTTCCTTATCTTGACCAAATTATCAAAGTTCACATGACATAACCTTTTATGCCATAACCAACTTTCTTCTACTTGAGAAATGAAAGATGAACTTTCACTAAGATCTAGGTAGAACACATTACCTTTTGTTTGATTACTAGACCCAACTAAATTTCCTTTTCCATCTAGAATCTTGAGCTTCCCATTCATGAATTCTACCTTTAATCCAATGTTATTCAACTATGCCACACTCAATACATTATACTTTAGTCCTTTGACCCAATAAGAATTATCACATCTAAGTTCATGGGTTAGTGAGATACAACCTTTTTCCTTTTATACAACAAGGTTCATTATTTCCAAATCTTACACTTCCACCATCATAATGTTTCAAATGTTCAAACTTTGTTTTATCACTAGTCATATGATGTGAGCAACCATTATAAATAATCTATGTATCATTTTCTCTAACATGAGAGATAAGTTCCATTGTATCTTCTTCATCATTAAATTCATCTTTACAACAATATAAACCATTTCATCATCATCACTACTATCTAAATATTTAGCCATAAAACAAGACTTCTTACATTTTTCTTTGTAGTTCTTGAAATTCTTGAAACCATCTTTCCTTTTTACTTGTTCCTTTTTTCATCTTTTTTTTCTTTGCTTGGACACATTGCAACAATTTGACCAACTTCTTCACAAGAAAAATAGATTAGAGGAATTTTAGCTTTGTACTTTTCTTTGCCTTTAGGATACCTTCTTGCAAGAAATGCTTCAATGTCTTCAAGATCACTGTCAGAACTATCTTCCTCTCCATTTTTAGATTGTTTACCTTTAGACTTTATAGATTTCCTCTTGAGTGATAACTTGGCTTCAAATGTAGACTCAAGATTGCTAGAACTAGGAGTATAATTATCATAGTTATCTAGCTCAAATATAGTCAATCTTCCAAATAGAGCATCCAACGTTATCTTGTTATTTGGATCACATCTCATCTCTTGAATGGAAGATACTCTAATTGTATCAATAGGAAGAAGGGTTCTAAGTACCTTTCTTATGATTATTACATCTTCAAGTCTCCCTCTAGAGGCTTTGATTCTTTTAATATATTTTGAAATTTTTTCATCCTCTCCCATCTTCATCTAATCAAATTGAACTCTCAAGCTTTCTTCCTTGGCTCTTTTCACATTATCATTACCTCCATAGATATCCTTTAGTTTGTTCCACATGTCATGAGTAGTAGCACATCCTTTGACCTTATCAAATTCAACATAATTAAGAGCTAATGAAATGTCAATCATCATAATGTTATGATTTTTCTTTTCAAAAATCTCTTCCACAATCAATATTTTATTAGGAGCATTGTAAGAATTTTCCAAATATTTCAAACCTAAATCATTGATGGTTGTCAAGTGCAAGTCCATAAGTTCCTTCCATGCCTCAAAAGTTACCTCTATTTAGCTTTGGAATCTCTCTTCTATAAGACATCTAGATATTGTAGCTTAGGTCCTTGAAACCTTTTCTACAAGCACCAAAAGATATGATACCAATTGTTGGAAATACAAGAGGGGTAATTGAGAGGGGAGGGCTGAATCAGTTACCACTAATGTAAATCCTAGATCCCTTAGATATTAGCACAAAACATAGAATCTACAAAAAGCATTACTGTGGCTCGGTAAACACATAGGAACTCAGTTAATATTGATAATATGTTGTAACTTGGTAACCATTGAAATAGAAACTTTAACTCAAAAAATATTAAACATTCTTAAAATAGTATGTTATGATTAACCTTAATTAAATTAGTTGCATACACATGCAAAAAATAGCATTAACACAAGTAACACCAAGATTTAACATGGAAACACAATTTGTGAAAAACCACCAATTGCAACTAGTTATTGATTTTCACTCTTTTGAAGTGAGCCCTGTTAGGAGCCAACCCTAATAAAGGTTACAAAATATACTATTGGGTTTGACCCTATTAGAAGATTCAATCACCCTATTAGAAGTGGCCTAGTTAGAGGTCTTTAGACACTTCAATCTAGAAATGTCACCTTGTTAGAGGATTTACAAATAGTTATTAAGCCAACTTTGTTAAGAGATTTAGATCACTACTACAATGGTTAGAGAGTGCTAATAAAATGACCTAATTTTTTATACAATTCTATTGCTAATTTGAGATCTCAATTTTGGCTCAAATACTTGATCCTTCTTGATCAAATGTATCTTTGTAGCTCCTCAAGGATATTATTTTTATCCTTCTAATTTTCCTCCTCTAAGCATCTTCTATTCTTCCATATACTCACTCATTCAATTCTCAACTTGACCTTATACTTATATCATACACATTGTCAAGTCATTTTGAATATAACTTAGAATAATTAATAATCATCTCCTTAGTTGGCTAGAACCAAAAAATAAATCCATTAAACTCAATATGCCAAAACAAGTAAATTCTTCATTAGCTAACCCTTCTTAATAGACACTAACTTAGAAATGATTTTCTTGCATTAACCAAGTGAATTCAGTTAACATTGCATCTTCATAAACTTCCTTTGGTAACTGAGTGAGCTTAGTTTACACTAGTTTTATCCAACATTCGTTTGTTCCCTAAGTGAGCTTGGTTAACACTCAACTTCTATGAACTTCTCTTTGATGCTTGAGTGAACTCAGATGACATTACCTTCTAAATTTGGAAAACACTACCATGCTCAATAGACATAGGAAATTGTCCTCATTTCTTGAGTGAGAACGACATACACTAACTAGTAAAGATATAACATTTTGTGTAACATCAAAGAAAATATACAATTAACCATTTGTTTTCAATAGTTTGTTAGCTCCAAATTTTGGGGACATGTTCCTAAGAGTATTATTTTTTCTTTGAAGTTACTTAGAATTTTTTTTGGCATGAGTTTTAGTGGCACATTTTGTCTTCTTACAAATCATTTATATGATTCCATCATTTTGAAGATATTCTTGATCATATTTTTCAAAATAGAATGAGGAGATCTAATTTTTAGTTGAAGAAAGAGAGAAAAGAGAGGTTCCACATCAGCAAGTGAAAGTTCTTCAAGTGGAAAAATGGCAGCATCATAGAAGATCTAGGATTTACTCCATTATATTTAGTCTCTTCTCTTCTCTTTCTTTAGGGTTGTTGATGGTTGGATAGTTTCTAGATTATTTAGTAGAGCTCTAGCTATGATCCCACCATTCATGCCTAATAATTCTCTCTATCTATGAACAACATTAATCAAATTATAGAGATAGTTCTAGTTTACTCAATTGTTCCATGAATTATTTCCATGCATCATTTATGTATTTATTTCAAGGAAATTAATAAAATGCAACAAATGAGTTTATCTTCAGTTTGATTGTCATTGCTTATGTTGTTTGTAATATTACATGGTTTGTGAACAAAGAGCACAGACCCATTTCTAACCTATTTTAAGTTGTATGTTTTTGAATAGTTTTCTTGTGACTCAAGGAGTCATGTAAATGCTTGATTTACCATAATGGGGTTGCAGATTTCATGAAGGGATAGATTGAGTATGAGTTTCAGTCTTGATTCAGATGTTTGATTCATGAAGTGATAGGATAGATCTAGAGTCTTGATATATGAGATGTATCATTGATATCCAACGATGTATGTTTGTGGTATGTGGAATTACCCAATAGATAACGTATTGATCAGCTATAGGATCTATATGTTTATTTTTCATATCTTAGTTATGTTGAAATCAACATATTAATCAAAGTCTTTTCCCTTTAATGTTGAAGAGCTGAAAGGATTTTCCCTCACTTAGTTTATCAAGTTCATAGGTCATTTTATTGGCTATTTCATGCCTTTTTTATTTACATAAGCATAGAAGAATTAGGGTTTCAATCTACTTTAGCTAGATTCAAATATATGTTTGGTAACTTGTACCATATGAATGAATCTAAGGTTCACCTACCTAGGTCTTACAGAGCCTGAAGAAGAAGGACTATAGCCTTATAGTTAGCCTAGATGTCTAAATAGGTATGTTGAACACGGGAACTAGCTACCCCTAGATGTATTTGTTCCTATCATTAGGTTATTGAAAAATTATTAATTTAGGAGCCAACAATATGATATATATTTCTTAATCCAAATCACAATGAAGAAAGGTTGTTTTAACATCAAGCTGCTCCAAATGTAAATCTCCATTAGCCACAATACTTAAAATAGTGCAAATAGAAGTCATTTTAATAATAAGAGAGAATATCTAATCATAATCAATGCCCTTTTTCTATGCAAATCCTTTTAAAACTAACCTAACTTTAAATATTTTCTTACCTCCATCCTCTTCTTTCAACCCATAAACCCATTTATTCAATAGAATCCTTTTACCTACATGCAACTTTCATAAATCCCATGTCTAATTTTTCACCAAAGAGTCAATTTATTATTTAATCATAGACTCCCATTGAACCTTAGTATCCACCTACACAACTTCATCATAACATTTAGGTTCACCAGCATCAATTAATAAAATAAAGTAGAAAGAGGGAGAAAATCTTTCTGGAGGTCTACTTAGCCCTATTGACTATCTAACATTCACTAGGGTGTGTGGCATTTTTTGTTGTAGTTGATGCTAAGCATGAGAGATTATTGGAGCATCTTCCTTTTGAGTAACATCCAACACTACATAATAATTTTCTTTCTTATCATACTGCTACAATAGATCTTTGTACAAAACTTTGTCATCGAATATGACATCCCTACTTTTTACAATTTTACAATTTTTAAAATCCCAAATCCTATAAAAAAATTCATCAATTCCATATCCAAGAAATACACATTTCTTTGTATTATTTTTCAGCTTGGTTCTATTTTTACAATCTATATGTGCAAATGCTTCATAACCAAAGGTTTTGAGAAAAGGATAACTCACCTTCTTACTAGTCCATGCTTCCTCTAGAATACCATAGCCCGCAGGACTAGAGAGACCTCTATTGATCAAATATAAAAGAATATTGGTAGCCTCCACCTACATACTTAAGGGTAGCCCAACATGAAACCTCATGCTCCATTATTGTCCTATTCATGCATTTAGCCACTCCATTTGCATTTTTCATAACTAAAAATTCTTCAAATTAAAATTCTCAACCTTCATTTTACCATCATCTTCTATCACTCCCACTCAATCATGAGACTCCCACTCAACCATGAGACCTTCTTGTAGAGGATAGCTAAAATAAAAGTGATGATAGTCTAGCTATAATAAAATATGACAATCTAGCTAAAAATAAAATGGCAATAGTCTAGCTCTGATACCAATTGTTCGGACCAACTACACATAGAAATAATAGTTACATGCAAAAATTGTCAGTATTAGAAAATAATAAATTGAAAAGAAGAAAATAGAAGACATGAGGATTTAACCTAGTTCACCCAATCGCTAGACTATGTCCACCAATAATAGTCCAATATTATTATTATCCTATGATTAGAATCCACAATCCCTTACAGCTCAATACCACTACAAGAAGCTATAATATCATCATACATTATGAAATCTCTAACCCTAAGCTATTTTATACAAGTTTTTTCTACTTACAAAAATAGGGCTAGAATAAGTCATCCAATAAAAAAGTAGTGCTACCCTAGGACCCCACAAAGTGCACTGCCCCTTGACCCCATCTTAGGGGTGTTGCCCCAAAACCATAATAGAAATAATATAACGGGAAATTGTACCAAATAAACCTTTGAGTCAAATTAGGCTCCACATCACACTAATAATTTTTTTATGTTGGCATTCAACATTAACTTGTTGGCATACATTGTATAACCTAGTCTCTATTATGTTTGACACTAGTATGCACTTAGTACTTACTGACTCAGCTTGGACTAGAGTATTTGGTGACCGTAGAATTTCCTAGTAGTCACTATTGCTTGGTTTATACATGAAATATATGCAATTCTAATTACAAGGCTTGTACTATATAGGATGGCTCAATAACAGTAATGACCAACTCTACCAAATATATGACTAAGTGTTTGACACTAATAGACAACATGCTTTAGGGATCTATACTATAAATTTCTTTATTTTCATAGAGAGATTAATATATGAGAGTTTCAAGGGTGGACAGAGAGATTTATTTCCATGGAATTGATTCATCTTCTTCCATGAAGATTTTTTAAAGTGGACAAGATATCTCAGGTTGGATTTGTCTTCCTCTCTTTGTCTCCTTTCTTCTTCGATTAAATTTTCATAGGACTTGAGGTATGGATTGAATCTATTAATTTCATTATTTCTCTAATAAAATGTGTAACTATTTATATTTTCTCATTATGTATGATATTTATAATTTCTATTCCTAGTAGTTCTTTATAAGTTTGAATTCTTTTTGTGAAAATTGCCATGTATTTTCCTAGGCTTTTTAGCAACTAGATTTTGGAGATATATTTATTTAATAATATAAATTGAGCCTAGGTTTCTTTTTGGATGATGTTTTAGAAGGAAAATTTAGATATCTCACATGGGTAGCTCTCATATTTCCTTTTTAGGGTTTAATTAATGCCCTATTTTATACATTTTATTAGGCTATATCTATCCACTCAGGTTCGAATATTTTTGTCAAGTTTACACTACACCCTTAATATTGGTATATATAGGGTTATCAATAGTCAACTTGTGAATATACTAATCCTTAATTAAGTTATGTTATAATTGTTATATTATTATTTAGCTAGGTAGGTTGGCCCAGGTGTTATGTAGGGTTGTGTCTACTTAGCCTAAGCATAATTAGATGTATATATATATATATATATATATATATATATATATATATAGGAGGTTGTGAGTCTTATTTCAAGATTATACATGGTGAAGCATATTCTCATTGGAGATATTTGGAGGTTTCCCCCTTGAATTGGCCTATTTCTCTTAGTTATTATCAAGTATTTATAGAGTATTTCACATTATCTCTTCCATTTTGCAAGTTATTTCATCATGAGCATGATCTTGGTACCATAGAGGCAAGATTTTTTCTCAACATTAGAGGTGATTTTGGAAAGAGCACGACTTTTAGATTTTAGAAAAATAAATAAATCTTTTTAAATGGTTGTTGAAGACCATATTAAAGAAGCTATAATCCAAATTTTAGAGGAATTGGAGTAAATTTGAGAAAAACATCATAGAATTACTATTTTTACACATTTTATTAAGATCTACATATCTCACACATCCTGTCAAATTGCAGTACAACTTGTATTGGGGTTTCAAATACATAGTAGGGGAGCCTACATTTCAAGGATTGGAGAAATTGAAGCAAGAATAAATAAGTTACTACAAAATTAGGAAATTCTACTCTTGAGGGAGCAAATTTGCTAATTTAATGGATTCTTTTCTTCTAAGTAATGGCATCTTGTCCCTAGTAAGTTACAGTAAAAATAAATAAAGAAATCAAAGAATTTACATTTCATTCATGTGATTTATTTCAAAAATATTGGTTTTTGTCATGATGGGGCCTCCAACAAGAGGCAAAAATAATGCTACCACACCAGAGAAGTCCTCTGATAAGGATTGGGAAACTACAAAGGATAGTAATCCCAATGAGGAAATAAGTAAGAACAAGGAAGAGTTTAAGAGTGGATATGTGTGACCTATGAGGAGATATGTTAGATATATGAAGCATGTTAAATTCTTATATCAATGAACCAAGGAAAGAGTTCTTAAGTAATCAAGGTGGAACCTTCAAGTTAACTAATAATGACACAAATTTTAATACTCCGATGGGATCTACGTATCTTTTTCCAAAGGTGGATATGTGAAAATTTGATGGCAAGGATCCTCTAACATGAGTAAACCAAATGGATAATTTTTTTGAAGTACATCAAACCCCATATGGACAAAAGGTCAAGGTGACTTCCTTATCTCAAGAACTAGATCAATTCATTTGGTATTATTGGATTTATACTCATAGAAGGAAAAATGGTCTCACCATATCATGGTCAATTTTTACAAAAGAACTCCAAGCACAATATAGCAATAGTGTGATAGACAACTTTTTTATCCAACTTGCTAAGCTTCAACAAATAGGACTAGTTAAGGATTATATTCAACATTTCCAAAATATATCCTTAAGAGTGCATACAATTATAGAGGAGAAATTGAATGATTTATTAATGGGTGGTCTAAAGGATTACATTCAACATGAGGTACACATGTTTAGCCCTAGCTTAGTATTTATGAGTCATTTATATTGGCACATAGGGTAGAGGAGAAGTTCTTGAGTCCTAGGAATCAAGGGGCTAATGTGATAAGAGAAAAAGGATATTCAACACCTTCTCTTCCTCAACCCACTAGGTTTATTCCACAACAAAATGAGGAGAAAAGAGAAAAAGGGTTGTGTTTCAATTGTGGTAGAAAATATAGTCAAGGACATAAATGGAGTGAAAAAAATAATTCTATATTGAAGGTCCAAGTGAGGAAAAAGAGGATGAACCCATATAAGTGGAGGATAGGGATTCAGGTGAGGAATCACATGATACTCAACCAATCATTTATTGTCATGCACTCTCAATTTTCAGTACACCACAAGCTCTCAAGGTAGTGAGTTTCTTAAACAAGTAGAAAGTAATAGTGTTGATCAAATAAGGTAATACTCATAATTTCATCAAAAAAAATTTGAGAACTCTTCTAAATTATTTTATATATCCATCCCTAGAGTTTCAAATTTTGATTGGAGATGCAGGTACAATTAGTTATTTAGGGAAGTGTTATAGCATCAAATTATCCATGGGAAATTATCAACTTGATACCCCAATGTATGTGATATCCATGGGTGTGGAAGATATTATTTTGGGAGTACAATTGGTTACTACATTGAGAACAATTGAGATTAAATAACAAGAACAATTCATGATATTTTAATCAAAAGAAAAGGTAGTGGAGAAAAGGGGGTTGAAGGAAAAATTGACATTGAGGGTAAGCTCTCATCAAATGGAAAAGTTTCTTAAGAAAGGAGAGAATGGATTTGTGGCCTAGTTATGTTCATTAGAAGTCTCACAATCTAATGCTCTTACTCATCTAGATTTACAAGCAATAATTGATCAAACTAGTCACTTATTATTGGAGATATTCCTAAAGGACTTCCTCTAAAGAGGGATCATGACCATGCCATACAATTAGTTCCAAGGATCCAAACGCCAAAAATCAAGCTTTATAGGTACCCACACATACAAAAAAATGAGATAGAAAAAAATGTTGAGGAAATGCTAAAGCTAGGAATTATTAGGCATAGCCAAAGTTCTTACTCCTCACCTGTGGTGATGGTGCATAAGAAGGATGAAACTTGACACATGTGTCTAGATTATATAGTGCTCAACAAGTACACCATTAAAGATAAGTTTTTATTCTATTCATTGATTATTTTATATATGAATTAAATGGAGCTACATATTTTACCAAGTTAGATCTTAGATAATGTTATCATCAAATTTTGATTAAGGAGGAAGATATTTGTAAAATAAAATTTCAAACTCATGAGAGTCGTTATGATTTTTTGGTGATGCCATTTGGTCTTACCATTGCACCATCTAGATTCCAAAGTTTAATGAATTCCATTTTTAAGAATTTCTTGAGAAAGTTGTGTTAATTTTTTTTAATGATATATTGATTTATACAAAGGCTTGGGAAGAACATTTTCAGCATGTAGATCAAGCATTACAATTACTCAAAGATCACCAACTCTATGCTAAGCCATCCAACTGTACTTTTTTTGTTAAGGAGGTGGAGTGTTTGGGGCACATAGTTTCACATGAAAAAATTAATGTTGGACCTAACAAAATTAAGACTATTATGAAATGGCGTATTCCAAAAACCATTAAGAAGCTAAGGGTTTTCTTGTGATTGACAAGGTAATATAGAAGATTTATGAAGAATTATAGTCGTATAGTAGCCACCCTCACCACTCTATTAAAGAAGGATTCTTTTCATTGGAATAAATATGCTAATGTAGCATTTGAGAAATTGAAGAAGGCTATGTGTACAACTCTAGTGCTTACCACTCTGGACTTAACCAATGTATTCATTATGGAATGTGATGCTTCTGGAAAGAGGATAGGAATAGTTCTCATGCAAGAAGGTTGACCCATTTCTTTTGAGAGTCATAAATTAAAAGGTAAAAATGAACTCAAACCTATTTATGAGAAGAAAACTCTAGAAATCATTCATGTAGTTAAATAGTGGAGGCTTTATTTAATGGGTCGACACTTTCTAGGTTGAGATAGATCATGATAGCCTAATTATTTATACATTAAAAAAAACCTTAATTGGGATTTGTAGATTTTACTTAAGCTTAGGTAGCCCGTGAATACATCTATTTTATTGTAGTCTTGATTATGAAAAAAAAGCACCTTCTTCTGTTGCATTTTCTTTTTATATATATTTTCCTCCTCATTGGCTCTATATTAAGATTATGGATGCTTGCAAATGCTAAGCTCTTGTCACTACAATCATAGCTTTAAAATCAAATTTAATTTTTAGTTTCAAAAGGTTATTGAAATAAAATCTTTTTTGGAGTATTGGACCATATGATAAATTTATTAAGGAACCCACATTATATCTCCTCTTTAGCTACTAATGAGATAGTAAAATTATTTGCCAAATACAAGGTTATCTTAGCCTTAAGATTTTTGAAAAAATCTATGTTGTTAGCCTAACTGATACTTTGGTGAATGAACTATTTATTTAGTTTTCTTATTATTATATGCTTTTATAACCTTGTTTTAACATTCTTGGCATAATACCCTTATTATGTCAATTATAAATTAAATATTATAAGAGTAATCTATAGATATGTTTATCTAATAGCTCAGGTAAGTGATTCTCAGTTTTCTCCCATGCATATCTTTAATAGATACAATATTTTAATTGATTGATGGTTATAATATATTTTTCAACTATATTAAATGGTTAGATCTCAACTATTATTCCATATGTTGAATCTACTCTGTATTTATGAATATGTTTGGCTTATTAAATTTTATTAATACTATCATCTTATGTTGAGTGCCTTGTTTACAACTTCATGAAGTTTGTATTTGTTGCTGACACACTAATGTTTTTTCTTAGTCTGATATGTGTATTATCTTCAATACATTTTAAAACTAGTTTACAATAAATATGGTTGGCATGAAGGTGAACTTAATCTTACATAGTTTTTTTTAACATTAATTTATCCTATAGTATAATCTACCTAAGGGTATGTGCAAGATCATGGTGTGCCAAAAAGTGACAATCTAAAAAATATGTAGTTTTGAAATACATCAAAGCACTTCAAAATCTATTCCAACATTTTCCCCACCCATCTTGATATTAGACAAAAAAGATTAATATCTTTATAAGGCCTACTATATCTTTCAATACCAACCCTATATGTTCAACTTTAAAAACTTCCTTAAAATGTGTTTCTGGATTGTTCTTGTGTTTTTTTTACTTCAAACATGTAACCAACAACTTTTTTTCTCCAAAATTTGATGAAATGAAAAGTGTTTCTTAAGAGTTTTCTTAGCTTTCCATAACTATAAGGTTTGTCAAATTACAAGTTCAATAAATAATTATTACTTATTTTCTAATGGAGTTACACATAAAGTGCTCACTGACACACTACTTGAAAAATAACTATAACTTTCAAATGGTAAAAGATTTTTGAAATCCAAAAGATGCATCACATTCTATTTTTCTTCTACTATAAGGAAAAAAAGAAAAACTAAATTTCGTAAATTTTTGAACTAGTTAAGATTATTAGACATAGTTTTTTTACTCCAAAAATACAAAAGTAGAAAATTAATAATTAATAATTTATTTGGAATAAAAATACCCAAAAATATGTTTCATATCCAAGCATGAGTCTACTTCTTATATCTAGAATATTATTAAAAAAATATTATCATTTGATTTTGGTTAAGGTGGTCAAACATATGTCTACTTCTTATTTTTGTCCCAAAATTATTTTACTATTGCATTAAAATTCAAAATTTTGACCAATCAATTTTTATTTTTTTCAGATAAGGTCTAGTATTTTAGAAACTAAATTCAATTTCCTAGATATTCTTTTCTCTCAAATTTTTGATATAGAGTTTATGACAAGTAGAAAATTGTATGTCAAGTTGATAGAACCCTAATTTGTTGTTTTTTATTGCCACTTAAGAGCATAGTTTGGTTGACCGTGATCCTACCAATACCCATAAATAAATTAATTAATAATTTTAATTTTAAATATATGTTATTGTATTTATTTATTTACAGTATTATAACTAAAAGAGGGGTAAAAATTTATTAAGACAAAAAGAGAAAAAAAAAGGAGAGCTCAACAAGGAGCTCTATCCTGAGCAACAAGGTCATCTAACTCACAAGATAGATCCAATGGTAGCTTCCCTTTATCCACAATATTTGAATCTTGAACATCATCATAATCTCATTTGGCCAAACAATTAACATCTCTATTCCATTCTCAAGGAATAAAATTAAAACTAGAAGACTATAAGGAAGTACACAAGAGGGGAGTTTGATTACCAAGTGAAGCTAAGTGCCAAATAACATCCTCAAGCAACTGCAAAGTAAGAAAATTCACCACCACTTGATAGTCAAATTCATAGATAACCTTTTGTGATCCCCTCAAAAAAAATTGCTCCACAACATATAAAATGGCCAAGGCCTCCATGAGATTATTAGTATGCCAACGCTTATGAACTAAGAAAAGAAATTGAACTTCTCTAGAACAAGGATAATTTTAGTGGCTAACATTTGCCAATTGGCTAATCTTACTCATCAAGGACCCCAAATTTGGCTATTTTTTTGCACTTTTAGCGTGGTCATGTCACCTACACTTCATGAAAATTGTGTCTCATTCTTAGGCCAATTGCCAATAATAATAGAAAAGTATTTTTATTTTAGTGATGACTTTTCCAATGGAATCTAATTTTTCCATGTGGTAAATTAAATATGTTCACCTACAATTTCCAAGGGTTGTCTTAATCAATGGTCATATTCACAAATATTTGGTAATAATTTAAGTTAGGTTATACGTTAATTATTAGATTTGATATGTGTCTCCATTCCAAAGACATTCCCTAAAACTTTTAATCCTTTCTCACTTTGGGCCAAAATAGATTTGATTGGAAACATGTCTTTATTTTGGGGATTTTCTTTAAAACTTTGTCTTATTTTAAAAGTTTGGCCCAAAATAAGATATACATCATTGATTTAGGATTATCTGAAAAATATAAATAATATGGGTTGTATCCTCAAACCACTATTCAATAATTTGGAGGGAAATTGTAATAATAAGAGTAGGCTAAATTTAACCTCCAAGTTTTATAATTAATTTGGTTCCATATAATAATAATAATAAAATCATATTTTCTAGGTACATGTACATCTATCCATGATTTTATTAAATAATATCAGATTCGTCAAGAATTTATTATAGAATTTTCATATGATTAAAAAATATGTCAATAAAATTAAAAAATTTCTACTTTAAAGAGAAGATTTGCCAGCACAATTTTTTTTTCCCCTTAACTAATGTTTGATTTGCCAAAATTTTATACTTTATTCCAAACAAGGATTTCTTAAAGTTATCCCTAATCTAGGGCTCCATCAAGCCACACCCCTAATGCCAATATGACCAAGATTCCCTTGAGAATAACCATCAGTCTTATATTTTAAGAACTCCAAGTGGAGGAGGCAACCAATGACCCACATAGTTCACTAATCACTTCCCCTAATGTCTATGATGATTTGGAACATTACGATACCATTGACCTAAAACCCTTGAGAAATCATCCTAAAAATGAAAGTTAAAGTGATTGAAAATAGCAAGAACACTAGGATCAATACCTCCTTCTAACTTACACTTAACTTGAATAGTTTCTTGAAGAAAATGGGAAAATCTTCCACTAAATATGCATGACTCTAATCCAAAAATCTTGAAAGAATTGTCAGTTTCTCTCCAACCTTATATGCCAAAGAATAAAAGAGGGGCTAGCAATCCATGTAGCCTAAAGAGGTGAAGCATTCAAGGGGGTACTCCATAAGTGATCTGAAAACTTAGGCAAGAAGGAAGCATGCTGACAAGAGTAACCTAAAGCACTCCACCCAAGATGTCATAACTAGTTAGAAAATGAACAATGGAAAAAGAGATGAGAGATACACTCCTCTCCATTACAACATAATACAAAAAAAGAGGGACCTAAAATCCACATCTACAAAGATTATCCCATGCAAGACATATGTTGTGAGCCACCAACCACATAAAGAAATTACATTTGGACCAAGAAAAATTATTCTGAACTTGTTTCCACTAAGGGACCTCAACATCCCCTAATAGTTGTCTAGTAATCTCCTAATGTCCAACAATACTAGAATATTTACTAGATAGTGTACCAACCAAAGCTAGAACATCTGGCTCTAGCAGACAACAACAATCCCTAGAAGCCAACATCCTAAAAAGCTTCTAGTGATCTTTCTTTGAGCCCCTCGGAGGCCAATCTAATGAGTACTTCCATCTATATTTGGCAACAAGACCTGACACATAAGGAGTCTTATAATGAGCCACTTTATTCCATCTAGCAATAAGAAAAGAATCACATAGAGTCTAAAGATGAGGTAAATGGATAAGATGTGAGGGTTTCCATCCCAAGAATCAAACTTGTTAGAAATGGAAAAAGAAATCTGTAAATAAGCAACACCAGGAAAGAATCTTAGTGAGTAAATGCATGAAAAGGTATTACCATAAAATAGGAGAGAGAAAGCTTCAAGCTCCAACACCATGGGACAAGATATTTGGAAAGGGGAAAGCAAAGAAAACCCCTTGTGATATTATGAATGAGGCATGAAAAGCCTAAGAAGGAAGAGAGAGAGAGATAGAGAGCAATGCTCATACAATAATTGAGAAGAGGAAGAAACCTCATTGTTGTTGAATGAAAGAGGAGGGTCATCTCTTAAATAGAGATGAGAGAGAGGAGTTAGAATGTAACTCCCATGTCTATGAATGCCACCATTCATATGTGTGTGAGGCCAAGTGTGAGATTCCTCTTAAGGAGGAATAATCTAAAATTAGAAATTACAATACATATATTTGTCCTCACATATTCCACTAAATGACAAAATAAGATGTAGTGGAAAAAGGACAAAAAGGAATATATTAGGATACCTTGGCTTATATCCTAATATATTATAATAATAAATAAAGAAGGTCTAACCTTGGTTTATAAATACACCAAGGAAAGATTACAACTTCTAACACCCCCCTTTAATCTTTACTTGGGGTAATTACATCAAAGGGTATTAAACCCATAATTTACAAAAATCTGCAACTTAATCTTCAATATGAAGTAATTTGATAGGCTTCAAGCCATATGGAACATTTGTAGATCCAAGAGAAGTACATGAGTCCTTTGAATTTGATCAAGTGGAATCATAGACGCATCTTCATATGTGGAAAACCAAGAAGGTTCCTTGATGGATCACCTGAAAATCAAAGAACAACAAGACAAATATCCACAAGTAGAATTGCATCATATATGAAAATTGTTAGAAATGAAAATTCGAAATCCTTTTGAATAAGGATAATAAAAGTCTCATAGAGAAACAATGAGTAAAACATGTTACCACAAAACAATGGAGATAACCTGATATCAAGATAAATTATATGCTCAAAAAATTGTCAACAAGGACAAATTGAGTAAAAAGCTTGATCAATGCTCTCATGAAAAGTATATTATACTAATGCACGAATGACCACAGACAAGGCCAAATAATGATACTTGCATCAATCTTGCATTAATCACGTGGATGTAGACAGTCCACTTAATGAATCATCCCACTGCAAGTTAATGGGTGATCAATCCATAACATGCATGACTCATGATCTAAGCAATAAAGTATGTATATCATTATCACATTAATATATGAAAGTAAAGTAAAAGAGAGACATGCTGATCAAATTTGAATTATCATGATTTGTTAGGATAATCAAAAGAATAGATTATGAGGATAGAACAACATATTGCCTTCAAATTGGATCAAATCATCTGAATTTGGAGGGAAAACTCCAATAATAACATCCTCTTCATGGAGGAACAAAACATGGAGGGAAACTCCATAAAAAATATTATCCTATCAAAATGGAACAGATAGGATCAAATGGAGGGAAACTCCATATAAAATGAGTGCATACCAATATAGGATGGAGGGTTACTCCATGGGCCAGATAAGGAAACTATGTATCAGTTATACTGAGGGGACCTACATAGTTATCCTTGAAAAAATTTGCTCCCTATGCAACTCAAAACAAATATCATATAAAACATGTATATCAATGGTATAAAACCATAAAGTGCCAACATGGGCATAGAATAATGCTATAAAACCATAAAAGTGCAGCTATGGGCACATCAAAATATCAAAATGAAGGCAAATGTGTAAGATTACTCATAATCCAATGAAGTAAAATGATTTAAGGAAGATCAACTAAATATAGATATCAGGTATAAAACTCCATTGAGGGTAAACATGAATATTGAATTCATTTTGCAAAGGTATATATTAATTTCTGAATCATTATAGTCATAAATTATATATTTATCTGGGCATATATGTGGGCCCCCATATATACTCAAATAAATATATGAAAATAGATTGGTTAAAGAAAATAATCACCTTTCCATACTTAGTATTTTGGAAAGTCACAATTTATAAAAAGTCACAATATTTACCTTGGTTCAAAAATATAACCTCAAGGTAATAAGAAAAGATCTCCCCATTTTTCTCATACTATGCTTTCATGATGGAAAGTGATTCAAAAAGAATTTTTTTGAAATAAAACATTAAGAAAGATATAACTAAAAAAAAACTTAGTAATTAATGATAGAGGTCAGATCTGGCAGATAAGAATATACTAAAAAGAGTTAAAAAACTTTTTTTTTAAAAGTTCAATAAAAGCTTGTAATGAATGATTACCTGCCAAAAATAGGTTGACAAGAGGCAATAATAAAAGTAAATTATACCTCTATCAAGAGCTAAAAAAAGAAAAGGAATCTTGCATGAAAAGAAATCATTACCTCCAGCTGTGGCAGATTTTCCAATTGAGTGATTCCTGAAATCATAGAAAGCTTGAACAAAATATGTTAATAATTTTAACTATGAATGACATGGGTGCCTTCACATATTTGAAACAACCATCATAATTCCCTCCACACTAGCACATTCAATCTTTGCCTCAACTAGAATAAGAGGTCTTGATTCTATCTTGACACGGCCAAAAATCATTGTCTGCTGCCTGCCATGCATGTCCATGACAATCACCTCTTTGCCAAATTCTAGCTCAGAAAGATATGAGGTCTTTCCACCAGGAACTGCTATGTATGCATGCATAGGACCAGCATTCACGTGGAAGGGCCTACTAGCAATGTAGCTGGATTCCAAACAGTCCGAATGGACAAGAAAAATGCCTCAGAACTCCTTCACCAGGTCTCAAGAGACCTCCCATCGTGACCACGCTGCGGTACAGAAAAATCGGCCGCTTCAGTCCCCGTCATTCGACCGACTCCATGATAGAACTCCAGAACTTGGCAGCGATGGCAGAAAATAGTTCAGGAATAGCCAAAGAATCAAATAGCTTAAAGCATTTATACCATCTCACACAAGAAACACTCCACACAGAAAATTTAAGAGACGGTGGAGATGTGGCCACGTGAGTCTACAAGAGACACAAAAACAAACCTTGATTTATGCACATTTCAAGAGAAGAAGAAGGAAAGTCACAAGCTTCGAACCAGTAGTAGTAAAATATCTACTTAGAGAATGTAACTCAGGAGAAAAATGCAAAATGGAGACATTCCAAAAAGGGAAGCGAAAGAAGTATCGGTCGCAGTTTCGAGACACGGGAAGGAAGGTCAGTTAGCAGAATTATTTGTTTGTGTCGATTAGAGCCACAGAGCACCGACTTCTTTGAGCAGAGGCACAAGTGTGCCATTGATATGACAAGCCATGACGCGGTCCATTCCTCCAACAAGCTTTCTGTAGAAATTTCTTGCCGATGGTTCAAATAAATTTTTAAATTTTAAAAGAGATATATTCTAAATTCCAAGAAGAGATGAAGTTAGAATATAATGCACAAGCAAGCTTAGTGCTTCCTCCCAATAGATAAAACCAGCATCTAGTTGAGTAGATCATGGAAAAAAACAAAAAAAACATAGAAGCACGATATATAGTCAGAGAGCCATTTCTTAAAAAAATTTAGAAAACAAACTGTGAACGCTTTGGCAGCAAGCCTTCCAAAGGAGTTAGATCAAAAATAATAGAAAATAAGAAGTAACCTACACAAATTAGAGAAAATAGAAGTTAAACGGGTTTGGCGGTAAACTAGCCAAATCCAAAAAAAAAAAAAAAAATCAATTTCTTCCATCTTAAGAAGATTAAAGAAGAAATTAGTGAAATCTCTCTCAAGAGTCTCCTTCGAATCGTACCTTCATGCAAACATGCAAAACAAAGATTAAACTGCTCTGATACCATGTTAGAAATGGAAAAAGAAATCTATAAATAAGCAACACCAGGAAAGAATCTTAGTGAGTAAATGCATGAAAAGATATTACCATAAAATAGGAGAGAGAAAGCTTCAAGCTCCAACACCATGGGACAAGATATTTGGAAAGGGGAAAGCAAAGAAAACCCCTTGTGATATTACAAATAAGGCATGAAAATCCTAAGAAGGAAGAGAGAGAGAGAGAGAGATAGAGAGCAATGCTCATACAATAATTGAGAAGAAGAAGAAACCTCATTGTTGTTGAATGAAAGAGGAGGGTCATCTCTTAAATAGAGATGAGAGAGAGGAGTTAGAATGTAACTCCCATGTCTATGAATGCCACCATTCATATGTGTGTGAGGCCAAGTGTGAGATTCCTCTTAAGGAGGAATAATCTAAAATTAGAAATTACAATACATAGATTTGTCCTCACATATTCCACTAAATGACAAAATAAGATGTACTGGAAAAAGGACAAAAAGGAATATATTAGGATACCTTGGCTTATATCCTAATATATTATAATAATAAATAAAGAAGGTCTAACCTTGGTTTATAAATACACCAAGGAAAGATTACAACTTCTAACAAAACCAAAAAGAAGCCTTAAAGCCTCCCTTATATATCTAGAAAATAACCATCTTAACCAATTTAGCACCAATATTGAGAGTATTCCACACTATAGATCCATGAACTCGAAGAGGAAGCATGGAAAAAAACCATGGATCAAAACCTTCAAAATACTTATGAGTAATTATACAAGCCTAGAGGTGATTTTTGCTAGAGTAGCATCATTAGTAAAGCTTAGCAGCCAAAGCTTGGCTCCTCAAGATAGCAAATCAAATGCCAAGACCACCCTTCCTCTTAGGGCATGAAAATAGTCTCCCAACTAGTCAAACTCCATTTAAAGTTATGCAAATCACCACTCCAAAGCAATTACCAAGAAAGAGCATCAAATTCCTTAAGAAGGTAAATAGAAGCAACTTGAGCCATGCTTCTATAAATAGGAAGTGCATGAATAATAGATTAAATATGGCTATCATGAGAAGCAGTAGAGAGTTTTCTATGGGTCTAGACTTTATTTACCTTCTCCTAAATCTTTTTAATCAAATTCTACCAAAGGATTCATGGCTTCCTAGAAAAAATGATAGGAATGCCATGATATATCAAAAGGAGCTAACGAATCTAAAACCTAAGGATATTATCAGTCCTCCACTAAATAGTTTTGGAAGTGTTAAATAAATATGTAGAAGATTCACATTCATTAACTATTTGGCCTATCACCACCAAAGAAATAACCAAACTATGTCAGAAGGATTCAACTTTCTTGACTCGATCAATTTCTACAAGAGAAAAGTCATCAAAAAATTGAAGATGAGAAAGAGAAGGTAAACCATTACCCCAACACCACTGCTAGATAGAGTTTTGAGACTCCTAATACTTAATGAATCTTCCCAAACACTCAGCCATAATAATGAAAAGATAGGGGGAAAGAGGATAACCCTAGTGGAGACCCCAAGAAGCACCAAATAGCTGGGAAGATTGACCATTAAGAAGAATAGACAAAGAGGAAGAAGTGACATGGCTCATAGTCCAACTCACCCACTTTGAGCTAAAGCCAAAGGTAAGAATAATATTCCTTAGAATGCTCCATTTGAATATCATAGGCCTTAACCATATATAACTTAATAAACATAGATCACTTCCCTAAGCTAGCCATAGAGTAGATAACTTATCTAGCAAGAACCACCCCATCTGAGATTTGTCTTCCTAATTAAATAGAGGACTACTAATATGCTTAAGTTTTAGATTGGTTAGCTCCCTTTGATATATCTTTGCATTTGTATCATTATTTCTAGGTAGCCATGACTCGTCTTGTAGAATAAGGGGTCTTATAATGAGCCACTTTATTCCATCCAAAAACAAGAATAGAGTCACATAGAGTCTAAAGATGAGGTAAATGGATAAGATGTGAGGGTTTTCATCCCAAATATCAAACCAAAAAAAATCCTCAGAGCTTCCCTTATATATCCAAGAAAGGCCCATCTTAACAATTTGAGCACCAATCTTGAGAGTATTTCGCACTATAGAGCCATGAACTCCAAGAGGAAGCATGAAAATAGACCAAGGATCAACACCTCTAAAATAATTGTGAGTACTTATATGGGCCAAGAGTTGATTTTTCCTAGAGTACCGTGGCTAAAAAAACTTAACAACCAAAGCTTGGCTACTCAAGCTAGAAGATTAGAGTCCAAGACCACCCTCCTTCTCAAGTGTGCAAATAGTCCAAATGGTCAAACTCCATTTAGAGTTACACAAATTACCACTCCAAAGGAATTTCCAAGAAAGAGTGTCAAATTCCATGAGAAAGTAAACATGAGCAATTTGAACTATGCTTCTACAAATAGGGAGTGCATGAATAATAGATTAAAGAAGGTTAGCACAAGAAGTAGTATAGAGCCACCTATGGGTCCTGACTTTATTTACCTTCTCCTAAATATAGTTAATCAAATTCTTCTAGAGGAGTCGTGGCTACCTAGAAACGATTATAGAAATTCCAAGACATATCAAAGGGGGATAACCAATCTAAAACCTAAGGATAGTAGAAGAGCTCATCTGACATGAAGGTGATCATGACCCCTCTCACACTAGACTATGCTCAATTTTTTTCTCTCTCTATTTTATTGGATGTCATGAGAGATTATCCCAATTAAACCTCACTCAAGTCTTTGTTGATCCTAGCCAATGGTGAAGATAAATCATTCAAGTTTGTGCTTGACAGTTTCCTAGAGTATTATAGTTGGGGCAAAGGTCGTAGCAACTAGAGGTTCGATCTATTCTTGAGATTTCATACAAGGGAGATCCATCTAGTGCACTATCTATGATACTAGAAAAGGTTCTCATGGTCTAGGATGTGAGGTATTTCTATATCAGAAATATTAGAGAGGTAGGAGATATGGAGTTAAGAGATGCCTATAGTAAATTATGTGATAATGAAGTTTTGAGGGAAGATAATAAAATTGTTGAATAGAAAGCATTAACATGTGCCCTAGATTTTCCTCAAATGTTTAAGATTAAATGGATTTAGATTGTTCTGAGCTATATATATGAAAATTATATTTGGTTGGAAGATGGACCAATTAAGATCACAAAGAGGATTATAAATAGAGTATTAGGGTAACCTACCCTAGATCTACCTAAGAGTATGCAAAGTGATGCAAAATAAATTATTGAAAAGAATATAGACATCATGTGGAATAAGATAGGGATGTCTATTGATACTACTTTAGATCCCTTAGTTGTCATTGTAGTGAGAGTGATAGCTCACAAGTTCTTTTAGTCTAGCTGACCGAATAGTGTTTAATGTATGGCAATAGATTTGGGTTATAAGATAGTTAAGATAGATTATTTTTATGACCTTGCTGAGTTACATCTATAGCATCTATCAAAGAACTTGGAGGCCATCAAGAGGGAAAACATTGCATCATGCAAGTTTGGTTATTTACTTATTTGCATATTATTTTATGTGCAACACACATTCCCCACCTCTAGAAAAGTTTCTTGGAAGATCAATAGGTCAATTGCATAGCAGATTTCAAAATTTATTGAGCACCTTGGAGATAACTTTGAGTTAGTGATGACTAGATATTTTTGAGGATTTTAAGAAATCTATGAAATAGAGATTGAGGATTCCTATATCATTAGTGGAACAATATTATAATTATGTTTTTTTCCTAGTGGATGTAGACCACACATATGTGCAAGCAACAATTCCCACAGTCATATGGTTGAAACCCTTGCCATATGAGATCAATGTGGATGAAGCCTCTATAGAAATAAAAAATTCATTATTAGAAGACATTGACAATACTAAAACCTCATTTAAAAGATATAAGGAAACAAAATCCAAGATAACAATGATTCAGAGAAAACTATAGTTCTTAGGAAGAAGAACAAATTGGTTAAGAAGATAAAAGGGAGATTTGGTGAAGGTAGAGAAGGAGAAGATGATGATGATGATGATAATGAGGTAGAACAAGGTCAAGCCCCATTAGAATTAACACAAGGCCTAGGTGAAGATCATGGTGAAGATACAGAAGGTGTCAAGGAAGATGAATCCAAGGAAGAACCTAAGGAGCAGACCAAGAAGCGAAAAGAAAAGAAGCAGACAATAGAGAAAATTGAGAAGCCTATGAAGAAGCCACAATATAAGCCATTTGTACCTATAACTAGATCAAGGAAAAGGGCAACAACTATTTAGGATATAGAAGTGACAAAGCCTAAAGTAAAAAGACCAATTCACATACCAGAGCTAAGTGAGCCTACTAAGAAGACCTACAAAAGACTAAGAAAGAAGTACACACCTTAGAAGGATTTAGATGAAGAGAAGAAAAATTCAAATGACATGAGTCAATACAAGGTGGTAAACCATAATCTCTCTTCTAAAATTGATAATTTTTGTGAAAATGTTACTAAAAATGTAGATTTATCTAGTTTCACACATGTAGATTTTGATAAGTTAGGAAATTTTGATAAAATAAAGTTGAGGAGGCCATATATGACATGATGGACACATTCAAGACAACTCATCTAGAAATTGCCAACTCTCTACCCAAAAGTCTTTATAAAAGAGTTGAGCAAAATTGGAAATACATCTTACAAATAGATAGACAAATCATGGAATCAACACTAGCCCAAGTGATGCCTAAATTAGATTAGAAAGATGATTGTGAAAGCATAAAGAGAAATAAATGGAAATGTTCCCCCAAATACAAATCTTTAGATATTTTGAAGAAAGACATAGAAGGCATGGTAACCATAAGTGTAAGGAAACTCAGGTGCAAAAATAGCTTCCTACACTAATCTCATAAGGACAGTATGATGCAAATCCTATTAAAATCTTCTACACTTACAAATTCAATATCATGTAAACAACAATATTGCAACCAACCATGCATATAGAAAATAGATAGAGAAAGGAACATATAACACAAGGATTTGCTAGTGGGGAAAAACCTTTCAGTAAAACAACCCCACCACTTCAGAACTTGCACAATGTATTATCTTCAACACGAGGTTACAATACACTTGCAATGAAAGTTCAACATCAACAACAGAAGACTCTAGTAGCTACTCGCAGTACCAACAATACACCTTTTTTGCATCGAATCTCTTCGCAACCCTAAAAAATGCTTATAACATGCGCTTCACTTTAGGGCTACTCCCAAAAGGTAAACCGTTTTAGGGTTTTACCATTCTCCAAGAAAATAGGAACCCCAAAAAAAAATTCATACAGTACTCAAATATCTTAGTTTCCACATGTCTTCACCTGTCATTCAATCTTCCTAACATAGCTCTTACATGTCATAGGAATCTGTCATAACTGTTTTAGTCATCATCTCCTTACACACAATTCAAGATGTCGACACATCAACATTATTTGCAAGAAATACATTTTACAAAATAAATAATAAGAATAGGAATTATACAAGGTTGAGACACCTTATTCCTAACATTCTCCCACTTGTCGAACACCTTGTAAGAGCAATAGGAACATAACAAGAACTAACCGCTATAGGCTGAAAGGCCCATAGACTCTGAACACCATCTGAACTTCTTAGTGCCCACTGGTTTCATTAATGCATCTGCAACATTCTTCACAGTATCTACCTTTTCCAAATTTACCTTTCCATCTTCCACCATATCTCTCACAAAGTGATACTGCACATCAATGTGCTTCGTTCTGGTATGGAAAGTTGGATTATTTGCAAGGAAAATAGCACTCTGACTATCACACCAAATAGTAATTTGTTCTGCATCAACAACAACATAAGAACACAATCTCTTAAGCCAAATGGCTTCCTTAAAAGCATGAGTAGCAGCCATGTACTTAGCTTCTGTAGTGGACAAAGCAACCATAGGTTGTCACTTGCTCATCCAACTGATGGCACCACCAAACATAGTGAACACATAAGCACTGGTGGATCTCCTACGGTCAATATCACCTACCCAATCTGAATCCACAAACCCATGAATATAAATTGAATTCAGAGATCTAGAAGAGTTACCATAATAACATATGGAGTAATCTTATGTACCCCTCAAATATCTAAATACTCACTTAACTACATCCCAATGTATCTGTCCACGATTAGCCATAAATTGACTCAGGACTCCCACTGCTTGGGCAATGTCTGGTCTAGTATAGACCATAGCATACATAAGATTGCCAACTGCACTAGCATAAGGTACTCTACTCATGTCCTCCACCTCACTAGGAGATTTTGGAAAATCATCTACAGATAATTTTGTTCCCACAGGAATAGGAACACATAGTGGTCTACAATCTGCCATGTTGAACCTGTCCAACACAGACTTCACATACTTACTCTGACTCAACCAAAGTTTTCTGTTAGATCTGTCTTTACTAATTTCCATACCCAAGATGTACCTAGATACCCCAAGTTCTTTCATCTCAAGCTGTGCTAACAACTGAGATTTAAAATCAAAAATCATACCCTTACCCTTCCCAAATAGCAACATATCATCAACATATAATGCAACAATAAAAAGGCGATCATTTTCAATTCTGAAATAAACACAATGATCTGATTTTGATCTTACAAATCCAATTGACAACACAAAGGCATCAAACTTAAGGTACCACATCCTAGGAGATTGCTTCAAACTATATAGAGATTTCTTTAATCTGCAAACTAAGGATTCTTTACCTTTAACAATGTAGTGCTCAAGCTGTGACATATAAATCTCTTCCTCCAAATCACCATGAAGGAAAGTTGTCTTCACATCCATCTGTTCTATCTCTAAATCATATGATGCAGCAAGAGATAACATAAATCTAATGGATGTCAACTTTGCAACAAAAGAGAATATTTCACCATAATCTATTCCCTCTACTTGTGAATCCCCATTTGCAACCAATCTAGCTTTGTACCTTTCAACACTTCCATCTGCATAGAATTTCTTCTTGAACACCCATTTATAGCCAACAAATTTTCTCCCTTTAGGCAAAGGTACAAGGTCCCATGTTTTGTTTTTCTCTAATGAAGCCATCTCATCATCCATAGCCTCAATCTAGGAACTTGCATCTTCCATGCCCAAAGCCTCTTTCACAAATCTAGGCTCATCAGTGTTAGTAATCAAAGAAAAAGCACAACTGAAATCTAAAATAGAATAACCAAACCTTTCTGGTTGCTTTCTTTCTCTCGTGGATCTCCTCAAGGGTTGAGGTTGAGGTTGTTCTTCCTCTTCTTCTGAACTATAAGAGCTGCAAGAGCTCTCCTCATCATTAGACCCAACATGGTCTCTCTGTTTAGTCTTCTCAGGGGTAGGAGATAACTGAACAACATCTTTTTCCTTTTCTTTTTCATCTGGTTGTAGCACAATAGGAGAAGATGTTAGCTCTCTAAAAATAACATTTCTACTATACAACACCTTACTAGTCACAGGATCCCAAAGCTTGTATCCTTTCACACCAGCGCTATACTCAATGAAAATACATTTAACAACTTTGTTGTCCAACTTAGATCTTTTCTCCATTGGAACATGTGCATAAGCTTCACAACAAAAAACATGAAGATGTCTAATTGAAGGCTTCTTACCAGACCACACCTCCATGGGTGTCTTACCAAAAAGGGCTGATGTAGGAGATTTGTTAACCAGATAACAAGTAGTGGCCATAGCTTCGGCCCAAAACCTTTTTTCTAAACCAGCTCCACTAAGCATACTCCTAGCCTTCTCCATCAGTGTCCTATTCATTCTCTCTACAACTCCATTTTTCTATGGGGTATATAGAGTTGTCTTATGCCTCTCGATACCTTGTTCTTTACAGAACTGTTCAAACTCTACTGAGCAAAACTCACCACCATTGTCAGTTCTCACACACTTATTATTCTTACTAGTCTGATTCTCTACAAGGGGTTTAAATTCCTTGAATCAACTAAAGACTTGTGTCTTACTTTTAAGGAAGTAAATCCATGTCCTTCTACTGTAATCATCTATAAAGATACAAAAAATATAGACTTGGAGATTGAAGGAACTTTTACAGGACCAAATACATCATAATGAATAAGATCCAAAACATCAAAAGATTTGTGAGAACTAGAGTAAAATTGAAAACAATTTTTTTTACCATATACACAGTGTTCATAGAAGTCAAACTCAAGATTGCAATCATTTAACCCCTCAACGAGATTTTTATTTTTCAGGGTTCTGAGACCCTTCTCACCAATGTGACCAAATCTCAAATACCACAATATTGTCTTTTCTGCAAGAAGCTTTCCTTCCAAAGTGTTTGCACCCTTAGGTACACTTGTTTCACTAGCATCAGAACCACTAACCATAGTCTTCTTTACTGCTCATTCAAATGGTGGGGATGAAGTGATAGCTACTCTCTTCTTTGAAACAGAAGAACTATTACACTAAGAAATGTGTGCATCAAGCTGAAAAAAAGTACCTCTCCTAGTACCCTTAACAAGCACCATAGCTCCTCTCATCATCTTACATCTATCTTTAGAAAAAAAAAATTGCACACCTACATCATTCAGCATACTTATAGATAATAGGTTTCGTGCCAAACTTGGAATGTGTATAACTCCATTGATTCCCTTTACTTGTCCATCAAGAAATTTGATAGTGACCCTTTCACGTCCAACTATCTTTAGGTGAGAATCATCACCCAAGTACATCTTTCCACCATCAAACTCTTCATATCTTGAGAACCATTTTTGATGAGAGGTCATGTGAAAAGAAGCACCCGAGTCAACCAACCACACACCATCAAATGCATGGGCTGCCAAAGCTATGATGAATGCATCACCATCTACTTGAGATTTTTTAGAACTAGAATCTGAGGCTTTCTTCTTCTTCTTAGGCTCTTTATAGTCTTTATGGAAGTTCCCAGTCTTATCACAGTTCCAACATTTTTCCTTGGACTTATTGGAAGTCTTTGACTTCCCACGAGATTTGGATCTACCCTTATTGTCAGACTTATTGTCATTTTTCTTCCGTCTTTTCGTGGATCTCCCATGAACAGCAAGGGCTTCTTTTTCTGAAACAGAATCCTTTCTCCGCATCTCCTCTGATAGCAGTGAAGACACCACATCATCCATTTTGAAGGTGACTAATGTGCTTCCAAGAGCCATCACAAGATGGTCCCATGAATCCGATAAAGAACACAAAAGTGTGTAGCAACGATCCTCCTCCTCTAACTTGACATTAGCTGATGTCAACTGTGCAACCAGAAGATTAAATGCATTTAAATGAACTGTTAAGGATCCACCTTCCTCCATTCACAGAGAATACAACTTTTTCCTCAGGAACAACTTGTTCACCAAATATTTAGCCTGATACACGGCCCCAAGTCTCTCCCACAAACTATATGCAGTTTTCTCATCTAGAACATTCAGAAGGACTACATCGGTTAAACAGAGTCTTATGAGACCCTTAGCTTTACGGTCTTTGATATCCCAATCTACTTGAGCTATAGTTGTTGGTCTTGTAGCACTTGTAGTCACTTCCCATAGGTCACGATCTTCCAACATGTCTTCCATCTTGAGTTTCCACAACTCAAAATTAGTGCCATTAAATTTCTCCACCTTCATTCTTCCATAGGATGAACTCGCCATCTTAATCTGCAAATAAGATTTAGGATGCTCTACACAAGACTCCCACTCAACTTGAGATTAGCTCAAAAAACCCTACCCAACAACTAGGATCAAAAGTTGATCAAGCTCTGATACCACTTGTAAGGAAACTCAGGTGCAGAAACAGCTTTCTACACTAATGTCATAAGGAAAGTATGATGCAAATCCTATTAAAATATTCTACACTTATAGATTCAATATCATGTAAACAACAATATTGCAGCCAACCATGCATACAGAAAATAGACAAAGAAAGGAACACATAACACAAGGATTTGCTAGTGGGGAAAAACCTTTTGGTAAAATAACCCCACCCCTTCAAAAACTACACAATGTATTATCTTCAACACGAGGTTACAATACACTTGCAATGCAAGTTCAACATCAATAATAGAAGACTCTAGTAGCTACTCGCAGTACCAACAATACACCTTTTTTGCATCGCATCTCTTCGCAACCCTAAAAAATGCCTATAACATGTGCTTCACTTTAGGGCTACTCCCAAAAGGTAAACCGTATTAGGGTTTTACCATTCTCCAAGAAAATAGGAACCCCAAAAAAAATTTTGTATAGTACTCAAATATCTTAGTTGCCACATGTCTTCACCTGTCATTGAATCTTCCTAACATAGCTCTTACGTGTCATAGGAATCCGTCATAACCGTTTTAGTCATGATCTCCTTACACACAATTCAAGATGTTGACACATCAACATTATTTGCAAGAAATACTTTTTACAAAACAAATAATAAGAATAAGATTTATACAAGGTTGAGACACCTTATTCCTAACAATAAGTTTATCAATTTGGAAATCTATCTATGGGTTATCCACTCCAATAATTATAGAAAAGGGTGAGAAAGAAAGGAAAGAACCTAAGTAGAATGAGGAAGAGAAAGAAAAGGATGAAAATCTAGTCAAGGAAGGTAATGTGGAAGGAAATGAAGGAATAGCAAAGGAGGTCATAGTTGAAGATGAGAAGTAGGATTTACAAGTGTCAAGTGTTAGTCCTTCACATATAGACAAAGAGAGTCAGTAGGACTTAGCTATTATTGTCAAGGATTTTTCTGATTATTTAGCATAGAATGTGAATCCTTTGACTGAGGATGACTTTGAGAAAATCCTAGAAGACTCTACAAATGCACCAATGATATGCACAAATCCTATACTAGTGAGAGTTGATGAATTTCATAAGGCAAAACTTGCCTTCATAGGGGAGAAACCAAAACACACATCAAATGTTCCCCTACCATCTATAGAGGTGAAAGAAAAGGAATCATAAGATCTATCAAAAGATCAATGTGTAAAACAAGATCAAAAAGAGGTTATGCAATTGACACCATCTGCAATACCCATAGTTGTATTTAAGATGAAAGAGGTGGCAACACAATCTATAGACACATCAATGCAAAGCCTAAACAATTTAGGTTTATCAATAGCAGTAACTATTGAGAAGGATGGAACTGGAGTACACATAGGTCAAGAAACAAGTCCTATACGTAATCCACCATCTCAAGGTGTAATAGAGAAGGAATATGACAATACTAAAGAGTTGGATTGACTACTAAGCCTAAAAAATAGATTTCTATATAGATACTAGTCACATTTCTAGTTTCTACATCTCCTCTTAGCAACCAAACTCTTTAGTGGTCAATTACATAGGATAAACCACTATAAATATCAGGGCTAAGTTTCATCACACCCAAGAGTACTGAAGTTACATTATTCAAGGATGTAAGTTTAGATGTAGTGATTGAGCTTCCAATGTTTGATTTAAATGCAATCACTATTTAAGAAATGTGTATTCTACAAGAAGCTCTACAAAAGAAAAAGAGACAAGAAATATTGAGGAGGGAATAGAAGCAAAAGAAAGTCTTGCATGACATTAAAGGCATATTCATTGATTATTTTAGCCTCCTAGAACCAAATGAAAATAAACCTATAATAGAGAAACTTGTCACTATTATGGAAAAGATACAAGATAAAGACCTGGACTCTAATGTAAAATTATAAGAATGGTCAAAAAGAAAGTTTCAAACAAAGGGTTTGGACAAGATATCTACTATTATTGCACTTAGATAGGTAAATATAGCAACCAAGATGGACAGTGTGAAGATAGTGTTAGAGAACATCTTCTCTCTATACATGAAGTTATGAAATATTTAATTATTCACATGAGAAACCCAAAGGGCTATTGACCAATTGTAGAGAGATCTACAACTCATAGGTAATACTTTAAAACTATCTCCTAGTCAAACTCAAAGACACTTTCAGATGTTATTAACAACTTAGATTAGGCTTGTCGAGTTGCAAGAAACAAATGCTAATATTAGATCTACTCTTATCATTATCCAGTCAATGCTAACTCATCACATGTAAGTCTTGCATAAGGAACTAGCCTATGTAGAAACTTTAATGAAGAAAGATTCTCACCTATCAACACATGATGCCTTAGTTAACCATGTTTCCTAGTGAGACATATAGTTTCAATCTCTAGGGGTAGCATGCAACAATAAGGATGTAGAATTGAAGATAATTATGGAGCTTCACAAGCCATTTTTGGACAAACACACAATTAGTGTACAACCCAAATAAAATTGTGTCTAAAAAGGGGGTCTTATGAAATTTTGAAGGAAAATGTTTGTCAAGGTAGATATCTATTCTGTAGGAGTATTAGAGTAGAAACAAAAATGAAGCATTTACTCAAGGGGAGTAATAAATTATGGGAGAAACATCTTTTTTTTATAAATTTTGAATTTTTAAAGTTTTGAATATGAGTTGAGTAACGAAGAATATATTGTATGAATTATGCATAAGATAAGGATGTATATGTCATGAAAAAGATTTTTTCCACTCATGTCAAAGGGGAAGATTATTAATCTCATATTGGTTTTGACAAGGCAGTGACAAATCGCTTAGTTATAATCTAGTAGAATTGCAATGTATGTCAAGTGATCAGAGCGAGTCGAGCAAGAAAAGAATGTCAAGCGTAAGTTGCCAGCCAATACATGTCGATCAATATGGAAAGTTGGTGTCAAGTCACTCAAGTGTTGAGCAATCTATACAAGCTGAGTGATTTAGATGTCGAGTAAATAGAGTGTCAGGCTATTTAGAAGTTGAGTTACAACATTTGGAGCATAGTGAAGTTTGGGCATCAGACTTTGGATGTCAAGTGAGAATTGTTAGAATTCTTTAGAATAACTGAGAGGTGGGGGGGGGGGAATCAGTTATTCAAAGTCCAAATGCCCTATTAATACTTTTTCACTACTT
This sequence comes from Cupressus sempervirens, assembly GCA_028749045.1. NCBI lineage: Eukaryota > Viridiplantae > Streptophyta > Pinopsida > Cupressales > Cupressaceae > Cupressus > Cupressus sempervirens. The sequence continues at coordinate 826,363,812 of CM053789.1, forward strand.
TTTATGAATCTGTACACTTTTCATCCATCCAAACTTTTAAATCAACCATATTAGCAAGTTACTATTAGAATCTGAAAAGATTAATAACCCAGAAAACTAGTGCAAAGAGTAAATATCTAAACTATGAATGCAAATGATACAAAATCAAAATAGCATCATAGAGGTAGTCTCCAAGAGAGTAATGCAAATGCTGGAAGCAAAATAGCATTAAGAGGATGCAAAAACAAGAGATCCAAATACAAGCCAGGTAGCATGCTTATATAGGCTAGGAAGAGGGAGGAGGTGGAAACACCAACCAATGAGGAGCAACCATCTATCGGACTAAAGATAGCAAAGTATCTTCTCAAGATAGCTAATGGATGCTCACATGTAGGAAGGTGACACCTCACAACCATTCACCTAATAAGACATGCTTTATTAACCTAAGCGAGATTATTAAAAGTGTAGGAAAAACCTAGCAAAATAGGAAAAATAAAAAACTACACTAACACCCCCCCATAAGTGAAGCTTAGGTGGATGCTAACCTAGCAAAGCTATGAGAGCAGGAAAATGGGTCCCAGCAACAAGGCTTGATCAGGTACCCAATACAAGAAAAAGAACTAGATGAAGGAAACTAAGCCTCTAATCTAGGAAATGTCCCAAAGAGAGGAACACAAAAGAGCATGAAGCATCTCCGAAGCATGAAGTTGCAAACTCTATCAAAATGCTGATCTGTAGAACCTCCATGGAAATAGAAGGCATGAACCATCAACCAAAGAAGCATAGAACAACAAGTGAACCCCCCCATAATGTTGAACGGGGAGAGGGGTGATAGGAACACTAAAATGCAATGCCAAAAACATCTGCAAGAAGAAGAATCGGGAACACCAATAGTGCAATAGAAGTACAAGCACATGATAAAGGGTGGTGTCACCAACACACGGCATGGGCTAATGTCATGGAGGAAAAATTCACTTGACAAAGGTGGATGAGCACAAAATGCCAAAACATCATGACTCCCCGTGGCACTTTATAACTGAGTGTGAGTACAAACAAACACAAGGTGTACAAGATCCCAAATATGCAAAAGTAGGCACTTTATCTCAGTACATTTACAGAAAAAAGAATGCAATAGAATAGAAGCATACAATGCTCAGAAGTTAGAAAGAAGAGTGAGCCAAAATAACAGAAGAAGAGATTTCAGGACCTGTAGAATCCAAGTAATCTGCCAGAGTGTGAAAGTGCAAAACTTGAAGGAGAAAGAACTTGGAGTAGAATCTTTATAAAAGACCTCTGCAACTAAATAACTCATAGAACCAGCTTTCCAACGATATCTGGCAAGCCCAGAAAAGAGTCTGAATGAGTGAGATATGGCTCCTGGAAGGAAAAAAAGAACATTTGGCTTTGACTACCAAAAAAGGCAACCAGACTGTAGCAAAAATCAAAAAAACCTATACCATCATCTCCGTCTCAGAACTAGCTTTCCGATGCATTTTTCGGATCGAAAAAAAAAAGTCCATATGCTCAAGTTACGGAAGAAAAATCGACAGGGCCTCCTCATGAAGAGCATATGCTAAAAGTGAAACTTGGGCACAATAATCAAGGAAAAAAATAGCACCACTACGATCTACTCGAAATATCATGCACTTTCAAAAAAAGAATCGCCTCGATACGAGGTCATATGAGAAAGTTATGATCCTTCGAAGTTTCCAAAATGATAACTGTACACAGTCACGGCTGAAAATCTATGATTTTTGAAGAATTCATGCATGAAAATCAAAAAACAACTCCACTAATGGATAGAGCACAAAAAAATAGCCAAGTTCATAACAAGAATCATCAAAATCAGAGTCCGTATGAGCAAAAATGAGACATTTGAAAACTGTGTTCAAATCTACAACTGCCAATGGAGAGGGGTATGGCTGTAGCTTTGCATGCTCGATTTTGCAAAATATACAACTTGCATGCAAAATCTAAAAGATACCCAGATGGATTTTCGGGGTTGCGAACAAAATCGAAAAAGCATTTTTCTTTTTGATGTACAGAAGATTCTACTGTAGTGTAAATTGGATGCCTTTAACAGTAAAAAATGGCTCCAAAAATTTAAAAATGACCCTAGCAACCAGAATATGACATGCAAATGCTGGATCAGCTTCCTAAGTCCATCAATGGCATGCTGGAACCTACAATACTGATTGAAAATTCCAAATATGCAAGTTAGTTGTCAGATTTGAGATTGAAACCCCAGAGAAAAATTGTTTTTGTCAAAACTTTTCTGATTCTCAAGATCACCCAAAGATGCAAGAGAAGAGCATACTTCGTTTTTCAAAAAACTACAATAAATTTTATTACCGCCCCTTGAATCTCTCAAATAAGGAAACTAAAATCTACTCTTGCACATAGAAAAGCTCTGATACCATGTTAGAATCTGAAAAGATTAATAACCCAAAAAACTAGTGCAAAGAGTAAATATCCAAACTATGAATGCAAATGATAGAAAATCAAAATAGCATCATAGAGTTAGTCTTCAAGAGAGTAATGCAAATGCTAGAAGAAAAATAGCATTAAGAGGATGCAAAAACAAGAGATCCAAATACAAGCCAGGTAGCATACTTATATAGGCTAGGAAGAGGGAGGAGGTGGCAACACCAACCAATGAGGAGCAACCATCTATCAGACTAAAGATAGCAAAGTATCTTCCCAAGATAGCTAATGGATGCTCACATGTAGGAAGGTGACACCTCACAACCATTCACCTAATAAGACATGCTTTATTAACCTAAGCGAGATTATTAAAAGTGTAGGAAAAACTTAGCAAAATAGGAAAAATAAAAAACTACACTAACAGTTACAGTAAATCAACATGCAAAGATAAAACATGCAAGATCAACACATGACACAATGATTTACATAGAAACCCAATTTGGGAAAAACCACCAGTAACATGCTACTTGATTCTCACTCTTCTGAAGTGATGCCCTGTTAAAAGCCTGCCCTGTTAAAGGATTACAACACACTGTTAAATGTGACCTTGTTAGAGGATTTCACCAAACTGCTAGGAATGGGCCTAGTTAAAGGACTTTAGAACATTCACCTGGAATGTCAACCTATTAAAGGATTTATCTCATGGTAATTAAACCAACCTAAGTCCATAGGATTTAAACTTTACTATTACAATTGCTAGAAAGTAACGATAATGATCTTTTGATTTGATATAACTTACAACATACTTTGTAGATTTTAGATCACACTTTCAGTTCAATACTAATGCTTGGCTTCAATCACTTCAGCTCTGACTGGTTGACTTCTTCTCAAGCTTCGTCTCCTTGAGTCTTCTAACTCATTGTACCAATGCATCCATATCAGGGGTCTTCTTACCGAAACAGAGTCACTATGCTCTCTTATCTCCTTAGCACCTCCTTCAGCATTTCAAGTTTTCATGCTTGACCGCCTTTATCTTTTTCATTAACTTATGACTCCTTAAATAGAAATTTGATTTGCCTTTGCCACTCATTTCTCCCTTTTGAATTTTAGGGTTTCAAATGGATTAGGTAGGATACAATGTATCTACCTCATATCTTGTTCTTATCTTCAAACTTCATTAGTTGTATTCTTAAAAATGTTTTACATGGTGTTCTACACCACCAGCTCATCATTCTTATCTTCCATTTTAATTCACAAACTTCTAGATAACAACCTTATTCGCTTAGATCTGGTGAATCTTCAATTTTCAAAATAATGTAGCAACTTGGCATTATTGGTTTTACTGGTGCTCGGCATCTTTGTGTTACTCGGCACTATTGGTTTTATTGGTGCTCAGCATCTCTGTGTTACTTGGCACTATTGGTTTTATTGGTACTCGGCATCTCTGTGTTACTCAGCACCTATCTCTGCTCGGCACTCGATATTACTCGGCACTTGAACTTGCTCAACACTTGAAGTTTACTTGGCACTTGAACTTGCTTGGCATTTGAAGTTTACTTAGCACTTGAACTTGCTTGGCACTTGAAGTTTACTCGGCACTTGAAGTTTACTCGGAACTTGAAGTTTACTTGGCACTTGAAGTTTACTCAGCACTTAATAGGAATTTGCTTGGCACATACTAGCTTGCTCGGCTCCTTCTCTCTAATGAACTTAGTTGAGATTTACAAATTTCTTAGCTAAAAGCTTACATCTTTGATATGTTTCAGTGTGCCAATTCTCTATGTCTTATAGTATGTTATCAACACACTTTTTCATCAATGGCTTAGCTGATCCTTGTACTTCATTACAACATCATAACTTCAACCTTTCTCTAGGTGTTCTAGTTACATCTTATTGATTGCCTCCTCCTTGACAATCAACTAATTGATAGTATTTGGATCACTAAAGCAATTGTCATTCTTGCAAGTAGCAAGCTTGACATCAATGACAAAACAATGATTGAGAACATTCTTTACCAGTTCCATATATCATTCCAACAACTTTTCTTATGATCATTTCAATCATTTCCAACAATCTCCCTCTTTGGCATTGATGGCAAACCAAACTGATCAATTGATCAATTTAGTTACCACCAAGATTGTATACATTGTCTGCTATATTTCTTTGTTGTTGCATCATTTACTACTGATCTCATATATCTCCCTCTTTCATATATATCTCCCTCTTTCTTATATATTGATCAGGTTTCTACACATTTCTACCTCTTTGACATAAATGCCAAAGATGTAGCGTCTTTATTATGAAAAATATGAGCTTTTGCTTCTTGTTGTTTTCTCACTCTATCACCATGCTTGTGAATAATTTGGAGTTTCTACTCCTGCTATGATCCTCTGCATCACTCTTCTAATATTTCAATGATTCATTGCTGGTGATGCAGGGTAGCTTCCTTGTTTCTTTAAACTACTTGAGTTAGGGGTATTACCCCCAACTTGCCTCTAAGATATTCATAAGCATCCTTTGGCAATGGTTTGGTGAAGATATCTGCAGTTTGTTCTGTTGTGTGAATGTATTCCAACTTCACTTGTTTGTCTTCTACCAGTTCTCTAACATAATGATACTTGATTGCGATGTGCTTGGTTTTTGCATGCATTACTAGATTTTTAGATATGTCTATAGCACTTGTGTTATCACAATACAATATCACAAATTTTGTTACCTCTTCTTTCATTCCTTCTAATAGATGTGTGAGCCACACAATCTTTGTGCAATTGACTACTGCTACCACATATTCTGACTCTGCAGTGGACTGAGATGTGCATGTTTGTTTCTTGCTAGTCCAGGTAACTAGCCTTTTGCCTAGAAATAATGCACCTCCACTTGTGCTTTTTCTATCATCAATGTTGCCTCCGCAATCTACATCTGTATATGCATTAAGCTCAAATTTTTCATTCTTTTTGTAGTATAGACCAAAGTTATTAGTTCCTTTAAGATATCTCATTATTCTTTTTACTACTATGAGATGATTTTCTTTGGGATTAGCAGAGAATCTGGCTACTATTTCAACTGCTAATGCTATGTCTGGTCTACTATGTACAACATATTGTAGTTTTCCAATCATGGATCTGTACATTGTTTGATTGACTTCAACTGATTCATCATTTTTAGACAGCTTATTTTCTATTGCCATTGGTGTGCTGACTAGTTTGGATTCCTCCAATCCAAACATTTTAAGAATCTCTTTGATTTACTTTGATTGTGTCACAAATATACCATGTTTGAGTTGATGTACTTGCAATCCAACAAAGAATTTGATTTCTCCAAACATAGACATCTCAAATTCATGTTTCATTTTGTCAGCAAAGCCTTTGCAAAGCACTTCCTTTCCACCAAACACTATGTCATCCACAAAGATTTCAGATACAATAATTTCTTTACCTTCTTCTTCTTTGATGTGCATGTTGTCGTTATCATTAGTTCTTTCAAATCCAATTTGCACTAGATACTTGTGAAGTCTCTCATACCATGCTCTAGATACTTGTTTCAAACCATAGAGTGCTTTATATAGCTTACACACCATATCCCTATTGTTTTCATCAACAAATCCTTCTGGTTGTTCAATGTAGACTTCTTCTTCTAGTATACCATTTAAGAAAGCAAATTTTACATCCATCTGATAGACTTTAAAATCTTTGTAGGCAGCATATGCAAGTAAAGTTCTTACTCCTTCCATTCTAGCAATAGGGGCAAATGTTTCCCCATAGTCTATTCCTTCTTCTTGAGCATAACCTTTGCATACTAGTCTAGCTTTGTTTCTAGTTATCTCACCATTCTCATCTAGCTTGTTTCTGAATACCCACTTGGTACCAATCACATTCTTGTCAATTGGTCTAGGAACCAAACTCCAGGTTTTGTTTTTCTTTATTTGATCAATTTCTTCTTCCATAGCTTTACACCAGTTATCATCTTGTAATGCACCATATATTGTCTTGGGTTCAGATTTGCTGATCAGACATGATTCATGTCTTAGTCTGTTCCTTGTCATTGGTCTTGCATTTTTGTCACCAATTATCTATTCAACAGGGTGATGTTTTTTTACATATTTGGATAATCTTGGCTCTGTCCTTGTTTCCATGTTTGATCTTTTAGATTTAGGATCACTATGCACTTCATTGTCAGATTGTTCTTCATCATGTGTACTATCTTCAGAATTAGATTGTGCATTTTCTTCATTCTGTAACTCAGCTTCTGAATGCAACTTGGCATTCACTGGTTGTGACTCAGCTGAAACTGATACTTGTTGTTGATTTTCAATTTGATTAACATCATCCTCATCAACAGTCATTCCTTCATAAGAATACACAAAGGTTCTATATTCTTCCATTTTCTTTGGTACTTCAGCTTGGACTTCTGTGTGCTCATCAAAATTTACATTTGCACTTTCCACAATTTTATTAGAGTTAATATTCAAACACTTGTATGCCTTACTTCTAGTGGAATAACCAAGGAATATGCCTTCATCGCTTTTTGCATCAAATTTTCCATTTCTAGCATCTTTAAGGATAAAGCATTTGCAACCAAACACTTTAAAATGTTTTACATTGGGTGAGTGACCATACCATAATTCAAAAGGTGTAGTATTTGTACCTTTCTTGACTTGTACTCAGTTTAGTGTATGAATAGCTACACTTACAGCTTCTCTCCAGTATTTTAGAGAACCAGTCTTTTCCATCATTAGTGTTCTAGCACAGTCAATCACAGATCTGTTTCTTCTCTCAGCAATTCCATTCTGTGGGGGAGTTCTAGGAGATGACGTTTGTCTTTTGATTCCTTTATCATTACAAAATATCTCTAATTCATTTGATGTGAATTCACCACCTCTGTCTGATCTTACGCATTTCAAGCTTTTTCCTGTTTCCTTTTCAACTCTAGCCACATACCACTTAAACATTTGAAAAACATCAAATTTTTGTTTTAAGAACATAACAGTCATCATTCTAGAATAGTCATCAACAAACAACATTATGTATTTATCTCCTCTATAGCTTTGTACTTCCATTGGACCACATAAGCCAGTATGAACTAATTCAAGTGCTTCTTTAGATGTATAGTTTTTTCTCTTGAAACTTGACTTAGTCATCTTTCCTAGCTGACATTGTTTGCACATGATATTATCAGGCTTCTTCAATTTTGGTAAACCTCTGACTTTCTTCATTTTATTGATGTTGACCAGATTGTCAAAGTTGACATGACATAATCTTCTATGCCACAACCATTCATCATCAAATTTTGCAATAAAACAAGAAAGATCATCCATATCAAGCTAAAATAGATTACTCTTTTTTTTTATCTCCTTTTCCTATTAGTTTACCATCAGTATCATAGATTTTTGCAGTTTTGTTTCCAAATTCTACTTTGCACCCTATATTACCTAACTATGAGACACTCAGCAAATTGTAGTTTAATCCTTCAACATAGTATCCATTATCACATGAAATTTGTTCTGTGAGCTTAATGGAACCTTTTCTTTGATTTGACATGAAGCATCATTACCAAATCTAACACTATTTCCATCATACTGAGTAAAGTTAACAAACTTACTTTTATCTCCTGTCATGTGATGTAAGCATCCACTGTCTATGATCCACCTGTCATTATTGTTCATACATATTACCAATGTTGTGGGCTCTTCTTCATCAGATTGATCCTTCATGGCTACATAAACAACTTCATCATCATTTTCATCAGAATTTTCTTCAACGATGTAACACTTCTTACCTTTTTATTTGTAATCTCTCTTGTCATCATCTCTTCAGAATTTTTTTTTGTTTCCTTCCTTGTAATCCTTTCTCTATGGACACCTAGCAACAATATGACCTACTTCATTGCAATTGAAACAAATGATAGGCATCTTACCTTTGAATTTTCTTTTACCTGTGTGAAATCTTCTAGCAAGCAATGCTTCTAATTGTTCCACATCTTCCTTATCAGTGCTACTGTCACTGGATACATACTTCATTTTTCTTCCTTTCTTTGATTTCACCTGTTCAGCATCTTTCAGTGATAACTTGGCCTTAAAGGTAGATTCAACATTCTCTGGTTTATAGTTGTCAAAATTAGATAACTCAAATGCAATGAGTCTACCTATTATTCTTTCAAAACTTAGATTGTTTCCTGGTATACATCTTAGCTCTTGTATTGCTGATACTCTAATAGCATAGATATGAAGCAAGGTTCTTAAGAACTTACTATTAATAGTATCTTCATCTAGTTGACCATTCAAGCATCTTATTGCACTTACCACTTCTTTTATTCTTGCACCATACTGAGCAACGTTCTCATTTTCCTCCATTTTCATGTCATCAAACTTTCCTTTGAGACTTTCTCTTTTTGGTCTTTGTACATTCTGATCTCCTCCATAGATGTCTGATAGGGATTTCCACATTTTGAATGTAGTATCACATCCTTTGATATCATCAAATTCAACATAGCTGAGTGCAGAGGCAATTTCCAACATTGTCTAATTGTGTTCTTGCTTGTTTTTTATATCTTTTACAGTAGGAGCACCTGTTGGATCTACATGTTCAGTGACAATTGAATTTTGGAAATAATCTCCTATGGATCCAAGATGTAGCTTCATCAAGCTTTTCCATGCAACAAAGTTGTCTTTATTGAGCTTGAGAACTTCTCTCTTAGGCATTTTGATCTTTTCTTCTTATAGTTCCTTTAAACTAAGTCAGCAGTAAGGCTCTGATACCAATTGTTAGAATTCTTTAGAATAACTGAGAGGGGGGTGGGGGGAATTAGTTATTCAAAGTCCAAATGCTCTATTAATACTTTTTCACTACTTTTTATGAATCCATACACTTTTTACCCATCCAAACTTTTAAATCAACCATATTAGCAAGTTACTGTAAATCAACATGCAAAGATAAAACATGCAAGATCAACACATGACAAAATGATTTATGTGGAAACTCAATTTGGAAAAAAAACACCGGTAACATGCTACTTGATTCTCACTCTTCTAAAGTGATGCCCTGTTAAAAGCCTGCCTTGTTAAAGGCTTACAACACACTGTTAAATGTGACCTTGTTAGAGGATTTCACCAAACTATTAGGAATGGGCCTGGTTAAAGGACTTTAGAACATTCACCTGGAATGTCACCCTATTAAAGAATTTATCTCATGGCTATTAAACCAACCTAAGTCCATAGGATTTAAAATTTACTGTTAAAATTGTTAAAAAGTAACAATAATGATATTTTGATCTGATATAACTTACAACATACTTTGCAGATTTTAGATCACACTTTCAGTTCAATCCTAATGCTTGGCTTCAATCACTTCAGCTCTGACTACTTGACTTCTTCTCAAGCTTTGTCTCCTTGAGTCTTCTAACTCATTGTACCAATGCATCCATATCAGGGGTCTTCTTCCTAAAATAGAGTCACTATGCTCTCTTATCTCCTTAGCACCTCCTTTAGCATTTCATGCTTTCATGCTTGACTGCCTCTCTATCTTTTTCATTAACTTATGACTCCTTAAATAGAAATCTGATTTTCCTTTGCCGCTCATTTCTCCCTTTCCAATTTTAGGGTTTTGAATGGATTAGGTAGGATACAATGTATCTACCTCATATCTTGTTCTTATCTTCAAACTTCATCATTTGTATTCTTAAAAATGTTTTACATGGTGTTCTGTGCCACCAGCTCATCATGCTTATCTTCCATTTTAATTCACAAACTTCTAGAAAACAACTTTGTTGACTTAGATTTGGCGAATCTTCAATTTTTAAAATAATGTAGCAACTCGACATTGTTGGTTTTACTAGTGCTCGACATCTCTGTGTTACTCGGCACTATTAGTTTTATTGGTGCTCGGCATCTCTATGTTACCTAGCACTATTGGTTTTATTAGTGCTCGACATCTCTGTGTTACTTGGTACCTATCTCTACTCAGCACTTGATATCACTCAGCACTTGGACTTGCTCGGCACTTGAAGTTTACTCGGCACTTGAACTTGCTTGGCATTTGAAGTTTACTCGGCACTTGAACTTGCTTGGCACTTGAAGTTTACTCGGCACTTACTAGAAATTTTCTTGGTACATACTAGCTTGCTCGGCTCCTTCTCTCTAATGAACTTAGTTGAGCTTTACAAATGTCTTAACTAAAACCTTACATCTTTGATATGTTTCAGTGTGCCAATTCTTTGTGTCTTATAGTATGTCATCAACACACTTTTTCATCAATGGCTTAGCTGATCCTTGTACTTCATTACAACATCATAACTTCAACCTTTCTCTAGGTGTTCTAGTTACATCTTAATGATTGCCTCCTCCTTGACAATCAACTAATTGATAGTATTTGGATTACTAAAGCAATTGTCATTCTTGCAAGTAGCAAGTTTGACATCAATGACAAAATAATGATTGAGAACATTCTTTACCAGTTCCATATATCATTCCAACAACTTTTCTTATGATCATATCAATCATTTCCAACAAGAATATTATGGCATAGATGTTTGTAATGGCACAAACTTCTATGTAAACCATTTTTCAGCCAACATAATCATATTTAAAAATTATGAAAGATAAGTATGGAAGCATATTGTGAATCCTTATATAGTACATGTAACCAATCAAAAAAATGGAATCTTGAGATGACAATATGGATCAACCATAGCTATTGATTCTAACCTAATCTATCCCCACCAATTCTTATTTAACTTAGCAAACCCTAAAGATTTTATGTATGTATGTGAGAAGATGAAGGGTAAGAGTTGAGAGAGCATTCATGGTGGCTGAGATGGCTATTATAGAGCTATGAATTACAAAATTAGTTTGAGAAGAATAGAGTAAAGAATTGAAAGGATAGAGGAGACATATCTAATCAGGAGGATCAAGGTTTAATTAGTAAATATACGATCTAGCATCAAGCCAAAATGTGCCAACTAAAGGATCATGGTGTTGAATCATTCTAACAGGTGATACAAAGAAAATCTCTTAACTGAGTAGTCCTAATAGGCTATTGTAAATCTCTTAACTGAGTGCTTTCTTTATTTTAAGTTTAAATCCTCTAATAATATGAAACCTAAGAGTCTTTGTAAGCCTATAATAGTGTAGGACTTTCATAGGGTAGATCATAGATTATGATAAAATACATTGTAGCCATAATAGGTCATACTTTACAACTACAGTAGTGAAGATTTGTGGGTGTCATCCCCACCCCAATTTTACCTTCTCATTGGAAGGTTTATGGGTAACCAATTTACCATGTCGTGTGTTATTTACTTTATTCTATGAATGTGATGCATGTTATGTTATTTCAGTTTACATGTTAAGTTATGAGATGGATGTTGGTGAAATGTTTTAGAGAAAAAAGTTTTAAGTATTGATTCACCCATCCCCCCCTCAAAACTTACATTACCATTGTTAATTCCAATAGAAACCCCTTAAGTGTAAAATATGTTCTTCATCTTCCTTGAAGTATCACTTTCTGGCATTTTCTTTCCACCATGGAAAGCTTTGTAGACATAGCTATGATTTCCTCACTAAATTGAAATGAAATGTCATTAATCATCACTTTTCTATTCATCCATGAATTCATGAATTATAAGGAGAAATTATCATTGTACCAAGTTATGGATTTAATGAGAAGAACTATGCCTTCCTCCTTTAGGAACAACCAAGTGCATGGCTTCCTCCACAATCCTAAGTGCTCAAAGGCTCCCCTGAGCCATGTCTCTACCCATTTTTTGCCTTCGAACCTAAATTCATTGTAAGCTCTAGATAATTTGATGGAGGAGCATCCTTGGTTGACATGTTATCCTACTCATTTGTGTTCATTCTACCAATTATTGTTGAGTTGTAGTAATTGCTAAGTAGCATCAATTGCCAAATGTCTATAATTTTACAATATCAATCAAGTTACAATTATCCTAGACCATGTTAACATTTGGATTAGCATATTATACCATCTCACTTTGCAATATGTGTCAAGTTCCATAGTGTGTGTTGAGCTATCTAGTGGGTGTTGAGTTATCTAGTATTTGTTGAGCATTCATTCATGTGTCAAGTGAACCTATTGATGCCAAGTGTTAGAATTTTGGATGGGTTTTTTGTGTTTTGGACTTTAATGAGAGCTGAATTGCAGGATTAAATCTAATTATAACTTTTATGATAAGATTTTTTCTTGGGATGTGTGCAGAACATTTTAGGGTCAGCCTTTCTATTGTATAATGTTCTAGAATCTTCTATAGCTTATTTTGGCAAGTATAAATAGGGTGTTTAAGCTTAGAGTTAGGGAATATTTCAAAGGACTAAGAAAGTTTGTTCTATATGTGTCTAGAAGTGTGACTTTAAAGCTAGATCTTGGATCTTGAATGTATTCATATCTAGCTATAACCTAGAAGGCCTTACAGTTGGGCATGTATGTTGATCATTTGATGAATCAATAAAAGTCTTTCATTCTCTCTCTCTTGGTGTTGTTCTCTTTGTGTGTTTTCTTCCATTGTCTTAACTCTACAAGGTTAGTTGGATTATTGGGTGTGCCTTTGGCCCTAGTTCTTCTTGTCTTCCTTATGTCAGGTGGTATTAGAGCTTGAGATTTATCTTTGTTGAGATTGGATCATGTAGAACCATGTTTCAAATTTGGTTGTAGGGTTGCAAATCTATGGATATAACCTATAACTTGTAGAGGATTACAATATTGCAAGAACCTAATTTGTAAAGATGGTTTGAGGTAGACGAAATATCAATAATGAAATATTCAATACATTGAGACAAATAGCAGCTATATTAGATGTTGTATAGCCAACATAGAGGGGAGGAGCACATCTTGATGATGAAGTAGTAGCACCAAAAACTATTATGAAACCTAAGAAGATCAAGATGAGGAAAGATTGTGGAGAGTATTATCTAGGGTGCATTCAAAGCCTTCTTTACAAATTGTTCCTTATGATGGAAAATTGGATACCAATGCTATGTTGGATTGGATTTCTAGTATGGAGAAGTTATTTGAATATGAAAAAACTCTTGATAATAGGAGCATGAAACTTGTAGTTACTAGGTTGAAAGGTCATCCTTCACTGTGATGGGAGAATTTTCAAATTGAAAGATAAAGGAGAGGAAAGGAAAAGATTAGAACATGGGTGAAAATGGTGAACAAGGTAAAGAAAAAATTCCTTCATATTGATTACCAAGTTAGCTTGTAGAGAAAGATACAAAAAATTGAGACAAAGAGACATGAATGTGAAGGAGTATACTAAGGAATTCTATAGATTGGGCAGTAGATCTAGATATTGGATGATGATGTTGAGAAAATTGCAATGTATCTAAATGGATTGAGATCTAGAATTCAAGATGAAATAAGTTTTGTGAAATTGGAAAGTGTGGAAGAAGCATATCTATATGCCTTGAGAGTTGTAGAGATCTTGACAAAGAAGCATGAACAAAGACAAAGAGGTAGAGGTGGTAGATTCTAGAGAGGTAGAGGTAGATCTTTTGGTTAAGGTGGTAGATCTAATAGTTTTGTGTAGATAAAGGAAATTTTGAATGGAAGAATGATGGTAAAGACAAGAACAAGTGGAAAGGTGGTACTTTATATTGAGGAAGAGGTCATTCTTATTCTAGAGGTGGCTTCGATGGAAATTTTTTTAGTTGTGATAAAGAAGGGCATAAATCTCTTGAATATAGATCCTTTAACAATAGGCAAGGCAACAAAAATGTTGTGATTTAAGGGGACATTGAGAGTTCAATGAATGGACATGAGGTTGGAGAAAATCTAACTGTGAGAATAACCTTATATAATAAGGAAAGTCATGAGGAACCTATCCTTAGAAGAAGTATTTTCAAGACTAGAAGTAAGATGGCTAAAAAATGCTGCAAATTGATCATTGATAGAGGAAGTTCTATGAATTTAGCATTAGAAGAGTTGGTTAAAAAGTTGTAGTTGTAGAGGCTGAATCATCCTAAACCCTATCATGTTTCATGGATCAAAGATGAGCATAAGATATTCATAAGTGAGAAATCCATTATGAAGTTCAAGATTGAACATTACTTTGATGAAGTGTTGTGTGATATTATGCTTATGGATTGTTTTCATATTTTGTTGGGTAGACCTTGGCAATATGATAGATATGTTGTAAATGATGGAAGATTGAATCAAAATAATCTTTGGGTGAATGTGAAGAAGCAAATATTGTTTTCTTTGATTGAAATTCCAAATGAGGTTAAGTTTACTACTATGAGAGTTTGGATAGTTAATGGGAAGAAAATTGAAAAGGAAGTGAAGAAGAATCACATTTGTTTTGCTATAGTTCCAAGAGGACCAAGTTTTGGTAGCAATGATAGAGAAATAAAAGATGCTAATGACCAAGTGACAGCAAAAATTGGTGATATTGACCAAGTACTGCTATAAATTATAGAATTGTTGAATGAGTATAAGGATATTGTTGCAAATGATATTCCTGATCATTTAATGCCTATATGAAGCATAAGTAATTATATGGATTTTTTTCCTAGAGCTAATTTTCCAAATAAAGCACCATGTAGATTGACACCTACTAGAAAATGAAGAACTTAATAGACAAGTGCATGAACTACTACGAAAGGGATTAATCAAAGAAAGTTTGAGTCTATGTATTATACCTATTATATTAGCACCTAAGAAGAATGGAGAATGGAGAATGTGTACTGATTCTAGAGCTATTAACAAGATCATAGTTAAATATAGGTTTCCTATGCTAAGGATGGATGATGTAAAGGATTGTTTAAGTGGAGCAAAGTATTTTACCAAGATTGATTTGAAGAGTGGCTATCATCAGATTAGAATAAGAGAAGGTGATGAATGGAAGACTACTTTCAAGACAAAAGATGGTTTGTATGAATGGCTAGTAATACCTTTTGGTTTGACTAATGCACCTAGTACTTTCATGAGGTTGATGAATGAAGTTTTGAATAGATTTTTGGGTATGTTTGTGATTGTTTATTTGGATTCTGTTTTGATATTTAGTAAGGCTAAGGAAGAACATCTTGAGCATGTTAGACAAGTATTGTAGAGATTAAAAGAGGAGAAGTTGATGATTAATCTAAAAAAGTGTTCTTTTATGCAAGAAGAGATTGTGTATTTGGGATTTTTCATTTTAGCTAATGGTTTGAGAATGGATATTGAGAAGGTTAAAGAAATTTTGGACTAGCCTACACTTGAGAATGTAGGTGAGGTAAGATCATTTCATGGTTTGGCTAGTTTCTATAGGAAATTTATAAATAATTTTAGTGCTACTTTTAATACTATGACAAAGACAATGAGAGGAGATATAAAGGAATTCAAGTGGACACATGGGATTGAAGAGTGTTTTGAGACTTGAAACAAAAGGTTGTTGAGTTTCCCATATTAATTTTTTCTAATTTCAATAAGGTATTTCAAGTTGAATGTGATGCAAGTGGTAGTGCAATAGGAGTTTTATGAAATCAAGAAGGTAAACCTATTTCTCTCTTTAGTGAGAAGTTGAATGATGCTAAAAGAAAGTATTTTGTGTATGATCAAAATTTTTATGCTATTTTTCAAGCTTTGAAGAAGTGGAGACATTGTTTGATTCCTAAGGAGTTTGTGTTGCATACTAATCATAAAGCTTTATAGTACTTGGGAAGTCAACATAAATTGAATTAGAGACATATGAAGTGGGTTGAGTATTTGTAGAGTTTTACATTTTTGATTAAGCATAAGAATGGAGTTACTAATAAAGTTTCTAATGCATTGAGTAGAAGATGTTCTTTGTTTACCAAGATGAAGGTTGAAGTTCTTGATTTTGATGACATGACAAAGTTGTATGATACTAATCCTAATTTTTCTGAGGAATGGAGAGAGTGTAGAGCACCAAATCTAATAGATCATATCAATAAAGTATGATGAATATTTCATTCAAGAAGGTATGTTTTTCAAAGGTATTCAGTTGTGTATCCCTAGAAGTTCTATGAGAGTGAATCTGATTAAGAAAAATCATAGTGGTGGATTGGCTAGACATTTTGGAATTGATAAGACATTGAGTTTGCTAAAGGAGAAGTACTATTGGCCACAAATGTATACGGATGTTCAGAAATTTTTGAAGAGTTGTGGATTTTGTCAAGTTGCAAAATGGGTGAGTCATAATACTAGATTATATACACCTATTTTAATTCGAAACCTTGGAGTGACATTAGCATGGATTTTGTTCTTGGATTGCCTAAAACAACAAAGGGGTATGATTCTATATTTGTTGTTGTGGATAGATTTTCTAAAATGGCTCATTTTATACCATGTAAGAAGACATTAGATGTTGAGCATGTTGTTAAACTTTTATTTAAAGGGATTGTTAGATTGCATGGATTACCAAAAAGTATTATTTCTGATAGAGACATTAAATCTATTGGTTATTTTTGGAGAACTTTGTGGAAGAAGATGGGTACTGAGTTGAATTTTAGTTCTACATCCAATTTGTAGACTGATGGATAGATAGAGGATGTGAATAGAATCTTGGGTAATTTGTTGAGATTCTTAGTTGAAATGAACCACATAATTGGGAGATGGTATTGGCACAAGCTGAGTTTGTATATAATAATATTCTAAATAGGAGTACAAGGAAGATGCCTTTTGAGATTGTTACTAGAATGAAGCCTAAAGGAGCATTAGATTCAAGGAATGTTTCTAGTGAAAAGAAGAGAAGTGTTACTAGAGAAGAATTTGTTGATTTTATGGAATCTTTGCATAAGTGAAGATAAAGTTGGAACAAAGTAATCAAAAGTACAAGGAGAATGTTGATAAGTCTAGAAGACATCATATTTTTGAAGTTGGTGATGAGGTGATGGTTCATTTGAAGAAAGAAATATTTTAAGTTGGAACATATAGTAAGTTAAAGATGAAGAAGTTTGGACCTTGTAAGATCTTGGAGAAGTTTGACAGTGGAAATGCTTATAAAGTTGAGTTGCCTGATGACATGGATATATCTACTATATTCAATGTTGTTGATCTGTATAAGTATCATGAATTAGATGGTGAAGTTGTTGCACTTGATGATTATGTAGAAGTTGATGAAAGCTAACTTTATAGTGCACCAAGATCACTTGCATGCAAATAACCTGTCAAAGAGAAATCGAAGACGAAAGGAGTAAGAGCTTGGAACAATTCAACAAAGCAAAAAAACATATTTCATAATAAGAAAATGAAATTTCTATGTGAATGATATGATTTTACAATGAGAGAGACTGAATATAAAGGCCTTAAGGAAGCTTGTAGAATAAGCTAGAAAGTGCTAGAAGATAAGGTTGACAACTAAGCATACATCCACAAAAGGTGGAATATCCTCTATCAAGGTGAGGAGATAAGTATGAATTAAATAGGAACAAACTCTCATATTGTCAAAAAATCCTAGACTACAACTAATAAATAAATGCATTAACCTAAGTAAGATTAAGTAAAAGAATAAATAATAAATAAATAATTATTTATTCTAATAGCCCCCCTTAAGTGCAACTTAGGGGAATGCCTTAAGATCATAGAAACTAAGATGAAATGTAGAATGGGTCCCAGCAACAAGGCCATGTTAGGTACCCATGTACAATGCAAATAAATCCAACCCTTGAAATTGGGGAAAGAGGGAAAACCTCATGGGAAGACCCTTCCCCAAATAGAGGTAAGTACAAACATGCTAAAAAATGAAGGAAGGAAGGAAGGAATGAAGGCCTCAACAAGACCCCCCAAGGAAAACTTCCATCAAAAATGTTTCAAGAGACTCTCTAAAAACCATAAGTGCAACCAACCCCCCCATGAGAGATAGAAAAGATGCCAAAGCCCCCCCCAGAATAATGGAGCCCCTAAACCAATGAAACTCCAATGTGGAAGAAATAAGGGAAAAAATAAGGGAACCTGTAAATGAGAGGGGAAATTGGAAGGCCTGGCTGATGCTCAAAGGAGAAGTATGAGGATCTTGAAAGGGAATCCCCAAGGTAGGTGTGATGACACTACCATGAATGTCCTCTTTAGAATCTACAACAAGTGCACTTGGAGGCTCGATGAATGGAGCTGGAGGATCAGGTAGAGTAGAAGAAGAATCCTATGGAAGAGAAAAGCCCTCAACTAGATGTGGTGTAGAAGTCAAAACAGGGATCTTAGGAATAATACAAAGGTTCAAGTATCTTGACTGCACCACATGATGTTCCTGTGAAAGAGAAGAGTCATACTCCAAAAATGGAGATGGTGCAAAAAAGTGTGAGAAGGTGTAGTGATGGGTGGAAAAATAAACTATCCCTATAGCAATAAGACCTCCTATTGCACAGTCCTAAACAAAGACTAAAGCTACAGTGAACTCAACTGTCTTCCCTAATCCACTACATGTAATCTAAGAAATCAAGAGAAGGTTGGTAGACAAATATGGAACATACAATACATCATTGAATATACCATCCTAGATGTGAAATGAACCTTTCCCACAAATTGGTAGGGTAGTGTTATTCCCCATGAGAATATAAGGAATGAGAGAAGCCTCAAGAGTAGAGAAGACACCTTGAGAAGATGTCATATGGTGAGAAGCACCTGAGTCCAATATCCAAGTGACCTATGAAGGGGATGCAAAGGATGCTCATAATGCATGACCCTTTCCAAGATCTAGTTTAGATATCAAAGATGTGGAAGAAGACTAAAAAGTAGACCACTATGAGGTAGAAGAGGGTGGATAGGAAACAGTGCTCTTCTGAAGAAGAGCTTCCAAATCTGCAATTTATTTCTCATAGCCATCAAATCTCTTCTAAAAATAATGTGCCTCATCATGAGATCCTTTCTGACAATAGGAATAGGTAGTAGTCTCATTCTTATTTTTCTCCTTCTTCTTAATATGATGAGCTAATAGAAGAGGAATCTGATATCTGCTTTGGTTTCTACTCCTGTGTATCCTTAGTGAGCAATGCCTGCGACTGTGAACCTGAAAGTGAATCCATCTGAGTAAGCTTGGACTATTCATGAGTTAACCAATAATAAATATCTCAAATGAAGGAATCCTATGTCTATCACCCAGGGCATCCATAATGGAATAGAAAGTGGAAGAGAAGATCTAATATTGGCCTTACAGCTTGGAAAGTATCAAAAAGATACACTCATCATTTGTCTTGGTTTTCCCACATCTTTGAAAAAGTGTATGTAGAGATTTTAATTTCATCAAGAAGTCCTCAGTGGTGGGGAAGTTGGTACATGTCAAAGATATCAACTTTGTATCAAGCTAAAGTGCCCGAAATTCATTCACTATGCCAAACAAAGATTGGAATTTCATCCAAATAGCTCATAGAGTGATTAAACCATCCAAGAAAAATACAAGAATATCTAAGATGTTTAGTGTAATCAATCCCATGGCCTCATCCATTTTGTTGATGTGCTAAAGCACCTCAAAAGGGCACATTAGAGCAAGTTGGTTCTCATCTAGAGATGACCATAAGCCTCTTGACATGAGGAGCCTAGTCATTTGTGCCTTCTAGGTGTGATAGTTGTGTGGTGTGAGCTGGGTCATAGATGGATCCAACATTAAATGAAGAAGAGAGAAGTAGAAGGATCTTATTCTAAATTAAATTATAGAAAAGAAAATTCCCCCCCATAATGTATAAAGATATCCCTCAAGTACTGCAAAAAACAACTATAGAAAGCACAAAAATTGAAAAAGAACCTAGATTCTGGATGCAAAGAAGGAGAAAAAAAAAACCTCTACTTTGATGCCAAAAATGGGAGCTCAAATGAAAAAATGTGATAAAACTAGTACCGTTGTCTTTGTCTCTAAGTCAGCTTTTTGGTGCTTCTTTCAGATCAAAAAAAGACCTCTATATGCTCAAGATATGGCCAAAAAACCAACTGCAGCTCCAAAAGACTAGCTCACTAGAAAAATACAGTCACTGCAAAAACTTTGACATTTGTATGACTGTCAAGAGGACATTACCAAAAAAAATTGGTCACTAGTTTGTTGACATCAGCATGCCAAAAAGTGGCATCAACACACTAGAAAATGATGTCAATAGGCTGGGAAGGGCTGATGACATCAACCTGACATCACACTAGAAAGTGATGACATGTGCACTGAAAAAAGTTGACATGGTACATGGGAAGGTGACATCACTAGCTAGGAAGCTAATGTGGCTAGATTGTAGAGTGACATCAGTATGATGGAGAAAATAGGTGGCAGCACTACTAGCGATGGTGGCACCTAGGAGGAGAACCTGGTAGTGTTGTTGGTTGTCCACTGGTGACAATGTTGGGTTGTTTTTTTTTGTTTTTTTTCTTATAAATTTCATATAGTCCATATGGTCAGCTTGTAGAGGGCTAAAAAAATCTCCAGAAGCTATGGAAGCCAAAATATAAAAATTTTATATGAATTTTGATTGTAACCGACCTTCTAAACACAATGGCAACATTCGTTTAGGCCCAAATTGCTCCAAAAAATCACTCTTCCCCTAATTGAAGAAAAATGCATAAACAAACTAAGGTTTGTGTCTCTAAATCGCAGCTTCAAAAATCCTTCAACCAAAAAGTAGTAGGGAGGCTCTAATACCATGTAGAAGTTGATGGAAGCCAACTTCATAGTGCACCAAGATCACTTGCATGCAAATAATCTGTCGAAGAGAAATCAAAGAAGAAAGGAGCAAGAGCTTGGAGCAATTCAACAAAGCAAAATAAGATATTTCAAAATAAGAAAATGAAATTGCTATGTGAATCATATGATTTTACAATGAGAGAGACCGAATATAAAGGCCTCAAGGAAGCTTGTAGAACAAGCTAGAAAGTGCTAGAAGATAAGGTTGACAACTAAGCATATGTCCATAAAAGGTGGAATATCCTTGATCAAGGTGAGGAGATAAGTATGACTTAGACAGGAACAAACTCCCATGTTTTCAACAACTCCTAGACTACAACTAATAAATAAATGCATTAACATAAGTAAACTTAAGTAAAAGAATAAATAATTATTTACTCTAATAGATTATCCTAAGAAGAAAATTTAAGAGGTTGACAAATATTGTTGGTAAAAGCACAAGAGGAAATGAATACTATGAATATTTGATAAAGTGGAAGAATAAGCTAGTTGAAGATGCTACATGGATTTCTCGATTTGATTTGGATTCAGCTTAGGTTGTGACACTTGAATAATTTAGGAGAATCATTTATTTCTACCTCAGTTGTCTAATGTAGGAGAATCCTAGGTTGACATGTTATCCTACTCATTTGTGTTCATTTTGCTAGTTGTTGCCAAGTTGCAGTCATTGATGAGTTGCAACAATTGTTGACTGCCAGTAATTTTGTAGTATCAGCCAAGTTGTGGTTATCCCACATCATGTTAACATCCAGATTAGTGTGTTATCCCATCTCACTCAGCAGTATGTGTTGAGTTCCATAGTGTGTACCAAGCTTTCTAGTGGGTGCTGAGTTATCCAACATTTTTTGAGCATTCCTTCATGTGTCGAGTGAACCTATTGATGCTGAATGTTAGCATTTTGGATGAGTTTTCTATTATTTGGTTCTTTATGGGAGCTAACTTGTAGGATTAATTTTTATTGTGTGTGCATAGACCATTTTAGGGTCAGCCTTTCTATTTTGTAATGTTCTAGAATCTTCTATAGGTTGTTTTGGCAAGTATAAATAGGGTGTTTAGGCATACAGTTAGGGCAAATTTTAGAGCATTGAGAAATTCTATTGCATATGTGTCTAGAAATGCAAATTTGAAGTTGGATCTTGGATCTTAAATGTATTTTTATCTGGGCATAACACAAAAGGATTTATAGCTAGGCATGTATGCTAATTATTTAATGAATCAATAAAAGTGTATTGTTCTCTCTCTTTATTGGCATTGTTCTCTTTGTGTGTTTGTTTCCATTTTGTTAGTTCTACAAGGTTTCTTAGACTACTAGGCATGCCTTTGGCCCTAGTTCTTCTTGCCCTCCTTGTGTCACTAACAAACATAAAATTACTATGCAAGCCAAGTTTTCATTTTAACTCTTTCACTAAAAAATAACAAAGCTTAATTCCTTGTTTTCAAAAAAGCTATGAGATGTCATAATTAGGACGTGGAGTGGAGGTTAAATTTCTTTCCCATCTTTACAAAGCTAACACATCTAAAATTTCATCATTAAAATCATTCCATAATTTGATTGGCTTCAAAGAAATGTATGTAGTAGTCTATTTGAAAAATCTAGCCTTTCTCATTAATTAATTTCTAATGCATCTCCTCTAATTTTTCTGTATAATTCAAATTAATGAAATTTATTCATTCCTCTTTTCCTTTAATTTCTTTAAATTGAAAATCATTATTGTATCCTCACCCAAATTGATCCTCAAATTTATCATTACATTTCAAATTATATTAATTATCTCCTTAAAAAACTTTACCACCAAAGCTAACCAATAAGTTAGCAGCCAATAAAAAGTAGGGTTCTACCTACTCAAGAAAGGGGATTGTTTATCATTCCCTATGTGTGTTAATTTGATCACTTACCATGTAGGAAAGGGTTTCCTTTGGTGGAGTGTCTATCTATCTCCAAAACCTTAATCCTTTGAGTTGCATCCCCAATCTTGTCACAAAATCCACAATAGAATTTACTTCCCTATTGCTTTTTTGTAAGCCATAACTTTCATGTTTAGCAAGGAGGTTCTAGATGTCCCACATTATGCTAGCTATAGACTAGCCTAGGACTCTACATCCTTTCACAGCAACCATGATCACCTTAGAATCACTCTCAATGTGGACATGTTTTCATCCAAGATTAATAGCTAATTTTAATCCCCAATAGAGTTCCATAGCTTTTTCCACATTATTAGAGGCATTACCTAGATTATTAGCATAAACCATTAGTTGGTGCAAGTTTAGTCCCTCACCACACCTCCACCAGTAACACAACCACTTCTCATTGTCCCATCAAAATTTCTTTACCATAGGAATAATGGGAAGGTATCCATTTAGTATTCTTTTTTAGTGAAGACTTCAAGCTATCATAAACCTAAAAAGATTCTAGGAGCTTCTAGTTCATAGCTACTATTTTTCCCGAATTGATGGGGTGTCTGGGGGTTCTTCCACTTGCTACACTCTAAATTATCTATCAACAACTTAAATATGACATTGGCCACCACTTTCTTAGGGTTATAAACCTCCCTAAATATCTAACTATTTCTCTCCTTCCAAATTCCCTAGAAGACATGAGGGGATGTGGGGGGTGGAGGGGATGATTTTCCTTAATAATCCAAGCAAAAAATGATATAAAGGGAAATCCTAGTTTAAGACAAATTGTTGTAAGTCACTCTAAAAAATCCACTCTAAAGGAGACTTCTAAAAGGTTAGAGACAAAACTCTTGAAGAAAAGGGGAATTGGAGGAAAATATACTTTCTTCTCTCCTCCTCACCCTTCCATAGATAACATCTATTAGGAATTTAGAAGTCTCTTTCTCTTAAATTATCAATTGTAAGAATTTTTCCATGTAATTTGATTGTTCCAAACTTTTCTCTTGTAAGGGGGTGCTTGATCTTATGAGGAAAGAATGAGATAGGCAGTCCTCACATAGAAATTCCCACAAGTCATTATGTCCCAGATGAACCCATCTTCCCCTTGAAATTAGTTAATCCTATAAGAGTCAAGAATATTTGTGAGCTCTTTTTCAAGTGGTTTAAATCTAATTAGGATCACCTCCTCTGAATCTATTTTCCATTTTATTTGCCTAGTAATGTAATCACTCACCTTTTCCACATAGGAGTGTGTAAGGCTTTCCTCTAGTTGACCAAATTTGAGTTGGGCTAAAGGTTTCCCTTTGATCTAATCATCCTCCCAATATCTAATAAAACTTCCTTTCCCAAACAACCAATAGAGTCCTTCTCTAAGGAGATTTTGAATTTTAATCAAGTTGTTTCAAATTTAAGATCCCAAAGGCCAATCATTATCCTTAAGGAAATACGGAAATAATTTGATATCAAGGTACTTAGCCTTGATTATACCACATTAGCTAGCCTAGTGTTTTTACCCAACCTCCACACAAGTTTAGTAAGAAGTACCTTGTTGAGATCTGATATCCTTCAGACTCCAAGTTCCCCCTTCTCCTTGGGTTGTACACCGTCTCCTAGTTAAAAAAGCTTAACCTATTCCCTCATAGAGACACAATTAATAATTGATGTTTTCTTGCACTACTCAATAGATTTCCCTTCTATCATGAATGTGAGTTTCTTTTGCATTCATTCTAGAATGTTGTTCCAAAATTGGCCAGAGACTTGCTTCACCATTAGATGGAGACCTAGGTAAGTATCAGAGAGACTAGAAGATTTACATCCCAGGATATTACTTATTAACCTTTGAATGTCCTGGGCAGTATTGAAGAAGTGTATATTTCTTTTACTAAAATTTTTCTTTGCCCTGAGTTTTTTGAATAATCATCTAGGAGGTTGCACCATGCCCTCGCTTCAACCATCGAGGAGAAACCATATAGAAAATTGTAATTGTTTCTTTAAATATATATGTTACTTTTATTTACTTATGATGATTTTTTCTATTATTTTTCATGAAAAGAAAAGAGTACATTAAGAAATTTTTTATTCCAAAAACTTATATTAGAATTTATTTATTTTTAAAAAATTAATATTTTTTTAATTTTATTTTTTAGATCAGTAAAAGGTGAATGCCCTATATATATTCAATTTTAAAAAAAAAAATCTTTTTCACCCCATTCAAAGTGCATGCACTAGGGGGGAAGAATAAGGAAGAAAACCTCCAATATTGTCCAAGATTGAAATCCTATTCTAGAAAGTACAAATTTCCCTCAAATTAATGGGGTCTTTAGGAGGCATACCATCTTTTTACATAGAAATTATTTATACATTAGAAAAAAACCTTAATTGGGATTTGCAAATTTTACGTAAGGTTAGGTAGCTCATGAACACATTTATTTTAGTGTAGTCTTGATTTTGAAAACAAAACACCTTCTTTTATTGCATTTTCTTTTTATATTTATTTTCCTACTAATTGGCTCTATATTAAGATAATGGATGCTTGTGAATGTTAAGTTCCTATCACTACAATCATATCTTTAAACTCAAATTTAATTGTTAAATTCAAAAGGCTATTAAAATGAAATTATTTTTGGAATATTGGACCATACAATAAATTTATTAAGGAACCCACATCATATCTCCTCTTTAGCTACTGATGAGATAGTAGAATAGCTTAAGAAGCCTAAGCTTCCTCAGATACCAACTTATAAGGAAATCAAAGTAGAGAATAAGAAGCACACCCCTAACTTGAGGATTGCAAAATTAGATCAAATTGAGAAAGACGGAGCAGAGGCAACATTGCAAACTGAATGGGACTACAAAATCCAAAACCTAACCCTTTGATGTGGTGTTAGTATGAACCTTATCAAAAACTCTACTATTACTCATTCTAATTAGGTCCTTCCTTTTTCTACATACACTTGCGCACTTATAGGTTTGGTCTCTCATCTAGGAATCACACTATCCCACACAAGCATTTAAAGTTAGACCATCTCCTCTCATCTTAGGTTGTTGAAGAAGAATCCTCCGCATGTGTTGTTAAAATCTTAGCGTTATTCCCTCACTCATTAGAAAAATTTTGCATCACATCTCTCATCATCTTGAGTATCCTTGAAACACAACATTTGCTAGAAATAGGCTATTATTGGTGTCCCACATCACCTTGAACCGAAGGTTAGGGTCACACATTTTGCATCACCATCACATTTCCACATTCATATTTTAGAAAACCACAAGTCTCTTGCACTTAGCACCATACAATTTAGAATCCCCTAGTATCATACATATCTAGCACCATCCCTATTTGTATTATCATCCTTAGGCAAACCATCCTTTCATGCCACTCACCACACATTTTGGCAAGAACAAACAAAAAAAGAAGGACATGGATCCTACTCATAGTAGTAACACATCCTAAGCTCAACAATACCTTGTAGTTTCCATGATGTCATCAAATCCACCACCACAAATTCTAGAAGAACTAAGATCCTCCATAGATATTGAGGCATTCATGAACCAAACTAGTCATGCTACCATTTTAAATGCCATCATAGATCAAAACAAGGAAATCATCATGGAAAATTTCTTAAAGGACAATGTTGGTGCCTTTGAGTTTGGGTGTCCACCCCTTGTCAATGTAATAGATCCTACCCACCCTTTGTTTGGATGGCAACTACCTTAGGTAGAACTAGAAAATCCAAATATACCCTTGACCCAAGTGATTATTCGCATTTCACAAAACACCCATCCCACTCTCACTCAACCCTTAGTGCATACTACATCTCAACCAACCCTGAGTATACCATTTGTATCTATTTCCACCACTAATTTTTCTGCTCCACCAGATCCTCCATTTGCATCCATTAGCACTACCTTTTCACTTCAACCCCACATTACATCTAGTCCATTTACTACTCAAATACCACCACTAGGGTCCAATACCTCATCTTCCATCCCACCTAACATCACTATCAATCCCTTTATAGCTAGCCAAAGCTCTTCAGCTGCATTTCCTTTGGGACCTTAGAATACTACTACAACACAGGCACCTATCACTAGTCTTCCCCATAGTACTATAGTTATGTCCATACCTCAAGCACTATCATCCACTGCTTCACATAGTTATTCACTCCCACCCCTCACTAATTATTTCTCCATGCTACCTTTAGGTAATAGCCAAAATCCACCCCCAATGTAGTTTCCTACAATAAATACTTTGTTGTAGATTAACTAACTTGCGCCTATTAAAAATCATTCATACTCTCAAGCAAGTGCACAACCCACATATATTGGGCATGGTATATATTCTCAAAGCATGACACAAGCATAACCCATATTACCACCATTTTAGCCATAGTCTTCATGCTAGTAGTATTCCCAAGAACACATGCAGAACTATCTCATAGGGCATCAGCCTCATAGTTACCTTCCACACCAAACAACTTCTTAGCAGATGCAGTAGTATACCCAAAACACATTCTAGCAACCCATGTTATCCACTCCACCAATCATAAAAGCTATTTTTCCACAAACACCATTAGGCCATCAGGGTTCACCATATCACACTTTAGATTTTGGTATGTATCCTACATTGGGGGCACTTGGATTGGGGGCCCTCACTCCCCCACCTATAAAATTTGAATGGGAAGAGATGAAAAATGCTCCCAAAGCCCTCAAGGATGGAATAGACAAAAAAAATTTCAAGTTTGAGAATTATTTCCCATACCCTTTTGATAGGACTATCATAATGACACAATTTCCTAAACATTTTGAGATCCCCAAGTTTGACAAACTTAGGAGGAAAAGTGATCCTATCACACATGTTAAGGAATTCTATATGAATTGTAAGGAGGTAGCTTATAATGATGTGTTCCTCATGTAACTCTTTCCTAAGAGCCTAGTAAGACTAGCCTTGGAATGGTTTTTTCATATCCCTTAGGGCACTATCAAAACTTTTGCCAAACTTTCTAAAGCCTTTGTTGCTCAATATACCCATCTTGTTGAAACTAAACTATCTATAATAGACCTAGTCCACACTAAACAAAAAAGAGGAGAACGTCTTGTGGAGTACTTGCAATGTTGGTAGATCCTCACAATGAGGATTTCTTGTACCATCCCTAAGCATCATCTTGTCAAGATGTTCATAAACAATGCACACCCTAGCCTCACTCATCATATGGTTATGAATTATTTGCAAACATACAAGGACATTAAAGAAAAAGAGATGGGCCTATGGAAAGGCCTCATGAAGGATGGTGTCATTAGATTGTACAAAGAAAACACCCAGGACTGAGGTCTGAGCAATGAAAAAACTTGATATTAGAACAAAAACAAGTATACAGTGATAGATGGTGCCACCCACACTCGAAAAGTTTATATTTTTGGGGTGGTTACCAATTTTCCCACCACATTTTTCCAACAACAAGCTTATCAGCAACAACCCCTTGTGTATCACCAGCCACCCATGCAAACTCATCAACAAGTACCTACACATCATAAGCAAACTAATGCTATCACATTGTCTGCAGGTAGTAAACCTCGTGTTCAGAGGAAACTACGTGCATACACCCCATTAGGGGAACCTCCTGATGCAATCTTCAAAAAATTGGCCAAAGATAACCTTGTTTGGTATCCACAAATGCAATCCTTGGAGCCCAATCAGTCTAGAGCACCTTGGTACAAAGATAATGAATATTGAAAAGTCCATTGTGTCAAAGGACACACTACCCTTAAATGCATGTAGCTTAAGGATAATTTACAAGAGCTCATTAACTAGAAGGAGATCATAGTGGGGGCACAACCCTCACCTAATGTAGGATTAATGATGTATCAAAATGCTTTCCCTCCTCATAACATGAACTTGAGAAAGGCACCTGTAAACCCTCCTATCAAAAAACCTAACAATGCTTTGAGTAAACAAGGTTACAACTAAGATACATCTCAAAATTATACCTTAGCATACTTAGACTATGGTAGCTTAATTGGTTGCATATCACAAGTTGAGCCATCTATCAACATCAAAAATGTCAAGGGCCCCGACACCCAGTGTACAATTGCTAACTACTGAACATGACTTAATATAGCTGGTCCACTTGTATCTACATAAATTAGACCACCATCAGCACAACCACCTCCATCTCAAGCATCTCCATTAGAATCACCTTCATTAGGGTCACAGTATAATATCTTGGAACAACTTGGAAACATGCCAGCCTAGATCTACATCCTGGATCTCTTACGGACAAGCCCACTTTATCAAGAGATCCTTGACAGTACTCTACGTGAGTCGTACGTCCCCTCTAACATAAATGCCATCAAGTTTCACAATTTGGTTGGCCATATTTAAGCTTCATGTTCCTTATCCTTTAAAACCACATATATCCTAGTAGTTGAGCCCAATCACATCCTCTCACTTTGCATAGCTATCATGGTTTCTAACTTTGTAGTTAAATGTGTCATGATAGATAATGAATCAGCTCTAAACCTATATACTCTAAATTTCATCAAACAAATAGGATATACTGAAGAAGATATCATCAATGAAGTGATCACCATTAAGGCATATGACAATTTCGAGTGCACTACTGAAGGAACCATCTTGCTCCCTATCAGAGTTAGCCTAGCCACTCAAGAAACACTCTATCACGTAGTTGCTCTTAACCTTCCATATAACTTCCTCCTTGATTGCCCATGGATTCATGCCATGAAGGCCATTCCATCCACATATCATCAGTACATCAAATTTCCACATAATGGCACTGAAATAACCATCCACATAGATCTTGAACCCTTTGCTTACTACAATGTAGTTGAAGCTTCATATACCAATCACTATCCTAGGATCAAAATTTACACCACCACAACTAGTTCCTCTAGCACCTACCACAATTTAGACACCATTTTAGCCTCCACTCTTTCCATGGTTAAGATCAACTACCAAGGTTGTGGTGAGTATAGTCTCATAGATTCTTTTCTTGTCGGTGCTCTACCACTTGATCCACATACTCAAGGACACCCGACACATCAAGAGCCTCTATTGAAAACCACCTCTCGACTCCACCAATTGGGCCCTACCACATTTGTCACCAGAGGTATCCTTGATAGAGAAAAAAATGCAATAGACATTAACATATGGCTATACAAAGAGCCACCTCCTAAAGTTGAAGCACTTCTTGATCAATTTAAATAGAAATATCCCTAGTCACATTGCTTGTCCATGGAGCAATGAAATTATCAAGAAAGTGGTTTAGGCTGCCAAGAATCAAGTATGAGATACCCTATAGAAGCACACCAAGGACAGAAAACTAAAGCCTTGGGCTATGGACTCATCACAACTGGGGGCACTACAACTAAAGGCCACACCTTTACAAACATCCAAAACACTCTTGTTGAGGTTGAAGACATCCCTAAGGAAGCTTATGATGATATTTTTCTTGACAAAATAATCGTTGGAGCCTTTGTGCTTTGCCAACTATCCTTGAATCTCATAGACCTCCTCCTCGCTCACCCCAAACTCATAGATTGGGACCAACCAAGTGTCATTCATGTTGACGAATTATCTATTAAGCACACACTCCTTAAATGTATGGGGGTAGAAATGCCACATAAATGCCTACCACCATGATTGGTATATGTCTACAAGTTTGATCTAGCAAGTTATTTTGGGGGGGAGGAAATCTCCAATCGCAAAAATAGGATAAAGAAGGAAACAAAAAGAAAAAAATCAAAGAAAAAATGTCCTCTGGTGAAAACTCCTTTGGAGCACGAGGGGATGACTCAAAAAATGAAATAAAAATAAAGGATGTATCTGACAGTGAAAACCTCTCTAAGGTGCCTAAAGATGGAGATTTCATCATTCCCCCACAAGAGCATAGGCCTCCTATATCGTTAGTTTTGATAGAGGAAACTCAACTAGTGAATATCAGTTTGATAGAGACACCACATATCACATACATTGCAACTTCTCTACCACCTGAGCAAGTAGATCCTCTTATTGAAATTCTCCATGAAAATGTGGGCCATTTTTTAGGGTCATGTCAAGACATGCTGGGATTGGACGCCAAACAACTAGTACACCATCTAGCAGTGGATTTGGGGGCCAAGCCAGTGAAGTAGAAACTTCAAAAAATGCACCCCAAGGTGGCTTTATTAGTCAAATCAAAGCTAGAAAAGTTGGTAGAGGCCAAAATCATTTGACCAATCAATTATTCTAAATGGATTTCTAGCATGATACTTGATACCAAGCCCTCTAGTGATATCGAGATTTGCACCGATCTTAGGGATCTTAATAAAGATTGTCTGAAGGATGGCTTTCCATTACCAAATATTGACATGATTGTGAATCTCACTATAGGTCATGAACTCTTGTCATTAATGGATGGTTTCTCTAGGCATAATCATATTCATATTGCAGAAGAAGATTAGCATAAAACAATATTTGCTACACCTGGGGGCACATTCTACTACACCATGATGCCATTTCGGTTAAAGAACGTTGAGGCAACCTATCAATATGTGATGATAGTCATATTCCTTGACCTAATCCATAAGATACTTGAGGATTACCTAGATGATATTTTAGTCAAGTATCTCAATGCTTTGGATCACTTGTCTCACCTCAAGGAAGTGTTCAATTGACTGGTAGAATATCGTCTCATGCTAAATCCAAAGAAGTGTGTCTTTGGTGTTACTTAAGTTATGTCATGATGTGGTATCAAGATTGACCCTAAGAAGGTCAAAGCCATAATGGATATGGCTCCTCCTAAGACACTTAACCACCTTAGTTCTTTGCAAGGAAAATTCCAATCAGTCTAGCAGTTTATTTCTCAGCTTGCTGATAAGTGTCAACCTTTCACTCACCTCCTTAAGAAAGATTAGAATTTTAGGTGGGATCCAACTTGCCAGCATAATTTTGAGCTCATCAAAAAATACTTAGCTGATCTACCTATTTTGGTCCTTCTAGTTGTAGGGCACCTGCATATATTGTACATCATAGCTACTCCCCTAGCATTAGGTGCTCTTCTAGCACAACTTGACAATGCAGGAAAGGAAAGAGCTATTTATTACATTAGCTGAACATTAGTGGGCTATGAGCTCAACTACATGCCAATGGAGAAGGCATTCTTAGTAGTGGTATTTTCCACCTAGAAGCTATGTCATTACATGTTGAGTCATACTGTGTAACTAATATCAAAGATTGATCCATTGAAATATATGCTCTCTCACACAATACTCACTAGATGCCTAGAAAAATGGGTTATGCTTCTTAGTGAGCTTGACATTCAATATATTGATAGAAAGGATATCAAAGGCCAAGCTATTTCAAATCACTTGGCTGATATACCCTTAGTTGTAGATCACCCACTCATCATGGAATTTCTAGACAAACACCTCTATTTGATAGAAGAACAATCACTCTAGAAGATATATTTTGATGGGTCCTATACCTCTTATTGCTTTGTTGTGGGTATACTCTTGGTTACACCTCAAGGAAATTATATGCTTAAATCTTTCAATTTTCAATTTTGGTGAACTAATAACATTGCAGAGTATGATGCCCTTGCTGTGGGACTCAAAATTGCCATTGAATGGAATATCATGGAGCTTTAGGCCTATGGTGATTCTTATCTTATCATCAAACAAGCATTGAATGACTATCAGACAAAGGATGACAAGCTACTACCTTACAAAGATCTAGTTGATCAATTAAAGGAGCATTTTACTTAGATCCAGTTCATACAGGTACCTAAACTCTAGAATAAGGTAGTTGATGCCATGGCTACTATTGGTTCTCTCTTGGAAATTCCATGCAAAGCTACGCAATATGAATTCTTGGTTGAGCAACTACATGAACCTGCATATGAGAATGATGAATCAACATGGGTCTATATCTTGGTTGGTTCCCAATCTCCATCATACCAAAAAATTCATGCTTACCTACTAAATGGTATCATATCTCCTCACCTCACATGAACCCAATGCCAAAACCTTATTTTTGGAGCTTCCTATTACACTATCATTGCCCAAATCCTATATCATCATGGTTATCATGATATTCTGTCTCGATGTTTAGATCAAAAAAAGGCTATGATGGCTCTCAAAGAGGTACACCTAGACTTTGTGGTGCTCACATGAGAGGGATGGTGCTAGCAAAGTAGATCCTTTAGGTTGGATACTATTGGCCTACTCTAGAGCATGATGCATGTTAGTTTGTGAGATGATGTTTACCTTGTCAACAACATGCAAATTTGATCTGAGCTCCAGCATAGGACTTTCAAACCATTGCACCACCATGGCCTTTTTCTTATTGGGGGTTTGATCTTGTTGGTCTTATTCCACCACTTTCTTTAGAATGGCACAAGTGGATAATCACTACCATTGACTATTTCACTAAGTGGGTGGAAGCAGTTCTGCTTGTTACTACCATGGGAGTTTAGGTATCCAAATTTATCCTATATCATATCATATGTTACTTTTGCATCCTGGCCACCATTTTCACAAATCATGGGGGAAATTTTGAAAACTTAAATATGGAGGAATTTTACACTTCCCTTCACATACATCATCACTTTTCTAGCCCATATTTCCCATAAGGTAATGGTCAGGCAGAGGCAACTAACAAAACCCTACATAGAATCCTCAAGAAAGTTATCAGTGACTCTAGCTGTGATTGGCATTTGAAAATTAATCCTACCCTATGGGCATACTACACTTCATTTTGTACAACCACTGGCACAACTCCATACTCCTCGATCTATGGTGCTAAAGTTTTCCTACCTATTAAGGTTGAACTCCCATCTCTCTACATCTCTCTATGAGGTCAAATATCTGATGAAGAGTATAGAGTAACTTGACTTACACAGCTTGATCTACTCGATGAGAAAAGGAAATAGGCCTATGACCACCTCATGGTCTATCAAAGTTTCCTCAAGCACAATTTCAATATCAAAGTCCATCTACATAGTTCATAGGAAGGCGACATGGTCCTTAAAGAGAATATGAAGGTTCAGACTAACAAAGAAAAGAAAGGAAAGTTTGAGCCCACATGGCTTGGTCCCTATTTAGTCACAACATCTTTTGGCTCAAAATCCTATTAGCTATCTACCCTTGAAGGTGAAGTCGTAAATGATCCTACCAACATTATTCACCTCAAGAAATTCTATGCCTAAGGGAAAAATTTGCAAATAAAAAATAGGCAAAGAAAAATAAGCGTCCAATGGTGAAAACTTAGCAATTCAAGCACCTTGGATAGGTCCTTGGTGAAAACCTAGCAAATAGGTATAGGTGTACTACAGCTTTTTCATTATCTATCATTGACACCTACCATCCCCATTATCGCCACTCTGTATCACATTACTCATCTCCCCATCTTTCCAAGGTGTTCCTCGTAGTTTTGGTTTTTACCATGCTTTGCAACATTATCCTCTAGCACTTTTCCCTTTGCAACATACCACCTCACTCCTATATTACACCATCCCATATATCATACCTGATTTATTCTACTATTGTATTCTACCGCATGTATCTTATCAAGTACTTTTCATCCTTGTACTTTACCATATGTAGCATATGCAGCCCATAGAACTTTGTGTCTCATACCCCTACACTGATCCTTGTATCATATGTACCCTAACCGTGTAAATACAATAGTATCCTGACCCTTGCACATAAATCACACTTTACATAAACCCCACCTATAAGCAAACCCTTATATCCTAACAATGCTATCCTCTCATCCTGAGCTTTCCCCCATCATGTAAATACCTATTACCATATATTTTCATCTAGAGTTCCCATGTCATTATATAGTCATGCTTGTATATACTATCCAGGTCTTGTTGTGATGTCATGTGTCCCTAGCCCATTAGTAGCTCATCAGTTGATCTCTTTAGCAAAAGGTTACTTTTCCACTTTGCAAAATATTTTTTTCTTTTTGTACATTTTGGTTTATCACTTCCACATATCTTTCATTGTTTCCTCCTCACGATTGACATGATCATTTCATATCATGGTGTGTTTTGACTAGGGCAACTTAGGGGCATGGTTTTGATCACATTCTTTTTCTGCTTGAGAGTCAATTAGATATTATCCTTGCATATTTCAAACATGTTTTCATTTGTCAATAAAACATGGTGTACTTGGGTAATATCATTTTCTTGTGGATCACCCAACATCATTCCTACATTGATCTCTCTAAGACTCATGTGTGATGCTAGGGAAATCCTCACATGCCTGTTTGAGTCAGTCCTATGGAATTTTGGGGAAAAGGCCTTGATGTTCTTAGTAACCTTGGCAAATCCCTAAAAATCTTATATCAAATAAAGTGCTCATACTACATCATGGTACTTTCTCATAAAGTACACCACTCTCAAGTTTCCCCTACACCTCTCATTTATTTTTAGAACCCCTGGTATCCTCCTCCTTTTCATCACCTCTCTCCCTTGAACTCTCACTTTTTCCAACCTCAGAATCATTTGATTCAAATCATCAAACAATGACTCTTGTTCATTATCATAGCTTCTCATCCCTAAGTTAGTATTTCACCACCATCATGATGTGATCCCTATTATAAGTCACTATCCTAGTTCTAATCTCTACTATCATCCCAACTACAAGTTTTTTGGTCACTCATTTTCCAACATCATTCTCCTTAGAGTTAGCATCTCTTAAGATCACTTTTTATATATCATAGCTCACTATCATAAGTTTCACATTAGTTAACCTATTCTACCATCATCATTTATTTTGTATCTCCTAGACTCTACTATGTTATACTATCATAGTTTTTATCTTGTTATCATACCCTAGAAAATCATAGCATTTGTTCTTTTATGCTCCTCTCACATGCTTATCATAAGTTGCAGATATATCTTTTTAGTTTGTGCCTATTTTTAGCATATCATACATCTACAAACCTCTCCTTTTTTTTGCCAAATTTTAGCATCATTGTTATCGTTGGTTTGTGCAATACATTTTGTATAACTCATCCCTAGTTTGTCACCTTTTCAAAAAAGTATTATGAGTTCATCATTTAGATCGTAAATGCATTTTTTTTTGTGCATTGTCAGTTCATCATTAGATTAGGATTCATCATTGTTATTATCAATTCATCCTTAGATTCTCATTCATCATTAGCATTTCACATCCATCATTTAATTAGATTTCATTTATTGTAAGTTCCTCATTTCATTAGCATTTCACATCCATCATTTAATTAGATTTTATTTGTTGTAAAGTTCATCATTTCATTAGCATTTAACATCCATCATTTCATTAGATTTTATATATACCATTGAGTTCATTTTTCATATCATAAATCTTTTGTTTATCATTTAATTGTTGAGACATTTCTTTTACCATTTATCATTTAGTTTGTATTTATCATCATAACAACATCATATCACATCCTATATCATAAAGTAAAGCCCATCAATAGAAATCACATCAACATGTATCGCATCACATATCATAATGTAAATCCTATCACCAAAGATCACATCATATCTATCATAAAAAGACTCACATCATTTGGGATCACATCAAAAATATCTCACATCGCATCTAAAATATCATAAAGAAAATCACATCAACATATATCACATCACACCTACAAAATCATAGATAGAATCAATCGCATCATATCCTCATCATAATAAAAAAATCATATAAAAACCCTATCACAACATACATCCAAATCATAGCACATATCACATCCTACATCAAAAACTATTAGTACAATCATAAATCTCAACACGTATCCCATCCTCCATCACAAATAATCAGAAATATCATCAAAAAATCACATCTTGTATATCAAATCATAACAACAATACACATGATATCCATAGTCTATAACACATCTCTCACCAAAATCATCAAGTCTATATCAATGAAAGAATGAAAGAATAACAGTCCATCAATGTCCAAATATACAATGTCTATATCATACACATGGGTTTGTGCTTGTGAAAAACATACAGGTATCTTAAAATAATTGATATGTACAAAATAATCAGTATCTCAAAATGCCCAACTCATCAATAGTCAATCCATTATCTCTGCATCATCAGTCTCCTCCTCTATATCTCCTATGGCCCCTAGTGGTGGTGGTGGTGGAGGTGGTGGCCTCATCAATCCTCCCCCTATCTCAAAGCTCTCTACCTCATCCCTCCTCCTCTTCCTTTGGCTCGACCCTACCCTCTGACTATTACTTGTGCACTAGGAACCACCTATGCTTATCCCCCAACACTCCATCCATTGTCCCCTCCTCCCTATATCCCTGTGTGTACCTATTGTACTTGACCAAGTTAGTTTCCTATAGTGCTCAATCTGAGATGTTGAGACTACTACATGGTACCTCCCTCGATAAAAACTAGCCCTCTCCCTCAGCTCCTCTACCTCCACCCACAATCTCCTCAACTCATCTAGACCCCCTCCCACCACCATCTGCACCCATAGGGTCAAAACCTCCACCACCAGCCTATCTCTCTCCTATTGGAGGGCATCTATCCTCGCCTATGCAGCCTGCCTCTCTAGCATCACCACATCCAACCTCTTCTCTGCCCATCCTACCTCTATCTACAACCTCCCTACCTCAAGACCGGCCCTATCCACCTACCCCTGTGCTATGTCTTCCTCCTACTTGAACTAATCCCACTCTGTACAGAGCTAATCTCGTTCCTACTGTATATCCCAGAGTAACTGACTAATGGCCTCTTGTGCCTATTGTAGTGAGGCAGAATGGGCTACCAATCCACCACCCCCTCCCCCTGCCATTAGCCCTCCTTCGTCACCCCCTACTAGCCTCTATGGCCTCTGCTCCCTCTCCACCTATGGCCTCCTCTACTCTACTCCCTTCTCTCCCCCTCTCTCCTTTGCTCTCTCCTCTCCACCTCTCTCTAGCTCTGCCCCTCTCTCCTCTGCTCTCTCCTCTCCTCCTCTCTTTTCCTGAGCTGCTCTCTCCTACCTCCCTCCCCTTTGTCTATGTCGTGCTGGCCCATCCTCCTAAGCAATGGCCGCTACTTGCTATCGCAACCCTCTGGCTACATAGTACCCCTATTGGGCTACCTAGGCTAACTCACCTACCACCACTGCCACCCTCATACCCTACACTAGGCCCACTAGTCTTGAGCACACAAAAGTTTCATGATACTCCTGAGTGGAGCCCACATATGCTAACCCACCAAACCAATTCCACTACTGTGGCTCTAGATCCAACCATGCCCTCAATAATCCCTCTCTCCATAGGGCTAGCCCATACATCAATACTGGCTTATGCGTCACACATTGATACCAGTTTGGCTCCCCTAGAGCCATCTGCCACCATCCAAACTATTGTAACACCCTTTTTAGCCTATACTAATCCACTATGTAGGCCCACTGACCAAATGAAAAACATGGAAATATCATGTATGGAAGCTGCTCTCCATCCTCCACCCATGGTCCCAGGCCCATGTATGGCTGCCACACCATTGTAACTATCTCATCAATTTGGACTCTCTAGTAATCCACTAAATCTATGTGGTGGTATGTCAACAGCTTGGCCTAGTTGTATGCCACTAGCTCCTCTACCTGTCTCTCTCTAGCCAAGAGGCATAAGCACAACAATATGCTCCCAAGCCCACACCTATCACAATGTCAAGAAACCAATGATCCTCCCCTACCGATCGCCACCCTGGTATGCTATCTGATGTAAGTCCTAGTATAACTCAGCCAACATCAAGGATGCCCATGTAGTTAGGAGCCCCTCATCCATAATCCACATAACCACTGGGATTAGTGCCAGAGTAACTCCTGTCCCACCTATATCTAGGGCAATATACCTAGAAATGAGCCCTAGCACATAGAAGTAAATCTGCCTCTCTGGCAGCACATGATCTAGATGCTTGTCTAGGGCAAACTATCCTTTCTAGATCTTGAACTCAACTCCAAGTCCCATTAGTCCCTGCACAACTACCTTTGGTATCATCTCTCTCATCACCATCACTGATGTCCCCTGCACCATTAGTCTAAAAATGTGGTACACATCCTCTAAGGTCATCATCATGTCCCTAGTTGGTAGATGGAAGTTCATTATCTCGATGTGCCATCGCTTGCATAGGGCTATGACCATCACCGTATATGTGCAGGTATGGGGCAACCTCGTTAGGTAGCCTTGTTCGATCACCTTGATCCTTGCCTAGTCTGTGGGCATTAGCATCTCTCCTACGTGCAACACTGCCACTCATCATTCTTGTGATACTAAGGTGTCCAAGGACCACTTCACATCACACAATCAATCTTGATGTCAATTTTCTATGTTAGATTATAATCCTCAACCCATCACTTTACCCACCCCAAAAATTTTTGCATTTTTTTGAAACAACCTATGTTCCTATGAAGCTAGACCCTCGCATTCCCACAGGATCACCATTTTGACCTTTCCTTTTTCTACTTGTTTAACCAGTGGTCCCATGGTAGCATTTTTGTAGTCACACAATTGTGTTCCCAGTGGTGTATCCCCTCATGGGATCACACCTTTGACTCAGTCACCTTCACAATATGGCTTGCATTCTTGTGAATGCATACACACACACACAAAATCTGGCATTCTCACAGATCTATCTTCCAACAGGATCAAGCCTTTAACTTGTCCAAAAACTTGACTTTTTGATCACATCCCTACCCTATGCTTTCCCATGCAAGCTAAATCCAGTAATCCTACAAACCCTTGATCCTGTGGAATCCTGTTTTCCATTTTCTCACCCTGGTCAACCCAATCCTATCCTCGCTTTGACCCCTTTGATGGTGGGACAAAATCCCCACAAACTCAATCGCATTCCTTGTTGTGGGAACATGATCCTACCAATTTACCCCCTTTCCCACATAAAATCCTGCTATCCTACAAAAACTCAATAACCCTATGACAAAACTAATCGGCTAAGCTTATTTTGCGAGATTGTGATCCCACCGATCTCTCACGCATTCCTACCGGACCCGTGTTAACAGGATCACATTTCTACTTTCATAGGGATGAACTAAAAAATGTACAACATAAAATCACGAAGAGGTTTTAGACTCTATCGATCAATTTAGTTTCCCCTGTACTCATACTCATCGCACTATGTCCACTTGATGATCTAGTCACCCAATACCTGCCATCATAATATCTAATGCAAAGCTCCTGACAACACTATATCCTCTTCAATTTGAATGCAAATAACACCTTCGAGCCCCCTTCTAGCCACTTATAGCCCACCTAGGTGCCCTATCTGCCCCTATAGGTCATCCAGCACAACAATTTTTCCCTGCCCCCTCACTTTTTTACCCTCCTTTCATCTTTTTTTAACCTATTTTTCCCTCTTCCATACCTTTTGGGCTCTTGCC
The DNA here is from genome assembly GCA_028749045.1 of Cupressus sempervirens. Classification (NCBI taxonomy): domain Eukaryota; kingdom Viridiplantae; phylum Streptophyta; class Pinopsida; order Cupressales; family Cupressaceae; genus Cupressus; species Cupressus sempervirens. The sequence continues at coordinate 826,404,111 of CM053789.1, forward strand.
TGCTTACTATACTTTTTCAAGAAGTCATCATGATAATTTTTCTTTCTCCACCACCTTCTTGAGGGGGCATCACATAGTCTATTCTCTCTTTCTACTCAAGATTGGGGCCACCGTGTTGCTTCAAAAAGTTTTCTTCACATTGTTTATGTTTGAACTTCCTTGAAATAATGTTGTTTCAACATTATGTCAAAGAGGGGCAAAATATAGACACCTAAATTTGATTACATCAATAAGTAATCATATTTAGTCATCTCCTAGGACATTATTGATTATATATTTACTATTTAATTAATTAATTGTCATCCCCTAGTTAATTAATTTATTTAATTAACTATAGTCCAATTGATAAAATCAAATGATCACCCAAAATCAATTTATCAATTAAATCTCTATTCCTCTATTAAATTGGATAAATCATCAAATCTATTCAATTTAATTCCATACTCCCATTTTATTGAATTAATCATTTAATAAAATATCTAAAATCCTAAAACCCTATCCTAACCCCTAATCCAACCCATTCACCCATACTAACCTCACTTAGCCTCCTAACTAACCCATCCCACCAAAGCTAAATCACTCATCTCCTAACCCCCCTCTTAAGCTAATCCTAATCCCCCTTCTAATCATGTGCATAACTATAAACAGGGTTAAGACTTGCTAACCCAACCTAAAGTCAACTAATATCTTCTCCCCTCACTCTCCAACATTTATGACTCTTACACCTCTCCCATCCTCCCTTACATCTCTTACATGACACTTGCATACTCAACCACCCTCATCAAGTCTTTGACCAACCCTTATCCTATCCTCTCACACTCATCCTCCTTGTGACAAGTGTCACCTCCCCATTGATGCTAAACAAGTACAATCCTTGTGTTCCCTTTTGAGTTCATATTGACCCTCCCTCAACATCTCATCATCTTTGCATCATGAACATCCATCTCTCTACCCCTTGACCTATAAATTGAACCCTCTCCCTTCACAAAATCAACCACCTTCCATGAAAAGTTATAATGTTATTTTGAGATCTCATAAACTACCAAAATATCATTATAATGTTGGAATCACTCCATGAATCCATTGTTGAAACCTTGCTTCATTCACTCCATCCATCCATATAAATCTTGAGCATATCTTGTGAGCATACACATCTTAAATTAGGGACAAGTCTATTTCATCTTGTGTTATACTATTAGGAGCCTACCATTATTGGTTTGCTTCCTTTTGTGGTGATAACAATCAGTCCTATCCTAAGTGTTAACTGCTTTAGTTATGTTAATGCTTTCTTTATTAGTTAGTATTCAATTTGCACTACTAAAGTAGGTGATACAATCATATATTGTTGAACTATATTAAATGATTAGATCTTAACTGTTGTTCCATATCTTGAATCTACTTTATATTTATGAATATGTTTGGCTTATCAGATTTTATTATTACTATCATCTTATGTTGAGTTCCATGTTTACAACTTCATGAAGTTTGTATTTATTCTTGACACACTAATGCTATTTCTTAGTTTGATATGTGCATTATCTTCAATACCATTTAAAATTAGTTTAGAATAAATATGGTTGGCATGAAGCTCAAATTAATCCTACATAGTTTGTTCTAACATTAATCTATCCTATAGTCTAATATGAATAAGGGTATGTGCAGGATCATGGTGTGCCAAAAAGTGGTGATCTAAAAAATATGTAGTTATGAAATGCCTCAAAGCATTTCAAAATCTATTCCAACTTTTTTCCCACCCATCCTGATACTAAAGGAAAAAAAAAATACCTTTATAAGGCTTACTATATCTTTCGATACCAACCTTATATGGTCAACTTTAGAAGTGTCTCAAAATTGTGTTTTTGGCTTGTTCTTGTGTGCTTTTACTTCAAACATGTAGCTGACAACTTCTTTTTCACCAAAATTTGATGAAATGAAAAGGGTTTCTTAACAATATTCTTAGCTTTCCATAAATGTAAGGTTTATCAAATTATGAGTTCAGTAAATAATTATTGCTTATTTTCTAATGGAGTTACATATAAAGTGCTGACTGACACACTACTTGAAAAATAACTATAACTTTCAAATGGTAAAACATTTTTGAAATCCAAAAGATAAATTACATTCTATGTTTCTTCTACTATAAGGACAAAATATTAAATTAAATTTTGCAAATTTTTAAATTAGTTAAGGTGGTCAAACATGAGAGTTCTTTTATTCCAAAACTATTTAAGTAGAAAATATAAAAATACTCAAAAATATTTGTCACATCCAAGCATGAGTCTACTTCTTTTATCTAGAATATTATTAAAATATATTATGCTTTGATTTTGATTAAGATGGTCAAACATACTTCTACTTCTTACTTTTGTCCTAAAATTTTTGTACTATTGCATAAAAATTCAAAATTTTGACCAATCAATTTTTTTTTTTTTAAGATAAGGCCTAGTAGTCTAGAAACTAAATTCAATTTCCTAGAGATTCTTTTCTCTCAACATTTTGATATAAAGTTTATAACAAGTAAAATATTATACATCAAATTGACATAATCCCAATTTGTTGATTTTTATTGCCACTTAAGAGCATAGTTTGGTTGACCATGATCTTATACATACCCATAAATTAATTAATTAATAATTTCTATTTTAAATATGTATTATAGTATATAGTTTTTAAACATTGCTATAACTAAATAAGGGGTAAACTTATATTAAGACAAAAAGAGAAAGAAAACAGAGAGCTCAATAAGGAGCTCTATCCTAAGCAACAAGGTCATGTAACTCACAAGATAGATCCAAGGGTAGTTGCCCCCTATCCACAATATTCCAATCTTGAACATGATCTAAAGCTAATTTGGGCAAACAATTAGCACCTCTATTCCATTTTCAAGGAATGCAATTAAAACTAATATACTTTCTAGAAGTACACAAGAGGGGAGTTTGATTACCAAGTGAAGCCAATTTCCATCTAAACTCCTCAAGAAACTAAAAGATAGAAAATTTTCCACCACTTGAGAGTCAAATTCATAGCTAATATTGTGTTATCCCCTCAAAAAACATTGCTCCACAACATATAAAATGGCCAGGGCCTCCATGAGATTGTTAGTATGCCAACCCTTATGCACTAAGAAAAGAAATTGAACTTCTCCAGACTCTAGAGTTGTATCGAGACCCACTCCCAATGCTAGCAAGACTAGGATTCCCCAAGAATAACCATAAGTCTTAACTTTAAGAACTCTAGGTGGAGGAGGCAACCAATGACCCACATGGTTCACCCATCGCTTCCCCTAATATCTACAACAATTTAGAACATTATGAAACCATTGACTTGCAACCCTTGAGAAATCATCCTAAAAATGAAAGTTAAGGGAATTTCAACTAGCAAGATCACTAGGATCCATACCTCCATCTAACTTACACTTAGCCTAAATAGTTTCTTGAAGAGAGTGGGAAATCTTCCACCAAATATGCATGACTCTAGTCCAAACATCTTGAAATATTTGTTAGTTTCTCTCTAACCAGATATGCCAAATAATATAAGAGGGGCCAACAATCCATGTACCCTAAAGAGGTCAAGCATTGGAGGGGGCACTCCCTAAGCAATCCCAAAACTCGGGCAAGGAGGAAACATGTTGAGAAGAGAAACTCCAAGAACTCCACCAAAGATGTCATAACTGGGTAGAAAAAGAACAATGGAAAAAGAGATGAGAGATAGAGCCCTCTCCATTACCACATAGCACACAAAATGATGGGACCTAAAATCCACATTTACAAAGATTATGCCATGTAAGAAATTGGTTGTGAGCCACCAACCACATGAAGAAATTACATTTGGACCAAGAAAAATTATTCCAAACTTGTTTCCACTAAGGGACCTCAACATCCCTTAATAGTTGTCTAGTAATCTCTTGATGCCAATGAAACTAGAATATTTAATAGATAGGGTACCAACCCAAGCCAAAACATCTAGCTTTAGTAGAGAGTAGCGCTACCTAGAAGCCAAAATCCTAGAAATCTCTTGGCAATCATCCTTTAAGCCTCTAGGAGGCCAATCTAAGTCTTATAAGACCTAGCTCACAAGGAGTCTTATAATGAACCACTTTATTCCATCCAACAACAAGAATAGAACTACACAGAGTCTAAAGGTGAGGTAAATGGATAAGATTTAAGGGTTGCCATCCCAAGCATCAAATAAAAAAAAAAAAACCTCAGAATCTCCCTCACATATCCAAAAAAGGCCCATCTTAACCTATTAAGCACCAAACTTGAGAGTATTCCACACTATAGAGCCATGAACTCCAAGAGGAAATGTGGAATCAGACCAAGGATCAACACCTCTCAATTTCTTATGAGAAATTATATGAGCCCAGAGTTAATTTTTTCCAAAATACCATCACTAATAAAACTTAGTAGCCAAAGGTTAGCTACTCAAGATAACAGAAAAAAGGCCAAAACCACCCTCCTTCTTAGGCATGAAAATAGTCTCCCAAATGGTCAAACTCCTTTTAGAGTTATGCAAATTACCACTCCAAAGGAATTTCTGAGAAAGAGCATCAAATTCCTTGAGAAAGTAAATAGGAGCAACTTGAAAAATGCTTCTATAAAGAGGGAGTGCATGAATAACATATTGAAGAATGCTAGCACGATAAGTTATAGAGAGCCATCTATGGGTTCATACTTTATTTACCTTCTCCTGAATCTTATTAATCAATTTTTTCCTTCTTGATCAAATAAAATTTTTCTACTCCTCAAGGATATCTAACCATCCTTCAAATTTACTCACACTTTGCCTTCTCAAACAATCAATACACTTGCATACTTGCTCATACATTTAGAATTCTCAATTTGACCTTTCATATATACCTTACAAATTGTCAAGTTGGCTCATTTACAACTTACAATCACCAATGATTATTACCTTAGTCAATTGGAATAAATACTTGAAATAATTAAACTTTATTTCTCAAATTAACAAAATCCTTCATTGGCCAACCGTGCTTGGTAGACACTATTTCTAAAAAGATCTCCTATGTTAACCAATAGAAGCTCAGTTAACACTATGATTCCTACAAAAATTCTTTGGAGACCGAGTGAACTTGGTAAGCACTAAATTTCCTTTGTTAACCATGAGAGCTTGGTTAACACTACTTTTTGTCATAATTTCCTTCGATGCCCGAGTGAGTTTGATAGATACTGTCTATGTAGAGTAATTTCTAGGAATGCTCAATAGACACAAAAAATTGCCTTGCTAACCAACTGAGCTCAGTAAGCACTATCTACCAACTGATATGACATTTGTGTAACATCAAAGATAACACACAATTAGACAATTGTATCCAATAATCTCCCTCTTTGGCATTGATGGCAACACAACATGTCATAGCACAATGAAATTTGAAAAAAAGTCTTTCTCTGATCAAAAATTTCTCCCTCTTAAATTTTATGCCACAAACTTCTCTAATGTTGTAGTCTCCCTCTATGAAGGAATTACAAAGCTTCTTCTCCAAACAAAAAACTCTCCCTCAAAAAAAGTTTAGAAAGATATGATAGTAAACTCTCCCTCTTTGATAACACATGCAAAAGACAAGACATACCAAATGAGTAACAATGTACCTTGAGTACTGATTCATATGTAATGTTCCCTTGACTATGTTGCATCAACTAATAGATCTTCAACTTGGTTCCTATTGATGTATCACTAAAACTTTATTTTAGTGAGCTTCAGATAGGGGAATGACCCTTAACTTACCTCTTAGATACAAGAATGCATCCTTAGGAAATGGCTTGGTCAATATGTCTACAATCTATTCTTTTGTATGGACATATTCTAATATAATTTCCTTGTCCTACACCAATTCTCTAACAAAGTGGTATTTTATAGCAATGTGCTTGGTTTTGGAATGCATCACTGGATTCTTTGATATGTTAATTGCACTTGTATTATCACAAAACATAATAATTGGTTCTTTAATCTCAACCTTCATGCCTTCCAACAACTGTTTAAACTAAACAATATTAGAACAATTCATTGCTGCTACAACATACTCTGCTTCTGTTGTAGATTGGGATGTGCAATTTTTCTTTTTGCTTGTCCAAGATACAAAATTTTATCCAAGAAAGAATGCTCCATCACTTGTACTCTTTCTATCATTAATGTTGCTTTCCTAATCAACATTTGTAAACACTTTTAAGTCCAAATTTCCTCCAAGTTTATACCATAAGCCATAATCTTCAGTGCCTTTCAAGTATCTCAACATTCTTTTGATTGCCATCATGTGATTTTCTCTAAGTTTTTCCAAGAATCTTGCCACTATACCAACTGCAAGAGAAATATCAGGCCTTATGTGAACTACACACTATAATTTTCCAATCATTTATCTATATAAGGTCTGATCTACCTCTTTTGAATCATCATCTTTGGTAAGCTTTAGTCTAGTACACATGGGAGTTCCAACTGGTTTTGAATCTTCCATACCAAACTTCTTGAGTATCTCCTTGATATACTTAAACTGAGTGATGTAGATACCATTCTTGTTATGTTGTATTTGAAGGCCAACAAAGAACTTAATCTCACCAAACATAGACATTTCAAATTCTTTGTTCATTTTCTTTGAAAATTCTTTGCATTGATCATCATTCCTTGTGAACAAAGTATCATCCACAAATATTTTTGCCAGCATAATCTTATTATCTGGTCCTTCCTTGATGTACAAACTATCATTATCATTAGGTCTTTGGAAACCAATCTAAATAAGGTAGTTATGCAATCTCTCATACCATGCTCTAGGGGCTTGTTTTAGACCATACAATGCTTTGTGTAATTTTTACACCATGTCCCTTTTGTCTGGATCAACAAAACCTTTAGGTTGTTCAATGTAGACTTCTTCATCTAGAATACCATTGAGAAATTTTGATTTAACATCCATATGATATACCTTAAATCCTTTATGTGCTACCTATGCAAGTTGTTAGTGTAAATAAGTATTTAATTTTTATACTTACTTAAGTTTACTTAGGTTAATGCATTATTTAATTATTTTGCATTATTTTATTATTTTTATTTGTGAGACACTTAGGAGTTTGTGCACTCTTGTGAATTGTCATGATGACATCACAGGGGTCCACACCTCTTTTAAGCACATTTTGTCTACAACACAAGAATCTTCTATACACATATGATACTTTGTCATTCTTATCCATTCATCTAGAATGTTTGATAAGGTTCTTAGTTTTCTTATCTCCTCGTTGTTTCTAGAGACATTCTAGGTGCTTCCTAAGAGGCTTTTCTATATAGGCACTCTTAGTGTACTCTTATCATGACATATTGAATATATCATCATTTTGATCATACTCTCTCTCTTGGCCTACAATTGTGCTTGTGTTTAAGTTCTTAGTTCCTAGGTGAATTTTTCCCTTAGGCAAATTGTTACACAAGTAAAGTCCTGACACCTTCCAATCTTACAACAAGAGAAAAATTATCACTATAACCTATAAATTCTTCTTGATAATATCCTTTAATACCAATCTATCTTTATTTCTTGATACCTTACCATCTTCATTCAACTTATTTTTGAATACCCATTTTGTTCATATCACATTTTTATATCTAGGCCTAGGTACAAGAGTCCAAGTTTTGTTCTTCTCTATTTGCTTTATCTCCTAATTAATAGCCTCAATCCAACCTTCATTTTTCAATACATCTTTGACATTTTTAGGTTCAAAATCAGCAAGTAAACAAGTACCTTTTAGCTTACTTCTTGTCATACTACCCTTTGATTTGTTTCCAACAATTTGATCTAGTGCATGATGCCTTCTAACATACTTGGCTAGTATAGGTTCCTTGCCTCTTGAATGAATTTCATTTTCATCCTCTTGAACTTCAAATTCAAGTTTTGGCTGCTAAGACTTGGTAGGCATTGGCTTAGTAGGTTCAGAATGTTACTTGGGTCCTTGTGAATTAGTTTGAACTTCTTGCAACTCGGTGACTAAGGAAGACTCAAGAGTAGAAGTCTCCTGATTGATAGATGTGTCTTGAAATTTATGAGGTTCAATGAAAATAAATCTCCTATAATATTCTAATTCCCTTTTGCTTTCTTCTTTAGTCCTTTCTACAAACTCATCAACTTTCACATGTGTACTTTCTATGATTTTGTGAGTAGACAAATTCAAGCATCTATATGCCTTACTCTTGCAAGAATATCCTAAAAGTATACCTTCATCACCTTTCACATCAAATTTTCCTTTTCTATATTCTTTCAAGATGTAACATTTACTTCCAAATACTTTAAGGTAACTTACATTGGGTTTATAGCCATATGATAACTCATAGGGGGTTTTGAATGACTCCTTCTTCAACTGTACTTAGTTTGAGGTATGAATTGTAGTGCTCATAGCTTCCTTCCAGTATTTGATAACAATTTTATTTTCAATCATTAGAGTCCTAGCATAATCCATGATAGATTTATTCCTCCTTTCAACTATTCCATTTTTCTCAGGAGTTCCAGGGGCTGATACCTATCTTTTGATTCCTCTTTCAATGCAAAAGTTATTGAATTCATTAGAGATGAATTCACCACCTCTGTCTGATCTCAAGCATTTAAATTTTTTTCCTATTTCCTTCTCTACTCTAGCCAAATACCATTTGAACTTCGCAAATGCTTTTGATGTATCTCTTAAATACATAACAGTCATCATTCTAGAGTAGTCATCAACAAAAATAATGAAAAAATTTTCTCCAGTATAACTCTCAATTATAATAGGTCCACACAAATCAATGTGCACAATTTCCAAAATATCTTTAGACTGATAGTTTTTACTTTTAAAACTAGTCTTTCCCATTTTACCAATCTGACAATTCTTGCATAGACCAACATCAAGTTTCTTAAAACTATGAATGCCTCTTACTTTCCTGAATTTTCTTATCTTTACCATGTTATCAAAATTCATATGACATAACCTTGTGTGCCATAACTAACTTTCTTCAACTTGAGCAATAAAACATGAGCACTCACCAAGATCAAGATAAAACAAGTTACCTTTTGTTTGTTTGCCTAATCCAATCAATTTTCCTTTGTCATCTAGAAGTCTTTCCTTTCCTTGCATGAATTCCACCTTGAATCTAATATTGATTAGCTATGCCACACTCAACACATTATGTTTTAGTCTTTCAACCCAATAGGTATTATCACATACAAGTTCTTTGGTTAATGAGATTAGACCTCTTCCTTTTATGCAACAAGGTTCATTGTTTCCAAACCTTACACTACCACCATCATAGTCTTCAAAGTGTTCAAAGTTTGTTTTTTCACCAGTCATATGATGTGAACATCCATTGTCTATGATCCATGTATCATTTTTCTCACATGAGAGATAAGTGCCATCTTTTCTTCTTCATCATTATCATATTCATCTTTCACAACAATGTAAACTATTTCATCTTCACTAGTATCAGAATCCTTAGAGTCTTTAGCCATAAAACATGTTTTCTTACCTTTGTCCTTGAATGGTTTGAAATCTTTCATGTCATTGCACTTGAGACATTTCTTCTCATCCTTGTTTTTCTTGATTGGGCACTTGGCAGCAATATGACCAATTTCTTCACATGAAAAATAGATTAGGGGAAATTTACCTTTGTATTTTCCTTTTCCTCTAGAATATTTCTTTGCAAGTAGAGCTTCAACAAACTCAAGATCACTGTCAAAACTCTCCTTTGATTCTTCTTTACTTTTTGACTAAGAGTCCTTTATTTTCTTTCCTATTTCCTTAAGTGAAACCTTGGCCTCAAATATTGATTCAATATTCTTGGAAGCTAGAGCATAATTGTCATAGTTACCTAACTCAAAGGCTGTCAATCTTCCTACTATGGAATCCAAAGCTATCTTATGATTTGCCTCACATATTCTTTCTTGAATTGTAGATACTCTAATTACATAAAGGGGAAGCAATTTTCTTAGAACTTTACTTACAACTATTTCTTCCTTAATATCTCCTTCAGAAGCTTTGATTACACTGACACTTGATTTGATCCTTTCAACATATTTGGCAATGTTTTCATCCTCTCTCATTCTCATCTAATAAAATTTTCCTTTTAGGCTTTCTACTTTGGCTCTCCTCACATTTTCATCACCACCATAGATATCTTTAAGCTTGTTCCAAATTTCAAAGGCAATTTTGCAGTCCTTGACATCATCAAAATCTTCATAGCTTAGAGTAGGTGCAATGTCTATCATCATGGTGTTATGAGTCTTCTTCTCAGTAATGTTGTTAATAGATAATGTACCAAAAGGAGTAGTATATTCTTCATCAAGGTATTTCAATCATGTATCTCCAATGGAAGCCAAATAAAGTGTCATGAGACCCTTCCATGCTAAAACGTAATCCCTGTTAAGCCTTGGAATTTCTCTCTTGTAAGACATCTTGATCTTTAGCTTAGGTCCTTAAAACCTTTCTTGCAAGCACCAAAAGCTCTGATACAAATTGTTGGAAATATAGATGGAGTAACTGAGAGGGGGGGTGAATTAGTTACCACAAAAACAAATCCACAGATCCCTTAGATGTCTGATAAAACTAGTTATTGCTGGGTATGTGCACCAAGTTGTGGTGCCAAAAAGGTGACACCATTTTTTTTTTCTAATTTTCAATAGTGTGTTTGCACTATAGCATGCACATGTTATGGCTTGGGTAACCTGAGCCATAGCACGTACACACTATAGCACGTATGTGCTATAGTACATATGTGCTTTAAAAAAAATCCAATTTTTATAAATGGGTTGCATATCCGTAGCGCATTCTTTTTAACCTTTTTTTTCCTCCTTCTCCTCACTAAAATGCATATGTGGATTGCATTCAAACAAGTTTTCTAACACCCTCCTTGCCAATATACCTCCTCGCCATCGAAGATTGAGATCACAAGCATGCCAAATATTATCTATCTTTCTTTTTGCATTGTTTGTTATGTTTTCTATATTGTTTTGTAGGTTTTTTTCAATTTTTAAAAAATTTTGTTTATTTATTTATATTTAAATTGATTTCTTATCAAGTAATGTCAATAATGAACTAAAAAATCCCCAAGAAGGTCAAAACCAAAACCCTCAAGATGATCAAAATTGAAACCCTCCACAAGAAGAACAACAAATTCTGCAACCTGAACCAATTGCAAGACCTCCTCTTGGCACACAAGAAAATATAATAAATGAAATAGAGAGAGACAAAACTGAATTAGAAGGACACATTGGTCAGTTGAAACAATGTGGACAATCCAATCCAATGAGAGCTCAATTTGCATCATCCCTCGAATCCATTAAGACCCACATAGCTAATGCTAGTGGTCAGTTAGATGTTTGGCTAGTTAAGAGGGAAGAACTAAAAAAGATATTATGAAAATAAATTACCATATCAAGATGTTTATATATATATATATATACCAAAAGGTACAATATGTGCATTATTTAGAAAACTTGGTGAACAAGATATTGTTAGAGAGGGTACTAAATGGTTCCCCATCCATTAGTGCATATACAATTCTATTAGAAATAATTTTTGGGAAAGATGGTGGATAGTTTTTTATGCCTCTCCTTGCAATAATCATGAGGTCCCCATGTATTTCTTAAGGAAATTGTATTGTGAGTTTTTCCTTAGGGAGATCCTCAATTATTTTGATATATTAGACTCTTAGGGTAGAGGTGGGGGGTCATCATTTGAGAGGTTGGGGGCATGTCATGACCCTAATGTAGTTAGGACACCTGTGGTTGAGCCATAGGGTGAGCAAGTGACTATTCCTTCAATTGTGAAGGAACATGTAGAGGCTAGGCTCTAGGGACTATTAGAGATTTGACATAGACCCTCATTAATTGCATGAGTCCATTAGTTGAGGAGGAACCTTTTGAATGTCATACTCAGATGTGCAGATCATGCAGATCCTTGTGCACATTTGGCAATCATGTTGAAGATGGTGTGGATGAAGGGCTAGTGATTGATCAGTTCCTAACTGAGACATTTGGCATTGACATAGGTAAATTACAATTACAATAAACTAATTTGATCACATTTCATATGTATAGTGAATGACTAATTAATTAGCATGTATTGACATTGTTCAAAATTCAGGGTCAGAGTGTTGGCAGGCCTAGTAGTGATCCCCCAACCCCACTTTTTGTCCCCTCAATGAGTCCGGAGGTATATATTGATTTAATCATTTAAATGAATAAATATATTAATTAAGTAATCATATGAAGGATTGACAAAAAAAATTATGCATGTGTATCAGTTCTCTATAGGACCATCGACATTCACTACAAAATTTGAGCCTAGATGCGACATAAGCTTCATAGAGGTACATTTGTTTCATGTTTTTGATTAAGTAAAACAAGTTTTATAGGGATCCTAAAACCTAGAATTTTTTACAACTTATCAAAAATATAGATAATAAATAAAGTTCAACACCCATGCATGTACTTAAAAAATCCAAAAACTAACAACAGGCCCATGACTAGGAGACAAAAGGCCTATAACCCTATAAGGAGACAAAACAAAAAGAGAACACTAAAAATTAATTCTCATTATCAAGAACCTGTAGGTTCTCTACAACTTCATTGGCCTTCCATTTTTCTATGCCCTCCTGGTTCTAGTTCTGGACGTCCTCCTGATCCCTGGACTCTTTCTACTCATCCTTAGCCTACCCAATATCCAAGATGGCCTTCTCCATCACATCCCTACCAAATATAGCACTCATTAGAGAATCCCATAGACTAACAATATTTTTTTTTAGGGTATTCAAAGTAGCAATCATCTAATTAGCTAGGTCTTGGTGTCTGGATTCTAATCTTTGGACTTTTTGTTCAACCTTGGTGATTTTGTCCTCATAGTTGGCATTGTGTCCCTAGACACTATTGTGCTATTGGATTCCTTCATGGTCTCTCTTCTCTTCATTGTGCCCTTGGTCACAGCTATTTTTCTAGTTTCCTTCATGGCTTCTTTTTCCCTTAAGGTCTTCAATTTCATGAAACAACCATTTGATAGATCAAAAATTGTTTATCATGTTGTTCTTAGCATTGTTTAGAAGGTTAAACCTAGTTTCTTGTGCATTATCTGAGATAGCAACTAGGTTTGGGTCAATTAGATCATCATAGTGGGCATTGCCATCAAATCTTCCATCACTTGGATATTTAGCAACTCCCTGATAATCCCCATATTCACGGTGTTCATGTTAAACTTCCTCCATGCCCTCCTCATGTTCTTCATTAACACTTCCCCACTTTTTTTCACCAACATATCTATCATCTCCTTAGGTGGAGAAAGAACAGGGCTAGGGCTTTCAAGAATCTAGACATTGGTATCTTCATGTAGCGGGGCATCATCAGCTTTTCTTTTCTTGGGGTTCCTTGACATTTTAGCTAAAACCTCCTCCCCCTTTTCACTTTCCCTCCCCTTCACCTCCTCCTTCACATTTTCCTCCCCCTTATCCTTCATCTAAATCTGTCTCCTCATCTTCATTGTCATCCTCCTCCTCCTCCTGAGGTTCAAACTTGGGCGGAATGGGGGGAAGGCTTCTAGGGCTCTTTCTATAGGGGATGTAGGCAAAAGGGGTGGCTTTCCTTTCTACAGTAGGGATTTTTCCTTTAGAGGAGGTATTATCCTCATCATCAAATTTTATAGTGTGCACTTCCTCATAGTCTGAATTCCTAGTTTCCTTAGATGCACTCCTGATATCATCAAGAGATTTTCACCTTGTCTGAGTCTTTAGATACTCATAGACCAAGAGGAGTAATCCTTCATGAAGAGTGGGGTTAGCAGTGGATTTCCTCTTAAAACCCTCGATACCCTTGCACATAGAGTTGAAAAGATAAAAAGGAAGAGAGATTTTGATACCATGCCTAAAATGATTAAGCAAAATGAAATGATGCATCTTGATCCTATCAAATCTAGAGTCCAGTGAAATATATTCAATGAAAACCCTAAGAACATACCTCCACAACTTTTTAATGGACTCCATCTCATAATAAATTTCTACCTTGACAAATTCTTTGATAGCATTGGCCAACATTTTCTTGTCCCTAAAGAAGTTAATCCCTTCCAAGGGGATCTCCATAACTTGGGCAATCAACTCCGCATTGACAAGGTGGGTGACCCCATCAATTTTTATTTTCCAATTTTTCCATGAATTCACCATTAACTTGGTGATTTCCACATCAAAACCATGGAGCTTCTCCAAAAATTTAGTAATACTGCCCTTTTCTAACTTAGGAAAACCTTCAATTTATTTTTCCAGTTCTATGCCTGTCCCAATGGCTCCCTTCTTGTTCTCTCACCTATCATGGTTTCCTCTAGTTCAAAAAGCCTCCCACTACTCACAAAATTATAGACTTTATCTTGCTTTGAAATGCAAAACTCCAAAACATTTTTGAAAATTTTAGTGGTTCTGTTCATGATAGCCCATAAAGTGTGCCAAAAGTACATGCTATAATTATTTGAAAAGAGTTTCGCATGATTTTAAATAACTCCAAGTCCAATGTGCAATCTAGCCTTTCTAAACATTATTAAATTGGGATTATTTTGGTACTTCCATGGATTCAATCCTACTAGATTAAATCAATCATATCCATCAAAAAGCCATTACTAACATGCCACATCATTGCCAAGTTTCTTTCTATTACTTCATTAGCAAACCAATCTATCACTAAATTAGCCTCCCTATACACTTGGCTAATATGGATCTTTTTGAATTTACACAAGTCAAACTTTAGCTCCTCTATTATGTTTTCTATAGTCCATGAGGGCTTAGTCTAGCCTTTAAGGTAATTTATGATATTTAAAGAGTCCCCATCCAGCTAGAGGTTCTCGATCCCAGAGGCTAGGGCCAGTTTAACAATGTGACTAGCCGCTTTGGCTTCTGTGAAATGATTAGTCTGATGTCCAAGAGGGTAGGATAAAGCCACTAAACCTCCTCTATAACTTTTTTTGATGGTGCCTCCACTGCTAGTAGGACCAGGGTTCCCTTTAGCTACCCATTCAAAATTGGCTTTATGCCAATTTTTAGGGGGGAGTAACCACCTGGCCTCCTATCTTTTGCTATCCATGGCCTTTTTCCTTTCTCTTCTATTCTCACCTTCTTTAATGTTTCCTTCCTTTGTGATAGAAAAGTTCTCCTTCATTACTCCATCAATTTTCTCAACAATAACATGTATACACTAATCTAATATGCTAGAAATACCAATTCAATAAAAGCATTTACACATTAAACTAACATAACATATAAGAGAGACAAAGAGAAGACAAACTCAAATGAGAATGTGAGACATGGATAGGCTCTCTCAATGAGATTTTTCTCTTGTTTTTAGGATCTGTCTATTTATGGATTGGGGATGTATGCTCAAGGGCTCAAAATGGCTTCAATGGAGGAGATTAGTAATGGCAAATTGGTAGCTTTATGAGCTCTCAATTTGGCATTATAAGGGTATGGGTATGGATTTTGGCTCTCAAAAGGACATGATAACTTTACTCAAATGGTTGTGATGAAATGGTTTCGTAGGGGATTCAATTTATAGGCCAAGGGGTAGAGGGATGGAGGGCTAAGATGCAAGCATGGAGAGATGGTTAAGGAGGGCTAAGATGCACTCAAAGGGGAGCACATGGATTGTGTTTGTTTAGCACCAATGGGAAGGTGACACTTGTCACAAGGAGGATAAGTGTGAGAGGATAGGATAAGGGGTTGGTTAAAGGCATGATGAGTGAGGTTGAGTATGGAAGAGGGATGTAAGAGTCATGAGTGGGCCTGTAAGAGTCTTTTATGGTTTGTAAGAGCACTCGTGGCTTGTTGGTTGGAATATTTTGGAGAGGGGACTTTGATTTGCTTTAGGAAAGTCTTAAACTTGTTTAGGGAATGTGACAACATTAGGGGGTGGATTAGGCTTGGGTTTAGGATTAGATTAAGGATGTTAGAGATGTGCAAGTGGATGGCATTAATGAGGGTGGGTGAGTTAGTGGCTAAGCTAGGTTAGTATGGGTAGATGGGGTAGATTAGGCTAAATAGAGGATTAGAGATAGGTTAGAGGTTTTTAGATTTGAGGATTTTATTTATCAAATAGATTTATTTAATAAATGGGGATTTTTGGAATTAGATAGGAGAAAAGGATTTAATTGATAAATGATAGGTTATTTGATTTATCAATTAGGACTATAGATGATTAATTTAAATTAATTAGCTAGGGGATGAAAAAGGATTAATTAAATAATAATTTAATTAATGATGCCTTTAGAGATAACTAAATAGGATTACTAAAGTGGTGTAAACAAATTTAGGTGTCTACATAACAAACTCAAGAGATTCTCTATCTCTAAAGATTCAGTTGTTATGTTCTTTCCAAATTCACCAAAAAAAGTGCGTAAGGGACCATGAGCTAATTAACTATGTTATCAAGCCAAGGTGTGAGCTCTTCCGTTGGCCAAAGAACTCTTGGATCTTAGTCGGGGGACACCAGCTAACCCTAAAATCCCTGGTGAGAAGGTTCCAAACCTTGGAAGAATAGGGATAGTGAATAAATAAGTGATTGACCATCTCCAAATCATGCTTACATAAACTGCACCAATTGGGGATAATCTGCCCTCTCTTAGCCAAATTGTCCAAAGTGAAAATTTTGTCTTGGAGGAGAAGCTAGAAAAGGATGTTAATTTTTGGAGTTAGACTAGGAGTCCAGGCCTTAGCCTAGATGGGTTTCTCCATTCTGTCCTACAAGGAGAAATATCCAGAGGCCATAGAGTATTGCCCATGCGAGTTATCTCCCCAAATGACTTCATCTCTCTTATTGTTGATAATTATAGAATTTAGGCTAATCATCAAAGAATTAAGGTTTAGAGATATCTTAGAAAGGTCATGCCAACCTAGGCTACATCTATAATCACTAACTTTTGGGCCATATATTCTTGTGCAAAAATCTACCCATCTTCCATAACTAGGATGATCAATAAGAGGCCCAAGGCTTGTCCAATTGTCTTGCCAAAAGAAATTTTTGTCAGCTTTACCAACTTTCCATTTAGCCTTGGACTTAGCTAGGAATTTTTCCTTTAGGATCCTATTCCATATGTAAGATCCTTGAGGAGTCTTAATCTCATCGAGCAAGAAACTGAAAGATTGCCTGCTCAGGTATTTCTCAATCATGATATCCCTCTATACTCTGGTGCTCTGAAAAATGTGCTAGATCGATTTGGCTAATAAGGTGATATTAAGATGTCTAATTTTTCTAATACCAAGACCCCCATAGAATTTGGGAAGGAAAACATGGTCCCAAGAAACAAGATGATATCTCTTGTGCTCTTCAACTCCTGTCCAAAGAAAGTCCCTTTAAATCTTCTCCATTCTATCAACATGCTTTGCTAGAATCCCAAAAATGCTTAAAGCATAAGTGGGAAGATTTTGGAATATAGATTTCACCAAAGTGCATTTGCTTGCCTGGCTAAGGATGGCACCTTTCCAGCTAGCTAATTTCTTGTTGAATCTATCTAAGATGTTGTTCCAAAAAGAATCTAGGGGTGTACACCCCAAAGGAAAACCAAGGTATGTGGCTAGAAGGGTCCCAATACCACTTCCTAGGATCCAAGAAATTTTCCTCTGCCTCTCTAGAGGTGTGTTGATGAAGTAGACTGAACTCTTATCCTAGTTTATGGCCTAGCTAGAACCCCTAGTGTAGGTGTTCGGTAAACTTTTGAACACTCTAGCCTCCTGAATAGAAGCATCTCCCCCGAAAATAGTATCATCCAAAAATTGTTGGTGAGTGAAAGAAGAATGACCTAAAGAAGGCTTGAGACCTTGCAAACTTTGTTCGTGTATTTTTCTCAAAATAAGCCTTCCCAAACATTTAGCCAAAATGATAAAGAGAACAGGGATAGGGGATCTTCCTATCTCAACCCTCTTAAAGTGAAAAATAAATTTGAGGGGGAACCATTAACCAAAAAAAAAAAAGAAGGGGAAGAGACAAGTTGAAGGATAAGTTTACAAAACTGTGCATCAAAACCAAAAGCCTGGAGGACAACCATCAAGAAATTCCAATCCACCCTCTCATAAGCTTTAGACATATCCAGCTTAAGAAAAAATCATTCCTTCTTGCCTGCCTCAAGAGAGTGAATCACTTCGTGCACCGTGATAATGGAATTGAGAATCTATCTCCCTGGGACAAAACTAGTTTTCTGTGGGGAGATAATCAAATAGAGAACACTAAGGAGCTTCATGTTAATTTAATTCATTTGAATATAGTTGTTTCATATTTCATGTTAAATTTAATGTGTATTGTATGACATGAAACTCTTGACATCAGAGACTCCTCATCTCTAGCAGTCTATCAATCGTGGAGTGGCTATAGCTATGGCTAGTTCATAGCCATTGACTACGGTATGAAATAATTTTCTTGGTTTTAGTTTTTTTTATAATAGTTAGTATCCAAATTTATAATGTTATTTATAAGTGATTATATTGATTCAATTGTTGTAGGGTCTTTTCACACCTGATTGTCCACAAGCCTTTGAGGTGGACTTGCAGAGTGACTGTATGATGGGGGTAAGAAAATAATTAATTTTGTGTGTACATATATTTGATTTCAATGTATAATAATTATTGATTCATATCTACTTTGTTTGTATCATCTTGAGTTAGAGAAGAGCCTCAACAAGAGAACAAGCGAGTGTGTGAGGAGGACCCCATCATCACCACTATCTCCCTCAACACAACGATCAAAGGCCTCTAGAGATTTGTTTCCTTCCCCTCATGGGAAGGAGAAGATATAGTTGATATAAATGTACATGTATAGGCATCAACGTACACATATGTTGGGTTTTATGTCAATGGACATATTCAATATACATTTGATGTATATATGACATTATATATTTGATGTATGACATTTATTTGATGCATGAAATTATTAGACTTATGACATTACTGGTTAATATATGATATGTTTGTTCATGTACAACATTATTGGTTATCATAATATATTATGTGTTTGTTTATGTACATAACATTATTGGTTATCCTTTTATATTATATGTTTGTTCATGTATGAAATTAAATTCAATACCTAATCTGTTTAAAAATTTGATAGAATATTGATTAATAATAAACTTTATCACTGTTTAAGCATAAGTTTATCATTTCCAATATGTCATCATCATATGATTTATGATTTTGTTCATGTTTAAAGTTTTCCTTCTCTGTCATTTGTTTATCAAGCTTAATTCAATACCTAATCAGTTTGAATTTTTGATACAATATTGATCAACAATAAGCTTTATCGGTGTTAAAGCCAAAAATTTATCATTTACAATTCGTGTCATTGTCATATTGATTTATGATCTTCTTGTTCCTATTTAAAGTCTGCCTTCTATGTTATGCATCTAAACATTTATCATAAATTATTATTACAAACATATAACAAATTTGAAACTAAAAACAATACATTACATTAATTCCAAGGTTTAGTTATGATTTAGAGCCTAATAGGATTCTCAAGGTTTCATTAATTCCATATGTTAGATCTTCCATCATAAAATACCAATTGTAATGGGCACTCACATGTATTCCAATGCATATATTTCCTTATATGCACAATTGGTCAATGTTGTACCTTGTAGAAGATATAATTTTATAGGTAGAATGATGTAGAGGTTAGGGTACAATAAGCACAATGCTGATGTTAATCCAAAAAAATAGATTATACACCCAAACTTCTACACCTTGATACAACAATAACACTAAGGGATCATCATTAATCCATACAACTTTACACTAGAAAACTTGGCTTCACACCCATGAATGGTGAATTCTCACAAATAAGGTTGATTAGCATGTTAAGGGGTTCATCCCAACACTAAAACTAAGGAACCATGGCCAAACAACAACCCAAACATGAATTTCATAACTCTATCCTCATAATGTAGCATGTAGGCTACTAGCCCTTCCAAAGACAAATTAGGCAAGTAAGTACCATATCTTCCAAAAGACCTCAGGAACTAATTAGCATTCCAAGTACCCTTTATTGATTTTTTTATATCCCCAAAAGGACAAGTGCTGAAGCCATTTACAAGCCTTCCAGAATTAGACTGTTATATAGGCCTAATTGGCCCAATTAGGTCACCTTAACAAAGGAAGTCCCAAAAATCTAGTGAGAAAGACCAAACCAATGCATCAAAAAATTAGGTTAGGAAAAGGGAAGGCAGATTCCAAAGTTTCACCTATTGGTTCAAACCCCGAGGCATGAAAATTAGCAAATTCCATAATGCAGTACAATTATCACATGGTAATGCCAACTCATTTGTGCAAATTCCATAAAGTAGATCAAATGCATAAGATAATCTTGTCAAAACTTAAGAGAAAAGGAAACAATCATACCCCCTACAGACTTGAGTCCTTATCAATCAAAAATCATGACAAGAGGAACATCATTAACAAAATAAAAAACAAAAAGGGGTATGATTTCCTTAGTAATATTTGTGTGTTTCAATATGAACTAGACAAAGTATATAATTGAATGGTTTAGGAGGTTTTTCTGGCATGCTAGTCAATCCTATTAAAAAATACTTTGCTTCTTCTTACAAAGTTATTGAAAAAGATGAATTGTGACAATTCGTAACCTTCAGTTTATATTATCTTCAGTAATATGGACCAAGCAATATAGATGTAACAGAATAGATAAATTTACCAGCAATAATCAAAAAGGAATCTTATTGGAGACAAACCCTTACAATATTCAGTAATAATTTAATAATCGAGTAACAGAGCCTGGCTTGAATGTAAAAAACTAGATCAATATCAAAAAACCTGGATTTGCTGATTTTGATAATCGTTGTGAAATGGTTGGAAGTCTGCTCTGACCCGATCCAAAAGAATGCTGATGCCATCAATTTTCACAACTCATAATCGCTCCATTTTGGGTCGGGTTTGTCCTAGTGGAATGATAAATTTGCTTCGCTGTCTCCTCTATACCCATCCTGCGAATGACTCCTGGCTATGATCTCCAACCTCGAATGGTGGTAGTTGCTGATGATCCATATTGCATTGAGATTTCTTCTTGACCGCCTGTTAATATTGTTGTTTGTGCATTAATTGTCAATGAAGCCAGATCATTGGTGTGATTTCCCTCTTGAGGATCCGACCCGACTCTGCTTGGAAGATACGCTTAGACCTGCGATGTGTTTATTATTCCCTACTCCATGCTTTTAGTCCCATACGGAATCGCTGCTGTAATGTCGGATGGAAAATGGGTTTGTCAATCTTGTTCTTGCCCGCGCGATCCTGTTCTTGGAATCCGATATTCGGATGAAGTATTAGCTCCGGCGGTCAATCTCCAGAAGTTGGGCGTTCAATCTAAAACTGCTGTTGTCAACTGCAATGCGGACTCTCTCTCCTAGTTACAGATCCGCCAATCCTCAAGGTTCAAGATATCATCCTATCAGTAAACCTGAATATGCAAATTATTCCAACATGAAATGGCTGAGTGCCATCTCCAATAAGCAACCCTTCGGAAGATATCCCACTTCCTCAGTTATGCCGATCTAAGAGAGTTTTCGTTCTCAAAGACCTCTAGGAATTTGCAGACCGGGGACTACAAATTGCTCCAAATGATAATTAAAAACCAATTCTTAAATCGCTTGCTTCAAAAGGGAGCCCTATGTCCTCTATTTATCTCCTTGCCGAGAAGTTTCTGGAAATTATCCGGAATCATCTTGCACTACAAATATTAACTTTATAAAATTAAATAATTAACTTTATAAAGTTAGAATACAACCTTTATTTAATATTGGAATGAGTAGGCCCCGCTTACTTAATTGGAAGACAAAATCGACCCTCTTCCCATAATTATTTGCCTACGAGAGTCAATGATAGGCAAATCCCCTATTATAATTACGTTGCTAAGAGAGGGACATGACAGTCCACCCTTCCAGATATTGCTTGCCCTCAAGCAATCTCAGAGCTGGATGCTGCAAAATGGTCTCATTCTCCCAAGTAGCATCTTCGATTGGTAGATCCTTCCATTTAACCAAATATTCTTTGATTACTCTTCGGTGGAGCTATTTTTCTCTGCTTCCTAAAATGAATTCCGGTACCATGATCAATTTCCCTTCATCATCCAGAGGCGGCAAGACTGAAAAAGGTATTACATTCTGTCCCAATGCTTTTTTGAGACGTGATACATGAAACACATTGTATACTTTGCTGTCTGCTGGAAGCTCAAGTTCATAAGCCAATTCCCCTATTCGCCTACTGATCCTGAAAGGTCCATAATACCTGGGTTTAAGCTTCTCTGACCCACTCTTTTTGAGAGTAGATTGTCGAAATGGTTGAAGCATTAAGTAAACCATGTCGCCCACCTCAAAGCTTCTCTCCGTCCTCTTTTGATCTGCGTATTGCTTATACTGATTCTGTGCTCGAGCGATGTTATCACGTAGAGAGCTAATGATATCTTTACTTTCTTGCAGTAAATCCCCAGCACGTGGAACCCGAACATCACTCATCAATAAGTCAATGAAACTGGGTGTATCATAGCCGTACAATGCTCGAAAAGGTGTCATTTGGATAGACATGTGGAAAGTGGTGTTATAGCAATACTCACACAAATAAATCCATCTTACCCAAGCCTTCTGCTGATCAGCTACGTAATTCCTCAAGTAGCCTTCCACCCATTTGTTTACTATTTCTGTCTAACCATCAGTTTGCAGATGATAACTAGTACTGGGTGTGAGCTCAGTGCCGCATAATCGAAACACCTCTTGCCAGAAATGACTCAAGAATCTACTATCCCTGTCACTGACAATACTGCGGGGTATCCCATGTAACCTGAAAACCTCCCTGAAGAATACTTCAGCTACCTGTACTGCAGTATAAGTAGTGGTGATGGGAAAGAAATGAGCATATTTTGTTAGCCTATCCACCACCACATAAATGCAATCACGTCCTTGAGCCTTGGGCAACCCAGTAATGAAATCCATGGATATGCATTCCCACTTCTGACACGGAATGGGAAGTGGCTGTAGAAGCCCCGCTGGAAAGGTGTGCTCCTGTTTATTCTGTTGGCAAACGAAACACTCACGAACATACTGCAAAACATCCTTCTTAAGTCCTTTCCATGTAAACCGTTCTCGCTCCTGTCTATATGTTTTAAAGTATCCGGGGTGACCAGCTATAGGTGAATCATGAAGAGCTCGCATAATGAACTGCTTCACCTTCGATCCTAGGACTAAAAATATCCTGCTCTTGTAAATAATCAATTCATCCACAAGTGTATACCTGGTATCAACAAGTGTCCCATCAACTACCCTAGATGCCCATGAATCTCTGGCATATTCTGCAATAATCAGATGCTTCCAATCCTCAGAGATCTCAATCATTGAACTAAGATGTGGTCTGCGTGACAAGGCATCTGCTACCACATTCTGTGTGCCCTTAACATAAGATATATCGAAGTCATATGCCTGTAACTTACTGACCCATTTCTGCTGCCTATCATTGAGATCCCTTTGCCCGAGGAAATGTCTTAAACTGTTGTGGTCAGTTTTTATGCAGAATTTGCCACCTACTAAGTACTGCCTGAACTTAGCTAGTGCATGCATGATAGCTAACATCTCCTTATCATAAATGCTGAATGATCTCTCTGGCCCACGGAGTTTCCTGCTTTCATATGCAATTGGGTGTTTAGCCTGCATTAAAACAGCCCCAATACCATCTCCTGAGGCATCACACTGGAGTTCAAATGGTTTCGAGAAATCAGGCAAGGCTAGTACCGGACATGAAGTCATGATCTCCTTGAATCTGTCAAAACAAGCCTGTGCCTTTGCTATCCAAACGAAAGCTCCCCTTTTAAGCAAATCTGTTATAGGGGCCGCGTGTCGTGAATACCCGCAAACAAATCTGTGGTAGAAGCCACATAACCCAAGGAATCCTCTTAACTGAGTTAGGTTCTCAGGAGTAGGCCATTCCACAATAGCACAAATCTTTTCAAGATCCATCCGCACTCCTTCTTGGCTGATAATATGACCTAAGTATAACAACTCAATCATTCCCAAATCGCATTTGGACTCTTTGGCATACAAGGATTCTTCTTGCAAGGTCTTCAATACTGTTTCTAGATGCGCCATGTGCTCCTGCCATGTTCGACTGTATACCAAGATATCATCAAAAAATACCAACATGAATTTTCTCAGCTGATGATGGAAGACCTTATTCATGGTGGACTGGAAAGTAGCTGGTGCATTGGTCAATCCAAATGGCATCACTACAAACTCAAAATGCCCACAATGGCACCTGAATGCCGTCTTCTCAATGTCCTGTTCTCTGACTCTAATCTGGTGGTAACCTGATCTCAAATCAATCTTACTAAAGTAGCATGCCCCATGCAGTTCATCTATTAGCTCATCAATCTGTGGAATAGGATATCTATTCTTAATGGTTTTCTTATTCAGCATCCTGTAATCTATACACATCTGTAATGAACCATCTTTCTTCTTAACCAAAACTATTGAAGAAGCAAAAGGAGACTTACTAGGTCTGATGTGTCCCATCGCGAGAAGCTCCTTGATGGTTTTTTCTATCTCATCTTTAAGCCTTTTGGGATGCCTGTATGGAGTGATCATAACTGGTTTAGCGCCTTCTTCTAATTCGATGATGTGCTCGATCCCTCTATCAGGTGGTGTACCAGGTGGGATATCGCTGAATACCTTACTATACTTTTTCCTCAATATCTGTATGTCGGGATGATATTCTGTCTTTGGTTGTTCCTTCTATGTAGGCATGAGAGTACACATGGCTGCCCATTCAAGATCCTCATGTCTCACCAATCTTTCCAATTGTCTAAGAGAGATCGTTCAGATATCACCATTCCGAATAGCTCTCAATACATGCTGCCTCCCATCTACTTCGAACTTAATCTCCATGTCCTTGAGTCGAAAGGTAACCTCACCCAATAAACGTAACCATGTCATGCCTAAAACGATATCCAAATCACCCATATTGACCACGTGGTAATCCACTTTGAACTCATAATTATTCAGGCGTAAAGGCATGTCTCTGACTATCTTGTTACACTTAAGAGTGTATCCGTCAGCAACCTGAACTCGAAGACCTTCGAATTCTTCTGTCTTAATACCATGACGCTCAACTAATCTTGCATCAATGAAGTTATGTGTAGCTCCGGTATCAACTAATGTAATCACCTTCTATCCTGCTAGGACACCACATAATCTGAAAGATCCTTCCTGTTGAATGCTAGACAAACGCCCTTGTTGTAGATGCAATTCAGGTTCTTCTTTCAGTTCTGACTTTCCCGTCTCTTCCTCAGATTCTGAACCAGTGTGTTCATCCTCTTTTGCCGCACTGTCAGAATCTAATCCTTCTTAATATGCCCACATAACTCTATTGGCTTTTCCTTTTGGTCGCAAGGGACAATCATGATCCCTGTCATATGGACCTTTGCAATAGAAGCATAATTTCTTCCTTCGCAAGTCATTTAATGCCTCTGTATCTAGGGGCGTGGTAGATTTCCCTTTGGTTTCAATGCTCTTCCCTTTATTTTTATCAAACTTCCTATTGTCTTTGAAAGAGGTAGTACTCCTGGGAGTGAACCGGCTAGAAGGGGTTGTAAGTTCCATACTTCGTGCTTTCCTCATGGCTTCCTGCAGTGTTGGTGGGTCAAATGCCTTAATCCATCCCTTGAGGGGTTCAGACAATCCTTCTGTAAATAAGATAACTAACCTCCTTTCCGATACATCTAGTACCATGACTGACAACCTCTGAAATTCACTAATATAAACCTCGACATTGCCAGTCTATCTTAATTGTGCAAGGTCGCAAAAATAAATTTCTGGATCCTTCTTATCAAAACGTTCAACTAATCTATCTACAAAGTCTTGATACGTTGTTACCTGGTTGTGTTGCAAAGTAACCATTCCATGTGACCACCAGTCATGAGCTGCGCCTTCCAGATGCAAGGTAGCATATCTGATGGCATCTATTTCAGACATAGGCCTTAATGCTAGAAAAATGTCCAATTTATGAATCCAAGCTTGTGCCGTCATCTGACCACTTCCATCGAAAAAGGGTAAAGTAAGTTTACTGACAGCTCACTGTAACTCGCTATCATAACCTCTTCTAGGTCTCCTATTTTGGCGACTGTTCCTCATATGTTCCCTTCTTTGGTTTAGATATCGATCGAAGTTTAATAATTCACGCACATGCGGGGGTAATGCTTGCCATTCTGTTGTAGCAGCCCTAAGATCATCCTGGAAATCTTCTGGTGCATCGTCTTCTCCCATCTCCTGAGCCTCTTCCCTTAGGAAGGTGGGACGAGTAGGCCTATTTGCTGTCCATGATTTGCGCCTAGGAGCACCTTGTGATCCGGCCACACTCCTATCATCATGATCAGATGTGCCTCTTCCTTGATCCTGAATCCTGGGCTGAATAACTCTTTCCATTATGGTAGTCAAAGCCTGTAGTGTCTGAGTTATTTCTTGTTGTCCGGTAGTCATGGTTCTGTAAAATTCTCTGGTTTCATCCTCGTTAACTCTGGGAAATCTTGGCGGACTCTGTCTTTCACCCATATCCTTGTTCTTGAATATGGTTCTTGAGTACAACTCCTGAAATTAAAGTACTTTTACCCAATTAGGATGGCAGGACTACTGCTCTGATACCACTGAGATGAGCCTTATTACAAAGTTATTGAAAAAGATGAATTGTGACAATTCGTAACCTTCAGTTTATATTATCTTTAGTAATATGGACCAAGCAATATAGATGTAACAGAATAGATAAATTTACCAGAAATAATCAAAAAGGAATCTTATTGGAGTCAAACCCTTACAATATTTAGTAATAATTTAATAATCGAGTAACAGAGCCTGGCTTGAATGTAAAAAACTAGATCAA
The DNA here is from genome assembly GCA_028749045.1 of Cupressus sempervirens. NCBI lineage: Eukaryota > Viridiplantae > Streptophyta > Pinopsida > Cupressales > Cupressaceae > Cupressus > Cupressus sempervirens. Next base: position 826,431,006 of record CM053789.1, read on the forward strand.
TATCAAAAAACCTAGATTTGCTGATTCTGATAATCGTTGTGAAATGGTTGGAAGTCTGCTCTGACCCGATCCAAAAGAATGCTGATGCCATCAATTTTCACAACTCATAATCACTCCATTTTGGGTCGGGTTTGTCCTAGCGGAATGATAAATTTGCTTCGCTGTCTCCTCTATACCCGTCCTGCAAATGACTCCTGGCTATGATCTCCAACCTCGAATGGTGGTAGTTGCTGATGATCCATATTGCATTGAGATTTCTTCTTGACCGCCTGTTAATATCGCTGTTTGTGCATTAATTTTCAATGAAGCCAGATCATTGGTGTGATTTCCCTCTTGAGGATCCGACCCGACTCTGCTTGGAAGATACGCTTAGACCTGCGATGTGTTTATTATTCCCTACTCCATGCTTATAGTCCCATACGGAATCGCTGCTGTAATGTCGGATGGAAAATGGGTTTGTCAATCTTGTTCTTGCCCGCGCGATCCTGTTCTTGGAATCCAATATTCGGATGAAGTATTGGCTCCGGCGATCAATCTCCAAAAGTTGGGCGTTCAATCTAAAACTGCTGTTGTCAACTGCAATGCGGACTCTCTCTCCTGGTTACAGATCCGCCAATCCTCAAGGTTCAAGATATCATCCTATCAGTAAACCTGAATATGCAAATTATTCCAACATGAAATGGCTGAGTGCCATCTCCAATAAGCAACCCTTCGGAAGATATCCCACTTCCTCAGTTATGCCGATCTAAGAGAGTTTTCGTTCTCAAAGACCTCTAGGAATTTGCAGACCGGGGACTACAAATTGCTCCAAATGATAATTAAAAACCAATTCTTAAATCGCTTGCTTCAAAAGGGAGCCCTATGTCCTCTATTTATCTCCTTGCCGAGAAGTTTCTGGAAATTATCCGGAATCATCTTGCACTACAAATATTAACTTTATATAATTAAATAATTAACTTTATAAAGTTAGAATACAACCTTTATTTAATATTGGAATGAGTAGGCCCCGCTTACTTAATTGGAAGACAAAATCGACCCTCTTCCCATAATTATTTGCCTACGAGAGTCAATGATAGGCAAATCCCCTGTTATAATTACGTTGCTAAGAGAGGGACATGACAGTGCACCTCATAAATCAATCAATCTATTACCATGGAGATTGGATATGTATGTATATGCCAAGATAGGTCAAATGGTCTAGCAAATTTTGTTATTGATAAGTAGGCTTAGATCTTTTTTCACAAGTCAAATTGTGGTAGTACTAATGGAATTCAAGTGTGTAATTTTATAGTCAATCTCATTATCCTATGTTTCACGAGTAGTGGGACACAAGAACCCATCTATCATGAGAGTGAATAGAACACTTAGCACTTATTGGATCTAGGTTATTCTCATAGAGTTGAGGTACATGGATTTCCTAAGATGTCACCCACCCCAATACTACTCTCACTTGAGCACACTTAACTATAAAGTTTCCTCTATGGCTAAACCCACTCTTCTTGCAACACAATTTGCAAAACCTTCACCAAGTGTTGTGACTTAGGAACCATTCATTAGAATTCCCCTTAAGCTCATTGATTGATAAGTAGGAGAAATTTCTACAAGAAGTCAAATTTTGATTTTGCTATCAAAATTCAACTGTGTAGTATTTGAGACAAATTCATTGACCCATGTTTCATGAGTAGTGGTTTACAAAAATTGATCTCTCATGATAATGAATAGAACACTTAGCACTCATTGAATCTAATTGATGCTTAGAGAGGTGAAGTACCAATACTTCTTGGGAGGTCACCCATCCTAGTACTACTCCAACTCAAGTGCACTTAACTAAAAAGTTGCTCGCATGGTTAAAACCACTCTTCTTGCAACTCCATTTGTAAAAGCTTCATCAAGTATTGTGCCTTATGAACCATTCATTAGTAACCCCCTTAAGCTTGTTAATTGATAAGTAACATATATATTCCACAACATGTCAAATTGCGATATTTCTATCAAGATTCAACTATGTTGTTTTTGAGTCAAATTCATTGACCCATGTTGCATGAGTAGTGGTTTTCATAAAATCATCTCTAATGAGAATGACTAGAATACTCAAGACTCATTGGATTCCTAGTTATCAATTAAAACTCACCAATCCAAACAATACACTACACCATCCCGTCAACTCCTAGAAGTAGTAATCTGTACGCCACATGCTAGCGATTGTCACAACACAAATCAAATGAATTGCAAATCCCAAATCATGCACTATTCCAAGTCTTCTACCATGCTTTATGCTCCCAAACCTTAATTCTAGGTCACCAACAAGTTATAACCAAAATATTGTAGCAATACCTGACATATTTCTCTATCACTAGCCTACAACTAGTCTTTACTAAAACATTTGTAACTTACTCAAATCATTACATAAAGTATTGCAATTTTAGACATAAATTCTATTCTTATCTTGAAAAACTATCCAAGCTCATATATCCATGAATGTTGTACACTATTTGTACCTATAACAAATAGAATATAAGATTTTGAAACTCATTTCTTAAACTCTTGAACATATGTTTACATCAATAGCCACCATCTGCTCCAGCCTAGAAACCACCAAAATCTTAATGTACATTTGAGAACCTCCCATTCCACCAAAAATCAGAATTTTCCAATGGTGGTAATGGGAGAAATCAGCATTTTTCCCAAAACCCTAGGTGGTTAGGGTTTGAAAGAAACTTTTATGAAAAAGCCTTATGTCTCCAACCTCCCAAGGAATCAAGGGCTCAAAGTAGGCTCATTGGAAAGGTGACTTTATAGGCTTCAATAAAAACTAACTCTTTAGGCCCCCTAATTTGTACAATCTGGATAATGCATGAAAAAATAGTCTTTTTGTAGGAGAAATGATGGCTTCTTTATTGATTTCAAATAAAAAGTACAATCTATGTCTTTCACCCACCTATAAGGGCTTATGAAGACCTTCTTGCAAAATTCTCCAACTAATTTTAAAAGTTTATGACCGTTGGAGGGAGCCATTACAAACAAAAATTCATGTTATTGCATAAATGTTGCATTATTACCCTAGTTATGCCACTTATTTTTCTTTTCATGACTTATAAAGACTTCTAAAGATCCTAACACCTCCTATGAATTCTAATAAGACTCTAGGAGACTACTAGACCCTTATGACCTCATGAATCAACCGGTTTATAAAAATACCAAAGTTGTTCAAGGGTTCACACAATAGGGTCTAAATGCAAGAAAGCCTAGAAATAACCAAACATGCTAAAAACAAGTTTGAAAAGGCCCAAAAGACCTTAAAACTATTCATTTTGATGGGAGAAGACCTTATGACTCCTTGGTTTGATGGATTGTTCTAGAGACATAGGAAAAGTAACTACATGCTTCAATACTTCATAACATTCTTGATCATATAGTGATGCTCGAATTAATAATAGTAGTAGATAGTTGGGATCCTCATAGGGAGACTGTGCCAATACATGCACAGTTACATCCTTGGCTTCCATTTTTGGGCTAGTGTATCAAGCCTTTATATCCAACCATTCATTATAAGTTGGGGAATGTACACATAGGTTTCTTAGGGCTCATTAAGTGCATCACTTCTTGAGATTTTACTTCAACCCAAGATCATGTCATCTTTTCCATATTTTTCCTTATTTATGAGTTGGGGATGGGAGTGTCAATAATTTCATAAAGCCCTCCAAAAGTATCCCCAACAAAATTTTAACTAGCTTGGTCTCATTTAATGGCTATCGGTCAACAATTGGAAGCTCAACATGAATCCATTAACCAATCCTGAGAATGTTCAAGTGCTGAACAAGATAGGATAAGGTTGGTGATAGGGTTTACCTAGGCACCCAAAGCTAATAGAGTATATATTTCAATCCAACAATGAAAGGTGAGGGAGATTTGGTAGTTAACAACTTTGTATTGGCCAATACTACAAGTTTCAGCATCACCCAAGATGGTGTCACAAAATCAAAATGGAGTATGATCTCCAAAAAGTGAGAGAGGTTAGTGTAGGTCTTTGCAACATAGTCCTATAAGAACTAGAATTGCATCCATACTTAGCATGAGCTCTGAGATATGCCCCATCAAAGATTGTAGCTCTATGGCATTTAGTGACCCTTAGGGATGTTCTGGTTCGACATGCTCAAGAATGTTCGAGCACTGAAAAGGATGGGAGGATGTTGGGGATAAGGTTTACCTAGCCACTTAAAGCTAACAGAGTAGAAAATTTGATCCCACAATGAAAGGTGAGAGAGATTTGGCAGTAGGAAACTTTGTACTAGCCAATACTACAAGTTTTAGCATCACCCGAGATGGCATCACAAAATTAAAATGGAGTATGATCTCTAAAAAGTGAGAGAGGTTATTATAGTACTCCACAACATGGTCCTATAGGAACTAGAATCGTATCCATACCTCGCATCATCTCTGAGATATGCCTTGTCAAGGATTGCAGCTCTATGACATTTAGTGACCCTTAGGGCCATTTCAATTTGGTGTGCCTGAGAACATCTGAGTGTTGAATGGGATGGGACAAGGTTGGGGATAGGGTTTACCTAGCCACTTAGAGCTAATGGAGAAGATAGTTTGATCCCACGATGAAAGGTGAGAGAGATTTGGCAATTGGCAACTTTGTACTAGCCAACACTACAAGTTTCACCATCACCTAAGATGGCATCACAAAATCAAAATAGATTATGATCTCTAAAAGGTGAGAGAGGTTATTGTAGGTCTCTACAACATGGTCCTATAGAAACTAGAATCACATCCATACCTCACACGAGCTCTGAGATATGCCCTGTCAAACATCGCAGTCTTATGGTATTTAGTGACCCTTAGGGACGTTTCAATTTAGCATGCCCAAGAACATTTGAGAATTGAATAGGATAGGATGAGGTTGGGGATAAGGTTTAACTAGCCACCTAGAGCTAACAGAGTAGACAGTTCGATCTCACAATGAAAGGTGAAAGAGATTTGGTAGTTGGCATCTTTGTACTGACCAACACTACAAGTTTCAGAATCACCTGAGATGGCGTCACAAAATAAAAATGGAGTATGATCTCCAAAAAGTGAGAGATATTATTGTAGGTCTTTGCAACATGGTCCTATAGGAACTAGAATCACATCCATATCTTGCACGAGCTCTGAGATATGCCCTGTCAAAGATCACAACTTTATGGGATTTAGTGACCCTTAGGGACATTCCAGTTTGGCATGCCCGAGAACATTCAAGTGCTCAACAGGATGGGACAAGGTTGGGGATAGGGTTTACCCGGCCACCTGGAGCTAACATAATAGATAGTTCAATCCCACGACCCTCATTTTGTGGTCATAGTGTGTAGTTCTCTATGAATTCTACAACCGAAACAATGGTATCCAGTGGAAATTTATCCTTGCACAACTTGAGTTGCAAATCCAACCATCAAGCTCTATGTGTATGCCTTGCATACTCATAAATAATATTTTCACAAAAAATCTTCATGAACTCATACACTGGAATCTCTTCAATGACTAAATCACATTTTTGGCCCTGTTTCTCATCTTTTAGAGCATATGTCATTTTCCTAAATTTTCCATAATCTACTATTTCGTTTCCAATTGCATGTGTTCTATCCATATGTTGACAAGTTGATAAAAATTGCAAAGAACCATAAAATAAGCATGTACCATCCAAGCATGATGTCTTGTAAAATTGTTGGCCATCCCCTATTTCACATAAAATGTTGGATATAAATTCCCTTGAAGATCTTGGTGGCTCATTCATGTCACAATCCTACAAAACAAACTCAAAATGCAAAAACACACATATATGCCTAAAAACATCAAAATGGTTAGAAAATTCAATATGTATCCTACAACATCAAGTTGTGCATGTGTGATTATCTTGACATAAAAAGGTTAACCTATCTCAAAAAAACTTTGACTTATTTGAATTTGAGGATACATACTAATAAATTTTGCAAAAAATTGTGTCTAAGTTGAGTCCAAAAAATGTTTCGCATGTGAGTCGCAATTTTGGCTACCAATCCTCTTTCTTACAACATCTCTTTGATCAGGGGATCTTCCTAATCAACTGCTAAATGTCCATAACTCATATTTTGTTGGATCTTCTAATCTCTCATGCCTTAGCATGGCTCTCTTCAGAGTACCTCTACCAATTTTAAATATTTTTCTTATCTTTCTCATGAGTTGAGCTTTCTTCATTTGGCTACTTACTATTGTCAATGTAAGTACTTGTCTTGTGATATTACTATCTTTGGTGTGTGATTTAGAACCCACTTTGTCATAAGCACTCATTAGATTCTTTACAATGCTTTTTTCATTTGAATCATCCATCGTTCTTAGCCCAAGAATCTTCATGATAGGCCTAAATTTCAAATTCCTCATCATTTCAACAAATAATTGGCATTGACCTGTAATATTTAATTCTTCAAAAAAAATCTCCACATATGATTAACTTTTCTTTGACAAGTACACTTGCTAATCTTGTTAGGCATTGATTTTAAAATGTTAGTATCAATATCAATAAAATATTTTGGTCTTCTAAATTGAATTCCAAAAGGTGTTATAATCTCTTCCATTCCCTCAACATTTTGTACATCAACATAAAGTTGAGTGTATTGCGTACCTTGAACCAAAGATGATGTGCCTGGGAAATAAGATGCAAAAGATGGAATATCACCTACTTGATGTGTTGATGTTGTGTCTACAACATGACATGATGGAGTGTGTACATCGTCGGATCTACAAATTAGTGTCTCTTCAACATGAGAGGATGATATGACTCCAACATTGGAAGATGGTGTAGCTTCACAATTCAGTTGTCTTCTTGAGTGTATCAGTCTCATTCGTTCTCTTTGTCTTTCCAATTCTTCCTCTTTGTTTCTTTGTATCAATGGTTCTTGATCCTCTTCAAAAGTCAATTCTTCATTACTTCTTTGCAATTTTCTTTGTTCATGTAGTAGTTTCATTTTATCTCTTTTAATTGCCAAATCTCTCTCCCTATCTTCATTTGTTTGAGTTTTTGATTTCTTTCTTGGCATGATGATGATGCCTACATGTCAAATTATTCAAACATCTGAATTACTTATAATGTGTAAATTACAAATCATTCAAAGACATATAAAAATTACAATTATTTTAATGAATACACAATATATATCAAACGACTTGTCAAATTTCTAACCATTTCGAAATAACATTTCATTCAAACATACAAATTTCAAAGAATCCACTATGTATTGAAAATGTCAAATTATAATCAAATATGTATCTATATATCAACAAACATTATTTAAAAAGGATTGCACTAACCTTTTCTATACAAAGAATATTCAAAAAGTCTTCAAATCACATATCCAATGATTGAATTTGGTGTTTGCTAGCTTCAAAAAGTCTTCAAATAGTGTTTGTTGTGTTGAAACCCATGTTTTCTATTGGAACAATAGAATGCACAATAGACCAAAAGCAAAGAATGGATGAAATGGGATCCAAACTTGTTTTTTTACCATTTTTGAGTGATTTGACATAATTCATATGCACTATAGCGCATATGCACTGTAAAGAGTGTATGCACTATAGTGCGTACACACTATATCAAAACACATCTCTCCCTATCCCACCATCCCCCATCCCCTACTCTCTCTCTCCTCTCCCATCCCCTACTCTCTCTATCTCACACACTCCCATCCCCCCTCTCTCTTAGGCTCTCCCCTCTCCTATCCCCTACTCTCACTCTCTCTCCCCTCTCTCATCCCCTACTCTCACTCTCTCTCCCAATCTTTCTCCACCCACCTAGTCTCTCTCTCCCATATGCTACTCTCTCTCTCTCTCTCTTCCCTCTCCCACTGCCTACTCTCTCTCTCTCTCTCTCTCACTCCCACTCTCTCCCTCTCTCTCTACCACCCCCTACTCTCTCTCACACTTTCACACTCTCTCCCATCCCCTACTCTCTCTCTCTCTCTCTCTCTTACATGCATTTCCATCCCCCCTCTCTCTCCCTCTTCCACTCCCTCCCCCATCACCTACTCTTTCTCTCCCATCCCCTACTCTCTCTCTCTAGCTACTCTCGAGCTACCCCTCTCCCATTCCCTACTCTCTCTCTTTCACACACATGTACTCCCATCCTCCTCTCTCTCGCTCTCCCTCTCCCACTCCATCTCCCACCACCTACTCTTTCTCTCTCCTCCATCCCCTACTCTTAATCTCTCTCTCCCATCCTATACTCTCTCTCTCCCCATCCCCTACTCTCAATCTCTCTCTCTCCCCCATCCTATACTCTCTCTCCCTCTCTCCCCATCCCCTACTCTCAATATCTCTCTCCCACCCTGTACTCTCTCTGCCACCCCCACTCTCTCTACCACTTCCTCTCTCTCCCATCCCCTACTCTCTCTCTCTCTCTCTCTCTCTATCTCTCTCTCTCTCTCTCTCCCTCCCTACTCTCTCTCCCCTCTCCCATCTCCTACTCTCTCTCTCTCTCTCTCTCTCCCTCTCTACTCTCTCTCTCCCATCCCCTACTCTCAATCTCTCTCCCATCCCCCACTCTCACTCTCTCCCATCCCCCTACTCTCTCTCACACTCTCTCCCATCCCCTACTCTCACTCTCTCTCCCATCCTATTCTCTCTCTCTAACACCTTCTACTCTCTCTCTCACTCTCCCATCCCCTACTCTCTCTCTTACACACACTCTAAACCCCCTCTCTCCTTCTCCCACTCCCTCTCCCACCACCTAGTCTCTATCTCCCATCTGTTACTCTTTCTCTCTACTCTCTCTCTCTCCACTCTCCCACTGCCTACTCTCTCTCTCACTCACTCTCACTCTCACTCTCACTCTCACTCTCTCTCTCTCACTCTCACTCTCACTCTCACTCTCTCCCTCTCTACTCTCTCTACCACACCCTACTCTCTCACACATTTTCACACTCTCTCCCATCCCCTACTCTATCCCTCTCTCTCTCTCTCTCACACACACACACACACACACACACACATTTCCATCCCCTCTCTCTCTCTCCCTCTCCCACTCCCTCTCAAATCACCTACTCTCTCTCTCCCATCCCCTACTCTCTCTCACCCCCATCTCCCATTCCCTACTCTCTCTCTTTCACACACATGCACTCCCATCCTCCTCTCTCTCGCTCTCCCTCTCCCACTCTATCTTCCACTGCCTACTCTCTCTTTCCCCCATCCCCTACTCTCAATCTCTCTCTCCCATCTTGTACTCTCTCTCTCTCTCTAACCATCCCCTACTCTTAATCTCTCTCTCCCACCCTGTACTCTCTCTGCCACCCCTACTCTCTTACAATTCCTCTCTCTCTCATCCCCTACTCTCTCTCTCTCTTACACACATTCCCATTCCCCCCTCTCTCTCCATCTCCCACTCCCTCTCCCACCACATACTCTCTGTCCCATCCCCTACTCTGTCTTTGTTACACACACTCCCATTCCCCATCTCTCTCCCATTGCCTATTGTCTCTCTCTCTCACTTTCTCCCAATCTACTCTCTCTCTCCCATCCCCTACTCTCACTCTCTCTCTGCCACCCCTACTCTCTCACACACTGTCACACTATCTCCCATCCCCTACTCTATCTCTTACACACACTCCCATCCCCCCCTCTCTCCCTCTCTCACTCTCTCTCCCACTGCCTACTCTCTTTCTCTCCCATCCCCTACTCTCTCTCTATCTCTCTCTCCCCTCTCCCATTCCCTACACTCTCTCTTTCACAGACACACCCATCCCCCCCTCTCTCCTCTCCCATCCCCTACTCTATCTCTCACTTTCTCTCCCTCTCCCATTGCCTACTCTCTCTCTCTCTCTCACACACACACTCTATCCCTCTCTACTCTCTCTCTGCCACCTCCTACTCTCTCTCACATTTTCACACTCTCTCCCATCCCCTACTCTCTCTCTCTTTCACACACACACATTTCCATCTCCCCTCTCTCTCCCTCTCCCACTGCCTACTCTCTCTCTCTCTCTCTCTCTCTCTCTCTCTCTCTCTCTCTCCCATCCCCTATTCTCTCTTGAGCTACTCTCTCTCTCTCTCTCTCTCTCTCTCTCTCTCTCTCCCATCCCCTATTCTCTCTTGAGCTACTCTCTCTCTCCCACCTCTCCCATTCCCTACTCTCTCTTTCAAACACATTCACTCCCATCCTCCTCTCTCTCTTGCTCTCCCTTTCCCACTCTATCTCCCACCACCTACTCTCTCTCTCCCCCATCCCTTACTCTTAATCTATCTCTCTCTCCCATCCTGTACTCTCTCTCCCATTCTGTACTCTCTCTCTCTCTCCCCTTTCCCTACTCTGAATCTCTTTCTCCCATCCTATACTCTCTCTCTGCTACCCCTACTCCATCTCTCACTTCCTCTCTCTCCCATCCCATACTCTCTCTCTCTCTTACACACATTCCCATTCCTCTCCTCTCTCTCCCTCTCCCACTCCCACTCCCACCTCCTACTCTCTCTCTCCCATACCCTACTCTCTCTCTCTCCCCTCTCCCATCTCCTACTCTCTCTTTCACACACACCACACACTCCCATCCCTCCTCTCTCTCCTCTCTCATCCCTTACTCTCTAGATCTCTCACACACACTCCCATCCCCCCCTCTTCTCCCTCCCACTCCCTCTTCCACCACCTATTGTCTCTCTCTCTCTCACTCTCTCCCTCTCTACTCTCTCTCCCTTATCCCCTGCTCTCTCTCTCTTCCCTCTCCCATCCCCTAATTTCTCTCTCTGCCACCCTTACTCTCTCTCACACTCTCACACTCTCTCCCGTGCCATACTCTCTCTCTCTCTCTCTCTCTCTCTCTCTCTCTCTCTCTCTCACCCACACACACACACACACACACACACACACTCCCATCCTCCTCTCTTTCTTCCTCTCTCACTTTCTTGCTCCCTCTCCCACTACCCAATCTCTCCTTGCCATCCCATACGCTCTCTGCCACCCCTAATCGCTCTCTCACAATTCCTCTCTCATCCCATACTCTCAATCTCTCTCCCCCATCCCATACTCTCTCTTTACCACCCCTACTCTCTGTCACAATTCCTCTCTCTTCCATCCCATACTCTCTCTGCCACCCCTACTCTCTCTCACTTCCTCTCTCTCCCATCCCCTACTCTCTCTCTTCCCTCTCCCATCCCCTACTTTATCTCTATCTCTCTCTCTCTCTCTCTCTCTCTCTCTCTCTCACATACACACACTTTGCATCTCTTCTTCCTTCTCTATGCACTAATTATGTCTCAATAGTGCATGTGCACTATAGCACGCATGAGCTATTGAAACCCAAATTCAAAAGCTTTAAATAGCTATAGGGTGTACACGCTATTCAAAGCTTTGCATTAAAACCAAGCCTAAGGCTTAGTTTTTCCTTGGATATCCAACCCAAAGGTTTGGAGTTTATAAATAGGTTTGAGATGTGTTTTTCTACAAACATACATAAAATGATTGATTTTTCTTGTGTGCTCTCCTTCGAGATTCCTGGTGGTTGGGCATCGATAAGATTAGGTTACATGACACTGTAGGTCTCTATGTTAGCTATATAACCATATAATTTATTTTTAATTTGAACTATTTCAAGCCTTTCATATATAATTTATTTTGAATGTGTGTCCATTTTTTGTCAAAAACCACCATGTAATAATTGGGCTATATATTTTAGCTAGTTCATCAAATTTTGCAACAATTTAGTTTTTTAGAAACTAGACTCCATTCTACACACTTTGAAAAAAACAAGTTTTGATTTTAGATTAGTTTTCAATTATTTCTAGGGGGAGAACATAGATATTTCACATTTTTGGGATATGTCTAGTTAAAAAAATTCATTAAAAAAAATACACATTATAAAATTACCTGAAAAATCTAGGATAAACTACATAGTGTTAAGTAACTTTTGACCAAAGCGATTAAATAATTTTATAAAAAAAAGTTAAAATTTTAGGGGTGGCACATTTTGTACTGTGTTATGTTCTTTTGGAATAAACAATACCACTTTCTATGGCCCCCTTTTTTGAGGACCTAAAACTAAACCATTTTGAAAAAAAAAATAGTAGTTTAGAAACTAGATTCAAATGACTACAAGTTTTATGTTTTTCATATCTTAAAATTTTGAGTGTAACTATCTTCAAATTCTTGTTGAAGTTCAAAGATTGTTGATTTCAGGAAAAAGGTGTCCACTTATACCCCCTTTTGGCACCACAACTTGGTGTAGTTACCCTGCTATCACTCAGTAAACATAGAGAAAATGTTGTAACTCGGCAAATGTAGTGTATGTTAACTTTAGCAAATCTTAAACATTCACAGTGATTAACATGCAATCATAAAAGAAATAACATGAACACATGAGACACCAGATTTAACATGGAAATCCAATATGGGAAAAACCACCAAGTAACTAGCTACTAATTTTCACTCTTCTGAAGTGAGCCCTGTTAGGAGCCAACTTGGTTAAAGGTTACAAAATACACTGTTAGGTGTGACCTTGTTAGAGGATTTAATCACCCTGTTAGGAGTGGCCTTGCAAAAGGTCTTTAGAACAATTCAATGGAACTGTCACCTTGTTAGAGGATTTACAAATGGCTATTAAACCAACTCTACTAAGAGATTTTGGAATCACTGCTACAATGATAAGAAAATAATAATGAAATGACCTGAATGAGATGCAACTGAATTGCTAATTACAGATCTCTATTCTGCTTCACTAGATCCTTCCTGATCAAATAAAAATTTGGTGCTCCTCTAAGATATCTTACCATCTTTCAAATTTGCTCACACTTTGCCTTCTCAAACAATCAATACACTTGCATACTCGCTCATACATTTAGAATTCTCAATTTGACCTTTCATATATACCTTACAAATTGTCAAGTCAACTCATTTACAACTTACAATCACCAATAATTATTACCTCAGTCATCTGGAATCAATATTTGAAATAATTAAACTTTATTTCTCAAATTAATAAAATCTTTCATTGGTCGACCCTGCCCGGTAGACATTGTTCCTAAAAAGATTTCCTATGTTAACCAATAGAAACTCGGTTAACACTGCAATTCCTGCAAAAATCCTTTGGAGACTGAGTGAACTTGATAGACACTGACTTTCCTTCGTTAACCATGAGAGCTCGGTTAACACTGCTTTCTGCCACAATTTCCTTCAATGCTTGAGTGATCTCGGTAGACACTATCTACGCAGAGTAATTTTTAGGAATGCTTGGTAGACACAGAAAATTGCCTTGCTAACCAAATAAGCTCGATAAGCACTATCTGCCAACTGATATGACATTTGTGTAACATCAAAGACAACACACAATCAAACAGTTGTATCCAACAAAGAGTGTTAAAGAAATATATAGAAGATTTGTATTCATTAACTTTTTGACCTATCACTACTAAATAAATATCCAAAGTATGTCAGAAGGCTTAAGCTTCCTTGACTCAAGCAATTCTCGCAAGAGCAAAGTCATCAACAAATTGAAGATGAGAAAGAGAAGGTAAACCATTGCCCCAGTGCCACCCCTAGATAGAGTTCAGGGACACCTGGTACTTAATGAATCTGCCCAAATCCTTAGCCATAATAATGAAAAGATAGGACGAAAGAGGATGACCCTGGCGGAGACCCCAAGAAGCACCAAATAACTGGGAAGGTTGACCATTAAGAAGAATAGAGAAAGAGGAAGAAGTGACATAGCTCATAGTCCAACTCACCCACTCTGAGGTAAAGCCAAAGGTAAGAAGAATATTACTTACAAAGCTCCATTTAGCTCTATCATAGGCCTTAGCCATATCCAACTTAATAAACATAGATCGCTCCCTTGAGCTAGTCATAGAGTGGATAACTTTAGTAGCAATAACTACCCCATCTAAGATTTGTCTTCCTGCAACAAAACCTCCTTGTTCTTCTGAGATAAAAGTATGCAACCATTGTTTAAGTCTCTCAAAAATCAACTTAGAAATAACTTTGTAAGTCACGTTACATAGAGCAATAGGTCTAAAAAACTCCAATTGATTCGCTCCATCTTTTATCTTTTTTTGCAATAAGAACTAGGAAACTAGAATTCAGTGTGCCATGCTTGTTTTTGGTAATTGTAGAACACTTTGATTAATTTTATTTTCACATTTTAATTACACAATCATAAAATGACAATCACAATCTTATTTCTTAAAAACAAATCACATTTAAGATTTTAATTTATTTCCACAATCACAGCATGGCAATCAACATCTTATTTCAAAACGTATAAGTACTTATATTTTTGTCTTCATATACCTAACGTGGCGACAAGTGCTTGGACCATAATTCTTCTCTATACAATATTTTGTCTGATTTGTTTTCATTCCCTATGCACCTCCATACTAGCCATCAAAATTTAACTTTACCCATATATATTGGGGGAGGGGTACGGCTTACCTTTTAGATTTTGTTTTTTTTCTCCGAACAACCCCCATAAAAGTGATGGGATTATATTATATCAATTTTCTTCGGGTGGAGTTTGTCTTTTCCGAATACATAGACGTCCATCTTACAATAAGTATGTCCTCTCCGCCCATGCGGATTTCTGATCGTGGCCCATGCAACTAGCAAATAAACTAGTTTTGTATTCCAAAGCAATTATCTTGAATTTTAGTGCATAGTTTCAAAAAATATGATGATTTGGACTGAATATCCTGTTCAACGAAAGGGTCTATCTGAAAGATCCACGTTCCAGACGGCTCTATTCTCCATATATCTTTGGTGTTTAGCTCGGGAAAATTCAACGTTAAAGTTATAACCTTCCTCTCCCGTCTTTCTCTCGCTTTGTTTTTTACTTCGACTTCCGATGCGGACAACTTTGTTTGGATCTAAACAGGCCTCAGAAGGTGCAGACCTGGAATTTGACGGCCACGTCAATCTCTAATTGTTTTTTAATTGCAAGGTTTGATCATCTCAATGTTTCTGTTTGATCATTTTAAAATATATTAATTGTGAAAAAAAATAGTTAATTTGTTAAAAAATAATTGCTGAAAATACACTACGTTATAAATATATATATTAAATATTTTTTCAATCTTATTAATTATAAGAATTCAATATAAAATATATATTTAAATTTGTTGGTTATGTGTTCAATTATGTTTTGGATATGAAGAGATAAGGATAGTGGAAGTTTAATGTTTTGAAAGTATTTTAATTAATAAAGTAATACAAATAGTTTAATTATTATTTTTAAATATATTATTTTATATAATATATACTAATTACTTTTAAGAATAAATCGTGTTATATATATATAATGATAATCATTTGCTAATTAATTCTTTAAAATATAAATTTAAAATTAAATACAAGTATATCTTATTTTTGATAGAATGAATAATTTTTACAATGCTTTTCTATATATATTGAAAATAATAATAAATATATTAGTAATATGTGGGAAAAAATAATTTATTAGTAAAATATATAATCTTGTTTACAATTATATTGCATATTAATATTAAATGATAATAATAGCTCTTGTAAAATCACATATATTGCATATTAATTTTAAATGATAATTAATTTCTGATTATTATTAAATTATATTAGAAAAATAGAAACTAATCTAAAAATTCATATTATTTTTCAAAAATTAAAGGAACCATATCATTTTATTTCAAAATATTCTAAATTAAATGATAAATACGTAATAAATATTATAGATGACTTTATATATTAAATATTTAGATTTATTAAAAGATTAAAATATACAATTTTTATAAAGACAGTAGTGCTGAATGCAAATGGAATAGCAAGCTATCTAAGTAGGTTTAATGTTGGAGAAAATTCGATAGATAAGTTTGTTTGAATTTGTGTAATAGTAATCTTTCCATAAGACGCAATATTTCATCTCTATGAACATCACATAAATACTATGAATGTAAAGTTTCTCATTTATTCTCATAACGAATAGATTCAACCATTTATGAAATATGATCAATATAAATAAATAAAAAGAAAAAAGTATTAATGAACCACTAAATATAACTCAAAATCTCCCGGATCTAATCCTAACAACAATGTACAAGTTTTTCATATTAAAGTGAAAAAAAGAGGTAGACCATCAAATTCGAGGTGTGATGATTCCCAACTAAGATGGCGAGAATGAGGAATGAGAAACAAACTTGGAAATAAAATGTATGTACGTGTACTCAAACAGAGTTGCAGAAGATAAGAGCGTGTAATATTAATCCAAAAAGAAGAGTGTAAGTACAGCTGAGGTTGAGTGGGCATAGACAGAAGAGCATTATATACAGACACGCATCAAGTTGAGGTAGTGGGTACGAAAATATGTTGCAGAAAGAGGTGACAAGAGTGGGATTTCGATTTTGTTTCTTTACAAGAAAAACGCGCTCAGAAATCAAGATTGATGAGATCCGAGCCATTCGACAAAAGAGGCGAGAGTATTCGTATCCGATCTGTAGTGTTTCTGCGTGAACTCCAGCAACTGCAGCCACGTGAAATCACAATATTTTCTTGGCTGATCCAAGAGCTGCTGTGGAGGCCGAATGAGTTTGTCGTAGCCGGGGTTGAGAAAAAACGTCAGAGATCTCCGTGCCGTGTGTGGGTTCACGGTTGCCCTGTGAAGGCAGCTTTTGTACTTTCCGTTCGATAAAGCCTGCAACAATACAAGGGAAGAAAGGATGTCCATGTAAAGACATGTTCTTTTGATAGCTCATTAAAGAATCTTCAACTATTGCATCATTATATGTACATATGGCTCTAGTCTTACCATGAATGTGTCCCCTATATTGCAAACGAAGGCGTTTGGATTGGGTCGCACCGACAGCCATGTGTTGTGTACAAAGACTTCGAGCCCTCCAACTTGGTCCTGATGGAGAATTGTTAGGGACGTCGGATCGCAGTGAGGGCCCGTTCCAAATGTTCGACTCGGTTGCCGACAAGGAGGGTAATAGTTCAGCCTCAGGATCGACTTGCTCTCTGAGAAAAACTTTCTAAAATAGCTCCCTTCCATCCCCAGGCTCACGCCTAGCAACTCTAGGATGTTTAGCGACACCGACTCCATTGCCTCGGCGTACTTCTGGTAAACAAGCCTGTTCAACCAAAAAAAGACCATTAATAGAGCTTAATCATACTGCCCAATTGATTCAAAATCTAAGCAACAAACGTTGAAAAGACTTGTTTTTCCATTTTTCACAGTTCATATTGATGTTGTTTTTTATTTTGGGACTGACTGTGTAACAGTTTTTAACATCAATGTTTCGGATCATACTACTTGATCCATCATCACAGGATGCAGGGGAGCAAAGGAATTGTAAAATGATCGTTTTCTAAGATTGAAGCCAAATGATCACATGGGCAGAATAAGGCAAGACATTAGGCCAAAATCTCACATTTTAGCTTGAACTTTTTGGCTTTAGACTATCTAAGTTTTTCCATTATGCATAATTATCGTTGGGTGGTCTATCATCAAGATGAATAAACAAAAGATGTGTAGCTTTTTCTTTATTGACGACTTCTATTGCTCTATTCATACATCAATAACAAGAACAAACAAGGTATGTTCATGTTTTTCCTTTCATCAATGATCTCAGCACTATGATCCATTGATAAGATGAACAAAAAAGAAATAGTATGCCTTTTTTAATCATTGATCATTCTATGATCTATCATCAAGATGAACACACAAGAAATGAGTATTTTTTATTTTTCTTCATTGACAATTTTGATCACTATTCTATGATCTATCATAAGAGAATCAAAACAAGAGAAGATTATGACTTCTTTCTTTCATCAAATTTTCAATCACACCATCCTCGAGATGAACAAACAAGAATAAAAAGTATCTTTTGCTTCATAGACATTTCTCTCCCATATTCTATGATCCATCTACAGGAAAGAAAAAAAAAAAGTGAATGTCTTTTATCGTTGATAATTTGATGATAATTTGGTCATATACAATATGATTTATATCAAGGTGAACAGATAAAACAAATAAGACGAGTACAATTTCAAACTATATGATCTATTATCAATCTATAATAATAAGAGGAAAATAAGCCTGCTTTTTCTTCACGGGAAACAAATTCTATGATATATGAACCAACAATAAACTAAGTTTACTTACTTTCCGGTCGCATATCAAGGTAAACAAAGAAATAAACGAAAAATAAACATTGGAGAGGTTTTTCAACAACCTACTACCAGTATAAAATAATCTGTCAGTCAAGTTGGCTTAGCTTCTTATGTTATGCTTGAGGTTTTTTTTCTGAGAAGAAAATTTGAGTGATATTATATTATATAATACTTTCAAATCTCAGAGGACAAAGTTTTCTCATATAACAATTCCTCTAGATGCTCACCCAGGTAGCATCCCGATACGAAGATGTCTCGAGCAAGTAAAGACTGAACCGCCATGAGCCAGCAAGTAAAACAAGCTTTTGGACAAAACAGTTTCAGCAAAAAAATTCAACACAACTTGCATTCATTCATATACATTCATTCAAATAAGTAATGTCTTTGACTCATTTATTGAGAGATCTTGGATTTGAGTTTACTCGAATTTAATAAATAATAATAATAATTAATCACAAGAGATAATAATTAATCTTGACTTCGACTTTACAGTGCGACATTCTTACCCTGTTTCAGAAAAGTGGCAGCCCATGATCATCTCAAGGTAATCCTGAACACCAGAAGGGGCAGTGTACTCAAGCGAAAGAGTCTCTTTCCATGGAAGCTTAGAAGCAAACCTTCCAGTAAAAGAACTTGAAAATCCAAAGCTTTCCCCGACCTTACGCTGGGCTTTCTGTTTCTCCTGCAGACTAAGACCAAAGAACAACTGCATATGTTCGTGGGCAGCCTTCACAAGCTCAGGAGGAACACCATGGTTTATAACTTGGAAAAATCCATGCTCAGCACAGGCCCTTTTCACCGTATCCAACTCTGCAGAAGAATCTCCCGCCATGAATGCTGATAAATCTATGGTGGGAATATCAAGCCATTCATCTTGACAAAGGGCCGAAACGGAGAGAAAGTTTTTGGGGTCCTCCGGCCATTGATATTCAGCGGGAATGCAATCCTGCTGCTGAAGAACACTCGCATCGAAAACCGGCAGAGTTTTGCAGCCTCCCATTCCTATGCCGGGAATTGGGAATGCACTGCTTGGATTCAATGCCTGCGACGACATGAGGAGATCCCAAAAAAGATTTAAAAAGGACCTAAAAAACTCAATACAAAATCTCCCAGCTCTGCATCGTGGGTGATATAATTCCAGGATTTGGCTGATTCTTGTTGATTAAACTAATGAGTGCCCATTTTGCAGCATAGAACGCATTGGAATCCGAAGATCCACTAGGCGAATTGGTGGAAAAATCAAAATGGTTAATCGACTGGGTTTGTCATAATCTGATGACAAATGTATCTAGGCATCATGTCACATAGAAATGGAACAGATGGGATAGGCGAAACAAACAATAAGACATTAGGCACTAACTAATATGAGATTCCGCCCGTTCTATGAATATCGCGATAATATAAAAACTCAAAGGGCGGTTTGGTCGAGGAGGCTTCTGATTTGTGGCAAGATAAGGCAGACAAGATTAGATTGTTGTGCTCTTATTATCAACTTTTGTTCCGTTTTCTTGCTTGTGGCTGATCTTTTGATAGTAACCCTCATGTCAATTTGATTTATTCATTGCTCCCACTTCTGTTTTTAATTTGTTTTCCCTTCGCCCAGACACTCATCATCAAGACAACACTTTTGGAGTGGCATGCACAAAAACTAAGTGGGAGAGTGGGCTTCCCATAACCAAGGTTGCTTTTAACGTTTGTCATAGATTAACTCGCCAGTCATATTCTGAAAATAATAACACTGGTGATCATCAATATCATCATTAGAATACCAGATATGACGTCTCTAATTGCCTCTTTTTAAATCTCTGCGTTCACAGGCTCGCCACAAAATTTACCTATCATCAACCACAGGTCAGTTATTGTAATGAATGCTTGTACCATAAAATATACAAGTCAAACATATGCCTCAATGATTCATGGATTTAATGACACAAGTTTTAAGCCGTCCATGGCCATATAAACAAAAGTCAAAGGGTATTTTAATATATATTTGTAGAGGGGGAATTTGACTAATTTTGTGTACTTTTTCAATTTTTTTTGTTTTTGTTTTGAGTTTACTTTACTTAATGTGATAATTAGTATATAAGTGGTTTAGTGTTATATAAAAGTTAACATATAATTCAAGCCTAATTTGATTCAATTGTACTAGAAGTTCATACATAATTTGAGCTTGGCTGGACTCTATTTGTACTTATTTCTAAGATCAATTATGATTTGTCACTTACTCATCCTTCACCTATATTCAAATTCATAATTGGAAACGTGATCATGAAATAGTGAAAAAAGTAACCCCCAAATTTGGTTTTCCTTTTGTTTTTAGTTTAGCTTCATTGAATTATGCTTTATGTGATAACTAGTGCATAAGTGGTTTCATGTCACATAAAAGCTAACATATAATTCAAGTAGAACTTGATTCTATTGAACTAGAAGTTCATACATAATTTGAACTTGACTTGACTCTATTTGTACTTATTCCTAAGGTCAATTATGATTTTCCACTTACTCGTCCCTCACCTAGGCTCAAATTTGTAATTGGAAACATGATCATGAAACCATGAAAAATAATCCCCCAAATTTTAATTTCAATTTTGAATTTTGGGTGTAAGTTAACCCTCTCTTAAGTTATCATTGTAAGACAAGTTAATGCACCAAATAACTCATTTGTATTGATTAGCTTTTATTCTTTCTAGCATAATTGTGCACAGTGCATCCACACTACATTATCTTCTTTCATTAGCCATCAAAAACATACTATATGATAATCTATTGTCTTTGATATTTATTTCCTACAAAATTCTATTTGAGGAATAGTTCTAATTCATTTATACATAATTTATTGGCTCTTATTCATGTAGCATTATTGTACAAAATTCATCCATACTACATCATATACTTGCAGTAGCATCCACGACATTACTATAAGACAACCTACTGTCTTTGATATTTGGTCCAAGTGGTTAAATTGGTACATCCAAAGGTTTGACCAAGAGAAACATTCTTTGTTAAGAAAACTCCTAAAGAGTACAATACCTCTCACTCAGAACCATTTTATTTTTTTTTTAGAAAACCACATTCCTCTACGAAAGTTTTACTTGGATTATTGTCTTACTTGGAGTGCAAGGTCATAATCTATAATTGTGAATTTAATCTAATTTATATTTACACTTAAACATATAGTTGTAATCAAATCTTTAAAATAGTTTGATTCATATTTCATCATTCTACTTATGTTACATCAAAAAGTATACAAGTTTGATATCAATTCAAAAATTATAAATAGAATGCTATACAATTATTTAAATAAACCCTCAAAACCATTTTATTCCCTAAAAAATCTTAAATTCTATTAGATCCACCTAAATTAAAATATAAAATATTTATTATACTCATTATACTTAAATAACTAAATTATTCTAATAAAAATCTAAATATAATTTTAGCAACATATTTATAATCTTAGAATACATCTACAAATATAAAAACTTTCCTAATAATTCAAAAGTTATAAAAGTTGAAACGTTCTTATGAACATACGAAGGCTTGAGTACATCATAAGAAATAAGGTTAAGTTAAAGGTTTAAATAGAAAAGAATTGAGGCTATCCTAAATTTCTATTCATTTTTACCGTATATCCTAACACCATTCTATAGCACATGGGAGTGAATATCTTCAAAATTGTTTCTACTGGCTTTAACACGGTGCTCTAATTTATTTTTTATTTAAATGAAATGCATATCCACATAGTATTAAAAAAAGCAACGCAATTATTAAATTTAAATCAAATATGGTGGGATGGAGAAATGGGGTACACCGAAATCCCCATGATAGTCTTATCATCCGATAAAAGTTAAAGAATGGTACTTCAAGGAGATAACACTTAATTTAAATTAAAAAAATTCATTCCAGTATCTAACTTTAAAGGAGTCTTGAGTAAAAGAGGCTAAAGATATCATTTAGCTTTTAATATTTTACAATACTTTATTTTATATATTTTTTAAAATTAAAAATTGAAAAATATTTCTGAATTTTTAAATAATTTGTTTTGATAAAATTTTAGTGGTACAAGTACCGGTAATATAAAAGTATTTCCTTTAATTTAAATATATTTATAGTTATCATTCAAATAATTAATCAAGATGTTTTTAAATTGTTTTTTTTTTTTGGGAATTTTTTTTAGTTATAATTATTTTTAATAATAATAATCAAATTATGAGAAAGTAAAAGTAGAATTTTTTTTTTTATTAAAAAATATATTATTATATTTTTGACTTAGTTTTTACTACTTATTTATGTCTTATTATAACTTTTTTTTAAAATAGTAATTTATTATGAATTTAATATTTTCTTAATACACATTTAATATTTTAATGTTGTAAAATTAATTCAAATTTTAAGAGGGGGACATATAGGAATTAAGAGTCTTCAACTATTCTACAACTTTCTCATTCAATCTAGGAGAGGATTGATCATCACCCTCTCGCACCTGACTATGCTTAATTTGTTTCTCTCTCCCTTCTATTGGATGTCATGAGAGATGAGCCCAATTAAACTTCACTCAAAGTCTTTGCTGATCCTAGGTGATGATAGAGATAAATCATCCAAGTTTGTGCCTGATGGCTTCCATAGTCCATTGTAGTTGGGGGAAAAGTTCATCACGACTAGAGGCCCATCTCAAGCTCACTCAAACATTGGAGGAGCCATGGTTAAGTGCTATATCAAAATGACACTATTATTATGCCAAATTCTAAAGTGGTTGAATATTTAAACAAAGAGATGAATATTCTTAGAGATGTAGCAATATTTCATATAATTCTAGATCATCCAAGATTGCATTATAGGAACTCAATGAGAAACTGGTTCCAATCTATATGGGTAAAGAAATTAAAGCTTAAGCTTTCATCTCACATAATGATTAAAAAATGTTGTTTATTATTATTTTTTAGTGAAGCCTATACTAAGAAGGAATTCCTAAAAAAGCATTTTAGTCTATAGGTTGAAATTATTTCAAGGCTATTGGGTGGTCCCTTGAAGCCAACAATTGGAAATTCTAGCATTTTCATGCCCTAGGCCAATTACCATTAAAAATCATCCCACCACTTCTTTGAAAATAGATTCCTAAAACCTTGAAAGTTGTGGGCAATGCTTTGCATATAGATGAGTCTACATCCACATTACCCCGTATAGATATGTGATTAGTGATTGTTCTAAATCCTTAGGTAGAACTCTTGAGGCAACTAACATTGAACTTGATGACAAGCATATTGAAAGCACAATGGAATTCTTAGGGGTTTTGAATGCTTTCTTCATCTATAAAAAGAGAGATAATTAAGGAAAATTTATCTTTTGTTGTGGAAAAAAAAAAGTTGTTGGTTTCGGGCACTAAGAGACACATTCTCCTAATTTGAACAAAGGGACTTAAAATTCTAATATTGGTAAGTTGGTCAAATCTTTCCCACCTATTCTAAGCCTCCTTCTAGTGTCCCTAACCCTAATTATTCCCCTTCACTCAAAAAGGCCCCTCCTTCTTAGACCATCCTAACTTTTAAACCCTACACCTTTTTTGAGGAGCTTGATAACCTCAATCTCATTATTTAGGATGATTTTATTTCAAAGTTTCTCTTGTCATTCTCTCTCTTTCTAGTATCTTACAAGAGCCACAAGCTTTTGGTAACCAGAGTAGTTCCTTTGAGTATAGAATGTAGAATGCACAAAAAAATGGTTTTGGAAAGAATTAATAAGTTGTTGGTATTGGAATTCTAATGGGAAGGTAAGATGTTGAGAAGGGGGAGGGGGTGAATCAAGATCTTCATAACTATTACCACTTCAAACATAAACATGTTGGAAATATAAGAGGAGTAACTAAGAGGGGAGGGATGAATCAATTACCACTAAAATAAATCTCAGATCCCTTAGATGTCAACACAAAACACAAACTTCACTAAAAATATTGTTACCCAATAAACACATAAGCACTTGGTTAATATTGATAATATGTTGTAACTTGGTAAATACTTAACATGCAAATCTTATGATATTATCTGTGATTAACCTTACTTAACTTAGTTGCATACATATAAAATAAATAACATGAGTGCAAGTGACACAAAGATTTAATGTGGAAACCCAACTTGGGAAAAATCACCAATTGCAACTAGTTATTGATTTTCACCCTTCTGAAGTGAGCCCTGTTAGGAGCTACCCCTGTTAAAGTTTATGAAACACATGGTTAGGTGTGACACTATTAGAGGATTTAATCACCATGTTAGGAGTGGCCTTGTTAGAGGTCTTTAGATACTTCAATAGAAATTCCACCTTGTTAGAGGATTTACAAATAACTATTAGGCCAACTCTATTAAGAGATTTAGATCACTACTACAATGGTTAGAGAGTAACAATGAGATGACCTAACTTCTGATGCAATTGAATTACTAATTATAGATCTCAATTCTAGCTTGAATACTTGATCCTTCCTAATGAAATGTATCTTTGCAGCTCCACAAGGATATTCTTCTTATCCTTCTATTTCGCTTCCTCTAAGTGTTGGATTTACAATTATAAGAAAGGTAAACTTCTGGGAGGGGTGGGGGGTAAATCAGTAGTTTAAACTTGGACCCATTAAACTTTCACCATACATCCATCTCATACATTCAATGAGTAAACTAAAATAACATGCAAAGCATGTACATATAAATCATTTAAACACATAAGCAATCATACAAATATGACACTAGATATGATTACCCAGAAACTCTACAATGACAAGGTAAAATTGGGGTGGGAATGACACCCACAAATCTTCACTACTACAATAATAAACTGTATCTAATGAAGGTTAAAATGTTTTGACCATGAAACATGATCTACCCTGTGAAAGGTTTTCCCTATTAAAGGCTTACAAAGACTATTAAGTCTCACCTTGTTAGAGGATTTCAACACCCTGTTAGAAGTGTGCCTTGCTAAAGGACTTTAACTCACAATTAAGTAAGCACCATGTTAAAGGATTTCATATAGCCTATTAGGACTACTCTATTAAGAGATTTTGACTGAAATCATGTGTTAGAATGTCTCAACTTTGATCATGTAGTTAGCACTTGCTTGCTTGATAAAAAAATCACCTCTAAATGATGTCTTCTTGATCCTTCTTGATCAGATGTCTCTTTGTTGTATCCTTTTCTCTATCTTTTGATCTGCTCTAACTAATTTTGTAATGTAGTTTCACTTCATAAATTCTAACCCACCATGAATGTTCTATTTGCACATGCAAACTTCTCTCTTTGTTTCTTCAATTCCTTACACACATGCTCATCACTAAAGAATTTAGGGTTTGTCCTCCTTAGGAAGACTTAGTGACTTAGGCTTAGGTATGAATCTATAGTTGAGATTCATCCATTTTTCTACTTAATCCTTCCCATTTTCAAATTGGTTGCATGTAATTGCATAGGGAATCCAATGTGAGATTCGTCATTATCTCCAAAATATAAAAATTCAATCTTAAGGTGGCTCAAAAATGGTTTACATAGTTGTTTGTGCCTTTAAAAATAAATATGTCAAAACTATCTTACTTAGCATCTGAAGTCTCTGACGCTCAGCACACACTAATTTCTCTACTATGACTCAACACCTGTATTGTTTGGTATCCACTGTTTACTTGACTCCTATGTCACTTGGCATATACTATCTACTCGGCACTTGAGTTACTTGGAACATGAGTGGCTCGACACTCACTATGATTTGACATGGTCTAATACATTAATCTTGTGCTCAACATGTACTACTAGTTCAGTATGAACTAAGTAAATAACTTAAGTGTGTTGACACTCACTTGTCAAAACTAATCTAACATCAACATTCTCTCCCTTTGAAATGAGTGTTAGAAACACTTGAGTATGCATTAATATGCTTCATCTCACGAGCATAACATATCTTAACTTGGCTTATATACAAAACTTCAAAATGTCAAAATTTTTTAATCACTTTGATACCTCAAAATTTAATAACACCCCCTGAGTTGATATGTAATGCCCCAATGGGAGATCCTTGGAACAAGGATAAAATTCAAACCAAGATATTTTTTTTTACAAGTATGAATGCACATGTCAACATCATATAGGGATCACAAAGATCACAATAGAAGACTTCATCAACAATCCCAACAGCCAATGAATCTCCAAATGCCACTACCAGATTGACACACACAAACTCAAGAACGAAAACCAAAGACAACATCAGAACAAAAAATATCTGAACTGTCAAAGCATGGAACTACAAGCAATCCTAAAGGGTACTCAAAATTCCAAGTTGCATTCCTTGAAGAACAGCAGAGAGGCCCCCTACTTTTTATGCAAAATAATAACGACTGACAGTCTCACGCGAGGAAGCACCTATTTGTGTGAGAAAGTACATAGAGCGATGCGAGGAAACAACATCCTACATGATGAAATGCTTGGTTCAGCATCCAAAACACCTAAACTGGTGTGGAGTCTCACGTGAGGATTCACCAAGCTACATGAAGAAACCCAACACACTACACGAACAATTACATTCTCACGCGAGAAAGCATAATTTCATGTGAGGATACAAATAAAAAAACCAAAAAACATAAAGGTAAAAAGATAGGAAGTAAATTTCCTCCACACTGGGGAGTACCAAATCCACATAAATTGAGGAATGATCAGTCAAGAGCATAAACAAAAAGATGACATGAAACAAGAAGGAATATCTATCCATCTAAACCAAAGTAGTAAATTAATGTACTGAAAGCAACATCATAGTATATAGAAGTAACACCGCAATGTATAGAAATAACATCACAATAACTGAACAACCAAAATAAGTACATGGTTCCTCCCAATAGTCAATGGCATCATAAGACCATTGTGGGCCCTAGCCATCCCTTGCACATAACATCTTAAGCCACTGATCAAATTGTTGGTAATATCGTAATAGGGACATCACTACTAAACATGCTACAAAATAAGCATAAGAAAATATAACATACTAAAAGTAAAGCATTAGATAATCCAATAAATCAAACATATCATCTATCATATGCTAAAACCATATGAATAGGAAATATCACATGCTAAACTAATAAGCAATAGATAATCTAATACAACAATTCACATCATCTAGTCATATGCTAAACATCGATATATGGGAATGCATCAAATAAACTAACATCATCTAAACATAATATCCAAGCATTCCAATGAAAGCATAAATCACAAGAAAGCATACTCTGGAACCCGAAGTGTCAAGTGAAAATATCCAGCAATGGTCGCACTAGGATAAAAGATCATCTCTGTACATTAGTCCCTAGTAGTGGTAAAGGTAGCTACACCTCCCAACCACATGGCATCCATAGGTCCACACCCACTGTGCTAATGGAGATAAAGGTCCAACCACAAACACACATAAAACAAACATCCATGGCTAACACACATGCCAGACAGTATGATGACTAAAATCAAGACATAGACAATGCATAACTACAGGTACTGGTCAGACACTCAATAGGCTATTAAGTAGGGGCTAACATCATGGAGAGTCACTTGGCATTGACAAGCCCAAGTTTGGATCATGTGTTCTCAAATTTAAATAGGTTCTCCCACATTGTGTACTCAAACTTAATCGGGTGCTCACACATTTTATTATCTTAAGTTTTATTACCACTCACAAATTTTATTTAGTTATCACTTATATAAAGCTTCCTCTACCAACCCATGGCGCCATGATCATTGAGCTGCAAGAGAGAAGCCCCCTCCATATGCTACCCTACCCTACCCATGCTCATCCAAAGATGAGTGCCTGTAGGCATGCAAATTCCAAACCCAACCTCAATGATCATAACTTTTGGAAATACCACAGAGGATGAAGCCTCGCAAGTCACTTGACAAATGTATGCACACGTACTCATGTGTGGCACACCACCATCATGAAGATCATAACACAAGGACTAGATGAGAACACAATGCAAAAGATCACTCAACTCAAAATAACTCAGGAGGACAGATTCTACCTGAATCCAAAGACAATAAAACCATGCATCATGAAATCACTCAACCGGCCTCAACTCGGGAGTATGGATTCTACATGAATCCCAATGATGTAGCAATACCCAAACATCATGAACTCACTCAATTGGCCTCAATCTAGGAGTATGGATTCTACATGAATCCTAGTGTCCACAAAACATAAACAAGGTCCCAAAGAAACCAAAACAACAGGTATAAATCACTGAACTGAACACCAAGTTAGGAGTACAAATGTCACATGCATCCCAATGCAAAAATAAAAGTGAAACAATAGTCTAACTAACATCCAAACAGATGATCCAAGTCCATGACCAAACTCATGCCAAGAAAAATTGAGAAAAAGGGCAACATGCAAAATGAGGTAAAAACCCCAAATTTTGGAAAACTTCAAAATTAAAACTCATTTGGCCTTTGGGTACAAAAACTCTAAAAATCAAAAAATAATTGAGTTCAGACACTGTATGCAAAAGCAGCTAGCATAATGACACAAAACCCCAAACCCTCATCCCAAAAAATAGAGAAATGCTCATACCTGGCCAACTAGGGAGAACTAGGAAACATAAATGGAGGGGAAAACTAGTTCTCAACCTCCTAACAAATAGCTACCAAAAATAGAAGCTAAAATAGAGTAGACATAATAAAATAGGAGAGCCCTACCTCACAGCCAAAGGGGCAAAATGGGAATCTAAACCATAAAATAAATAGCCCACAGGAGTAGCTGAAAATTGTGACAATCCAAAGTTTCCCCGAGCTAGTTCCAATCAGCCTAATCTTGTGATAATCCCATGCCTGTAGCTCCCACAACAAACAAAACAATAAATCTTCATAAAGAGGATTTGGGGTTTTACTCTCCAACTTTCTAACTCAAAAGTGAGAAGTGAGGAATTGAATTCCTTTTTGGATACTTATTCACTTTTTGAGTGAATAATCGATTAGGGAAAATAGCTAGCCAACCTAGTTAAACCCCAAATCCATCCAAATGAAAATAGGCTATTCATAGAAATAGGAATTCATCTATGGAAAAGCTACCATAAATTAAAATAAATAAATTAAAAGCCCGAAAACTCCAAAACATAGAAATTTCCTTAACAAATTTTGTGACAATGCAAACCTTTATAATGTGAATGAGTTTGGATTTAATAATCACCGAAAGGTTTAATTAAACAATTAAAATAAGGATACATCGACCATACAAGGATGAAATTGGTAAAATATGAATGGCCAAATCACTAACTCCATGTGCCACTACCAGGGATATAAATCCTGCACACTAAACAACACGATCAAGTGCAATTGCATATAATAACATAGCTGAAGCAATAAATGCATTAAATCACCTAATTAAATCCATCAAATAACATAATCAAAGACATGTCCAAATACCAGATAACTAGATATCATCATAAAACAGACTGTAATCTCAAAATGGCATCATCATGCAATATGATCAACTGAGCAGCATAGCATTCTAACATCTATGATAATAAAATCAAGTATAATATCTGATCCTCGGGTCATCTCAAATTTACAACATAAAATGAGTAACAAATATCTCTCAAATCAAAATATAACAAGGTAACTATCTGCAACGCATAACCAATAAATCCAACATGGACAATCCACTTCTAATTATTTAAGCATTTAATAATGTTTTTTTAAACAACACAAAAAGGGACTTAAAATGCATAAGAAAACACGGTCATAAACATGACTAACCACTACTATAGGAACCTAGTCCAATGTAGCATGGTAATAGTACACAATGCAATCTCTGTACACATCTCAAGGTAATCATAGAACAACCTCATGATACCACATCGATCCTGTTAACCATTGGCACAAACCTTAGTGAACAATAAATCATATCATAACCTCATAAATTAGTCAAAGCATAAACAAAGCAACTAATATAGAAAATAAATCCAATCACCTCAGTAGTGTAGACCACTCATGGTCACAATCATGATCCAACATAATGAAAGGTCAAAAAGTTTTCATCCATGAGGATGACTTACAAAAGTCAAATGGGAGAGGCACTACATCATCCCCCCCAAAGACTAGGCTTACTCCTGGAAGCCTGCAATCCAAGAATAGAAACCAAAACACACCAAGAGAAAAATCAAAACCAAGCAATAGGGATTACTCACTGACTTCTTCACAAGTCCAACTAAACCACTCCCACATTCTCAAACCATCAACGTCAACCCCAAAATAGGTCAACTACAAGAGAAAAGTGTCACACTGACACAAGGTCCTCCAACAAGGAACCTTCTATGTGCTAGGAAATCCATCTAGCCATAAAGTCAAGAATACAAGGTAAGGAAAAAGAAACTCTACCTCGTCCATAGGTGCCCAACTACAACATACACCAATCAAGTGACCACCAAACAAGGTCAAAACACCACACATGTCCAAAAAGACTCAAAATCATGGGGAATAACCATCCTAGAAATTCCCAAGAATACAATCATGTCACACATGAGCATCATTGAATCCATGTAAACTCATCCTTTGAACAAGAGGATGGTAGCTTACCAACAAAATTACACACTTGAAAAAGGATACTCACCACTACTAACCACCAAGCATAGGAGCACATAGTCTCTATGGTACAAGAAGCTCAACTACCACCATGAACTAAGGTTACACAACCCAACCAGACAAGATATCACCTTTCCACAAGGTTACAAGGAATTTTCACTAATGGAAAAAATGATGTATACCAACTCATAAGATGGTAATATGTGTCCAACAATACCATGTCCTTCAAACAATAGGCTAGGAATACCACACCCAAACTACCACTGAACTTAATCTCTAGTCTCAAGTCAACTATAAAAGAGAAACTTGATTGAGACAAACCATGTGAAGGTATAAGCTCAAGGAGAAAGATACGATAGAGTATTAGGATTGAGAGGAACTTTCTCTCTCAACCTCTATACTACACCAGCCCAAGATGTGTTAGGGAACTCACAATTCCACCAACCATCAACATACTCATCTGAAAACACTAACTAAGCTAGTGGCATAACCACACTAGC
Source organism: Cupressus sempervirens (assembly GCA_028749045.1). NCBI lineage: Eukaryota > Viridiplantae > Streptophyta > Pinopsida > Cupressales > Cupressaceae > Cupressus > Cupressus sempervirens. The sequence continues at coordinate 826,462,202 of CM053789.1, forward strand.
ATACTCTCTCAAGAGAGAAAAGAATGTGGAGATGCACCAAAGTTAACGTCTAAAAGAAGAATCAAAACTTTCCCAAAGAACCGAGTCACTCCCAAATGACAAGGCAACATCAGCCTCAAGCAAGGTACACTTACAGTCTACACCACACCTCATGAAGATGGTTTTGTGCTATAGGGAACACATGAACCCAAGCATGAATCCCACCAAGTACCTAGTAGATTATGAAGGCTAGATAACTCTTATATTAAGAATAACATGAAGATTTAAACTTCCCCAATGGCCATAAATGTGGTATGTCATGATTGAATTGGCCTCTACTCGATAAAGGGTACTTGAAACATCATTCTGAACCTTCAGAAGTGTGAATGAGTTTCTTATTATTTACCAATTTTTTTTTTGCATTAGCACAATCTCACACGAAGTTTCTCAAAAAACCAGGCAATAAAGTGCAATGAACCAAGTGAGAAAGTGCATGAACAACAATTTCTCGCATGGAATTTCAAATCAACACAAAAACTACCTTCACTCTAAAGGCCATAACTTTCACATCTGGACTCTAATTGACTCCATTCAAAAAGCATCAGAAATATATCAATGTGACCTACAACAATATGGAGCTTAGAGAGTCCTAAGATCTAAGATTTTGAGTCACCACTCAAGATAAAAAAACATAGGAAAAACCCACAGTCTCGATTACCAAGACAAGTGACAGACAAAACATCCAAAACCACTCAAGAACACACATGCCCAAAACAACATAAGACATGAAAAGAAAGATAATTCACACATTGAAACCATCATTAAATATCTTTCATAATTTCATTAGTTAAACATAACATGAGCACTAATGCACAATGAAACTGAACAATTTTCAAAGAAAAGCATCAAGAGTTACTTACCATAAAACAATACATATCTTTTCAAATTTCTTTCCAGAGAATCATTAAATTTAAATCCACATTTAAACCATCCAATTAATTTAACAACTTTACCTCTATCACAAACACACTAGTATGTTCTCTATGGTATTATCCCTTGTATGTATAACTAGAGGTTCAAGATGAACATGGTAGAGTCACAACACACAACTAGGCAATAGCTAAAACACATTCAAAATAGTCATCATGAACCAAAAAAAAAAACCCAAATGAGGAATTTTCAATTCCAATAGTAAATATAAAAAAAAGTGCACATTTCAACAATAAATCAAATGTGAAAACTATCACAAAGAGAGCGATAGAGAAAATTTGATGACTACTCCAAGAGAGAAAATACTGAAAACCAATGCTAGCCCAACAACATAAGAAAAATACCTTACAACCAAATAAAATAAGGTACCAATCAAATCACATCACATGTGATGATTGAGAATAGTCACATGAGAGGGATAAATCATCACACAATGCTAAGGAATACATCATCCCAACAGTGTTAGAGAACACACTCACACACATCAAGCAATATACCAACAATAACCTCACACATGTGTAGACAACAATAATTTTCTAAATTATTTTTGCATGCAATGCAACATTTAGATATTCATCAATTTAATACAATTTTCCATAAGCTTATGAAGCAATCAGATTGGGGACTTAAGTCATTACCCAAGGATATAATGCAAAACCTACTTCTTTGCAATAATTCACAATAAATACATATTTCTCAATGAAAGGAACCATTTCATTACTATATCAACAAACATAGAATCCCAAATAAGATTCATTTATTTACTTACAATTAAGAGAAACAAACAATGCACCTTACTCTGCAAGGAGAAACAAAAAGAGGCACTCAAGGCCAACACATGGACACCAATTAGTGGTTCCATCCAAAAAGGGTCACACACACAACCAACCAAACAAAGGCACATTAATTCTTCCTACAAAACCAAGAAGACTCACTTCCTCCTCTTCACACTGCTCTAGTTGCATCTACTAGACAAGCAAGTCCATCACAAGTAGATACCAAAGCAACAAAGATCATGAGCTCTAACCAAGACACTCACACTCACACAACACAACATCGACCATATGGGAAACATATACATAGAGATCGCAATGTTTGAATATAGGCTCTGATACCAGATGTAATACCCCACTAGGAGATCCTTGGAACAAGGATACAATTCAAGCCAAGATATAATTTTTTTACAAGTATGAATGCACATGTCAACATCATATAGGGATCACAAAGATCACAATGGAAGACTTCATCAACAATCCCAACAACCAACAAATCTCCAAATGCCACTACCAAACTGAAACACACAAACTCAATAAAAAAAAAACCAAAGACAACATCAAAACACAAAATCTCCGAATGATCAAAGCATGGAACCACAAGCAACCCTAAAGGGTACTCAAAAGTCCAAGTTGCATTCCTCGAAGAACATCAAAGAGGCCCCCTATTTTTCACGCGAAAGAATAACAATTGACAGTCTCACATGAGGAAGCACCTATTCGCACAAGAAAGTACATAGAGCCACGTGAAGAAAAAACATCTCACATGAGGACATGCTTGGTTCAGCATCCAAAACTCCCAAACTGGTGTGGAGTTTCATGTGAGGATTCACCAAGCTGCATGAAGAAACCCAACACACTATGCGAAAAATTGCATTCTCATGCGAGAAAGCACAATTTCGCGTGAGGATACAAATCAGAAAACCAACAAACATAAAGGTAAAAAGATAGGAAGTAAATTCCCTCCACACTGGATAGTACCAGATCCACATAAATTGAGGAACGATCAGTCAAGAGCATAAACAAAAAGATGCCATGAAACAAGAAGGAATATCTATCCATCTAAACCAAAGTAGTAAATTAATGTACTGAAAGCAACATCATAGTATACAGAAGTAACATCACAATGTACAGAAATAACATCACAATAAATGAACAACCAAACTAAGTACATGGTTCCTCCCAACTATTAATGGCATCATAAGACCATCATGGGCTCTAGCCATCCCTTGTGTGTAACATCCTAAGCCATCGATTAGATCATCGATACTATCGTAATAGGGACATCACTACTAAACATGCTACAACATAAGCATAAGTAAATCTAACATGATAAAATTAAAGCATTAAATAATCCAATAAATCAACCACATCATCTATCATATGCTAACATCATATGAATAGGAAATCTAACATGCTAAACCAATAAGCAATAGATAATCTAATACAACAATTCACATCATCTAGTCATATGCTAAACATCAATTTATGGGAATGCATCAAATAAACTAACATCATCTAAACATGATATCCAAGAATTCTAATGAAAGCATAAATCACAAGAAAGCAAACTCTAGAACCCAAAGTGTCAAGTGAAAACATCTAGCAATAGTCACACTAGGATAAAAAACTATCTTTGTACATTGGTCTCTAGCAATGGTAGAGGTAGCTATGCCTCCCAACTATGTGGCACCTATAGGTCCACACCTGCCATGTTGATGGAGATAAAGATCCAACCAAAAACACACATAAAACAAACATCCATAGCTAACACACACACCAGACAATATTGTTGGTGTTTTGAAATGTTACAAGTTTCAAATTACCCCAATGAGAATATGGTATATCTAGGGGCAGCTAACTCCCATCTTTAATATATCATTTTAGACACCAAGCCAACTATAAGGCTAGACCCTTCTTCTACTTTAGGCTCTGCAAAACCTAGGCGGGTGGATCTCAGATTCAATTATATGGTACTAGTGCTAAACATATTCTTGAATCTAACAAAACAGGTAATAACCCTTATATCTCTTAATAACTCATGTGATAACATAGATCTACTATAGCTAAATGCAAATCTATGAAATTCACAAGCGTAGTGAGGGCATCCTTTTTAGCTCTTCAACATGAAAGGGGAAAGCATTTGATTAATAATTTTGATTTTTAGCAAAAAACCCCAAATATGCAGTAGTATGAACAAGTGATTCAGTAGCTAATTAGTGCCTTATCTATTGTGCAAATCCATGAATCAAACACATACATATGGATACCTGAGACATATTCTTATATTCAGATATCTAATCTATCCATTCACCTTGTAAATAGACATCTATATTCATAAAGATCTCACTACTTATTGAATATCCTCCTGTTGAAACCTATAACCTTGTCAACATAAATAAGAATTTACTTGGCTCTTTGTTCCAATAGAAAACTTATCCAGAAATTCAACCTTAAGGGATTGCAAATGGGTTTGAGCTCTTTATTCTCAAGCACAAAACATTACAGATAATAGAGGAAGAAGACAAGAATCAAAATGAAACTAAAGAGATTTTTTCTCAATTGTATTCATTTCCTTGAAATTATACATTAATATGCATGAAATAAAAACATGAAAAATACCTAATAGATTTGAACTTTCTATATTATCTCTATTATTTTTGTTCTTACAAGAGAAATTTTTGAAGAAAATGTGGTGTCACAATAGTGGGAATACATCAAAACTAGAACCAAAACATGGTATCATAGTAGCGAGTAGTTCTTCTCCAAAAAAATTTGAACCCTTACAATGGATGAGAAAGAAGAAGATATAGACAAGGAGTGAATTCCCATATCTGATCTGAAGATGACATGTGTCACTTGAAATTCCATCCTTTGTTGTTGCAAAACCTCTCTCTACCCTCTCTCTATAACTCCATATCAAATCCCCATCATATTGTCTTTCCAAATGCATAAAGTATTTGAAACATTTTGATGGAAATCATAATTGATTACAAAAGACAAGAATTATGAGAAGTTCCATCAAAAGGCAAGAAAATTGTGAAATAATTGTAGCAAAATAGACAATTATGCATCAAATTTTGACAAGCTGAGCCAACAAAGCAAATCAAATGCATTCCAATTGAATTTTGTAACCGTAATGATGAAGTCACTACCTATAACTGAGCATTTCATTGAAAACACAAAACCCCTTGTAGCATACACTAGCGACATCCTATGCAAAAACCAACTTCATAAATGGATAGCTCATCTCTTCCTAGTTCTGATAGTATATTGGAGTGTATATTTTGAGCAAAAAATGTGCCTATTATGCCCCTTTGAAGTTCAGGCTCTCGTTCATGACCTTCATAACACTATATTTTAAAATTTAACCTTTTCAATAGTTTAGAACTATATGATAAATCGAAACTTTATTTAAAAGGAACTTGCACAAGATTCAGGGAAGGCATAATAAAATATTTTTCAAAAATTTTCACCACACTCCTCTGGGTCAAACCTATTGACCAACCCCCACTATGTGTCAACATGTGATTGGCTAATTGCTATGAAACCTACCATCTAGATGCCATGTGGCATCATCTAATTCATCCTCTATTTCACCTTATTAGCATGCCATGTCATCGATCGCTATGTTACTATCCTAGTTAGCATTCTTCCATGTCATTAGAGACATAGCGATAGAGTGACATGTGTTACTTTCTACCACCTCAGCACCTCAGGAAGTGTGCCATGTCTAGAGCCTCTACCACATGTCACTATCAGACTCATCCACCTCACTGCCATATCAGTACCACATGTCAATATTTTATTGGGTTTCCATGTTGCTATGTTAACCAGTGTGCATCTTTGCTTTGGTGACGTAGCAATAGCCATCAGATGCGCCATATGTCACAATCTAGTTCATCTATGAGATCTACCTACTACATCACTGCCACACATTGCCACTTGTTAGATTATGATTTTTCATCACATCTGCAGCTGGATCCCACATCCATCTTGCTAGATTTCAAGGTTTTTCGGTAGGTCGCTATGTCACTACCAAAAAACCTCACCATTTTTTCGGTGGTGACATAGCACCTTGCTAGATTTTGGCCAGTTTTAGGTGATGATGTCAGCATGCTAATTTTACACATTCTTTCAAAATTCATTACTTTGTCACCTCTAGCTATCTAGGTCAAACCCACTACAGAGCTACTTCAAGCTATAAAAGCGACATGTCTTGAAGACACGTTGGTTACTATGCATTATTGTATTTAAACACTTAAGGAAAGCCTCACCCATTCAATATGGCACTAAACCTATGAACTACTTTCTTTCCTTTTTGCATGGACTACCATCTTCAATTGGAAACTTCCTTCTACTTTAACTGTGATCCTTTGTTCATGTTGCCATGTCTTCATGTAGAGCTCCTTTATCTTAAATTTGTTCCTAGGAAGACGCATAAAACGAGGGTCTAAATGAAGATGTGAAAGTCACTTGTCTGTAATGACACCATCCATGCTCTCTTTTGCCAGATTAATATTTCCTTTATTGCTTAAAATCTTTCTCTCCTCAGCCTTGCTCACAATTCTCCATATTACCATCACCCATATTCACTTTGCACTCCATGCAGTCCTTCCACACATTATAGTGACTTGATATTTCTCACCAAAATGGAAGACGTTGTGCTAGATGCTCCTCTGAGACAAGTTCTACTACTTCTCTAGTTGAAAGAGCAACAACGGCCTAAGCCTTTATGACTGGCTTGCTAGGTTGAAACAACCTAGTGTGGCCAAATGCAGAACTAATAATGCTTTGTTCTCCTAATGTCAGGTCTGCTAAGATAGCAGGCCAAGCACCTTGATTTATTTTTTCAATGTCAATAAATCCAAACTGTTTCCACAACATCTTCTTGTTAACTTCTAGTAAGTTCTTTTTTTCTAAGGAAAATTTCTAATTGACAAGGTCTTGACGTGAAAGTAGACTATTAGGAGAGAATAAACAACTACTTGAATTTCCTCCTTCCATAGAACCAAATTCATCATTATATGAGAGATTTCTAGAAATCAATCTAGCCTCTTCTAATCCTTGAATTGAAGGGAAATCTGGATCTTTAGGTGTAACATCATCGATTGTAAGTTTCGTGATGTTCTCAATAAACATTGCTAGGAAAACCTTTAATACCAAAATTCTTGCAAAAATGGCACTAGCAGAATTCAGCCAATGAGCATAATCTCAGTGGGCACATAAGCCATTAGGCTCAATGCCAGCTTCTACAACCTGGTCAATGCTAGTGCCTCTTTCTCAATCTCCACTTTTGTCCTTGCCATATCTAAGGCAGTCTTTATATCTTTTGCTTCATCTCCAAGTCTATCTATCTTGTCCTTTTTAAAAGATATTTCTACCCTTTTTTTTGAAATAGTCTAATATTGTTTCTCTAATTCATCTTTAAGTGTTCTAAGAAAATCAACTTTAGCATCAACTACAACTTCCTTCTTTAGAAGCGAGTACTTCTCTTCCTCTCTTTTGGGTCCACCACCACTCCTTTTAAAGACTCAACAAATTACATATGAGTCCTTGTTTAGGGGTGGTCTACCTTTTCTATGCGTGGATCTCCTTTTTGAACTACTACTTGCATATGATCAATTCCATGATCCCTTTTTTGTTAAAATACTTTTAATCCCCACTTTCTATTCAGTCTGATGTTATTAATCAGACCCCCAAAGTGGTTCTGACTAAATTTTTCTTTTTTTTCAAACAACTGAATTGAAAAACTAACTCATTCACCCTCTGGCACTAATTTGAAACAAATTTGATGACTAAAAGTGAATTTGAAGCTCATTTTACATCTTTTTGCAAACTGTCAATTTTGCATTAGCAGGTCCTTTAACTAGCCTTAAAAACTGATCAGAACACCTGATCGAGCTCTAAAAATTGAGACATTAATTCTTTGTTCCACATACTCCTACCTTGTCAAATCTCATCCTATGATGAATTCTCAGTCAAAATATATTGGTTGTCAAAGTTACCTTCTCAGAATTGCCTGCAAGAAAACAAGTTAGAAAACAATAAATTGCATTCAGATTTAGCTTTGAAAATTGGGTAAACTGACACTCGGGGGCACGAAAACTAGGGCACGGGTTCACTATCATGAGGAGAGTACAAGTTTGTGATTTGGTCTCATGATGAATAACAAGGCATAAATGGCACGTAGTCAAAGTGAGCTACTTAGAATTTATATCTTGGAAATAATGGTAGAAAAGCATTTTTTTTCAAATGGAATTTACCTAGGAAATCATGCAGATGGATTCGTCAAGATTTGAAAATTGGCACACTTGAAGTATTTTTAGAGTACAAAACAGTGGTATAATCCATTCGATCTCACCTCTCATAGATTTAGAGATATGAAATCACAAATAGGGCTACTGCCAAATCTGCACTTCTTGACACCACTAAAAGGTTACAAGTTGCATTTGGAATCATATAAAAAGATTCGTTAGAAGTTCAAAATTGAAACCTAGCAAGTCTCTAGCCTCTAAAATGGAACACAAAAGGAACTTCATCATTTTGTTCAATTGGGTCAAAATTATAACTAGTCAAATAGGGCTTCCCAGAATTATGAACAATTTACATCAGCATGACATCAGTAAATGACCAACTTTGAGGGATTCAAAACCTAGTCAAACAGATTTGAAACAAGTTGAAATCTAAAACATAGGTTCTATATTATTGACACTAAAGACTTCCAAAGTAGAGAGTCTTGAAACATTATTGGTTGTGATATATTCACATGCAAACATGGCCTCCTGTCACTAGTTGACACTTAGGTGAAAATGCAAATTTGACAAATGCTCAAAACAAGACTTCACAAAATAGCTTAGAATGGAAATTTAGCTTCATGAAACATATGGATGCACCGAATGAAATTTTTTTGAAACATTAAACACCTATTAAGCCTCAAATGGATAGCCGGGTTCACATGCATCAAAAAGCACATAAGGGCTTGACTTTTTCAATGGTACACAAAATTGGGGCCTCAATTTTGAGTCCCAACAAGTATGATGACTAAAACCAAGACATAGACAATGCATAACTATAGGCCCTAGCCAAACACTCAATAGGCTATTAAGTAGGGGTTGACATCATGGAGAGTCGCTTGGCATCGACAAGCCCAAGCTCGGATCGTGTGTCCTCAAACTTAAACGGGTGCTCACACATTTTATTATCTTATGTGCCATGATAGTTGTGTTGTGAGATAGAAGCCCCCTCCATATGCTACCCACCCTACCCATGCTCATCCAACGATGAGTGCCTATAGGCATGCAAATTCCCAACCCAACCTCAATGATCATAACTTCTAAAAGTACCACGGAAGATCAAGCCTCGCAAGTCACCCTACAAATGTACACACACATACTTGTGTGTGGTACACCACCATCACAAAGATAATAACACAAGGACTGGATGAGAACACAATGCAAAAGATCACTCAACTAAAAATAACTCAAGAGGATAAATTCTACTTGAATCCCAAAGACAATAAAACCATGCATCATGAAATCACTCAACCGGCCTCAATCTAGGAGTATGGATTCTACATGAATCCCAATGATGCAACAATACCCAAACATCATGAACTCATTCAACTAGCCTCAATCTAGGGGTATGGATTCTACATGAATCCTAGTGTCCACGAAACAACAACAAGGTCCAAAAGAAACTAAAAAAACAAGCATAGAATCACTCAACTGAATGCCATGTCAGGAGTATAGATGTAGCATGCATCCCAATGTATACATAAAAGTGAAACAATAGTCTGATTGACATCCAAATAGATGATCCAAGTCCATGACCAAACCAATGCCAAGAAAACATGGGAAAATAGGGTGGCATGCAAAATGAGGTGAAAACCCCAAATTTTGGAAAACTCTGAAATTAAAACACATTTGACCTTTGGGTACAAAAACTTCAAAAATCTTAAAATAATTGATTTCGGACACCATATGCAAAAACAAACAACATAATGGCACAAAACCCCAAACCCTCATCCCAAAAAATAGGAAAAATGTTCATACCCAACCAACTAGGTAGAACTAGCAAACAAAAATAGAGAGGAACACTAGTTCTTAGCCTCCAAACAAACGGTTACCAAAAATAGAAGCTGAAATGGAGTAGAAACAATAAAACAAGAGAGCCCTACCTCACAGCCAAGAGGGAAAAATAGGAATCTGAACCATAAAATAAATAGCTTGTAGAAGTAGCTAAAAATCATGGCAATCCAATGTTTCGCCAAGCTAGATCCAATGAACCTGATCTCATGATGATCCCATGCTCATAGCTCTCACAACAAACAAAACAACAATTCCTCATGAAGAGGATTTTGGGTTTTACTCTCCAGCTTTCTAATTCCAAAGTGAGAAGTGAGGAATTAAATTTCTTTTTCGATATTTATTCACTTTTTGAGTGAATAATTGATTAGGGCAAATAACCAGCAAACCTAGTTAAACTCCGAATCCACCCAAATGAAAAATAGGCTATTCCTAGAAATAGGAATTCATCTATGAAAAATCTTTTAGAAATTAAAATAAATAAATTAAAAGCCCGAAAACCCAAAAACACAAAAATTTCCTTAATAACTTTTGTGACAATGTGAACCTCTAAAATGCACAGACATGCTTATTGGTCTAATCAAATAATACAAATGAGTTTGGATTTAATTATCCCCAAAAGGTTTAATTAAACAATTAAAATAAGGATATGTCAATCATACAAGGATGACATTGGTAAAATATAAATGGTTGAATCACTAACTCCATGTGCCACTGCCAAGGATATAAATCTTACATGCTAAACAACACGATCAAGTGCAATTTCATATAATAACACAGCTGAAGCAATAAATGCATTAAATCACCTAATTTAACCATTTATTTAATTATATCAAAATAATCTATGTACATCACTTATGTTCGCATAAAGCATAACAAAGCAGGAATGAAGTAAATAGCCATAGCATTAAATCCATCACATAACATAATCAAAGACATATTCAAATACCATATAACTAGATATCATCATAAAACACACTTTCATCTCAAAATGGAATCATCATGCAATATGATCAACTGAGTAGCATAGAAATCTAACATCTATGATACATAAATCATGTATAATATCTGACCCTCAGGTCATCTCAAATTTACAACACAACATGAGTAACAAATATCTCTTGGATCAAAATATAACAAGGTAAATATCTGCAACACATAACCAATAAATCCAACATGGACAATCCACTTCTAATTATTTAAGCATTTAATAATGATTGTTTGAACAATATAAAAAGGTATTTAAAATACATAAGCGAACATAGTCATAAACATGACTAACCACTGTATATGAGCAATGTTAGTATGCTAATAGAAACCAAATTTAAATAAAGCTTTTACAAACTAAAAAAAATTCATAAACTTCAAGATAGACTAAGATGAGCTCTCAATTGAGAATATGAGCCATTAATGGGCTCTCTCAATGAGAAGCTCTCTTGTTGAGTAGCTTTGTCTAAATAGATAGGATGTATGCTCAAGCTTAAGCTTCAAAAAGGGCTTCAAATGGAGTTGGAATTTGGGTGTGAGTGTATGGTTTTGATGTAAAATGGATTCTTAAAATGACATTATGACTTTACTTCATGGATTGTGTTATTTTACAAAGGGGAAGGATCCAATTTATAGGCAAGAGGCTTGAGGGATTGAGGGCTAAGATGCAATGATGGGAAAAAGCTCATGGAGGGCTTATATTGCATGAGAGGAGAGCACATGGATTGTGCTTCCTTACAACCAATCAGGGAGTGACACATGTCACAGGGTGAGAGGATGGAGGAAAGGGCAAGGATGAGTCAACAAAGGAGGCTCAAGAGATAAAATCTTCATAAAGACCCTTCATAAGTGCTTTGTAAGAACATTTATGACTTTGTGGGCTTTATAAAGTTTTGTGGTTGAAGATATTTGTGAGAGATACCATGAAATTTGAATTTGAGGGTTTAGGGAGGTTTTAAGCTTGCTTAGGGTTGTAAAAATGATTAGAGGAAGGGTTAGAGATGGCTTAGGACTAGGCAAGTGGATGGCAAGTGGATTGCAATTAATGAGGGTGGGTGAAGGAGGAGATATTTGTTAACTTTGGCTTGAGTTAGCAAGTCTTAACCCATGTTTAGGGAATGTGACAAGGTTAGGAGGGGATTAGGATTAGGGTTAAAGACATCTTCTAGAAGAGTCTAGGCTTTGGATGAGGATGAAGACTTTCTAGAAGAGTCTAGAACTTCCTAGGATAAGATTTTATGACATAAATAAAGTTTTATTTATTTCAAGGGTTTGGGTTGAGGAGATATTTATTAAAATATTTTTAATAAACATGAGGATTAATATTTAATCTTGATTAAATATTTTGAGTTGGGATTAGGGGTAGGAAATGACGAGATTAGCCTTTAATCGAAATTAAAGAAGGATTAGAAGATTTTGGAAGAGGTTATTGGTCTCAAGAAGACTGGCCAAGTTTTGGGCAAAAAATAAATTTTTTATTTATTTTAGAATTTTTGGTCAATTTATTAATTAAATAATTAATAAATAAGGAAATAATGTTTAAATAAGATTTAAACATTTTTGGGATGGATTCCTTAATTAAATATTTTAAATTAAGATAAAGGGATTTAATGGCATAAAAATTAATTAATTAATTAATTAATTAATTAATTAATTAATTAATTAATAAATGATGATGTCATCAGGGATTTTTTTCAAAAAATAAAAATATTATTTTCTAAAGAATTTTTAGGTGTCTACATTTTGCCCCTCTTCGATGTGATGCCGCAAGTGGCATGGCATCAAAGATAAAAAAATAAGATGCCCAAGGCTAGAGCAGAAGAGGAGAGAATGGACTGTGAGATGCCCCCTCAAGAAGGCAGCGTGGAGAGAAAGCGAGGCTTGATGGCTTCTTGAAAAATACAAGAATCTGGGATGAGCAAGGAGACTCAGATTGGTTTAAGAGAAGAGGTTTAGTTAGTGCAAACTCTCACTATGGGAGAATGATAAAGGGAGAATTAGAGGCACAAGAGGAAGCAAGCTTAAGATCTCAGGGATTGTAGAGGATGAAGGAGCGAAGCGCTATAAAAAAGAATCTAGGATAGGGAGATGGATGATAGGATGATAAAGCTGATGCAACAGGATTTCAAAGAGTCAGATTGGTGGAAGATGGGTTTCGAAGATCCCTAGGACTAGGATTGTGGATCTCGAAAGATGAGGCCTGGTGGATTGATTGGATTGGTGGATCCCTAAGACTAGGATTGTGGATCCCTAAAGCTAAAGGTGAGGAGTGATTCAAAGAGATACTGATGCATAAGGTGGGGTAGGAGAGATAGATGTTGGATATGGATGGGGGATAATGGAGATGAAGGAAAACCATTGAAGCTTTTTGAGCGGGGGGGATACTTCAAAGAGAAGTACCACCACGTAGTTGAGCACTAGATTTGCTATAGGACTGTTGGTTAATTGCCAAGGTTACCAAGAACATCAAGGCCTTTTCACCAACTGTCTAGAGGACTGACGGACTGACTCAAAACAAACATGCAAGGATTGCCCCAGCATCACACATGAGTCCAAGAGGAAGCAGTGTGGAACCGACACTGGGTAACACACAAGCAAAAAAGAAAAATAAACAAAAGACTTGATCAAGACCTTACACTGAGATTGCCCCATTCGTAGCATACCATGATATGGAAGATTATGGCAACCTTGAGGAGGAAACAAAAAGATTGCTTGGAAAAGATATTTCAAGACCCAAAAGGGAAGATTCCAAATCAAAAGAAAGCAAAAATCCAAAAGAGAACCGTTTGCCAATGAGATGGGTAGGACGAGGTACTAACGGACCAAGATCAGACATGAGGAAAGCTATATCCTACAAGGATCTATCGGAGAGCACCTAAGCTGATGGATCTGGATGGGTGATGCATCTGGCAAGCTGAACTAAGAAGGATAACACTTTGGTGATAGGAGATCTAGCTAAAGGATGCATTGGAATAGCTAACCAAGATGTGCGATGGGTGCAAGATGCTAATCAAGGAGGAACGAACACAAAAGTTGGATAGATACAACGGTACTAAGCTAAAGAGGATGTACAAGCTGACAGACCAAGATATTTACAAGCGGGCTAATCAAGATATGGTACAAGCTAACAGACCAAGATAGTTACATGCAGGCAAAAGCTCAGGATGATAGGATAGTGGGATGGTTCGATGTTGTGCAAGATGCGAAAGCTAAGGGTGGGGTGATAGCAAAAGATATGGATTTGGCAGGATGCATCCAATGATGATGAGAGATTTTGTGACCAAGGATAGCTAGAGGAGCATGATGAGATGGTTGGATAGGATGGTAGATAGCTAGGATTATGATGGATATAAAGAGATGACATTGGGTTTGCATGAGGATAGCCTAGAGCTAGATACCAATGACAAGGGAGGATGGACAAGACAAGATCTCCAAGGAATATAGTGCCCCCAATCAGAAGATAACATGCGGAAGGAGGTCTTATGATGGATGTGATAGGATTGAAGCTAGAATGGAAAAAGCTGAAGGGGCTAGGGAGATGGATGATAGCTGAGATGATTGGCTAAAGCTGCATAAGATTAGTGGATGGTGTGAGATGGAAGCTGGAGGATGGAGGATAGGTGGATAGATTGGAAGATGGAGTTGGATGTCAAGAGATGACCAAAAGCATGAGGGTGATAGGCTAAGCTGGGGATGGCGGGATTACACATGATGCTTGTTTGCCAAGTTTTCATCATGGTACTTGTCCAAGGCGCTTGAATTGCCAAGTTTTCACCAGTGGGAGCTTTATTTTTCTTTATTTTTTGACTTTTTGACTTTGGACTTAGCTGGAATGATTTTGGCTTTTTTCAGCTATTTTGGCTTTTTTGGGATTTTTCACTGGCTGTTGGAATGTTCAATTTTGTTGCTAGCTGTTGGTACACCGGATGTGTGATTTATGCAATAGATCGGATTAGATGGGATTGATGGTAGGAGATGGAGGGATGAAAATGCTAGAAAGGAGCATGAGATGGGGATGCTTGCAAGAGCAACATTGGCACATGTTGGAACGGGTGTGAAAAGAGCATATGGGGGATAGATGGGAGATGCGAGCGTGATGGAGGATTTTTGGAAGTGTGCTTGGGGATATAAGCACCCAAGATGGAGTTAGGAGATGGGGGACATGAGTCACTAGATGGGGGATTAGCAATGGTGGATGCCATTATGCATTGGGTTTCAACTTTTTTCTTGGGGATCCACATGGTTTTGGATTTTCTTTTCATAGGCTTTTGCATTGTTTTGCATTCTTTGATTGGATTTTGCCTTTTTGGAGTATGTCTTTTAGAATAGACATATGATTGCCTAGGATGTGGATTTTTAGCTTTATGCATTTTGAAGTTGGCATTCACATTGCTGTGGTAAGCTTTGGGAAGATGGTTAGGAGAAGCTTTGTGAGATGGAGAGGATATGAAAGAGCATGTAGGGGGATGATGATGGATGATGTGCCCTGATATGTGCCTTTGTTGATCTTGCATAGAAATGGATGGAATAGGATTTTTATGATGGCTGATAGGAGGATGGAGGATGGTAGATTTTGGGACATAGGGACCCAAAATGGATTTAGCTGATGAAGGGGGGATATGGTAGGTTTTTTTGGGTTGCAAAGATGGTGGAGGGGGGGTGACATAAGATTTCTTGAAGGAGTGATGGGAGGCTGGCATGGTGGGCTTGGAGATAGGCTTGGTTTGGGGGTGTGGTGTACCAACACCTTTAGATGGTGAGCCTTTGGATACATATCCAAGACCATGAAATCCTAGATTTTTTTGTGCAATAATAGGCTCTCTGATTCCTTGCTCTTGTGGTCCTAAACCTTGACCTTGATAATGCCATCAATTGAGCATTTGAACAAGCTGAGAAAAATTTTTGCTTGCAGAAAATGGTAGAAGTGATTTATTAGGTGTATTGCAATGGGGAGATACTGTTCTTAATTCTTCTGCTGAGAGAGGGCCACCGTGGATGAATGTAAGTGAACCAAGAGGGTAGATTATAGATGGTGGAATAGCTTGGATAGGTGGTAAGATGGAAGCATGGAGCGGGGGAGATGGAAGGATAGGATCTTGATGTAGCTGGTGGGATGACAAGATATCTTGTAGTGGAGGAGATATGGCTTGAGGTTTTGGAGATGGAGGAGATGGTGACTGCACTATGGATGGAAGACATGGTACGATGATATCTTCATTTCTGCTTTGGGGGATGTCAACATGCTTTTGGGCAGGATCTTGATAGGATTGGTTTGGAGTGGATGGTGCGATAGGAGGTGAAGGGATGGATTCCTCAAAGGCAGCGGATGGATAGATGGGAGATTCAGTAGTGAAGATGGGTGAGTAGAAGATGGATGCATAAGGGTCATTACAAGAGATTTGGGAAATGCTTGGAGGCGATGTGGATAGGATTTGGAGGGATTTGATAGGTGGTGGGATTTTGATGCTTGCGGGAAGTGGAAGGATTTTAAGCAATTTGATGGATGGTATGGGGATGATAGCTATGGGAGATGGAGGTGATATTATAGATGGGGAAGCTTCATCACTGACTACTTCACATGGTTGGATTAGATGACATGGCTTATCGACTATTGGAGGCAAATTTTCTTGTATTTCCTCTAGGAGATTCCTTGGAGACTCGTGTGTCGAAGGTGGAGGTGGATTGACAGGAATAGCTAGTGTGATGGGGGTGGAAGATTGGAAGCTTGGTTGATGGGGTGATGGAGGGGAAGCTGGAATATCGGATGGCATGACTAGATAGTTTGGAATAACTCTTGGATTTTGGGGGATGCTTGGGGGAATGTTTCTAAGGCTTTCAATATACCTGTCATAGTCAACAAGATTTTCATCATCATTGGAATAGGAGGTGGCGAGAGCAAGGACAATGCGACCAAACACATCATGATAGGATTGGTATTTCATGCTTTGATGATGAGTTTGATGGGGATGGGGTCTTGCATATGGATGAACACAGAAGCTCATGGTTGGATTTGGATTAAGCATAGATTTTGGATTGGCTGATGAAAGATTTCCTAGGGAGAGTCAAAGCTGTATGACAGACCTAAGGAGGATTGGCTAGAGATTTTTGGCTTTCTTGTGGGTGGAAGAATTCAAGGGTATGCTATCAAAAAGTGAGAGTTTTGCTTTCCTATGTGCAAGATTCGTGGTGATTGTGTCAACTTAAGGATAGACTAGTGATCCTATGGCATGACACGAGATTGACCACTTATGGATCCCAACCTTTAGCTCAAGGTGATGAGGGATACAAGTGACAAAGCTGGATTACCCTAGACAATGCTCTGTCAAAGGGATAACCTTGGTGAGATTAGTTGATTGGTAGGATTGATTGGATAGAAAAATCTAGCAAAGTGACAACAACTCTTTAAAGGCTTGGGTGATTTTGGATTGGGTTGCTAGTTGGCTGGGGGGGATGATTTGGATGGACTTTGGATTTGGGATTGTTCTAAGGCAAAGAACTAGATAGATTCAGTTGTAGCAGGGGAGCTTGGATGATTTTATGATAAGGCAGTGACTACGCTAAGTATGCCTTGAGCTGGGAGATTTCTACTTTTTTGGGATTTCAACCAAAATTGGCAAACATTCATTCAAAAGCTATGAACAAACAAGCAGACAAAAGTTTTCAGCAAGCACATCAAACACACCAACATCCTAGGTAGCTTTCTACAAGGATAAAATTTGGTTTAGCTAGGGATTCCTCGATATACACAAGGTACGTGAGGCCCAAATCCGTAGATGAAACCAAAAAGATGTCACACAGCCGAGAGGAGCGGTAACCCACTTCTCCTCTTTCACTTCTCAAGGGTATAAAGTTCCTTGAGGCTTAGCCTGAGTGACAAAATTTTGATCCCAAGAGAGGTGTCTTTGGATTCACCTCCTGATCTTTATACTCTGCTGGAATGCTGGAGTTGAGGTCATCCCAAGGGGTGATGAAATCCCCAAGTAGGCCTCCTAAAAAGCTAAGACAAGATTTTGGATCCTAATCTTATGCACCCAAGATGGCCTCGAAAGACGAAAAGCAGAGAGAAGACTTGGATGATCTTGGGCTAAAAAATACACTTGTTCTTTTACCAACTGACGCTTAAGTTTTCTGATCTAGACTTTGCAAGCACTCATGTTTAATATACAATGTTTATTCCAACTTTGAAGCGTCGACAAAAATAAAATTGATCGAAGAATGCGAACAAGAAGAAGAGTTAGGGTCAACAAGAAGGTAAACCCATGCGCCCGGAGGCACTCCACGTCAAGTTTCGATTGATTTTTCTTTAAGGCATTCAAGATTGAGTGTGAGTTTATTTTAAGCCCAAAACAAAGGTGTGTGAGATTCGATTTCAAGCGCGTGCTTGGAGGCCCTCCACATCAAGATTTGTCCAATTTTTATGCCCAAATGAAGTGTGAGCGAGATTAATGTGCATTCAAGGAATTTTCTAACTTAGAAAAACCACTAAAAACCCAAGTGAGTGGAGTTTGATTTGCGTGGAGAACTTAACACCCTCTTAGGTAGACCCACCCCCATAGATGGCGCTGAGATTGAAACCAATGGTTAAATTCATGGGTGATTAAAGAGGGTGAGTCCAACGACAAACTCACTCAAATTGTTTTTATTTGTTTTTATAACTTAGAAGATTTTAAAAATGTGGATTCTTTTTATGCCCCAAAAGGTGATTATTTGATCTATGGCATTCAAGATTGGATTTTTTGTTTTAATCATGCATTCATAAAAAAAAAAACTTGATTTTAATCCATGGCACTCAAGAGCAATTTTAGCAACATGCATTCAAAGACAAGTGATTAAATATTCAAGTTTTTTCCTTTGAGCATTCACGATTGAGATTTTGTGTGTTGTTTTAAGAACTTTGAAGTGCTTTGTTTTAACCTTAGATCATTCAAGATTGTTTTGGACTCAAAAGTGAAAATGACTCTTTGGACTTTGGTCTTCATTCAAGATTTTTTGTTCTAGTTTGCATACTTTCAGCCCAAAAAATGATATTCCTAGATTGTTTTGATGCATGAAAAACCTAAGAAACATTCAAGATTTTGCAGCAAGACATTTGTTTGGAACAAATAACAAAGCTTTTAGGACAATTTTTGGCAACCATTTAGGACTCTTATTTTTCATGAGATTTTTAAAAGAACTTTGAAATATTTGCAAATGAGGTTCATTTTATCCTTGATTGATGCTTTGAGTTTGATTTAGATTTTAGTGTGCACTTAGTGTTGATTTTGAACCTTTTGAAATGGAAACTTGAAGTTCTTTTTAAATTCCCAAAAATGAAGTGTTCCTAACTTTGCATGAATGCATCTAAAACCTTGATGTTGCAAGGATGCAAATGATTGGATTGGTTTAGTTTCATTTGTTAAAAGATTTTTCTTTTTTGCAAATTTTTAGTTTTTAATGGATTTAAGTATGATTTGGGGGTTCATTTTAAGCACTAAAAAGAAGTGTGTATGATTTTGCTTCCTTAAAAAAAAAAATGGCCAAGATCTCTCACAAGAAGAAGAAGAAGAAGTAGATGGAATAAGAAGAATATAGACAAGAAGAGGAAGAAGAATTCCAAGTGCTTTGTCCACCTATAAGCTTGAAAAATCTGCAAATACTATGAGATTGACTATGAGTTCCTTTGTCTTCTTCATGCTCATGTGGGCCCACAAAACCAATTTATACAATCCTACCAATCACAAAAATAAGCAAAATTAGCCAAAATCAGCAAATGACATACAAAACTTGACTAAAAAAGCTAATGAAGATGACCCATGCGGGGTCCCACCGGGCGTGCCAAAATGTATATGAGCAATGATAGTATGCTAGTAGAAACCAAATTTAAATAAAGCTTCTACAAACTAAACAAAATTCATAAACTTCAAGATAGACTAAGATGAGCTCTCAATTGAAAAAATGAGCCATTAATGGGCTCTCTCAATGAGAAGCTCTCTTGTTGAGTGGCTTTATCTAAATGGATAGGATGTATGCTCAAGCTTATGCTTCAAAAAGGGCTTCAAATGGAGTTGGAATTTGGGTGTGAGTGTATGGTTTTGATGTAAAATGATATTATGACTTTACTTCATGGATTGTGTTATTTTGCAAAGGGGAAGGATCCAATTTATAGGCAAGAGGCTTGAGGGATTGAGGGCTAAGATGCAAGGATGGGAAAAAGCTCATGGAGGGCTTAGATTGCATGAGAGGAGAGCACATGGATTGTGCTTCCTTACAACCAATCAGGGAGTGACACATGTCACAGGGTGAGAGGATGGAGGAAAGGGCAAGGATGAGTCAACAAAGGAGGCTCAAGAGATAAAATCTTTATAAAGATCCTTCATAAGTGCTTTGTAAGAACATTTATGACTTTGTGGGCTTTATAAAGTTTTGTGGTTGAAGATATTTGTGAGAGATACCATGAAATTTGAATTTGAGGGTTTAGGGAGGTTTTAAGCTTGCTTAGGGTTGTAAAAATGATTAGAGGAAGGGTTAGAGATGGCTTAGGACTAGGCAAGTGGATGGCAAGTGGATTGCAATTAATGAGGGTGGGTGAAGGAGGAGATATTTGTTAACTTTGGCTTGAGTTAGCAAGTCTTAACCCATGTTTAGGGAATGTGACAAGGTTAGGAGGGGATTAGGATTAGGGTTAAAGACATCTTCTAGAAGAGTCTAGGCTTTGGATGAGGATGAAGACTTTCTAGAAGAGTCTAGAAATTCCTAGGATAAGATTTTATGACATAAATAAAGTTTTACTTATTTCAAGAGTTTGGGTTGAGGAGATATTTATTAAAATATTTTTAATAAACATGAGGATTAATATTTAATCTTGATTAAATATTTTGAGTTGGGATTAGGGGTAGGAAATGATGGGATTAGCCTTTAATCGAAATTAAAGAAGGATTAGAAGATTTTGGAAGAGGTTATTGGTCTCAATAAGATTGGCCAAGTTTTGGGCAAAAAATAAATTTTTTATTTATTTTAGAATTTTTGGTCAATTTATTAATTAAATAATTAACAAATAAGGAAATAATGTTTAAATAAGATTTAAACATTTTTGGGAGGGATTCCTTAATTAAATATTTTTAATTAAGATAAAGGGATTTAATGGCATAAAAATTAATTAATTAATTAATTAAATAATTAATTAATAAATGATGATGTCATCAAGGATTTTTTTTAGAAAATAAAAATATTATTTTCTAAAGGATTTTTAGGTGTCTACAACCACTGCTACAGGAATCTAGTCCAATGTAGCATGGTAATAGTACATAGTGCAATCTCTACACACATCTCAGGGTAATCATAGAATGACCTCATGATACCACATCAATCCTGTTAACCACTAGCACAAACCTCATTGAACCATAAATCATATCATAATCTCATAAATAAGTCAAAGCATAAACAAAGCAATTGATATAGAACATAAATCCAATCACCTCAATAGTGTAGACCACTCATCGTCACAATCACCATCCAACATAACAAAAGGTCAACAAGGTTGCATCCATCAAGATGACTCACAAAAGTCAAATGGGAGAGGCACTAAATAATATGTCTTTTCTGTATCCAAAATTTTGTGCTCTTGCTGAGTAAATGTGTCTCTACTGATAGAATTTGACTTCATGTAGTGTTTTGCTAATACTCTTTCATCTGATACTTCTGATATGTTTTGATGCTTACTCTCCCTTAGCTGATTCTTGATTTTCTCTATTCCTCTTATTTCTTACTCTCCTTATATCTCCCCAAAATTCTTATTCTTTATTACCCCTAAAAGTAATATCTCCCCCATTCATTTCATTCTCCTTCTTTTCTCTATTTCTCCCCAAAAAATATGTCTCCCCCTTTATCTTATTCTCCCCCCTTTTGACACTTATGTCAAATGGGCTATACACTTATTGTATATTTGTCTCAAAAAGGTTTATGGACATCCAATATCATCTTAAGAGCTGCATCCCAATTCTCACATGCTACATCCAATGACTTTATTTGGATTGCTAGGTTGGTAGCAAGGTGGACTAGACCATTTAAGGTAGAAAGGTTTGGGTCTTTATTCATTAAGGTTTCGGCATAGCCTAGCTCCTTCTGCCAAATTTCCATATGGGGGGTAAGAGTTCCTTGGATGCTAGTTAGTTTTTCCCTTATGTTGCCCTCATCTACTATCAATATAGCTAACTAACTATATGTTTGAAGCAATGTCCTAAAATGCTTCTCTATATGAGTTAGATTCATTTGTAGTTTTTCACCTAATGCAGTAATCAGGCTCTCTAGACTCAAAATGTGACTTCTAGTCTCTTGGGTGAACAATGATGGATTACACAATCTAGTGTACAATGAGGATATATTCTCAAGTACCTTCTTCACATCCTCAACCTTAGTTTCCAATGCAACTTGTGTTAGTGCGATATCACCTAATATTTTCTCATTCACTTTGTTTTGGAACTTCTTTTCTAACCATTCTAACAATTTTGCATTAGTATCTAAATTTTCATTATTGATCTTCTCCACTATATCTGTTAGTTGTTCCATTAGTGGCTTGGTCTCATTTGGAGTTGGCAAATTAAATGTATCTAAAAAGATGTCTTTAATATCTTGTAGGGCTTAATTTTGGCTATGCTCCCTTACTAAGCATATCTTGATGCTTTTTCCTTGCTAGGGCTTGCTGCAATATGCCCATTTGTTCTATAGTCATGGTATCATAATCATACTTGGGAAAAATGATCTCTTCATCAAGGTTCACATCTCCATATTGGTCACTTCTTTAGCCTTTGATTTTAGGCTTGACATTGAGATCTGTAATGATGTAGCATCTGTGCTCAGCTTCTGAAGAGTATGAATTGATGGAGTGCTAGATACTGGTAAGGTTACTAGGGCTTGGATGGAATCTTTCTCCTTCAATTGTGGTGTCATCTCACTCTCTTTAGGCTTGCCCTATTTTGCCACAATAATCTAACTTGCTCCTTGTCCTTGTGTTGTAGGTGCAAATAAGTCTATCTAACCTATTTATTGCTATTCTATAGTAAAAACTTGTGTTTCCACTATGCCTTCTCAACTATATCAATCTTGGCAATTGTATCAACCTTGTTAGATATATCTTTTGGCATTTGGATGAAAGGTTGTACACTAGTGACTTGCATGATGATAGAAGGTAGTTCTTGTAGATTCACCTTTTCCTTTACAACATCTATCACTAACTTTTGTATCTTATCCACACTAACCAAAATAGAATCATCACAAATTTTGGCCTATAGTGTAGAGTGATCTAATATCTTCTTCAAATCATCTATACTAAGGGGATTGATGTTATGAGCTAATAGATCAGAAACATCCTTGATAGTTACTATTTTAGTAGTCCCACTTATGACATGTGGAGGACTAACACTTGAAAATTATGTGTCTTGCACACTCTGTTCTTCTTCTTGCTCTTCCTCAGTTGTTTCCTTGTCATCTATTGTCATTTCTACTCCTCCCTCAACTGTACCTTCATTCTTATCATCTTCTTCATTATCCTTCACTTCAATGGTGCTTGTTCTCCTTTGTTAACTGTAGTCAACCCATAAGTGAGCTTCCACATCTTGTGGTCTTTTTAATAACATCGTCAATATTATTTTGCAAAATACTAAAAGCTCTGTATTTAGGTGTGAACCTAACTACATATTTTTTTACAACCTTAGAAATATGTTCCTTAGTTAATTTAGGCATCACTTTGGCTAGAGATGTTTCTCTCATTTATTTCTCCAAGTCTAGATAGTAGTGCCATTTTTTCTCAACTTTGTCATATAGACTCTTTGGCATTGACTTGGAAATCTCTAGTGGAGTTGTCTTGAATTTTGCCATCATGGCATATATGGCCTCCTCCACTTGATTTTTCTCTACTTTACCCAAATTATCAAAATCTACATGTGTAAATCTTGATAGGTCTACACTATTATTAACATTTTCACATAAATTTTCAATATCTAACAAAGGATTATGACTCACCAACTTAAATTGATTATTGTCATCTGATTTTGTTTTCTCTTCATCTAACTCTACTTGTGCCACATACTTTCTTCTTGGTCTCTTCTACTCTTGGCCTCCTTCATTTTCTTGTTTTGTCTTTTCCTTGGCCTTTTGAGTTGTTGCATGAGTACTAGCTCTTGTAGTAGGTGTAGTAGGCTTGGGCTAACTTGGCTTAGCTACCTTCTTAGCTTTAGTCACTGGTTGAGTCTTAGCCTTCATCTTCTTTGGCTCAGTAGGAGTAGGTGCTTCCTTCGCTTCTTCTCCCTCAACACCTTTAGTCTCCTCCTCTTCTTGGTCTTCTCCCATACCTTGAGTTAATTCAAGTGGTGCTTGTGCTTGGGTTTCTTCTTCCTCTTCATCCTCTTCTTCCTCCTCAACACCCTCTCCAAACTTAGCTCTCAGTTTCTTCACTATCTTCTACTTTTTCTTCACAGTAGAGGCAATCTTCAATTCCATGATAATTTTGGACTTTACCATCTCAAAATTTCCAAATATCTTTGTAGTTTTATCTACCTCTTCTACCATTAAAGCTATTCTAGCTATAGAGGCTTCATCCACATTAATTTCATAATTTAAGGGTCTCAACCATCTCACCCTTGGTGTAGTAGCTTGTACAAATGTATAATCAACATCCACAAGAAAGCATACACATCATAGTGTTTCTTAACTAAGGATATTGATATTTTCCATCTTTCCTTCATTGTCTTCTTGAAGTCTTCAAAATAACTTGTCATCAAAGATTCAAAATTCTCTCCTAATTGCTCAATGTACTCACCAATCTGTACTTCTATTGATCTGTTGGTTTTCCATCCCACAATGCCAAATGAGGGGAATGTGTTTTGCACATAAAAGAATATACAAATCAATTGGGAACCAAATTTACATTATGCACTCTTATTCTTTCTTATTGCTCCAAAGTTCTCCATCAATTGTTGTGATTATAGCTCTACTAGATCATATGTGTGAGCTTTCTTTACAATTTTGTATCCCACATCCACAGCTATATAGGGCACACTATTTAATCTACCAGATTGCTAAAACTTGTGCAAAATCACCCTTATAGAAAAGTCAATCAATGGATTAATAATTGTATCAATTTTCATGCCTCTCTTTTTCTAGACAACTCTAGTATTCTTCTCAACCACTTCCTTAGAATCACTTCTCAATATCTTAGGTCAATCTAGGGTTGGGTAACTAGTAACCCTATGAATTATTCTATTAGTAATTTTGATAGGTCCATTGTCCAACCATAACGAAGCATCATGAATTCAGCGAAGAACTATCCTTATTCACTCTATCTTAAACACATTTGAAAAATCTAGGGCTCATGTTAATCCCTTCCTCTCAACAATTTTTAACTCTTCTTTCAAACACCCTTATCACATAATCTATTGTATACCTCCCTGATCTCTATATCACCAATGCTTCCTATCTTACATTTGTAGCATTTTCTTACATCTTGTACCATTATCACATTTAATGGAATCATTAAAAATGCAACAAAAGGGTCTTGCTTGTATGAAATATTAGAAATAGCTTTGAAAATGGGTTGCTTGAGCTCATTACTCACTAATTGAACATTCAAAACTTCTTTTCCCTCTACATTCTTTGAACTAGTCTCCATAATGTAAAACTAGGATTTACAAAATTTAAATTGCATAGCTTGGATCTTGATAAATACCTTATGAAATTAGATGAAATGATGAAGAATCACTACTCAAATCCTCTACAACTACTTTGAATGGATTTCCAAATTACCTTCTACTCTTCTCACTCTTTCTCAAATTTGAAGTGATGAAACATGAGCTAAAATTGATCAAATACGCTTTGAAAACCTTTCAATAAATGTTGAGTGCTTACATAGCTATAAGCTTGACATCAACCAATTTCGGGCTCACTCAATATCCATTGACATTTCAATCACTCAACAACCACTACTAGCTTAGCATCAACTAGCCAGTCTGTAAGCTCAACATCTTCTAGCATTTCACTCAGCACAGATAGGAAATATTTTATGCTAGGAAACAACATGAAAAACTTAAAGATTTATCTTGGATTTCTAACAACATTTTACATCTTTGTTCATGCTAATGTAATCTTTTTAGTACTAGATTCCTTTGGAACTAATGTATGATATAGCCTTTAAGCATTAGCCAACATACCTTTTTATTGCCTACTTTGATAAGGTGTGATCACCTGACCCATTGGGTGAAGTGATCCCTTCTCCACTTGATGTACTACAATCATCTCTCTTTTTCCATATTTTATGGGTAAAAGTACAAACCTATGTCACCTTTCCAGCTAATTTATTAGAATGACTAAATTTGAGTATTTCTATCTAAAAATCTATTTTTTTTAAACATGTGATCTAGATAAATTTATTCTAGCTATGTTGTATATGGTTTCACACTTTTCCAACTGAAAATGTTAAATGCACATTTCATACTAATTTATATATAATTACCAAAGAAATAAAATTATTTCAGAAAAATGGCATTTCAATAACTCTTACTATTTTTTATGATATTTGTTTTTTATTATATGTAAACACCATTTTATAGAGCTCAAAGTCAACAATATTCTCATATAGAGTTTATAGTGTTTAAATTAGATATAGTTATATTGTAATTAAAAATTTCTACAACCACATATTTTAACACTTGAAAAGATGTCAGTTTTGAGAAAGAATTTTTTTTAGATCATATCAAAAAAATCAAAAAATTATATGATGTTCTAGAGGAGAGAGTCCTCTTGGAGAATGTATAATTTTTCTCCTAGTTAGAAGAGACTTGTTTTCAAAAATGTGGTGGGAGATGAAAACTATCAATTCCAAGTGAGTTGAGATTTCAATCCTTATAAAAGAGAAAATTTAGGTCTAAAGCTGATTTTTAATTTTAATTTTTCTATATATATATATGTTATGTATAACATAGTCTAAGATCAAAGGGAAATAAGTTTATTTCCATATAGTTTTGTGGTGGGAACTAGACCCCTAAATTTTAGTGTTTTTCAGAACCTAAAAAAGTATCTATAAAAACTAGGAAAATACATCAATTCTTATTCCAAATAATTATAATCCTAATCTTCATCCATTTCTGCAAATTTGGTTATTTTACTTCATTTCCTAATTAAAATTAGTAATACCAATTTTATGTCATTGAAGGTGAATAGTTATACTTTTGTTAGCCTTTTCAAAAGGGTGACATAGGTTTGTGCTTTTACCCTTATTCATCTCATCTCTAACGTGTTCAACATCTACCTAGCCTTTGCCTTTATCAAATTCACAACTTGGTGCCTTTGACGTAGTTGAAAAATACCTATTGATGTGACCAATCTTCAAATAGCTAAAACATGTGGCTTGACTTAACCATCTTTTGTAGTTACCGTTGAAGTGTGTCCTAATACAATTCTCAAGAACATGTCCATATTCTTCACAATAATGATAGCTATATCTTGTATTATAATCCTAGTTTTAAGAGTTGACATTGCTCCTTACCTTTTTTTACCTATTTGATGACCACATGGGTTTGGATCTGCATTTAAAAGATCTATGTCCATACTTCTGATAGTTGTAACAATATCCATCAAATCTTTGTGTATGCATGGTCTTGGTTCTGCATTCATGTGCCTAATGACCTTGCTTGTTTCACTTATAATAGTGAACCATACTCTTGGGCTTGAAATTCTAATTTATAGTCTTGGTCCTACACATATTAACAGTATGTCCTTTCTTACCACAATTATGACAAGTAGATTTGGAGTTCTTACCTTTGTTGTTTCTTTCTTCTACAATTTTGGATGACTCTCTTTCTTTAGTACTTGTGTATCCCAGTTCACATGTATCATTATTGGATATAGGGGATCTCAATAGTTGCTCAAAGTATTTGATGGCTTCATTTGGCTTGTTGAAACTTTTAGAAAATTCAATTTCTCTCTTTAAGTCACTCTACAATTGTTCATTCTATAGTTTCAATGTAGTTATCTCAATGTCCTTGACATTCAATTCATAGTTGGCATTCATCACTTGACTTATAGTATCCAATTGCATGTTGAAAATCTTGGTTAGTTCTATTGAATTCTCTTCTATTCTATTGGCCAAATATTTTTTGTCCTCTTCATTCATGGATTTGTCTTCTATGGATTTCATATTTTGTTCAGTCACCTCACATAGTAGTATAGCTTGTGATTCTTTCTCTAACTTGAGATTTATGATTTCCTTAGCTTGGGCTCTATTCTTTTCGGTTGATCTACAACTACTGCATCAAATTCATTGGAATCTCCATCTATAAATAGCCTAGTAGTGTCTATCTCTTTGTATTGTGTGTCATTCTCCACAATAAAAATTTCCTTTCCTCTCTGCAAAGATTTCTTTAGTTCTTCTCTTGCTTCATCTAGTTGATGTAGAATGAGTTGTATTTCAATTCCTTGATTCTCAATAGTCTTTCCAAACTTGTAGAATTCCATTTCAAGATCTTTTCTCAAAGATGCAAAGCTTCTCTTTTAGAGAAAAAAGCTATGATACCAATTGTTACAATTACAATATGAAAGTTAAACTTATGAGGTGGGGGGTGAATCAGTAGTTTAAACTTGGACCCATAAAACTTTCATCATACATCCATCTCATACATTCAATGAGTAAATTGAAATGACATGCAAAAAATGTACATCTAAATCATGTAAATGCATAACCAATCACACACATATGACACTAGATATGATTACCTAGAAACCCTCCAATGAGAAGGTAAAATTGGGGTGGGGATGACACCCAGAAATCTTCACTACTATAGTAATAAAGCATATCTAATAAAGGTTACAATGTTTTGACCATGAAACATGATCTACCTTGTGAAAGGTCTGCCCTATTAAAGGCTTACAAAAACTATTAGGTCTCACCTTGTTAGAGGATTTCAAAACCCTATTAGAAGTGTTCCTTACTAAAGGACTTTAACTCACAAATAATTAAGCACCCTATTAAAGGATTTCATATATCCTATTAGGACTACTTTTTTTAGAGATTTTAACTAAAATAACCTATTAGAATGTCTTAGGTTTGATCATGTGGTTAGCACTTGCTTGCTTGATTAAAAATCACCTCTAAACAATGTCTTCTTGATCCTTCTTGATTAGATGTCTCCTTTTTGTATCCTTTTCTCTATCCTCTATTATACTCTAACTAATTCTAAAATGTAGTTTCACTTCATAACTTCTAAGCCACCATGAATGCTATATTTGTGCATGCAATCTTCTCTCTTCACTCCTTCAATTCCTTACTCACATGCTCATCTCTAAAGAGATTAGGGTTTGTCCTCCTTAAGAAGACTTAGTGACTTAGGGTTAGGTATGGATGAGATTCATCCATTTTTTTGCTTAACCCTTCCCATTTTTAGATTGGCTGCATGTAATTACATAGGGAATACAACTTGAGATTTGTCCTTATCTCAAAAACATCAAAATTCAATCTTAAGTAGGCTCAAAAAAGGTTAACATAGTTATTTTTTCCTTTACAAACAAATATGTCAAAACTATCTTACTTGGCATCTGAAGTCTCTGATCTTTAGCATACACTAATCTCTTTGCTATGACTTGACACCTATATTTCTTTGCATCCACTATTTACTAGCTCCTATGTCACTTGACATATACTATCTTCTTAGCACTTGGGTGACTCAGCACATGAGTGGCTCAACACTCACTATGACTTGGTATGGTCTAATATATATATGTTGTGCTTGACATGTACTAATAGTTTGTTATGAACTAAGTAAATAACTTAAGTGTATTGAAACTCACTTGTCAAAACCAATCTGAGATGAACACTAAGCATCTTCTATTATTCCATATACTTGCACAAATTCAATCTTTAACTTGACCTTATACTTATACCTTATGCATTGTCAAGTTAGCTTGAATACAACTTAGAGTAATTAATATTAATCTCTCCAGTTGGCTAGAACCAACAAACAACTCCATTAAAATCAAAATGCCAAAACAAGAAAATCCTTCATTAGCTGACCCAAATAAGTAGACAATAACTCAAAAATAATTTTCCTATGTTAATCAAATGAACTTGATTAACACCGCATCTTCAAAAACTTCCTTTGGTAACCGAATGAGCTTGGTTAACATTGGTTCCATCCAAATTTCCTTCACTAATTGAGTGAGCTCAGTTAACACTCAACTTTTGTGAAATTCTTTTTGTCTCCGGAGTGAACATGGTAGATACTATCTTCTGAACTTAGTAGACACTAGAATGCTTGATAGACATAGGAAACTGTCTTCATCACTCGAGTGAGCTCAACATACTTTGAATGAAAATAATATGAAATTTTGTGTAATATCAAAGACAATGCATAATTGATTAATTATTTTCAACAATCTCCCTCATTGGCATTGATGGAAACACAACATGTCATAATACAATGAAAGTTTAGAGAAAAGAAATACTAAGGAAAGTATCCTTAGTTTCATTCTAATTCTCATCTGTGAGAACTCCATGAATCAATGTGAACTCCATCTTCCTTCAATTTCTCCCTCTATCAAAAAACTTTGTCTTCAACATATTCTTTATATAGAAAAAATTTCCTTCTTTGATATTAGATCAAGTTCTTCCACTTTGAAATCTTCAAACAATTTTTTTGTGATATAATGATAGCCAAACTCTCCCTCTTTTACATCTTATGCCAAAGAAAATATTCATTGAATATCAATGTACCTCATGTATTTATTCATATACAATCTACTCTTTTATTAGTGCATCAACTAACTAATCTTCAACATGCTCTAGTTGATGTATCACTAAACTTCATTTAGTGAGCTTCAGATAGGGGAATAACCCCTAACTTACCTCTTAGATAAAAAAATGCATCCTTAGGTAATAGCTTAGTGAATATGTCTACAATTTTTTCTTTGGTATTCACATATTCCAATCTAACCTCTTTATCTTGCACCAATTCTCTAAGCAACTGATATTTTATTGCAATGTTCTTGGTCTTAGTATGCATCACAATATTCTTTGATATACTAATTACACTTGTGTTATCATAGAAGATAACCATTAGATCCTTGATCTCTACCTTCATACCTACCAATAGTTTCTTGAACCAAACAACATTGGAGCAATTAACTATTGTTGCCATATACTCTACCTCTACTGTAGACTAAGAAATGCAATTCTTCTTCTTGCTTGTCCAAGACACTAGTCTTTTACCAAGAAAGAATGCTCCATCACTGGTGCTCTTCGTTTCATCAACACTTCCTTCCCAATCAACATTTGTAAAGGCCTTTAAATCCAAATTTCCTCTTTTCTTGTACCATAATCCATAATCTTTAGTACCTTTCAAATACCTCATGATTCTCTTGATCACCATCATATGATTTTCTTTAGGATTTTCTAAGAATCTTGCCACCATATCAATTACTAATGCAATATCAAGTCTTGTATGCACTACATATTGTAGTTTTCCAATCATTGATTTATATGTGGTCTAATCTACCTCCATGGAATAATCATTTTTGGAAAGCTTATGTCCAATAGACATAGGTGTTCCAACTGGTCTTGAATCTTCCATTCAAAATTTCTTTAGTATCTCCTTGATATATTTAGATTGAGTGATGTAGATGCCATATTTCTTCTACCAAATCTACAATCCAACAAATAATTTTATCTCTATAAACATGAACATCTCAAATTCTTTACGCATCTCTTCTAAAAAGGCTTTGTACAAGTCATCATTTCTAGTAAACAATGTATCATTCACAAAGATTTCTGCCAATACAATCTTTTTGTCTAGTCCTTATTTGATATAAAGGTTATTGTTATCATTTGTCCTTTAAAAGCCAATCTTCATCAAATAGCTATGAAGTATTTCATACAAAGCTTTGGGAGCTTGCTTGAGACCATACACTGTTTTGTGTAGTTTACAAACCATGTCCTTTTTCTAGGATCTATAAAAACGTTCTAGTTGTTCTATGTAAACTTCCTCTTCAAGTATTCCATTCAAGAATGCATATTTCACATCCATTTGATAAAATTTAAATTCTTTGTGTAAAAAATAAGAAAGTTAATTTCTAACACCTTATAATCTTGCAACAAGAGAATTTTTTTCACCATAATCAATACCTTCTTGTAAGAATTTAGCTTAGGCCAAAATTCACCCAAGAACTAAAGAACTCAACACAAGTCCATAGTAGAAAAAAATAGAGAGAGAATGATGAGAATGACAATATTCATTCAATATGCCAGCTTGAGAGTACACTAGGAGTGTCTTTATATAAAGGTCTCAAGAGAGCTTCTAGAATGCATAGAAGTCAACATCATGATAATTCATACAACCAGGCACATGTCCACCATATATGGGTTATCCTCCATTAAGAAAAAAATTAAGTGTGATGATGTGAGGATAAGCCTAAAATGGTGTAGCATGAAAATTAGTGGTGTAGACAACATGTGCTAAATGATGAGTGTAGATACCTATGTTGTCATCATGACAACTTAGTGAATGAAGCAAACTCCTATGTTGTAGACACCATGTGCATAATTAGATTTCTGTAACTCATGAGAGTACACAAACTCATAAATGTCTCACCTAACTAAATAATAAAATAATAAAAAATAATTAAATAATGCATTAACCTAAGTAAACTTAAGTAAGTGTAATAAGAAAATACTTATTTACAACAACACCCCCCTTAAGTGCAACTTAGGGGAATGCCCTTAAGCTTATGAAATCTAGGATGAAATGCAGAATGGATCCCGACTACTAGGCCATGTTAGGTACTCATGTACATAATAATATGAAATCTCTCATAAAGTGGGGAAAGAGGGAAAACCTCATGGGAAAAACCCTCCCCCAAAAAGAGAGATAAATAAGGATACATGGTTGGATAGAGCAATCAAGACCCCCCCATTATGACATACATCCAATATATACATAAGAGAATGATGAGAAGAGAAAGAGAGACAAGATAGTCTCCCCCCCTCCCAAAAGAATAATGCCAAACAATGACTACTCTGATGAAGAAACTGATCCAAGACTACAAAATGGTGTTCCTCTCCTTAGGAAGAAACAATGCCAAGGGTACAACTGAGACTCTTCCACTGTGTGTGAAAAGAATCCCATGAATAAGTGATGTCTCTGAAACCTACTCAATTGGTTAAAGATCCTATCTCAAAGAACTATTTGTCTTTGCAATTGATGAAGAACCCTGTTGCAACTGCTGACCATAAGTATCCACAATCACTTCAACCTATGAGGATTGATCATGTAGAGAATGAGCAAGAGAGTTGGATGGAGCCCTCATGATAATTGAAGAAGGTGATTTTGCATCAAGAAGAAGAGGTAGATCATCAATACTATCCCCCAAATCTATCATTGAACTTGGACCTAGAAGACTGGATGTACCCTATTGTTCTAGACCTATCATTGTGGTGATGTATACATGTAAACTAAATTGATGAAGTGACCTCTCACTATAACTATCGATAGAACCCCACATGTCCAAATCTATTAAAGCACTATTGTTGGTGTCACTATCAGTCCCACACTGTATGATGTGTGAAGAGGATGAGAGGACAAGCTAGGTGAACTTTCCTCAAAGTATACATCCTTATCCACAAATATTTGATGTGTCTTAGGGTCTAAAAGTCAGTATGCTTTCACATAATCTTCATAAACAATGAAGGTACAAGGCTGAAGTGACCATTCCTTCTATCCCCTGGAAGATGTCTTTGCCCATGCAGGACAATCAAAGATTCTAAAGTGTGTCACAATAGGTTTTTTGTTGCACCATGTCTCGAAAGGATTTTTGCAATCTAAGGCTGAATGATGAGAACGATTAAGAATGTGAGTGGTACTAGAGATTGCTTCGACTTCTAATGATAGATTGAGAGACTTGGCATGTATCATGCAATTTGCCATAGACTTAAGAGTTTGGATCCTCAAACTTGCAACATCTATCTTATGTAGACTAAATGTTGGCAAAGTCTAAAGATCAATTATCTTGAGTTTACAAAAGTCTATAAGTCTTTTGTTCACATACATGCTTCCATTATCCACTCAAAATACTTTGACAACCTTTCTGGATTTTTGTTCTACACGAGTCTTGAAGTATAGAAACTTGTCCAACACTTCATTCTTATTATGAAGAAAATAGACCCAAGAAAACCTTGAAAAGTCATCAAAAAAGGTAAATATGTAGCAACCCTAGCTGAATGCAAAAGGAACTGCTAATAGCATGTGAACCATCTATAGAACACCTGATGCTCTTGAAGAATTCCCTCTCTATAACTTCCCTTCTAGATGCATATCCACTAAATTTGTTGAACATTCACCTTTAGAAAAGTTGATTTGAGGTAGACCTTTGACCATTATTTTTGTGCAAAGTTGCTGAAGGTAGTGGTAGTCAAGATGAACATACCACTCATGCCATAATTGAATTCTTGAATTTGATTGAGATAACAAGGCCTTTGAAGAAGACTTGGGCACAAAATGGAAGAAAGAGTACAACCTTTTGTTATGATTCACCTTCCCCACTACAACCAAGGAGTCATCTTTGAGACTATGCACCTTTACTAAGTCTAGAAGGAACTCAACTCTATGTCCATCTCCAAGGTGAGTGATTTGGTAGATTTATAGGTGATTTGAACTTAGATTTAGAACATAGAGAACATCTTGAAACTCTCCATTTTCCATCTCCACATTTCCTTTTCCTTCAACTTCCATTTTTCTATCATCTCCCATGAAGATGTGTGGTACCTTGGACTACTTCATTGAAGAAAAATCCTGATTTGAAGAACCCATGTGATATGAGGCACCGGAGTCAAATATCCATTCCTTTTAAGAGTTTGTATTTGCCATGAATGTTTGCCCTTTGCCCTTTGAATTTGAAGAAGACCCATTCTCCTTGTAAGCATTAGGAAATGGAACATTATGTTTCTTTATAATGTTGGTTAATTTATCAATCTTCTTGAGATAACATTCATGCTCTTAATGACCCAATTTCTTGTAATAACTGTACTTCTTCTTCTCCTTATTTTTTTCCCCCTTCTTGTTGGAATTCAAGAACTTGCCTTGTTGATTGGATTGTGGTGTTGTCTTTTCTGTATCCTTAGATTTACTCTTCCATTTATTCTTATTCTTTCCTTTATTTGAAGACTATCTAGCTGAATGTTGAGAACTCTCATTGTTGGCCACCAATGCTTTAGATTGAGGTGATTTGAGAATCCCCATTGATGTCAGCTTCTTTTCTTCATCATCCAATAGTTTAGCATATTCATCTAAAGTGACTTTCTTATAGGTAGACCCTAAGGTAGTCTTTGAGGTGTTAAAAGAAGATACAAATGTGGAATACTCTGATGGAAGCTTGTTATGTATGAGATAGATCAATTTTTCATCTTTGATAGAACTCCCACAATCAGTAAGCTTTGTCCTTAGTTCATTCACCTTGATGATGAAATCCTAGATTGAGTCATATGAATTAGGATCTAAGGAGACAAGCTCATCTTAAATTTTGAACACATCCTCTTTAGACACTTTACCATAAAGGTTTACGAGGGTATCCCAAGCTTCCTTGGATGTAGAACACTTCTTGATTTGATACTTGATCTTATCATCAACCCCCAAACATATATCAACTAGGGCTTTCCTATACATTGCTACCCAAGCTGAATTAATACTTTCTAATACTTTGTCACTTGCTAGTTTAGGAAGAGTACCATCTACATATTATGAAATTCTATTATGCATTAAGTGATACCGCATTTTGATTGACCACATAGCATAGTTATGAGGAGTTAATTTAGGAAACTTAAAGTTGCCCATAATGTAAAAATGAAAGAAAAGTGCAAAAAAGAGAGAACACAACACCAAGAACACCCCCATTTTTCACTAAATCAAGAAACCCCCCCAAAATAGATGCTTTGGGCACTTTATTAATAGTGCGATTACAATGGGCCACTTACTAATTTTTTCCTTTGTGGACTTTTTATTTTTCTTGTTACAACCTCTTAATGGATTACAAATCTAGAACTTTACAATGTGCTACAATTCTGAAGCAATACAAAGAAAAGAAAGGCACTATTGCTAAAAGTGACACTTTTGTCCACACAACCTAAAATTTGATACTAGATCTAGAAAGTAGAAAAAAAATAATGCACTTTTTAAAAAAATGGAACCTATTTTTGACACCAGATGTGCCCGTACAAAGCATTTGAAGTTGCAAAATGCAAGATTATGTAGGTGTAGTCACCAAAAAATGCAAATTTTGAATAATCCTTGCACTAAAACTAGAAAATAAATCCACCACTAAAATTTTTAGAAAATCCTACCTAATTTCAAAAAAAATAGCACCTATTTTGGATTATGATGTCTGAGTTATGGCCTCCCAAAGTCGGACTGCAAAAACCAAAATCAATCTGGAGAGGGGTTGCATCAACAAATTATGGGGTTAAATTTGATGGTCATATGGATATAATAGCAAATTAAACTTGCACTAGAATGGCATCCAGATGGGCATCAAATTTAATGCTGCAAAATGATGACATCAGTAGTAACTCACCCCCTATGGTGACATCATCATGATATCATCTATACAGAAATGTACTGTTGATGACATGGACTATACATAAATTGTATAGAAAAGCTAACTATATTCGACCATGTGGGTAAAGATTTCTGATTGGGCAATCAACATGTTGTGCTGAGTCACTTTGATGATGTGGGGGTCCTACTTGGAAGCTGATTGGCCTCGCTATTGGCACTGACTGTGCAATCTGATGGCATGGCAGTTGGCCACATGTCTTATGCATATTGGTTGTCACTATGACAAACTATTTTGTGCTACATGGTGAGTGGTCATTGGGCTCCTACTAGTGTAGAAGTGATTTCTAGGTTTCCTACTTTCGTTATCGAGAAATTGCTATGAGTTTTCACAAATTACTTTTTCATTGTCAATATTCTCAAACTATGCACCAAATTTTTTACTTTCCACTAGCCAAAACTTTTAAATTGTATGTGTCAGATACTGTCTTATAGTGGCGATGTGAAGTTTCCTGTGTCAGAAGACCTGTTGGTGCTTGCTGGAGGTCTCAGTAATTGTCCCACATTCATGGGTTTACAACACTATAATGTATTTTTAAATAGAAGCCCTCACTTTATAAAATAAAGCAATGTTGCAAGTGTGATGTGTAATGGCCAGTCTAGAAGGTTTGGCTTGCACCAGTTGGAATATATTGACTTTGTTGTATAGTACAATCGAATTTGTAGAATGGCCTAGTGATTAAAATGCCCTCAAATTACTGCTAATAAGCCTACATAATAATTAAATATACACCCTGCAATAATAAAACCAAATATTCCACCAATCACAGAGCCAAGCTAGGGTATCACTGACTAGTTTGGAATTTTTTTTTTCTCTATCTAGGCTATATAAAAAATTATGAAAATATCAAATTAGGAAATAAATTGCAAAGAAGAAAAATATTTAGATCTGAAAAACCAATTAATGAGATTTGAAAATGGCCATACCTAAATTGAAAATCAGGGCCTCTAAGTTCCAATTTGTAAAAAACTTTTGCCTCATGATCAACTTTCATCCAATATAGGCAAATTTATAGTCGATCTTCACTAAATTAACACTCTAGATGCAACGGTGAGGTCAGATTTGGCTCCAGACACTTCAAATTTCTATAGATCCTCCAAATTTAAGTCAAGGTATTGAAGCATGAATAGTCTCAAATGGCTATGTGATGAGAATATCCATCAGAGCTTGGATACTATGTAAGAATTTGGCTTAGGCCAAAATTCACTCAAGAACTAAAGATCTCAACACAAGAACATAGTAGACTAAAATAGAGAGAGTATGATTAGAATGATGATATTCATTCAATATGCCAGCTTGAGAGTACACTAGGAGTGCCTATATATAAAGGCCTCAAGAGAGCTTCTAGAATGCATAGAAATCAACATCATGATAAGTCATACAACTAGTCACATGTCCACTAGATATGGGTTATCCTCCATTAAGCACAAAATTAAGTGTGATGATGTGAGGATAAGCCTAAAATGGTGTAGCATGCAAATTAGTGGTGTAGACAACATGTGCTAAATGAGGAGTGTGGATAATTGTGTTGTCATCATGACAACTTAGTGAATGAAGAAAACTCATGTGTTGTAGAGACCATGTGCATAATTAGAGTTGTGTAACTCATGAGAGTACACAAACTCCTAAGTGTCTCACCTAAATAAATAATAAAATAATGTAAAATAATTAAATAATGCATTAACCTAAGTAAACTTAAGTAAGTGTAATAAGTAAATATTTATTTACACCAACACTTCTTCTTGAGAATAACCTTTGCATGCTAACCTTGCTTTGTTTCTAGAAATTTTTCCATCTTCATTCAACTTATTTCTAAAAACCCACTTTGTAGCAATTACATTTTTATCCTTGGGCCTATGAACAAGAGTCCAAGTCTTATTTCTCTCTATCTATTCTATCTCTTCATTCATAGCTTCAATCAAACTTTCCAAAGAATTTTTAAATGATCTAGGTTCAAATTCAATAAGGAAACATGCACCTTTCAATTCATTTCTTGTGATTGTACCATTTGACTTGTCTCCAATGATTTGATCAAGTGCATTGTGCCTTTTGACATATCTTGTTGACACAGGTACTTTGGATTTAGAACTAGTTCCACTTTCCTCACCATGATCTTTTGTATGAAGCTCGGGTCCCACTATTTGTGACTCAAACCATTTAGACTTGGTAGCCTTTGATTATGACTTAAATCCTTTAGAATGTGACACAGGTTGTACTGGTTGCAATTCGAGTGCTTCTAGAGATTTTGTTGAATCAAGAGGTGAAGTTCTTTGTTGCTCTCTTCCTCACTCTTTTCTAAAAACTCACGAATTATCACATGTTCACTTTCTATGATCTTATGAGTGGATTAATTAAAATATTTATATGCTTTACTTCTATTGGAGTATCCTAGGAATATACCTTCATCACTTTTGATATCAAATTTACCTTTCCTAGTCTCTTTCAGAATATAACATTTGTTACCAAATACTTTCATGTAACTTACATTAGGTTTGTAGCCATACCATAGTTCATAATGAGTTTGATTTGAGTCTTTATTCATATGTACTTTGTTCAAGGTATGCATTGCAGTATTGATTGCTTCTTTCTAGTATTTGATTACAACATTCTTTTTTATCATAAAAGTTCTTGCACAATCCATGATGGATTTGTTCCTTCTTTTAGCTATACTATTAGACGCTGAGGTGTACTAGGGGCTGACAGTTTTCTTTTTATTTCTCTTTTAGTGAAAAATTCTTTGAGCTCATTAGAGATGAACTCACCACCTCTATCTCACCTCAAACATTTTAGCTTCTTTCTAGTTTCCTTTTCTACTCTTGCCACATACCACTTAAACTTTTGAAAAGCTTCTGACTTCTCTTTTAGATACATTACAATAATCATTCTAGAATAATCATCAACAAAAATAGTAAAATACTTATCTCCACTATATCTCTATACTCCAATAGGTCCACATAAGTATGTATGAACTAGCTCCAAGACTTCTTCAGAATGATAGTTCTTGCTTTTGAAACTTGTCTTACCCATCTTACCAATTTGACATATTTTGTATAGGCCCATATCAGGTTTCCTTGGACTAGGAATACCTCTCACTCTTTTTTTTTTATTATCTTGATTAGATTATCAAATTTTACATGACATAACCTTTTATGCCATAACCAAATTTCTTTTACTTGAGCAATGAAACATGAACTTTCATTGACATCTAGGTAGAATAGATTACCTTTGGCTTGTTTACCAGACACAACTAGATTTTCTTTTCCACCTAGCAGATTGGATTTCCCATTCATGAATTCTACCTTGAATCCAATTTTATTCAACCATGCCACACCCAGTAGACTATGCTTTAGTCCTTTAGCCCATTAAGCATTATCACATCTAAGTTCATTGGTTAGTGAGATACAACCTTTTTCCTTTATGCAACGTGATTGATTGTTTCCAAATCTCACTTCCACCATCATAATGTTCTATATGTTCAAACTTTGTTTTGTCACTAGTCATATGATGTAAGAAACCACTATCAATAATCCATGTATCATTTTTGGTAACATGAGAAATAAGTGGCATTTTATCTTCTTCATCATTAGTTTAATCTTTTACAACAATATAGACCATTTCATCATCTTCACTACTATGTGAATCTTTAGCCATAAAACAAGATTTCTTACCTTTTTTTGTGTAGTCATTGAAGTTCTTGAAATCCTTCTTGCCTTTATACTTGCTATGCTTATTTTCATCTTTTTCTTCTCTATTTGGACATCTTGTAGCAATGTGTCCAACTTCTTCACAAGAAAAATAGATCAAAGGAATTTTACCTTTGTACTTTGTTTTGCCTTTGGGATATCATCTTGCAAGTAATATTTCAATGGCTTCAAGATCACTATTAGAACTATCTTCCTCTTCATACCCAGATTGTTTGCCTTTAGAATTTCTAGATTTCATCTTCTTCAATGATAACTTGGCTTCAAATGCAGACTCAAGATTGCTAGAACTAGGAGTATAATTATCATAATTATCTAGTTCAAATGTAGTCAATCTTCCAACTAGAGCATCCAAATTTATCTTGTTATTTTGATCACATATCATTTCTTGAATAGAAGACACTCTGATTGCATAGATAGGAAGAAGGGTTATGAGTATCTTGCTTACCACTATCATGTCTTCAATTGTCCCTCTAGAGGCTTTGATAGCATTGACACTAGATTTTATTCTCTCAACATATTTTGCAATTTTTTCATTCTCTTTCATCTTCATCTAATCAAACTAACCTCTCAAGCTTTCTACCTTGACTCTTTTCACATTATCATCACCTCCATAGACATCTTTCAGTTTGGTCCACATGCCATGAGCAATAGCACATTCTTTGACTTGATCAAATTCAACATAGTTAAGAGCTGATGCAATGTCAATTATCATAAAGTTATGATTTTTCTTTTTAGCAATTTTTTCGATAGTCAATGTTCTAGTAGGAGCCTTCTAAGAATTTTCCAGATATCTCAAACTTGAATCACTGATGGTTTCCAAGTACAACTTCATAAGTTCTTTCCATGCCTCAAAGTTATCACTATTCAACTTGGGAATATCTCTTCTATAAGACATCCTAATCTTTAGCTTAGGTCTTTGAAACCTTCTCTACAAGCACTAAGAAGCTCTAATACCAATTGTTGGAAATATAATAGGAGTAATTGAGAGGGAAGGGATGAACTAGTGACCACAAAAATAAATCCC
Organism: Cupressus sempervirens; assembly: GCA_028749045.1. Lineage (NCBI taxonomy): Eukaryota > Viridiplantae > Streptophyta > Pinopsida > Cupressales > Cupressaceae > Cupressus > Cupressus sempervirens. Next base: position 826,503,363 of record CM053789.1, read on the forward strand.
ATATCCCTTAGATGTCAACATAGAACACAAAATTTCTTGAAAATACTATTTCTCAGAAAACACATAAGCACTCGGTTAATATTGATAATATGTTGTAACTTGGTAAATTTTTAACATGAAAATATTATGATATTTTTTGTGTTTAACCTTACTTAACTTAGTTGCATTCAAATAAAATAAATAAAATCAAGACAAATGACACCAAGATCTAATGTGGAAACCCAATTTGGGAAAAACCACCAATTGCAACTAGTTGTTGATTTTCACTCTTCTAAAGTGAGCCCTATTAGGAGCCAACCCTTTCAAAGGTTACAAAATAGACTGTTAGGTGTGACCTTGTTAGAATATTTAATCTCCTTGTTAGGAGTGGCCTTGTTAGAGGTCTTTAGACACTTCAATAGAAATGCTACCTTGTTAGAGGATTTACAAATAGTTATTCCAACTTTGTTAAGAGATTTAGATCACTATTATAATGGTTAGAGAGTAATAGTGAGATGACCTAATTTCTTATGCAACTAAATTGCTGATTATAGATCTCAATTCTAGCTTGAATACTTAATCCTTCCTAATAAAATGTATCTTTGTAGCTCCACAAGGATATTTTACTTAGCCTTCTAATTCGCTTCCTCTAAGAATCTTGTATTCTTCCATATACTTGCACACATTCAATTCTCAACTTGACCTTATACTTATACCTTATGCATTGTCAAGTCAACCTAAATACAACTTAGAGTAATTAATATTCATCTCCTCAATCAGCTATAACCAACAAACATCTCCATTAAACTCAATATGGAAAAGCAAGAAAATCCTTTGTTAGCTGACCCTATTCGGTAGACACTAACTCAGAAATGGTTTTCCCATGTTAACCAAGTGAACTTAGTTAATACTACATCTTCACCAACTAATGTAGGACAATCTTGGGTGTATGAGCTCTCATGCATCACCCAAAAATATTTTTATTTGCATTCTTTCCTATTTTAATAAGGATTAGTAGATAGGGAGGTTGCTATTTCTAGGAGCTTGCTAGCTTTAGTAAGTTTGTCATATGAGCTCAAAATGTTCTCATTTTCTTTGAGAAGGTTCATTTTAGAGTTGTAATGCCACCATAAAAATCTCATTGCTCAAGCATTAGTATCAGAGAAGTTATTGCAGATTTTCAATGGAAAAATTTAAAAAAAAATCTTCAGGTTCACTGTTGGAGGCCTTAGATTGCCTAGATGAGATCTGAAAACTTGACAAAAGGACACTAGCATGGTTTTAAGCCTATAGATCATGAGCTAGCATTTCCAAAAAGTGGTTATAATAGCCAATTAGAGGAATAGTTCGAGTATTATGGCCTTTCGAAGTTGGGCTACACAAATTTCTAAATAATTGTCAAAAATGTATTTGGTCGAATCTATATGTATTTTTAAGGTTTGTCAGCTGTAGGTATTAAGTTTGAGCATCTAGAACCTTCCCAGGCTGCATAAAACTACCTATTTAAGAAAGGCCCAAACATTGTCTAGAATAGCTCTAGGGGATAGTTCACAACACTGTTTTGTAGATTTCTGTAATGAAGGCACCTATTTGGTTTAGCATATTGTAATTGAGAATTTTGTAATTTTGCATTTGCGGTGATAATAAGAAGTCCATATTTTGTTTCTCACATTTGCTGTTGTTTCTTTGTTTTTGTTATGAGTTTATGGTATTAAGGGGAGCACCCTACATTACCAAATTCCTTTGTTAACCAAGTGAGCTTAGTTAACACTCATTGTATCCAAATTTCTTTTATTAATCGAGTGAGCTCAGTTAACACTCAACTTCTATGAACTTTTCTTTGTCGCCCAAGGGAACTCGGTAGACACTTTCTTCTGAACTTGGAAAAAACTAGAATTCTTGGTAGACATAGGAAATTGTCTTCATCACCAAAGTAAGATATGATGTTTTGTGTAACATCAAAGATAATACACAATTAATGAATTATTTTCAACAAAACCATACTTAACAATAATTTACCAACTCCTAATTAACCTTAATCATGCATCATCATGTAACACAATGTAATATTGGATCTAACATCTAATAACATAAATAACACACATATATAATTGATAAACATATAACACAAGTTTTGGTAACTCACAAACCCTCCAAGATGAAGGTAAAGATATGGTGGGGATGGGACCCAAATAATCTTCACCACTATGACATTAAAGTGTCTATTAGGGTTTCAATTTTTTGACTTGTGATGATCTACCTTGTCAAGGGTCTACCCTGTTAAATGATTTCAAGAGTGTTAAGTCTACCTTGATTAAGGGATTTATACATCATAATTAAATGAGCACTCTAGTAAGAGATTTACAATAGGCATGTTAGGAACATGTTGAACTAAGATATTTACCCTGATACACTTGTTATAATGTAAGAGTACCTTGATCCCTTAGTTTGCACTAAAATGTTGATAACATTGTTAGAATATATAGTCCACTGATATAACTAAGATGGGGTGGGGGGGACAGGGTGGGGGGGGGGGGGGGGGTAAATAAATTTTATAATTAACATCATCAATAACAACTTTAAAAAATCTTAACCATATGAATAATGTAAAATGAAACCACAACTAGATACTCATACACAATAAAACTAGATATGTTAACTAGGGAAACCCTTGATCAAAGGAAAAACCCTAGTGGGGATGATACCCACAAGATGATTTACTAATATAAATAATCCTTGTTAGAGGATAGACCTTGTTAGGAGTCTATTACAACATTTAGTACATATGAGTCCCTATTAAGAGACTTTGAATCCTTTTTAGAAGGTTCCAACCTTGTTAGGAGTTGTGGAAGACAGTTAGACCCACTGGGCAAATAGCTTCAAGGATAAGACCAATGAACTCACTATCCAAATGATCTCTATATTATTCCTTGTAGAATAATATAACTAAATTGTACTTCCTTCCTCTATCTCTATCCTATCAACCAGACTTCTTCTTCTTTAGATCTTGTAACCAGATCATGAACTGTGCATCTAATAATCCCTTGGATCTCTTACATGCATTTAGTAAGCACTCTGCTCCTTTTTCACTTTTCACTTCTTGCAATGATCACAACACTTGAACACCTTCCATATCTTTTACAAGGAAGGAAAGTATCCTTCCTTTATACCATATCTTCATAATAATTCCTTGTGTTAGGATTGAAGCTTTCCCAATTAATTTAAATAAGATAATTAATTAATTATAATTACCATAGCACTATCAGCTCACAGTCTATAAATTTTTTTACATGTGTGATACTAAGACTTGTGCACTCTCTAAAATCATCACTTGATTTTCCTCTTTTACTTCCTAATGGCACATCTACTTACTACATCTTAGATGTAATCTGGCAAATACATATTTGGAACCACTTTCCCAATACTCTATCTCCGAACTACTCTTTTGTAAATTAGGTACAACTTCCATACTTCTTTGACTCAAGTTCTGTGCACTTAACCACATCATCATGACACTATGTTTTATATGTCCATACTTGTGCATGACTAGATGATTAAACCATTGTCTATATTATTAAGATCTATGTCATGCTACTCTGCAAGTCTTTATACAAACCATTCTATGTTGACATCAATGACAAACATAGTCATGAATGTAACATATCGATACACTCCAATACTTAGGATACTCCCCCAACATAGTATCATCAGCATTCATGCTAATAATCTCCCCCTTTGGCAGTAATGGAAACATAGATGAAAAAAATCCAAGTTTCAAGAATACGAAACAATGTTCTACTACTATTATATACTAGCATCAGTTGTCCACACACTAAAAGGAATTCAAAACAATAGGTGCATACTCCTTCTTCTTAGACATCAATTTTTTACTTCACACTAAAAAATTCACAATACATTAGATGCATATTCTTGCTTCCTTACATAAATATTTTTAAATCTCTCTTAAAGAAATATCACTCATACATGCTCTCCCCCATGCCTCAAGAGATTTTTTTCATGGACATCTCTCCCCCATTGACATCAATGTCAAAGGTGTCAATCTTAATACCAATTGTTACATACCAATTGCTAATCAACTACTCCAAGTCATCAACTAGCTCAAGTGTCCAAATACACTATTTTAGTACCAAATACCAAATACCAAGAGTCCTCAATGACTCAGTACATACCAAATACTCCCCCATATGGGAAGCACCATCATCTAGTCCAATCAAATAATAGTGCTATGTAACACTAGACTCATGCACATTCTACATCATCTATTCAAAAGTAGGTAGGGGCATAACCCAAAGCATACCTCTTAAGTACTCAAAAGTACCTTTAGGAAAAGGCTTCATAAAGATATTTGCAATCTGATCCTTAGTACTTACATACTACAATATGATCTCCTTTTCTACTACTTTCTCTCTCAGCACATGATACTTAATAAATATATGCATTATCTTAGAATGCAATACATGATTCTTAGACATACTCACTATACTTGTGTTATCACAATAAATGATAATAGGTTCTTCCATCTCAATTCTAACATCCTTCAACATTTGCTTCATCCATATAACTTGATTATAATTGTTTGTTGCTATAGATACTCTTCCTTAGTAGTGCTTTGTGAAATACAATCTTGCTTCTTTCTTAACCAAGAAACCAATTCTCCTCCAAGAAACAATGCTACACTAATGGTGCTCTTTCTATCATACATACTACCTACCCAATCAACATTAATATATATACACAAGGTGAAATCATTTGATCTGTCATACCAAATTCTATAATTAGATGTCCCTTTTAGATATCTAAATATTCTCTTTACTACTTCAAAATGATATTTCTTAGGATCATCTTGGAATCTAGCTACAATACCAATTTCCATTTCTATATCTAGTCTAGTGTGATTTAGATACTACAAACCTCCAAGCATTGAACTGTAGTTCTTCTATTCTATTGCAGGTGTTTCATCTTTACTGGATAACTTGTGACCAATTATCATAGGTGTGCAATCAGGTTCACAATTTCCATACTAAACCTATTCAACAAATCTTTTAGGTACTTAGTTTTTAAAATAAATATGCCATCATTATTCTGCACAATCTAAAATCCTAGGAAAAACTTCATTTCTCCTATCAGGCTCATTTAAAATCCATTCTTCATCTCTTCAGGAAATTTATCAGTAGCTTCATCATTTCCCCTAAAAGTGATGTCATCAAAAAATATTACAATGATCAGTAAACCATCTTCAATTTCTTTCAAATACAAGTTACTATTTGTTGTAGCTTTAGCAAATCCAAGCTCTGCCAAATAACTATCCAAGTTCACATACTAGGTTCTTGGTGGTTGCTTCAAACCATGAAGACCTTTCTTCAATCTACATACCATGTCTTTTTCTTTTGATAAAGGAAATCCTTTAGGATGCTCAATATAAACCTCTTCTTCTAATTCTCCATTTAGAAATGTTGATTTAACATCCATTTGATAAACCTTAAATTTCTTGTTCACTGTATAATCTAGGAACATCATTATTGCTTCCATTCTTGCTATAGGTGCATATGTTTCCTCATAATCATTGCCTTCTTGCTATGAATAACCTTTACAAACAAGTCTAGCCTTTTTCCTCACAACTTCTCCTTTCTCATTCATCTTATTCTTGAAAACCCATTTTGTTCCTATCAAATTCTTGTCCATTGGTCTAGGAACCAACTCCCATGTATCATTCTTTACTATACAATCCAAATTTTCCTTCATTTCTTGGATCCAATGATTATCTTTGACTTCTTCTTTTGTGCACTTTAGTTCAACTTGAGATATCAAACATATCTCCTCATTTAATTTGTTCCTTATCATCATGCCTTTATCTTTACTTCCAATTATCTACTCAGAAGGGTGATTCTTTTTAAAATTCCTATTAGGAGTAGGATCTGACATCCTAGCTCTTATCTCTACTCAAGGTTTAGAACTTTGTTCTTCTCTATGCTCAAAAGTTAGCACATCACTCTACAAGTTATTATTAGTCTTAAACAAAACTTCAACATGTTGTCTAACAATTCTATTGTTATCCTCTTCTTCATCCGAATTATAATCTACCATTTTTTCTTTGGTTCCAAACTTCTAATCAATCCTTACATTTTCATATTCAACTATTATCTTAGTTTGATAGCTGAAACATTTATAAGCCTTATTTTTCAATGAATAGCCTAGAAACATACCTTCATCACTTCTTGGATCAAACTTACCAATGTCACTGTCCCTTTTGATATAACATTAGCTCCCAAACATCCTAAAATATTGATTGATGGTAAATGTATAAACCATAGTTTATAAGGTTTCTTGTCCATACCTTTTCTGATTTGTACTCTATTTAGAGTATATATTGTTGTATTAGTTTCTTCTCTAAATAATATCTTAGAAACATCATTATCAAATAACATCGCTCTAGCTAATTCTGCTATATATTTATTTCTTCTCTTTGCAATCCCATTTCTCTCTCTCTCTATCATACCTTTAACAAAATATTGATAGGTGCTTGTAGTTCTTGTCAAATTAGGTCAAATATTCATGGCATTGAAAGCTTTTTCAATTCTTCCAAGTTCTCTAGACTATCTTATATCTGCCTCTATTGATTCTTATCTTCTAAGTAGTATTTCCTTAGTGAAATCCTTAGTGCAAGGCATCAATAGTTGAATCATCTAAGTTATAGGCTTGAATGCTGATCTCAAACTTTTCAAGATCTTCCATATAAATTCATCATATTATTTGGTTCGACCACAAGATTGAATTCCTACAACCATTTTTGATATTCTACTAATATAACTTCTTACAGATTCATCTTCTATCATTATAGCATCTTGAAATGGACATATCCAATTATGTAATCTCATTCTCTTTTCATGGTCATCACGTTCAAAAGTATACTCTAGTGCTTTTTAAATTTCATGAGATGTTGCAAATCACTTTACCTGGCTATATTCATTCTCTAGAAGAGCTATCAGTAGGGCTTCTCTAGCTCTCATGTTACACATGAATACATCTCTCTCTTCTTCACTGCAACCTTCAAGATTTTATTGTTTAATGACTATCTTCTAACTTTTTGTCAAGAGCCAATATCCTAGACCCATGCACAAAATATGAGTCTTCATCTTCTCCTTCCAACTTTTATAGTTGGCCCCATCAATCTAGGACTATCCTTTTTGAAAATACTTGCCATTGATATCCCATAGCTATTAAGCTTATCCTTCAAGGACCTAATTCTTTGAAACCAATTTTTAGAATATATAGTCCATTGAAATAACTAAGAGAGGGGGTGGGGTGGGGTGATGATTCAGTTATACAATTAACATCATCAATAAAAACTTTAAAAAATCTTTAACCATATGAGTAATATAGACTAAAATCACAACAATATACTCATACACAATAAACTAGATATGTTAACTAGGGAAACCCCAACGGAGATGATATCCACAAGGTGATATATTAATATGAATAATCCTTATTGGAGGATAGACCTTGTTAGGAGTCTGTTACAACATTCAGTACATATGAGTCCCTATTAGGAGACTTTGAATCCTTGTTAGAAGATTCCAACCGTATTAGGAGTTGTGGAAGACAACTGGACCCACTGCCCAAACAACTTCAAGGATAAGACCAATGACCCCACTATCCACATGATCTATGTATTATTCCTTTTAAAATAATAGAACTGAATTTTACTTCCTTTGTCTTGTCATATCAACCATAATTCCACTCCTTCAGATATTGTAACTAGATCATGAATTGCATATCCAATAATCCCTTGGATTGCTTACATGCATTGAGTGAACACTCTGCTCCTTTTCACTCTTTGCACTTCTTGTAATGATCACAACACTTAACACTCTCCATATGTTTCATAATGAAGGTAAATATCTTTCCTTTATACCATATCTTCATAATAATTCCTTTAGGTAGCCTTAAGCATTTTCCAATTAATTAAAATAAGACAATTGACTAATTACAATTACCATAGTATTGTCAACTCACAGTCTATACAAAATTTTACATGTGCAATACTAAGAGTTACACACTCTCTGATGTCATCACCTGAATTTCCTCTGTCACTATTTGACTGTGCATTTTCTTTATGTAATCTAGAAAATAGACATCAGGAAATGTTTTCCCTCTTCTATAAATTAGGCACAACTTACATATTTCTTCAACTTAGGTTATGCACACTTAACCACATCATCATGACACTATGATGTATATGTCCATAACTGCACATGACCAGATGATCAAAACACTAACTATATTATTATGATCTTTGTCCTACTACTCTGCTAGTCTTTATAGAAACCATGCTATATTTACATCAATGCTAAACATAGTCATGCATGCAATATATAAATACACTCCAATACCAAGGATACTCCCCCAATGTAGTATCATCAACATTCATGCTAAAAAACATATATTCACTAACCAAATTGTCTCTCCCTCTTTGACAACAATGCTAAAGAAACTTATCTTTCTTGGATTCAATCATTCATACATATGAATTATGTAGATATTTCCATGTCCGACTAATTTTTGCCATATGTCTATGACTAATATATTATGTTGTACTTGACTATCTACCTTATGCATCTCCCAAAGTAGATTTTTTTTGCATCAATGTGTAAGATATTTTGATTAGAACATTTGATGCAATGCACCTTTTCTCTTTAAGTTGCTTTATTTTTCAAAATGACCCATAATGTACCTCCAAGATATTCATGAGAATCTTTAGGTAATTTAAGGCTTTGGTGAATATGTTAGCAATTTATTCTTTGGTGTGCATATATTTGAACTTCACTTCTTTGTCTTGAAGTGATCCCCTTAAGTAGTGATACTTGATAGCAATGTATTTCGTCTTTGTGTGCATCCTTGGATTCTTTGAAATATTAATAGCACTTGTATTATCACAATAGATAACTATTGAATCTATAATGTCTTCTTTTATTCCTTCTATTAATTTCTTGATCCACATAATGTTTGAACATTTTACTAAAATTGCTACATACTCAAATTCAGCTATTGATTGGGAAATACAATTCTATTTCTTTCTTGTCCATGACACCAATCTCTTTCCAAGAAAGAATGCACCTCTATTAGTGCTTTTTTTGTCATCAATATTTCTTGCCTAATCAGAGTCAGTGAATACCTCTAGTTCAAATCTATCACTTCTTTTGTAATATAATCCATAGTCTTCTATGCCTTTAAGATATCTCATTATCCTTTTCATTGCCATCATGTGATTCTCCTTAGAATTTTATGAAATTCTAGCAACTATCCCAACTGCTAATACAATATCAAGTCAACTATGAACAAAATATTACAATTTTCTAATCATGGATCTATATAGTATCTGGTTCATATCAATAGATTCATTATTCTTAGATATGTCTTGTAGACATAGGTGTGGTCACTAGTCTTGAATCTTCCATTCCAAAAGTCTTTAGTATCTTCTTAATGTATTTGGATTGAGTAATGAAAATACCAAACTTCATTTGACATACTTGCAATCGAACAAAGAATATTATTTTACAAAAGATAGATATTTCAAATTCCTTCTTCATCTCACCAGCAAATGATTTGCATAATGCTTCTATTCCTCCAAACATTACATCATCAAAAAATATTCCAGATATCATTACTTCATTATTCTTGCCATTCTTCAAATATAGATTACCATTATCATTTTTCCTTTCAAAACCAATCTTCATCAACTAATTATGCAGTGTTTCATACCATGCTCTTAGGGCTTGTTTCAATCCATAAAGAGATTTGTTCAATTTACATAACATATTCTTCTTGTCTTGATCTACAAATCCTCTAGGTTGTTCAATGTACACTTATTCATCAAGTATACCATTAAGAAATATAGATTTGACATCACTTTGATATACCTTGAAATTTTTGTAGGTTGACTATGTAAGCATCGACTTAACTCCTTCAAATCTTGCTATAGGAAATTTTTTTCTCCATAATCAACTCCTTCTTGAGCATATCCTTTGTATAACAGTCTTTCCTTTTTTCTTGTAACTTCACCATTTTCTTTGAGTTTACATTTTAAAACCCTTTTTGTTCCAATAAAAATTTTGTCTTTAGGTCTTGGTAGTAGGGTTATGTTTTCACTGAGGTTTGCACCCTTGTCCAAAGTTGCTACCTAAGGATGACCTCGTGAAACATGGAAACAACCTCCAAGCTGTGGGACTTGAACTATGAGGTTGAGTCTCCAGAGAAGGCCATCTTCCTCTTTCTATCAGGGTGCACCTAACTATTCTTGGAGAGGAAAAGGGAGAAGCAGAGCATGAAAGTGAATCTACATAATCTAATCTAAAGAGGTGATGCACCAAAATAGAGTGTTCGAACCAAACTCTTCCCATATATGCGCTATTGAACCAGAATAAAACTAAAGATATACACATTCAGACTTTCTTTATTCTAATAATCACATGTAGATCAAAAGACCATGATGAATAACACAAGGAAAGAGAGATTTTCTTATATTATCATTCATAGTCCAAGGAGATATAGTCATGTAGATCATAGATCTCTACAAAACACCAGTAAGAGGCAAAGAGTTCTTGCACTTTCATACCAATGGCTGAAAGAGATAAGATAGAAAATCATGTAGTTTAGAGGCATAGGGGAATTTACACTAAGAATCTGCAGAGCAGTAATAGAGAAAATAGAGAAAAGGTCCGACCACCTACAAAATTAAAAAATATATGCCGTTATAGCTCAGGCATAATTCGGATGTCCTCTCCCTACAATTACTCCACAACTATTGCATTAAGTCCTGCAAAGAACAATCATGGAGAAAATCTGATCTGGATACGAATCCAGATGCAATGATATCTGATCTCCTGTGTCAAATAATGCCCTGAGAGGATGGAAATAGTTCCATTGATTGTTTTGAATAGGTAGATGGATCAACTAGGGGGGGCGGTAGAGTGGTCTTCCTTGTATCGCATTCATTATGGGTTGGTTGGGATTGATCATAAGATTGGATGCATGTAAAACCTCATTTTCTTATCATTTTTGGTGCATGAATTAGCAGAGTCAGCAAGTTAACTAAAATCTGCATCCAAAATGAGCTACATGGGCCAATAACCTCCTTTTATCTTTCCACCTCGCAGGAGTCTTACGTGGTTGAACATCTCTTTTTATTACTAACTGCACCACCTTGCAACCCTAACGGTGATAGTCACATTAAGTACCAGTCGCTAACAGTTACTGCCTCCACCAAACCCATTGGGACATGTGTCATTGAGGCATTGTGTCACTATGTGTATCCTCCAACGAATTTCCCATAGCAAGATAGTGCCAACCGCTGATCCAAACTGATATGATGATCGTGAAGAATCACCATATTACTGTGCTTTGCCCTTAAAACTTTTAGGGCCATGAACCAACTCAGGACACTTGGCATCTGACTCGGCCTGAACTCGTACCATCCCTATAGTTTCATAACACTCAACCCCACCATAATACATGTTACTAAGGTGCTATGTCACTATGGGTAATATTCTCATAGCTTTCCATAGTGAGATAGTGCCTACCATCAATTTCCTTAGATCTACGATGATCAACAAAATTGTACAAATGCACACTGACTTAGCTGAATGGACCAATGAAATATCACCACCATACTATGATCCACCTGACAACTACCACCGACGATGAGCCATAATATTTATTTGGAGAAGGGTGGGCCCATTATGTCATATGTGCCATGCATCGGCGAGGCACTATGTCACTATGGATAACATCCTCGCAGCTTCCCATAGCGAGATAGCACCCACCATTGATCTAGACTGATCTGATGGCAAGCAAGATGGATCTAAACTATTAGTATGCCAACCAATAGAAATTGGCCACGTGCCAACCTATTTGAAAAATCCTTGTTACTGATATCTGATAGGGCATACTTGGGACCCACCTTCCTTCTGATGTCACCGCAGTATCACTTTCCATCTAGGCACTATGTCGCTAATGATGAGGAACACAGATGTTCTGATAGTGCCATAGCACCCACCGTGGATCTAGCAAAATTTGGCACCGAAGAAATAATAAGGAAAGGGAAGACCCACCTGACACATGACCAAAAGATGCTATGTCGCTATGGCAAAACAACTTGCAACTTCCCATAGCTAGATAGCACCAATCATAGATATCTTTTGATCCAACAATGGGGCGGGCTTGTAGAAATATACCTAGGAAATAAGGAATATCATAAGGTTCAATCATTTTTTTTTTTGATATTCCTAGAGATGTTTAAAATAACATTAAACTAGGAAGTGACCATTGGGTGGGCAGCATTTAAAATTCAAATATTTGGCAGGGGGTACAATATGTAACATTTTTGGCAACTCATAGGGGACACAAGCCAACTATGCATAGACTAGTGACCTCATGCAGCCAATGGGTTACAGAGTCAAAAAAATATGTGGATCTTGTGCTTACTATGAAACCTTAACCCTACCTCTGAGAGGAAAACCCTAAAACCCCTGTCTTTGCAACTAGAATTAGAGACCAAAACTCCTCCTCTATGACCTTCAAAATTTCAAAACTTGTTGTCCCACAGAGACAATCCTGTGCTCGTGCACTTCTTGGAAAAGTAGGGAACAAAACTAGAAATGAAACTAAGCTAACTATGTACATCATGGAATCTCAAATCCTCAAAAACATGGCTTGAGGTAGATCCCATTGACTGGGATGGGCAAAATTTCACCACCAGGCTTGCTTAACTAGAAAGCATTGGCCTACCTAAAACTGACAATCAAATAGGGACCACTCCATAATGCATCAAACTTTGAGTGTCTTCCTGGTTTTGCCCTATCTGCATTGCATTTCATAACCAAATCTCCCTCCCTAAAGATTCTGACCTTAGCCTTCCTGTCAAAACTCTTTTTCACCTACTACTAGTGTGTCTCTAGGGTTTGCGTGGCTTCATTTCTCTTCTCTTCCAGTTCCATCAGCTCTACCATTCTTACTATCATGGCATCATATTCAATCAACACTAGCTAATGAGCTAGCTCTAGGGATGGGAACTCCAATGAAATTGGAAGCCTTGCTTCTTTGCCATAAACTAACACAAATGGTGAATTCCCTATTGACCTTTTAGGCATTATTCTATCAGCCCATAGTGCAGTCTTTAGTTTTTTATGCCAACACCTTTGGTTATCTTCTATTGTCCTTTTCATGATCCTGATCAGGTTCTTGTTGGAGGACTTAGCCAAACCATTACCCTGAGGATAGTAATTTGAGGATGTGCTCAAATAGATATTATGATCCACTGCCAATGCACAAATATGAGCTCCAACAAAAGACTTTGCATTATTTGAAATAATGGTCAAAGGGGCACCAAACCTTATCACAATCCCATCAAGGAATCCCACAACTAAAGATTTAGTGGCATCCTTCAATGCAAATTTCTTTGTCCATCTGGTGAAGTAATCTGTAGCAGCTAAAATCCATTTGTGACCTAAATTAGAATGAGGATTGATAGGGCCTATGAAATCCAATCCCCATTGAGCAAAAGGCTGGTCCACCTGAATAGGATGAAGGGGAAGAGTTGCAAGTCTTTGTTTGCCAGAGAAGAAGGCACATTTTTCACACTTCCTCACATACTTATGACAATCATGAAACAAGGATGACCAAAAGTAACCAGCCCTCATGATCTTCATTGCAGTTGTCCTTGCTAAGAAGTGGTCACTGTCAGGACCATCGTGAATTTCTTTGCTCATTCTTTCAGCTTGGTCTATATCAAGGCATCTTAATAGGGCTCCATTAAAATCTTTTCTAAAGAGGACACCGTCAACTATGACATAAGGAATCAACTATAATCTATACTATCTCCTTTCTATCTAATCCTTGAGGGTATCCATTGCCTAATAAGAAATTCATCATATCATCCATCCAACTCCTTGGGTCGCTATTTCTTACCTCTTGTTTCTTTGTCAGTATCATAGCAACTTCCTCATCATGTTCTTGAGATGATAACATCTATTTACAGAACCCCCTCCCTCTTACTAGTTTGGTAATCTGAATGTCAATATCATATTCCATCACTTTAGTAATCTAGCCATCTCTTTTCTTAGTAATATCTTTGCTCAAAAGGAAATCCTTCACACTAGCATGGGGTACTAACAAATGAATCTTATTATGAGATAGGAGGTTTCTAAATTTCTTTAAATCTTTGATGACTACAAGGGCTTGCTTCTCTACATAGCTTTATTTATCTTCATACTCTTTAAGCCCTTCACTAAAGAAAACTATGGGCTGCTCATCACCTTTATCATTTCTTTGAGTCAGGACAGAAGAAATGCTTGACTCACCACCTAGGGTATAAAGGATGAAATCTTTCTCAAAATTTGGATTCATGAGAGTAGGGGTTGAGGCTATGGATTTCTTGATCTCTTCAAAACTTTCCTTCCCTTCCTTGGTCCATGCAAAGACCATACCTTTCTTGAGCATAGTTGTAAGAGGTTTCACCATGGTAGCAAGATTAGTGATAAATCTTCTCACAAAATTTATCCTGCCTAGGAAACTTTGCAGCCCTTTCTTGTGTTTAGCAAGAGGAAGGGTAAGTATTGCTTTTGTTCTCTCTGGATCAATGGTTAAGCCATCCTTAGATACAATATGTCCTAATAATTTTCCTTGGTTAGTAGCAAAGACACACTTGCTTGGGTTAAGGGAAACCCCAAACTCTCTACATCTTAAGAATACCTGTCTTAGATGGTTAAAATGATCTTCTAGATCCTTTGAATACACAGTGATATCATCAAGGTAAACTAAGACAAACTTGTCAATCAATCCTTTGAAGGCCATCTCAATTGCCTTGTGAAATGTAGCACCTACATTGGTTAGCCCAAATGGCATCTTACAATAAGCATAGGTACCCCATTTAGTGGTGAATGTTGTCTTGTATCTATCAGACTCTTTAACTAGCACTTGATTGTAGCCAAAAAATCCATCAAGAAATGAAAATCTCTTTGAACCACTAACCTTGGAGAAAATCTACTTCATAGACGGGAGAGGATGGTGATCTTTAAGGCAAGCTTTGTTAAGGTCCCTAAAGTCCACACACAATCTAATTTCTCTGTTCTTCTTCCTAATAGGGACAAGGTTTGCTACCCATGATGAGTGCCTAATGGGAAAAATTATATTGGCTTCAATCAACTTGGATAGCTCTTTTCTCATTAGGGGTTCAATCTTGGGATTCACTAGCCTCTGCTTTTGTCTTACTAGTTTGCCATTATCAACTAAATCTATAGTATGCTGAAATAACCTTGGGTCAAAACTTTTTAAATCATCATATGTCCAGGCAAATATATCATTAAATTCTTGACATAGATGAATAAAACTCTCCTGCTCAATTTCAGAACATACCTTGCCCATGTTCAGGGATTTTCCATCAGCAACTATGTCTGGAATATGATCATCTTCATTAGCAGCTAGGTTCATGTCTCTGCCTCTTGCTTGATCATCAAGATTAAAAATGCTCTCTAGAGTAATGAGTCCTTTAGGTAGCTTGTTGGAGCTGAGGTTAATGATTTGGTCACCATACTGTTCCTACAGTCTCGACTGATTTCTCTCTAAAAATTCTGCCTCATTCTACAAGAAACTCACAATTTGCTCATCAGACTCAAACACTTTCCAATGGATGTTGTTATTGGGGATGGTAGGCCTTACTACCACTCTGACTTGTTGCTTCTTCTCCTCCTCAAGATTCCTTGGCACATCATAAGATGCACCTATTGCTGCAAGTCTATCTGCGTACCTATTTTCCTTTCTAGGGATGCTTTGAATATTAAATGCATTGAAACCTTCAAGTAAATCCCATAACCTATTTTTATAAGATTTAAGGGAACCATTCTTGGTGGTATTCTAATTTCTCACTTGATTAACTACTAACTCACTGTCTCCATACACCCTTAAGGCTTGGATTCCTCTTTTTGAGCAAGTAGGAGACCTTGAATCAAGGAGTAATACTCAGCTACATTATTAGTGCAACTAAATTGGAGCCTAAAGGATAAGTAGTACCTTACTTGTGTAGGAAAAATAAACATCACACCAACCCCTGACCCAACCTTATTCCTTGATCCATCAAAGTACATACTCCATATCCCACTCATACCTTCTTTAGTGCCCACAAGATTGGGAACTAGAGCATCTTTCTCCAATATAAAATATGTACTGAGGCCTGTCTCAAGAGTTTTTAATGTAGAATCAAATTGATATGCATAAGCCCATTCATCTAAGAGAAAATCAGGTATCTCTGCTAGGGATGTGGTTTGCTTACTCACTATGTTACTCTCATCCATCTCTAGGATGTGCAATTCATGTTGAAGGGGTTGGGGGTATAAGATTCAGTATGATGGAGGGCTTGAGGCTCTTCTTTGATTGAAGCATTGGCTCCATATCTCATTTTAAAAGACATATATGACCAATTGAAAGATATTTAACCACCTATTTGGTCTGTAAAGTCTCTTGTCAGACAGATGGCAAAATATGGCTTGACCTTAGCAACAGAGATATCTTGGGTTATAATACAACTAGGGAATGCATGTAAGGCCATCTCCACATTCCTAAGGATCCCTACAGTCTTAATAGTACTACCATCTAGCTATAATACATCCCTAACAATGGGCTCATATTTCATTCCCAAAGCATCAGCAACACACCTAGGCATCACTAAACTGCTATCCCTTGAATCAATCATGAAATTATGGAGTTTTCCCCCTATAATTAAAAAAACATAGAATGGAGGAGGTCTAACCTTCTTACTTGTTTCTACCTCCCTTGATGGTTGTACTAGGCTTGTGGCACTTTCCATACTAGGTAGATGATCCTTTGGTTCAATTGTTTCCAATTCTCACTGCAACAACCTCTTTTGCATGGGTATAGTAGCAACAAAATCCCACATAGAGATATTCACATTTGTCTTCTTCATTTTCTCTACCACACTAAATTGCATAGTAGGTGTCTTGGTAGAAGCTTTGGGAGCTACAATTGTATGAGGTTGAGATGGAATAACTTGAGGATCACTTGTATCTTTTTTGCCATGATTTTTCCTTTGCTACTGAAAGGCACTTGATTGATTATTTGTTGCTTGCTCATGAGATATTGCATTTGAATTTGAGGCCTACTTGGGAGGAGGGATAGCATCTTCCATAGCTCTTCTTTTGCTTCTAGTGTTATGAGCAATGGAATCCTAGTTAACATTACAATGCTTCTCCATGTGATGATTCATAAAAGAGTAATGACCTTGTCTTTGCATACCTGAGGCATCTTTAAATTGGTCCTCCTTGTATGATGGTTGTATTGCAAGCTCTTGGATGGTCAAAGCCAAATAAGATTCAGCCTTTTGACACATGCAATGGGCATAGGAATAATTGTAGGAGGGAGAGAAATCTTGATCTTGGGCCATATTGTTTTGAGGGACTATGGCCCTACTTTGATTTACATTTGAGGTTGAAGCATGGCCATCCTACCTACTCTGATCAAAAGAATTGTTCCAATGATTAGGATTTGGATGTCTACCACTGCTTGGAGTTTGATATTGCAATTGATGAGGCTTACTACCTTGAGCTTGATGTCTTTCTAAAGTCACCACCTTGTTGCTTACTTTCTGCATCGTAGATGAGTTATCCTCCAACTTCTTCCCATAATCTTGCAATCTTTTCTCTAGGTTCTTTTCTCTTTTATCCATGTTCTGCATCAAAGATTGCATCATCTCTTTGATTTCATCTATCCCATTTAAAGATGTGGAAGCTTGAGGGACTGGGACAAGGGATTGTGATGTAAAAGTTGTGGGAAGAGGAGCCATTTGCTGGTTGATGATTTGGAACATTAGGGAAGAAAGGCATAGGAGGCCTTGGAGCTAGCTTACCTATTAGGGTGTTCTCTAATTTTATTGCTATGTCATAAGCATTAGGCAAGGTATCTCCTCCCATAGTTTGGATTGTAGTGGCAATATCATTGTTAAAAGCTCTAAGCTAATGCAAGAAGGCATTACGAGGGGTAGGCTTCACTGAAGTAGGTATTCTATCCCATGTCTTTTGAAATCTATAATTAAAATCAGTCACACATTCATGGGGGGCACTTTTTATAGTAGTCAACTGCTCTAAAAGTGACAAATAGTAACTTTTATCCTCAAAATGTTTGCATAATCCCACTCCTAATCCATCCCAATCTATTATAGAACCATGATCTAAACCTCTATACCATTGTAGTGATTTTCCTTTCAAGGATGAAGCTATGAGCCTAACTACAACATCATCCTCTATAATACCATGGATATTACAGACATTTGCAACCTCTTGAATGTGTTTTGAGGGAGAGATAGAAGTTTCACTAGTAAACTCTAGTATACTTTTGAGGGCAGCTACTAGTATGTCATGTCTTTGGGCTAATAAGAGAGGGCTCCCACCATTAAAGGTGGTAAAAGTATGAGCTCTAGGCAATTCCATATAGACAAGTTATCTATTGATATGTATTGATGGTAGTCTAGGTTGAGATCTAATAGTAGGAGGAGTAGAGATAGATCTTGTAGGTGTATTTGTTACTATTGCACTTCTAACTAGTGATAAAGATATTCTAGTCTTCCTTCTTCTAGGGTTTGAAAATGAAAGCTCTTGATACTAAAACTTACCTTTAGAAGATGCCCTTGTTTCACCTCCAAGCATGAATCACTGCAACTTTGGTCTAGAACCAAACAGGTATTTGAAGCTCAGAGTCGATAAGTACTTTAAAGAATGAGCCTCTCGAAGGTTTAAACACTGAAGCCAGTACTATCTCCTTGGTATTGATCTTGAAATATTTCCTTTGACACCAATAGACTTGAATTTTTTGAAAAAGTTGTCCCACCGGGCATGCCAAAAATTGTTGTCACTGAGGTTTGCACCCTTGTCCAAAGTTGCTACCTAAGGACAACCTTGTGAAACATGGAAACAATGTCCAAGTTGTGGGACTTGAACTATGATGTTGAGTCTCTGGAGAAGGTCGACTTCCTCTTCCTATCAGGGCACACCTAACTATTCTTGGAGAGGAAAAGGGAGAAGGAGAGCATGGAAGTGAATCTACCTAATCTAATCTAAAGAGGTGATGCACCAAAATAGAGTGTTCGGACCAAACTCTGCCCATATATGCACTTTTGAACCAGAATGAAACTAAGGATATACACATTCAAACTTGCTTTAATCTAATAATCACATGCAAATCAGAAGACCAAGATGAATGACACAAGGAAAGAGAGATTTGCTTATATTATCATTCATAGGCCAAGGAGATATAGTCATGAAGATCATAGATCTCTACAAAACACCTGTAAGAGGCAAAGAGTTCTTGCACTTTCATACCAATGGCTGAAAGAGATAAGATAGAAAATCATGTAGTTCAGAGGCACATGCGAATTTACACTGAGAATTTGTAGAGCAGTAATAGAGAAAATAGAGAAAAGGTCTAACCACTTAAAAAAATCACAAAAAATGCCTTTATAGCTCAGGCATAACTGGGATATCCTCTCCCTATAATTACTCCACAACTATTGCATTAAGTCATGTAGAGAACAATCATGGAGAAAATCTAATCTAGATATAGATCTAGATGCAATGCTATCTGATCTCCTATGTCAAATAATGCCTTAAGAGGATGGAAATGACACCATTGATTGTCCTGATCAGGTAGATGGATCAACTATGGGGGTGCTGGAGTGCTCTTCCTTATCTCACATTCATTTTGGGTTGGTTGGAATTTATCATAAGATCGGATGCGTGTAAAACCTCATTTTCTTATCATTTTTGGTGCATGAATCAGCAAAGTCAACGAGTCAACTAAACTCTACATCCAAAATGGGCTACGTGGGTCAATAACCTCCTTTTATCTTGCCAGCTCATAGGAGTCTTACATGGTTGACCATCTCTTTTTGTTACTAACTGTGCCACCTTGCAACATTGAGCATGACATTCACATTAACTGCCGACCGCTAATAGTTACTGCCTCCATCAGACCCACTGGGACACATGTCACTAAGGTGCTATGTCACTATGCATATCCTCCAAACAATTTTCCATAGAAAGACAGTGCCAACCACTGATCCAGATTGATTTGATGATCATGAAGACTCACAGTATTACTACACTCTGCCCTTAAAACTTTTGGGCCCATGAACCAACTCAACACACCTGACATCCAACTTGGCCCAAATTGGTATCATCCCTATAGTTTCATAACACTCAACCCCACCCTGCTACATTTCATTAAGGTGCTATGTCACTATGGGTAATATTCTCGCAGCTTTCCATAGCGAGATAACACCTATCGTTGATTTCCTTAGATCTATGGTGATCAACAAAATTGTACAATTGCACACTAAGTTGGCTGAATGGACCAATGAAATATCACCACCATACTATGACCCACCTGACAACTTCCATTGAGGATGAGCTATAAAATTTCTTTGGAGAAGGGTGGGCCCATTACATCATCTGTGCCACACATCACTGAGGCGCTATGTCACTATGGATGACATCCTCATAGCTTCCCATAGTGAGATAGTGCCCACCGTTGATCCAAATTGATCTGACGGTGAGCAAGATGGATCTGTCCTATCGATATGCCAACCAATAGAAACTAGCCACGTGCCAACTTGTCTAAAAAATCTTCATTATTGATACCCGATGGGGTATACTTGGGACCCACCTTCCTTCTGATGTCATCGCAATATCACTTTCCATCTAGGCACTATGTCGCTAATGACAAGGAACATAGATTTTTTGATAGTGCCATAGTGCCTGCCATGGATCTAGCAAAATTTGGCACTGGAGAAAAAATAAGGAAAGGGAGGACCCACCTGACACGCAGTCAAAAAGTGTTATGTCACTATGGTAAAAAACTGTGCAACTTCCCATAGCGAGATAACACCAACCATAGATATCTTTTGATCTGTCAATGGGGGACTTGCGGGTTTGCAGAAATATACCTAGGAAATAAGGAATATGATAAGGTTCAATCATTAATTTTTTTTGATATTCCTAGGGATGTTTAAAATAACATTAAACTAGGAACTAACCATTGGGCGAGCAATATTTAAAATTCAAATATTTGGCGGGGGGTACAATATGTAACAGGTTAAAGTATTGTTCTTCTCAATCTATTCAATTTCCTCATTCATTGCCTAAATCCAATATTGATTGTCTAGAGCATCTTTTACTAATTTGGGCTCAAATTCACAAAGTAAACATGTATCATCTTTGAGTCTTTTCCTTTTCATAACACTTGATTTAATACCACTAATTATTTGTTCATGTTTGTGATGTATTGTTACCATTTTTTCTAGCATAGGTGGTTTCATTTTTTATTCTTCATCAGGTTCATCTTGAAAGATAATTTGAGACTCATTAACTCTTTCTTGTTCAGGTCCTAGTCCAATTTTTACATGCTCTGTATTCTCTCTCTAATGGTCAACATTTTCTTTCTGTGACTCAACATCTTTAGTCTATTGCTTGGAACCCACTATGTATTGCTTGATAATTTGTTGTTGTACTACATCATTTCCTATCTAATGGGAAATTAAAACTTGATTTTCTTGTTCATTTTTAGTTCTATGAGCATCATCATCCACATAGATGAATGCATTATAATCTCTAGGTTCTTCATTGCATGTAATGTAACTTCTTTCTACAAACTCATCAACTTTAACATTTATACTTTCCACAATTTTGTTAGTGTTAGAGTTTAGACACTTGTAAGCTTTACTCTTGGTGTAATATACTAAAAATATACCTTCATCACTCTTTCCATCAAGTTTTTCATTCCTATTATCTTTAAGTATATAGAATTTTTTTCCAAATATTTTGAAATATTTCAAATTTGGCACATATCCATACCATAGTTCAAAAGGTGTATCATTTGTACCTTTCTTGACTTGTACTCTATTTAGCGTATAGACAATAATACTAAAAACTTCTCTCCAATAATTTTTTGATACACTCTTCTCCATCATCAATGTTCTTGCATAGTCCATTACTGATCTATTTCTTCTTTTATCTATCCCATTTTGAGGAGGGGTCCTTTGCACTAAATTTTTTCATTTGATTCCTCTATCATTTTATAATGTATTGAGCTCATTGGAAATGAATTCACCACCTCCTATGTTAGATCCCAAGCAATTCAAACTCTTCCTTGTTTCTTTTTCAACTCTGGCTAAATACCACTTAAATAACTGAAAATCATTATGTTTATCTTCAAGGATCATCATAGTCATCATCCTAGAGTAGTCATCAACAAATAGAATGAAATATTTTTCTCCACAATAGCTTTGAATATCAATAGGTCCACATAGGTTAGTATGAACCACTTCTAAAAGATCACTAGAAGTATATGTTTTTCTCTTGAAACTAGACTTGGTCATTTTTTCCAATTGACATTGTTTACACATAGCATTGTTAGGCTCCTGCAATTTTGGAAATCCTCTTACTTTCTTAATTTTACTAATATTCACCAAATTGTCAAAGTTCACATGACATAATCTCTTGTGCCATTACCAAACTATAAGAATTTGGTATAGCTCTGATACCATGTAAGAATTTGTCCTAGGGAAAATTCAGCCAAGATCAAGGAACTCAAACACAAGAAAAATAGTAGATCAACAAGGTATGATCAAAATAACAATATCCACAATTAATTTATTGCTATTCAATTCAATGTTCAATGTGAAAGTACACTAGGAGTGCTTGTATATAAAGGCCTTTAAGATGCATCTAGAATGCATAGGAATCAACAACATGATAAGTCATACAATCAAGCACATGTCCACCTGATGTGGATTATCCTCCATTAAGCACAAGAGTAAGTGTGATGATGAGAGGATAAGCCTACAAAGGTGTAGCATGCAAAATAATGTTGTAGACACCATGTGCTAAATTAGAGTTGTTTACTTCTATGTTGTCAACATGACAACTCATAAAAGTATGCAAAATCCTAAGTGTTTGACCAAATAAATAATAAAATAATACAATATAATAAAATAATGCATTAACCTAAGTAAAATTAAGTGTAAATAGTAAATAATTATTTACACCAATGCAAACATCTTGTTGTGCAAACAAACATGTCTCATTAGATAAATATACATAAAATAAGTTACTTCTTGTCTAATCACCACTTTCAATTAGATTGCTATCAACATTATATATCTTGGCCTTCCTACAATGAAATTCAACTTTTCAACCTAATTTGTTTAGCTATAAAACACTCAACAAATTATAGTTAAGTCCTTGAACTCAGTAAACATTGTCATATTTTATCTTGTTAGTCATTTGAATAGTACCTTTACCTTTTACAACACAAGAGATATAATTACTAAATTTAATACATCCACCTTTTTATGGACCAATATCCTCATATTTATCTCTATGACTAGTCATATGATTAGAACAACAACTCTCAATTACCCATCTGTTACTTTTGTTTAGACATGAGATTAATACATTTTTCTCATCTTCATCATAATATTCTTTTGTAGAAACATATAAAACTTCATCATCATTGCTTTTAGATTCATTGTCAGTTTCTTCTTCAACAATATAACAAGATTTCTTCCTTTTTCATCTTTGTTTCTCTTGCAGTCTTGATAATCTCTTCTTCCTTTGTATTTTCTTTCCTTCATTTCATCCTTATCCTCTCTATCAAGACACCTAACAATGATATGACCAACTTTGTTGTATGAAAAAAAAAATAGTAGGTAGCTTTCCTTTGTATTTACCTCTTCTTCTTCTAAATGCTTTTTCAATAAGGCCTTCAATTTCATCAAGGTCATCATCAGAACTGTCATTGTCAATCTTCACATGTTTTTCTTTCTTTTTGCTAAGAACAAGTTGTGACTAAAGGTATATTCAATAGTAGTATGTGTATAGTTATCAAAATTAGACATCTCAAAAGTAGTAAGTCTACCAATTACACCTTCCAAAATCAAAGTGTTACCTAGAGTACATCTGAGTTCTCGAATTGTAGACACTCTAATGACATATATAGGAACTAGAGTCCTTAATACCTTGCTTATTACTATTTCATCTTTAATTTCTCCATTTGCACCACAAATAGCATTAACAACCTTTTTTCACTCTTGTGTTGAAAGCAAATTGATACAATTATGATAAATGTATTTCAATCATTGTTTTTTCACTGATGTCAAAGCTACCATTTTCTGGTAAAATAACTACTTATATGTTTTAAGTAATATCATTTGTTTGATTTATGAAGAAGATTTGATAAAATGATGTAAACATAGCACCTAGAGGAAAGGTTGAGTTATGATATGAAAAGGAGTACAAGAATCATTTAAGATAGTGATATCATAGTGCGTTGATAATCTACTTAGTATTACAAAGGTTTGTTACACTAAGTGAGTTTAGATGAACAAGTTAAACAAAGTTTGTTTGCCAAGCTTGACCAAGTGGAAAGTAGATGCTGAGAAAAGTTAGTGCAAGCCAAGTATAAAATCAGTTGGAGCTGAGGAAAAGTCTATTTTAGTATAAGTTGAGTTAAACAATTGATGACAAGTAATGTTTAGTTGGTGCCAAGCACTAGTAAAAATTAGTTAGTGCCGAGTGTTTTTATAGTGGATTCCAAGAAAAAAAAATGTGCTAAGCATTAGAAGCTAGTTAATGTTGAGTGTCAGCATTAATAGAAAGACTTTGAATTTGATGTTCTGGTCATGTTTTTACCTTATGTTTTCTTGATCATGTTTTGTTGAGAATGTTACTGATTTTTATGTGTAAATTAGGGGTTTTTTTTTCCTAAATTAATTAACCCTTAGAAAAATCCTAATTAAATAGAATTTGTGGCCTAGGAAAGCCCTTTAGGTATTATGTTTCACCTTTTAATTCAAGTGAGATGAATCACTTTTGAAATAAGTATACTTTTTAGGACTTTTTGAAGAATTTTCATTTTTGCTTCATTATTCCCCAAAAGGTTCCTCACCATCAAATCTTTTTAAGATCTATAGTAGTCATCTTGTCGCTCTAAAAATGTGTTCATTTTAATTTTTTGTGACATAGTGGCCAAGTAGGTATTACAACTGGGATCATGTCCTTAGATCTTTCAAGATCAATAGTGGTCACTATGTCACCATTGGGAATTGTAAGATTTTTACTGGTCATGGCATGACAACCTCCCACAAAAGAGAAAAATGATGAGGCAAGAAGTAAATATGACATTGTAAACTTTTTCTGTCATTAATAAGCCTTGTCATCATTATGGAATGTTAGATGTGTTAGGTGCAATAAAGAGTGAACCATGAAATGAATGTGTGTTACTTCATGATGCCAAATTTATTCAACAAATATGGTGGTCGCTATGTTGCCACTAGAAATTATAAGAACCTCACTGGTTGTGACATAACAACCTCCCATGAAAGGAAAACACAATGGAACCTATTTTCAAAAGAAAACTCCAAAAAGGGTTAACTATTATAAATGACCATGTCATCATGTCAAGTTAGTCTGATGTCACATACCACTAGGATTCACACTTAGAAGAGGATTTGTGTTGACTGACACTGCTAGATCTCTCCTAGACCAATGTACCATGTCGCTATAAGAACTAGCTCAACCTTTAGTGCATGTCACATGGCAACCAAAGGAAAAATAGAAGGACCAACACACTTTCAATAAAACACACATAAAATGTAAATTGTTAGATCAAAGATGCATCAACGATGGTCACTATGTCACATGAAAAAGTTGCTCGACATTTATGCATACTGACATAGTAAGAGTGGTCCCATGTCCACGAGTGCTAATAGGTCCAAAATAATTTGCCAACAGTAGATGGAAAAGCTTATATGGAGAAACTTGATTGGGATGACTACCAACCTAGAAAATTTGAAGTGGATCATTCACAATTTTATTCCTAGATTGTAAGATTTTTTAAAATTGATGGTGTGTTTTCAAAATTAGAAGGTGTTGCCACCTTTTTTCTCCATACAATTCATTTATGAAAGTTGAAAGCTCCTCATGTGAACTAGAACCAGAGATATATTGCAAGGTTTTGCCATTTTCCCTCTATGTAAACAAATTTTAGAATTTCAAAGAGCTAAGAGCAATTGAAGAATTGTTCCTTGTGTGATTAAAGTGTGAAAGAATTTTAAGTATCCATAGTGTGTTGCACAACTGTAATGAAAGAGTAACAAAAAACTAAGTAAGTTTTTGAATCCATTAGATAGTAAAGAATTCTAGTATTTTGCATCACTAGTGAACATGCATCCAAAGAAAGTTCTCAAGAAAGCTAGATTATGCAAGTAGAAATATACATGATGACTTTCTTGAACTATTACTCGAGTCTATGAACGAGTCTTCCCAGATGAAAAAATTAATTTCTATGAATCCTAGGCTCAAGATTGTGGATGGCCTATATGATAGAGGGAATTGGATTAGGGATCCTACTACTACTAAAATAGGGCTCCATCTTTTTAAGAAGTGGTTTTCATAAAGAAAATTATTTTCTCCCCATGGAAACATTTGGAACTTTGATTTGAGAAAATTAATGGTCCCTAGTGTTTTTATTGATTCTGACCTACTCATGTCCATTGCCCAAAATTATGACCCAATAGCTAGGATAGTGAGAAGAATAGATGGGGAATGCATGGTAAGAATAAATGCTAAAGAAATTCAAGAAGTTTTTGGTTTATGACCATTTTCAGATTATCATGTAACAATTGACCTACTAGGACTAGAGAAAGAATACTTGTCTAAGAGGATAAGATCAAGTAGGGTGCATTGAGGGCACACTTGTGCTGAATTGGAAATTTTCCATTGGTCACGTCATCTAATAAAGAGCCCTTTAAAAAGGAATTTTTCACTTCTAGGGCCATAGAAATATATATGATGCTGTGTAGAGGTTTTGGTGAAGATGAGAAAAATTTTATACTAAGAAAATTTATGTATATGTTGACTCAAATCTCTTCTTTTGGTGTCAATATTATTTTTGATTTTGCATCTCTTATTGTAGAAGAGATCCACATAGAATTGGTTGGAATTGCAAAGGGCTAGGTGGGAAAGACTTTTGTCCATTATTCACTATAAATGCACATGTTCCTTTTTAAAGGGGTTACATATTTTGAAAAGGACATGGTCCTAGACCAAAAATATGAAGAAGAGGGTCTGCCAATCTAGTTGTGGACTGTAGACATGACCTAGGATATAGAGGATGCTAGTTTTGTCAGGTTTGATAGGTATTTTGTCTCTAGATTGAGAAGCCTCTTGTAAGGGACAATCCCAGAGTCCCAAAGGCATTGATAGATTTTATTAGACCTATGGATAATCCTTTTGATTTGAAAGTGTCCCATAATTGGGTAGATATAATACCATACCCTATGTTGGGACTCAAAGTTGAAGCCCCGATTTTGAGTACCATTGAAACAATTAAGCTCTACCAACACTTTTTGATGCCTATGTACCTGACTATAATTTTGAAGCCTAAGAGGTGTTTAATGTTTCAAGAACCTTGCATTTAGTACGTTTGAACCATTCCCTAAAGTCCCATTTTGAGAAACATCCAGCTCTACATTTTTGCCCAACTGTCAAACAGTGACATGAGGCTGTGTTTGTAATTGAATATATCACACCCAATAATGTTTCATGTCTTCTTTCTTTGGGAGTAGTGTCCATACCGGAGAACCTATATTTTATATTTTTAGTCATTTTGAATCTATTTGGCTAGGTTTTCAATCACTCAAAGTTGGTCATTTATTGTTCACACTGATGTGAATTGTTCTCAATTTTGGGAAGCCCTACCTGACTTCTTATAACTTTGACCCAGTTGACCAAAATGAGAAAATTCCTATTTCTTTTCATTCTAGAGGTCAGAGATATGATATGTTCAAATTTTGATTTTATGAAGAATCTATTTGATTAGTTTTCAAATGTGATTCCAAATGCAATTTGTAACTTTTTACCGGTGTCAAGAAGTGTAGATTGGTCAGTACACCTGTTCCTGATGTCATATCTCAAAATTTTTGATAGGTGAGATCAAATGGACTATATCAATGTGTTCTATTCTAAAAATACTTTAAGTTTTCCAATTTTTAAATCTTGACAAATCCATCTGCACATTTTCCTAGTTCAATTCCATTTGCTAAAAATATTTTTTTTGTCAGTGTTTCTAGTCTACAAATTCTGAGTAGTCCACTTTGATTGCTTTCCATTTGCATCATGTTATTTGTCATGAGACTTAATCATAGATTTATGTTTTCCTCATAAAAATGAACCAACATCCTAGTTTTGATTTTCATAAATGTCAGTTTACCCTATTTTGGAAGTCAAATTCGAAAGCATTTTATGGTTTTTTGACTTGTTTTCTTGCAGGCAATTTTTTGAGGGAAACTTCAACAATCAATATCTTTTCACTACAAATTTTTTATAATATGAGATTTGATAGGATAGGAGTATGTAGAATAGAGAATCAGTGTGTCAGATTTTAGGGCCTAGTTAAGCGCTTTTATCAAATTTTAAGGCCAGTCAAAGGACCTCTTGGCACTAAGTTGACAAGTTACAAAAAGATGTAAACAAAGTTGCAAATTTGTTTCCAATGCTCGAATTTGTCTCGAATCACTCTTAGATGATGAATGGATGAATTTAAATGATCAAGTGTTTGAAAATGAACATTTTTTTAGCCAGACCCACTTTGGGGCCTAGCTAAATTCATCATATTTGTGACAACCTTTAACGATTTAAGTGGTTTTGAAAGGAGTGACCATAATGATTCTAATTATTATAAACCTTCAATATATGGATATTGTTTTATGACCAAAGGGACACCATGAAAGTCTACATTCTAGAAGTTATGTGAGCTGGGAGAGTTTTCAAGTTCAAGCACTGTTTTGAATTGGGTGTATGGGTTGCTTTTGAATTAGAAATACCAAAGTTACATACAAATTTTGGGGGCCTACTGAAAATGAAGATGTTGGAAAGTATAACATACTACATAAGATTTTTCCTATAAAAATTGAAAGAGAAATAGTTAGATATGCTTAGATGAGAGGGATCAATGTATTATCAAAAATTGATGTTCCTAGACATGTTGTTACTTGGGATATTGGTTATCCATAATTATGGCTTTCTTCTCATTGTCAAGAATTGTTTGAGATGGATGATCCTCAACACTTGGAGAAATGTAGCTACCATTATTCTTCTCACCTTTAAGTGGAAATTGATAAATTATAGAAGTGACAACCTTAGTAGTTTGATTATTTCTTAGTTCTCAACTTGGAAGGGAAAGTTGAAATTCTTGAGTTTCTATTACTAATGATTGATGCTCACACTTTGAAATTTTTGGATACTTTTCATACATTTGTTTGGCTATATAAGATGAGTGATGAAAGAATTGACGAGTATATTGAAGGGAAATATGGGAAGCCGTGTCTGAGTCAGGTGTGGCATGATACTTCTATCCCATTTGGAGACACTCTCCAACATTTTGAGTTTTGGTTGGGACATCATAACTTGTGGGAAGAAGGGAGGCATCTTGTGGTAGTAATCCACATCAAGGAGAGCAACCTATAGCATAAAAAACAAGGGAGGCATTAAAATTTGCAAATATAGAAGAGCCAACTGTATGCACAATAGTAGAACATGCATAAAGAGGAACCCACACAAGAGTCCAAGGTGGCAATGGAGGAAGTACATGTCAAATGAAGGGAGGTGTGTTGAGGGGAGAAGCTTTTAAGCCGCAAGAAGTAGATTGGTTCACTTTAAAGGGGAAGGAGGATAGTGGCAAAAGTCAAAGTGAGATGACATGGAGAAGAGTCTGTAGCATGTGAGGTAGTCCATGACAATGGAAATTGTGTGAGAAACAAGGAGGTGTCTCAGTTTGGAGTAGTTGTTAGTGATAGGAGGCACATTGACCACTCAAAGAAGCTGCTAGAAGAAGTAAAATGAGTCCACAGCGCAAGCAGAAGTCATTCAAAGAGGCAAGCATTACAACAGAGGCAAGACTCTTGACAAGAATCCCACGTCAAACCTTTTTAAGATGCTTCTAAAATATAGACTAGAAGAAAAATATGCAAAAAATCAAAGACTTTTGAATAAGGCAGTCCATTCCAAAAGCACACATGCATTCAAAAAGGAGGAGGCACTAAGATAGAGCATAATTGAGATATAGTAATGGGAGAAATATGCCATGAAATGGAGGAGTCAAAATTCTTGTTAAACCTATTAGTCCTACAATGAGTGGGTGGGCATTCCCTTCAATCTTTAAATACCATTCAACACAATATGTCATATGTCTTAAAGACATGGCCTTTTTGAAAGGCCACGGGCTCATGTGGTGGGACCCATGGATGAATGACTAGCTAGCACAAAAACTAAGATAAATTTTGAACGAGCACACAAATAAAGGAGAGTCACTAGAAAATGTTGCTAGAATTTGGTGGTCACTATGTCACCACTAAAAAATAGGAGGATTTTTGACAAGCGACATGGCGACCTACTAGAAAACTTGAAAATCAATGAGATTGTGTGGCCCACTTGGTAGGATGACTCAGTGATGATGCAAACCTAGAGAGCAAACCACATAGTGACACATGGTAGGAGCTGGACCAAGTACAATGACCAATAGGTAGTGATATGGCAGTTCAAATTTCAAAATGCACAGGATGGTGATACGTGGAGAATTTGATGGTGGTTGCCATGTCACCAAAGGAAAGTTGCTCGACCATTAAGCAAGTGACATGTCAACCCAATCAGCAAGTGATAAGTGGTTTCCAGTGGTAGGTGAGTGTGTAGGGTTCAAAAAATTAGGTGATGCCATGTGGTAGCTTGGGAAAACTAGGTTTTACCTGATTTGCATTGGTAGGGCCAATTTTTAAAATAATAAAAATATGATTTTACATAATTTTTTCAAAAAGGAACACATACAAGCCTTTTAAAATTTTAAGGGTTATATTCTGAAGTGTAAACCTTTGGGTATTTTAAATTTTTAAAAAAGTGAAGTTGCAAACTAGAGCCATAATAGGGGGCTACTTTTTTCAAACTAAGATTTAGAGGGTTTTTGATATGCCAATATACAAAATTATATATCATCAAAATGAGGAGAAGACAAACTTTATGATTATGGAGTTTACTTTCCCACAGGAAGTCACTGGTTCAAGTTATAGGCAAAAATGTAAATTTTTGGCCTTCTCAGTGAAATTGATGAAAGTTGAAAACATAGTTATAGGCTTGGTAAAACATGGTAAAAATGTACTTAGGTTCAAATTTGGTTACCTTAAAATAAGTTTAAACCTAGATATTACCAACATTTCATGATGCAGCTCAGATATTTTGGCAAATATAATGGTTTTCATCATTGAATAGGAGATTTTTCAAGTTAGTTATAGAACATTGATGAAAACTAAATTAGATCAAATGGGTAGAAAGATGAAAGAGTTTTTGCAACTACAAAGGATGGAATTTCAAGTGGACACATGTTGTCTTTAGATCAAACCTAGGAATTCTCTCCTTCTATATCTTTTCTTCTCTCATCCATTTGAAGGGTTCTAGTTTTTCACTATGAAATCAGCTGGTTCTAGTTCCTGATATTTTTTCATTACTATGATACCATTTTCCCTCAATATATTTTTTCTTGTATGGTAGTAGTAAAGATAATAGTGATCTATTAGTTGTTTTTATGTTTTGATTTCATGCATTTGAATGTATTGTTTTCAAAGAAATGATTACAAGTAAGCAAGAATTTCTTTAGTTTCATTCTAATTCTCATCTCCTATCTCAGTAATCAGCAGTCTTATGTGGTCTAGGAATAAAGAATTGAGACTCATTTGCATCCCTTTATGGTTGTATGTTAGATATGTTTTTCTATTGGAACAAAGGGCCAAGTAGATGCTTGATGTGTTTGATAGGATTACCAGTTATTTTGAGAAGGATACTTCATAAGAATGAGGTCTTTATGAACACTGATGTTTGATTCACAAAGTGGTAGGATAGATTAGATATCTAAATATATGAGTATGTCTCAGGTATCCATATGTATGTATTTTATTCGTAGAATTGCCCAATAGATAAGGCACTGATTAGTTATAGGAGCAATTATTTCTTACTGCTACATATTTGGACTTTTGTAGAACTCAACATCATTAATCAAATGTATTTCCCTTTCATGTTGAAGAGCTAAAAAGGATGCCCTCACTCAACTTGTGAATTTCATAGATTTTCATTTAGCTATTGTAGACCTATGTTATTGCATGAGTCAATAGGATATTAAGGGTTTTATCTACTTTGTTAGATTTTAGTAGTGGTACCATATTAATTGAATCTAAGGTCCACCCACCTAGGTTTTGTAGAGCCTAAAGTAGAAGAAGGATCTAGCCTTATAGTTGGCTAGGTGTCTAAAATGATATGTTGAAGATGGAGTTAACTACCCCTAGATGTATCTTGTTCTCATCGAGGTAATTTGAAATTGTGTTTGTTTCAAAAAATCAACAAAATGGTGACTTTGTTGGGGAGATAAGATGGAAATACACCTTGTTAAAAGGACATGAACCTCTAGTATGAATTGAATATCTCAGTCCTATTTTTAGTATGGTTTTGACCATATGAGTCACCAACAAAATGGTGAATTTTTTGGGGAGTCTATGAAGAAATTCATTATTTAAAGTACTAGAATCTCTAGTTTAAATAACATTTTTAGAATCTATGTTGTAGACAAACCTTGAGAATTTGAAAAGGATTCAATATAGTAGGAATAATTTTCTATAGCAATAGGTTTATGAGGTGTTTTCCATTTCTCTGCTAAAGATTCATGTCTCCCAATTGTGCCTTATTCTTGATAGTAGTTGTTTTGAAAGGGTTACAATGACTGTTACATTGATGTCATTTAAAAGTTTTGATAAGTTACTATCAAAATTCAGAGTTAATGTCATGTTCTTTCACTTTGTCAAGAGTGTGAAATTCTAATGTTGTTGTATAGAAATTCTGGACTAGGTTTTTATGATCTGCAAGTTTGGTAAATCTTTTCTCACTAAATGAGTGGCAACTCAATGTCATATATCTATCCCAGTGCATTGTGAATGTGAAGGTATTTTGATAGAAACAATAGTTGGAATGCAGATTTGAAGAATGTTTCTCAAGTTCTTGATAGTAAGTGAAAGAGTTATGCGAGATGCTATTTAAAAGTTACTAATTCCAGATGAGATCTGAATATGTTGTTATTTGTAGCATTGAAGTAGTTTGCAAGCATTAACATTAAAATATATTTTCCCACTTTCATGTCATTTCATTTTCATGAAAGTAAGCTTTACAAAGGATTCTTTGTCAAATAGTATTTTCATCATTAAATAGGAGAATGGTTAATACATCTCAACATACTTTATGAGAGATAGATTCGACAAGTGTTTTCATATTTTGAAGTATATTCAAAGTTTGAATTGGTAGAAAGAATTTCAGATCTACTGCAAGTAATGAAATCTTAACATTGGTGAATGAGTTTTAAATTTGTTAGAAATGTCAAATTTCCCTTCACCTGGTATGCAGTCCATGGATAAGAGTTATAGATCTATTTCCACCAAAAGATACATGTTGTTAAATTTCAATGGCATTCATAGTTTCCTGAATACCAAGCCCTATGATCTTAGAAAGTATTTACCTATGTTTAGTGAGAAACATGAAAATTCAACTAGTCATCATGTTCAAGTTTTTAGTGACTTAATGGGTGACTATGATATTGCTCATGAAGACATGCATATGAAATTGTTTTTTCAAACTTAAGAAGTTGATGCTAGGGATTGGTTTTCCTTTCAATTGGCATCTTCTATTTCATCTTGAGATGAATTTCTTTCAGCCTTTATGAAGCAGTTTGGGGAAAGAGTAAGCATCTCTGATTATTTTGATAAGTTCTTGAAGATTCAAATCAGGAGTAATGAATTAGTTCCTAAATTCAATATCAAATTTGCAAAGGTTTTAAATGAAATCCCTGAAAAGTATAAGCTAGATGATCAAGTGTGTTTATTGGTTTATCTTGAAACATTTTACAAAAATATGAGTTATCTATTGAGAGATAAAGAACCTAAGGCTTTGCATCAGGCATTCATGACAACAATAGAGATTGAAAAAAATATGACATATGGCTTAACCCAAAGTCACTTCTCTAGGATTGTTTTTTGGCAAGATGAGGTGCAAAGGAAAAATCAATGTCAAGAGGAGTGTTTAATTTCAAATCAGCAAATAGGTACCTCTACTATTGTAAATAATCTAATTTAAAATTAAGAAGTAAAAATATGTGAACATGAAGTCTCTTTGTTGCAAAAAGGAGCTAAATCTGTTCTTGTTGAATATAGTACACATGTTTGTGATATCACAATAGAAGATGACATAGTTAGTCCACTTGATGAGTTATACATACAAGATGTAAATTCATTCATTCCTTCTCCTATTGATGATATTCTTTGTGTTGAAAACATAACTGATCATGAAGTTGAAAGATGTTAATCTCAATATGAGGATGAAGAAGTTGGAAGTGATGTTTCAAGTGATGAAAGTGAATTTTTTGATCCAATGTATTATGAAGAAGCATCATGTGAAGAAAATGATGAGAGTTTTTCCATGAGTCAAGAAGAGGACAGTGCTAGTACATGTTTTTCTTCATGTGAATCAGATGCAAATTGGGAAGAAGAAAATAATGATGGAAGTAAGTACTCTTATGCTAGTAAGAGTTATTTTTCTAAATCTGAAAGTGAAGTTCTATTTCAGAGCTATACAAGTCAGCTTGAGGTTGAAAGTTGTGAAGAAGACTTGCCTACACAATATGAAGACAAAGAGATTATTTATAAGGACAGACTACCTAATTATGTAGATGAATTTCTTGAAGATGCATGCAATATTAACCAGCAATATGCAAAAGATTCTAAGATTAATGCATCAACACCTTGTTTTTGTTTTAAAACTATTGAACAAAAAAAGTTCAATACCAAATTTATAATACTCACATAACCTAAGGATTAGCCAATTCCTATTAACAATTACATGTGTAAACCATTCAGACCTAACTTCAACAAAACCAAGGGTGGTTTTCTACTCTTTAGGCTTTGCAAAACCAGGTTGGGTATACCTAGGGATGATTCAAGACTGGAAGATATTGTATGAGAATTATTTTAGTTTCATTCTATTTCTCATCTCAAATTCTCAAATACATGCATGATTCTGACATTTTGAACAAACACATCCCATATAACAGATTTGTTCAAATTTCTTCTATAGATTTACAAGTGTTCCCAGCAACAGTGGATAACAAAGGCTAAACCATTCCATGCAAACAAGTGCTGACCATCATTTAAAATATTTAAGAAATTTAAATCAAAACTAATTGTGATTTGAGAATTGATGCTTCTTCATAGTATATCTATTCTACATACTGAGTATATTTCTATCAGTGCCTACTCCATTGGGATTTAGAGTCTACTCCAATTTATGGATCTAATCTATTGCATTACAACAAATATTATTAGCATTTCTTACTAAAATTCATTCTTACAGACATCCTTTCTATTACCATGAAAATCCCATCAAATTTATCAAAAGCATTTACTTAATTCATTGAATTAATAGTAGTAATGAATTGATAGACAACCTAAATGAATTGCATTCAATTGAGCAAGCTTTACTCACACAATCTAAAAACAGCCAAGTAACAACTAAGGAGACAAAATTCAATAAAAACTGATATGGGGATAGCTCAAAACTTGTATTAATTTTCTCTAAAAATTATATACAATTGTAGTAAACAAAGAATGACCTTAGAAAGAGACATAAAGATCATTCCATATTGATGTATTCTCAAAAAATATACAAAGAAAATACATTATAAAGTTTTGCTCAAAGACTTGACCAAAAACCTCCTAAGTGTAATACTAAAATGCATTAGAAATCAGACTATTCTCTAGCCCTAGAATCTCACTTATATAATAAGGCATAGAGAACTAACAGGTGTCAAATACAAGAGATATTTACATACACCTATCACAAAAGACAAAATTGTAATTAACAGAAAGATTTGTACATCAAACATTCCTTTTTTTGGTCACTTTCTATTACACCCTTTTGTATTGCTGATTTTCTAATTGGTTGCTATTTTTAATCCTCAATATATGTGGCTACCATACTTGCTAGTGATGTGTTAGGTTCTGATTCAAATAGCTTCATGTCCACTTTGGCATTCTCACTCATATCATCATGCATTACCAAAGTGACAATTACTCTTGATTTTGTGTTTGCTGCATCATCTAATTGATCCATTGTATCTTTAGCATGAGATGGCTTCTCTTCTTCTTTTACGGGTATTGATGGAGGTGGATCAATGATTTTTAGTTCATCTTCATGCATCTCATCATCATCACTTTCAACTTCTTCTAGTTGCTCAGTAGAAGAAATATCCTCCATTCATTTGTCAAAAAGTACATCGTCTATCTAGACAAAATGCAAAATATCCTTTTGTTTCTTGATAACATATTCTACCTCCCTATCAATATCAAAAAATTCTTATTTCAGAGAATCAAAGAATATTTGGGCTTTCAGTATTTCTTTAGTTGTTGTAGCCCACCATGCATGCCCTATTTCATTGATAATTTTATTCACCCTTACACAAAATAAATCATCAAGTTCTTTGGCCCATTTATCTTTGTTTCTCAAATTATTTCTCCTATCTAGGGCATGAGGAAACAAACTAAACTTTTGGCTCTTATACTTGTTCAAGTAGCCAACTATTATTCTTTGCAGATGAATTCACTTATTATCAAAATTAGATAGATCAGAAACAATATCAAAAGTTTTTTTAATTTGATCATATGAGGTTTTTATGATAGAATAAGATAAAAATGTTATTTCTTTCCTCCTTCTTACCCAGTTATTCACAATAGGCTTCAAAGCCTCATCACTTTCTTTTAGTTCATCCTAGATACTTATCACCCTAGCCAACTGATCATAAACTAGTGGCCATTCAATTTTCTCCCCCAAATATGTGAGAGCATTTCTTAATTTATCTTCGTATTTTACATTCAACTCCATAATTAAGGCCCATAGCTTACTCTTTTCTTCTTCAAAGCCTTCAGCAGTGTAATATTATGGCCTCTATAGGGTATCTGGCATCTCTATGAGAGGAATGGATTTAAAAGGCTCCACTAGAGGGTGAGGATATTTTATTCTAGGTCTTATAGACGTACCCATTAATTTATTCTCAAGTTCAATCCTCTTTTGAACCTCCTTATTATAGGCCTTTAGAATTGCTTCATATTTACTTTGTAATTCAAACATGGCATATTCTTCCTTCTTAGCAGTGGCCAAAACAAATTGGGATGAATCTACATTCCAACGTGTAGCCTACACATGAGAGGTATCAACCACTCTCCTCACAATGATGTTTCCTATTAGTCTTGATTCATTTGGCTATGATGAAAAAACCCTAGATCTCCTTCTTAGTGACCACATAACTGTGGTAGCTTGATCTTTACTGAATGAAGTCCCTACAAAATCCTTTTTACTGGGGTCTTTTAATTCCAATTTATTTGAAATAGAATTAAAAATCAATGCATCTACAATATTCAAATTGGGTAACAATAATATATTGGAATCCTTTACCATTTGCCTCCCTTCTTCAGGGGTTATGTTTTGGAACTCTTGAATCATTTGTTACTTTATCTAATTTTGTAGGGCTGCCTCGTCTAGTTCATAATGCTCTATCCTCAACTTATTGCATCTTTCTTCAAATTTATTCATGTTGGCTCTCCATGAAAATTGGCAGAAAGCCCTAGATTTAACAAAATTATCATCTGATAAGAATTGTTGAATTGCTTGTTCCAGTATAGGGTCCAATTCCCTTCCTCTATAATTTGTAACTATTATTTCAAAACTTGGTACTAGAGGCTCCTTGGGGTCTCCTTCATTTATTTCTGATTATGTAACAAAAATTCCCCCTTTTGATCCCAACTATTCAATTTTCTCTTCACTGAGCTCTTCCTCTTCAATTCTAAAAAGGGGTTTGTGAGGGTGAGTATTCCTCAACATGAGGATCCTCTTCCCTTATTATCTTTCTCCTTTTTAGGGAGGGTTCTAAAGGCTTCTCTTCCATGACATCACTGTGGACTCAACTATTTTCTTGCCTTTGTCCACAGTGGTCCTTTTATTTTGAATAACAATATACCCTAGCCTTTTCTGGACAGTTAATTCACCTACCCCTATATTGGGAGTAAAACCCAATCTTCTCATTACTTCCCTAGCCTTATCCAGGTAGAATCTAATAAAAAATTTCTTCTTTTCACTCATTGCCTCCATTATTTGAGGAAAATTATTCATAAGTTTATTTATCTTATCTATATTTATAATTGCATTGTCTAAAGGACAATAATTTTCATCAAAATAATGAATGAAATCCAAAACTTTAGAGAAGACTCTCCATTTTTCCTTTCTAGTCTCCTACTATTGCAATGAATACTCATTCCTTATTATATCTTTTGGAAAATAGAATTCATGCTCAATTTTTCCAAGCTTAATTCTATGCCTAAGAGCCAAATTATAAAATCCCTCAGAATCACAAAAATGAGGGTGAGAAATAGCCATCTTGTAAGGATCCAAAATTTTGTTTAGAGAGAGCCAACCCCCTTTTATGATTACAAAATGATGGGATACTATGCAAGTGGGGAAAATTGACCCTGTTGATCTTTTCAACAAAAATGTTTCCTCTACTCCTCCCAACTACAACAAAAACTCAGCTACTCCTACCTTCAAGGACACTTGGTAAGGTAATACATGAGGACTTCCCTTAAAACCATAAATTCTAAAAATAGTAAAAATAGAGCATGTGATGATATTCCCCCCATTATGTGAAACTTTCAAACCACTAGGGTTATCCATAGGCCTAATGAGACCCATTAATGCCTTGGGGATTCTAGGATTGTCACTGAATAAAAGGCATCTCAGCTTGGAAGTGAAATACCTTTCAAATCTAAAAAAACTAGAATTCTCTACATTCCAAGTCATATCTGCACTCCATAATTGGTTTGGCAGTGGTTCACCATTTTCCTCTCTATTTAATTCCATTTCTTTACCAAAATACATAGCTCTTTTTGAAAAAAACATGTCCATCAACAAAGAATAATGACCAAATTTTTTTTTGACCTTGCCCTTAGTAATCTCAATTAATCCACTATGGAT
Organism: Cupressus sempervirens; assembly: GCA_028749045.1. Taxonomy (NCBI): domain Eukaryota; kingdom Viridiplantae; phylum Streptophyta; class Pinopsida; order Cupressales; family Cupressaceae; genus Cupressus; species Cupressus sempervirens. The sequence goes on from CM053789.1 coordinate 826,542,578, forward strand.
TTCCTCAGCTAAGTAAGAAGAAAAATCAAAAATTATGTTCACACCAAAAGATGAAATCTAAATAACCATATACATGAAATCCATAGGCATAAACTCATCTTCATCTCTCCCAAAAACTCTACAGAGGGTCCTATATATTTCTACATCCTTGATGTTGAAGTATTCCCTTTTGAAAGATTGCTTGGAGGCTATTGTTATTGCTAGCAGGATTCCAATTTTACCTATATGTGCCTTTAGTGCACTTTTCTTAATGGTATCTTTCTTGGATTTGTATTCTTTTTCTAACCCTTCCTAATCAATGGGCACATGGTAATTAGTGAGGGGCCCTAAACCAAAAAATTCCCTAATTTCATATGGGCTGACTGTAATTAGGACTTGGCCATTAGTTCTTCTTACTACCCTAATGGCTTGGTTATAGTTCTTTGGCACAACTTCAAGAAGATCATAGTCCATGAAATAACTAGGAATTACCAGCTTACCTAAATCAAAATTCTAGATATTGGCATGTAGGATAAAAAGGTTCCTCTTTGAAAGCCATTTTTAAAACAAATTTAGACCAGTTTGAGAGATACTGGCATCCCAAACCCAATTACCCTTGTCATACAATCCATTTACTATCTTCAACCTAGGGTTTAATGAAGTAATCTTTTTAACTTGTACAGTTTCAATGGTGGATTTTGGGAGCAGCTCAAGAAAATCATCGTGGATGTTCCTATCCAAATAATTTTCCTAACTAGAAAATACCTTCTTTGGAGGCATTTTTGATTGAAATTTGTAGAACTGAGCCACTACAGAGATTATAATTACTTACTTGATTCTTTTCTTATTTCTTGCTATAAATCTACAATGTCTTTATGAACAATGGAAATTTTCTTCATGGTCTTGTCAAGCTCAATACAACCTACTCAGTAATGGCTACTACTCAAGAAAAGCTTGAAATTTTTGTTTGCATGAGATGGAACTGAGAAAATCTTTTGTATTATACTCTATTTTTCCTATAAACACAAAGCTTTCATTCCTCATAAACGCACAGAGTGGCAGCACCCTCTAGATTCAAATTTACACCGTTGATTTTCAAAAAATTCTACAATCTAGGAGTGTAGGCAAAGATGACTCATGTTCCACTAGACATGTTGGCAATCAACCCAATGAGATTTTACCATGTGTGTAGTTCCTTTATTGTTGGCATTTTAGATTGGACCCACTAATGACTAGGGACATGTGTCACCAAATCATACATCACTATACATAACTTTTGAGCATCTTTCTATAGTGAAGTAGTGACAACCATTGATTCTACTTTGATTATGTGGAGGACATTCGATACATCACTTAAGATAAATATGGTGGGTCCCTCATTTTCTACCTCACTATACATAACCTTCGAGCAACTTATCATAGCAATAGTCATAGATTGGAACTACATGAATTACATAAGATGTGGTGGGTCCCATATTTGTTATGTCACGTAGAGTAAAAAGTGTACATCTATCCATAACAAGATAGCAAGAATCGTTGATCCAAGCTTGATCTGATAATTAGAATCCCTTATATGTTTTATGAATGAGGTGTGGGTCTAGGATACTGATGATGTAACAAAATCCCACACAATTGGCATATAAAACCATATTCTAATCCTAGTCACATTGCCATCTTGCTTGGGTGCCACCATGTGTTCATTTCATGGTAGCTCACTATGTCACTAATGAAAAGATGCATAATTTTTTTGATAGTGAAGTAGCAAGCTTTGGTGTCTTAACAAAACTTGGCAATGAAAAAAATAAAGGCAGGTCAAGTCACAATCACCCTCATTAATGCTTCTGACATAACAATAAAATCATTACTCACCATGCCACTTGGAAATCTTCATGGTCACCAAGAAGTTTGGAGGCCATCATGTCATGTATTTACTAGCTATTCGCTATGTCACTAATGACTAGATGCTTAGTTTTTCCAACAGTGACATAATGAATCATCAGAGAAACCATTATTCTGGTGACTTCTTTTTCCCACCTTCTTGCTTGGTTCCCTTTCCAGCTCTGACAACAATGACAAAGTCTATGCAACTAAACCTTCGGATACAATACAATTTCTAATCACCGCGCCTCCACTTTATAGCTCCATCCTTTAATTTTGTGGTATTTTCTATCTCGCTATACATAAAAAGTGTGCAATTCACCATAGCAAGGTAGTGATTTGCATAGATCTTACTAGAATTAGACAATGAGAAACATAAGAGACAAAGGCCACTTGGGGGCATGTAAAATTTGAACTAAATACAAAATATTCGCAAAATTTTAAAAAGATTTTGTACCTAAAATTTTTAAAAGGAATGAGACATAGGGTTTAACAAATATTTTCAATGGCTAAGAAATTTGGAGGACCAAAGACAAGAAACCCTATTCACCATTAATGGATTCAATTCTGATTTTTTGTACCTAGGTTAGGGAAATTTTATCACACAAAAAATTAGAACAATAGTGGCTCTATCTTGGGACATTGAATTATGCAGATTCAAATGAGGGCTCAAAATTTTTGGGAGAAGAAAACCATGCAAACTCCCTACAAATTGACCGCTTCAAGAGTACAACAAAATAAAGGAAAACTATGTATAGGAAACTTAGGTAAATAATTTACAAATGTACAAGAAACCCTAAACTACTATTCATGAAAGAAATAAGTATTGTTTCAAGAAAAATACTTCTTCAAGAACTATCCATGAACTGCTAGTTCAAGAATGTTGTCTGACAAATCTTTGAGAACATAAGAGTCTTCTCCCCAAGTTTTTTCAATCAAGTAGAGACCTAACTAGACATGATCAAATTTACCATGTTTTCCTTTATCTTCAATTTTGGCATTCCACATTAGGACTAAATCTCCATTTTCAAACTTTTTACTCATTGTGCTTTTATCATATAATTTCTTAACTTGCAGTTGCAGCTTTTGATTCCTAAGAGATGCTTCTCTTCTAGTTTCTACTAACCCTACAAGCATATCTAGCCTTTCTTGCATATCATCTATAATATCTTCATCATACAACTAGACGTAATTATGGAGTCCTACTAAGTTATTCTAAGGCATCCTAGCTTGAATTCCATAAACTAGATCAAATGGGGCTACTCCAATGACCTTCTTCATAGTCATTGTGTAAGCCCATATTGCTAGTTGTAACTTGGAATCCCATGCCTTCTTGTTATTAGACAAGGTCATCTTAATGACTTTTAACAAGCTTTTATTTGTGGATTTAGCTTGTCCATTTCCTTTTGGATGGTATGGGGAGGATGTTGATCTTGTAATTCCATACTTGTCACAAAATTTCATGAATTCCTCAGACATAAAACACATTGCATTATCTATTATAATTCTCTGAGGGAAACCAAACCTAGAAATAATATTATTTAGCAAAAAATTGTTGACAACTTTACTAGTTGCACTTCTTGTAGGGATAGCTTCTACCCATTTTGTGAAATAACTAGTAGCAACTAAAATCTAGGAATAGCTAGTATTGGATTTAGGAGAGATCTCACCTATAAAATCCATACCCAATTGCTAAAAAGGTGTTTGAACCTCAACTAGCTTCAGTGGAGTATTATCTAAGAAATTTATTTTTTCTAGCAAACCTTTGATAGACATCACATTTCCTAACCATAACTTGAGCATCTTTGAAAAGGGATGGCCACTAGAAGCCAGCTCTCATCACCTTATGTGTAGTGGTTTTAGCCATATAGTGTCCCCCACATACTCTAGCATGCATTTCATGTAGGACTTCTTTAGCCTTTTCTTGATCAACACATTATGTAATATTACTTCAAAATTTCTCCACCACAAGCTACCTTGGATAATTATGTACCTGATAGCTTGTAATTTAGTGCTCCTCTTCTCATTTTTAGTCAAATGAGGTTGGGCTTCCATATGATGTAAATAGTGGATAACATTAACATACTAGTCATACTGATCCATGTCACATAAATCAGATCTAAGGTCATCTGTAGCCATATTTATCTAATTAGCATCTAAGTTAGATTAAACCATGAGTTTATCTAAACCTTGACCTCTTACCAACTTTGTTATTCGTATCTCAATGTTGAACTCTTGGATCCTATTGATCCACCTACACCTTCTTCCTGATACTTCTTATTGAAAAAAAAATCCTTTATAGTAGCAATGGGCATAAATAAAATGACAATAGCACCTACCAAATAGCATCTAAGAGCCTTAACAACTTTTACTAAAGCATAAGCTTGTTTCTCATTTATCTCATATTTTAATTCAGTAGGCTACAATGATTTACTAAAGAAAGAAATGGGTTGTTCATATCCTTCTTCATTCTTTTGCAACAAAACTATAGCTATGGTGTGGAAAGATGCAAAAGAAAAAATATGCATTGGTTTAGTGTAATTAGGGGTCCTTAGGACTGGGGTATTATTTATAGTATTCTTAATATCTTAAACTACCTGCAAAGGTTCAAAATCTTGGTTGATAGTAGCCCATTTCTTAAGCATTTTAGAAATAGGTCTACTAATTTCAAAAAAATCTGTAACTAATTTTTTAGAAAATTAACTTGCCCAAAGAAATATTGAATTCCTTTTACATTCTTTGGCTTATGGACCTTATCAATGGCTACTACTCTTTCAAGGTCTATCTTTACCCCATCCTATCATACTATATGTCCTAATAACTTACCTTCAATTACCCCAAATGCACATTTCTTAGGGTTTAATGACACTCCATATTCCAATGCTTTAATAAAAATATTTTCCAAATTCCTATAGTGGTCCTTAGCTTTTTTAGAATACGCTATAAGGTAATCTTGATACAAAACTATAAATTTATTTATGTACTTATAGAAAGCCAGATCCATGGCTCTGTGAAAAGTCGCACTAGCATTAATCAATCCAAAAGGCATCCTCACATATACATAAATTCCCCAAGGAATTTTAGATGATGTCTTGAATTGTTCTTCTTCTTTAACCAGGACCTAGTTATATCCTAAGAATCCATCCATCATAGATATGAGTTTAGACCATGTTACTTGTTGCAACATAGCTTCCATGTTTGGTAACCCATAATTATCTTTCAGGGAAGAAATGTTTAATTTTTTGAAATCCACACATAGTCTGATATCTCCATTCTTTTTCTTGATAGGCACTAAATTAGAGACCCAAGTGGAATGTTTGATATGTTTAATTATTCCCCCATCCCTTAACTTCATTAGTTCCTCTTGCATTTTAGGTGCTAGAGTGGGATTAACAGGTCTATGTTTCTACCTAAAGGGTTTTACATTATTGTTAGGAGGTATGACATGCTCAAAAAAACTTCTCTATAAGCTTTTAAATCATCATATTACCAAGCAAAGACATGTCTATATTTTCTCAATAGGTCAATCAGAGGCTTTCTAATTTTATCTAACAAATTTTGGCCAATGTAAACTTTCTTATGGGCCTTAGTAGTACCCAAGTTTATCTCTTCTAGCTCTTGAGGTTTACAATCTTTAGTGCTAGACCTTACCCTATCTTGGTTATCAAACATGTTTTCCAAAACCACCAATCATTTAAGTAATTTTTTAGTTTTCAGTTGTATAACCTCTTGACCAAAAATTATTTTCTTCCCATCTATGGTTTGAACCAAATCACTACAATCCAACTCCTACCCATAGTATTTATCCTCATGTAGCAAGAAATTCACAATGTCTTTTTATTGTCAAAGACTTGCGAATGCTAAATGTTATCATGTATTGATGGCTTATTTTGAACTTCAATTTGTGATATTCCTATAAATGATATCTCCTAGGGTTTAATTGCTACATTTGATAATAAGTCAGCCATCTTATTCTTAGTTCTATCTCTCCATGATATACCAAATGCATCAAAAAATTCAATCTAATCCCAAACACCATTTCTATACTGTTTCAACCTTCTCTTCTTAGAAGCATATGTTCCCTTTATCTAGGAGATACTCAATTCAGAATCACCTATGACATGCAACTTCTCCATCTAGTGATGGGTAGCAACTTTCAACCCTAACAACAAGGCTTCATACTTAGCTATATTATTAGTACATGAAAAATTTAAAGTAAAAGAATATTTGAAAGTTTTTTTCTCTGGAGAAATAAAAACTACCCCTGCCCCTGCATCATCTTTAGAACTAACCCCATCAAAGAACATTTCACATAATATTGGTGAGTCTATACAACACTCAACTTCATGTTCAATAACAATAGGCAATTTCTCAACTTCTTGAATAATCAATTCAGCTCTGAATGCATTCACACCAGTATCTAAAAAGAAAGTAGCATCTTTATCAATTTCTTCACCCAAGTTATGGCTAACCCTTAGCTCTTTCTCTACTTTAACAACCTTATCACCTATGTGAAAGGTTGCATAAGATAAGTCACATTGCTGGCTACCTGCCATAGCAACACTCCATTTTCTAGAAAGCAACATTCCATAGTGTGGAGGTATATCAACTACAAGGACTGATACGATCAACTCTACCTTAGGATATGTAGCTAGCTTAAATGGAAAAGCATTTATAGTACCTATGACTAGGACTTCCCTAGCATCCATACGTCTACATTTTCTTTTCTTAGTATCTACTTTCAACCCTAAGGCTTCCATTACTTTGAAAGGCATGATGGTGTTAGAAGGTCCTAAGTCAATCATACAATTTTTTAGGGTCTTTCCTTTTATAATTAGAATGAGAAAGAATTGGTCAATATCTTCTATTTATGCTACTGATGAGTCATCCAAGAACATTTGGAGAATTTTGGACATGATACGACTATCTTCTATTACTAAGGGGATTTGTTGGGTAGCATTTTGTTCTACATTATTATTACCATTTCCTATCCCTCCCAACCATGACAAGGCTTTTCTCTTATGCTCTTCAATTTGAAATAGCTCAAAAAAAGGTACCTTAATAGTGATTTGTGCCAACATGGATATCATATCAATTGGATCAAATATAGTGGGTTTCAAAATCATAACTAGAGTAAGAACCTTTTGAGCAACAAGGATTACTATTTGCTTGGCATTATCAAATCTTGATCCCTTCTCTTGCACAATTGCTTTTGTTGTCTCATTAGCTTGGAATTGCACTTTCTTCTTGGGTTCCCACTTCTTGGTTTTGATTTCTTTAGTCTTGACTATTTCTACTTTATCCTTCTTGTCCTCACCTTTCATCTTATGTGTTATATCTTTTATGAATATACTAGAAGGCTTTCCCACATCATTATTAACTATTATGTTTCTTAAGTTGTAATTGCTATGTACTTGGGAGATCATCTCTGTAGTGATCCTATCAATTTCCTCTTTAGAAGGAATTCTTAAACTTAAATGACCAAATTTAGAAGATGTAACACATACCTGATCTTCGTCATAACATTCATTGTTTGAGAAGATTTTTTGATGATGTAACTAATAAGTAATTTTCTTATTCTCTAGATCACTTTATGTTTCTTCCAAATTAGAATCAAGACAATCACTACATATTCTTACCATATCATAGCTTATATCATCATGTCTCTTTTCTTCTTCCTCCTCAATTTGTAAACTATGATCAAAAGCAAATGACTGAGCAACTACACAATATTCTATAGAGTGAGGTGATTGACAAATAATACACCATGGAAAATTATCATTCATATTTACTAAACTTCTTTGTAGAGGGTCTAGTGTACCCTTATCTTTTACATTTTGAGTCTGGCTAGGGATTGGCTTGCCATCCTTCCATTGGGTGGTATAAGGGTAATTCTACATTCTAAGTTGTCTATTGAAATTGTTATTGTTCACACTAGTTTTCTCAGCAACACTTGGTTTATTGAAACTGGTAGGATTCATCTTTTGTAGTAATTACAACTCTTGGCCTATTATACATTCTTTTGTCTTCTTTCCTATAGGAGTTTTATCAACCTCCCTTTTTTTGTTATTCTTTGGATTGAATAGCTTTGGAGTGTCTCTTCTACCAAGTTTTCTAGATGCTTTCCTATTATTTTCTATATTTACTACAAGCTTATAAGAATCCCTTAAAGTTTTAGGATCCTTATCCCTCAATTGGTAAGCCATTTTTCTATCAAAGAATTAAAATATGTTGTGAGACAAACATCCTCATTCAACTTGATAACTTGAAATAGTTTGTACATACCTTTCTGAAATCTTACATTGAAGTCGAACATGGACTCATTAGGATTCCTTTTGATGATATTGAATTCATTTAACATGAATCTTGGATTAGTGTTGTCTCCATATTGTTCTTTGAATAACTTCTCTAAATCACTCCATGAAATAATGCTATCATCATGCAACCTTCTAAACCAATCCCTCGCATCCTCAGTTAGTTAATGAAAAAACAACTTCATGACCACATCCTCATGTTCAACTTCATAATTATTTAACATGTTTATGAAAACTCTCAAATGTTCTTCACCAGTAACAACATTATTTCCAGAAAACTTAACCACTTTATATCTTATATGGGATGTGGAGCACAAGGAATACCTACAAATGATATTTGTGTATACTTTTCCATGTACACAAGTTTCTTTTGGAAACCAAGAACATTGAAGGTGCTTGCTATGTTGGCTTGGTTAAGAGGGACACTTTGGGATTGTTGAGGTTGAACAACAGGGGCTTGAGTATAAGTGGTGGATGATGAGGCAAGTGCAGATTGAGATATTCCCTAAATTGAAACTATTGGTCCACAAGCAGGTATAGAAACTGAAGCTAGGGTGGATAAATTTGGCCATGAGGCTAATGCAGAATTAGAATTAATGAACTAAATTTTTCTCCTAGTTTCTACAGCTTGAGCTTCATTTTCAAACTTTTCAAGCTCTTTTGCAAGGTCTTCCTTCTCCTTTGTAGTCTTTTCTAAATCTAGATCTAATTTTGACATGGAAGGTTTTATGGTTTTGTTTGATTGAGCTTGAGGTTCATTTATTTTGACTCCTATAGCTTTACCCTTTCCTTTTTCTGCAACTTTCACAATGGGCTCTACATGACTTATTTGATAGGTTTATAATCTTTGATTTGAGCAATAACTAGTTCTTACTTAAGACTCAGGAATTTTTCTTGTTCTTGAACTTTAGTTCTCAGATTGTCTACATCTCCAAAGACATCAGCATGGAGGGTTGTCATTTTTTCTTCTAACTTTTTATTTTGTTCCTTCAAGGCAACAATCCTTCTAAGTAGAGTGCATCTTTCTATTATAGCATCTAGGGTGGCTTGCTCCTTCTCCTTTTCAAGAAAAATGTGCTTAGCTTCTTCCTTAGCAACCCATTTCTCCAAAAATCCTATCTTTGATTATACTTCTATAGGATCTACAGAAGTAGCTTCTAAGTAAACATGGTCTTTCAGATCTATAAAATTTGGTTAAGTATATGGGACTATTTTAGGATTAGAAGGATCTCCAATAGAACTCCCGAGTCCTAATCTATGATGCATTTCAACTATGAGATCTGGTCTAGAGGATATATTCCCTAATGGTGACATATCCTTATCTTGATATGTTCTTTTATCTAGTACTTGGGTAGTAAATATCCCTCTTAGGATCCTTGTGGTTTCTGATTCTGAGCTAAGTGAAGAAGACTCTCTTCCTACCACTAGTTGATACTGGGAATTGACTAATACACTACCTTTGGGTTTCCAGGTGGGATTTGGATCTGTCCTTTTCTTATTCAAGTTCTTCCTACCAACTTTAGGTAAATCAATATACATTGGTACATCAGGATTGTCTCTCGTGTAAGCTCTTGTGTTTTTTTTTTGGTCAACCATTTCACTATATATCAAACAAGCACTAGCTTCAAAACCTTGACTGAGTCATGACCCTTTTCTTGGGAAAACACACAATTACAATTATTCCTAACTTCAAGAAAAACATACAAATAAAAATGGAAATATCTGATATAGATGGACCAATCACTAAGATTACAAGATTGTAACTCTTGCTTGTTAGATAAGACACCTGGAGAGGATGGACACATTAGTGTATCTCTATGGTATTTGGGTTTTTCTTTCTTTCTTTTTAAATTCTCAAGGTTTTTCACTAAAAAAATCCCTTGTAACCACGAGCAATACTAAATAGTCTAACACACACATACACAATAGGACCAAAGAAACTATACTACTTTTCATAGATGTGTTAGACAACTCCCCAGTAGAGTCACCATTTTGTTGGTGTTTTAAAACTACTGAACAAAAAAAAATTCAATACCAAATTGATATTACTAACATAACCTAAGGAATTGTGTAAACCATTTAGACCCAACTTCAACAAAACAAAGGGTGGTTTTCTACTCTTTAGGCTCTGCAAAACTAGGGTGGGTATACCCAAGAATGATTCAAGACAAGAAGATACTGTATGAGAATTATTTTAGTTTCATTCTAATTCTTATCTCAAATCCTCAAATCCTCAAATACATGCATGATTCTGACATTTTGAACAAACACATTGTGTATAAAAGATTTGGTCAAATTTCTTCTATAGATTTGCAAGTGTTTCCAACAATAGTGGCTAAGTAAGGCTAAAACATTCCATGCCAACAAGTGTTAACCATCATTAAAAATATTTAAGAAATGTAAATTAAAACTTATTGTGATTTTAGAATTGATGCTTCTACATAGTATATCTATTATGTATAATCTATTTCTTTACAACAAATATTATAAACAATTCTTATTGAAATTCATTCTTACAGACATCCTTTCTATTACCATGACAATCCCATCGAATTCATCAAAAGAATTTACTTAATTTATTGAATTAATAGAAGTAATGAATTGATAAATGACCTAAATGAATTGCATTCAATTGAGAAAGCTTTACTCACACAATCTCAAAATAACTAGGTAATAGCTAAGGAGACAAAATTCCATAAAAAATAAAATGGGATAACTCAAAACTTTTTAAAATTTTCTTTGAAAATTATATACAATTATAGTAAACTGAGGATGACCTTAGAAAGAGACATAAAGATCATTCAATATTGATGTATTCTCATAAAATACGCAGAGAAAATACATTATAAAGTTTTGCTCATAGATTGGACTAAAAAGCTCCTAAGTGTAATACTAAAATGCATTAGAAATTAGACTGTTCTCTAGCCCTGGAATCTCACTTATATAATGTGAGATGCAAAAAGCTTCAGGCACAGAGAATTGATAGGTGTTAAATATAAGAGATATTTACATACACCTACCACAAAAGACAAAATTGTGATTAACAAAAAGATTTGTACATCAAACATTCCTTTCATGGGACCCTTTCTATTACACCCTTTTGTATTGCTGATTTTCTAATTGGCTGCTATTCTGAATCCTTAGCATATGCAACTGCTAGACTTGCTAGTGATGTGTCAGGTTTTGATTGATGCAACTTCACCTCCACTCTAGCATTTTCACTCATATTATCATGCATTACCAAAGTGATAGTTACTCTTGATTCTATGTTTTTTGCATCATCTAACTAATCCATTATATCTTTAGCATGATATGGCCACCCTTCTTCTTTTATGAGTATTGATGGAGGTGGATCGATGATTTTTAGTTCATCTTTGTGCATCTCATCATCATCACTTTCAACTTCTTTGAGTTGCTCACTAGAACCTATTCAGCAATGGCTTTTGCTCAAGAAAAGCTTGAAATCTTTTGTTTGAGTGAGATGGAATTGAGAAAATCTTCTGTATTATACTCTATTTTTCCTTCACATGTGAAGCTTTCATTCCTAAAAAATGCACAGAGTGGCACCACCTTCTACATTCAAATTTACATTGTTGATTTTCAAAAAATCCTACGATCTAGTGATGCACGCAAAGATGACTCATGTTCCACTTGACATGTTGGTAGTGAAACCAATGAGATTTCACCATGTTTGTAGTTCCTTCATTGTTGGCATTTTAGACTGGACCCACTAATGACTAGGGACATGTGTCATCAAATTTCTACCTTGCTATACATAACTTTCAAGCATCTTGCTATAGCGAAGTAGCAACAACCATTGATTCTGCTTTGATCATGTGGAGGACATTTGATACATCACTTAATAGAAATATGGTGGGTCTCTTAGTCACTACCTCACTATACATAACCTTCGAGGAACTCATCATAGCAAAGATAATGATGGTCGTAGATTGGAAGTTGATCTGAGGGCATGGAAACTATATGAATTACAAAAGATGTGGTGGGTCCCATATTTGCTATGTCACATAGAGTAAAAAGTGCACATCTATCCATAGTGAGATAGTGAGAATCATTGATCCAAGCTTGATCTGATGGTTAGAATCCTTTATCTATTTTATGAATGAGGTGTGGGTCCAAGATACTGATGATATAAGAAAATCCTACACAACTATTATATCAAAGCATATTCTAATCCTAGTCACATTGCCACGTTGCTTGGGTCCCACCATGTGTTCATTTCATGGTACCTTTCTATGTCACAAAGTAGCAAGCTCTGGTGTCTTAACAAAACTCAGTGCCAAACAAAATAAAGGCAAGTCAAGTCACAATCGCCCTCATTAATGCTTCTGACATAACAATAAAATCATTACTCACCGTGCCACTTGGAAATCTTTATGGTCACTGGGAAGTTTAGAGGCCATTGTGTCATCTATTTCTCAGCTATTCACTATGTCACTAATGGCAAGATGCTTAGTTTTCCTAACAACCACATAGTGAATCATCAGAGAAACCATTGTTCTAGCGACTTCTCTTGCCCACTTTCTTGCTTGGTTCCCTTTTCAGCTTGGACAACAATGAAAAAGTGCACATGAATAAAACTTTGGATGCAATACAATTTTTTATCACCACACCTCCACTTTACAACCCTCTCATTTAATTTTGTGGTATTTTCTATCCCGCTATACATAAAAAGTGCACAACTCACCATAGCGAGTAGTGATTGCCATAGATCTTACCAGAATCAGACAATGAGAAACAGAAGAGACAAAGGCCACTTGGGGGTGTAGAAAATTTGAAATAAATATAGAATATTCATAAAAGTTTAAAAATATTTCATGCTCAAAATTTTTAAAAGGAATGAGATATAGGGTTTAACAAATATTTTCAATGGCTAACAAATCTAGAGGACCAAAGAAAAGAAACCCTATTCACCATTAATGGATTCAATTCTGAATTTTTGTATCTAGCTTAGGGAAATTTTATCATCCAAAAAATTAGACTAACACACCTATTGACAAAATGAAAGGTGATTGTTTTGGAAGACATTTGAATCAGCTTCATGAAGATAATGCAATTAACATTGATCTATATTCTATATGCTTCATTGATGGAGTTAATGGTGTGTCTTCTTCTGATGATTTTGGTTTTTCTTCTTCACATGCTAAAAGTGTACTTAACAATGATGTTAGAATTGGTTTCAAGGTTTTAACTAATCCATTTTATGGTGAAGAGTTTGATGTTGATCAGGATATCACTTGTTATAATTTCTACAAAGGAGCTTTGCATGGAGTTGTGAATACATTGTTTGAAGAAAACATGGAAGTTTTAGATTTAGTTGAGGATGATTTTAATGATGAAACATTTTCCTACTACTGTAGGAGATCATAATATTCTTCTTCTAAGTATGATAGTGAAAATGATGATGATTTTGCATCTCATGATATGGATAACAAGGTGTTCAAAAAAGTTTTTATTGAAAATCAGCATACACCTTACAATGAGTTCCATGATGAATACTCTAATGTGATGGATAATCCATGTTTTGACTTCAAAGGACCGTTTGAAGATTTTGGATTAGTTTCAAATGCTGATATTGATGATATTTTTGAATATAAGTCTGATTGATCATCTGAATACCATCCAATTATACATAAGGATACACAATTTCAAGGTATGTGTGATCTTTTTCCCCATGTTGAATATGATGCCTTCATATTTGAGACTGATAGTATGCATGATTCATTAAATGAAGCAGAATTTTAGTTTGAATTAGATATTTGTGACCATGCTAACCAGTTCTTTCATAATGAGCAAGTGGTTAAGAATGAAGCTAGTTTTTGTATGCATTATGAAAGTCAAGATGTAGATTTAGTTTTCCCAAGTGAGTTCATTCATGATGCTAATCTAATTGGTATGATTGATATAGTAAGTTCTTCTAGCTTACGTCATGCACATTCAAATGAAAATTAGATTTATGATAGAGGTAAAAGTTTTTGTTGAATTTTGGTGGCTTCAGGCCATTGTTTGTACATAGTAGAAGTAGTTGTTTCTTGCTTTCAATAAAGCTATGCAAGACAAGTTTTTTTCTATCAAGTGTGTGGTATACTTCTTCTAGAGATCTGAGTCCTTTCCATGCCTATAAGGGACATGCATCCCCAAATAGACCCACTATTGGGACTCAAAATTGAAGCCCTGATTTTGAGTACCATTAAGAAAATTAAGCCCTACCAACGCTTTTTGATGCATATGTACCCAACTATACCTTTGAGGCCTAAGATGTGTTTAATTTTTCTAGCACCTTGAATTTAGTATGTCTATGTGTTTTGTGATGATAAATTTCCATTCTGAGCCATTCTGTGAAGCCCCATTTTGAGCAATGTCCAATTCTGCATTTTTGCTCGTGTCAAATAGTGACAGGAGGATATGTTTGCAATTTAATATCTCACACCTAGTAATGTTTGATGACTCATTTTTTGGTAAGTATTTAGTATCCATTCCAAAGAACCTATGTTTCAAATTTCAAGTCATTTTGAATCTGTTTGACTAGGTTTTGAATCCCTCAAAGTTGGTCATTTATTGTTGTCATGTCGATGTGAATTGTTCTAAATTCTAGGAAGCACTATTTGACTTCTTATAACTTTGACCCAATTGACCAAAATGAGAAAAATTCTATTATGTTCTATTCTAGAGATTAGAGACATGCTATGTTTCAATTTTGAGTTTATGATGAATTCGTTTGATCAATTTTCAAATGTGATTCCAAATACAATTTGTAATTTTTTATTGGTGTCAAGAAGTGCATATTGGTTAGTACCCCTATTCGTGATGTCATATCTCAAAATTTATGATAGGTGAGATCAAATGGATTATAAAACTATGTTCTACTCTAAAAATACTATAAGTATACCAATTTTTAAATCTTGACGAATTTGTCTGCACATTTTGCCATGTCCATTCCATTTGCAAAAAATATTTTTTCTATCAGTGTTTCTAGTCTACAAATTCTGAGTATCCCACTTTGGCTGCTTGCCACTTGCATCCTATTATTCATCATGAGCCCTAATCTCAGATTTATGCTGTCCTCATGATATTGAACTAACCTCCTTGGTTTCATTTTCCTAAATGTCAGTTTACCCAGTATTTGAAGCCGAATCTAAAAGCATTTTATAATCTTTTGACTTATTTTCTTGCAGGCAATTCTGAGAGGGAAACTTTGATAGTCAATATCTTTTGAATGAGAATTTTTCATGAGACAACAATCGATAGGGTAGGAGTATGTAGAAAAAAGAATTAGTGTGCCATATTTTAGAGCTTGATTAGGTGTTTTTATCAATTTTTAAGGCTAGTCAAAGGACTTCCTGGCACTAAGTTGACAAGTTGTAGAAAGACATAAAGCGAGTTGTGAATTTGTTTCCAATCCTTGAATTTGTCTTGAATAACTATCAGATGATGAATGGATCAGTTTAAATGATCATGTGTTTGAAAAGGAAATTCTTTTTAGCCAGAGCCACTTTGGATCCTAGCTAAATTCATCATATTTGTGATAGTCAGTAAGGATTTAGGTTGTTTTGAAAGGAGTGACCATAATGAATCTGATTATTATAAACTTTCAACATATGGATTTTTTTTGAGACCAAAGGGACACCGTGAAAGTCTACATTCTAGAAGTTATGTTAGCTAGGAGAGTTTTCAAGTTCAAGAAATGTTTTGAATTGGGTGTATGGGTTGGTTTTGCATTGGAAATACCAAAGTTACATATGAATTTTGGGGGCTTCCTGAAAATGAAGATGTTGGAAAGTATAACATAGTATAGAAGAGTTTTCCTATAATAATTGAAAAGGATATAGTTAGATATGCTCAGATGAGAGGGATTAAAGCATTACTAGAAATTGATGTTCAAGGACATACTGCTACTTGGGATATTGGATATCCACAATTATGACTTTCTTCTCATTGTTGGGAACCACTTGAGATGGATGATCATCAATACTTGGAGAAATTCATCCACTATTATTCTTCTCACCTTGAAGTGGGAATTGATAAATTAGAGAAACAACAATCTCAATAGCTTGATTATTTCTTAGTTCTCAACTTGGAAGGGAAAGTTGAAATACTTGAGTTTCTATTACTGATGATTGATGCTCACACTTTGAAATTTGTGGATGCCTTTCATAGATTTGTGAGGCTAGATAAGATGAGTGAGGAAATAATTGATGAATATATTGAATGAAAATATGGGAAGAAATGTTTGAGTTAGGTGTGGCATGATATTGCTATCCCATTTAGAGACACTCTCCAACATTTTGAGATTTGGTTGGGATGTCATAACTTGTGGGAAGAAGAAAGGAATATCGTGGCAGTAATCCATGTTAGCAAGAGCAACCCATGGAATAGAAAATAGGGGAGGCATTAAAATCTACAAATATAGAAGAGTCAACCCCATGCATGGTAGCAAAACACACATGAAGAGGAACCCACACAAGAGTCCAAGGTGGCAATGGAGGAAGTACACACTGAATGAAGGGAGAAGGAATGTTGAGGGGAGAAGGATCATAAAAGAAGCTATAGGAAGTAGATTGCTTCACTCTAAAGGAGATGGAGGATAGGGACAAAAGTCAAAGGGAGATGGCATGAAGTAAAGGTCATATCATGTGAGGTACTCCTTGACAATGGAAATTGTGTGAGATGGAAGGTGTCTCGGTTTGGAGCAATTGCCAAAAATAGGAGGCATGCTGACCACTCAAAGATTTTTTTGGAAGAAGTAAAATAATTCCACAACACAGGGAGAAGCCATTCAAAGAGTCAAGCATTGTAGTAGAGGAAAACAAAGAGACAACTCATGCAAGGGCAAAACCACATGAAGGGAGTCACTGCCTAAGACTCAAGAATGAAGATGCCTTTATCCCAAACTATAATGATTCACCAAGACTCTTGACAAGAATCCCACATTAAACCTTTTAAAGATGCTTCTAAAATATATACTAGAAGAAAAATTTGAAAAATATGAAAGACTTTTGAATAAGGCACTCCACACCAGAAGCACACGTGCATTCAGAAAGGAGGAGGTACTGGGATAGAGCATAGCTAAGATACAATAATGGGAGAAATATGCCATGAAATGGAGGAGTTGAAATTCTTGTTAAACCTATTAGTCCCACATTGAGAGGGTGGGGTCTCCCTTCAATATTTAAATAACATTCAACATAACATGTCATATGTCTTAAAGACATGGCCTTTTTGAAAGGTTGTAGGTTTATGTGATGGGACCCATGGACAAATGGCCAACTGGTGCAAAAAATAAGATAAATTTTGAATGAGCATGCAAATCAAGGAGAGTTGCCAAAAAATGTTGTTGGAATCTAGTGGTCACTATGTCACCACTGAAAAATGGGAGGTTTTCTAGCTAGCAATATGGCGACCTGCCAAAAAACTTAAAAACATGCGAGATCATGTGGCCTACTTGGTAGGATGACTCAGTGAAGATTTGGACCTAGAGAGCCAACTATGTAGTGATATATTGTAGGAGGTGGACCAAGTACAATGACCAGTAGGTAGTGATGTGGTAGTTTGGATTTCAAAATGCATAGGATGGCGATACGTGGTAGATCCAATAGTGGTTGCCATGTTGCCAAAGGGAAGTTGCTTGACCTTTAAGCAAGTGACATGGTGACCCAATCAGTAAGTGACA
Organism: Cupressus sempervirens; assembly: GCA_028749045.1. Taxonomy (NCBI): domain Eukaryota; kingdom Viridiplantae; phylum Streptophyta; class Pinopsida; order Cupressales; family Cupressaceae; genus Cupressus; species Cupressus sempervirens. Next base: position 826,560,437 of record CM053789.1, read on the forward strand.
TGTGGCACCTAGTGGTTGGTGAGTGTGTATAGTTTGACTAATTAGGTGCTAGCACATGGTAGCCTGGTCAAACCAAGTTTGACTCGACATGCATGGGTAGGGCCAATTTTTTTTTAAAATATTTTAAATCATTTTTTCAAAAAGGAACATGTACAAGCCTTTCAAATTTTTAAGGGTTATATTCTAAAGTGTAAACCTTTGGGTATTTTAATTTTTTGAAAAAGTGAACTTGTAAACTAGAGCCATAGTAGGGAGGTATTTTTTTCAAACTAAGATTTAGGGAGTTTTCTGTATGCCAAAATAGAAATATTATATATCTCCAAAACAGGGACTAGATGAACTTTCCAATTATGGAGTTTGTTTTCACACAAGAAGTCACTAGTTTAAGTTATAGGTAGAAATGTAAATTTTGCACCTTCTTGGTGAAATTGATGAAAGTTGAAAAAAAAATTATAGGCTTGGTAAAACATGGTAAAAATGTAGTTAGGGTCAAATTTGGTCAACTTCAAATCAATTTAAACATAGATATTACCAACATTTCATGATGTAGCTCAGATATTTTGGAAAATAGAATGGTTTTCATCATTGAATAGGAGATATTTCAAGTAAGTTACAAAATATTGATGAAAACTAAATCAGATCAAATGGGTAGAAAGATGAAAGAGGTTTTGCAACTGCAAAGGATGGAATTTCAAGTGGACACATGTTGTCTTTAGATTAGACCCAAGAATTCTCTTCTTCTATATCTTTCTTTCTCTCATCCATTTGAAGGGTTCCAAAATTTTACTTTAAAACTAGTTGGTTCTAGTTCTTGATAACTTTTCATGACTGTGATACCATTTTCCTTCAATATATTTTCTCTTGTATGACAACAATAGTGAAGATAATTGAGAAAGTTCAGATCTATTAAGTGTTTTTATGTTTTGATTTCATGCATTTGAATGTATTGTTTTCAAAGAAATGACTAAAAGTGAGCAAGAATTTCTTTAGTTCCGTTCTAATTCTCATCTCCTATCTTAGTAATCTAAAGTCTTATGTGGTCTAGGAACAAAGAACTGAGACTCATTTTGATCCCTTTAAGGTTGTATGTCAGATATGTTTTTCTATTGGAACAAAGGGCCAAGTAGATGCTTGATGTGTTTGATAGGATTTCTGGTTATTTTGAGAAGAATACTTCATAAGAATGAGGTCTTTATGAACACGGATGTTTGATTCACAAAGTGATATGATAGATCAGGTATCTAAATATATGAGTATGTCTCAGGTATTCATATGTCTATATTTTATTCATAGAATTGCCCAATGGATAAGGCACTAATTAGTTATAGGATCAATTAGTTCTTATTGTTGCATATTTGGAGTTTTACTGAACTCAACATCATTAACCAAATGTATTTCCTTTTTATGTTGAAGAGATGAAAAGGATGTCCTTACTCAACTTGTGAGTTTCATAGATTTGCATTTAGCTATTGCATATATATGTTATTACATGATTCAATAGGAGATTAAGGGTTTTATCTACTTTGTTAGATTTGGGAATATGTTTTAGCACTAGTACCATATTAATTCAATCTAAGGTCCACCCACCTAGGTTTTGTAGAGCTTGAAGTAGAAGAAAGGTCTAGCCTTATAGTTGGCCTAGTGTCTAAAATGATATGTTGAAGATTGGAATTAACTGCTCCTATATGTATCTTGTTCTCATCTGGGTAATTTGAAATCATATTTTTTTCAAAACACCAACACACTATTTCAACAATTTTTAGGGTTTATGGTTTCCAAGGGACTCCCCATGTACTTCCCTATTAGGTGCCTTTGAAGGTAGTGATAGCTAAGACATTGTGGCTGATAGGGGATTGGAGGAAGCATAATTGGATAGAAGCAATAGAGGTTCAATTTTCCCCACTTGCATTATGGCCCACCATTTCATAATAAAAAAAGGGTGGTTGGTTATTTTTGTATAAATTCTTGGATCAGTACAAGATGGTTATGTCTCACCCCCATTTTTGTGATACTAAGAGATTTTTTGATATGTTTAGGTGAAGAGGTAAAGTTGGTTCAAAAAATCATGAACCCTACTTTCCTGAAGATATAATAAGAAATGAGTTCTCTTTGCAAGAGCAAGAGACTAAGAAAGAAAAATGGAGAGTTTATTCTAGAATTTTGGAATTTTCTCATTGTTTTAATAATAATTACAAGCCTCTAGCTGATGCAAAAATAGAGGTAGATAGGTTAAAAAAACCAATTATCACTTTTCCTAAAATTATGGAGGTCATGAATGAAAAGAAACTATTCTTTATTGATTCTTTTGTAGAAAAAGCCAAAGAGGTCATGAGGAGATTATCCTTTACTCCTATAGTAGGATTAGGGTAGTTGATTGTTGAAAAGAGACCTGGCTATAGTGTGATCCAAAATAAAAGGGCCATTGTAGATAAAAGAAAACAGATAATGTGATCAACTAGTATTTTCTTAAGGAAAGAATTGATGAGCCCCTACCCAAGAGGAAGAAAATAGCAAAGGAACAAACACCTCAAATTGAGGAATATTCACCCACTCAGTCCCCATTACAAATAGGAGATGACCAATTCACTAGAGAGCAGGTGGAGTAGTTGGGATCCCAAGGGGGAGCCTTTATTACTACAATAGAATTGAAGGAAGGAAATCCTCAGGAACCTCCAATCCCAAGCCTTGAATTAATAGTGGTAGAATACAAAGGAAAGGAGTTGGACCCTATGATGGAACATGCCAGCCATGAATTTATCTTTGATGATAATTTTGTCAAATCTAGAGCCTTCTACCAATTTTCTTTGAGGACAAACATTGGAATGTTTAAAGAAAGATGTAACAAATTGAAAATAGAGCATCTAGAAATGGAAGAGGTAGATGTGCAAAATCAAATAAAGGAAGTGATGATGCAAGAATTCAAAATCTTGACCCCTGAAGAAGGGAGACAAATGATAAAGGCATCTAGGGTATTATTGCTAACCAATTGGGATACTACAAATGCTATGTTTTTTAATTTTATTACAAATAAAATGAGTGTAGAGGGAAAGGGGAAGAAAGAAATGAAAGGTGCTAAATTTAGTGAGGTCCATGTCGCATTGATCATTTGGTCAATGAGAAAATGATCTAGGACTGGCTCTTCTTAGCTTGATGATATTGGCTTGACAAGAATCCTGATTGTAAAGAGAGTTGAGGAAACTACCACTGAAGAGGAAATAGAGCTAGGTGTTGGATCAGCCAACCTCACCTTAGCCATAACTCAAAGAGAAAAGAGAGAAATAATAGAGCTACAAGAAAAGTTATGAGAAAGTCTTGGCTGCATAAACTAAAGAAATTCAAAAGAGGATTGAACTAGAGAGTAAAGTGATGGGATGATACACCAGGCCAAGAATCACATATCCTTTCCCACCAATGGAGCCTTTTAAATCCATTCTTATTGAAATCCCAGACACACAATGAAGGCTATAGTATTATACTATAGAAGACTTTGAAGAAGAGAAAAGAAAATTATGGGCATTGCATGTACAATATGAGGATAAGCTAAGGAAATCTCTCATGTATTTAGTTAATAAAATTGATTGGCCCTTATTTTATGAACAACTAAGAAAGGTAGTAAATATATGGGATGAGATAAAGGAAAATGATGAAGCCTTGAAGCCAATTGTCAACAATTGGAGTAAAAGGAGTAAAGAGGATACTCTTTTGTATTTTTCTATCATCAATTTATCATACGAACATCTAGAAAAGACTTATGATATTGTCAATGATCTCTCAATATTTGATGGTAAAAGAGTTGAGCTACAAAGGAGAATTGTTAGATAAAAAAAAAAAAAATTGAAAAATAAGGAGGAATGGGCCCAAGAACTTGATGACCTATTTTTTCTAAGAATGAATAAAGTCATAAATGAGAATGGAAATGCATGGTGGTTTGTTAGAACTGAAGAAATTGTAAAATTTCAATTATTCTTTGATTCTTTAAGACAAAATATTGTTGAAATTAACAAAGTTGTAGAATATGTTATGAAGAAGAAACATGACATTCTACAATTTAATTGGCTAGATGACACAATTTTTGACAAGCGGATGGCATAATGAAAAGTCATTAGAACATGTTGAAATTAATGATGAATATATGGAACAAGATGAAGTAAAAATTATTGACACATCAGTAAGAGAAGAAGATGACAAAAGTGAGCAACCAACTATACTTGCAAACACAGAAACCTAGATTGGTGACTTGACAGAAGAGAATTAGATATAATTGTTTTCTTATCAGTTCATGATGATATACATGGAGAGCCTTGAGTGGAAGTAAGCCTACAACAAGAAAAGCTAGATATCTCACAATCAATCCCATTGGCTACATCCTTCTAGGAACTACAACAATAATAAGGCTAATCATAAAATTCTTCACCAACAAAGAAATACAACAAAAGGTGTAACAAAAAGTGGTCCCACAAAAGAATTTTATGATGTAAAGTTTTTCTTGTTCCACATTTTTTTCTCTTTTATGATAGTAACATTGTAGATATTTTGCTTTGTTAAAGACACCTATTAGTTTCTCTATGCCTAAAGCTTGTTGCATCTCATACTATATAAGTGAGATTCCAAGGCTAGAGAAAGGGTCTAAGTCATTTACAATTTTCATGTTACTAAGTATTGTTTGGTCCAACTTCTTGATGCAAAATTTATGATGTATTTCCTCTGCAAATATCAGAGAATACATTTATGTTATAGGATCTTGATGTCTTATTTTGAGTCCTATTACAATTTTTATAAAATTTTCAAAAGAAATTATATAGAGATAAACTGTCCCCATATCTTTTCTTCCTGAATCTTGTCTCCATTTTTATTACCTAGATATATTGAAATTGTGTAAGAAAAGCTTGTTCAATTGAATGCACTCAAATTAAGTTATATGCCATTTCACTATATCTTTTAATTCAATGAATTAAATAAATGCTTCAGTGAAGTTGATAGGATTTCCATGGTAGTAGGAAGGATGTGTATATGAATGAGTTTTAGTGAGAATTGTTGATGATATTGATTGCAATGTAGTCAATTAGGTCTAGAAATTGGATAGACTCTGAATCCCAATGTATGAGGTACTTATCTATTAGTACAGTTTACAGCTAGAGAAGCCATGAATAAGAATTAAGCTTAAAATCAAATCAAATCAATTTTACTTTAATGTTTAAAGAATCTCAAAGCTAGTCAACACTTGTTTACATTTAACCTTTGAGTCTTAGTTAGCAGCTATTGCCCATAATTACTTGTAAATCTAAGAATAATTGAGACCAATCTACTATAAGGGATGTGTACTATTGTAAAATGTTAAGAAATGAGTGAAACATGTATGTAGCATTAGATTGAAAATATTTTATCCCTCAGGTGCACCTGCCTTAGTTTTGTAGGGAAAAAAGAGTAGAAAATCTTGTATGATTTTTTTGAAGTTGGGTCCAAATAATTGTTTATGGGAAATAGCTAATCCTTAGGTTATTGTGATATTTATTATCTTGGCATTAAGTATTTTTTTCCTTAATAGTGTAAAAACACCAACATAGTGGATCCAAGTTGACAAGTTTGTTTTCTTAGATTGTGTGTGTATGCGTGAATTTTGGCCTATACTAACACACACACTTCAACATGGTCATTATTTGGAGATTCATCTTGGAATGAACATGAGATTTTTCACCCAAAAATAATCTGGCAAGGTGACCTATTTCCCTAAAAGGATTTTGTTTATTAGATATCTCAGATTTGAGGTGTAAGAAACTAGACCCTCTAAGAATGAAGGATTTAAGAATGCAACTAATTCTATATGACTGTGCAATTTAGTCTAAATGTGTTATGCAATTAATCTAAGAACTTATAAAACAAACTAGATTAAATGTATGCATTTTAACTCTAAATGTCATTAATCTAGGAATGAGAATATGTGAATATAATAAGCCAGATGAGTGTATAACACAACAACAATTTGATAGCAATTTGATTCCACCTCTCTTTTCTTTTTTGAAATGAGGAATTGAGAGCTTCTTAAATAGAATCCAAGAATTGATCAATGGTCAAGATCAATTTGGATGGACGGTTGAGATTAGAAATGAGATTCAATTAGAATGGAAAGTTTCCTTATGAAAAGGAAGTTAACTAATTTCTTTTGAGTGGAATAAGAAGTTAACTATTTTAACCCCTTTTATGATTTCAGTCAATTGAGAGTTTTCATTTTTGAACTGGAGAGAGAATATTGGAGAAGATATTTGATTTAAGGAAATTAAATATGACCTCATAATTGAGTATTCTAAATTGAATAATTAAATTCAACAATTAGAATGAGAATATTTAATTAAATAAAATATATTTAATTCCTTTATACATTAGCTAAAGAAGTAATTTAATTTAATTAAAGTATAAAAACTTATAATTAAATTTAATTTAATCAATAGATTTAATGTATCTAATTTGAGTCAATACTTAGGAATTAAATAATAAGTATGATGAACATAGATTAGGGTTTTCTACATTTGACAATTAAGTCAAGTAGTGAATATCAGAATAAGAATTACCTAGTGAAATAGGACTTTAGCAATTATCAAGATAGACCAGAATTGGTATCATGGCAATGAGCCAATTGTGGGGTATTACAGTGTGAACCATGTGGAAGATAAGATTGATGAGCTAGTGGCACATACTTTATGGTAAACTATTTTGAGGAAATTCAAAGAGGATTGAAGGAGAAGTTTCTAGAAGGAAATAAAATGAAATAAGGGGTAGATTCATCAAATCCTACCTAATCTATCCTAACCCTAAATTGGATGATGGAGGATGAACGGCAAAATATCTTAATTCTCTATTTAAAAAGATGGCTAGTTAAGAAGAAGGGTTGTCATTTGTGAGAACCTAAGGAAGAAAATGATTCTAGGGTATTTTTTCATTCAGTGACCTAAGTGAAGAGTCTACATTAGCATGTTAAGCAAGAAGGCTTAAGGCTATGGATACTTGAAGGGTGATCAAGCTATCAGAGTTGAAGTGTGTGAAAGCCAAACAAAATGGAGGACTGAAACAAAGATCTATAATCTACAAATGAAATTGTAATTTTTTATTAGATCAAGCCTTACTATTTTTCTAATAATTGTATTAGTCTAGGTTAAATCCTTTGGATTAAGGTTGACCTAATAGTCTTTTGTAAATCCTTTAACCAGGTGACATTCCAAGTGAATGGTCTAAAGTCCTCTAACAAGGCTTGATCCTAATAGGGTGATTGAAATCGTTTAACTAGGTCACATTTAATAGTGTGTATTGTAACCTTTATTAGGGTTGGCCTTTCATAGGGCATCACTTTAGAAGAATGAAAAACTGTAACATGTTATTGTTGGTTTTTCCTAAATCAGGTTTCCATGTAAATCATTATGTCAAGTGTGTTATTGAATCTTTTATGTTTCATGTTTACATTTTTACAAATTGATTTGATAGTAGCCTACAAGTTTTAAGTGATTGCATAATCTTATGGATGGACACATGATGATAAATGTTTTATGGTTTCACTAAGATGTGAAAAGTTTTATTTGTACATCTAGACCTTGCATAACTAATTCATCCCCCATCGCCATTATTCTAAAGAATTCGAACAATTGGTATCAGAGCCATCTACTTAAGAGGACTAATTTGAAGGTACTAGAAGTACAAAGATCAAGACATCAAAAGGAGAAGTTCCCAAGCTTAATAAAGATTACTTTCTTACATAGAAAATTCTAATGAAGCTACACCTTGGAGGACTTGGATATCATGCACAATCTACCAATACTATTGAGCATACTAACCCTGTTGGAACCCTAACTATTTAAGATCTGAAAAAGAAGAAAGAACACAACCAAAAAATGTTGGAGATTGCCTCTACCATAAGCTATGCTGAATTTTCTAATATCAAAAGTCTTGATAGTGCAAAGAAAATGTGGGATGCTTTACACACTATCTATGGAGGTGAAAAAAATGTTATAAGAGCCAAAGCTAAAAGTCTCAAAGGTAAGTTCGATGATATGAGAATGTGAAAAGGTGAAAATATTGCTCAATATTGCTTTAGGATAAAAGATGTAGTTATGCAATAAAAGGAGCTACTAGTACAATATATGATGATACAACACTAAGAAAAGTTTTGAGAACACTGCTACCTATATATGCTATTAGAGTTTTTGCAATACAAGAACTAAGATGTATACCAAGGAATGTCCTAACTCTTGAAGGTCTAGTAGGCAGCCTCGCTACTTTTGAGCTATCTAAATTTGATAATTAAAAACATGAAAATATTGAGTTTTCTTTCAAAGCTAAGTTGTCATTGAAGGAACCTACTATGAAGAAGAAGAAAAAGATAAAATATGTGTCCAGTGATAGTGAGATAGATGAGGAGGACGTAGATCAACTTGAAGCACTATTGGAAAGTAGATTTCATAGAACTAATAACAAGATTCAAGGTAAAATACCTATCATTTGTTTCAATTGCAATGAGGTTGGTCATATTGTTGTTACATGTCTAGAGAGGAAGAATTACAGAGGTGGTGATAAGTAAAAAAGTGGAAGAGATGAAGACAAAAAAGATTTCAAAGACAAAGGCAAGAAGACTTGCTATGTTGATGAAGATGAAACAAGAGATGAATTTGATGAACATGATGATGAAGTGTTGTATGTTGCAATGAATGAAAAATTTGATGAAGATGAGGAAACTACACTTGTGTGAACAAGAATGATAGGTGGATCACTGATAGTGGGTGTTCACATCACATGACTAGAGATAAAATTAAGTTCATTACCTTGAATTTTTATGATGGAAATAGTGAAAGATTTGGTAATGATGCACCATGTTTGATAAAAGGAAAAGATTATATCAAGCTCACATAAAAGATTTTATGTGACTATGCTAACTATGTTGAAGGACTTAACTATAACTTGTTGAGTGTCTCACAACTAAATGATTCATGATGTAATGTTGAGTTTGAAAACAAGATTGCTAAGATATATTAGAATAATGGAAAACCAATTGGAAAGGGTGATCAAACTAGATGTAATCTATTCTACCTTGATATAGAGGATGCTACTTGTTTAGTTGTATAATTTTATGATGTGTGGCTATGAAACAAGACCTTATGTCATGTTAATTTTGATAACTTGGTTAGTATCAGTAACATGAGAAAAGTTAGAGGTTTACCTAAGTTGAAGATGCTTGACAATATAATGTGCAAACAATGTCAGTTAGGAAAGATGACAATGTCAAATTTTAAAAGAAAAATTCATACCTCTAAAGGAAAATTAGAGATTGTTCATACTAAGTTGTGTGGACCAATTGAAGTGCAAAGCTAAAAAGGAGATAAATATATTATGTTTCTCATTGATGAGTATTCTAGAATGATGACGATTATGTTTTTGAAACACAAATCTAATACTTAGCAAGAGTTGAATTAGAAATAGGTAAAAGTTTGAAATGTTTGAGATCTAAAAGAGGAGAATTTATATCAAATTTTTGGAAATGTAGATGGAGTAACTGAGAGGAGGGGTGAATCAATTACTAGAAAAAAAAATCCATAGATCCCTTAGATGTTAAACAAGTTATTTACTATTGTCACTCAGTAAACATTCACAAAAATGTTGTAACTCAGTAGATTAACTTGTTACTAATATTTAAGCATTCATAATTATTAACATACATGCAAAATTAAATAACATGAACACAAGAGACACCAAATTTAATGTGGAAACCCAATATGGGAAAAACCACCAAATAACTAGCTACCTATTTTCACTCTTTTGAAGTGAGCCCTATTAGGAGCCAACCCTATTAAAGGTTACAAAACACACTATTAGGTGTGACCCTGTTAGAGGATTTAATCACCCTATTAGGAGTGGCCTTGTTAGAGGACTTTAGAACAATTCAATGAAACTATCCACCCTATTAGAGGATTTACAAAATGGCTATAAAACCAACTCTGTTAAGAGATTTATGAATTACTATTATAATGGTTAGAAAGAAACAATGAAATGACTTGAATAAGATGCAATTGAATTTTTTGATTATAGATCTCTATTCTAAACCATTAGATCCTCCTTGATCAAATATTTCTTTGTTGCTCCTTAATGATCTCTGATCATCCTTAAAAATTCTCTCTTCACAATAATCCATCCACCTTCACATTCATATCACATCAAATTCTTCACACTTAAACTTTGCAACTTGACCTCTCATATATACCATTTAGATTATCAAGTTAGCTCAATTACAAGTTACAATCACCTATAATCATTACCATAGTCAGCTAGAAATAATACTTAAAATAATGAAGCATTAAATCATAAATTAACAAATTCCTTTACTAGCCAACCCTTCGTTAGAAACAATTTCTTGTGTTAACCATCTCAACTCAGTTAACACTACAAATTTTGCAAAATCCTTTGGCTACCAAGTGAACTTAGTAAGAACTGAATTTCCTTCACTGACCATGAGAGCTTGGTGAGAACTAAATTTCCTTTGTTGACCATGAGAGCTCGATAGACATTAATTTCTACCACATTTTCCTTTGATGACTGAGTGATTTTGGTAGACACTAAATTTCCTTTGCTAACCTTGAAAGCTTGGTTACAACTATCTGCATAAGGTAAATTCTGAGAACACTTGGTAGACACTATAAATCTTCTTGAAAACCAATTTAACTTAGTAAGATCCAATAGATGACTTGTATGAAATTTGTGTAACATCAAAGACAACACACAATTGGATAATTGTATCCAACAATCTCCCTCTTTGGCATTGATGGCAACACAACATGTCATAGGATAATGAAATTTGAGAACAAGACTTTCTCTAGTAGAAGGTTTTCTCCCTCTAGCTCCCTCTAGAATTTTATACCTCAAACTTTAGTTGTCTGCAAGAAAACTCTCCCTCTTTCATAGTAATCTCTCCCTCTTGCATAAACTCACTTTCTTGCAAATTTTAGAAAGGTATGATAGTAGACTCTCCATCTTTGACAACACATGCCAAAGACAACACAACTTAAATGAATTTTAATGTACCTCAAGTACTGATTCATATGCAATGTCTTCATTACTTTGTTGCATCAACTGATAGATCTTCAACTCTTTTCCTATTGATGCATCACTAAAACTATACTTTAGAGAGCTTTAGATAGGGGAATGACCCCTAACTTACCTCTTAGATACAAGAATGCATCTTTAGGTAAAGGCTTTGTGAATATGTCAACAAATTTTTCCTTTGTATGAACATATTCCAATCTTATTTCCTTATCCTACATCAATTCTTTGACAAGGTGATACTTTATAGAAATATGCTTGGTTTTTGAATGCATCATTGGATTTTTGGATATATTAATTGCACTTGTGTTATCAAAAAACATGACAACTAGTTCTTTGATTTCTTCCTTCATTTCTTCCAATAACTATTTGAACCAAACAATATTAGAGCAATTTACTACTGCTAAAACATATTCTACCTTTGTTGTCGACTGGGATGTACAATTTTGCTTTTACTTGTACAAGAAACCAACCTCTTTCCAAGAAAGAAAGCTCCTCCACTTGTACTCTTTCTGTCATCAACATTTCCTGCCCAATCTACATCAGTAAACACTTTTAAATTAAATTTCGTCCAAGTTTATACCATAATCCATAATCTTCAGTGCCTTTCAAATATCTCATGATCCTTTTGATTACCATCACGTGATTTTCTCTTGGTTTTGCTAAAAATATTACTACAATACCAATAGCAAGGGCAATATCAGGTCTTGTATGCACTACATACTGTAACTTTCCAATCATAGATCTATACAATGTCTGATCCACTTCCCTTGGTTCATCATCCTTGGTAAGTTTCAATCTAGTAAACATAGGAGTCCCAACTAATTTGTAGTCTTCCATACCAAACATTTTAACTATCTCCTTGATGTATTTTGATTGAGTGATGTAGATACCATTCTTATTCTATTGAATTTGAAGACCAACATTGAATTTTATCTCACCAAACATTGACATTTCAAATTCCTTGTTCATTTGCTCTAAGAATTCTTTACATTGATCATCATTTCCTATATCAAAACAATCTTATTATCTATTCCTTTCTTGATATACAATCTATTGTTATCATTATTTCTTTGAAAACCAATTTGAATAAGATAGTTATGCAATCTCTCATACCATGCTCTAGGGGCTTGCTTCAGACCATACAATGCTTTATGTAATTTGTAGACCATGTCCTTCTTGTCTTGATCAAAAAAATCTTTAGGCTATTCAATGTAAACCTCTTCATCTAGTATACCATTGAGAAATGCTAACTTGACATCCATTTGATAAACTTTGAATCCTTTGTATGTAGCATATGCAAGTAAGGTCATGACACCTTCCAATCTTGCAATAGTAGAAAAAGTTTCTCCATAGTCTATTCCTTCTTCTTGAGAGTATCCTTTGCATACCAGTCTAACTTTTTTTTTTGACACCTTACCATCTTCATTTAACTTTTTTATGAATACCCACTTAGTTCTAATCAAATTTTTGTCTTTAGGCCTAGGTACAAGAGTCCATGTTTTGTTTTTCTCTATCTTCTCTATCTCTTCATTCATAGCCTCAATCCAAATTTCATTTTCTAATGCATCTTTGACACTTCTAGGTTCAAAATCAGCAAGTAAACAAGTAACTTTCAACTTAATTCTTGTCATAGTTCCTTCAAATTTATCTCTAATGATCTAATTTGGTGCATGATGCCTCCTAATATACTTAGCTAATATAGGTTCCTTGCCTTTTGAATGCTTTGCATTTTTAGTCTCTTGCACTTCAGCTTTAGGTTTTGACCATTCTGTCTATTACTCAAGTCCTTCAGACCCAGTAGACATTGGCTCGGTAGCATCCAAATATGACTTAGGTTCATGTAGCTCAGTTTGAACTTCCTACAACTTAGTAGTTATGCTAGAATTGGTAGGTACTATCCTTTTGTTGATAAATGTATCCAGTAATGTGTCAATAGAAATAAATCTTCAGTAATCTTTAGGTTCTTTCCTACTTTCACATGTGCACTTTGTATAACTTTGCGGGTAGAAAAATTCAAACATATATATGCTTTATGCTTGCAAGAATATCCCAAAAATATTCCTTCATTACCCTTCACATCAAACTTACCTTTTCTAGATTCTTTCAAAATGTAACATTTTCTTCCAAATACTTTTAGGTAACTTACATTAGGTTTGTAGCCATACCATAACTCATAGGGGGTTTTGAATGAATCCTTCTTCAGTTGTACTCGGTTCAAGGTATGAAGTATAGTGTTGATAGCTTCCTTCCAATGTTTTTTAGCAATGCTCTTTTCAATCATTAAGTTTCCTGCATAGTCCATGATATATATGTTCCTTCTTTCAGCTATTTCATTTTTCTCAAGAGTTCCAGGTGCTAAAACCTACCTTTTGATTCCTCTTTTAATGCAAAATTTATTGAACTCATGTGAAATGAATTCACCACCTCTATTTGACCTCAAGAATTTTAATTTTTTGCTTGTTTCCTTCTCTACTCTAGACAAATACCATTTGAACTTCTCAAATGCTTCTGATTTCTCTCTTAAGTACATGATAGTCATCATTCTTGAGTAATCATCAACAAAAAGAATCAAAATTTTTTCACTGGTATAGCTTTCAATTCCAATAGATCTACACAACTCAGTATGCACAATTTCTAAAACTTCTTTAGACTGATAGTTCTTACTTTTAAAACTAGTCTTTTCCATCTTGCCAATTTGACAATTCTTGCATAGACCAACCTCAGGTTTCTTTATGTTAGGAATACCTCTTACTTTCTTGAACTTACTTATTTTCACTAAGTTATCAAAATTTGCATGACACAAGCTTCTATGCCATAACCAAATTTATTTGACTTGAGCAATAAAGCATGAACATTTACCAAGTTCAAGATAAAACAAGTTACCTTTTGTTTGAGTGCCCGATCCAATCAATTTTCCTCTACCATCTAGTAGTCTTGATTTTCCATGCATGAATTCCACTTTAAATCCATTATTAAGTAGTTGTGCCACACTCAAAAACTTGTGTTTAAGTCCTTCTACCCAATATGCATTATCACATACAAGTTCTTTGGTTAGTGAGATTCTTCCTTTTCCTTTTATGCAACAAGGTTCATTATTACAAAACCTCACACTGCCACCATCATAGTCTTCAAAATGTTTAAACTTAGTTTTTTCCACAATAATATGATAAGAACAACCACTATCTATAATCCATGTATCATTTTTTCTCACATGAGAAATAAGTGCCACTTCCTCATCGTTATTAAAGTCATATTTTATAGTAATTTAAACAATTTCATCTTCTTCTTCATCATCAGAATCATTAGAATCCTTATCCATGAAACATGTTTTCTTACCTTTGTCCTTGAATGATTTGAAGTCCTTTTTTCCATTGCACTTGTGACCTTTCTTCTCATCCCTTTTTTGCTTAATTGGACACCTAGCAGCAATATGTCCAATTTCTTCACAAGAAAAATAGATTAGAGGAACCTTACTTTTGTATCTCTCCTTGCCTCTTCAATATTTCCTTGCTAGCAGAGCTTCAACCACCTCAAGATGACTATCTAAACTCTATTCAGATTCTTCTTCACTATTTGACTAAGAATCCTTTATCTTCTTTGCTTTTTCCTTGAGTGAAAGCTTGGCTTCAAATGCTGATTCAATGTTCTTGGTAGCTAGAACATATTTATCATAGTTATCTAGCTCAAATGTAGTCAATCTTCCAACTATGGCCTATAAATTTATCTTATGATTTGCTTTACATCTTCTTTCTTGAATAGCAAAAATTCTGATTGCATAAATAAGAAGTACTGTTCTAAGAACTTTACTTATAACTTTTTCTTCTTTGATATCTCCTCCAGAAGATTTGATTGCACTAACACTTGCTTTGACTCTTTCAACATATTTTGCAATGTTTTCATCTTCTCTCATCTTCATTTGATCAAAATGACCTCTCAAACTTTCTACTTTGGCTCTTCTAACATTATCATCTCCTCCATAGATTTCCTTTAGCTTGTTCCACATTTCAAAAGTAGTTTTGAAATCCTTGATGTCATCAAATTCTTCATAACTTAGGGCTGATGCAATATCTATCATTATGTTATTGTGAGTCTTCTTTTCAGCGATATCATTGACAGATAATGTGCAATTAGGTTCTGCATATGCTTCATCCATATGTTTCATTCTTGTATCTCCAACAGAAGCCAGATGAAGTCTCATTAATCCCTATCATGCTGAGAAGTTGTCCCTATTATGTCTTGGAATTTCCATCTTGTAAGACATCATGATCTTTAGCTTAGATCATCAAAATCTTTTCTTGCAAGCATCAAAAGCTCTGATACCAATTTTTGGAAATGTAGATGGAGAAACTAAGAGGGGGGCAGGGGGGGGGAAATCCATAGATCCCTTTGATGTTAAACAAGTTATTTACTGTTGTCACTCAGTAAACATTCACAAAAATGTTGTAACTCAGTATATTAACTTGTTACTGATCTTTAAGAATTCATAATTATTAACATACATGAAAAAGTAAATAACATGAACACAAGAGACACTAGATTTAATGTGGAAACCCAATATGGAAAAAACCACCAAGTAAGTAGCTATCAAGTTTCACTCTTTTGAAGTGACCCCTATTAGGAGCCAACCCTGTTAAAGGTTACAAAACACACTATTAGGTGTGACCCTGTTAGAGGATTTAATCACTTTGTTAGGAGTGGCCTTATTAGAGGACTTTAGAATAATTCAATGGAACTGTCCACCTCATTAGAGGATTTACAAAAAGGCTATAAAATCAACTCTATTAAGAGATTTAGGAATTACTATTACAATGGTTAGAAAGTAACAATGAAATGACCCGAATAAGATGCAACTAAATTTTCTGATTATAGATCTCTATTCTGCACCATTAGATCTTCCTTGATCAAATATAGCTTTGCTACTCCTTAATGATCTCTAATCATCCTTCAAAATTCCCTCTCCACAATAATCAATCCACCTTCACATTCATGTCACATCAAATCCATCACACTTAAAATTTGTAACTTGACCTCTCATATATACCATTTAGATTATCAACTCAGCTCAATTACAAGTTACAATCATTATAATCACTACCATAGTCAACTAGAAATAATACTTAAAACAATTAAGCATTAAATCATAAATTAAAAAATTCCTTTACTGGACAACCCTGCTCAATAAATGCTACTTTATAAAGAATTTCCTACATTAACCATCTCAACTCAGTTAACACTACAAATTCTATGAAATCCTTTGGCTATCAAGTGAACTCGGTAAGAACTAAATTTCCTTCGTTGACCATGAGAGCTCGATAGATACTAATTTCTAGCATATTTTCCTTTGATGACCAAGGTATTTTGGTAGACACTGAATTTCCTTTGCTAACCTTGAAATCTTGGTAACAACTATTTGCATAAGGTAAAGTCTGAGAATGCTCAGTTGACACTATAAATCTTCTTGGAAACAAATTGAACTTGGTAAGAGCCAACATATGACTTGTATGACATTTGTGTAACATCAAAGACAACACACAATTGATTAATTGTATCCAACACAAATGAGTTTGAGATGTTTTGTAATGACAAAAATATCAAAAGACAAAGATCTACTCCTAGAACACCTTCAAAAAATGGAATTGCTTAAAGGAGGAATAGGTATATAATGGAATATTCTAGGACACTCATGATGGAGAAAAATGTTACTTTAAAATACTAGAGAGAAATTGTAAGTACAACTTTCTATACCTTGAACCATGTACAAGTCAAGAAAGGTACTCATTCAACATCTTTTCAACTATGGTATGGATACTCACCCAATATAAAATATTGTATGGTATTTGGAAGAAAATTTTATACTCTCAAATATTTCAAGAATGGTAAACTAGATGCAAAAATTGAAGAAGGTATATTTATAGGATATTCCACAAGAAGAAAAGCTTATAAGTGTTTAAATACAAACACTAACAAAGTTGTGGAAAGTGAAAATGTGAAATTTGATGAATATATAGAAGTATAGAAGTATATGAGGCTGAACCTATAAAGGAACTAGAAGAATACAAATCATTTGTATACTTTTATGAAGGTATTCCTACTAAAGAATATATTGCAAATCAAGTTACAAAACAACAAAAGGTATTAGTGACTATCGAGTCACATACTATGAATACCAAGTTGCATTTAGGAATTGAGCTACATTCAAGTGTTGAGTTACAAAATGAAGTTGAGGCACATTGTAATTATATGATTAGTGTACATGAAAGAGATGCTAAAATACCTAACAAAGATGTACATAATGATTCAATAATTGAAAGACCAAATGAGGAAACCAGAGCTAGACCAAGATTGTCTAAATATGTCAAGAGACATCATCTCACTACTAAAATAATTAGAGATAAAGATGCTAGACCAATGAAAAGGACTAAGTTGATAAATGATACATGTTTGCTAAGCATGAAAGAACCAAAATCAAAAAAATATGCCTTAGAAAATGGATATTGGAGTAAATCCATGGAAGAAGAGATTGAACGAATTGAGAAAAATAAAACATGGACTCTAGTTCCTAGACTAGAAGAAAAAAATGTGATTGGTACCAAGTGGGTATATAGAAAAAAGTTAGATAAAAATGGTAAAGCCAGAAGGAACAAGGAAAGATTAGTCTGTAAAGGATATGCACAAGAAGAAGGAATTGACTATGGAGAAATATTTTCTCCTATTGCTAGATTGGAAGGAGTAAGAACTCTGCTTGCTTATTCAACATATAAAGGTTTCAAACTTTATTGAATGGATTTTAAGTCTACATTTTTGAATGAAATATTAGAGGAAGAAGTTTATATAGAACAACCAGAAGGATTTTTGATGTTAACAATAAAAATATGGTATGTATATTACACAAAGCTTTATATGTTTTGAAGTAAGCACCATGAGCATGGTATGAGAGACTTCATAATTATCTTGTGAAGATTGGATTTGAAATGACTAATGATAACAATAATCTATACTTGAGGATAGAGAAAGGACAAGGTATTTCTTTATCTAAAATTTTTGTTGATGATATCATATTTGGAGGTAAAGATACTTTATGTAAGGCTTTTGGTAATGAAATGAAGCAAAATTTTGAGATGTCTATATTTGGAGAGATCAAGTTCTTTGTGGGTTTGCAAGTACACTAGATGAAATATGGTATATACATCACTTAGTTAAAGTATGTTAAGGAGATACTGAAATCTTTTGGATTGGAAGATTCTAAGGTAGTGAGTACACCTATGGTGACATGACATAAATTGTCAAAGAATGATGATTTAGATGAGGTGAATCAAATATTATATAGGTGTATGATAGGGAAATTACAACATGTAGTACATAGAAGACCTGATATTACATTATCTATAGGGATAGTTGCAAGATTATCTGCTTATCCCATAGAGAATTATTTGATGGTTCTAACAAGAATAATGAGATATCTAAAAGTAACAGAGGACTATGGTCTATACTAAAAGAAAAATGTGAAATTCAAATTAAGGGTCTATATTGATGCTGATTAGGATGGAAATATTGATGACAAAAAAAGCACTAGTGGAGGATCATTTTTCTTGGGAAAGAGGTTGCTTACATGAACTAGCAAGAAACAAAATTACACTTATCAATCTACTACTAATGTTGAATATGTTGTTGCTACAGTAGATTGTACAAACATTGTATGGATCAAACAACTAGTCAAAAGTATGAAGGAAGAGATAACTAAACTAGTGGTACTTTATTGTGATAACACAAGTGCTATAAATATATCAAAGAATCCTCTAATGCATACAAAGGCTAAGCATGTTTCAATCAAGTATCATTACTTGAGAGAATTAGTTCAAGATAAAGAGGTGAAGATGGAATTAGTTAACACAAAAGAGAAAATTATTGATATCTTCAAAAAATAATTACCCAAGGATGCTCATGAGTATCTAAGAGGTAAAATGGGGGTGATAGCCTTATCAAAGGCTATCTAAAGAAATAAGAGGAGTGTCCTGTATCAAACAAGTTAATTTTCATATGTTACACATTGATATCGAAGATAAATAGACATTATTAACAACATAAGTAACTAAACAAAGAAGAAGAAATCCTAACACATAGTATGAGGAAAAATTCTAACTACTGAAAGAGAAAATATCTACTAATTAGATTTACCTAGCAAGAGGAAGATACTATAGAGGGATATATAAGAATTAATTTTAGAGGGAATTATAAGGATGAGTTGATTGTCTGCTGACTAGAACAAAATAGAATTTTGTAACTTATTCAAAAGATGAAATTTGCTAATAGAGGGAGAGATTTCAATACAAGAAATTATTTTCTTTTTGGTATTTTTTTGATCTTACTGTTTAAACCAAGTCATTTTGGTTGATTGGTTTGGTTTTCCATCAATGCTAAAGAGGGAGATTGTTGAAAATAGATTGATACAGATATGATAAATGTGTTTCAATCATCATTTTGTCACTGATGTCAAACCTACTATTTTTCAGTAAGACATCTACTTATATGTGTTAAGTACTATCATTTGTTTGATTGATGAAGAGGATTTGATAAAATGATTTAACAATAACACCTAGAGGAAAGGTTGAGTTATGATATGAAAAAGAGCACAAGCATCAGCTAAGATAGTGATATCATAGTGCATTGATAATCTAATGAGGGTTGCAGAGGTTTATTACACTAAGTGAGTTTAGAAGAACAAGTTAAACAAAGTTTGTCTACTAAGCTTGACCAAGTGGATAGTAGGTTCTGAGAAAAGTTAGTGCAAGCCAAGCAAAAAATCAATTGGAGTTGAAAAAATGTCTATTTTAGTGTAAGCCAAGAAAAATAGTTGATGTTCACATTGATGTCGAGCACCAATAAACTATAGTTTGTGCTGAGTATTTTTATAGTAGATGTTGAGAAATGCAGTATGTTCTAAGCATTAGAAGCTAGTTAGTGTCAACATTAATGGAAAGATCATGAATTCGATGGATCTAAGATGACAAGTTTGTTTTCTTGGATTATGTGAACTATGTGGAAGATAAGATTGATGAGCCAGTGGCAAAAAATTCATGTTAAACTATCTTGAGGTGAATTCAAAGAGGATTGAAGGAGAAGTTTCTAGAAGGGAATGAAATGAAATAAGGGGTAGATTCATTGAATCTTACCTAATCTATCCTAACCCTAAATTGGATGGTGGAGGATGAACAAAAAAATATCTTAATTCTATATCTATAAAGATGGTCAGTTAAGAAGCAACGTTGTCATATGCAAGAACCTAAGGAAGACAAGGAATTTAGGGTATTGCTTTATTTAGTGACCTAAGTGAAGAGTCTACATTGGAAAGTTAAGGAAGAAATCTTAAGGGTATGGATCTTCGAGGGTGATCAAGCTATTAGAGTTGAATTGTGTGAAAGCCAAGAAAAATAGAGGACTGAAAAAAAATTTGTAATCTACAAATGAAGTTGTAAGTTGTTATTATATCAAGCCTTAGTGTTACTTTCTAATAATTGTATAAGTCTAGGGTAAATCCTTTAGATTAAGGTTGACCTAATAGTCATTTATAAATCTTTTAACTAGGTGACATTCCAAGTGAATGGTATAAAGTCCTCTAACAGGGCTCACTCCTAATAGGGTGATTGAAATCATTTAATCAGGTCACATTTAACAATGTGTAGTGTAACCTTTAATAGGGTTGGCCTTTCATAAGGCATCACTTTAGAAGATTAAAAAAGAGTAGCATGTTACTGGTGGTTTTTCCCAAATTGGGTTTCTATGTAAATAATTGTGTCAAGTGTGTTATTGAATCTATTATGTTTCATGTTTACATTTCTGCAAATTGATTTGATAGTAACCTACAAGTTTTAAGTGATTGCATAATCTTATGGTTGCATGCATGATGATAAATGTTTGATGGGTTCACTAAGTTGAGAAAAGTTTTATTTGTACATCTAGACCTTGGATAACTTATTCACACCCCCTCTCAGTTATTCTAAAGAATTTAACCATCTTGTGTAGTATTGCTCTATATTCTCACCTGCCATCATTCACATTTCATCAAATTTGCCTCTCAAACACTCTAATTTGGCTTTGAAGACATTTTCATCACCTCCATATGTGGTTTTCATTTTGTCCCACATCTTCTTCTAGAATGAATGCTAATGATACCACATTATGGGAGTATCCTTAGCATTAGAGAGTATTGATATGTTGCATTCATGATTGTGTTTGTCATTGATGTCAACATAGCATTGTTTTTGTAAATACTAGAAGAGTAGTAGCTAGAGATCTTGATGGTATATAAAATGGTTTGATTTTATGGTCATGTGCAATTATGAACATGTACAATACAATGTCTTGATGACATGGTTAATTGCATAGAGCTTGAGTCAAAGATGTGTAGAAGTTGTACCTAATTTATAGAGAGTAGTTCAAAGACATAGTATTGGGAAAGTAGTCCGTGATGTTTGTTGGATATCTTTCATCCAAGATTTAATGAAGAGATGAGTAGTTAGGTAGTGATAGAGGAAATTTAGGTGATCAAATCAGTGACTACACAACCCTTAGTATCACACGTGTGAAATTTTGTATAGATAGTGAGCCAACAATGCTATTGTAATTGTAATTATTTAATTATATTATTTTAATGAATTGGGAAAGCCTGAAGGCCAATTGAAGGAATTATTATGAAGATATGGTATAAAGAAAAGATGTTTTCTATGATTATAAGTGTATTTTTGTATTTATTATTGCAAGAAGTATAAAGTGGGAAAAGGAGTAGAGTGCTTACTAAATGCATGTAAGTGATCCAAGGGATTATTGGATGCATAGTTCATGATTTGGTTACAAGATTTGAAGGAGTAGAAGTCTAATTGACATGACAGACGCAAAGAAAGGAATTATAATTTAGTTCTATTATTTTGCATGGAATAATACAGAGATCATTTGGATAGTAGGTTAATTGATCTTTCCCTTAAAGCTATTTGGGCATCGGGTCTAGCTCTCTTCCACAACTCCTAATATGGTTGGAATCTTCTAATAGGGATTCAAAGTCTCCTAACAAGGACTCATATGTACTAAATTTTGTAACATACTCCTAATAGGATCTATCCTCTAACAAGGAATATTTATATTAGTACATCATCTTGTGGGTATCATCCTCACCATGGTTTTCCCTCTAATCACCAGTTTCCCTAGTTAACATATATAGTGTTATTGTGTATGAGTATCTTCTTGTGGTTTCAATTTATATTACTCATATGGTTAAGATTGTTTAAAGTTGTTATTTGTGATATTATTTGGATAACTAATTCATCCCCCTCTCTTAGCTATAATAGTGGACTATATACTCTAACAATTGATATCAAAGCATCAAGTCCTTGAAGGATAAGCTTAAAAAATTTGGGAGATTGATGGAAAATATTTTAAAAAAGGAGAGTCCTAAATTTTATGGGGCCAACTATAATAGTTGGAAGAAGAAGCTGAAGACTCATCTATTGTCCATGGGTCTAGGATACTAGATCTTGACAAAAAATAAGAAGACAATTGTTAAATAAGAAAACCTTGAAGGTTGAAATAGAGAAGAGAGAGATCTATTCATGTGTAACATTAGAGAAAGAGAAGCACTTCTGACATATCTACTAGAGAATGAATACAATTAGGTAAAGTCACTTGAAACATCTCATTAAATTTGGAAATATTTAGAATCTACTTTTGAAGGTGATGATCATGCAAAAAGAATGAAACTATAGAATTGGATATGTCAATTTCAAGATGTTAGAATGATAGAAGATGAATCTATAAGAAGTTATATTGGCAGAATATCAAAAATGGTTGCAAGAATCAGATCTCATGGTGGAACCAAAGAATATGATGAATTTATATGGAACATCTTGAAAAGTTTGACACCACCATTCAAGCCAATAACGAAAATGATTCAACTAGTGATGCCTTCCACTAAGGATTTCACTAAGGAAACACTTCTTAGAAGATTATAATCAACAAAAGAAGATTTGAGATAGTTTGAAGAACTTGGAAGAGTCAAAACTACTTTTAGTGCCTTGAACTTTCAACCTAATTTGCCAAGAAGTGCAAGCACGCATGGATATTTTGCTGGTATTAGTAGAGTTGATGAATCCAAGAAGATTGAGGAAGGAATAACCCTTCTAGTGAGAAGAGAAAAAGATAGTGAGAAAATCTTTAAATGTTGGAGTTGTAATAAATAATTTCATTATGCATCTAAATGTCCTAAAAGAGATAAAAAGTATAAGGCAAGGTTTTATCCTAGAAGAGATAGAGATATAAATTTTTTGTATGCAAATGAAGATGAAGAATTTGGTAAGAAAGGTAAAAGTGAAAGTGATGATGAATTAGGATTTGTGGCTATCAAGGAAGATGATCTTGATGGAGAAATTAGTGACGAAAGAGCTCTAGTTACCCAAGTAGAAAAAATAGTTTTTTTGTATAATTGATAGTGGTTGTTCACATCACATGGCTAGTGATATGAATAAGTTTGCTAAGTTCAAGAATCATGATGGAGGAATTGTTAGAGTTGGTAACAATGTAGCCTGTCATATAATAGCAATTGGATCCATTACTCTTGTTTGTAAAACTAAAACTGATGATGTATATTTTTTTGATGGATTGAAGCATAAATTGTTGAGTGTTAAATAGTTGGTGGACAAAGGTTATCTATTGCAGTTTACTATGAAGACATGCACTATCAAAGACATAGATGGTAAGATGATTTGAACTAGCACTAGATCCAGAGGTAATGTATTTTAGTTGAATCCTACTAAGATGATATGTTTGGTTTATTGGTATTTTTAGACTACCAGGCATGAAGGTCCTAATACTAGGATACAAAGGACTTATCTCAATCTAAGGACTAGCTACTTCTTAGGTTTAACTAAGAAAAACCTTAGATCTAGCTCCAACTTCAATAGAATCACCAAGATTCTCTACTCTTCAAGCTCTGCAAAGCTTAGGTGGGTACAACTTAGGGATAAATAGTCATATAATTGATTATTTGACAATTTTCTCATAATTTATTCAATTGATATCTCTCTTTTCTAGATCTATCACTTTAAAGAAGACAATGGTCATATATCTTCTATATTCTATAATTAATCCTTGATAGTAGCAATTAACAATGACATTCAAGGGATTATCGCAAACAAGTGTTGACCAACAATTTAATTATTCATACAATAAAGTAAAATTGATTTGATTTTATATTTATGCCTAATGCAACCCTATGACTTCTTCAACATGTAATTGAATGTATGACTAGTACCCTATCCATTGGAATTCAGAGTCTACCCAACTAAACATTTTGAACTAATTAATTGTATTATAATTAAGCTTATCAACAATTGTCCCTAAACCCATTTTTATGAATATCCTTGCTACATAACCAAAAACCCTATCAATTAATTGGAGCATTTACTTAATTACTTTAATTAAAAGCAACAACAAATTGATATACAACTATCGTAGTTGCATTAAATTGCATAAAACATGCTTACACAATCCCAAGATAACCATTACACAACAATGGAGACATAATTCAAAGACAAATATATGACATAGTTTCCTCCTTTGCATTAATTTTCATTGAAAATTGTAAGAGTGCTAGTAAAACCATAGAAAACTTCAAAATAAAATAGTAGATCCTTCAATGTTCACTTATATTCTTAAACTTATACGAGAATAAATCATAAAATTTACAAGAGACTCAATGGACTAACAACAATAGCATCATTATGGGAAAATGGATTCTGGGCCAAAGATCTCTGCCATTCCTTTTTCCCCTATTCCCCCTTAGGAACATGATAAGGAGAAAACAAAGGATGAGAGTGGAGAGGTTTCTATAAAAGACAAGTGCATGGACTGGAAAATTTTTAACGTCAAAAATTCAAAAGATGGGAATTTTGAGAGAAGCCATGAACCCCCAAATCCATGAAGGAAAAGAGGGAAGGCTCCAGATGAAGGAACTCATTGATCTGACAATGGTGGCTATCATTGATAATGCAAGGGAAGTTGGCATTAATTTTCTTAATAATGCTAGAAATAGTATGATTAAATATTTTAGGTCAATTAAATGGATATACCATGAATTGGAGGAGGTTAGAGAAAGAATGGAAAAATAGGAGAATAAAGGGAAGAAGTTAGAGCATGGAAATTTGATAGAACAAGGAGATGGCCTCAGGTTGGTAGAAAAAAAGATATGGAATTTGGAGAATTACAATCATAATATGGAAAACCAAATGATCTCTATTTTGAATTATCTAAATGATAACATCTCTTCTCTTGCTGGAAAGCTGAAAGCCAGGGGTTTTCTATAGGAAAATGAGGAAAAGGACAAGGCCAGAGATAAGATGGATGAGGACATGACTATGGACATTACCTTTAGCAATTTGGATCAGACCAGTCAGAATAAGTAGGAGCATATGGCTGAGGAGATTGAGAGAGCTTATGAAGTAGTGAAAATGATGCAGGAGCTTGAAAGAAAGACGGAGTAACAAAGGTTTTTCATTACTTGTCTTTTGGACTATTAGGTTTTTATAGGTTTTTGTTTTTTGGATTTTTGCCTATTTTTTGTCCTAACCTTTTGGTTGGCCATAGTATTGTGGCTAGGATTTTGATGCTTTTTTTCAGCCCTTAATTATGTAATAACTTTTGGGTTTCAGGATCCCTGTAAAACCTATTTTTCTTATATAAAAAAATAGTATAATGCTAAAAATTGCAAGAAAATTGGACCTCTACTCCACATCTTTGGCATCTTTTTATAGAAAGGATTTCAAAAAACTTTAGATGGGAGGACACTTGTCAAAATCTTAAATATAAAGACATTCTTATTTTGTTACAAACAAAACATTCTTTGTACTTGGCCCCAAAAACTAGGATGTAGTTACAAAATTGGTAGGGGGCATTTATCAACAAATATCTCCTCAGACAATCAAAATTTTCTTTAGTTCGTATCACCATCCATGTCTTTTCTTTACCTTTTCCTTTTGAACTACATCTCAACTGTATCTAGTCACTATGACTGGATGATAATGCCTTGATATCTATAATCAACTCCCTTATGGTGATGTCTATATCAATGTCAATCCAAGTGACATCTTTGATTATATCTAGCTCCTCTAGGAATTTGGTCCACTTGGCATCAATTATAGCTTTGACCTCAAAGGGTACCTTAGACATATTTGCTTCCAACTTATAAAGTATATCTACCATATCATAGAAATTAGTGGCACTCATTGCATTATTACAAAAAGATAGGAACTTGGGATGATCAAGAATATTTTCAAATGAGGATGACCATTTGACCTAGCCCTTTATTTTTCCCTCACTATCCAAAATTGTAGGCACCAAATTTGGTGTCCCAGCAACAATTGTTTTCATCTTATTTTGGACTAGCTACATCTTCCCCCAAAAGAAACCATTCATATCTCTTACTTTATGAATTGTTTTCCTTATACTCACAATGGTTTCCTTTAGTAGGCCTTTCTTCTAGGGAAGTATAGTAATTATGCTATCAAAGAATTGGATGTAGGGGCCCTATGTGTTGACCTATGTAGATAACAGAGAAATTGCCTCTACACATTTGTATTTCACTCCTTCTAATGCAATGTAATTGCCATACACAATTTGTTGAATTATATTTAATGCATTGATCTTATGAATTAATAGATTCTTTAGAGATTTGATCTCTACATCTTTGCTAGCTTCTAACTTTTCTTCATCAATGTCCATAGCCTAGCCTGATGCTTCCCCTATTTCAAAAGTTTGGCCCTCTATCTACACTTCTTTGTCATGAACTTTTGTGACAATTCTAATATATTTCTTTAATGAAGCCACCTCCATTTCCAACTTGATGATATTTTTATATAAGACATAAGTTTTATTTATCTCTTCTTCATAAGTCCTTCTTGTACCAATAAAATTTTCATATGTCTTTTCAAGTTGGGCTTGAAGAGTGTCCATCTTGTGCTTACCCCTTAATGCTACCAAAGTATGCATCCCCAAAATCTAGTCACTAGAAGTAGACTGCACATGCAAAAATATAACATTTCCCCTAGGGGACTCTTTGATTTCTATGAGAGTGGGCTTATCATCCTCTAGAGCTAAACTCCAAATGGAAATTGTTTAAGCATCCACATTAAACCCTGATCCCATTATCTCCCCATACTGATTTTCATCTTCAAAAGAAACTTATTTCTCTTATCGTATTATTTGATCTAGTAGACAAGAAGAGCTTAGATCCCATCCCAAAAAGATAATCATTCCACTCCTATAACTAGATCTCTAGCCTCTTTAGTAGTGAGTATTTCACTGGTAGGGTCACACTTATGCAACTTTTGTATCAACCTAGCAACCTCTTCATCTGAATCTCTAGGCTTAATCTGCAATTTTAATTCATTATTTTAATTTTAAAAAGGAAGTTTCTAAACTCATTTTTGTTGATAAAAATGTCATCATTCATAAAATCCTTAGCTTCAATGATTCTATCATCAATCATTTAGGCCTCTAGTTGTAGTTTTTTTTTTCTCTCTGCTCATCTTTAGATGCTTGTGACATTAAGAATCTTCTTCTAACATCATCAAAATATTTGTTCTCCCATGGAAAAATCTAGAGAACCTTTTGCTAAGCTTTGTTTGGTTTTTCTCCAATCTTTTTCTTCTTATGTCTTTGTTCTACCCATGCAAAATCTCAAAAATATCTTGTCTATGTTGTTCACCTTTAGATTGATCTTCTTCATTGGAAACCTCCACTATATATTCATCATCAACATAGTCTGGATCAATCTTCTTTCTGATTGCCTCTGGGACTTGAGACACAACTCATCAAAATTATCTACACACTTATCCAATCTAACCCACTATTCCTTATCAAGATAGAGCCTTTTAAATGATGGTCCTATATTTCTCATTTCTTGTTTTTAGCCAACAATATCTCTACACTTAATCTTTCTTTCACTATAAACAACGTCACTCAACAAATCAATAATAACATCCTCTTCCCACATAGGTTTTGTAGGGAGGAGATTATTGTTAGAAATATGGATTATTAAGGGGAGGGGGGTGAATCAATTATCTAAAAACTTTAGTTTCCAATTAGATATTACTTCTTACTTTAAACCATACACAACAAAGCAATAAAGTAATGCTAAATAGTAATAGTAACCATGCACAAAGATAACTCATAACACCATATTTTGTTAACTAGGGAAACCATGACCAAGGGAAAACCCTAGTGGGGATGATACCCACTAGATAATATATTGATATATAAGTTCCTTATTAAAGGATGGAACTTATTAAGAGTTGATGAGAAAATTTAGTATAAGGAGTCCTTATTAGCAGACTTTGAATCCTTGTTAGGAGATTCCAACCCTATTAGGAGTTGTGCCAACCCTATTAGGGGTTGTAGTACAATAGATGCAAGATGAGCACACTACCTAAACATGGACTTCCAATTAGAAGAAGAGCTCACTACCAAAACAAGTAAATCAAACCTCTATAATATATAAACTTTCCTAGTTTGATCTCTGATGTTAAAATAGCTTTACACACTTCACATATATCACTTTCAAAAAAGTTTGTATATAATTGCTCCACAATTTCTCCAAGATAGCACACTTGAATTCACAAGATATCCTTTGCATAAATACCATTCCTTTACAATTTTTTTTCTAGGTCAGCTAAGATCATAATACACTTTTCCATCTTAGAGTAAACATCTAGGATGTCACCCCTAATTGGACAAGTAATTATTTTGTAAACAAAATAATTCCTTCCCTTTAATTTTTCTGTCCTATTTCACTTAAAACATGAATATCTCTATTTTGTATAGTTTGTACTAACTTTAAAGTTTATACACATCATCACTAACATGTATGCTATCTCCATCTAACTTTTCTAGTCATAATATGACATTAGCAATAAGTTATAATTGTAGAACAAGAATTAGTATGAAAAGAACATTAACAAATAAAGTAAACATTCACAAACCAAAAACTAAATTCACATATATGCTTAGACAAAGAAAGAGAACAAGAAGTGCAAACCTCACAAGAGAAAACACTCCATGCTTTCTTGATTCTGTAGATGTGTCCTTTTGCTGTGGATGTATTCTCAAGATGCTCAAAAGCTACTTCAATGGAGATGGGTAATGGCAAATTGGTAGCTTTGTGAGCTCTCAATTTGGCATTATAAGGGTATGGTTGATGGCTTTGGTTCTCAAAATAGCATGGTAACTTTAGCTCAAAGATTGTTGATGAAATGGCTTGGGATGGGATTCAATTTATGGGCTAAGGGGTAGAGGGATGGAGGGCTTAGATGCAAGGATGGATGAAGGCTTAAGGAGGGCTAAGATGCACTCAAAGGGGAGTACATGGATTGTGCTTGTTTAGCACCAATGGAAAGGTGACACTTGTCACAAGGAGGATGAGTGTGAGAGGGTAGGGTAAAGGGTTGGTTAAAGGCATGATGAGTGGGGTTGAGTAAGTAAGAGGGATGTAAGAGGAATGAGTGTGGAAGAGGGAAGAGTGTGGAAGATGGGTGTAAGAGTCATGAGTGGGCTTGTAAGAGCACTCATGACTTAGTGGTTGGGATTTTTGAGGGGAGACTTTGGTTTGGATTAGGAAAGTCTTAAACTTGTTTAAGGAATGTGACAACATTAGGGGGTGGATTAGGCTTGGGATTAGGATTAGATTAGGAGTGTTAGAGATGTGCAAGTGGATGACATTAATGAGGGTGGGTGAGTTAGTGGCTAAGCTTGGTTAGTATGGGTGGATGGGGTGGATTAGGCTTAAATGGAGGATTAGAGATAGGTTAGGGGTTTTTGAATTTGAGGATTTCATTTATCAAATAGATTTATTTAATAAATGGGGATTTTTGGAATTAGATAGAAGAATAGGATTTAATTGATAAATAATAGATTATTTGATTTATCAATTAGGACTATAGATGATTAATTAAATTAATCAACTAGGGGATGACAAAGGATTAATTAAATAGAAATTTAATTAATAATGCCTTTTTAGATAACTAAATAGGATTACTAAAATAGTGTAATCAAATTTAGGTGTCTACAATAATCAAAACAATACACTGTTGTATACCAAAATCTATACTTAGACAATTTTTTGAGTACCAAAAGCTAAGTATCTTTATTTTTGACATTTCCTATAAGCATGTACATCATGTGTTTACATAAATAACAATAACTACATATCTCCTGTTGGTGTTTTAAAAAGTGCTAAAACTACTAAGCAGAAAAATGCTTAATACCAAAATGATAGTACATACACAATCTAAAGACTAGCCTATTCTTATTAACAATTGCATAAGTAAGGTATTTGGACCCAACTGAAACAAATGTATGAGGATTGTTCTTAGTTTCATTCTGATTCTCATTTCAAGATCCTTAAACATATACATAATTCTTACTAACTTGATAAACACATCCCATAAATAGATATGGCCAAGAATTCTTCTATATATCTGCAGATGTTTTCAACAACAATGGCTAACTGAAGCTAAAACATTCCATGCAGACAAGTGTTGGCCAACTTTGAAGATCTACAGGAGATAAAAGTAAAATTTGATTTGATGATGCATTTGAAAAACCATTTGTAAGATATTTCTCCTTCAGCTGAAATAACTTGATCAGTGCCTAATCCATTGGGGTTCAAAATCTATAGCAAATTCTTAGATCTAATTTGTTGCCTTACAACAAATTCTATCAGCAATTCTTATCAAAACTTATTATTCAAAAATCCTTTTCAATACTTAAGGAATCTTATCACATTCATCAAAGCCTTTATTTAATCCATTGAATTAATAGAAATGATAAATGGATATACAACCTAATTAGATTGCATTCAATTGCACAAGCTTTTACTCATACAACATCAAGGTAGCTAAGTATTTAAAAGGAGACAAAATTCAGAAAGAACTGATATGGGGACAGTTCATAATTTGTATTCATTTCCTTTGAAAATGGTATATCCTTTACAGTAGACTCAGAATGTCCTTCAGAAAGAAACATAGGTCATTCTATATTCATGTATTCTAAGAGAATTTGACAGAAAAATACATTACAAACTTGCTTTCAAAATTTGGACCAAAAACCAGACTAAGCACAATACTTAGAAGAAATAGAATTCGGACCATTCTTTAGCCTTGGGATCTCACTTAAATAGTGTGAGATGCAACAAGCTTCAGGCTAAAGAAAGTGACACGTGTCCTTTTACAAAAATTGGGTAAATTACCCCTTTTCAAAAGAAAACTGAACAA
This sequence comes from Cupressus sempervirens, assembly GCA_028749045.1. Lineage (NCBI taxonomy): Eukaryota > Viridiplantae > Streptophyta > Pinopsida > Cupressales > Cupressaceae > Cupressus > Cupressus sempervirens. Next base: position 826,591,822 of record CM053789.1, read on the forward strand.
ACAAAACAAAACAAATAAAACAGAAGGCAAATGACAGCTAGAGCATAAAATCTTAAATTTTGTCCTTTTCTCTAACTACTCCCAGTTAGTAGTGCCTTGATTTTTGTGATTTCTTCCTAGACAAATATTTCTCTTTTAGTGGGCCAATCACATTCTTTAACTATTGTTAATTCATCCACTATTTTCTGCCACCTGGTATCAGTAATCACCCTTCCTTCTATGATAAACCTATTCACTTTAGTTTCAATCTTGAAAAGGGTATCAATTAGTTCATTGAAAAGACATTCATCAATACCATCTTGGAGGATGGACACCACTTGTGGCAAGTCTATAATGTGATCAAAAGAATTATACCACTCATCAAAATCTTTTAACTTATCATTAGAATCAATAACAGAAGGAATCAAAGAATAGAAACCATTTGTTAGCATGTTTAATTTAATTTGAACTACTGCCAGCTTCCCTATGAAGATTTGCAATAATTCTTTCACTTTCTCCATACCTTCCTTCACAGTAATAACTTTATCTGGGAGATCTGGCTTCTTGGCTAACAAGGGTATCAACCTGTCAAAAAATTGCATATAGGGTCCCCACTATTGAAAAATAGGCTCAAGCCATCTAATTGCACCCATGCATACCTATTCTACAGATTGTAGACTGATGAATGTATTATAAGTATCCTAAGATATTCTTTTCAGAATGCTAATTCTATGATTTAATACATTCATCAAAACATTTTTCTTGGTATTATTGTCATCCTGGGAAACTTCTGTTTCCACACTAATCATAGGCACTGACACTATTGTTCCCATAAGAATTTCTTTTGTTTGGGCCTCTGCTTCTACTTTGTGTCTTCTTTATTCCTCTTGCCTTGGTGCATGCTCTGCCTCTGCTACTATCTTGAACTATTCTTTGAGGGATTTTATTTTTGTTTCCAAAATCTTAATTTTTTCCTCCAACTCCTCTATTCTTTGTTTTTTTACATTTCTCATTTTGAGCTCTTCTTCATATGTTCTCCTGATATCAAGGCATTCATTAAACATTGCAGCTAACTTATCCTCAATTTCATCAACCTTTTCCTGATTCATAAGAGAAAAATGTTTTACCAAACTAGAGATTTCCTTCCCAGTAGTGCTCTCCAATGTCCACACAATCATATTTCCCTTAGCAGTTTCTTCTATATCCATCATCTTAGGCTTCTTGGTGTTAGGGGCCACACTCCATACTGCTAGGGTTTTAGTGTCCACATTAAAACCTAACCCTCTTTTAAAACCTTCACTGGTAGTGGATTCATAACTGATGGCCTTATCGTTTCTTCTCATTTGGTCCAACACAAAAGCTTTCTCAATGTCCCAATGTGGTATTAGAATCATGCCACTCCTATGCACTAATTCCCTAGCTTCTGCGGCAGTCATTGTTTCACTTTCAGGGTCATAAGCCAATAGTTTTTCAACTAACTCTTTATTTTCCTCTGGATCTTCTCCTGGCATGAGACTCAATGTGAGTTCATTTTGTTTGATTTTATAGAGAAAACTTTTAAATTATGATGATTTAATAAAATCATCATCTTCTATGAATTTCTCATATTGAATGAGCCTATCATCCAACCTTGATGCTGCAATTTGCATGTCAGGAGAAGCTTTTCCTGCTTCAGTAGCCCTTTGATGAAAATAATTTTTCCTAATATCAGAAAAATACTCACTACTTCCAGACATGACTTGTATAGCTCTACTTACCACCTTTTCAGGGATGTACATTGTCTTTTGTCTTTTATTTCCTTGTGGCACCTAGGCTGAAGTTGATGGCTGCTCTTCTTCCAAATCAATTTCTAATTGTGTATCTAGTTCAGGGGATTCTCTATTTAAAATGGCTTCTTCTCCCTCTGGCTCATGAGGACTTTGTAACATAATATGATCAAAATTCTCAATCATTTTCCTCAGATTATTAGGATATGGAACTTCTGTATAAAAACCCTTAAAATCAGGGTTGGCCCTCTTCAAAGCATTTTCCACTTTCCTTATTTCTTCATACTTCCTCAATAACTCATCTACCTCCCCTGTTGCTACTATGTTGGAAATTAGGTCCTCTATAGGGATAGGCTTACTTGGAGGTAGAACAAAACCCCTAATGGTCTTAACCTCATTTGCAATATAACTGTTAGGATCATACATCCTATAGGGCCCAATAGCAAATTTATACTGACCTAAATAGTCACTCAATTCCTCAAAAGCATTCTTGCCTATTTCAAAGTCTCCTACCTTAAAGGTTCTACATAAAAAAGTAGGCTTATGCAGAGAGGGAGGGATCATTTCTTTATTCATCAATAAGAATTGCCAAGAGAATTCAATAATGGCCAATCTAGGGGGTAGATATTTAGGCAATAGATGAGGAGGCTGTGGGCATGCAAAAACTCTGATTAAAGTACATTCTTTAAAAAAAAAAATGCTTTCCTAGTTATGATCTAATTTTATTTTTTCATCTAAGAAAGAGGGCCTAAGCAGAGTCTTCAAAACATTGGTTGCCCTAAAGAAAGTATGATCTAGCTGCCTCATAATAACAGAATTGAACAAATTGAAAAAAACTAGAGCATTTGAATAGAAGAAATCTTTATGCCAAATACGAGTCCAGAGTTGCACATGTAACTCACCAAATTCATCAGAAGTTTGATCAATGAAGTCTCCACTGATGTACCCAATGTTGCTATACAGGATAAGGTGCATAAATAATGAATAATGGTGGAACTTGAAGTCTTTTAGTTCTCCTTTCTTAGCATCACAAATCTACATGTGCATACTGTCAATGATAAAGGCCACATAATCATACTCCTTATGATGAAAAAGATCCTATATGTCGCATGCCATTAGAAAAAGAGAACCATATACACAATCCTCTGCACCATCACTTCCCAATACTTTGTGCAACCCATACACTGTGTTTTTGAAATAATTTTTGAACCTACTCAAAGGTAAAAAGTCTCCCACCTTTTTTGAGATTAAGCCTACCTTCTTAACTTATTAAGGAATGTGCAGCAGAATGACATTGTTTACAAAGTAGGTTTTATTCCTAGGAAATTTTCCTTGTAAGTTTGCAATGTCAATAGGTACATCCATTTGTCCCATCAATCCAAAAGCCTCAATAAAAGAAGTTCTATCCAATGTACATAATACACTCCCATTATGCCTGTGAAAAGTCCTAGTTACTGGATTGTATGAATTTATCAGGGCCTCCAACAGGTCAACATCAACGAACACTTCTAGAAAAATTAATTTTTCCATATTTCTATTCCAAGGGTTACATACTGACACATTCTCTATTCTGTTCTAATAAAAGTACATGAAAAGATCATAGCCAGTAATTCTAGGGCATTCAACATCTCAAACAAAAGCATAAGGATCTCTGAATATATGATCATTTGCAAAAATTGCATTTGATGACCCTGGAAGGATTTTTAACCAGTCTTCTACATGCTTGTTCAGTTTTTTGACCCTTGTCTTCTTTTCTATTTTGACATCAAATTTTTTCCTTTTTCCTTTTGGTGTGACTTCTACCACATCATCACCCTCATCTTCAACTTCGAATTCTTCTACGTGCACCTCTTCAACTTCTTGGTTGGCCATTTTTTTTTACTTTGAATTCTTTTGCAATTTCACAGGATACACATAGCTCTGTAGCTTTCAAAACTTTAGAACAACACAAGAACAAGCTTCCTGAGGCTGGTAATTCAATTAAATCCTTGATGTTTTAATTATGTATCTGCCATCCTTTTTAATAAATTTAGCATGCATGAGCTTTAAAACTTATGATTGCAGGTCGCCATTAGGGTATATCAGCCACAAAATTGGATTCTGATTGTACTTTTCAAAGCCTTACTTTGCTTGGCTATAGTAATTTGCTCCTTTTTTGCTTATCTGTCATGACACATCAAAGGTTCTTTCTTATATGACTATCTTCCATTCTTACGCTGAGTCAAACCTTCAATCTTCGTGATGCCAAAAATGCTCTCGATGGATCTCTACGCTCACTTAGAGAAGCTTCAAAATGCCCTAATCATAGGAACATAATGATGCTCTTACACTATTTTTAAAATCCCTTTTACTTTCCTACGAAACCTTTTACCCTGTATGATCTCAAGCCCTTTTACTGTGTGTTTTCTCCTTTAGAATTTAAGCTTCTTTTGTATAAGTGTAAAGATCCTTAACTCTATCTTATTACCTTTTACGCTTATACGTAACCCTTTACACCAGAACATCGAAAACCTTTTTACTAACATCTCCATTCTTACGATTCAACATTCCTTGTGTGAGCGTAAAACCCTCAATCAAGCCGTCCTTGTAGCCGTTACACTCCTACATGCATGTATCTGCGGAGACCTTGGAAATTCCCTCTACGTTGTTCCGCTTACTTCATTTCCTGGGGCAGCGTAAGGCTTCAAAACTTATCTCCCGCTCTTACGACTTAGCTTTATTCATATCACCGGAGAGCCCTCTCAACTGCTATTCCAGTCTCATGTCTTCCTTTTATCATATGAGCATAAACCCCTTTTACTGATCTTCCTTCTCACCTCTTTATGCTTAGACGCTGAGACTGGATCCGTAACCACGAAAAAAAGAAAAAATAACTCTTCATTCATACGCTTAACCTACAAGCATAAGGGCATAATATCAAAAGCTTAAGTCATATGCCACGAGGGATGGGCACATCTGACATAAATGTCATGTCTCCATCTGATTTGCTGCAACTGGGCACTTTTGACACCTCAACAGGTCCCACATGATTCCTTTACCGCTAAGAACAAAGCTTTACGGTTGTTTGCAAACCCAAGAATTGTAGACACGTAAACACCATGAAAACTTTCCTCTGTGCTTATGGAAAAACCTTTACTCATAACACCATAATACCCTCACATGCTCTTCAGATCATGCTTTATGCCTTTACACTACCCATTGAGGCGTATACACGTAGATCACATTGCAGGCTTCCCCACTCCTTCACTCAAGTTATTTACTCGTAAGCCCATAACAAGAGCTTTTCAAGGCATGATAAATCCTTTATGCCTCTTTTCTGTATCCAAAATTGTGGCCACGGAAACCAAAACCAAAAGGCATTCTGTTATTACGTGAAACCTCACACCGTAAGAATGTAAAGGACTAACTTAAAACATTTTACAACTCCTTCTGAGAAATTCAAAAGGGATGCCATCAATTTCAGACCTGGGACAATTTCATGGCTATTTTAAAAGATCAATCTGGAGAAATCAATAGACTCTGATAACACATGAAACAGGGCAAGACTAGGGCAATCCTAAAAACTCAAATGATTTCTCACCATAATTTTCAAAAATAATTTGCGAGTGTGAAAAATTAGACCAACATCTCCATTAACCAATTTTCAATAATCTCCCTCTTTGTTAATTATTGCAACAAAATAGGGAAAATTGGCTAAGTAACAAAAACTTAACAAAAATAATACATTCACATTACATCTATTATAATTTGTCCATCTTTATATGTGCTCCTCCTTACAATATACTTTACAATCCTTTTTACCTAATTTACAAATTTCTATTGTATCTCTCCCCCATTGACATTAATGACAAAGGTCAAAATGTCCAAAAATTGCATCTATTATAAAAAAATGTTGTTCTTCCTTAAGATGATAGAATCTTCATGCAATCATCAAAATTTTCCTCAAGATTATCTATACCTTTAGTCCATGACTCTTTCGCTGATTCAACTAAGGTGAGAATTGCACATAAGGCATATGATAGAATCTAACCTGCATTAAGGTCTAAATACAAAAAGTTAGAATAAGTATTCTTGGCCTTGACACATTCTTCGAACTATTTCTCAAAAAAATATAATTTTAGAGCAATAGAATCTCTCAAATCCAATATTCTCTTCAAAATCTATTCCTTTTGAAGTTCTAGTTTCTTGATATTATTATGAAAACTAGCCACTTGTCCTTCAAAATCATCAATCTTACAAGTTGGATGTTGTATCTAGCTAGATAGAGCTTCTAGCACATTCATCTTTGCTCCAATCTTACTACCAATATATTTAGTCAATTTATAAGATAGGGTACACTTAATGTACAATATCTTACCATCTTGTTGGCACTTCTTAAGTTCCTTGATACAAGTATAAAGACTTATCATATCATTCTTAATATTTTGACAAATGATACTAAACAAGTTAGCATCATATGTGAGTTGTGCTTTTATTTCTGGAACACTCAACAAATTAGTGAATTATTCATCAAATGACTTTAGCACTACTTGTGCCCTTTATTTTGGATCTTTCTCTATATGTTGCATTGCCAAAGTACTATGTAGTCTATTAGTTACCTCCATCAAGGTTTTTTGTAGGCTCTTCACTGTTCTATTCTTCTAAATAAGTTTTGACAAGGATGAGATCAAATAAGTTTGATCATCATTATTAGTTTCAAGACTAGCAAGAAAAAGTGGAGTAGATGAACTAGAATGTTTGGTGTCATCCTCCCTTAGCTTCTTTGCTGTCTCTTTGATGCTTCTCTCTTCTTCCTCTTTCTTTTCTTTTTCCTTTCTTTCTTTTTATCTCTTCTCTTCCTCTTCCAATCTTTTCTTCTCATCTTCTTTTCTTTTCTTTCTTATTTCTTCTTCAACTAATCTTCTCTTTTCCTCCTCTTCTTTTTTTTTCATTACATCCTCAAGAAATTTATTCTTGACCTCTTTTAATTTCCTCGTCTCTTCTTCTAATAGTCTCTTTTCCTCTTCAATTTGCCTCAATTTATCTTCAATATCCTCAAAATGTGATTCATGTGGATCTAAACTCTCAAATGGTTTAGTATCCTCAATGCTAATGGTAACATTGGTCTGATCTATTTGCATAGTGTCATTGCTCACTAACACTTTCAAGGTTCTAGGTGCAAGTGAAGATGCTACATTAGATTCTATTAACATTTGACTTATTGCTACCACAATTTTACTTCTTAACTTATCTTTCTTACCCACCGAGAAAAAAAATGGTCTCACTTTATTTCTTAAGTAAGGTGAAATATTATTCAACAATCTCTTAATTTATTCTTCATGATTAGTCTTGCATATTGTTCTTAGCATAGACTTTTGAAGTTCTAAATCTTCTTCTCTAGTTGGGGCCTTCTTCTTAATAAGTCTATCATAGATGTCCTAATTCATTGTGCCTTAAATATCTTTGAGCTTCATATTATTAGCTATAATATATCTCATAGTAGAGATATCAATCTAATCTTTCTCAAAGTCATTATACAAATCATAGAATTTGTTCATCTAATTTTTTTTTCCTTCAATAGCAATAGCTGAATTTATCTTTTCTATCTTCGGCTTCCAAGTTTGTCGAGCTTTTCATGTTGACTACTTAGAAGTGTTTACCTTCTCTGCTTGTTTGAATTTTTGTTGTTGTTGTTCTTCTTCACTAGACTCAACAATTTTCAACAATGTCTTTTTTCTTTTTCCCACTCTAGTGGCTTTTTGCTTGACCCTTTTTGTCTTTATGGTCACAGATTCCACTAATCTCTTAGATTTTCTCTTTGGTTCACTTGGTTGAACATCAGATACTGCTACATACAGAATGCTCTATTCCATAGATATCTCTACAATAGATACTGACAAAGGTTGCACATTAAGTATACCTTGCATCTTGATTTCCTGTGATTCACTCTCAGTCATACCAACCTCCACTAAATATTTCTTCATTAATGACTCTATCTTCTTGTGAGATGCCTTCTCCAAGGATGCCTGATGAGTTGACTGGGTAATCTCATCATAGGTTCAAAATCTATATTCTTCTTTATCCTTCTTTGATTTCAACAATAAATCAATATACCCAACTATAATATCATCACTCAATTCATAACCTAAGGTATTGAGAAATGTTTCCCAAGGTTCTACTACTTGAATATAAGTAAAATGTGTATCAACCATAATACAAATTTCATCTTTAAATTTGTCTACAATTGTAGGTGAAATTCTAAATCTCTATCTCATTTCATTCTAAAATGTCTTCATAATGAAGTTCCCACTATCTAATATCTTATTTGTTGGATGTCTTCTAAATACATCAATAATCTTCTCCTTGGGGTGGGGGGGGGGGGGGGGGGGGGGGAGGTAGGGGGTGAATGGTGAAGGAGTAATCTACAAAATTTAGCTACCAACTAGATATTATTTAGTACTTTAAACAATACATAACAAAGTAATAAAGTAATGTTGAATAGTAATAGTAACCATGCATAAAGTTAACTCATAACACCATATTTTTTTAACTAGGGAAACCCTAGCTAAGGAAAAATCCCAGTGGGGATGATACCCACTAGATAATATACTAATATATAAGTTCCTTGTTAGAGGATGGACCCTGTTAAGAGTCAATCAAAAAATTTAGTATAAGGAGTCCATGTTAGGAGTCTTTGAATCCCTATTAGGAGATTTTAATCCTATTAGGAGTTGTAGTACAGTAGATACAAGATGAGCCTACTACCCAAACATGCACTTCTAATTACAAGAAGAGTTCATTTCCGAAACAAGTAATCAAACTTTTAGAATATAGAAACTTTCTCAGTTCAATCTTAGATCTCAAAATAGCTTCACAAACTTTGCATAAAAGTTTGCATACAATTACTTAGCACAATTTCTCCAAGATAGAACACTTGAATTTGCAAGATGTCCTTTGCATAAATACCATGCCTTTACTCAAATTGTTTCTAGGTCAACTAAGACATAATACACTTTTCCAACTTAGATTAAACATCTAGTATGTTGACCCTAATTGGACAAGTAATTATATTGTAAACAAAATAATTCCTTTCATTTAATTTTGTTGTCCCATTTCATTAAAAAATGAATATCTCTTTTCCATACAGTCTGTACTGACTTTTGAGGTTATACATGCCATCACTAACATGTATACTATCTCCATCTAACTTCAATAATCATAATATGACATCAACAAGAAGTTATAAAAAAAATAATACACTTTTGTATACTAGAATCCTTAGACAATTTTCAAATTACCAAAAGCTAAGTATCTTTATTTCTGAGGCTTCTTGTAAGAATGTACATCTTGTTTTGCCATAAATTAAAACAATTACATATCTCAATTAGCCAATTTTCAACAATCTCTCCCTTTGGCATTGATGACAACAAAATAGGGAAAATTGGCTAAGTAAAAAAAACTTAAAAATGAACAACACATTTTCAGATTACATCTATTACAATTTGTCCATCTTACATATGTTCCCTCTTACAATATAATTTCATAGTTCATACTTTACAATCTTTTTACCTGATTTACTATTTTCTATTGTATCTCTCCCCCTTTGACATCAATGACAAAGGTCAAAATGCCAAAAATTATCTAAAAATTGTCCATCTACTATCAAAATTGTTGTCCATCTACTATTAAAAACTCCCTTTTCCATTTGTAGCTCCCATGTCCTTCTTTCTTCTCCAAATGATTGTAGCTCCAATTTGCCTATAGTACACACAAGATTGAAGCAAAGAGCCTATGATAGGGATACAGCCATGAGAATACTTGAAGTGTGATTTAATGTGAAAGCAAGAATGCAAAATACAAAGAAGTAGAGACTCAAAGATTTGGATTTTCAAAACTTAAGAATTTAGATCCAAGGACCCAAGATGAGAGAAAGAGTGTCCAATTTATAATTGACATGGAGGATGAGAGCATTGGATTTTTCACCCATACATATGCGATGTGGCAAGAGATTCCTTTGAGGATCCATGACGCATATGACAAAATATGCCAATTGTGAGATTCTATGACACATGAAAGTCAAACTTGGCTAAATGTGGAAGAGAATCTATGATGTGTCATAGGACACCTCAACCCACTTAAAGCCAAGAATCTATGACAAAGAAGCCAAATAGAGACATGCGTAAGAGATAATGATTATTGATTATGACAAGTCTTAGCCAAGTGTCGAAGGAGAATCCATGAGGTGTCATATCCAAGTGTCTTGATGATGCAATATTTTATGGAATATTCGAATTAAAAATCCTCTTATTCCACAAAATAAGAATTACTAGAAAATGGAATTAATGATGGAAAATGGAAATTGGGAAATTAAGAATTTCCATGGTTTGCAGATGATGAATCAATTAATTAATAAAATTAATTAATTGAGGATGATAATTAGGAAGAATAATTAGAAGGAATAATAGAATTAAATTATGGGTTATTTAATCCTATAGAGAGAATTAGTAAATGATTAGCCAAATTGATTAAATGAATGCGACCATATCCTTTGGTAAAAATGCGACGATGATGGATATTAGATAAGATGATGAAAAGGTAGACCAAAGCCATGGTCAAATTGATTGATTGAAGTTGATAACATGCCAAGGACACATGACATGAATTGGTTGATATGTAACATTTAACCGACATTGTAAATGCTACAGGTTTGATCATAATAACATTGATGAACATTGTCAATGTTATTAAAATGGTCAATGATTCCATGATCTAACATTGAAAGCCTCAAAAATGTCAAAAATTGAATGACATGAATGATAGTTTGACCTAGCACTGAGAGCCATGACAATACTAAGGTCAGATTGATAAGATTGATAGGTTGATAGATTTCCAAGGCACTGAAAGCCACAACAATACCTAGGAGTTAGATAAATGATGATTGATTTGAGATGTTTGATATGTTTCAGGTTGATTAGGACTGATTTCAAGTGATTTTGAGTTGATTTGGGGTGATTCTGAGTTGATTTGATATGATTCCGAGTTGATATGAAATTGATGTGAAAGGCGATACAAATAACGAAATATGGTCAACCTGGCCAAAAGATCGAAGTTAGTAGAATGAGAAAATGGGAAAAATTATTATGAAGAAGTAATGAATTCATAGATGTGAACCATTTTTGAGTGTCTACATTTTGCCCCTCTTTGATATAATGTGATTTAGAGTGTTGTATCAAAGAATAACTGATGAGAAAGCCACAACATGCCATAGTAGGGATGCTATATATGGGTTCCCCCCCAAGAAATTGACTAAGATAATCATATGATAAGTCAATTTATCGACAACAAGAAGACAAAACCATAGCAATTGATGGATCACAAATCAGAGCTAAGATCTGAAAGTTATGAGGTCTAGAGTGCAAAACAGGGTCAATCAGGAGCTCGAGAGTGATTGCATGGGTTACCACTCAAGAAAAACACAAAATTATCAAAATGATATTTCATGTTTTCCAAAATAAATATATGAATCCAATGCAACTGATGGATTGCAAATCTAAGTTAAAACACAAAAGTTATGGGCTCCAGAGTGCAACATAGGGGCTCTGGGAGCAATTCTAGGTATCCTAGGTCCCCAATTGCGCCCAAAACACATCCAAGTGCATCATTGACACACTTGGTAAGCCCAAGTGTGCCATGAAAATACCAAGTGCACCAATGATGCACTTGGGAAGCCCAAGTGGTCTCAGAAAGTGCCAAATGTGCCCGAGAAGACCTTGGGGGCAAAAATCAACATGACGGGGGGCAACTAGGAGCCCAAGAGTAATTTCAAGGATTAACACTCCATATAGTGACCAAATAATGATAATTATATCTCATTGTGTTCACAAGAAAGATATGAGTCCAACGCAACTGACTGTTCATAAATCAGAGTTGAAACGCAAAAGTTATGGCTTTCGAAGTGCAACCTAGGGGTAACGAGAGCAATTATGGATAACCTAGGTCCCCAAGTGTGCCCAAACTCTACCAAGTGCATCAATGATGTAGTTGGCATGGCCAAGTGCATCAATGATGTAGTTGGGAACCCCAACTACACCCTAACAATGTAGATTGTGCCCTTAAAGGCTCTGAGGCCTAGAATCAGCCCAATTGGACTTGGAATGCCTCGAAACTGTTTGTGCATGCCCAAAATGATTGAAAGATATCATAACATGAGGGAAATAATAAAAAATGGTCATAATTGGTCAAATATGATGTGAAAAATGTTAGAATGAGGTTGAACTAGGTGGAAAGCCATAGAAAGTTGATTGACAGTGCAGGATGATGCAAGAATGCATTAATGCGAGCTGAAGATGATTTGGTGAATCGAAAGACATGATTATGGTGATAGAGAATGAGATGAAGAAGAAAGATGGGATGAGGAGATGTTAGTATGATGGAAAGAATTTTGCTTCTAGAAAGTGCACTATATGTGAAATGGAGCTTTATTTTGATATAGAAAATGGAATGCAATGCATCATGGCATAAAGGGCCAGAGCGCAAATGCAAGCCTTTTGCATAAACAAGCACGATGCAAACAGAGAATGACCTTGTCCTTCCTGTGGCATATGTACATGCCCTAGACTCCCAAAGGGACATTTTAATAAACAAAAATAGAAAAAGATGACCATGAACCATCCTGGCCACTCTTATAGATCAATTTATATCATCGAGTAGCATAGGGACATGATCAAAGAAAAAACAAAGCAAAAATATATCACTCACTAAATAGTGTGAGCCAATAGCTATTCTTGTCCATTATTACATTCTTATTAATGTTTTAGGTGTGTAGATAGTGTTTGACATGTTAATAATGTGATAGTTCTGGTTGTGGATTTAGTTGATAAGTTCAAAGTGATCTTATTGGATTGATTGTTGGTTCACATTGCCCGGATAGTGTGATTGTCTTGAAAGTGTAGTGCTTTGAGTTTCAGGCTACAAAGTGCAAGTATTTATGCAAAAGGGGTGGTTATCCATAGTGAATATGTACCAAGTTTATTGCAAAATTTTTATGGATTTTGTGATTTTTAGGGTTTTTGGGGATATTTGATTTTTTTGTGTGACTAATTTCTTCAGGTCATTTTATGATTTTTAGGGTTTATTTCAAGACATTTTATGATTTTTAGTGCTTTTTTCAAGGCATGTTATGATTTTTAGTGCTTTTTTTAGGATCATATTTGAATGTTTAGGATTTTTTTAGGACATTATATAATTTTTAGAATTTTTTTCAAGATCGTAAAAACATATACAACTATTAGCTCCAATCCATTATGTGATAGGTCCAATGGATAAAAGTGCTTAGGGATATGCCCCCAGTTCAAGTTCAAACTCATGCACCATGTAGTTAATATGCCCTTAGATAAGACACAAACTATGTACAAAGGCCAATGACAGAGTGTGTATAGACTAGTAATGCTTGGTAAGATAATAAAGGACATTAACCACTTTGTGAGCCATGGTAAACGAGCCAAGGATGTTTTGCAATAGGAAGAATATGATCAAGGAATGACAAAGGGGGAAAAGACCATATGGAAGCCTGATAGATGGAGGAACAATAACTGATTACTCATGGTGCATGTTTGCCAAGTTTTCACATGGTACTTGCCCAAAGTGCCTATTTGCCAGGTTTTCACTTTTGGACAAATTTTTTCTCTTGACTCAAATTTTTATGCTAAGATGCCTGTTTGCTAGGTTTTCATCAAGGCATCCATTTTTTCATGATTTTTTTCACTTTTTTCTTTTCTTTTTTATGAATTTTTACTATTTTTTTTGATATTTTTTCAGAACTTTTAGATGAAATCAAGAATGTCACAAACAAATGCTGAGAAGATATCTGTTGTTGGTGTTGCTAGTTGATGAGCTCTGGATCCATGATAGACCATAATTATGGAGGATTTTTTCTGAGTCTGTAGCTAAAATCAAACCACTAGAAAGGCCTTGAGAGATACCATCCTATACCATATGTAAGACAATGTCTATCTCTTGCGAATCAAGGCATCTAAGGATAATTGGGTTAATAGAAATGTCATGTGGGATGTCACTAACAATGACATATGCAAAGGCTTGTTGGATAAATGACTAATTTTTTGTTATTGGACAAATTAGGTAGCTAGATTTGGGAATAAACAAAGGGATATAAGGGAGGGTTGGGAGGTTTGAGACCAATGACCTTCTGCATGAACGCTGATTGAGAGAGCTCTAAAAGACTTTGTGGCATGTTGAACACTAGAACACTGATACTCATGGCATCATATTTTTCATTTTGTATCATTGGGAGCTGCTTAGCTTTTCATTTTTTATGGTCTAATGGTGCTTTTTGGTTTTCACCAAGAAACCTATGCTTGCTATCTTTTTCTCTTTTTTCTTTGTAACTAGAAAGTGGAGTTGGCTCCCAAAAAATATGCTAATGTGTTATCTTTAGGAGAAATTGCTTCTTTATGATCTTCAGTCATAATGCCTTCAAATTCTATTATAAGAGTGCCATCATTGCCGAATTGATAAAAAATTGGTGGTCCATGTTGGTCCCAATCCAAAGGTTTAGGATAACTTGAGGAGATGTCATCATCAGTGTTGAATGGGCTTTGGTTGAAGGTAGATATATGGGTAACTAATTCAACTGGGTCATTGGGGTTATGCTCAGAAGCTAGAGGATTGTTGGTTTCAAGTGGGATATCCTTAGATGCCTTTTCATCATTCAAAACATCCATAGTCTTACATGTAGGTACCATGATACTGGGAGGACCTATTCATAATGGTTTAAATCCAAGCCCCAAACTAGGAGGTTGTCCTTTTGTAGTGATGGGTTCAATGATTCCTTGTTTCTGAGATCCAAGACAACTATAGCCATCATAGCCTTGTTTTTGCATGATAGTAAAACTAAGTCCATACTTGTTAGGATATATCAAAGTGGGTTCTCGTTCTACTTTTTCTTTCTCAATACATACAAATGTATTCTCATTAATAGAAGTATCATTCTTTGTACTGATCTCTAAATGTTGTGCTTGAAGTGGTTGTGATTTACCATGAGATTGGGGAGAAACTAGTGACTCCCTAATGTGAGAGACTTGAGAGATAAAGTACTCTCCACACCCATTGTCTTCAATCTTCCTCTTTTCCTTGGCTTTACTGAGTAGTATATCGGCATCCACATACTTAGAGGAATTTGTGGGTTGTGCTTCATTGTTTGTTTGGATTTGGAATGTAGTAGCATCTCTTAGATTAGCACAAAACTGGAAAGGATCTGGATCACTGGGGATGGTAACCTCTATGTTGTAATAGGAAAAATTCAAACATTGATGATATGTAGAAGGGACTACTTTCATAGCATGAAGCCAAGGGCTTCCCAGTATCATATTGCAATTCATTTCTATATCTAGGACATGGAACAACGTATCTTCAATAGCTAGACCAACTTTGATAGGTAATGTGATGATGCCCTTGGAGAAGCGTTCAACATAATCATAAGCTTTTATTGTGATCCTTTGAGAGGGATCCACATCATCTTCAGAATAACCCAAAATGTTGACAACCTTAAGAGTATAGATGTTCAGTCCTGCTCCTCCATCTATTAAGACATGTCTGACTTTGGCATTATGGATGAAGACTTCAAGATAAAGGGGATCATTATGGTTAGGTTTGTCCTTAGGAATATCATGGGGTGAAAAAGTGATATGTTGTGACGCGGATAGGTTACCAACCATGGCTTGGAACTGCGCAACATCCATGTTATTTGGGACTATTGACTCTTTAAGGGCTTGATCCAAGATCTTCTAATGTTGGGGAGATGCACATAGTAGGTCCAAAATGGATATTTGTGTGGGGGTTTTGCTGAGTTTTTCAACAAGGCTATAATCAGATGAAGTAGGAGTAGTAGGTCTAGATCGGGCTCCAAGTAGGGTGATCTTGGCACGACATGTAGTGACAGCACAATAAGGATCTTCAACCTTTAATATGAATGTGGATATGCAAAAGTTAGACTCATTAAAGCAATTGATGGTGTAGTCATAGCCGGTGCATGTGTAATTCACATTACCTTGTGAATTTGAGTTTGAACTTGAGGGTTTCTCTTTGTCATGATTACCCAAAGGATCTTTGAAAATAGTGTGATCAGAGTTGGATGCTAATAGTGATGGATCAACTATGATTACACCATCATCAATAAGGTCTTGTATTGCATGTTTCAATTGGAAGCATGATGAAGTCTTGTGTCCTTTGGTGCGATGGTAATCACAATACTTTTTGTCATCCCACCAATCTACTTTAGTTAATGGTTCATCTTTGATTGGGGGTAGCTGCAGGAAGTTGTTACTCAGTAACTATTGTAATGCAGTCTCAAGTGGTATTCCAAATGGTGTGAATTTCTTGTCTTTGGTTCTAGGATGTCTTTTGTCTTGTGTGGAAGTCTCAGTTTTCTATTGTTGAGGTGTTGTTTGATTAGGAGTTTGTGAATTTGTAGGGTTTACACCTTTCAAAGTTAGTTGAGGTTGTGTTGTGCTAATCGTGCGGGTGTCTACAATGCCATCATTAGTCACATTCTTGTTTTTGGAGAAAAATTTTGCCTTGTCATTAGATGAGTTGGTATTTGTGTTATCTTTGTTTATCTTGAGTATTCCCTTATGGATAAGAGAATCTTCAATACTAGCCACTTTTTTCATTAGTTTAGAAATGGTGCTTGGACTCTTGATTTTGAGTTCATACATTAAGTCTGGGACTAAGTTTTCAATGCACAGGTTTACTTGTTGTTCTTTAGGAATGTCTAGTGAGCATTGACTAACTAGGCTTCTCCGATGTAGTAAGAATGTGATGAAAGATTCTCCAGTCTTCTGTTTAGTTGAGCACAAATTAGAAAGTGTCACCTCATTTGTAATGTTAAAGGAAAAGTGGGAGATAAACTTATCTGCTAGCTTTGACCAAGATTTGATATTACCAGGAAGTTTGGAGTACCATTCAAGTGCAGACCCACCTAGAGAATGAGGGAACAATCTCATAAGGTAGGTGGGCTCATCACTGAGATCGGTACATGAAGCACAAAATTTTTGGATGTGATCAACAAGGTTTTCTTTTCCTCGGTATTTTTCAAACCTTGGAGCCTCAAAGTGCCTTGGGAATGGAGGCATATATAAACTTTTATCAAATGGGTTAGGATGTAGGTCCCTTTCTATATATAGAGCCTATTTATTTTGGACTCCCAATGCCTCAACTTGTTTGGAAAGTTGTTTGAATTGTTGTAATAGTTCTTTATTGGGGTTTTGCATGATGGTCTTTTCTTCAAGTCTTTTGTGTATGTGAGTAGACCGTTTGCTATCGCGATAACGATGTCTACTTGGTTTTGAAATTTTTGTGCCTGATGAGTTTGATGAAGTGTCACTAGGTGGTGGAGGTATGTTGGCACCTTGAAGACAAAAAGGTCCTTGTTTTTGGGGAACTTGTTGTGGTATTTGATTTGGCACTTGTTGTTGTTGTAAAAAATGTTGCTAGTATGCGATTTTTTGCTCAAGGAATCTTTGGTATTCCAACTGTTGATTGAGTTGCTCTTGTTGTTTAGAAAACATTGCTTGTTGTTGTCGGAATTGCTGCTGAAATTGTTGTTGATAAATTGTGTGCAAGTCAAGTGGGTTCTCATGGGACTGTGTATTAGGAACATTGGATGTTTGCCCCACTTGTGGTTTTTGTTGTTGTGTTTGATGTTGTTGTTGATATATGGGGTGTCTGTCAAGAGGATGTAAACTTGATTGTGCCTTGGAAGTGTTGGGTCCTTGTACCCTTGTAGGTTGTTGTTGTCGTGTGGGTTGACTAAGTCCTTTAGAATTGAACGTCATGTTTGTATCATTGTTCTGGTACCTTTGTGTTTTAGATGTTCCTACTTGCGACATCATATTGACTTGACTATGAGATACATTTCTATTGGGAATGGGTGTAATGCCAATAAGAGTTTTCCTTTGTGTGTCCATAGGGATGGTTGCACTTGATGTTTCACATGTTGTACTTATGAGAGGTTCTATAGTGTTTGATGTCGTAGCACTTGGTAAAGTTAGGAGCAAGGGTGTACTTTGTTGATTAGCCTCCAAAGAAGGTATGTTTGGCATTCCTAGAGCACAAGTCCCTTTAGGTGCATCTTTTTTTTGCATCATGTGACTAAAATCAAGTCTTAATGTCCTTTTGGGGTGTTTAGGGAATGGTGGTATTTCATCAAACAAGGGATTAACATTGATGTGTTCAAATGTACTTTGGAGGATTTCAATAGTTGACTCTTGATGGGACCTTATAGGTGCCATTATTGTGTTTGAAAACTCCAAAGGTTGTTTTCCCTTGTCTAAGTCCAAATTTATCATGGGTTGGATGTTTTCAATAGTTGTTTTGGTTTGATTTTTGGACTTAGGACCTTCCAAGTTTGGGTTAAATTTGACAATTTCTTGGGCTGCCAAATGTTTGAAGTTCTTGCAAAAATTTTTGTCTTGACATGCCCTAGCCATTTCTTCATCAGTGATGCCATAATCAGTGTTAGAGTAATCACTTAGGTGTATAGTATCTTGTTGTATGTTTTATGTGTTAGGTTGGCTGAATTCAAAGTAATGTGATTGTTCATCTTTAGGTGAGGTTGGTACACTTCCTCCTCTTGGTGGCATTAGCATGAATATAGGTTCAAAGTCAGGAATCCATTGAACCATCCCATGTGTGGGAGAAGTGTTTGGAGGAAATCTCATGGTAGGTGCATTGTTCAAGGTTTTTTTGTGCCATAGCTTGATTATGAGGATCTTGCGGACACATGTTCAAGGGGTCCGCTAGTAATGGTTGTGATGCCTCGATTTGGTCTTCATCAAAGGTTTGTTGGGTTTTCTTGCTCTTTTTCTTTCTTGGATGAGGTTTTGGTTGTGCTTGTGCCTCATAAAACAAAGGTTGATAGAGTTCCTTGAGTCTTTGAGCTGATTGTGTCCTAGTAAGTGCTGGCATGATACCTAAGAGTGCAAATGCAATGGAATTTTTGAGTGTTTTGAGTGATTTAGAGTGGTGCGTATGCAAGATATGAGTGTTTTCTGAATTTTTAAGTGTTTCAGAATGTTATGGAATGTGAGGAAATGCTAGATGAATTATGGTTTTGATGTGCAAAGTGCAAATGTCCTAGGGATGTTATGCAAATGCAAATGCAAGGTGATGTTTTGAAGTTTGACTAGAGGGGATGAAAATGACTCTAAGGTATGAAAAATGACAATTAGGGTTATGTTTTGGACTTGGTAATGTTACTAAAGGTACGCGTATGCAAGGTAGACTATGAAAATTATGGTGCTCTAGGGTTCATAATGATGTTTGGGACATGCAAAATGAGGGTAAATGCTCAAGAAGACAATTTGGTTGATGGACAATTTGATAGGGTTTGGTAGTGAAAATGATGCTAATGATTTTGATGAATGCAATATAAAGGAGATATACCACTAGGGTAAGTTAAAATGATGTTTGGGGATGCTAGGGATATGATTATGATTATGCTATGACAAGGGTATATGGAAAGTTTTGAACTTAGGTAAAACCTTTTAAAAAGTATTTTGTCTAGGAGTTTAACCTTGTGATAAAGGACTTTGGATCTTGACCAAAAAACTGATAAAAGATGAAAAGATCAAATTGATAAAAGTTGAAAAGGTCAAATATATCAAGACATAGATATATTTTGACCAAAGAAAATGATAAGAAAAGATAAAAAGACTAGTCAAGATCCATTATCCATCAACACTAGGAGATACTCTAAAACTCATACTTTGTTTAGATTTTTGACTAAATTCAAAGGTTTTGGGGGTTCAAAATGATGTTTAGAGGACTCAAAATGGTGGTGATGCTGAGTGGATATGTGATATGGACAATTCTTATGATGCAAAAGGGGATTTTGGGTGCAAGATGCAGTTTTGGGTCAAGTGTAGAACGGGGAGGTCTAGAAGCTCCTAGATGTAGTATTGGGGTCCTAAAGTGCAGTTTGGAGGCCCAAAATGGTCATGCAGGTACCCAAGTGTGACCTAATAGTGCCAAGTGTGACCTAATAGTACCAACTACATCATTGGCACACTTGGAGCAAATTTGGGTGCAGTTGGTAGTTTTTGGGCGAAGTTGGTAAGTCAGAATGAAGGTTCACTGATTCTGAGAGGTATGGATGTCAAACTGATATGTCAAGAAGCTAAGATGTTGGGGTTGATGTTAGGATAGGTTGGGAGATGTATAATAGAGGTTATGACATATAGAATGATGTATTAAGTGAAGGTGATGAAGATTAGGTGCTGTAGAATGCAGATCTGGGAAAGCTAGTCCAAGGGGAGCTAACCAGGTACCTAAGGACACTGTTGAAGCCCCAAAATGTTATCTGGAACCCAAAACTAGATCTGAAGACCACCAAGTGTGCCCAAATAGTGTATAATATTTCAATGATGTAGTTGGGGCCTAGTTGGGTGTAGTTGGTCATTTTTGGGCGCAGTTGGTAAACTGGGCTGAAACTGAGGCAATTTTGGAAGCTATGGTTTCAGGATTGATGTCACAGAGAGGTAAATAGTAGAGGATAGTGTTAGGGCCAGTATGAATGCTCAAAATGATGTTTAGGACACTTATAATGATGGATAAAGTGGTCAAAATGATGAATAAGTATGCAAAGATGCAAGGTGGTGAATGCAAAGTGTTGATTTTGAGATGGGAATGCAAAAACTAAGGAAAGTAAACTGAACCTAAATGGATGCAATATGAAAGGTAATAGGTACTAAATGAGGACTAAAAGGTGCAATATGAAGTTTATATGATGAATGAATGAGGCCTTTACTAGGGTGAATGCAAGTGAACTCTATGCAAGTGTGAGATCTACGTTTTGCCAAGCACATTTAGGAGCACAAGTCAACATGTTTTCCAAGGTTTGAGTGTGTTGAACCAAAGCTTGCAAAGTTTGATAGAGGTTGAAATGTTTTGGAAATATGTGATGTTTTGAAAAGTTTAAATGATATCCAAGGTGTAAATTTTAAAGTTTGGCTTTTATCTTGATTATGTTTTACACACACGCAAGACACATTAAGACAAGAATAGCTGTTGTTAAAAGTTAACAAACACACCACAACCTAGGCTTTTAGGACTGTATCCACTGAATTCCTACTTGAACCAAAGTTCATCCATGCTTATCCAGAGTGGAAAACCTAGGATCTTGGCACCACAGGCTCCCCCTTACAGTGCACTCACTTCTCGAGGCTACCAAGATCTGCTTCCCAAGGGGCATGACTTCCCAAGGGATTGTTGCCTCTACTAAGGACCACGAGAATGTAGGATGTCTTCACAAGCATGGGTGACCCCTTGAGCCAGTGGATAGAAAGGATTTTGGCCACTAAAACATGATTTTTAGTAAGGGCATTCCATTCGGCAAGTGAATGATAAAGTTTCACAGAAGGTCTCCTAGCCCTGAAAACTGGGGTTTGACGCACCACAAGGGTACTGGAGGAGAGCTATCACGTAGCAATACCATCGATACAAGTTTCACCGTAATCAAATTTTATATAGTGACTAGAATGTTGACCTAGCTTTGGCCTGTTACCACTCTGAGGTTGTCCCCTGGCATACCCAATATCGAGTATCTTGGTCCAAGGAAGGCCTCCTATAGAAGTTACATGGATTTCTCTTACACCCAAGATTCACGAATGGAAAGGGGAGAGGATACATCCAATGCAACTCCTAGGGATTTAATACTGTTGACACACCAGAAAGAAAAGAAAAAAGTTCTTTTTAAGCACCAAACAAAATGTTATCTAATCTAGAAAATCCACACACATAGTTTTGAAAGACACACAATGTCTTCAACAACGTCCTGCAAACAAAGCATTAGTAGTTTATGATAATGTCTTCATCCCATGATCGCCACATACTGTAAATAGACCATCAATAACACAAAATCACCTAATCTATGTCCTAGAGAGTGATAGGAACTTGAAAAGCAAATTTTGATTGATGCGTGTGCTTACTGTGAACCCAGGTGTGCTCTGGCAGAGTAGATTGCACCCCAGAAGACCAAAATGGCTCAAAACACTCCCAAGTGTGCCCAAATAGTGCCAAATACATCAATGATGTATTTGGGGCCCATCTAGGTGAAGTTGGTAGTTTTAGGGTGTAGTTGGGAAGTTAGGTGCAAAGTGTGGGGAAATGGTGCCTAGACAAAACCCAGAAACTAAAATTTTCAAATCTACACTCCCAAGTGCACCCAAATAGTGTAGATTGCATCAATGACACAGTTGGGGCCCATTTGGGCATATTTGGTAAGTCAAAAACAATAGAGAGAGGTTTTGATGGTTTTTGGACTCCTAAAATTTCTCCTAGGGGTCCCAAGTGCGCCCTGACAGAGTAGAGTGCACCCTAGGACATCAAGCTAATAGAATGCATGAAACAAGAGCATATAAGCATTTTACTGGACCCCCTAATTAATCTAGGTGTGAAAAGGAATAGAAAATAGTCATTATACCCTTCCAAGTGAGCTCCTTCCTTGCACCTGCAAGCATAAAACAAGAAAATGCAAGTTAGATATGCATGTTCACGTCAGGTTCACCAAAAGTAGGACAAGAAAATGGGTCAAATGCATAACATACTATGAGAAAATCAAAAACTCAATCAACATATATTAGCACCCACTAGTTCTACCATGAAAGCCAAACTAATCAAAAGAAAGCAAACATAATTTAAAAACTCCATTTTCCATTTGTAGCTCCCATGTCCTTCTTTCTTCTCTGAATGATTGTAGCTCCAATTTTCCTATAGTGCACACAAGATTGAAGCAAAGAGCCTATGATAGGGATAAATCCATGAGAATACTTGATGTGTGATTTAATGTGAGAGCACGAATGCAAAATGCAAAGAAGTAGAGACTCAAAGACTCAAATATTTGGATTTTCAAAACTTAAGCATTAAGATCCAAGGACCCAAAATGAGAGAAAGAGTGTCCAATTTATAATTGACATGGAGGATGAGAGCATTTGATTTTTCACCCATAGATATGTGATGTGGAAAGAGATTCCTTTGAGAATCCATGATGCATATGAAAAAATATGCCAATTGTGATATTCTATGACACATGCAAGTCAAACTTCGCTAAATGTGGAAGAGAATCTATGACGTGTCATAAGACACCTCAACCCACTTAAAGCCAAGAATCTATGACAAAGAAGCCAAATAGAGACATGCGTAAGAGATAATGATATTTGATTATAACAAGTCTTAGCCAAGTGTCGAAGTAGAATCCACGAGGTGTCATATCCAAGTGTCATGATGATGCAATATTTTATGGAATATTCGAATTAAAAATCCTCTTATTCCACAAAATAAGAATTACTAGAAAATGGAATTAATGATGGAAAATGGAACTAGGGAAATTGAGAATTTCCATGGTTTGTAGGTGATGAATCAATTAATTAATAAAATTAATTAATTGAGGATGATAATTAGGAAGAATAATTAGAAGGAATAATAGAATTAAATTATGGGTTATTAAATCCTACAAAGAGAATTAGTAAATGATTGGCCAAATTGATTAAATGAATGCGACCATATCCTTTGATAAAAATGTGACGATGATGGATATCAAATAAGATGATGAAAAGGTAGACCAAAGCCATGGTCAAATTGATTGATTGAAGTTGATAACATGCCAAGGACAAATGACATGAATTGGTTGATATGTAACATTTAACCAACATTGTAAATGCTATAGGTTTGATCATAATAACATTGCCGAACATTGTCAATGTTATTAAAATGGTTGATGATGCCATGATCTAACATTGAAAGCCTCAACAATGTCAAAGATTGAATGACATGAATGATAGTTTGACCTAGCACTGAGAGCCATGACAGTACTAAGGTTAGATTTATAAGATTGATAGGTTGATAGATTTCCAAGGCACTGAAAGCCACAACAATACCTAGGAGTCAGATAAATGATGATTGATTTGAGATGTTTGATATGTTTCAGGTTCATTAGGACTGATTTTGAGTGATTCTAACTTGATTTGGGGTGATTCTGAGTTGATTTGATATGATTTCAAGTTGATATAAAATTAATGTGAAAGGCGATACAAATGACGAAATATGGTAAATCTGGCCAAAAGATTGAAGTTAGTAGAATGAGAAAATGGGACAAATTATTGTGAAGAAGTAATGAATTCATAGATGTGAACCATTTTTGAGCATCTACATCTAGTAACCTCTTCTCCTCTTTAATTTTCCTTAGTTTATCTTCAATATCCTCAGAATGAGATTCAAGTGGTTTTGAGCTCTCAAATGGGTTAGTATCCTCAATGCTAATGGTAACATTAGTTTGATCTATCTACATAGTGTCACCACTCACTGGCACTTGTGAGGTTCTGGGTGTAGGTGAAGATGCTGCCCTAGATTCTACCATCATTTGACTTATTGCTATTGCAGTCTCACTTCTTAACTTATCTTTCTCACCCACCATCAACAAAAATGGTCTCACTTTATTTATTAAGAAAGGTGCATGATTATTCAATAATCTCTTAATTTCTTCTTCATCATCAGTCTTGCATATGGTCCTTAGCATAGACTTTCAAAGTTCTAAATATTATTCTCTAGATAGGGCATTCTTCTCAATAAGTCTATCATAGACTTTATAATTCACCATACCTTCAATATCTTTCAACTTCAGATCATTAGCTATAATATACCTCATAGTAGAGATATCAATCTGATCTTTCTCAAAGTTGTTATAAAAATATAGAATTTGTTCATCTAAACAAAGTTTCCCTTAATAGCAATAGCTGAATTTATCATTTCTATCTTTGACTTCTAGGGTTGCCAAGATTTTCTTGTTGATTGCTTACAAGATGTTACCTTCTCTGGTTGTTTGACTTCTTCTTCTTCTTCTTCTTTGCTAGACTCAACAATTGTCAACAATATCTTTTGTCTCTTGCCTACCCCAGTGGCTTTTTTCTTGACCCTCTTTGTCTTTGTGGTCACAACTTCCACTATTCTCTTAGATTTTCTCTTCGATTCACTAGGTTGCACATCTCATACTGCTGCATAAAAATGTTTTTTTCAAAAGATGTCTCTCTAGTAGATATTGATAAAGGTTTCACATTCAATATACCTGGCTTTATGGTTTGCATGACTTCTTGTGATTCACTCTCAGTCATACCGACCTTTGATAAATCTTTCTTCATTATTGACTCTATCTTCTTGTGAGAAGCTTTCTCCAAGGATGCTTGATGAGCTGACTAGGTAATCTCATCATAGGTTCCAAATCTATATTTTTCTTTATCCTTCTCTAATTTCAATAAATCAATATATCCAACTACAATATCATCACTCAATTCATAACCTAAGGGATCAAGAAATGTTTTTTGAGGTTTTAGCACTTGAATATAGGTAAAATTTGTATCTACCATAGTACAAATGTCATCTTTAAATCTTTCTACAGTTGCAAGTGCAATTTTGAATCTCTATCTCATTTCATTCTAAAATGTCTTCATAATCAAGTTCCCACTATCTAATATCTTATCTACTAGATGTCTTCTACATACATCAATAATCTTCTCCATTGTAAATCTATCACTACTCATTATCTCTATGACTGACAAATATGAAAATCTTTTAAGAACATGAAAGAATATGTGATTGATTAGTGACTAAAATCTAAACACACCATTCTTAGTCCTTTTGATCTTTTCTAGGTTCTCAAGTAGTTGCTTTCTCATAATTTCACTAAGATTAACTTGTTCCTTCTCTAGATATATCTTGTAGGTTGCATAGATGAATTTGATTGACAATTCATCAATCTTTGAACTTGTACATATAGAGTAGGCAATGATTCTACTCAGGAATCTTACATCATATTTCTTAATGGTGTTAATCACCATGGTCTTTCCATTATATACTACCTTGGTATAACTCTCAACTTTCTTCTTAACAAATTTCTCACCTAAGGGTACACTGCCTTGTTTACAAAGACTAGTTACCTCATCAATACGGTAGGCTGAAATATCAACTACACTATCTTGCATCCATAATTTTCCATCATGTATTTTTCTTAATATAATCTATGTCCACTCATCTGTGTCCAATTCATAGTAAAAATGATATTTAAATAGGTCTAGTTCCATCAAATATTCAAATCTAGTCTTGATAGTCATATCATGATTGAAAACTATTTCCATATCCTTGTTTGTATATTCACTCCCAATAGATTCAAACTTACTAGTAAGATAACTTCCTACATCTTCCAAAGATACTACATTGTTTAGAGTAATGGATAGCACTGAGTTAGGGTTTCCTTCTATGGGTTTCACAGAAATAATCTTCAACTTAGGTGTATCCTCATTCTCAACATTGTGAACTACTCACATATCCATGATTCTATCAAATATGAACTTTTACCAAATAAATTTATATAAAAATGATAACTTACCTCTAATTACAAGAAGAGCTCACTTCCCAAACAAGTAATTAGACTCTTGGAATATAAAAACTTTCTCAATTTGATCTTGGATCTTGAAATAGCTTCACAAACTTCTCATATATAAGTTTCACAAAAGTTTGTCTACAATTGTTGAATGCTATTTCTCTAAGATAGCACACTTGAATTTGCAAGATTTCTTTTGCATAAATACCACACCTTCGCACAAATTGCTACTAGGTCAGCTAAGGCCATAATACACTTTTCCAACTTAGAGTAAACATCTAGGATGTTGGCCCTAATTGGAAAAGTAATTATTTTGTAAGAAAAATAATTCCTTTCATTTAACTTTGCTATCCTATTTGATTAAAACATGAATATCTCTTTTCCATACAGTCCATACTAACTTTTGAGGTTATACATGTCATGAATAACATGTATACTATCTCCATCTATCTTTGCTAGTCATAATATGATATCAACAACATGTTATAAACAAAAAATAATAAATTGATGTATACCAAAATCCATACTTAGACAATTTTTTAATTACCAAAAACTAAGTATCTTTATTTCTGAGGTTTCCTATAAGCATGTACATCATGTGTTTCAATAAATGAAAATAATTAAATATCTCCATTAGCCACTGTCAACACAACTATCACTTCTCATTATCTCTATGACTAAAAAATATGGAAATATTTCAAGTACGTAAAAGAATATGTGATTGATCAGTGACTGAAATCTAAACACATCATTCTTAGTCCTTTTGATCTTTTCTTGGTTTTCAATTAGTTGCATTCTTAAAATTTCATTGAGGTTAACTTTTTCTTTCTCTACACATATCTTGTAGGTTGCATAGATGAATCCAGCTAATAATTCATCAATCTTTGAACTTGCACATACATAGTAGGAAATGATTCTACTTAGGAATATTGCATCATCTTGCTTAATGGTATTGATCACCATAGCCTTTCCATTATACACTACTTTGGTATAACTCTCAACTTTCTTCTTAACCATTTTCTCACCTATAGGTCACTACCTTGTTTATAATGACCCATTACCTCATGAATAAGGTCAATTGAGATATCAAATACACTATCTTACATCCATAGTTTCTCATCATTTAATCTACTTAATATAATCTATGTCCACTCATCTATGTCCAATTCCTGATAGAAATGATATTTAGACAGGTGTAGTTCCTTTAAATGTTCAAATCTGAACTTCATAGTCATATTGTGATTGAAAACTATTTCCATATCCTTGTTCATATATTCACTCCCAATAGATTCAAACTTACTACTAAGATAACTTCCTACATCTTCCAAATATACTACATTGTTTAGAATAATGGATAACACTGAGTTAGGGTTTCCTTCTATGGGTTTCACAAAAATAATCTTCAACTTAGGTCTGTTCTCATTCTTGACATTGTGAACTACTGACATATCCATGATTCTATCAAATATGAACTTTTACCGAATTAATTTACAAAAAAATGATAAAATACCTCTTCCAAAAATAGGGGTTTCTTTGAAATCACCTTAACAAGTTTCTTCTAAGTGCTCTCTACTTTAGATGTATTCACAATGAAGTAGAAATCAAGTTTTTACTCCATTTATTCCATCTACTTGAGCTTGCATTAATTATGTACTTTGCAAACATGAAAAATCTATCAATTACCTTTTCTAATCAAATAACTGATTAGGATCATCTATACGATATTTAGATGCCACCCTAGGTTTTCCATAGCTATCATTTATCATGAAAAAGCTCTAGTATACTTCACTTCATGAAATTCTTAGCAAAACCATAGTTTTACATCTTCTACTATAGAATTAACTTTCTTTGTAATAACAATAACTATTAATTCCTTCAAAACTTGTTTAGATATGCTCCAATTTACAAGCATGCTTAGATATTGTCCAAACTTAACTTAATACACCTTTTCCCAACTTTTCTTCCTATACCTCAATGTTTGAGTGAAGTTACAAATTCTAGTGTTGTGAACAAGCTTAACTCAACTTAATTCAATCAAACTCGATAACCAATTTTGATTTTCCTATCTCTTAATCTTATGGCTTTTCTTTACAGATGTCTAATCCTCATACAAATGCCTCATTTAGTTCTTCTCAAAGTTCACTGACTATATTTTTTTATTCCTCGTTGTCTTTCTTAGTTCTAGAGTTCCTCTCATGGTTCCTTCTATCATTTTTAATGATTCTTCCATCATTCCTTCTATCTCCAAAGTTTCTTCCATTGTTCCTTCTATCTTCAAAGTTTATGTCCATTCTAAAGTGCTTTTCTATATGTCCAAAGTTATTGCATAACTAACATACTAGAGTTCTACTTCTAGGATTCTTCTGATCATCAAGTGCATGAAAATTAGAAGCAATGCGTCCAAAGTTGTTACACTTATAATGCATAATTTTTCTTTTGTCTTCATAAGGTCTTTCTTCTCTCAATATCCTTTCATTAGATCTTCTACTTGTAGGGTTAGTATTCCTAGACATTCTACTATTCCTTCTATCATTATCATACTTAGGTTTCCTACAATCAATTACTTTATGACTCATTCCATGAAAATTATGAAAATAAAAGTTCTTAACATGATTAAATGACTTATTTGTACAATCTCTTTTCATATGACCTATTTCATTACATGAAAAACACTTACCTCTAAATTCATACATGGTTTCCTTAGGAAATTCCACTTGCTTTGGTTCAACTAAAATATCAACTTCCTTGTCTTGTCCAACTTCTTTACGTTTATGAGAAGATTGACTAGATTCAATCTTATAATTAGATTTATCTTTTTCTTTTGGATCTAATCTAATCTTAGGTTTCTCTACATAAATGTTAAATAGATAACTAAGACTAGTCTTATCATAAGTAGGTCTCTTTATTAACATTGAATTTTTTGTACTAGAATAAAGATTCTCAAGTTGTTACTTATACTTACTTAATTCACCTTTCACAATAGTATTGTATTTATGAAATTCTTCAAGATCTTCTTTCAATTTTTCAACTTCATCTATCTTCTTTGCTAGAATTTCTCTAAGATCTGCATTATCTTATTTCAAATCAAATTTAACTTCGCTAGGATCATTTATCAAATTCAACTTTAGATTTGTAATCTTCAATTCATGCTTCAAGATCTTGTACTACATCTTCTGTTGGTTTAAAGAATAATTTTGATAGCTAAGTGTCAATACACTTAACCATTTTTCACTATACATGCCAAGCAAAGAGTAGGTGTCAAGTAATAACAAGTGCTGAGTAACATGAGGTGTTGAGTAATAACAAGTGTCGAGTAATATAAGGTGCCGAGTAATAACAAGTGCCAAGTAACATAAGGTGCTAAGTAATGAAAAGTGTTGAGCAACATGAGGTGTCGAGTGTTAATAAGTGCCGAGTAGCATAAAGTGCCGAGTGATATAGTTTTTGTTAAGGTGCCGAGCTATCCAGGAAACAACATGTGTCGAGTATCAGTAATGCTTCAGGAGCCAAGTAACACAGGATATCAGTATAAGAGTTTGTGATTGCACAAACTATGATGTAACCCATTTTTGTAGCTGACATAAGATAAATCTTGAAAGATATAGAGATAAGAATGAATCTTTTACATTTTCTATGCAATCTGCACACAACCAATTGGAAAATTGGAAAGGCATGCAACCAATCAGCAAAAGGCAAGTATTGAGTGGGAAATTAAGAATCAATGTGGATCATAGATTCATATCAAACCCTAAGTCTTTGAAGCCTTTTTAAGAAAGATGAAAGTTTCATTGAAAAGAGAGAGAGAGGGAGAGGGAGAGAGAGAGAGAGAGAGAGAGAGAGAGAGAGAGAAGTAGAGCAGTGTTAAAGGAAAAACATAATGAAATTTAGTGAAAGGAGACATACAAAATAAGAGCAGCAATCCAATAATCAGTTGATCAAAACAAAGCAAAGAAGAAAACCAAAAATTAGATCTCAAAGAATCAAAATCAAAGAAAGAGCCAGAACAAGTACCTGTATTCAGAAAACAAGGATTGCAAACAATCACATTTATAATATCTAATACTCTCTTACCAATGTATTAGAAAGGAAATCCTATGTAGATAGGTTGGCTTAATAGCTATATGTAGATCCTTATCAAAAGGTAAATAAATCCTTTAATAGGGTGAAACTTCATGTTGAGTGTTTGAAATCCTTTAACCAGGTCACTATTGACACGGTGTAAAGCCTTTAATAGGGCAGGCCTTTAATAGGGCAGACCATCAAAAGTGGTTGAAAAATATTGCTGCAGTAATTTTTGTGCGTATCATCCCCACCCCAGTTTTACCTTCTTATTCCTGAAGGGCTTCTGGGTTACCAAATCCTAGTGTTATGTGTTGTGTATACATGTTTTAGTTTCATATTTTCTTGATGTATTTACATACATGCAATTTACTTTCAGTTAAAAGGTTTTATTGGTTAAAGTACAATACTTCTGATTCACGCCCCCCCCCCCCCATCATAAGTACTTTTTCCATATTTGAATATTCCAAAAATTGGTATTAGAGCCTAGTTAGGTTCTCACAAGAAAAAGTATAATAGCTTGGAGGAAAAGATCTAAAGATGGAAGCTTTCAAACTTGGAAAGATCATTGAAAATTAGGTGATAGATGTGCAACTTGCTCTGCATAGCTTGGAGGAATTTAGAAACAAGTTGAGAAACTCATTAAAAAAGAGGAAGGATCTAGCCATTACCAAAAATGAGATAAACTACAAGGAGATTGATACCACAAATATATTTTCCAATGGAGATACTAAAGAGTTTGACGCAACAATTTCAGAACTGGTGGAGAAAAACAAAGTTCAAGCAGATGAGATAATATCTCTTAGAATGGAACATGAATCACAAGCTATAATGTTATGTGAAATCACTGAACAAAAGAAAAGAGCATTTGAAGATATAGTCATGATGGAAAATGACAAAATGAATCTTGCAAACAGGATTGAAGAAAAATGTACTGAATTGACAAGGATCTCAAACATGTAGATGGATACACTTTCCCAAATGATGAACTTTCATCATGAACTCAATGTGAAAGATATTGAGATCTCTACACTGAAGATGCAAAATGAACAATTGTAGAATGACCTAAGAAGAGAGAAGGAAATTTCAAAAAAATTCAATAAACCCAATGAAGCCATCAAGTATTTTGAGCAATTACTGAAATCCCCAAGATCAACCCATGATACATCAGGACTTGGATACAATAGCACTGAAGTTGGAGAATCATCAAAGAGTGCAAAAAAAAGAAGCGACAAAGATAAAAATGTCAAACCTACATGTCATTTCTATGGAAAGAAAGGTCATACATCTAATGTATGTAGAAGCAAGAATGCCCATCAGCATGATAAACCTAAAAGTATGAACCATTGTCATAAGTGCAAGAAGCAAGGTCATCAAGCATATGAATGCAGAATCAAGACTATTAAGACATCAAGATTTGAGGGTCACTATCATAATTGCAAGAAATATGGACATAGAGCTTTTGAATGCAGATCAAAGCCTATGTGGACATCAAATCAACTAGCAAGGACATCAAACCATGAATTTTGGGATTACAACACTAGGTACCATTGTCACTATTGTCAAGAATATGGACATACACCCCAGAATTGCATAAGAACCCATTTCAAGGGAAATTATAAAAGATGGTTGAGTCAAACTACATCTTTCAGTTGCTTAAAAATTGGTCATGTCAGCAAAAATTGTCCAACAAGGTCAAAGGCACCAAGTTCTAAGTTTAGCAATAGAAAGGCAATGACAAATGTTGAACACATCAGAAGTGAAATGAATAAGACATGGAAGAAGAAAGATGAAAGTTGTACATCAAGTGCAGAGATCACTTCACCTAATAGGTCAAGTGATCACACTTCATCAAATTAAGAAAGCATAGTTGTGTGGGATTGATAAATTAAGGTACATCAAACATCAGTCCCAAAATATTGAATAACTGCAAAGAAGAAATTAGCATAAGCAGAGATGCCAAGTCAAAATTGAGAGTCTTGCAAAATTTGTCAAAATTGTCTTCAGATGCCGAGTTGCTAAGTGCGAGCGAGTTGATAGATGATGCTGAGTTGTGAAATACTAATGGGAGCCGAGCAAAGTAAAAATACAATAAGTGTCGAGTAATGTCAAAATCTTTCAAGTGTTGAGTTGACACTTGTCAGTGCACTAAGCATTAATTACTCTATTTTGAAGGGTACATAGTTAAATTTTTGATCATTTCCCACCATTCAAATGAAAAGCAAAGCTGAGAAGAGTGAAAAAGATCAAGGTCAGCTCAAAAGCCATTTGTGAAGATTTCAACAGTGATTCAGCACAAGTTTCATCGATTTGAGGTATTTTACTTAAGTACCAAGCTACATAGAGTTTATAAACTTTTTTAAATTATAAACCCTAGTTTGGCAAACAATGGCATCTAGGTCAGGAACCACTAAGGGTAAAGAGAGTCATGAAATACAGCTGGTCAGTAATGAAGTAAAACAACCTGAATTCAAACCCATTCCAGAAGTAGCATACAAGAATGATCCCACAGGTGCATTATCAGTTATTCTTGATAAAGTTGTTATGGTCCAAGATGTTTGCAGATGTTATAACTAAAAAATTGGAGCCATAGGAGATTTAGAGATTTACAATGCATATGACAAGCTATGTGAGAACAAGATACTGAAAGATGAGTTCTCAATAGTAGAAAGAAAAGGATTAACCAAAACCCTAGAATTTTTTATTGTTTTCAAAA
Organism: Cupressus sempervirens; assembly: GCA_028749045.1. Classification (NCBI taxonomy): domain Eukaryota; kingdom Viridiplantae; phylum Streptophyta; class Pinopsida; order Cupressales; family Cupressaceae; genus Cupressus; species Cupressus sempervirens. Next base: position 826,624,766 of record CM053789.1, read on the forward strand.
TTGAATGGGTACAGATAGTTTTGAGTAGAATACATGATGGAGCCTTTTGGTTAGAGTCAGGGCCAGTAAAATTCACTAAGAAAACTGTCCACAGGGTTACTGGTATTCCAACCCTAGATCAGCCAAAGACCCTGCAAAGTGACAAAAGGGAAGTAATAGAGAAAAACATAGGTGCTAAATGGAATAATAGAGGAATGACTATTGATACAGTCATAGATCCTCTAATAGATTTTGCCATGAGAATCATTTCACACAAATTCTATCAATCAAGTAGATTGAACAGTGTGCCTTATATAGCAGTTGATGTTGCATATAAGATAATTAAAAAGGATCATACCTATGATCTAGCAGAGCTCATGTTTCAACAAATTAATGAAAACTTGGGAGCTATAAGGAAAAGCAAGGGAGCTCAACGCAAATTCAGATCAGTTTTGGTATGCATATTTTTCTATCTGATGAAAGAATTCCCTTTAGTAGGTAAGGTAAGATGGAGTCCAGACAAAACAATTGTTGAACAAGTCAATGGATATATTGAACAAATGGGTGAAAATTTTGATGCCCAAATGACTAGTTACTTTGAGGACTTTAAACAATCCATGAAACAAAGAATGAGAATTCCAGTCTCATTGACTGAGAAATATGAAAAAGATATTTGTTTTCTTGTAGATATTGATTATACCTATATACAAGTAGTCATACCTAGAGTAAGATGGCTTAGGCCACTAGGTTATGAACTTGATATTGATCAAGCTTCTACAGCAATAATAGCCCTTCTTGTAGAAGAAGTTTATAAGAATGCAAAAGCCTTTTAAACTTATGATGTTGTTAAATCAAGGGTGATAACAGATTTGAAGACTGCCTCAATAGTAAAGAAGAAAGAAAATATGGTGAGACAAATCAAGAGAAAATTTGGTGTTGAAGGTGAAGGAAAAAAAGAAGAGGAAGAAGAAGACATTGAAGATAAGGGAGATGAACCACAAGGTCTGACTCAAGGGTTAGGAGAAGACAAAGAGGAAAGTGCTAAGGAAGAAGAAGCCGAGGAAGCACAAGTTGAACCCAAGGTCATAAAAAGAAAGGCCACAACTCCTGAAAGAAAGTAGCTGCTCCTGCACAAAAGAGACCAACTACAAGGGCTACAGCACAAAAAGCCCAAGAGGAGGCAAAAGAGAAGAAGAAAACTCCAAAGAAGACTGCTACTGAGTCTAAGAAGAAAAGAAAATTTGTTGCCTAGCCTGAAACAAATGAGCAGAAGATAGAGTTAGAGGACAACAGCCAATTTCAAGTGGTAAGACACAAACCTCGAACTACTATTGATAAATTATGTTCAAAAATTAGAAATGATGATTTGAAAGGTTTAAAGAAACTAAATTTTTCTAAGCTCACCAAAGAAGAGCAAAATAAATTAGAGGAATCTTTGTATGCTATGATGGCTGAATATAAGCACACACCTCTTGAATTAGATGAATCAATGCCTAAAGAATTGTACAAAATTGTAGAGGATAAATGACATTTTTGTTTACAAATGGAAAGGGAGATAAGGGAGTCAACATTAGCTAGATTGTTGCCTATTTTTTCTAGAGATCAAGTAACAAATGCAGTAAAAAGGCATAACAATAGATTCACTCCCAAGCATACAGCATTCAACATTCTACAGAACAAAATTGAAGAGGTAGTTACAAAATCCACAAGATTGCGGAAAATAGTTTACAAGAAAATAGATGATGTGCATAATGAAGAATATAAGGTAGAGGCAAGTGCCAAGATAAAGGAAAAGAAGGCATCAGGCATCAAAGAAAAAGAGAAGGAACAAGTGGAGAAGAAGGTTGAAGAAGAAAAAAAAGAAAAGGCACATATTGAGGAGAAAGAGGAAGAGAAATATATAGCTAAGCCATAAGATCAAAGTGTGCAAGACACACAGGTATCCCCTCCTAATCCTCCTCATGCCACCATCACACCTATAGAGATTATAAAAATCAAGGATGTTACAGACACTTCAAACCCAAACATCAATCCATTAACTATAGAGGATTTAGAAATCCTTGACCAATCATCACTAGTAGCAAAATTAAGTTCAAATCCTGTATTGGTTAGTGTTGATGAATTACAAAATCCAGAAGTTAAAACAAAGATAGTCAAGGTGAAAACACAAGTGCCACCTTCAACCATACAAACTACTAGTATTCTATTTCTTCCACCACCACCTCCACCAAGTGTAGTCTCCTATACACTTCAAATGTTGAGTACAGTAGTAGGGGAAATAAAAGAAACATCTAAACAACCAACAAGTTCAACCCCACCTTGTGATCATCAAAAGGATACACGAGCTGAAGAAAAAGATGAGACAAAGAAGAAGGAGGAGTCTACAATATAAACATTGGTTGCATTACCAAAATTTGGTACTCCAACACAGACTCTTCAGCAGCCGAGCACTGATGGGTTGCAATTACAAATTAGGACACCAGGCTCGAGTCATCAAAGGTAGTTAGGAAACTTCACTATGGAGTTCCTAAACTTGATGAAGAAATAAAGATTCCATATTATGAATCTAGCACTCTCACTGAAGAGAAGATCAATGAAATTTGGAGTGCATTGGATAGAAGAAGGAGACAAGAAGCACTAAGAAGAGAACACAAGCATAAGCTCACCTTGAATGAAATCAAAAACATATTCACAGAAGCTTTCTGCTTACAGTCTCCAGATGAGTCAAGACAAATTATAGAGCAACTATCTGATATAGTTGACCAGGTGACTAGTGAAGACTAGGAAACAAACGCCAAATTGCTAGAATGGTTAGAAAGAAAGTCCCAAGGAAAGGTAAATAATAAAATATCCGGTGATATAGCACTATCACAAGTGGAACTAGCAAAGAAAATTGAAATAGTTAAAACTGTACTAGGAAACATCTTTTCCCTATACAACAAGTTGTGTGATTTTTCCACATTCACACAGAACACTAGCCGTAAGATACTGAGCTTGGAGAAAAATTTGAATATTTCTAGCATGAAACTCCCCACAAATCTAGCTAAGAGTGAGAAGCATTTTCCCAATCACTTCACACAAAAAGAGAGATAGTTGTCTTAGCAGTAGAGGAGGCAACCAAAAAAGCTAAGTTAATGCAAATTCAATCTTCAATTACTCCTCATTTGGAATTACTTCACAAGGATCAGATAAATGCAGAGACATTCCTCAAGAAAGACCCCAATCTTTCTAGATCTGATGGACTTGTACACCTAGCAGCAGAGATTGCCATCCAACATAAGTCATTGGATGTTGCACTAGCAAATTTGGATGCAACTCTGAAGGTACTCCTTGAAGTAAATAGTACATTTTTGGCTAAGTATGGCATTTCCCTCTAGAACCTTTGACATAAGTTTCAAAAAGGGGGAGAATAAGTATGGGGGAGTGATAAGAAAAGATTAAGTATGGGTGAGTTAAGTACATGAATGAAATGATAAGTATGATAAAAGGGGGAGATAACAAATTTTTGACAAATTTTGATTAGTCAGAATGTAGAAATAGGACAAAAATCACTGAGTGTACATATAGGATCAACTAACAAGGACTCATAAGGTATATTGTTATTTTCTCCTAAAACTTTTGTAGCAAATAAAAATATACATGCAATAATGACAAAGATACCAAGATCTTAGTTAAGTGTTTTTGCCACTCATGTCAAAGGGGGATATTTTTGGTTTAAAGAATAATTTTGACAGCTGAGTTTTAATACACTTAACCATTTTTCACTATGCATGCCAAGCAAAGAGTAGGTGCCAAGTACTAACAAGTGCCGAGTAACATGAGGTGCCGAGTAATAACAAGTGTTGAGTAATATAAGGTGTCGAGTAATAACAAGTGCCGAGTAACATAAGGTGCCAAGTAATGACAAGTGCTGAGCAAGATGAGGTGTCGAGTGTTAATAAGTGTCGAGTAGCATAAAGTGCCAAGTGATAAAGTTTTTGTTAAGGTGTCGAGCTATCCAGGAAACAACATGTGCCAAGTATCAGTAATGCTTCAGGAGCCAAATAACTTAGGATATTAGCATAAGAGTTTGTGATTGCAAAAACTATGATGTAAACCATTTTTGTAGCTGACATAAGATAAATCTTGAAAGATATAGAGATAAGAATGAATCTTTTACATTTTCTATGCAATCTGCATGCAGCCAATTGGAAAATTGGAAAGGCATGCAACCAATCAGCAAAAGACAAGTATTGAGTGAGAAATTAAGAATCAATGTGGATCGTAGATTCATATCAAACCCTAAGTCTTCAAAGTCTTTTTAAGAAAGACAAAAGTTTCATTGAAAAGAGAGAGAGAGAGAGAGAGAGAAGTAGAGCAGTGTTAAAGGAAAAACATAATGGAATTCAGTGAAAGGAGACATAGAAAATAAGAGCAACAATTCAATAATCAGTTGATCAGAACAAAGCAAAGAACAAAACCAAAAATTAGATCTCAGAGGATCGAAATCAGAGAAAGAGCCAAAACAAGTACCTGCATTCAGTAAACAAGGATTGCAAACAATCAAGTTTATAATATCTAATACTCTCTTACCAGTGTATTAGAAAGGAAATCCTATGTAGATAGGTTGGCTTAATAGCTATTTGTAGATCCTTATCAAAAGGTGAATAAATCCTATAACAGGGTGACACTTCATGTTGAGTGTTTGAAATCCTTTAACCAGGTCACTATTGACACAGTGTAAAGCCTTTAACAGGGCATGCCTTTAACAGGGCAGACCATCAGAAGTGGTTGAACAATATTGCTACAGTAGTTTTTGTGGGTATCATCCCCACCCCAGTTTTACCTTCTTATTCCTAGAGGGTTTCTGGGTTACCAAATCCCAGTGTTATGTGTTGTGTATGCATGTTTTAGTTTCATATTTTCTTGATGTATTTACTTACATGCAATTTACTTTCAGTTAAAAGGTTTTATTGGTTAAAGTACAATACTTCTGATTCACCACCCCCCCCCCCCCCCCACTCTCATAAGTATTCTTTCCACATTTGAATATTCCAACAGTCTTCATCTTTGAATAATTATCAACACTAGTTTCAGATCTAGTAAATCCATGCTTGGATTTGAGATGTTCAATTTTGTCTTTCAATTGTCCAATGCAAACTTTGGAGTCTTCATATCTCTCCTTCAACTTATCTCTTTCTTTAGTAAGGAGATAAATTTTTTCAAGTGCCTCTTCCAGGTTCTTCATCAACTATTCCATATCTATAAAGATCTTACTCAACTATTAAGCCTCTTTAGAGTAACTACACTCTGATACCAATTGTTAGAAATAGGGATTATTGAGAGGGTGGGGTGAATAAGTAATCTACAAACTTTATTTGCCAATTGGATAATATTTCTTACTTTAAACCATACATAACAAAGTAATAAAGTAATGATAAATAGTGACAGTAACCATACACAAAGATAACTCATAACACCATATTTGTTAGCTAGGGAAACCCTGGCCAAGGGAAAACCCCAGTGGGGATGATGCCCACTAGATAATATACTAACATGTAAGTTCATTGTTAGAGGATGGACTCTATTAGGAGTCAATGAGAAAATTTAGTATAAGGAGTCCCTATTAAAAGACTTTGAATCCCTATTAGGGGATTACAACCTTGTTAGGAGTTGTGCCAACCCTGTTAAGAGTTGTAGTATAGTAGATGCAAGATGAGCCCACTACCCAAATATGCACTTTGAATTACAAGAAGAGCTCACCACCTAAACAAGTAATTATACTTTTGGAACATATAAACTTTCTCAATTTGATCTCAGATCTCAAAATAGCTTTAAATGTTTTTCCTATATTGCTTTAGAAAAATTTCACATACAATTGAGCTACACAATTTCTCCAAGATAGAACACTTGAATTCACAAGATGTCCTCTGCATAAATACCATACCTTTTCAAAAATTGTTGCTAGGTCAGCTAAGACTATAATAAACTTTTCAAAATTAGAGAAAACATCTAGGATGTTGGCCCTCATTGGACAAGTAATTATTTTGTAAATAAAATAATTCCTTTCATTTAATTCTACTATCCCATTTTGCTTAAAACATAAATATCTCTATTCTGTACAATTCATATAGACTTTTGAGGTTATATACATCATCACTAATATGTATACTATCTCCATCTAACTTCACTAGTCATAATATGACAACAACAACAAGTTATAATCAAAATAATACATTGCTATATACCAAAATCCATACTTGGACAATTTTCTGAATACCAAAAGCTAAGTATCTTTATTTATGAGGTTTCCTATAAGCATGTGCATCATGTGTTTCCATAAATGACAATAATTACATATCTCCATTAGCCAATTATCAACAATTACATTCTCTCATAATTTTCAAAGCATGTTGTACTACATTGCAAGGGTCATAAGTTGTAGCTAGCCCAATTGGCATCTTATAACTTTGTAAAATGAATTGGCCTACTCAATGGAATTCTTGACAATTTTAAAACCCCCTACCCTAGTGCATCTACATAGAAATGTTCCCTTCTTGACACCTTTCCATAAATATTCCCGATTCAAATAAATCAGCTACAAAAATATTTCTACCAACCCTAACCTCTTAGGAACTTATTTAGGAAAAATGTGGGGTGGCTGAGGACACCCAAAAACTCTTATAATAGTATATTCTTCAAATAAAAACACTACCCCAATACTGAGTCAATTGTTTTCTAACATCAAAGCACCATCTAGGTCTAACAACCTTACTAACATTTCTAGGAACTCTTTTAATTATACATCCTATCATTTTCAAAATTGGATTAAAAAAATCATTATAGAAAGAGATAACATTTGAATATGGATAGTAAATTTTCCATACTCGTATCCATCTTTGCACTAGCAACCTCTCTCCCCCATTCTTGTGTTGACTTGAAGAAGCTTTGATCAAATATGTCAATACTATTTGACAAGAGAAGGTGCGTGATCAAAGAGTAATGAGGGAACTTGAAATCCTTTAGTTCACCTTGTTAGGAAGTAGTGATTTCTTGGTGAATACTCTCAATGATGTATTCTACAAAATCATATCCTACATAGTGATTTGGGCTTTGAATATTCAAAGCCATGACATAGTATTCCCCTAAAACATTCATGGTTCCATCTATACTTGGGGCTTTGTCAATCCTAAGCATAATATTCTAAAAATACCTCTCAAGGAAATCCAAGGGTAGGAATCCTTCAATATCTGTCCTCTTTGGAATCTCTCCTACATATTTCTTCACCTTGGGAATGTGTCTAGTCATATTTTTACCCATATAGAAACTCTTATGTTTTTTGAAATTCTCATTCAATTCTTTAATATCAATGGGAAATGACATAGGTCCACCCAGATCGAATGCCTCTATGAATTTTTCCTTATCCAATGCTAGAAAAAAAACTTTTATCCTTCCTATGGAATGATTTATTAACAAGATTGTAATAGTTGATTAATGCCTTGACCAAATCGACACCCACAAATACTTCTAGCACTATCAATTTTCCCAAATTTCTTACCCAAGCATTGCAAATTGGAACTTCTTTCACTATGCTCTTGTAGAAAAATCAAAACAATTCATACATATTTCTATCAAGGACAATTGCATCTCTGCACATTACATATGGGTCTTTTAGAGAAAGGTCATTCACATTCTGAGCATTTGTGGAAATAGGAAAGATGTGTATCCATTCTTCTACAAATGTGCTGGGAGCCTTTGGTGGTGTAGCTGGTTTTTCAATTACTACTTGTGCAATGAATTCTCCTTCTCTTTGGGCCATTTTTGCAAGTATTTTCACTAATTGTGTACACTATTTTTACAAAAATCACTTAGAGATCACTTTTGCACTTAAAATCACTCAAAAAATTTAGACAATTGAGAAAATGGTAATAACAACCTATCTTTCTTTAGGTTTTATCAATTTCTATGATGAGAGCATAGCTTTAATTGACTTTTAAGGGTGGTACACTTGAAAACCTATCAATCTTCAAAAAAGTAGGTTAAATCTATGCTTTTTCAAATTTTCGTACATCCAACTCATCCCATCTTTATCCAGCTTATTATTTTGCCATTGAAAATCTATTTTATGCTTTAAAACTTATAGGTGCAATAGTTGCAAACAAGATCATTTCACCACTTCACACCAAAATCTTTCTTTTCTACAACATGGGTTGCAATGTTGTGAACCCTTTGTTTCTCATTCAATCACGGCTTCATAGTTGCATTTAATCATACCTTTGTGATAGTTGCAACCTTGTGACAAGCCTTTAACCTCTAACACTTTGCAACCTCACCATGGTAGAGCCCTAAGAAAATTTTATACTTGCGACCTTGCAATGCTTTAGATTTCACTCTATCATTCCTTTGCAATTGTGAAACTAAGCATTCAACTTAACCATGTAATAGTGTGCTTAGCTGGCTAACTCAACATTTCTTTTACCTCACAACTTTGCAACTTAGTTATTTAACTATTTATGAAAGCTTACAAATGTTCCTTTCACTATCAATTGTCACTTCATAGCTTAAAACATCAACATCATTTTGAACTATGCAAGGCTGCGACATCATTTTTAACTACCACACATATCCTTTTCGCATGTTCATGATTCAACTTGTTCCCTTTTGATTTTGACATGCAAATGCATGATCAATGATTTATTTGACTTTCTTCTTACATTTGTGGCTTCACATCTTGACTTAAGATGTTACTTAAATGACATGTGAGTATGTGATAGCCTTCAACTTAACTACCCTCACCACTTGACAACCTGAAAACCTTAACTACAATTAAAACCTATGATAGTTTGATTACAAACATTCACAACTTTTCTTCTCTAACCCATGGTTCATTTATATTGCCTACGATGATGCGGAAACAATTTTTTTTGAACTCAACACTAACACCTCACACTTTCACAACTTGTCTTTGACCATCTATCTAGACCTTTGCAATGCCATGCCAATTGTTTATATTTACTATTTTCCTTCATTTGCACAATTTTAGCTATTGTTTTTAAGCCAAAATAAGCATGAAAACATGTGCTCTTTTTTTCTTTGTACAGTCGTGACTTAGCATGTTTGAAGCTTTCATGAAATATAATAGTAGAAATATTTCAAAACTTAGGGTAAGAATGCATGCATGGAAAAATTCATACATCTTTTTAAATATCAAAATTATATTATATGAGCTTCAAATAATCAAACAAAAGAACTTGCCTAGGGTTTTTCTTAAGGGCTAATAGATTTTTCATGAATGCTAGCATATTCTCAACACATTTCTTCCTAATTTTTAACGAATCTTTCATAAACTCAGTTAGCAAAAGATCAAGCCATCAGTGGCTCTATCTGGGGATGACAGATAACTCATATCCATGCAAGAATGCAAAAATTTTGGTAGAAGCACACCACACACTTGACTTAAAAAGCTAACAACTTCTTCAAAGAACACAATAGGCCAAAAAAGAAAGAAAACACAAAGACAACAAAGGAAAACTTTGTACAAGGGCATACAAAGAAAGAACAAGGATGTAAAATAATTACACAAAATACAAGGAGACCTAAACTACTATTTATGGAAAATAATTACCATTTTTAGCAAAAATACCTCTTCAAGAACTATCCATGAACTAGTAGCTAAAGAATATCTCCTAATAATTATCTTACATAATATGAATCTTCTCCTTTGTTTCCATGAATCTAATAAGGACCAAGCTAGATGAGATCAAACTTTTCATGCTTCCCCTTATCTTCAAGCCTAGCATTCCATAACAATACCATCTCTTTAAGTTGGAATTTTCTTTCTGATGCTTTTCTATAATATAAATATTTCATCTATGCTTGAATCTTAAAATTTTGCGTAGATGCATCCCTCCTAGTTTCATCTAACTATACAATATCATCAATTCTTAACTGCATATCATCAACAACATCACTATCATATATTTTAATGAATTTATACATATCATTTAGATTATTTTGAGGTAATCTTTCCTAAATACCATATACCAGATCAAAAGGAGCACATCCAATAGCCTTTTTTATTGTAACCCTATATACCCATAATTCTAAAGGTACTTTGGAATCCCCAACCTTCTTATTTTCTTCCATAAAAATTTGATATTCTTCTGATCTGACGCACATAGAATTATTAGCGGCAATTTGATGTGGGCATCCAAACCTAACAATAATGTTATTCAATATGAAACTTGTCACTGCTTTAGTTGTTGCATTTTTAGTAGGAATTTCTTCTTCCCATTTTATAAAATAATTAGTAGCAACTAAAATTCATGAATGTTTACCACTAGATTTTTTGGTAATTTCTCCATTGAAGTCTATGCCCCACTGCTGAAAAGGTGCTTGCACTTCTATTGGTTTCAAAGGAAAATTTCTGGAAAACTTTAGCTTTCCACTAAATTTTTGGCATGCATCACATTTCCTCACCAATTTTGAGTATCTTTGAACAAGGTACACCACCAAAAGCCAAATCTAAGAATCTTGTGGGTTGTTGTTTTAGCCATATAATGCCCCCACACACTCCTTCATGCATATCACTCAGGATTTTCTTGGATTGTTCCTTATTTACACACTTCAAGAGGACACCTTCCATTTCTCTCCACCATAACTGGCCTCTAACAATAATGTATCTAATAGCTTTTAGCTTCAAGGCTCTTCTTTGGTTGTTTGTAAATTCTGGTGGAGTTTTCAACTACTATGACATAAGAAGAATATCACATCTTTATACTACTCACAGGTATCCATGTCACATATATCACTTCTAAAACCATCATCTAGTTGGTTTATTTGATTTTCTTTAAGATTAGCTTCTAACATTAGCTTAGCAAGACCTTGACCTCTAACTAGCATAGTAATCTACACATCAATATTAAATTCTTTGATCCTATTGATCCATTTGCATCTTCTTCCTGAAACTTCTTGTTGAGAGAAGATATCTTTCACTACAACATTTAGAACAAATTCAATCAGAATGACTCCCATCAAATAACACCTAAATTCCTTTATTTCTTTGATTAGGACATATGATTGCTTCTCAGTTATATAATATTTAAGCTTAGCATCTTGTAGAGACTTACCAAAAAATGCAATGGGTTTCTCAAATCCTTCTTCATTTTTTTGTAAGAAGACAACAACAACTGTATGAAAAGAAGAAAATGAAAAAATATTCATGGGCATATAATAATTAGGAGCTCTCAAAATAAGGTCATCCTTAATGACTTTCTTTATTTCATTAAACATCATTCTTGGCTCTTCAGTCCATTTAATCTCTGACCCTTTCTTTAACATTTTTGAGATGGGCCTACTTATTTCAGCAAAATTTGTAACAAACCTTCTAAGAAAGTTATTTTGAACAAAGAATGCCTAAATACCTTCTACATTCTTTGATTTTTGAATTTTATCAATTGCTTCAACACTCTTAGGGTCTATTCTAACTCCTTCCTTTCCAACCAAATGGCCAAGCAACTTACCCTCTGTAACAACAAATGCACATTTTTTGGGATTCAAAGAAATTTCAAACATTAGTTCTTGGATGAAAAATTTCTCTAAATGCATGCAATGCTCATTAGCATTCTTTAAATAGGTTATCTAGTCATCCTTGTATACTACCAAGAACTTATCAATAACATCTTTGAAAGATACATCCATGGCCCTTTGGAAAGTGGCACCAATGTTTGTCAAGCCAAAAGGAACTCTAGTATAAACATAAATGCCCCAAGGTGTTGTGAATGTAGTTTTATATTACTCAATTTCTTTGACAACTACTTGGTTATAACCTGAGAACACATCCATCATGGACATAAGTTTTGATCTAGTAACTTTCTGTAGCATTGCTTCCATATTGGGAAAGCCATAATTGTCCTTTAATGAAGATATATTTAGATTCCTAAAAGCTACACATATTCTTATATCTCCCTTCTTTTTCCTAATAGGGACTAGATTTGATACCCAAGATGAATGCCTTATAGGTTTGATAATGTTAGCATCTCTTAACTTGACTAATTCTTCTTGCATCTTGGGTGCTAGAGTGAGATTTATTGGCCTTTTCTTTTGTTTGAAAGGCTTGGCTCCCTCTTTCAATGGCACTTCATGCTGAAAGAGGTCTTCTTTATATGATTTCAAATCATCATAGGACCAAGAAAATACATGTTTGTATTTTCTTAATTTTTGAATGTCATTGTTAGTTGCCACTATCAAGGATTAATTGCAGAATATAGAAGATATATGACCATTTTCTACTTTAAAGGGATAGATCTAGAAAAGAGAAATACCAGTTGAATGAATTGTGTGAAAGTTTCAAAATAATCAATTATTTTACCATTTATTCCTAAGGTGCACCCACCTAAGTTTCGCAAAGCTTCAAGAGTAGAGAATCCTGGTGATTTTGTTGAATTTAGAGCCAGATCTGATGTTTTTCTCAGTTAAACATAGGAAGTAGCTAGTCCTTTGATTGAGATAAGTCCTCTATATCCTAGTATTAGGAACTTTATGCCTAGTAGTATAAAAATACCAATAGTAGCTAAAGTGGATAATAGTTGGTTGTGGCATGGAAGATTTTGTCACATAAACTTTGATAATATTGTGAAGGTTAGTAGCACTTTTATAGTCAAAGACTTGCCCAAGATTGTTAAACCTACTAATGTTGTGTGCAAGGAATGTATTTTGGCTAAGTAGAAGAAAGTATCATTCCCTAGAAAGTTCACTTCCACATATAAGCTAGAAATCATTCACATAGATCTAAGTGCTCCTTCTAGAGTAAGAGGATTCTATGGTAAAAGGTATTTTATGATTTGTGTTGATCATTTCACTAGAATTATGTGGGCATAATTTCTTAAAGACAAATTTCAAGCTTTTGAGAAGTTTAAGATATTTAAGAATAGAGTTGAGAATAAAATTAGTGTTAAGATTATGCATTTGAGATCTGATAAAGGAGGATAATTCACCTATAGAGAATTTAACATATTTTGTGAAGAAAATGGAATCAAAAGACAACTATTTGCACCTTGAACACATGAGAAAAATGGAATGTTGAGAGAAGAAATAAATCTATAGTAGAAGTAGCTAGAGAGATTTTATTTGATAATGATGTTCCTAAGACATTCTAGAGAGAAGTAGTTAATACAATAGTATATACTCTAAACAAAGTAACAAAACAAAAAATATATGGACAAGAAACCTTATGAACTATGGTTTGGACATTCACCATCAATCAAATATTTCTAGATATTTGGGAGTTAATTTTATATCAAGAGGGATAATGACATTGGTAATTTTGATCCAAGAAGTGATGAAGGTATGTTTCTTGGGTATTCATTGAAAAGTAAGGCTCATAGATGTTTCAACTATAGAACTAAGAAAATAATTGAATGCACAAATGTAAGGATTGATGAGAAGTTTCGAACCAAATAAAAAATGGTAGATTATAATTTAGATGAAGAAGAGGATAATCTAGAATTATTAGATAGAATGTCAAAGTTTTGTTTAAGACTAACAATGACTTGCAGAGTGATGTGCTAACTTTTGAGCATAAAGGAGAAAAAAGTTCTAAACCTAGAGTAGAGGTAAGAGTTGTGATATCAAATGCTACCCCTAATAGGAATTTGAAAAAGAATCATCCTCATGAGAAGATAATTGGAAGTAAAGATAAAGGCATAATGACAAGGAATAGAGTAAATGAGGAGATGTGTTTGATATCTCAAGTTGAACTAAAGTGCATAGAAGAAGAAGTAAAAGATAATTATTGGATCCAAGAAATGAAGGAAGAATTGTGTAATGTTCCCTACTAGAACATTCATTTAATCAATTATAAATTTTCTCCTTGTAATGTTATTTTATATCATATTTACAATTCTTCTCATTTATCCATATTTCCCCATCTTTGAATTTTTACTTCTTAATTTCATAAACAATTACCTCCCCTCCTTTGTGTTTTCATTCATTTATATATTTCATTGTGAGAATAGATGTGTCTATTCAAATTAGTTTTGTTTTATTTATCATTTATTTATATTAATACTTTAATATTAAAATATTATTATATATGTGAATCATATCATATATGATTCATTTCTCTATTAAATATTATGATTATAATGTAATGTCATATTAAATGATAATGATTTTTATATTATTTATTTATATTTTAATATAAGTCTCTTTCTTATTTTGATGTTGCATTTTGATATTATGAAATATTAAATTTATGATCCTATATAATATTTATATGTACAATTATCATACATTAATAGATAATATAGTATCATTATTTTATTCAACATTTTTATATTTAAGTAATGTATTATTATTATGCCAATATATATTATTTTATATTATAACTCTTTTATTTCACTATCATGATTAGGGGACATGATAATCCACCCTTCATCAAATTGGTTGTCATCAAGCAATAATCATTTACACCTATGTTTTCTTATAAAGTCAAAATTTATGGCATACACTAGGATGTGAGAATCCATAAGATATCCATGAATTTTATATCTTAATGCATGAAAATATAAAGTGTTCATGAAGTAAATACATGACTTCTTGCAAACATGAAACATACATGAAGAAGACACATAAATGATTGAAAACATGAAGTATACACAAAGAAGACACATTAATGCATGAAGACACAAAGCATACGTGATGCAAAAAAATGAAGACACGATGTAAACACACAATACACATGTTATGCAATTCTTTGATTGTGAACCTACAACCAAAAAATCATTAGTACACATTCATATACCGGTAACAAGGAATACAAGTTACACATAAGTATATTTTCAAAGAAGATAATAGTTTTAATTAGGAAAAATAACTCTATTGTAATATCCCCACTTGTCAAGGCTTATAAAATTGTAATGTTTTCTCAAGAAATCAATTAAATGGATTATCATTGCATCAAAATAATTTTTCATATATGTATATATTCATATCCTATTGATTACATTGTATGTATAGGCTAGGTCACCAAGGATTATAGTAGGAAACCACATTAAAGACTTGACAAGACCTTGGTCCTTGTCTTTCAAATGGGTGCTTTCCATCACTCACCATGCCTAGATGCTACAACCCACAAACATTGTGGTGGGGTCCCATAGCTTCATAAACCTAAACCCAAGAGTCAATATATACATGTCTTTCCTTAAGACTTAGCCTTACCCTCTTAGCTAGCTAGTTCTTACTGATTAAATAATCTTGTGATCATTTTAGAATCATTACTTCTTAATGCTATACCTTACTAGAGTACTCAAACATTGTAGTGGGGTCACAATAGCTCAATAAGCCTAAACCCAAGAGTGGATTACATACCCATCTTGCCTTAGGGATTAACCCTACCCTCTTAACTACTTAGTCCTTTCTCCATTCAACATGTGTATTCAATTTCTCTTTAACCATTTTATTTAGGACCATTAATAATTGATAATTTAATAAACAAATATTTCATTAAAATTATTGCACCTAATATTAATATATGACTTCACTATAATTTACATTATTTTATTATTGTTTATTCTTCCCTTGTATATTAACCATATATTTGAAATAAAATTTACCTTTCCTTATTATTTAATTTTATTACATCTTTTATATCTATGTTTCCTTACAATGTGAACCTCTCTATCTTATTCAATCCCACATTAGTTGATTTATATATGAATAAATCATATATTTATTATAGTTCTAATTCCTATGTTGAATTCCTTGTATTAAAGGGAGTTAGTTATATTTATTATTCCCTTTTAAATATTTATTCATATTACCTTATAAGAATACATACTTAATAGACATTATTTCTCATTTAAATATATTCTTATAAGAATCCAATAAGGAAGCAAGACTAAGCATGTATACCTCTAATAGTATCTTCACCATCTCTCATAACTATGTATAATTTCCTATGCTGAAATTATATTCTTGTCTTTCTCTTATTATCATCTTTTATCTATCTTTCCTTCTATTCCTTTTTCCTACCATATATTTTAGTGGATTTATTTATGCTTTTCAATATATATATATTTGTTGTTGAAATAGTCATGTGGGCTCCATCGATATTTCCAAGATCTATTTTTTCATCTTATTTTTCTAGGCATGTATATATGTATCTATTAATCCTCCTTCCTCCTCCTCTAGTTCATATTAATTTTGTTGAATTGTTTATTGTACCATTGTTAGTGTTTACTATATGGTTATGGTTGCTCAATCTTGATTGTTGATGCTTTCCATATCCTTCCCTTTGCATTACTTAGCTGTTGAGAGGATGAATGTATATTGTGATATTATAATTGTAAAGTTACCTTAATCATAATACAATATGGATGACACTAACACATGATGTCCATTCAATTAGATTCACTGCTCATTCCCATTTTATCTACTTAGTATATAATCTCATTGAAGCTTGTTTTGTATATGTTGGTATTTTTACACTACTAAGCAATAGAATAATTAATACCAAGATGATAACTATAAAAATAAACTAAGGATTAGTTATTTCCCATGATTAGCTAGATAACCTCCACATCTAGACCCAACTTTAACAAAATCATAAATGACTTTCTACTCTTTTGGCTCTGCAAAACCAAGGCGGGCGCACTTGAGGAATAAGAGATTCAAAAATTGATACTACTTTTACATTTCTTTCATTTTTGACATTTTATTACAATTCTCATCCCCTACAATATATTGGTCACAATTCTTCTCCGATCTACAAATAATTTTGGACAAAAGTAGCTAAGTCTCAGATATCAGATGTAAATAAGTATTGACTAGCTTTGACATTCTTCATACATTTAAAGTAAAATTGATATTATTATTTTTAGATGCTTGCTTGAAATCTATGTATGATTTTTTCATATGCTATTTAAAATAATTGATTAGTGCCTCATCCATTGGGATTCAGAGTCTATCAATTTCTTGACCTAATTGACTGCATTACAATCAATATTATTCAGAGTCTATCCTTCTTACTACCTGGAGATCCTATCATATTCACTAAATCATTTCCTTATTTCATTAAATTAAAAGAAATAGTGAACTAATGTATAACCTATCATAGTTGCATTTAATTGAACAAGCTTTGGTCACACAATCTCAAAATAACCAAATAATAAAAATGGAGACAAGATTCATAGAGAAAAGATATGGGGACAGTTCATCTTTATACTAATTTTTTTTGAAAATAATATAACATTGAAATAAAACTAAAAAAAACTCAAGGTAAGACATTATGATCTTGTAACATTAATGTATTCTTATATTTTTTTAGAGAAAATACATCATAAAAATTGTATCAAGGATTGGACAAAACAAAGCTTAGAAAAAAAAAAGCTATACAATGACTCGGGCCCTTTCTCTAGCCTTGGAATCTCACTTATATAGTGTGAGATGCAAAAAGATTCAAGCATAGAGAATATTGACATCTGTCCTTAAAACAAAAAGATATTTACAAAGTTACTATTGCAAAAAGATAAAATTTTGGTGCAACAAAATGGTTTACATCATGGATATTCTTCTATGGGGGCCACTTCTAGTTCAACTTTTACTACATTTCTTTGTTGATGAGAAGTTGATGATTGGCTTTGTTGTTGTTGTTGTTCCTCAAAAGATGTAGCCACTAAATTTTTTTTTGATGGACTTGGCTTTGATTTTTGCAAACTTACTTCAACTCGAAGCTCTCCATTCACAGTATCATGTACTATTAAAACAACAGTTATATATGATTCCCTAGTTACTATTTCATTAGTTGGGACCACTATGCTTATCACTACAGTTGGTTCTTCTTCTTTGTCTTCTTCTTCTTGAACTGATGTGTCAATTGCTTGCATCTCATCTTGGTCCACTTCCTACTCATCAGTTTCTTCAGTTATTAACTACTTTAAATGCACAAAATCTTCCATCCATTTTTTAAAAACTGTATCCTTTGGCCAACCAAAATTCAAAACCTCTCACTGCTTCTTTATCACAAAACTCCCTAACTTAATAACTTGAACAAAATCTTCTCTAATGGAGTTATAAAATAATTGCACTTTAACAATTTCTTCAGTTGTCACTGCCCATAGAAAATGCCCTTTTTTACTTATGACACCATTTATTGTGTGGCATAATAAATTATCTAATTCTTTGTCCCATTCCTCCTTTTCTTTTAGTTTATCTATTTTTTTAAGTGCATGAGGAAAGAGGTCAAAATTTTCAGCAAGATATTTTGAAAATCAAATAATTATCTTCTTCTATAATACAACTCTTTTTTCATCAAAATTAGATAAATCATTTTCCACATAAAAGGTTTTTTCTATCTATTCACAAGATAGACTAATAATTGAAATCAACAAAAGGGTAATATCTTTGTCCCTTCTATCCCATTTACTCATGATGGGCTTTAAAAAATCTTCACCATTCTTTATTTTAGTCCACATGTGTATTATTTGTACTAGTTTTTCATAAAATATTTTCCATTCAATTTTGTCCGCCAAATACAAGATTATTTTTCTTGTTTTATCTTCAAATAAATCATTTAACTCTACCTATAGGGCCTAGAATTTATTCTTTTCTTCTTCAAATTCCTCAGTAGTATAGAATTCTAGCCTTTGTGGAGTATCAAGTAATTCCACTAAGGGAGTTGACTTGAATGACTCAATGGGGGGAGAGGATAAATAATTCAGGGCCTAATAGATTTTCCTTGGTGACTCTGTTGGCCATTCAATTTTGTCCACTAGATACAAGATTACTTTTATGGTTTTATCTTCAAATAAATCAATTAATTCTACATGCAAGGCCTAAGGATCATTCTTTTCTTCTTCAAATTCCTCAATAGTATAACATTTTTGCCTTTGTGGAGTATCAAGTAATTCTACTAAGAGTGTTGACTTGAATGGCTCAACTAGGGGGCAAGGATAAGTAATTCAACACCTACTAGATTCCCCCACTTTTCTCTTTCCGAATTGCTTGTCCATTTGGGCTACCTGGGCCTCCAATTGATGTATCCTATTTCCTTTCTCCTCATATTCTTTTAGCATTTCATTAAATTTGGCATTGAGCTCCAAGAATTTTTTTTTAATCCTTTTTAGCAACCACAAACCCAAAATCCATCATTTCGCTAATCATTTTGGATACTTTTGCACTATCTACTTTATCCACACTATAAACCATGAGGCTACTTGTATGCTCAACACTTAAGATTTCTTGTATTCTAGTTTTATGCATTTTTTCAATGGACCACAACACTAATGCTTGGTGATCATCACTATATTTCAGTCCCTTGTGTGCATGTAGGACCTCTTCCTCAATTTTAAAATGAGTCTCTTTTGCTCTCCTAATAGAATATAAATTCATAGCACCAACTATGTCCCATTTAGGAAAAATTAAAACTTCAAAGTCCTTTAATAGTTGTCTTCCCCCTTCAAGGGTTATTTGTGCAAATTCCTCCATGAAGTTAGCTTTAACTTCTTCTTCAATTTTAGAGTCCATTTTACCTAGTTTCTTTTCTTTTATTAATTTACACTTATTCTAAAAATTACCAACACTTCTCCATAAAAACTAGACAAAAGTTCTATACTTTACAAAACTTTCATCATCAATGATTTTTTGGGTAGCTTATGTAATCACAATGTTTATTTCCTTACCTCTATAATCACCAATGGTAAGATGAAAAGATGGAACAAGAGGCTCTTCAGGTGCTCCTCCTTCAATGTCAACAGTTGTGACCATAATGTCCCTTTCCCCTTTGATTTACCTCAACTATTCTCTAAAATATGCTTCATCATCTATTTTGACTAGAGTCTAAGTAGGTGAATATTCTTCCACATGAGAAGCTACTACCTGTTCTAATATTTGCTTCTTTGGAGCATGTGGGTTAGGTGGGCTCTTAGACCTTGGCCTTTTGTATGGAGGAACATGCTATATATTCTTTGCCCCTACATACCTAGCTCTTTTTTGCAATGTATACTACCTCAAGGTCATAATCATTCTACTAGTTAGACTCCTCTTCACCTCAATAGCCTTGTCTAGGTATGCTTGTGTTATGATTTATTTCTTATCATTTAGTGTTTTTGTAATCCCATAAAAATAATCCATCAGAAAATCTATTTTCATACCCCAATACTTTCTATCTAATAGGAGATCATAATCAGGTAAATTTTTTTTATAAAATCTAGGACTTTATAGTAAACTATCTATTTTCCTTCCTAAGCTCTTGTTCTTGCAATGATAACATATTTCTAATTATGTCCTTAGGAGAGTATATAGTTTGCATTTGAATCTTAGCCTTACTCCTTTCTCTAAGGAGGTCATAAAATTCTTTTGAATCTACAAAGAAGGCATGAGACTGAGCCATCTGATATTTATCTAAGAATTTCCTTAAGTTCCTCCATCCCTTTCTAACAAAAATGAAATTATGAACAACAATAATCTATGGAAAGAAAGTACCTTTAGAATTTCTTAGAAAATCCTTCTCCTCTACTAATCTAATTTTTCCATAGCAATTCAAAAATGCGTACTTTCAAAGGTACTTTGTATGGTAAAACGCGTGGTTTTCCCAAGAAGCCATAAATTCTAAAAATAGTAGACACATCTAAGCATTAATAAGGAAAATAAATCCTAGAAGGTGATCTTGTTCATCCATATCAAATATTTTAGAAAGAGAAAAATATAAGGCCTATGCCCTAGGGTTAAAATTATTTTTCAATAAGGGCTCAGGGGTGTTTTGTGTGACTAAGAAAATGAGCCAATTTTAACAAAATGTTGCTGCAATGGCCCTCTGCTTAGATACATGCTTTATGCATCATACCTAGCTTGGAGGTCTTCTATGTCAATTTTTTCATGAGCAACATGATTAAGGTTCAATTTAAAAACTTCTCTGATTAGTTCAGGTGAAACCTTAAAGAGGTTATCACCCACATGGTTCTTTACAACTCTAGTAATTGGATCAAATTGTTTTGCAATTTCTACCAATAGGGTCATCATTAAAGAAGACTCTGAGGAAAATCAATTTACCTATACCAAATTCCTAGACACTTCTTACTGGAGTATCCAATTTCCTTTTTAAAAAGCATTTCCTAAAGATCTCTAATCCTCCCATAGACACTTTTGTATCCCTTAACCAATTTTCTTTGTCATAGAAACTTGTAAGAACCCCAAATAGGCTCTACGCTGATCACTGCTTGTTTTCCTGGGTGTAATAAATTGTTTTTGGTTTATTCTTGAATGTTTTAAGCTGTTTTTGGGTTTTTGATTTGATGAAAAGAAAATACAAATATTGAAAACTAATCTACCTCAAATTATAACTCAAATCTGATTATAATGCTAATCAAATTCATTTATTCAGATGGCTCCTAATGTTTGTACAATACTTATTGCTGGAAGCATACATTAAAAACATCATCATTAATAGTTGAAAAAACCTAATTTTTGTCTCCGATACGCAACCACGCTGCTGGTTGGTTCCTCCTTGGGCAATGCCTATCAAAAACCACAATATTAAATCTCTGATTTTTAATTCACTATAGCGTTGTACTGTTCACAACACTGTAGCTGCTGTTATAACCCCTTCCAACCTGTAAACAGATTCATCCACTTTTTCCCTACTGAAACACAATATTGACTCCAGAATGAAGTCAACTCACAGGCAAAATTCAAGTGATATTTCACACCCTCAAATTGCATCAACTCTGAAGATACTACATTCTCCACAGTCTGAATTCTTCTTAAACTTGTAGAAACCCTTGTTGCCACAACTTCAAGAAATTTCACAAGGCAAAGTTTTTAAGCAATTCTCATAACCTGCTCTTGAAGGAAGACAAGGTTTGTTTATAAGGACTCCTCAACTCCAGAATGAGTCTCCATGCTCAATGTGGGATAAAAGATATAATAATAACATAAAAAATGTTATTACATTAAAACTTAGAAAACCCCTTTTAATTTTTCCATAAGCTTGGACCCACAATTAATTGAAATGATGGCCCCTTTTATGATATCATGACCCTCACTTAAGTTATATATTATAACTTAACAATATAGGCTCAAAACCAATAATGTTAATTTTAACTAAATAAACATTAATATCTCCATTATTACTCAACATTTTTGAATGTCATTTGGATTGGGAGCTAACATGATAGAACTACATATGACCATACCCCTTTTCTAAAAATAGTAGAGGTCTATCTTTATAACTCCAAAACTGCTAAAAATAGCCTGACCAAGCCAAACTCAAAGGAAAAATCATCATAAACAAACTCTGGCAACCCAGAAGAGTACTCTGATCTGGTCCTTGGAGGATCTCCACACCAAGGTGACCCTCTGTCCAATCTTATTAGCCTACGAGGGTCTTTGATAGGCTAATCACCAGCTAAAGTGATGTCTCTAGCTAGAAGGGGACATCACAGTCCACCCTCCTTGAAATTGCTTGTCCTCAAGCAATCTCAACTCTGGATGCTGTAAAATCTCCTCGCTCTCCCAAGTAGCATCCTCTACCGGCAAATCCTTCCACTTCACCAAATATTCTTGGATGGTACATTTCCTCAAGTTCCTCTCTCTAAAATCAATGATATCCTCCGGGATCAAAACAAGTTTTCCCTCATCATCCAGGGGTGGTAGTACTGTAGAAGGCACAATATGATGTCCTAGCACCTTCTTGAGGCATGACACATGAAAAACATTGTGCACCTTGCTCTCTGCCGGCAAGTCTAACTCATAAGCCACCTCTCCCACTTTCCTGATAATCCTAAATGGACCATAGTATC
The DNA here is from genome assembly GCA_028749045.1 of Cupressus sempervirens. Lineage (NCBI taxonomy): Eukaryota > Viridiplantae > Streptophyta > Pinopsida > Cupressales > Cupressaceae > Cupressus > Cupressus sempervirens. The sequence continues at coordinate 826,647,520 of CM053789.1, forward strand.
ATGGCTTGAGTTTCTCGGCACCACTCTTCTTGAGAGTGGATTGACGGTAAGGCTGCAGCATAAGATACACCATGTCTCCAACCTCAAAATTTCGCTCAGTTCTCTTCTGATCTGCATACTGCTTTTGCTGATTTTGTGCCTTAGTTAGATTATCCTTGAGAGTCTTAACAAGGTCTTGACTCTCTTGTAACAAATCACCTACACTGGGCACTCTACTGTCACTCAAAAGTAGATCCATAAAATTGGGTGCCTCATACCCATACAGGGCCATGAAGGGTGACATCTGAATGGACATGTGATAAGTGATATTGTAGCAATACTCACAAAGATAAATCCACTTTACCCATGCCCTCTGTTGCCCTGCTATATAATTTTTGAGATATCCCTCCACCCATTTGTTTACTATCTCTGTTTGACCATCTGTCTGAGGGTGGTAGCTAGTACTCAGAGTGAGCTCTATCGCACACAACCTGAATAGCTCCTACCAAAAGTGACTCATAAACCTACTGTCTCTGTCACTTACAATGCTCCGAGGTAAGCCATGTAATCTGAATATCTCTTTGAAGAACAACTCTACCACCTGTGTAGCAGTGTATGTAGCAGTGATCAGAAAGAAGTGTGCAAACTTCGTAAGGCGATCCACAACCACATATATGCAGTCTCTGCCTTGGGCTCTAGGCAGTCTTGTGATGAAGTCCATAGACAAACACTCCCACTTCCTATCAGGAATCAGAAGTGGTTGAAGTAAACCGGCTGGATAGGAGTGTTCTTGCTTATTCTGTTGGCAAGTGGGACACTCCCTAACATATTGAAGTACCTCTGCTTTGAGCCCTTTCCATGTGAATCACTCTCTAATCTGTCGGTATGTCTTGTAGAAACTAGGATGTCTTGCCATAGGTGAATCATGAAAATATTTCAAAACCACCCTCCTCACTACTGATCCTGGGACCAAAAATATTCGTCCTTTGTAAATGATGAGCTCATTCACAAGGGTGTATCTGCTGTCCTGAATAGTCCCATCTATGAATCCAGCTGCCCAAGTGTCCTTTGCATACTCTGCAAGGATCAAGTGTCTCCAATCCTCCGATATGTCTGTCAACAAGCCCAAATGGGGCCTACGTGATAAGGCATTAGCAACTACATTCTGTGTCCCCTTAAAATATGTATTGTCAAAGTCATAGGACTATAACTTTCTCACCCACTTTTGCTGCCTATCATTGAGATATCGTTGCCCCAAAAAGTGTCTTAGGCTATTATGGTCGATTTTGATACAAAATTTTCTACCTACCAAATATTGCCTGAATTTGGCCAAAGCATGCATAATGCCTAACATCTCCTTATCATATATGCTGAAGCTCCGCTCTGGCCCTCTCAATTTCCTACTCTCATAAGCAATAGGGTGCTTCTCCTGCATAAGCACCGCTCCAATGCCCTCTCTAGAAGCATCACAATGTAGCTCAAAAGGTTTGCTGAAATCTGGTAATGCTAACACTGGACAAGAAGTCATCAACCCCTTAAATTTCTCAAAACACTCCTGTGCTTCAAGAGTCCACAAGAAAGCTCCCTTTCTCATCAAATCTGTCAAGGGTGCCGCATGCTTGGAATATCCATCCACAAACCTTCTGTAGAAACCACATAGTCCTAGAAAGCCCCTCAACTGTGTAAGGTTCACTGGTGAAGGCCACTCCACAGTGGCACGAATCTTTTTAGGATCCATGCACACGCCCTCTGCACTGATGATGTCACCCAAGTACAACAACTTTGTCATGCCCAAATCACACTTCGACTCCTTTGCATACAAGGATTCTCTATCCAATACACCGAGCACCATGTCCAAGTGAACCAAGTGCTCCTCCCAAGATCTACTATATACCAAGATATCATCGAAGAAGACACGTACAAATCTCCTCAACTGAGGATGGAAAACCCTATTCATTGTTGCCTGAAAAGTAGTAGGTGCGTTAGTTAGCCCAAATGGCATAACTACAAACTCAAAATGGCCACAATGACATCTAAAGGCTGTCTTCTCGATATCCTGCTCTCTAACTCTGATCTGGTGATAACCTGATCTCAAATCTATCTTTGAGAAGAAGCAAGCTCCATGAAGCTCATCTATCAATTCATCGATCCTGGGAATGTGGTATCTGTTTTCAATCGTCTTCCTATTAAGCACTCTGTAATCAATGCACATCCTCAATGTCCCATCCTTCTTCTTTACTAACACCACTGAAGAAGCAAAAGGAGACTTACTTGGTCTAATGTGGCCCATAGCAAGTAACTCCTTTATGGTTTTCTCAATTTCATCCTTCAACCTCTTCGGATGCCTATAAGGTGTAATCATGATGGGCTTAGCCCCCTCCTCTAACTCAATGATGTGCTCAATACCTCTGTCTGGTGGTCTACATGGTGGAATGTCACTGAACACCTTAGAGTGTTTAACTCTAAGCTCCTGAATATCAGGAGGATATTCAATCTTATGATGTCCCTCCTGTGATGTCATCAACATACACTTTGCTTCCCACTCTACCTGATCATGTCGAATCAATCTAGCCATTCTATGAAAAGAGACCATCCTGAGATCACTGTCCCTGATTGCCTTAAGAATATGTGTCTTCCCATTCACTTTAAACCTCATCTCCATCTCCTTGAAGTTAAGAGTGAACTCACCAATATCGTGCAACCAACTCATCCCAAGAACTATATCTGTATCTCCCATAGGTACAACATAAAAATCTGCCTTAAAGTCATAATTATTAACTTTCAATGGGAGTCCAGTGATCCTACGATCACATTTGAGGACATAGCCATCCGCTACCCTCACTCTAATTCCCCCAAACTCCTCTATTTGTATGCCACGCTTCTCCACCATCCTAGCATCAATGAAATTATGAGTGGCACTTGTATCAACCAAGGTTATGACTCGCTGTCCAGCAAGTACTCCTCTCATCCGGAATGACCCTTCTTGCTTAATACTAGTGAGACGAGCTTCCCTAAATTGCCCATCTCCTTCCCCATCCTTGGACTCCATTTTAGACAAGTTTTCAGCCTTGTCTTCCTCTTTTTCACCATCTATTTCCTCTATATCAGACTGCTGATCTGAATTATCTGATTCTGATTCCTCATAGTATGCCCACATAACTTTGTTAGCTTTTCCCTTTGGCCTAAGAGGACAATCATGGTTTGCATCATAGGGTCCCTTACAGTAGAAACATAATTTTTTCTTCCTCAAATCGTTTAATGTTTCCCTGTCAAAAGGTGCTGGAGTTTTATCTTTAGAATCAATTTTAAAATCAGTCCTCTCTGATTTTTTATAAAATGGTTTGTTATCCTTACTAGAAGATGCTCCTTTGGACTGAAATTTGTTTGTTGGGACTGCATGTTCCATACTTCTTGCCTTTCTCATCGCTTCCTGTAAAGAAATAGGATCAAATGCCTTTATCTAACCTCTCAGTGGTTCGGATAGGCCCTCAATGAAAAGAACTATCAATCTATGCTCTGAAATGTTTGGCACCATGACTGCCAACCGCTGAAATTCACCAATGAAATACTCCAAGTTGCCTATTTGTTTCAGCTATGCTAAGTCCCGGAAGTAAATCTCTGGATCTTTCTTGTCAAATCTTTCAACCAACCTATCCACGAAGTCCTGGTATTCTGTCACTTGGTTATGATGAAGTGTTACCATACCATGGTACCACCAATCATGTGCTATTCCCTCCAAATGCAAGGTGGCATATTTGATAGCTTCAATCTCTGTCATTGGCCTCAGTGCCAAAAATGTGTCAAGCTTATGAATCCAAGCTTGAGCTATCATCTTACCACTCCCATCAAATGTAGGCATAGTAAGCTTGCCTGTAGCCCTCTTCAGCTCACTATTTTGACCTCTAGGCCTCCTATCTTGTCTGAGTGACCTGTAATACTCTCTCCTCTGATTTACAAAGCATTCAAAGGTCATCCTCTCTCGAACCTACGGAGCTAATAATTCCCATTCATCATTTGCAGCCATGAGTGCATCTGTGAATATGGGGTCTCATGTTGCCTCCTCTACCGGAGCTTCTTCTGGCTCCTCTGGAACAAATGTAGGGCGTGTAGGCCTATCAGCTATTCTAGAATGGGTCCGTTGTGGTCTCTGATTACCTGTAGCACTCCTGTTATCTCCCTGTTCTCCCAGCTCCCCATTTTGTCTAATAGGTGGGTTCATCCTTTCTACCATAGTAGTGAGTGCCTGTAATGCCTGTGCCATCTGCTACTGCCCTGTAACCATAGCACGGTAGAATTCTCTGGTATCTTAATCATCATTATTCCTCTTGTTTCTAGGTGGACTACCATCATGCCTCTCTTCCATATTTCCTGTTTCTTGTAACTATTCTCTTTCAATCAGAGCTCTCCTACGAGTATGGTACCTGTGTGGTCCAATTTCCAGTGGCTGCATATGACTCCCCAAACCCTCAGGATGGCAGGAACTAGGCTCTGATACCAATGTAAGAACCCCAAATAGGCTCTACACTGATCACTGCTTGTTTTCTTGGGTGTAATAAATTGTTTTTGGTTTGTTTTTGAATGTCTTAAGCTGTTTTTGGGTTTTTGAGTTGATGAAAAGAAAATAAAAATATTGAAAACTAATCTACCTCAAATTATAACTCAAATCTGATTATAATGCTAATCAAATTCATTTATTCAGATGGCTCCTAATGTTTGTACAATACTTATTGCTGGAAGCATACATTAAAAACATCATCATTAATAGTTGAAAAAACCTGATTTTTGTCTCCGATACGCAACCACGTTGCTGGTTGCTTCCTCCTTGGGCAGCGCCTATCAAAAACTGCAATATTAAATCTCTGATTTTTAATTCACTATAGCGTTGTACTGTTCACAACACTGTAGCTGCTGTTATAACCCCTTCCAACTTGTAAACAGATTCATCCACTTTTTCCCTACTGAAACACAATATTGACTCCAGAATGAAGTCAACTCATAGGCAAAATTTAAGTGATATTTCACACCCTCAAATTGCATCAACTCTGAAGATACTACGTTCTCCACAGTCTGAATTCTTCTTAAACTTGTAGAAACCTTTGTTGCCACAACTTCAAGAAATTTCACAAGGCAAAGTTTTTAAGCAATTCTCATAACCTGCTCTTGAAGGAAGACAAGGTTTTTTTATAAGGACTCCTCAACTCCAGAATGAGTCTACACGCTCAATGTGGGATAAAAGATATAATAATAACATAAAAAATGTTATTACATTAAAACTTAGAAAACCCCTTTTAATTTTTCCATAAGCTTGGACCCACAATTAATTGAAATGATGGCCCCTTTTATGATATCATGACCCTCACTTAAGTTATATATTATAACTTAACAATATAGGCTCAAAACCAATAATGTTAACTTTAACTAAATAAACATTAATATCTCCATTATTACTCAACATTTTTGAATGTCATTTGGATTGGGAGCTAACATTATAGAACTACATATGACCATACCCCTTTTCTAAAAATAGCAGGGGTCTATCTTTATAACTCCAAAACTGCTAAAAATAGCCTAACCAAGCCAAAATCAAAGGAAAACTCATCATAAACAAACTCTGGCAACCCAAAAGAGTACTCTGATCTGGTCCTTGGAGGATCTCCACACCAAGGTGACCCTCTGTCCAATCTTATTAGCCTACGAGGGTCTTTGATAGGCTAATCACCAGCTAAAGTGATGTCTCTAGCTAGAAGGGGACATCACAAAACTGTCACCAACTAGTAACCTAGGGTTTTTCAGAATAAGCTCTCTACCCCTTGCTAATTCATTCATTGAAAATGACATTTGTTCCAAGAAATCATCATGAACTACCCTCTTTAGATAATCAAATTTTCCCAAAAAATCTTTTCATGGAGGCATTTTTGTAATTTACCCTAGTGCAATTACAATTTCTCAATTTTTAGAAGTTCAAACGACTTACCCAACTTTTCTTTCTTTTTTCTCTCTGTAAACCACTTTGCAATGTGTTGAAACCCTTGAAAACTCTTGTTGTTAGCTCTAGAAATTAGTGCAATATGAAAATTCTATAGTCTCTTTACTCAATAATGAAGGATTGGGAATTTTATTTTAGTATTAAGCTCATACAAGATGATATTTATAGAATTTAATGCTTCAATAGTCAAATTTTGTGCCATGCCATGAAGTTTGAATTTCAACCTTTGATCATGAAGAATCAGATGGTTTGATTTGAACTCAAAATGGCTACATTAACCTTTTTTAGAAATTCACAATGTGTTAATAGGGTACATTCCCACATTTCATAATATTTGATCACTTTCTCGAAGTGATGAAGTGTTGATCATTGATCTTCCAAAGATCAATGATCCTAAAGGATCCTTCTATCTTCATAACTCTAGCTTTAAAATCATGGGCCCAATGGTACAATCACCTTCCATTTCAGCAAACACATAGACCATCACACCAATCATCATGTTCCATATCAATATGATTTTCCATGTTGGTGTGACTAGGCAACCTTCTTAGTAACTGACCCCACTTGTCCACATGGCAAGCAAGCTCTTTACCACATTAGTTAAAGTCTAGTCATTTTAATATTGTAGTAAAGTGAGTTTTGTTGATCTTTCAAATATTGATGGTGTCATTCATCTTACAATTTTTACAACCCAGTTAGTAGGGTCAACCAATAAAATGATGCACTTTATCTAGTGTGTTCTGACAGTCCCTAACTACTTCAACACGCTTTTAAAATAAGAGGCGTGACATCACCGAGTACACATGAGTACATGTGGAAAGAGGGCACTTTAATGAATTAGTTAAAATTTTCACATTTCCATGAAGTAGTAATATGCCTATTGTGGATCTTCCCACGATCAATGGTGCAATGTTATAATACCAAAAGATGACCCCACTACTTAGCTTGACCAATGAAATTGCTTGAAATCATAAATGTGCTCTAACAACCCCTGACAACTCTGAGAATGTTCTAACACCTCCATTTTTTTGTAGTGAATGTAATGGCTAGAATCACCAATTTCTATGTGGCAAATAGGTGCATTCCCAAATTTGCTAAAGGTCAAGCAAATTCTCAATGTGGGCATGCACCCATCATTGATCTTCCAAAGATCAATGGTTGACAACAGTAAACCATGGTGACTAAAACACTTTGTAAATTATTAAGGAATTAACAAAAGTGAAGCCATGGTTAAGGCAAGGTTTACATCAAAGAATTTTTAAATTCTAGAAAAGTAGCTTTAAAATAAAATTGGAAAATATAAGGGTGAAAACTTAGGATAAATTCTTCCCATGCATTTTTATAAAATACGATTTTCTATGATTTTGAGAACTAGGGCACAATAATAAAGGTTTTATGAAATTTTAATAATTTCACCTTGGATTTTAACACATCTCACAATTTAATCATGGGACTAGGGTTTTTCACTATAGTGTGTCACAAAATTATAGTAGGTGAAAAACTAGGCTAATAGGATAGATTATATATATTTAAAATTATGATATAAGTTTGGTTATCTCTCCTTATCTATTTGTATGGACATTCCATAGCTCAATAATTTGATTCCCTCAACAAATTTAGGTTCATAAAAAAAATAAAAATCATTTTTGGTTTGTTGGCGCTAAAAATTGCATGGCAAATTTTGATACCATTAAAATATCAAGCCCTTAAACGCTTTTAAAATGCATATGTGCCTGGTTGTACCTGACTGTCCATTTGAGACCCATAAGGTGTTTAATGCTTCTAGCACCTTTTATTCAGCATGCCTAAGCATTTCATGAAGTTAAATTGAGTTTTTGAGTCATTTGGCAAAATTCTGTTTTGAGCTAGTATCAATTTTGCATTTTCACCCAAGTGTCAAACAACGACAGGAGGCTTTGTTTGTAAATAAATATCTCGCACCCAAAAATGTTTTAGGATTCACCACTTTGGTAGTATCTAATATCCATACTTGAGAGTCTATGGTTCAGATTTTGAGTCATTTTGAGTCCGTTTGAATAGGTTTTGAGTCCCTCAAAGTTGGTCAGTTACTGTTTTCATGCCTTTGCACTTTGCACACATTTTCGAGAAGCCCTGTTTGACGTGCTATAACTTCGACCCAGTTGACTAAAATGCTAAATTTCCTTTTGCATTGAATTTTAGATGTTAGAGACTTCCTATGTTTCAATTTTTAAGTCTTGACGAATCTGTTTGATTAGTTTCCAAATGCGATTCCAAACGCAATTTATGACTTTTTACTGGTGTCAGCACTTGCAGATTTATCAGTACCCCTATTCATGATGTTATAACTTGAAATCTATGATTGGCAAGATCAAACGGTTTGTTCCCCTGTATTATCTACTAAAAATACTACAAGTGTTCCAGTTTTTAGAACCTGATGACTCCGTCTTCACAATTTTCTAGGGTCATTCCATTTGTTAAAAATGATATTTTACTAGTGTTCATTGTCCTGCAACTCCAGGTAGCCTACTTTGAACATCCGCCATTTGTGCCCAGTTATTCGTCATGAGTCAAAATTGTGGAATCATACTATCCTCATGGCAAAGTATTAGTCTCCCTATTTTCAGAACCTCAAGTGTCTGTTTGCCCAATTTTTTCGAGCCAGATCCAAACCCAGTTTGTTGCTTTCTGACGTGTTTATCTGCAGGTGATTTTAAATTGGCAACTTTGACAGCGAATATCATTTGACTGGGAATTCTTCATAAGACTAGATTTAACAAGGTTGAAGAATGTAGAACAAAGATTTAGTGTGCCAGTTTTCAGAGCTTGATCAGAGGTTTGGGTCAATTTTCAAAGGCAATCAACAGACCTCCTGGCACCAGATTAACAGTTTACAAATCAGTGGTAAAGCAAATTTTAATGATCAATCTATGGTCAAAATTGTTTCCAATCAGTTTGAGAAGGTCAGTGGATCAGTTTGAGGATGTAGTTGTTTGGGAATGAAATTTTTTTTAGCCGGACCCACTTTGGGGTCCAGCTAACTTCATCAAATGAAGGACAAGACATTTATGAAGACAATATGCTTTTAAAGCCAGGTCAAATGCCTATGGATAAGGCACTACTGAATCTTATGTGAAGTGATATTCGAAGATTGTTTCTAATGTGATAATGAAGTAGGTGCATCTCACTGATTTGAGTTTTAAGATGTGGCCTATTAAAACAGCATACGTCCATATTGAAAGGCACCATCGAAGAAAACTCATATTTGTAGATTGAAAGTTAATATGGGTGCATTTGATTTTTGAGGAAGATAATGAAAAACAGAAACAAATTAGTTCAGTATGGATATAATTGTTTACTAAGAGGCACCCTCCTTTGCAAATGGTTCAAGTTAAAAGCAGTTGGCCCGCATCCCCTTGGTCAGAGAACTCCTAGAACTATGTCAAGTGGAGGCTTGTATTAACGCAAGCTACATTTTAGTTTCATTAGCACATTAGATAATGTGAGGAACAACAGATATAGAAGAGGAGAGTCAAATTCAGAGGCCACTGTCTAATAAAAATCGCAGCTAGAACTTGGAGGAAGTCAGCCCTGTAATAAGAACATGAAAGTATTAAAAGAAGATGCTTGCATCAATGAAATCCCATAATAGATTTAAAGAAGGTTCTCAGAGGATCATACAGGAAAGCCACACCATTTAAAGCAGAGATTCACATCACGCTGAGAAATTAAAAGAGCTCTATAAACAAGGCTTAGCCCACGCATAAGAGGGCCAGGTCATAGGTGAAGAAATGCTCACGTGGCATCCATGAAAGAGAAGAGTAGCAGCCTCTGCCTAGATAGAGGTATTTAAGAAAGATTGCACCCAAGAAAATGGATGACCCTACACATTGATAGAGGTTGGTGCAGCAAAAAGAGGATAGCCACCAGTGTTGAAAGATGAGAGGAATTTGATGTAGCCAAAGCTCCAAACCATTGATTAAATGAAGGATAAAACCATAGTCGTCAAAGTCAATAACCTGCCAATGATCATCAAGCAAAAATGAAAATACCAGAATAGTTAAAAGGAGCCGAATCAATGCATTGAAGGAGCAGCGGTCTGCATTTCATAAAAAAAACAAAGCAGTAGGGATGATTAACCAGCCCAAGCATTCAATAGAATCCTAGTCAAAGTCGCTGTCAAAAAGAATGCCTCAGCAAACCACAGAGAAAACAGAGCTCCACACTCAAGGAGACATCTATAAATAGCATGATGAAAAGATTCAACATTAAAGAAGAGGTTTTCTTTGAAGAAACAGCCACGGATAAACTGTTGAAAGAAGAAAGGAGTGATCCATAGGCCATTGCATACAAGGCATGGTTTTTTTTAAACCAGTTATCCCACATTCAAGACATAGGGGACTTCCACAATCTTTAAATATAACTCATTGCATAAGAAAAGTGCCTTAAAAGACACAACCTTTTAAAAGGCCGCAAGCTATGAGGTGGGACCCGAATAGGCTACTACGCAAGGATGATGTCAGTTGAAGGCGAATAACACAAAATTTTAATCAAACTTGCACGCGAGCTGATGTGGCGCTCGAAACTCAGATCGTGGCAAATTGCGCCACATGGCCGCATCCGACGGCGTGTGCATCCTCGCAATATGAAGATGTAGGAAGATAAGTAATGCGAGAATGCGGGCTTGCACCAGGTGGTGGTGGGACCTGCTCAATGATGACAAGGCATGTGACGAGGCGTGCTTCATAAGCGGGTGATGTGGCATAGGCTGGCCAATTAGGGGCCACCACATGGCAGTCCAAGTGGCACCTAGTGGGCCCAGAGATGAGGGAGAAATTTTGGAAAATATAAAATAATGATTTTAAATTTTTCTCCAAAAATGATTTCCACATCCAAAAATTTAAAATTCAAAGGGCTTCTATTATAAAGTTTGGACATTAGAATTTTTTTAAATTTTTGAAATAAATTTAAAAAATCAAATGTGAAGACCATGTTTTTTATACCAGAGGGGTCATTTTTAAAATTATTTTCAGGAGGTTTCTGAGAGTCTAGATAGGCAATGTTATATATCGCCAGAATCAGGAGAAGACAAACTTTCTGATTCTGGAGTCAGTTTTTGCACAGGTATTAGTCTGTTTGAGCTACACGAGGTTTTCTATCAAGTACTTGAATTGCAACCATTTTCAGACCAGGAAGTTCAGTTGTGATTTTTGGCAAGTTGATAGCTTGAAAATGCGTAAAAGACAAGGAGAATTCAGTTGGGGGCATCTCTAAGTCAGTTAAAGCAAGTTTTATCAGCATTTTGATGCAAATCAGATTTTTAGCAAATCAGGGATTTCATCATTTAGCTGGGGATATTTTGCAAATCAGTTGCAATGTAATGATGAAACAAGAAAATCAAATCAGATGGAAGAAAGAGGTTAGAGAGAGTCTTTACAGTTGTAGGAGATGGATTTCTAAGTTGATAGATGGCAGTTGCAGGTTCAATCCAAGATTTCATCTTCATCCTATATTATTCTTTCTTTCTTCCATTTGAAGGGTTCCAGTTTTTGTTACTGAGAAACCAGTTGGTTCCAGTCTTTGGAGAAACACCAGTCACTACTGAGATACCAGATTTTGGATCCAGTTTTGATATGTTCCCATACTATGATACCACATATTTCTTTAGCAATTTCTCTCATGTGAATAGTAGTAGGAAGATAAATACAGATAGTTCAGACCTGTTAGGTGGTTTCATGTTTTAATTTTATGCATCTGAATGTATAGTTTCAAGGAAATGAATACATATGAGCAAGAATTCCACTAGTTTTGTTCTGGTTCTTTTCTCCTGTCTTAGTAATCTGTAAGTCTTATGTGGTTTTGGAACAAAGATCTTAGACCCATTTGCATCCCTTTCAGGTTACTGGTTATTTGAGAAGGATATTTTGTGAGAATGAGACCTGAATAAACACTGATATCTGAATCACAAGGTGGTTGGGTAGATCTGATGTTTGGGTGTATGAGATATGTCATGATGTCACAGATGTATGTTTTGAATTCATGGAATTGCCCAATGGATTAGGCACTGATCATTTTTAAGATCACCTCTTATATTGCTGCATGTTTGAGGATTTGTTGAAACTCAACATCATTAATCAAATGCTTTTCCCTTTCATGTTGAAGAGCTATAATAGAATGCCCTCACTCAGCTTCTGAGGTTCCTAGATCTGCATTTAGCTACTTTAGATTGATGTTATTTCATGAGTTATCAGGAGAAATAAGGGTTTTATCTGCTTCATAATAGATTCAGTGTATGCTTTGACAACTGGTACCATATAAGGAATCTATAGGTTCACCCACCTAGGTTTTGCAGAGCTTGAAGAAGAAGAAGGGTCAAGCCTTATAGTTGGCCTGGTGTCTGAATGGGTGTGTTGATAATGGGAGTTAGTTGCCCCTAGATGCATCTTGTTCTCATCAGGGTAATTGAAAATGGGTAACATTTTCAAACACCAACATGGTTGTTGCACTAAATGATCCTTATCTCCATGATCATTTTGTTATCTTATTTGATCCCTTCCTTTATTTTGATTGTGTGTATTTTTATTACTATGGTATTTTGGTTCATTCTGTGTATATGTATATGTGTTAGCATTTTGTGTGATATATTTTAAATCATCCTTCCATGAATGGTGATCTTCTTCATTACTATTGTTTTATAGGTTGGCAGTAACAATAGCATACTTTACTCACATACTTTACTCTCTTGACTTGGTGGTTGTCCAAGTGCTTTTTTGTTTTGGCATTTTAGTATTCATACACAAGGAAACTTTCTTAAGAATATATGGTGATGAGGCCATTTAGTCGATAATAAGTGTAGCAAGAATTATCTATGGAGACCATTCATAGGTTATCAAAGCTTCTCTCCAAAGGCATATCAATCATGCATTCATAGTCCATGTATGGATTTATTTTTGGTTGTGGCCAAACATGAATAGAGCTTGTCACCTTAAATTTCATTCATCTATCATGGCATATTTATTCTCATTAGATAATCACAGGCTGGCAGAGCTTAAAAACTTCATTCCTTTGTCCCCAGTTCTATATTCCTCTTATGTAAAGCTTAAAAAATTACTGCAATCCATGAAAATTGTCTTTGACTCCCATGTCAATAATTGATTATATTACAAATGCTTACGAAATAAGTTTGAAAGGCCTAATAAAACTACTATTATAAATCACAAAAAATACAATACTCATAAATTCTCCATTTATTCCACTCTTTAAAGTTAAGTAACATTCATCACAGATGTTAATTATGGGCACCGATTTAATAATCCAAAACTATTCTCGAACCGAATAATTAGATTTTGTGGCAATGTTAAACTATCTTCACAATATTATTCTTCTAGAAAATATGACATATGATTTTAAATGGATATTGGATATTGTTGATCTTTAAAGAAACTAGATGGTGCTACTAGATACATCCAGAAATATACAGCTCTGATAAAATCTTTGCAATAGTTTTTCTTTTTCTTTTTTAGAATAATCTTCACAGGATGACAAGATTGAGGCTCTAGTACCACTATAATGTTCCCTATTGGAACATTCATTTAATTTATTATAAATTTTCTTATTGCAATGTTATTTTATATCTTCGTTGTAATTCTTCTCATTTATCCATATTTCCCCATCTTTGAATTTTTACTTCTTAATTTCATAAACAATTCCCCCCCCCCCCCCCTTCTCCTTTTTGTTTGTATACATTTATATATTTCATTGTGAGAATAGATGTTTCTATTCAAATTAGTTTTGTTATATTTATCATCTATTTATATTAATATTTTAATATTAAAATATTATTATATATTTAAATCATATCATATATGATTCATTTCTCTTTTAAATATTACAATTATAATATAATATCATATTATATAATAATGATTTGTATATTATTTATTTATATTTTTATATAAGTCTCTTTCTTATTCAGATGTTGAATTTTGATATTATGACATATTAAATTTATGATCCTATATAATATTTATATGTAAAATTATCATACATTAATAGATAATATAGTATTATTATTTCATTCAACATTATTATGATTATCTAAGAAATGTATTATTATTATGCCAAAATATATTATTTTATATTATAACTCTTTAATTTCACTATCATGATTAGGGGACATGACAAATTGGATCAAATAATAAAGAATGATACATGGGAGTTAGTTCCTAGACCAAAGGACAAGAATGCCATAGGAACAAAATGGTTTTTTAGGAATAAGATGAATGAGTAAGGAGAAGTTGTCAGGAACAAGGGAAGACTTGTTTGTAAAGGTTATTCACAACAAGAAGACATTGATTATGAGGAAACATATGCACTAGTAGCAAGAATGGAAGCTGTAAGGATGTTCTTGGCTTATGCACTGAACAAGAAATTCAAATTTTATTAGATGGATGTTAAATCATCCTTTCTGATGGATAATTAGAAGAAGAGGTCTATATTGAGAAGCCTAAAGAATTTCCTTTATCAGAAGATAAAGACATGGTATGCAAATTAAAGAAAGTTCTTTATGGTCTAAAGAAAGCACCAAGAACCTGGTATGCAAGGTTAGATAGTTACTTGGAAAATCTTGGATTTTCTAAAGATACAACAAACAATGACTTGTATTTGAAAGAAATTGAAGATGTACTATTGATTATTGTAATATTTCTCAATGAATCTAGTGATAAATTTGCTGAGAAAATGAAGAATGATTTTGAAATGAGCATGATAGGAGAAATGAAGTTTTTATTAGGATTTCAAATTGTACAAAACAATGATGTTATATTTATTTCAAAAACTAAGTACCTAAAATATTTGTTGATAATGTTTGGTTTGGAAAGTTGCAAACCTATTGGTACACCCATTATAACTAGTTATAAGTTATCTAGCAAAGATGAGACACCTATAGGAGAATGGAAGAAGTATAAATCAATGATTGGAGGTTCACAGTATCTAACTCATACTAGACCAAATATAGAAAATGAAGTTGGAACTGTACAACTAGATATCAAGCTGATCCTAAAGAATATCATATTGCAATAGTAAAGAGAATATTCAGATATCTGAAAGGGACATCTGATTATGAAATTTGGTATGATAGACCAAATGATTTCACACTTTGTGCATATACTAATGCTGATTGGATAGGTAGTATGCATGATGGAAAGAACACCTATGGTGGAGCATTCTTTCTTGGAGGAAGACTGGTCTCTTCATTGAGAAAGAAGCAAGATTGCATTTCACATAGCACTACTATATAGTGTGATAATCAAGTTATTTGGATGAAGAAAATGTTAAAGGATATTAGAATTTGTTAGGCCTCACCCCAACCCATCGTAGCATAGTGATACATTACTATTATTTTGATACTCACGACTCGAGATGTCGAGACATTAACTGATGCTTATAACATATTATATTATTTCATGCTGTGTGATGTTACTTTCAGATATTTGATGTTTGTCATTTAATGTTTTATGTATATGTATGTTGATGAAATTAGTAAATTTAGGATTGATACTTTGATTTAAGAGATTTTAATGGTTAAGAATTGAGAGAAACCCTGACTAATTTATTGATGTATGTTTTAATTTATGTGAGTTCCTGATACGTAAATACATATGTGCATGTGATTTTATGGGACTACTAATGTGTGCAATGAGTGTGCAGATATTTTAGTTGAGAAACCCGACGGAGGAACAAAACTGATCCCTATGTGCTCATTATGGAAACCTTGTTGTTCGTAATTCAA
Source organism: Cupressus sempervirens (assembly GCA_028749045.1). Lineage (NCBI taxonomy): Eukaryota > Viridiplantae > Streptophyta > Pinopsida > Cupressales > Cupressaceae > Cupressus > Cupressus sempervirens. The sequence continues at coordinate 826,663,254 of CM053789.1, forward strand.
TTATTTTATTGTGAGATGTGTGAATGTGTCTTTCTATGATTAGTAAATGTTAATGTTCATAAACTGTGTTCTTATAGTGTCACTTGACACTCATGAATTGTTTATGCTCTTTAGTGTGTTGATTAGGGTTAGCTGTGTAACCTTTAGACTTAAGTCGGATTAAGTAAGTGTCTATTTTCTAATTTGGTTCTTAATCAAGTTTAGTCACCCTTAATCTAGATTAGTGCTTAATCTACATTTTTAGAGTTGTTAGATGGTCCTAATTATTTCCTAGCTTTTGTTTGGTCCCAAACCTATTCCTAAAGTTTTAAAACATGAAATATTTATGCCCAAAGGGTATGGGTATGGGTTGGGGGTCTTTTCTAACCTCTAAGCCCCTTTTATTGACTTTTGAGATCACTCAAAAAGTCTCTTTTTTCCTTTGTACGAAAATTGACTATGGCTACAATGAGTTGCATCACCTCAACTCCACTTTGTGGTTAACCATAGCATGGGTTGAGTTAGGAACTTATAGATTAGTAGGTGGGTGGGAAAAGTTATTATTTTTTTGGGTGGTTGAGTTTGAGGCTTATTTAGAGGCCCTTCTTGGAGTAGTTTAGGTTGTTACCCAATCTCTACTTTTAGAGAAGAGTCTTGGAAGAGTGAAGGAAGGAAGGGAAAAGCTCTACTCAAATTTGTTCATTTGCCATTATCTCTTTGTGAAGGTAGGAGATTTCATCTCCCTTGTTCATATTTTCATGCTTGTTTCATGCTTATGCTATGGTGTTGTTATTTGAAAGCTTGTATGTATGTTGGGTATCTTGGGAAGGATTGCAACCATATCTTTTTGAATATTTTCCTTTCATGTTCATGTTTGAATTTTGATTTTTTCTTGTATGGGTGTTTTGGTATTACTCACCCTTGGATAGGGCAGAAGTGACCAAGTTTGGGAAAGGTCTTGTTAGTTGGACTCCAACAAGTGTAGAGTCTCTTCTCAGGATGAGAAGAGGGAGAGAGGGTAGGGTGTTATGGTCCCCTACCTATTAGCACAAACCTCATATGAGTTTGGTATGTTAAAATGGAAGAACAAAAGTTCTTGGTTTATAGCCTTGATTGGGCATCTATTTTGGTGGTGTGTCTAACTTCTCCTATTGGAAGAATCCACCTTTCCCTAGTGTTGATTCATTGTGAAAACCTTATATGAATATGCATGTCTGATTTGTTTCTTGGTCATGCTTGTTGACACCTGATCAAATTCTATTCCCTCCATGGTTCTTAGATATGTGTTGCAAAAATTGTTATGGAACCCTTGATGAGGGTCATGAAGGAAATTCAATTAAATTGTTGTAATTTTGGGATTGAAATCCTATGTAATTTGTATTTTTAAAACTTTTTTGTAATGGCAATGAAGCCGGATTTTCTTCCTGGTTCTTTCTCAGATGAGCCTTTGAATTAGGTTTGCCAATAAAATGGTGATTGAGTAATATTGCTTATCATTAGATTTAATCATAATTTTCAATTATATGGATGCACATCAAAAATAGGATGAAATGATGCTAGTTTAGTTAAGAAAATTTTTCAAGTTTTCCTTATATGTTAAATATGAAAATTATGTTAAGGAAAGAAGAATGGTTATGCTTGATATTTCAATTTAAGTTTGTTTAGGAGATCAAATAAATCTGGTATCAATGTGACACAAACTATTGGATCTATGTTTTAAATCCATTCAATGATTTACCCCTTTAAAAAAAAATACGTTGCTTTGTAAATCTATACTTAGAAAAAAAAAAGTGTTCCAAGAGAGTAAAAACTCTCTAGCTTTTGTATGGAGAGACAATTTAATTCCCCTCATAACAATAGAGAATCTAAAAGATTTCCTTATTATCTTTTTTGCTTTATTGCATATTGTTTTTTAAATTAAAAATAGTAATTAAATAAACACAAAAAAAAAAAAAAAAATTATAGCTAAATTAAAAATCCTAACACTTACCTATAAAACTTTATGTCTTTATTGTTGCATTTTCTTTTCCTTCTTGGGCACAGCTCCTTTATGGCTTGGAAAATCTTTTTAAATGAAAATGTAATGATGATGGGGTGACATCACCCCATCCCCATCATCTCTGTTGGAGCGCTCACCTTATGCATTTATGGAGGACTTAATACAAGATGGGCATGTTTCTTTTCTAAAAAAAAGGCTTGCATTTTCTCCATTGGGCATCATCTTGGCCCTTACCCTTGACATGATAGGTAGGGTGGGGAGGGACCATACTGACGCAGGGTCAGTTGGTGGGATAGTGCGCTAGGCATTGGGAAATGCATGGGGGTTTGTGGTAGAGTGTAGGGGGAGTAGAGGTAGGGGGTTAGTGTAGGTGTTGGTAGGGGTAAGGTTAGTATAGGTTAATATGATGTTAGGTTTAGTTAATATGTTAGTTTAGTTTAGTTTTTTTTTAAAAATTATTAATAATTTTAATTAGTTAGTTTTAAATGCAATTTAATTTGTTAGTATAATTAGTTTAATTTATTAAAGCTTTTAAGTTAGTCATATTTAGTTAGTAGGTATTAGGTTTAGTAAGTTTAGTTTTAAATTAATTTAGTTGTTTAATTAATTTAGAAAGTTTATATTTAATGATTAGTTAAAATTTAATTAAGTTAGAATTGTGTAAGTGTTTTTTTTGTGATGATAGTTTTAATTAATAGGTTCTAAGTTAGTCGTATATTGATAGTAAAATTTAGTTATTTTTCAGCATTAAGTAGTTTTAATATTAAAGGTTAATTGGCTATTTACATAAGTTTAAATGTAGATTTTATTTGATTAGATGTTTTCAAATTAATCTAACTCGAATTCATTTACATTATTATTTAAATAATTTGAATATATTACTGTGAAGTTAATGTAATAATGTAACTAATGATCGTTATCAATCTAATAATGAAACCTTCAAAATATTAATGATGTATTCATCCACTAGAGTTTTTAAACTTAAGATGAAATGTAGAGAATCCTTTTTCTTAAACTGTGATCACAACCTTATCAAACTTAGAGCATTTTAATTATATTTATAAAAACAAAATTGTGTGTTTTTGCCTCTTAGTTTGGGCATGACAGAATTGAGATGGAAGAGCCTGTTATCATTTAGTGTGATAACACAAGTATAGTGCATATGCCTAAGAGTAAAGTATTTCATTCTAAGACAAAGCATATATCTATTAAGTATCATGTGCTGAGAGAGAAAGAAATAGAAAAGGAGATCATATTGGATTGTGTAAGTACTAAGCATTAGATTACAAATATCTTTATGAAGCCTTTTCCTAAAGATAATTTTGATTACTTGAGAGGTTGTTTGGGGTTATGCCCCTACCTACTTCCAACTAGATGATGCAAAGAGTGCATCAGTCCAATGGTATATAACACTATTATTTGATTGGACTAAATGATGATGCTTCCCATATGGGGGAGTATCTAGTATGTATTAATTCATTGATAACTCTTTGTATTTGGTATTTGGTATTGAACAATGTCTTTGGACACTCGATCTAGTTGATGACTTAGAGTAGTTGATTAACAATTGGTATTGAGATTTACACCTTTGACTTTGATCTCAATGGTGGTGAGAATATGCATGAAAAACATCTCCCAAATAATGGGGGAGAATAAGTATGGAAGAACTCCAAAGTAATAGGGGAGTGACATTTACTTAGAGAGATTTAGAAAGATTCATGTAAGGAAGTAAGAATGTGCATCTGATTTATTGAGAATTGTTTAGTGTGAAGTAAACAATTGAAGTATCAGAAGGAGTATGCACCTATTGTTTTGAGATTATTTTTAGCATGTGGACAACTGATGTTGGTCAGTAGGAACAACACAACACTATTTGGTATTCTTGGAAATTTGATTTTTTTCATCTATGTTTCCATCAATGCCAAAGGGGGAGATTGTTAGCATGAATGGTGATGATACTATTGGGACTCAAAATTGAAGCGCCGATTTTGAGTATCATCCAAAAATCAAGCCCTATAATTGCTTTTTGATGCATGTGTACCCAATTTTTTGTTCAAGGCATAAGAGGAATTTTATGTTTATAAAACTTTGCATTAAGTGTGTCAATGTGTTCCATGAAGATAAATTTCCATTCCGAGTCATTCTGTGAAGTTCCATTTTGAGCAATGACCAAATCTTCATTTTTACCCAAGTGTCAAAAAATGACAAGAGGCCTTGTTTGCATGTGAATAGCTCACAACAAGTAATGTTTCATGAATCACCACTTTGGTAGTGCTTAGTGTCCATATCAAAGAGCCTATATTTTTTATTTTGAGTCATTTTAAATCCATTTGTATAGGTTTTGAATCCCTCAAAGATGGCCATTTATTGTTGTCATGTTGGTGCAAAGTTTTCAAAATTTTAGGAGGCCCTGTTTGACTTGTTATAACTTTGACCCAATTGATCAAAATGAGAAAATTAATTTTTTATTGTATTTAGAGGTTAGAGACTCGCTATGTTTCAGTTTTGAGCTTATGAAAAATCTGTTTGATAAGTTTTTGAATGCGATTACAAATGCAATTTGTAAATTTTTACTATCAGTAAATGCAGATTAGTTGGTACCCCTATTTGTGATGCCATATATTATAATCTATGATAGGTGAGATTGAATGGATTGTACCATTTTGTTCCATGAAATATTTTGGTGACACAAAGGTTTTCATCATTCCTAAGAGATTTCTATGTTTGTTATAGAATAATGATGAAAACTAAATCTGATTTTAGGGATAAAAAGAGGAGAGAAGTTCTACAATAAAAAAGGATGGAATTTCAAGTGGAAACATGTCATATTTATATAAGATTTGGAAATTCATTACTTGTCTATATCTTCTTCTTTCTCATCCATTGTAAGGGTTGGTTCCAATTTTTGGAGAAAAAGACTTTTTACTATGATACCATGTGTGTTCTAATCTTGAGTGTTCTCAAATTTGTGAAACCAAGGTTCCAGTTTTGATGTGTTCTCATCACTATGACACCAAATTATTTAGTATATTTCTCTTGTATAAAGTGAGGATAATATAGCTAGTTCCAATTTATTAGGCATTTTTATGTTTTAATTTCATGCATATGAATGTATAGTTTCAAGGAAATGAATACAAATGAGCAAGAATCTCTTAGTTTTATTCTAATTCTCATCTCCTATCTTTGTAATTTTCAATCTTATGTGGTTTAGGGACAAAGAAATAAGACCCATTTGCATCCCCTCAAGGTTCTATGTCTGATATATTTTGTTGTTGGAATAAAGGGCCAAGTAAATGCTTGATGTGTTTGACAGGGTTGCTGGTTATTTTGAGAAGGATATTTCATTAGAATGAGGTCTTTATGAACACTAATATCTAATTCACAAAGTGATAAGAAATATATGGTATTTGGGTGTATGAAATATGTCACTGATATCATAGATGTATGTATTTAATTTGTGGAGTTACCCAATAGATAAGACACTGATCAGCTACATGATCAACTTGTTCATACTGCTGCATATTTGGGGTTTTTCTAAGATCAACATCATTAATCAAATGCTTTTCCATTTAATGTTGAAGAACTAAAAAGGATGCCCTCACTTAGCTTAGCAATTTCTTAGGTCGTGTTATTAGCTATTACATGTCTCAAATCTGTGCATAAGTTAGTTAGTGTGCAAGCCTTAGTATTACACATGTGAATTTTTGTGTAGACTATAAGCTAACAATATTATTGTAATTATAATTAATTAATTATCTTATTTGAATTAATTGGGAAAGCCTCAAGGCTAGCTCAAGGAATTCTTATGAAGTAAAGGATTAGAAGTTCGGTTGACATGATAGAGACAAAGGAAGGAAGTATGATTCAATTCTATTGTTCTATAAGGAATAATATAGAGATCATTTGGACAACGGGCTCATTAACCTTTCCCTTCAATTTCTTTGTGTAGTGGGTCCAACTATCTTCCAAAACTCCTAATAGGGTTGGCACAACTCCTAACAAGGTTGAATTCTCCTAACAGGGATTGAGAGTCTCCTAACAGGGACGTATATGTATTGAATATTGTAAGAGACTCCTAATAGGGATATCCTCTAACAAGGAATATTTATATTAGTACATCATCTTGTTGTTATCATTCCCACCAAGGTTTTAGGTCTAATCAAGGTTTTCTCTAGTTAACATATCTAGTATTATTATGTATGAGTGTCTTGTTGGTATTTTAGTTTATATTACTCATATGATTCAAATTTTTTAAAGTTGTTATATGTGATATCAATTGGATAATTGATTCACACCCCTACACCCGTGCCCCGCTCCCCACCTCTCAATTATATCAGTGGACTATGTATTCTAACATCTTCTTTGCACTATCACATTCTTTTTAGTCATCAAATTTAGAATAGAATAGGGATGAGGAAATCTCCAACATTTCTTGATTGTATTCTTGATTTTTCTTTAGTTGATTTGTTGTCAGAGGAGTAGTTTCTATCTTTACACGCTCATTGTCTACAAGGTTGATAGTTGCATCACTGTTATTAGTCATGTGCAACCTCATTAAGGTTTTCCATGCTAGAAAGTTCTCCTTGTTCAACTTTGGTACCTCACTTTTCTAAGTCATGATCTTTAGCTTTAAGTACCTTCAAATTTTTCTTTCTAAGCACTCTCCTCTAATACAAATTTTTTAAAATGTTTACAATAATTGCAAGGGGGGGGGGGGGGGGGGGTGAATCAGTTACTCAAGGTCCATAAGTACCATTTGTGTTACTCGGTCTCTAGTATACTAATAAAAAAAATTGCTCTTCTAAACATAACATAATTGTTCAATGTAAAATTTATGAAATGTAAAAATATAAAGAATTCAACACAAGTTTGACACTAGGATATTACATGGAAACCCAATTTGGGAAAAACCACTAGCAACATGTCACCACTTTTTCACTCTTTCAAAGGGGGCTCTATTAGGAATCAATCCTATTAAAGGCTATAATGCACATTGTTAAATGTAAAGTGGTTAGAATTTTAATCACCATGTTAGGAGTGACCTTGTCAAAGGACTTTGATCATTTCATTTAGAATGTCACCTCGTTAAATAATTTACATTGACTATTAAGTCCTTCAAAATGATTTTTATGTCAACCTCTATTAAAAGAATTTCAAAATGAACTATTTATAATGATTAGAAATAAAATATTATGGCTTTGATCTATATGATTACAAACCACTTTGCAGGTTCAGACCACTATTCAGTTCATGTGACAATTCATTGATTAGCTTCCATTGTCATCTCTTTTCTTGATTTCTCTAGAAACCCTTCAAGCAATCTATCTTCTCCTTTCAAAAGAACTTAAGCTATCTACTAAAATTTACTTATCAATATTAGCAACATCTAGATAAGAAATTTCCTTTTTCTTCACTCTCACTATTACACAATTATGTTCACCCTTGTGCATCTTTGATTCACCTTTCTATGTACACCTCTTCTTCTAATTTATACTCTATACCTATTTAAATAGGTAATTCTTTCTTTTCCATTTTTTATGATCATTGTAGATCTTAGGGTTTATGATCTAGTTCAACAAGTTCATTGTATCAATTCATCTTCCTTATTTTCTAGGATTTTCACATATATATAATTATATCATAGGTATTATACCCAATTTTTTCCTAGAATTTCATGATACAACTCATCAATATTGTCTTCAACATGGATTACATATCCCAAGAAATTAATTAAGTCAACTAGAAATCATGATATCCTCAAATTCATTCAAAGCACCATCACTCAAGAATCACTAAGCTTTTCACTCGGTCATCACTTAATCACTCATTCATTGTAAAAATTATGGCTCAGCATCAACTACCTTTCTTGGTTGATATTGATGCTTGATCAACAATAGATTTTTTTGACACTTACTATGGCTCAGTTGACACCAGCATCACTCAAAATTCCTTAATATTTTACTCTATTTCTCGGCTTAGCTTTACATTTTTTTATATAAACAATTAATTTGTCTTATCAAAGTCTAACTAATCAAATGTCCATTATAGGTTCCTTTCCATAACTTAACCATTCCTCTAGGTGGTATTGTTATGAGAAATTTCTCAAATCCTCTTCATGAATCAAATATACATGACATTTAGATTAGTTAAAAATATGTCTTACCAGTAGATTTGACATCATTTAGATAACTAACTTATTCTTGAAGAAAGGTTTAGGGTTTTCTATTTTTACCATTTCCCTTCACTAAATCACTTTCATTACCATGATATTATATATATCCTATTTTTTCTCTTGCATGAACTAGAAGTTTTTGTTATGGAAGTTAGGGAGAGAAAGAAGAAAGGTAAAAAATTTAGCATTCTCCATCAAGGACTCATACTAAAGATGTACAAATTTTACCATGGCATTTTCCTTTAAATGTGTTGTTAGAAATAGAAAATACTAGGAGGTTGGAAGGGGGGAGGGAGTGATTTGGTATTTTATAAACTTTTGCACAAAATTGGATATCATTCACAAATTTATAACTTGCATAAGAAAGTAAACAAACTATGCTGAATAGTAAACATAACCACACAATAAAGTAACTCATAACACCATTTTTCAAAACTAGGGAAAACCCCAGTGGGGATGGTACCCATAAAATGATCCACTAATTTCAAAAGTAACTAGCTAAAGATATTGGCCATGTTAGGAGTATATTACCTTTGTATAATGTTTAGGTTTCTTTTAGAGGACTTAGGCCTTATTAGAATCCTCAACCCTATTAGGAGTTGTTGTTAGAAATAGGGATTACTGAGAGGGTGGGGTGAATTAGTAATCTACAAAATTTAGTTTACAATTGGATATTATTACTTACTTTAAACCATGAATAATAAATAAATAAAGTAATGTTGAATAGTAATAGTAGCAATTCACAAAGATAACTCATGACACCATATTTTGTTAACTAGGGAAACCCTGGCCAAGGGAAAATGTAAGTAGGGATGGTACCCACTAGATAATATAGATATATAAGTTCCTTGTTAGAGGATGGACCCTGTTAGGATTCTATGAGAAAATTTAGTATAAGGATTCTCTATTAGGAGTTGTGCCAACCTTGTTAGGAGTTGTAGTATAATGTGTCCAAGATGAGCCCACTGCCCACACATGAAATTTCAACTAAAAGAAGAGCTCATAGCTTAAACAAATAATTTACTATTATTTACCTTCTAATTTACTATTATTTTCCTTCCTTTTCTAATTTTTGATCTTTAGCTCGATCTTTGATCACCAAATAGTTCATACAAAACATCGCATTTATTACCTTCACAAAAGTTCACTCATTTTGCAATAACATAAACTCACAAGTTCACACATTTCTTATTGCAATAAATCCTTTGCATAAATATCATGCCTTTACATAAAATATTTTTTGGTTAGTTAAGACCAAAATTTACTTTTCCAAGTTAGAGTGAACATCTAGGATGTCGGCCCTAATTGGACAAGTAATTGTTTTGTAAATAAAATAATTATTTCCTTCAATTTCATTGTCTTGCTTCATCAAAACATGATTAAATCTATTTTTTATAGTTTATACAAACTTCTAAGGTTATGCACATCATCACCAACATGTATTCTATCTCCCTGTAACTTCTCTTGTCATAATATGACATTTGCAACATGTTATAAACAAAACAATAAACTATTGTAAACCAAATTCTATACTTAGACAATTTTTTGATAACCAAACAGTATGTATCTTTATTTCTAAGGTTTCTTGTGTACATGTACATAATGTGTTTCCATTAATGAAAAAACTTACATATCATTGTTAACCAATTGTCAACAATCTCCCCCTTTGGCATTGATGGCAACAAAATAGGAAAAATTGGCTAAGTGACAAAAAAAAACTATCAAAATAAACATTACATCTATTACATATATGATTCCCCTTACAATATACCTCATACTGCACATGTATCTCTCCCCTTTGTATCTTTTCCAATAGTGACATGTATACAATTTTCACATGAATCTCTCCCCCTTTGACATCAACGAAAAAGGTCAAAATGTCAAGATTAAGTAAAAAATTGTCAAGATTGCTAAAATTGCTATCTTCCCTTTATGCTAAAATTATCTTCATACAATCATCAAAAATATTCTTTAGGCTATTAATACCTTTGTTCCATGTCTCTTTGGTAGACTCTGATGATGAGAGAATCACACATAATGCATATGATGCAATCTTGACTGCATTGATATCCGAATACAAAAAGTTTGTATATGTGTCCTTGGTCTTGACACAATCTTCTAGCTACTTCTCAAAAAATGATAACTTCATAGAAATGGATTCTTTGAAATAAGATATTTTCCTTAATATATTCTCTTTCTAAAATTCTAGTTTCTTGATATTGCTATGAACATTGGCAACTTGACTCTCAATATCATCAACATTTCTAGATGGGTGTTGGATTAGGATGGACAAAGCCTCTAACTCATTCTTCTTTACCTCTATCTAACTGTCCAAATCCTTAGTCAAATTGTATGATAAGATGCACTTAACATACAAATCTTTCCCTTCCTACTAACATTTTTGAAGTTCTTTTATGCATGTATCAAGATTGACTATGTCATTCTTGATATTCTGGCAAATGGTGCTAAATAGGTTAGCATCATGGGAAATTTGAGCCTTTGCCTTTGCAACATTTAGAAAATTAGTTAACTCTTCATCAAAAGACTATAGCACTACTTACACTCTTAGTTCAGGATCTGACTCAATATGCTATACTGTCAAAGTACTATGTAATCTATCAGTCACTTCCATTAGTGATCTTTTCAAAATCTTAACTCTCTTATTCTTCTCTAAAAGTTTAGATAAATATTAAATTAAATCAGTCTGATCATCATCATCAATAGCCAAACTTGTAAGAGAGAGTGGAGTAGATGAACTAGATGGTTTAGTCACATCCTCCCTCTATTTCTTTGCTACTTCCTTATCTTTTCTCTCTTCCTCTTCTTTCCTTTTTTTTCTTCTCTTTATTTCTTCTCTTCTAATCTTTTCCTCTCTTCTTCCTCTATTTTCCTTTTTCTTTCTTCTTCTACAATCCTTCTATTACCTTCATCTTCCTTCCTTTTTCTATCTTCCTCAAGCAATTGTCTCTTGGCTTCCTCTATCTTTTTCTTTTCAACTTCTATTAGCCTCTTCTCTTCCTCAATTTGTTTCAAATTTTCTTCAACATCTTTAGCATCTAGTACATTTGGTTCAAAACCACCAAATGGATTGGTATCATCAATGTTAAGAGTAACATTATCTTTATCAAGCTTCATAGTGTCTGTGACTTTGAAAATATCTTGCTAATAGCTACCATACTCTCCTTTCTCAACTTATCCTTTTCAAAAACCATAAATAAGAATGTCCTCAACTTATTCCTTAGGTATGGTGTGAGGTTATTCAGAAATATCTTAATCTTATCATAATAATCAGTCTTGCACATGGTCCTTAGAATAGAATTCCAAAGTTCAAGGTCTTCTTCCCTTGTTGGAGTATTCTTCTCAATGAGCCTCTCATAGACTTTCTGGTTCACTACTCCTTTGATGTCCTTCATACTTAGATCATTTGCAATGATATCTCTTACAGTAGATATATCAATTTGATCATTCTTGAAATTATTATATAGATCATAAAATTTGTTCATCTAAGAAAAGTTTCCCTCATTGGCAATTATTATGTTAACCTTCTCAATCTTCAGCTTCCATGGTTGCCAAGCCTTTCCTATTTCTTGTTTAGGTGGAGTCACCTTTTCAACCTTTTTAGTTTCTTATTCCTCAACCTTTTCATCACTACTAGATTCAATTATCAACAATGCTTTCTTCCTCTTTCCAAGTACTATAGCCATCTATTTTACTCTATTAGTCTTAGTAGTCATTACTTCAACTAATCTTTTTTATTTTCTTTTCTGTTCACTTGGATGAACATTAAATATTATTGCATATGGTATGCTCTATCCTTAGGTTTTCTCAACAACTAAAACTAACAAGGATTGTACGTTCAATACACCTTGTTTCATTACCTATCTCATGGCCTCATATTCATGCTCTGTCATTCTAGCCTCAGATAATGCCTTCTTCATTATTGACTCAAACTTCTTGTGAGATGCCTTCTCCAAGGTTGCTTGATGAACATGTTGTGTAATCTTATCATATGTGCCAAATATGTATTCTTCTTTATCTATGTCAAAATTTAACAAGTCAATGTAGCCAACTAAAACATCATCACTCAACTCATAGCTCAAAGGATCCAAAAATGTTTCCCAACGTTCTACTTCTTGAATGTATGTATGATCTTTATTAACCAATATACATATGTCCTCCTTAAACCTATCCACAATTGAAGGTGAGATCCTAAATCTCTATTTTATCTCATTTTAGAATGTTCTCATAATCAAATTATCACTATCCAATACTTTGTCTACAAGATGCCTTCTACATAGTTTTGTAATCTTTTTGATAGTGCATCTATCACTACTCATTATATTTGTTACTGATAAGTAAGGAAACCTCTTTATCACATGAAAGAATATATGATTTATTAATGATTGGAATCTAAATAAACCATTCTTTGTCCTCTTAATCTTCTCAAGCTTTTCCAAGAGTTTCATTCTTAGTATTTCACTCAAATTAACTTTCTCTTTTTCTACTCATATCTTGTAAGATGCATCTACAAGTCTTGCTAAAAGTTCATCTATCTTAGAACTTGCACAAACTAAATGAGCAATAATTCTACTAAGAAATCTAAGATCCTCCTCCTTGATGGAGCTGATTACCATAGCTTTTCCATTGTATACTACCTTAGTGTAACTTTCTACTTTCTTCTTAACCATCTTCTCTCCTATGAATACACTTCCTTATTTGTTAAGACTAGTTACCTCATGAATTAGGTCAGTAGAAATGTCTACTACATTATCTTGCATCCATAACTTTACATCATGTATCCTACTTAGTATAATGTGAGTCCATTCATCTATGTCTAATTCATGGTAGAAATGATACTTAAACAAATATAATTCCCTTAAATATTCAAATTTAGGCTTCACTATCATGTCATGGTTAAAGACTAGTTCCATATCTTTATTTATATATTCACTTCCAATTGACTCAAACTTGCAATTCAAATAATTTTCTACATCTTCTAGATAGACTAGGTTGTTGGAAGTAATAGAAAATACAAAGTTAAGGTTATCATTAGGTTTTAAAGAAACTATCTTAAACTTAGGTCTATCCTCATTCTTAACATTGTGAACAACTGACATATCCATGATTCTTATCAATAATATCTTTTACCAAAAAAAATTGCAGAAAAACTTCACATCATGACAAACATCCTCAAGACTTTGCATCATGAAATTCTCTGCAAAAACATACTTTTCATCTTCTATTATAGAATCAATCTTTAGTGTAATACCAATAACTCTTAATTTCATCATAACTTATTTAGATGAGCCCCAAATTACAAGCGAGCTTATGTACCATCTAAACATAACTAGATACACTATTTCCCAACTTCACTACTTCTGATTTGGTCTTTGACTAAAGTTCTCAAATTTTGATGATGTAAACAAGCATAATTCAACTTAATTGAATCAAACTCAACAACTGCCTTCAATCTTTCTATCTCATCATCATTTAAAACTTTTCTTTTGATATATCTGTTCCTTTCACAAATTCTTCATTAAGTTCTTCTCAAAGTTCACTCATAATTTTTCTTTGTTCTTCATTGTTTCTACTAGTTTCAAAGTTTCTTTCCTAGTTCCTTTTATCATTTCTAACATTCTTTCCATCATTCCTTCTATTGCCAACATTTCTTCCATTGTTCCTTCTATCTCTAAAGTTTCTATCCATTCTATAGTATTTTTTTGTGTGTCCAAAGTTGTTGCATAATTGAGATACATGTTCTTTGCTTCTAGGATTCTATTGATCATTAGGTGCATGACATTTCTGAGCAATATGTTTTAAGTTGTTACACGTATAACACACGATCTATCTTCTATCATCATAAGATCTTCTTTCTCTTGATGTCCTTTCATTAGATCTTCTTCTATCTATAGGGTTAGTAGTTTTGGACATTCTACTATTTCTTCTATCAATATCATACTTAGGTTTCCTACAATCAATTGCATTATGACCCATACAATGACAATTATGAAAATAAAAGTCCTTAACATGATTAAATGACTTATTAGTACAATCACTTTTTATATGACCTATTTCATTACATAAAAAGAACTTACCTCTAAATTCATACCTAGTTGTCTTAAGAGTCTCCACTTTCTTTGGTTCATCCAAGATTTCAAATTCATTGATTTGCTCAATTTCTTTAGGTTTCTTATAAGATTGATTGGATTCAATCTTATCATCAAATTTTCACTTTTGTTTTGGATCTAATCTAATCTTAGGTTTTTTTGTAGACATGTTAATTAGATAGCCAAGACTAGTCTTGTCATAAGAAGGTCTTTGTATAGACATTGAATCATCAAGTTTTTTTTTACTAGCATAAAGCTTCTCAAAATGTTGTTTGCATTGTGTCAATTCACCTTTCACAATAGTATTGTACTTATGGAGTTCTTCATGATCTTCTTTCAATGTTACAAACTCATATGTTTTCTTTGCTAGAATTTCTCTTAGATCTGCATTTTTAGTCTTCAAATTAGATTAAACTTTGCTAGGATTATTTCTCAAAGTCAACTTCCAATTTGTAATCTTCAACTCATGCTTCAAGATTTTGTACTCAATCTTTAACTTTGAATAGTCATCATCAGTAGTTCCAAATTTCGTAGATTTAGGATTTGATTTTAGATGCTCAATCTTTTCTTTCAACTAACAAATGTATACTTTAGAGTCTTCATATCTGTCCTTCAGATTATCTCTTTCTTTAGTAAGTAGATAAATTTGTTCAAGAGCTTCTTCAAGGTTCTTCATCAACTGTTCCACATCCATAGGGATGTTACTTAATCTATTAAGCCTCTTCAAAGTAACTGTGCTTTGATACCAATTATTAGAAATAGGGATTACTATTGTGGGGGGGGGGGGGGGGGGTGTGCGGGCTATGTGAATCAATAATCTACAAAATTTACTCACCAACTGGATATTATTACTCACTTTAAACCATGCATAACAAAGAAATAAAGTAATTCTAAATAGTAATAGTAACAATGCACAAAGATAACTCATGACACCATTATTTTTAACCATGGAAACCTTGGCCAAGGGAAAACCCTGATGGGGATGATACCCATTAGATAATAGTAATAAATGGGGATGATACCCACTAGATAATACTGATATATAAGTTCCTTGTTAGAGTATGAACCTTGTTAGGAGTGTATGAGAAAATATAGTATAAGGAGTCCCTGTTAGGAGACTTTGAATCCCTATTAGGAGTTCTACCAACCCTGTTAGGAGTTTTAGTATAATGTATGCAAGATGAGCCCATTGCCCAAACATGCAATTTCAACTACAAGAAGAGCTCAGTACTCAAACAAGTAATTTATTGTTATTTTCCATTCTTGTTTGATCTCTGATCTTCAACACAATCTTGGATCACTAGATAGTTCATACAAAACTTCACATATATCACCTTCACAAAAGTTCACTCACTTTGCAGTAACATAAACTCACAAGTTCACACACATCTTATCACAAGAAGCCCTTTGCATAAATATCATGCCTTTACATAAAATATTGCATGGTCAGATAAGACCACAATTCACTTTTCTAAGTTAGAGTAAACATCTAGGATTTCGGCCCTAATTGGACAAGTAATTGTTTTGTAAACAAAACAATTCTTTCCTTCAATTTCACTATCCTGCTTCATCAAAACACAATTAACTCTATTCCATATAGTCCATACAAACTTTTGAGGTTATACATGTCATCACCAACATGCATACCTTCTTCATGTAAATTCATTTGTCATAATATGACATCTACAACATGTTATAAACAAATCAAATTATTGAAGCATTTGCTTAACTCCTTGAATTAAAAAAAACAACATATCTAACAGATTCATCCAAGATGTCTTAAATTAAATGAAATTTATTCATTCAATCAAAAAGTTAACAACATATGAAGAATTAGGAGAAAAAATAAGAAAACACAGATAATTCATTGTAAATCCCCTTTTGTACTTATCCTTGGAAAGTCTGAATACATTAACTAGTAACACTAAATGAAACTCAGGATATATTACATGATCTATCATCAATTTTCATTATCTCAGAGAAATAATACATGAAATAAAGCCAAGAACCTACACAAGAATGGACATGTAGCCTTCAAAGCTAGAGCTTTGTTCAATGGATAGGAAGTAAAACTAACCAACAACCTAGTCTCATAGTAAAAATTGGAACCATTATAATGGATGAGAAAGAGAAAGATATAGAAGAAGAATGGAATCCTAGATCTGATCTAGAAGTGACATGTGTCCACTTGAATCTCCATTCCTTTCTATTTTAAAACCTCTCTCATCTTTCCACCCATGATATCTAATTTGGTTTCCATCATTGTTTTGTAACAAACCCAAAATATTTCTTCCTGAATGATGAAAACCCTTCTATTAATAAAATATCTAGAAAGTATCATAAAATGCAGATGATACCTTGGTTCAACTAATTTGGAGATGAAAAAACTCACCCATAACTATATTTTACTACCTTTTATATTAACTCAGTTCACCATTTCACTTGAAATCAGATCTAAACTACCTCAGCTAAATTAAACTAAAAACTGGGCACCTGAGACAAATCCTTGCATAACTCTAACTAGTGACATCCTGTGCAAAAAATTATTGCAAAAATGGATAGTTCATCTCTTTCTGATTCCAATGATATATTACACTACATGGTTTAGGTCAAAATAATGCCTCTAAGACAAATTTGAAATTTTAGGCCTTGGGCCATGAATAGAGTTCAAAAAGAGAAAAGAAAAATACTATATAGTAGAAACTATATAATATCATTCAATTTATAATACTTTCAACATTTGAATGTTGAATATCTCTAAACTTTTAATTTTTATTCATTTCCCCCTTATCTCTCCAATCCACTAGTACAACTTGTTGGATTCTTGTTCATCATCACCATTTAGGTGGGTCCCACATCCATCTCCTTCAAGTGTAAGATTAGAACCATGAGAACTTTGACCCCCAACTATATGAGCCTTATGATCTTATGCTCATTATAAGATCATAATAGTGCATTTGAAGAATTTGAAACATTCACATCCCGTAACATCTTACCTTATAATTTTTCTCCCTACAATCCTATGATTGCTTGGTTGTCATGGTGTCGGTGCTGACTTTTCCTTCTTCTACGATCTCTCAGAAAGAAGCTTCATTGAACTAGCATAGCTCATTTGATACCTTGATTTTTACCTTACAATCATATGATATCCTCTGATTTTCATAGCATCGTATCACTAATATTTTTCCCTCTCGACACTAAGGTTAAGGTTTCTATCATAACATTGCACATGAATCCTTTAAGGTCTCTGACCACTTGACTAACATAGGATCTTAAGCCTTTCTCTCTCTACTTTTGATGCTATGCCTTGCTGATCTTATGCCACATTGCAACATCAAAGCTCCATTTTTATTGTCTTGTGATCTCCTGATGGATTATAGGATCGTGACCCTTTTCTTTTTCTTCTCTAATCATAAGATGGACTCTAGGTTGATGCCATGTGTCATATTTCCATTCATTGAACTAATCTTAGGTGGGCCCCACATATCCTTATGTATCCATTTGAATCATTTGAATCAAATGAAGCTACACTTATACAATATTAGGATCAAATTGTAACATCATAGCTCTCAACTTCACCTTTCCCAATCCTATGGAAACTCTATTTTTGTAGCATCTTAGACTTCAATTTTTCCATTCCCGAACTCATGATCACCTTCGTAACATCATAACATTCCAAAATTTGTTTGGTGACCATACGCCAATCATAATATCAAAGGATCTTACCTTGGCATAGTATTAGAGCTCCCAATTTTATCTCTCACAATCTCCTGACATCCTCCATCCTAGTGTAACATCACGAATTCTTGAAATTCCTTTCCCGATATTATTACCTCATCATAATATCGAAGCTCTTAAAATTGTAATTCCCAACCACATGACAAGGGGCCACATCGTAATATCTTAATTCCTTTTATAATCCTTCCCAATCTCTTAATTAGCATAGAATTGCAGGTGTGCATCTTCAACCTCCTAATCCTATGACATTGTCATAATATCACGATCAAATTTCTCCAAGCTCCTAATCTCATGAACTACCCTCACAATCTACCATGTGGCACTCCTCCATGTGAGCATTGGGTCAAAAAAAATTGACCTTTCCATCCAACTGGCCATGACAGGCCCCTCCATGCATGAGCTCTTCCTTCAAAAGGTCGACGTCCTTTTGAAAATTGGGTAGTTAGTTCATGGGTTTAAAAAATATAAACAAAACCTACCTCATGTCCAATGTGGGACTAAGCCCCTTGCCAATGACTTCTGCTGTTAACTTCAAATGTTGGGCTCTTGTCATGAGATTCTCTACATATCATACTATTATTTATTATGAACTACAACTCTATGCCACAGAGGAATTGGGTACAAGATATTTGAATTCAAACTAGGTCTCCTATCACTATTTGACACTTGGGAAAAAATGTAGAATTGAACACTACTCAAAACAAAAATTTGCAGAATGACTTAGAATGTTAGTTTATCATTATAGAATGCATATACATATGGTGAATGCATGGTGATAGAAACATAAAACACCTTATAGAAATTAAAATGATAGCCATGTACACAAGCATGAAAATGCATTTATAGGGCTCAAAGTGACCCAAAAGTTTGGAAAGGTACTCAAAATGGTGAGTGAAAATTTGAGTCCCATTAGAGTGGACAATAGCTACCAAGAAAAGTTAGTGCAAGCCAAGAAGAAAATTAGTTTTATTTGAAAAAAGTCAATTTAGTGTAAGCCAAGTAAAGTTTTGTTGATGTCGAGCACTAGTCAACTTTAGTTCATGCCAAGTGTTTTCTTAGTGGATGCCAAGCAACACAATATGTGCCAAGCATTAGAAGCTAGTTAATGTTGAGCATCAGTATTATGAGAAATATTATGAATTTGATGAATCTAATATGACAAGTTTGATTTCCTAAATTGTGTGAACTGTATTGAAGATAAGATTGATGAGTTGGTGGCATAAAATTCAATGTAAAATATTTTTAAGTGAATTTAAAGAGGATTGAAGGATAAGTTTCTAGAAGGGAATGAAATAAAATGAGGGGTAGATTTGTTAAATCCTATCTAATCTAATCTAACCCTAAAATGGATGATGGAGGATGAATGAAAAAATATCTTAATTCTTCATTTATAGAGATGGCTAGTTAGAAGCAAGAGTTGATATGTGAGAGCCTAACAAAGACAAGGATTTTAGGGTATTTGCTTCATTTAGTGACCTAAGAGAAGAGACTACATTAAAAAATAAAGCAAGAAGGATTAAGGGTATGGATGCTTGAAGGGTGAACAACCTATCAGAGATTATGAGTGTGAAAGCCAAGAAAAATGGAGAATTGAAATAGAGATTTGTAATCTACAATGAAGTTATAATTTGTTATTAGACCAAGCCTTATTGTTAATCTCTAATCATTGTATCAATCAATGGTAAATCCTTTGGTTCAAGTTTGACCTAACAATCATTTGTAAATCCTTTAATTGGGTGACATTCCAAGTGAATGATCTAAAGTCCTCTAACAAGGTTCACTCCTAATGGGGTGACTGTGATCTGTTAACTAGGTCACATTTAATAGTGTGTATTGTAACCTCTAATAGGGTTGGCCTTTCACAGTGCATCACCTCAAAAGAGTGAGAATGAGTAGCATGCTATTGGTGTTTTTTCCCAAATTGTGTTTACATGTTAAATCATTGTGTCAAATGTTTTATTGAATCTATTATATTTCATATTTACATTTCTACAAATTGATTTGATAGTAACCTATAAGTTTAAGTGATTGCATAATCTATTGAATGCATGCATGATGAAAATGTTTTATGGATATGGGTTCACAAAGTTGTAAAATGTTTTAATTATACATCTACACCTTGGAAAATTGATTCACCCCCCTCTCAGTTATTCTAAAGAATTCCAACAATTGGTATCAGAGTCATCTACTTCAGAGGACTAGTTTTAAGGTACTATAAGCACAAAGATCAAGATGTAAAAAAGAGAAGTACCCAAGGTTAATAGAGATAAAATTCCTACATGGAAATTTTTGATGAAGCTACACCTAGGAGGTCTAGGAGATCATGCAAAATCTACCATTTCTATTGAGCATACTGATCCTGTTGGAGACTTAACTACTGAAGATCTAAAAAATAAGAAAGAATAGAACTAGGAAATGTTGGCGATTGCCTCTACCCTAAGCTATGTCGAGTTTGATGATATCAAGGGTTTTGATAGTGTAAAGAAAATGTGTTGTGCTCTACACACTATTTATGGAGGTGACAAAAATGTTCTAAGAGCCATAGCTGAAAGGCTTAGAGGTAAGTTTGACGATATGAGAATGTAAGAAAGTGAGAATGTTACATAACATTGTTCTAGGATAAAAGATGTTAATGCAATAAGAGGAGCTACTAGTAAAATAGATCATACTATTGTACTAAGAAATTTTTTGAGAGCATTGTTGCCCATCTATATGTTATCAGAGTTTATGCAATCCAAGGATTAAAATGTATACCAGGAAATGATCTAACTCTTGAAGTCTGGTAGGTAGCCTCACTACTATTGAGCTATCTAATTTTGATAATTACAAATGTAAAAATATTGAATTTTCTTTCAAAGCTAATTTTTCATTAAAGGAACCCAATTAGAAGAAGGAGGAGAAGTTAAAATATGTGTCTAGTGATAGTGATACATACGAGGAAGATGTAGATCAACTTGGAGTACTAGTAGCAAGGATATTTTATAAAGGTAAAGACAAGTTTAAAGATAAGTTACCCATCATGTGTTTCAATTGCAATAAGGTTGGTCATATTGATGCTAGATGCCTAGAGAAGAAGAATTAAAAAGGTGGTGACAAGTACAAAAGTAGAAGAGACGAAGACAACAAATAATATAAAGACAAAGGCAATAAGTCTTGCTAGATTGTTGAACAAGAAGCAAAAGAAGGATATGAAGATCATGATGATGAAGTGGTGTATGTTGCAATGAAGGATGAATCTAAGGAAGATGAGGCAACTACACTAGTGTCTTGTGTGAACAAGAATGGTAGAGGGATCATTGAAAATGGGTGTTCACATCACATGACTGGAGATAAAAGTAAGTTTATTACCTTGAATTAATATGATGGAAATAATGTGAGGTTTGGTAATGATGTGCCATGTCTAATGAAAGGAAAAGGTTCTATTGCCTCCTAATTTAACAATTTTAAAATTAACCAAGAAACTAGACCAATACATCTAAGGCTAGAAAATTCCTATGATGGATGCACTCAACTGCAATCTTGGGCCAACTGTAAGGAATAACTTCTTCTTCACTTTACACTCCATAAAACTTAGGTGGGTTAACCTAGAGGTTCTAATATATGGTACCAGTGCAATTGAACATATAATTTGAACCTATTAATGATACATGAAACCCTTTTATCTTCTGATACTTATGTAATAACAGAGGAATGAGATAGCTATTTGGACAAAAAAATGCATGCTTCATTTTAGCTCCATTTCAAATTTTGAGTCAAATCAAGCCTTATGAATGCCCATAATTGCATGTGTACTTGGCTTTACCTATGAGGCCCCTGATGTGTTTAATGTTTCTAACACCCTCCAGTCAGCCTATTTATGCATTCCATGAAGATCAATTGTCATTTTGAGTTATTTGGAAAAGTCTTGTTTTGAGCTAGTTCCAAATTTGTATTTTCACCTAAGTGTCAAACAACGATAGGAGGTTGTGTTTGAAAATGAATATCTCATACTCAGAAATGTTTTAGGACTCACCACTTTGAGAGTATCTAATGTACATAACCAAGAACCTATGTTTTATATTTCAAATCATTTTGAGTTCATTTGATTAGGTTTTGAATCCCTCAAAGTTGGTCAATTACTATTTTCACACATTTGCAAAATGTTCATAATTTTGGGAAGCCTTGTTTGACAGATTATAAATTTTGACCAGTCGACCCAAATGATAAAATTCCTTTGGCATCATATTCTAGGGGTCAGACACTTCATGTGTTCCAAGTTTGAGCTTATGATGAATCCATTTGATCAGTTTTCAAACACGATTCCATTTGCAATTTCTAAAGTTTCACTGGTAGTCAGAACTGCAGATTGATCGGGAGCCCTGTTCGAGATGTCATATCTTTGTGCCTGTGATTGGTAGGATCAAATGATTTATTCCCTATATTCTACCCTAAAAATACTACAAGTTTGTCAATTTTAATGTCTTGATGAATCTGTCTTCACACTTTTCCAGGGTCAATCCATTTATAAAAATTGTTATCTTGTCAGTGTTTCCTATCTTGTTAATCCAAGTAGCCAGCTTCAAACCTTTGCCAAATATGCCTCGTGATTTTTCAAGAGCCCAAATCATAGAATCATTTTCTCCTCATGATAATGTACCAATGCCCCAATTTCTAGAATCTCAAGTGCTCGTTTGACTAGTTTTCAAGGCTGAAATCGAACGCAATTTCTTGCATTCTGACATGTTTATCTGTAGGTGATTTTTAAGTAGGCATGTTCAGAGGTCGATATATTTTGACCTCGATGTTGTCATGAGAGAAGATCTGACAGGGTCCAAGTATGCAGAACAGAGATTCAATGGGTTAGATTTCAGAGCCTGGTCAGTTGTCCGGATCAGTTTTCCAAGGTAGTCAACAGACCTCTTGGCACAAAAGTGTTGGTTTGTAGAAAATGATAAAATGAGATTTTAATGATCAATTAATGATCAAAATCAATTCCAGTGGATATTAAAAGGTTAACAGGCTAGTTTGATGTTTCAGTTGTCTAGGAACGAAATTTTTTTAGCCGAACCTGCTTTTGGGGCCCGACTAAATTTTGTACAATTGATAAGACATGTTGGAATATGCAAAGCACAACAAAGGGTTTGAAGAGCTATCCAATTATAGCGATAAGAAACATTTGGAAGGATGTGTTAGGAAGCTTATAAATAAGCTAAACACATTCTCTGAAAAAGTAAAGATGCTTGAAGAAGCTGATAATGCAAAGATAGAGGAGCTTCATTATCTTCAAGCTATTTTAGATGAAAAAATATGATATTAACTGAATTGAATAAAAAACAAGAAAAGGCCTCTTCAACAATAGCATCACATAAAGCAGAGGATTCTAAAGACAATATATCTATTAGAAATGAATCTGGATGCATCACCACATTACAATATAATCGAAAGCACAGATTGTAAAATGTCTGCCAAGCTATATTTTTCAACTACAACATCCTAGTCTTTTTCAAATGCAAGCTCCATCCATAGTAGACTTATGCAAAGCTAAGGCACATCAAAAAAGGACAACTTGTATAAGAGGAACCTGCATAATGCAAGGAGGCGGCATTTGTATAAAGCAAAACCATCGCCAAAGATAGGAGACACTGCAGTAAATGCAGAATAGGAGCACTTCACGCTAGGCAAAGACTTCCATGGTTAGAGGGAGTAGCACACATTTTAAAAAAATGCTAACAGCATGAATAGAAAATGTAGGCACATCAATAAGAAGCTTCAATGCATACAAAAGGAACAAGCAGCTTCAGATAAAAATAGTTCCACGCTGATTTTGAAATTGAGCCTGCCCACAGCATATGAAAGAACCAATGCATCAACATAAAGATTAAAAGAGACACCCAGGATGGAGAGAGCCATGTTTTAAAGCAAAAGGGAGGAGGTTTGTACATTAAAAAGACCTCAAGACTCATGCCAAAGGCAACCTGTGTTAAACACCAAGGCAACAGGACATCCAAGAAATAAAAGGAAGCACTCATTGTGGTTAGAAGCATGATCAACTCGCACAGTCAAAGTCACAGGAGCAAAGTGCAGGCTATAAGGCTATATCCCACATTGTTTATGTGGTGAACCTTTCAAATGTTTAAATACTATTCTAAGCGTATTACAATTGTCTTAAAAGACACACCTTTAAAAAGGCCACGGCCTAGTGTGTGGGGCCCGTGGGTCAATGGTCATACATATTTTGACCCACAAAATACCAAGCTCATGCGTATGGGCATAAGACAATTGCGAGGGTTCTCCTGTGTTATGCTCGTATAAGAGTGGAAGGTAAAAATTATCTCATCCCAATGATATGAGCTTCCCATAGGGTCAGGAAACAATTTTCAAAGATTTAAAAGGCTCATGATGTTACGCATTGAGCCTAAAAGGGTCCCATGCCTATATGGGAATAAATCAAATTTCAAAGGCTCGTGATGATATGCTCAGGTGTAAAAACGTAAAGAAAATTTTGAAGCATATGGTCGGGAAGAAAGACTTAAAAGGCTCCGCTACTATGGAAAATGAAGCCAACATATGGTCATAAATTGAAATTGAAATTTGAGAAGGTTCGGGAAGCAATAAAATATTAATATAGTATTCATATGGGCCTATGCGTAAGAACGTAAAGAAGATTGATTGCTTCCTCAGTGCTATGCGAAAGAGGGATTCAAAAATAAAAATAAAAATTAATTGATATTAATATATTAATTAATTAAAAGTAATTCAAGTCTTTGCATAACAAATAAGGATTTGACACATGGCAGATTGGAGAAATAAGAAGAAAATTGAATTCAAAAAGAAAGTTCAAAGAAGATCAACGCATAAAGTGAAAATTCAAATAAATTTAAAATTTTTATATAGTTTTAACTATATAATGTTTTAAATTTTTTATTTTAATGCCTGTTCATGACTCAAGACCCTATTTTTCAATTTTCTACCAGAAGGGCATCTTTTATCCAAAATAGGCAGTGCGATATACCGTTGGAACCAGGAGGAAGTAAATTTTCCAAATTTGGGATCAGATTTTGCATAGGTCTACATTGGTTCATGCTATAAGAAATTTTGTAATTCTCAGGGCCTCCTCAGTGCAATGAGCAAAATTTAGCATGGAGCATCAAGATCAGTTATAGGGTAGTTTTGAAGAGCTTTTGGAATCTGAATATGAAAAAAATCAATCTTAATCAGTTTTCTTGCATTATACAAGCTATTTTTAACTGATTTGTTACTTTTACCGAGTTCAATTTGACACCAAAATTAGTTACATTTTCATCATCAAATTTTTGTGATATTTGAGGCTTTTAGAGCCATAACTGAAAAAGATTTGATTTTCAGTTTGAGGGAGAAGATAAGAAAGATGGTTTTAGCCTATTGAGGAGGTTTTCCCAAGGGACAGATGTCTTATTCAGATCAGATCCGGGAATGAACTCTTCTCCTATATCTTTCTTTTCTTTCTCTATTGTAAGGGTTCTAGTTTTTTGTTACCGTGAGACCATTGTTGGTAGGAAAGTTGCAGTCATTCTTTGAGACCATTTCTTTGGATCAAGAACTATAATTCCACCTTCATTCTTGAGAAAATTTCTCATGTAATGAACAACAAGAAATAAGAATACAAATAGTCTGATCTGTTAGGTAGCTTTGCATTTAAATTTCATGCATCCTAATGTAATTTGTTTCAAGGGAATGAATGATAAGGCAGTAGCAAGTCAATCTTCATTCTGATATCTTGTCTCCTATTCATGATGTTGGTGATCTTTTATATTTTGTAAACAAAGAATATGAAACTCAGTTGCAACCTATTGGTTGTATATGTTGATTTATTTTGCTTATGACTCAAAGAGTTATGTAAATGCTTGATTCTTCATCATAGGATTGCAGATTTCATGAAGGGATATGTTGAGTATGAGGTTCAGAAGGATGCAGATGTCTAATTCACAAAATGGATAGATAGATTAGGAATTCCTGATGTATGGCATATGTTAGTGATTTTCAGGGATGTGTGTTAGGTTTTTGTGTGAATTTCCTAATAGATAAGGCACTGATCATTTATAGGATCACCTGTTATACTGCTACATATTTGAGGTTTTGTTGAGATCAAAATCATTAAATGAACACTTTTCCCCTTTCATGTTGAAGAGCTATAATAGAATGCCCTCACTCAACTTATGATGTTCCTAGATTTGCATTTAGCTATTGTAGATTGATGTTATTTCATGAGTTATTAGGAGAAATAAGGGTTTTATCTGCTTCATATTAGATTTATTGTATGCTTTGATAACTGGTACCATATAAAGAATCTATAGGTCCACCTACCTAGGTTTTATAGAGCCTGAAGTAAAAGAAGGGTCATGCCTTATAGTTGGCCCTGTGTTAGAAATGATATGTTGATAATGGGAGTTAGCTACCCCTAGATGTATCATATTCTCATGGGGATAATTGAAAACCCTCTAGCATTTTCAAACACCAACAATAGCTACAAATCATAACCTATGAATCCACAAGCTAAGTGAGGGCTAATTCCTTTTAAGCCACTACAAAATGTGAAATACTAAATTTATTTGATTAAAATGATTTGTGCAAATAACCTTCACCTTAGCTTGCATCTGATTTAGTGATTAGTGCCTTATCCATTGAAACATACAATCACTACCAATAGGATGACCAAACTTGATTGCTTTAGAATTAAGTTTATCATCTAAAATCCCCAAATTCCATTCTTACTAGCATCCCCTTCATACACCTTGAAACCCTATCAGATCATTGAAGCATTTACTTAACTCCTTGAATCAAAAGCAACAAAAGATTTGACACAGAACTCATCCAAGATGTCTTAAATCAAACGAACCTTATTCATTCAATTACAGAGTTAATAGCATATGAAGAATTAGGAGACAAAATAAGAGAACACAAATAATTCATTGTAAATTCCCTTTGTATTCATCCTTGGAAAGACTGAATACATCAATTGGTAAAATTGAATGAAACTCAAGATATGTTAGTTGATTTGTCATCAATTTCCATTTATCTTAGAAAAACAAGACATCAAATGAAAATGAACTCTACACAAGAGTGGATGTGAGGCATTCACTGCAAGAGCTCTACTTAATTAGTCGGAAAGTAAAACCAACAACAACCTGGTTTCATAGTAGAACATTGGAACCCTGCTAGTATCACAGAGAAAATTGACAATAACAACAATGGAGAAAGAAAGAGAATGATATAGGAGGAATGAATTCCTTGATCTATTTTGCATCTGACATGTGTCCACTTGGAAAAGCTCCTCAAGAAGTTAAAATAATCTCTTTAATTTCTCTCTATAACTACATATCAATCCTCCATTTTGCCTTCCAAAAGCATAAAATATCTCAGATATCTGATGGAAAGACATAACTAATTTCGATGCCAAATCTAAACTCAAGGAAAAATTGAAAAAATGAGTTAAATGACCCCAATAGGAAAGATAAACTTTTTAAGAATCAATTCAGCTTCAAAAAAATTCAATATCTATCTCCAAACCAAATTTGATGCTCAATGATGAATTCTACCCATTCTACTGAGAATGCCCTAGAAATTATAAATTTCCTTATAGACTAAACTATTGAACATCTATGAAAATTTTGACATTATATCGAAAAAAATCATCTCATCTTGGTTCCAATGGTATATTGGAGTCCATATTTGGCCTATCAGAAACTTCCTGAATACCATTTTGAAAAATGTACCCCTGGCATGGCTTCTGTAGTTTAAACCTCATTTTTCAAAATTTTAAAACTATTCTAAAGTTTACAGTTTAGAATAAATCCACTCTTCAATTTAAAAATGATGTATGTGCCATTTGGAAAAATCATTTTTAAAAATCATATTTTATCATTTATTTTCCCACACCCTTGAAATTTAGGTCAACCTTTGACCAGGCTACCATGTGGCAGCACCTGATTGGCCCACTTGTCTGCCCAATCAGCACCTTACCTATGCCTGCCATGTCATCATGTTGACCGTACCCACTATCACGTAGCATCTTGGTGCTTGCCCACTTTGGCTAAATGTTGTGCATCTCCACAAAGCAGGGAAGTGCCATGATGCCATGTGTCCATTATGACATGTGGGCTGATGTCATCAATTATTTGGAACATGTTTGGCATTCCAAATTTACTCTTCCTCCATGCTAGCTAGCAATCCATGGTGGGCCCCTCCACATGAGCCTATCATCTTCCCAAAAGGGTAGTGTCTCAAGGCATTTAGTGGTAGTGAGTGGTTTAGGTTTTAAGGATTTAAAAGAACCACATCCCAATG
Organism: Cupressus sempervirens; assembly: GCA_028749045.1. NCBI lineage: Eukaryota > Viridiplantae > Streptophyta > Pinopsida > Cupressales > Cupressaceae > Cupressus > Cupressus sempervirens. The sequence goes on from CM053789.1 coordinate 826,691,551, forward strand.
AATGTGGGATAAAAAGAATTTAATCATTTTCCCTTGTCTATGTTGATGCCTATTGTTTGCGCATAAGGAAAATAATTCTATGTTCAACACGAGGGACATAGATTAAGAAAGCTATTGCTAAGTCATCAAGAAGGGCAAGTATCAATGCAAATGAAACTTTTTGTTTGAAATATCTCCCTTCTGCACTTGCCTTTGGTGAAACTCCCTCCTATGTGTGATATGTTTCTTGGTTGAATCTTCTAAAATCAATGCCTAGAATAGCTAATTCCTCATCTTCTTGATTCACCCTCCAATCTCTCCTTTGTTATTGTGGATGCCCTCTACTTGCTTGTAGCAATTTCTCCCAACATTCTTTCACATTGAGGCACGTTAAATATAGCAACCACTACCTCTTTTCTTAATGCCTTCAAATATGTTGCCACCTCCTCTCAATCTCTAGCTTCCATGTGGCTTCTTAGTTCTCATGATTGGTTTCTCTATTTTGTCTTGTAGATTTCCTTTGGTTCCAATCCTTGTAACTCCTCTCCACATGGATGCTCCTTAAGATGGCTCCCCCATAACAACACTTTGTGTATCATTGTTTTAAGAAAAAACCAACATCTTCCTTGCTGAGCTTAAAACCTCCCAAACTATGACCAATATATACTTCACTGGTAGATTTTGGAAGGCTGACTCAGCTTAGAGGGTGCTACCTCTTCAAAACTATGGCTTTTGCTTCTAGAATGTTGCTTCATGCTTATGAAGCTCTCCCTTGTTGTGGGTGCTTCATTTCCAAGTTTTGATGGCTTCCTCCTTCATTTGAAGCTTTCTCTCTTACCCACTACCTACTCTTCTCATAAGCTATGGCTTGAGCTTTTAACATGGACATCTCCTCTTTGTCATTTCCACAATTGTTGGAAGGTTATATACAAAAAAATGATCTCTCTACTTTAGATACATGTCACAAATGTACCTATTCAACAAACTAATCAGATGAAGAGGTGAAAGAATGGGGGATGATAGATATGTGAAGAGATTTATTTCCTTGTATAACTTAGTAGCATGCTTTACCAATCCAACCATTTTGCAATATCAAGAGACTACTTGTTAAACTGTATCGAAGAACTCAAAGCTTAATTAGGGATAAATTGATAACAAGGCAATGTTCTAAGAGTTGATCCAATATGACATAGGTTCAATTCTCTCAAGATTTACATCCTCTTCACTCCTATACCTTCATAATTAAACTTGATGTTAGTCTAGGAAAATAAAAGATTATGTACATTATAGTCTATTCACAGATGGGATAATGAATTATTTTTCTAGCTCTCTTCCACATGTTGTCCCTCATTACATGTGGATGCCTCTTCTTAAGCCTATGGCTCCATCTTATATTGTATAACTTTTCTTTTTTTATGACTTTTAATTTTAAAACTACAGAGACTTTACTTAGTAGTTCATAAGAACTTTTAACAATGGAATATGAGACCTAGCCAAAGCTACTCCATTGCACCTGGCATAAGAATTAACACCAACCCTACCCTATCTAGTATCTTTTAAAGATCATGTTTCAAATGAACTATATTCATTTCCACTCTCCTCAAGAATGGGAATATCTAATAAACTATTAAAAGTAGAGGAAAAATTCCTCTTATCACCTATATTTTAAAACATCAAGTTGAGAAACTTGGAACAAAACTTGACTAAGTAAGAAAAAATTCTTAACATTAGCCTTGAAATGATCAACGATGAGTCTTCAATAACCATATGTGTCACACTTAAAATAATTTCTCTTAATTTCAATTATGCACATGATTTGAAACATCACAACTCTTTCATTTTAAAAACATCCACTATTCCCCAAATCCATTCATCATCAATCAGAAGATATTAGTTGGGCCCAATAGTGGGTTCGGCTTAAAAAAAATTGTTTCCAAACAACTAAACTTTTAAATTAATCCATTAGTCATCTGGTGGTGGTTTGATCAAAATTCAATCACTGTCACACCTTCTAGAAATGATATTCAACCTTTCCTGCAAACTACCAGTTTCATACCAAGAGGTCCTTTAACTGGCTCTAAAACTGATCTAAACACCTAACCGAGCTCTGAAACCATATAAAATAATTCTTTGTTCCATAATCTTTTACCCTATCAAATCTCATCTCATGACGAATTCTTAGTCAAAAGCTATTGACTATCAAAGTTTCCCTCTGAGAACTACTTGCAAGAAAATATGTCAGAAAACAACAAATCATATTTTGTTTTGGCTTCAAAAATTGGGTGAACTAACACTTGGGAAAATAAAAACTTGGATATTGGTTCACTATAAGCAGGAGAGTATGAATCTATAATTTGAGCTCATGATGAAAAACTTGGTGAAAATGAGCTACTCATAATTTGTATCTTGGAAACAGTGGCAGAAAAGCATTTTTTGCAAATGGAATGTACTTGGGAAAGTGTGCAGATGGATTCATCAAGACTTGAAAATTGGCATACTTGAAATATTTTTAGAGGAGAACATAGTGGTACAATCCATTTGATCTCCTCTATAACAGATCTTAAGTTATAACATCTCGAACAGGGGTTTCGATAACTATGCATTTTTTGATACCAGTAAAAGTTATAAATTTCATTTCGAATCATGTTTGAAAACTAATCAAATGGATTCATCATAAGATCACAATTGAAACATAGAAATTATCTGACCACTAGAATGCAATGTAAAAGGAAATTCATCATTTCCATCAACTGGGTCGAAGTTATAACATGTCAAATAGGGCTTCCCATAATTCTAATCAATTCACATCAACATGACAATAATAGATGACCAACTTTGAGGGATTCAAAAACTAGTCAAAAAAATTAAAAATGACTCAAAATTCTAAAACATAGGTTCTGTAGTATGGAAACTAAACACTCCTAAAGTGGTGAGTCACGAAACATTACTAGATGCAAGATATGCAATTGCGAACATGACCTCCTGTCGCTATTTGACACTTGGGCAAAAATGCAGAATTGGACATTGCTCATAATGAGACTTCATTGAATGACTCAGAATGGTAATTTATCATCAATGGATGAGTGGATATACTGAATGCAAGGTGTTAGAAAAATTAAACAGCTCTTAGGCCTCAAAAGTATAGTTAGGTACACTTGCATCAAAAAGCATTTATAAGACTTGACTTTTCAATGGTACTCAAAATTAGGGCTTTCAATTTTGAGACCCAATAGTGGCTCTGTCTAGGGATGCATGTCCCTTGTAGGCATTGAAATGATTTAGATCTTTGGAAGAAGTAGAACACACATTTGATAGCAAAAAATTCTCTTGCATAATTTTTTTTCAAAGGAAGAAATCTACTCTTACTATGTACAGATGGCCCCGGGCCACCGAAAAGTTTTCAAAACTTCTTTCCTCTATCATAAAATTGATTCTCGTTGACATTTTCTTGAGGTAAACTAAAACTCTTATTCTCCTTTTTTTCACCCAACACATCAGCACTTTCAATCACTTTGTTAGGAAAAACAAAACTATTATCATCACTTTCATAGTGCATATAAAAATCAGCACTACTTTATTTATCTTGCTCACTATGAAAATATGAATCAGCATGATCATAACTACTAACATCTAACTAAAACTAATCATCACTAACTAACTCATGGACACCTTGAATTAGAAACAAATTTTTTTGGTATTCTACTTCATTCAATGAGTTACATGAATCAATTTGTAACTCACCTTGTGCATCTAGATATGTAGAGAATGTAAAATCTGATTTCTCCTCATTTGTAACATTAGTAATCCATAAATCAAACTGAACATACTTTGAAATTTCCTCACATTCCAACAAATTGTTAGAAATCAAATCACAAGAATCATCATGGAATTGCCTTCTCAAAATATGTTGATCTGTATCAATGTTTTTCTCAAATAACTCATTAAAATAAACCACTTCATTACTATTACTTTCCTCATCACATGAGCAATCTGAATGTATCTTAGCCTTATGAAAACATGAAGAAAATGAACCAGCAATAGACCTTATCTCTACATTTTCATTCTCAACATAGAAGTCATCATGTGTATTGATGTACAAACTACCATCACATACACCTCCAAAACTTGACATAGCATATTCTAAAACTATATCTTCTTCAACATCAAATTTTGGAGAAATGACTTCACCATATGAAAAGGAAAAATGTGGCAAAGCACAAACATCCTTGGATAGATTTGCACCTTTCAAAATCATGAGCCAAACAATTTGAAATCTCATCAACACTTAAGAAGACTTCATCACTAGTTTCTTCTCCTTGGTTGTGATTATTATCAGGATAGCTTGAGACATTTACAATAGAAGACTTGTTGGTCTAATTTTTCACACTTGCAAATTTTTTTTGAAAATTATGGTGAGAAATTATTTGAATTTTTAGGATTGCCGCAGTCTTTCCCTGTTTCATGTGTTATCAGAGTCTATTGATTTCTCCAGATTGATCTTTTAAAACAACCATGAAATTGTCCTAGGTCTGAAATTGATGGCATCCCTTTTGAATTTCTCAGAAGGAGTTGTAAAATGTTTTAAGTTAGTCCTTTACGTTCTTACGATGTGAGGTTTCACATAACAATGGAATTCCTTTTGCTTTTAGTTTCTATGGCCACACTTTTTGATACAACAAAGAGGCATAAAGGATTTATCACGCCTTGAAAAGCTCTTGTTACGGGCTTACAAGTAAATACCTTGAGTGAAGGAGCAGGGAGGCCTGCAATGTGATCTATGCATATTCGCCTCAATGGGTAGTGTAAAGGCATAAAGCATGATTTGAAGGGCACGCGAGGGTATTACAGTGTTATGAGTAAAGGTTTTTCCATAAGCACGAAGGCAAGGTTTTATGGTGTTTACGTGTCTACGATTTTTGGGTTTGCAGACAACTGTAAAGCTTTGTTTTTAGTGGTAAAGGAATCATGTGGGACCTATTGAAGTGTCAGAATGGCCCAGTTGCAAAAAATCAGATGGAGACATGACATTTATGTCAGATGGTCCCATCCCTCATGGCATATGACTTAAGCTTTTGATATTACGCCCTTACGCTTGTAGGTTAAGCATATGAATGAAGAGCTATTTTTTCTTTTTTCTATGGTTATGGATCCAGTCTTAGTGTGTAAGCATAAAGAGGTGAGAAAGAAGATTAGTAAAAGGGGTTTACACTCATATGATAAAAGGAAGACATGAGACCGCAATAGTAGATGAGAGGGCTCTCCCGTGATATGAATAAAGCTAAGTTGTAAGAGTGGAAGATAAGTTTTGAAGCCTTACGCTGCCTTGAGAAATGAAGTAAGTGGAACAACGTAGAGGGAATTTCCAAGGTCTCCGCAGATACATGCATGTAGGAGCATGAAAGCTATAAGGATGGCTTGAGTGAGGGTTTTACACTCACGCGAGGAATGTTGAATCGTAAGAACGAAGATGTTAGTAAAAAGGTTTTCAATGTTTCGGTGTAAAAGGTTAAGTACAAGCGTAAAAGGTAATAAGACAGAGTTAAGGATCTTTACGCTTATATGGAAGAAGCTTAAATCGTAAAAGCGGAAACACACAGTAAAAGGGCTTGAGATCCTATGAGGTAAAAGGTTCCATAGAAACATAAAAGGGATTTGCAAAATAGTGTAAAAGCATCATTATGTTCCTACGATTAGGGCATTTTGAAGCTTCTCCGAGTGAGCGTAGAGATCCATCGAGAGAATTTTTGGCATCACGAAGATTGAAGGTTTGACTCAGCGTAACAACAGAAGATAGTCATATAAGAAAGAACCTTTGATGTGTCATGAAAGATAAGAAAAAAAGGACAAAATTACTGTAGCCAAGCAAAGTAAGGCTTTGAAAAGTACAATCATAATCCAATTTTGTGGCTGATATACCCTGATGGTGACCTGCGATTATAAGTTTTAAAGCTCATGCATGCTAAATTTATTAAAAAGGTTGGCAGATATATAATTAAAACATCAAGGATTTAATTGAATTACCAGCCTCAAGAAGCTTTTTTCTGTGCTGTTCTGAAGTTTTGAAAGCTACAGAGCTCTGTGTATCCTATGAAGTTGCAGAAGAATTCAAAAGTATAGTAAAAAAAAAATGGCTGACCAAGAAGTTGAAGAGGTGCACATAGAAGAATTCAAAGTCAAAGACGAGGGTGATGATGTGGTAGAAGTCACACCAGAAGGAAAAAGGAAGAAATCTACTGTCAAAACAAAAAAGAAGACAAGGGTTAGAAAACTGAACAAGCATGCAAAAGACTCGTTAAAACTCCTTCCAAGGTTGTCAAATGCAATTTCTACAAACGATCATATATTCAAAGACCTTTATGCTTTTGTTCGAGATGCTGAATGCCCTAGAATTACTGGCTATGATCTTTTCATGTACTTTTATCAGAATAGAATAGAGAATGTGCCAGTATGTAATCCTTGGAATAGAAATATGGAAAAATTAATTTTTCCAGAAGTGTTCATTGATGTTGACCTATTGAAGGCCCTAATAAATTCATACAATCCGGTAACCATGACTCTTCACAGGCATAATGGGAGTGTATTATGTACATTGCACAAAACTTCTTTTATTGAGCCTTTTGGATTGATGGGACAAATGGATGTACCTATTGACATTGCAGAATTACAAGGAAAATTCACTAGGAATAAAACCTACTTTTTAAACAATGTCATGCTACCGCACATTCCTTACAAAGTTAAGAAGGCAGGGTTAATCCCAAAAAAGTTGGGATACTTTTTACCTTTGAGTAGATTCAAAAATTATTTCAAAAACACAGTGTATGGGTTGCACAAAGTATTGGGAAGTGATGGTGTAGAGGATTGTTTATATGGTTCTCCTTTTCTGATGGCATGCGACATACATGATCCTTTTCATCATAAGGAGTATGATTATGTGGCCTTTGTCATTGACAGTATGCACATGCAAATTTGTGATGCTAAGAAAGGAGAACTGAAAGACTTCAAGTTCCACCATTATTCATTATTGATGCACCTTATCCTGTATAGAAACATTGGGTACATCAGTGGAGACTTCATTGATCAAACTTTTGATGAATTTGGTGAGTTACCTGTGCAACTCTAGACTCGTATTTGGCATAAAGATTTCTTCAATTCAAATGCTCTAGTTTTTTTCAATTTGTTCAGTTCTGTTATTATGAGGCAGTTAGATCATACTTTCTTTAGGGCACCCAATGTTTTGAAGACTCTGCTTAGGCCCTCTTTCTTAGATGAAAAAAAAATTAGATCATAACTGGGGAAGCATATTTTTTTTTAAAGAATGTACTTTAATCATAGTTTTTGCATGCCCACAGCCTCCTCACCTATTGCCTAAATATCTACCCCCTAGATTGGCCATTATTGAATTCTTTTGGCAATTCTTATTGATGAATAAAGAAATGACCCCTCCCTCTTTGCATAAGCCTACTTTTGTATGTAGAACCTTTAAGGTAGGAGACTTTGAAATAGGCAAGAATGCTTTTGAGGAATTGAGTGACTATTTAGGTCAGTATAAATTTGCTACTGGGCCCTATAGTATGTATGATCCTGACAGTTATATTGCAAATGAGGTTAAGACCATTAGGGGTTTTGTTCTACCTCCAAGTAAGCCTATCCCTGTAGAGGACCTAATTGCCAACATAGTAGCAAAAAGAGAGGCACATGAGTTATTGAGGAAGTATGAAGAAATAAGGAAAGTGTAAAATGCTTTGAAGGGGACCAACCCTGATTTTAAGGGTTTTTATACAGAAGTTCCATATCCTAATAATCTGAGGAAAATGATTGAGAATTTTGATCATATTATGTTACAAATGCCTCATGAGCCAGAGGGAGAAGAAGCCATTGTAAATAGAGAATCCCTTGAACTAGATACACAACTAGAAATTGATTTGGAAGAAGAGCAGCCATCAACTTTAGCCTGGGTGCCACAAGGAAATAAAAGACAAAAGACAATGCACATCCCTAAAAAGGTGGTAAGCAGAGCTATACAAGTCATGTCTGGAAGTAGTGAGTATTTTGCTGATATTAGGCAAAATCATTTTCACCGAAGGGCTAGTGAAGCAGGAAAAGCTTCTACTGACATGCAAATTGTAGCATCAAGGTTGGATGATAGGCTCATTCAATCTAAGAAATTCATGGAAGATGATGATTTTATTAAATCATCAAAATTTAAAATTTTTCTCTATAAAATCAAAAAAAATGAACTCACATTGAGTCTCATACCAGGAGAAGATCTAGAGAAAAATAAAGAGTTAGTTGAAAAACTATTGGCTTATGACCCTAAAAGTGAAACAATGACTGCCGCAAAAGCTAGGGAATTAGTACATAGGAGTGGCATGATTCTAATACCACATTGGGACATTCAAAAAGCTTTTGTGTTGGACCAAATGAGAAGACAAGATAAGGCCATCAGTTATGAAGCCACTAGAAGTGAAGGTTTTAAAAGAGGGTTAGGTTTTAATGTGGACACTAAAACCCTAGCAGTATGGAGTGTGGCCCCTGACACCAAGAAGCCTAAGATAATGGATATAAAAGAAATTGCTCAGGGCAATATAATTGTGTGGACATTGGAGAGCACTATTGGGAAGGAAATCTCCAGTTTGGTAAAACATTTTTCTCTTATGAATGAGGAAAAGGTTGATGAAATTGAGGATAAGTTAGCTGCAATGTTTAATGAATGCCTTGATGTCAGGAGAACATATGAAGAAGAGCTCAAAATGAGCCATTTACAAAAACAAAGAATAGAGGAGTTGGAGGAAAAAATTAAGATTCTGGAAATAGAAATAGAATCCCTCAAAGAACAGCTCAAGATAGTAGCAAAGGTAGAGTATGCACCAAGGTAAGAGGAAGAAAGAAGGCACGTAGTAGAAGAAGAGGCCCAAACAGAAGAAATGCTTATGGGAACAACGGTGTCAGTGCCTGTGATTAGTGTGGAAATAGAAGTTTCCCAGATTGACAATAATACCAAGAAAAATGTTTTGATGAATGTATTAAATCATAGAATTAGCATTCTGAAAAGATTATCTCAGGATACTTATAATACATTCATCAGTCTACAATCTACAGAACAGGTATGCATGGGTGCAGTTGGATGGCTTGAGCCTATTTTTCAATAGTGGGGACCCTATATGCAATTTTTTGATAGGTTGATACCCTTGTTAGCCAAGAAGCCAGATCTGCCAGATAAAGTTATTACTGTGAAGGAAGGTATGGAAAAAGTGAAAGAATTATTGCAAATCTTCACAGGGAAGCTGGCAGTAATTCAAAGTAAATTAAAAAAGCTAACAAATGGTTTCTATTCTTTGATTCCTTCTGTTATCGATTCTAATGATAAGTTAAAAGATTTTGATGAGTGGTCTAATTGTTTTGATCACATTATAGACTTGCCACAAGTGGTGTCCATTCTCCAAGATGGTATTGATGAATGTCTTTTCAATGAACTAATTGATACACTTTTCAAGATTGAAACTGAAGTGAATAGGTTTATCATAGAAGGAAGGGTGATTACTGATGCCAGGTGGTAGAAAATAGTGGATGAATTAACAATAGTTAAGGAATGTGATTGGCCCACTAAAAGAGAAATATTTGTCTGGGAAGTAATCGTAGAAATCAAAGCACTACCAACTGGGAGTAGTTAGAGAAAAGGAAAAAATTGAAGATTTTATGCTCTAGCTGTTATTTTCCTTCTGTTTTATTTGTTTTGTTTTGTTTGTTCGGTTTTCTTTTGAAAAGGGGTAATTTACCCAATTTTTGTAAAAGGACACATGTCACTTTCTTTAGCCCGAAGCTTGTTGCATCTCACACTATTTAAGTGAGATCCCAAGGCTAAAGAATGGTCTGAATTCTATTTCTTCTAAGTATTGTGCTTAGTCTAGTTTTTGGTCAAAATTTTGAAAGCAAGTTTGTAATGTATTTTTCTATCAAATTCTCTGAAAATACATGAAGATAGAATGAGTTGTGTTTCTTTCTGAAGGCCATTCTGAGTTTATTGTAAAGGATATACCATTTTCGAAGGAAATGAATACAAATTATGAACTATCCACATATCAGTTCTTTCTAAATTTTGTCTCCTTTTAAATACTTAGCTACCTTGATGTTGTATGAGTAAAAGCTTGTGCAATTGAATGCAATCTAGTTAGGTTGTATATCCATTTATCATTGCTTTTAATTCAATGGATTAAATAAAGGCTTTGATAAATGTGATAAGATTCCTTAAGTATTGAAAAGGATTTTTGAATGATAAGTTCTGATAAGAATTGCTGATAGAATTTGTTGTAATGCTATAGACTCTAAAGCCCAATGGATTAGGCACTGACCAAGTTATTTCAGCTAAAGGAGAAATATCTTACAAATGGTTTTTCAAATGCATCATCAAATCAAATTTTACTCTTATTTCCTGTAGATCTTCAAAGTTGGCCAGCACTTGTCTGCATGGAATGTTTTAGCTTCAGTTAGCCATTGTTGTTGAAAACATCTGCAGATCTATAGAAGAATCCTTGGCCATATCTATTTATGGGATGTGTTTATCAAGTTAGTAAGAATTATGTATATGTATGAGGATTTTGAAATGAGAATCAGAATGAAACTAAGAATAATCCTCATATAGTTGTTTCAGTTTTGAACCATCCCTGGGTACACCCACCTTGGTTTTGTAGAGCCAAAAGAGTAGAAAACCATCTGTGGTTTTGTTGAAGTTGGGTCCAAATACCTTACATATGCAATTGTTAATAAGAATAGGCTAGTCTTTAGATTGTGTATGTACTGTCATTCTGGTATTAAGCATTTTTGTTGCTTAGTATTTTTAGTATTTTTTAAAACACCAACAAGACTCATTAGTAATATATTCTGAAAAAGTAGAATTTTGATTATCACATACATTCTCTTCTTTAGACAATACCTGAACAACTATTATCTTAGCACATTCATTTTCATCACTAGAAGAAAGACTCTTACTACTATCAAATTTTTCCTCTTTTTTACAATCATCAACATAACAAGATGAATCCACATTATGCTTGCCATCAAATTGATGATTACTATCCTCTAATTCATAAAGCTAAGACTCTTCATCTTCAATATCATTTTCAATGGATTCATTGCATTCATTAACATTAGATTCATTAGCATTCAAAGAACTTTCAATCTCCATGATAAAATCTTGGAATTAAGTAATCTTTTCTAACCTTGACTTTATTGACTAATCAATTGAATGTGGCATAAGAAATTCTAAGAGTACCATTGGCCATGAAAACTCCTTAGGTTTGAAAGACTCATCAAGATTCATAACTATTGATTTAAATTTCATGTAAGTTTGAAATCCATTAGGACCCTTAATATAACCAATTATATTTCTTATGTCAATGGTAGTCTTATTATGAATTTTTCTTTCCAGCCAAGCAATATTTGCATGAATACTTTCAAGAGTTGATACATCACTTTCAGACCTAGAAACTAAATCCATCTTTAAAATTTTAAACTTCTACCTCTGTTTTCTTAGTGCTGAAACCACTAGAAGGAGGTAACCATTTTTACCATTCAACTTTCATGAAAGACAAGTACATGGAAGCTAGAAATACCTCTATGTGTTGTTTTATGAAACCTCTTATCTATTGATTGGCACTGTGTAAACATCCTTCACACCATAGATAAAATCATTGTAGTGTTGCCACCTCCTTGAAGAGGAAAATAACCTTTTGAAGTCAATTACTTTAGCAAATACAAACAACCACATAAACTATCAATCAAGAGACTTATAATTTCTCTTTCCCAACAAACTAGATCTACCCAAAAATATTGAAAGCCTCTAATATTAAAATAAACCATGCATTGGTACATAGATTTAGACTAGAGTTTTCGCTCACATTTTGTGAGAAAAGATTTGAAACAATTTACCACTTGTAAATTCTAAACAAGACTTTCAATATAGGAGAAACATGCAAATCATTAACATCTTGAAAAGAGAATACACTTCATAAATCAATTCTTGACTCTGAACTTTCTCAAGAGCATATGCAAAACTATACTAATTGAAGATAGACTTATAATAGTCATAAAACACAATTTTCATCCAATTCTCACAACATATTGTTTTTCATGAATAAAGCTTAACTGGGGTGCATGATGTTTTGAGTAAGAAAACTAGAAAACATATCAGCTAACTTATTGCTACAACTTTTCCATGCATTTCTTTTTCTTGTATTGAATCTCCTTCTCTCAAATTCTCAAGGTTTTCCTATCATTCAAATTCAATACAGCTCCCCAACAAACTCACCATTTTGTTGGCTCCTAATTTAAAAGTTTTAAAATTAACCAAGAAACCAAACCAATACATTTAAGGCTAGCAAACTCCTATGATGGATGCACTCGATTGCAATTTTGGGCCAACTATAAGGCATAACTCCTTCTTCACTTCAAGCTCTAAAAAACCTAGGCAGGTTAACCTTGAGGTTCTAATAGATGGTACCGGTGGAATTGAACATATAACCTGAACCTATTAACAGCATATGAAACCCTTTTATCTTTTGATACTTATGCAATAACATAGGAATTAGATAGCTACAAATAATCAACTATGAATCCATAAGCTAAGTGAGGGGTAATTCCTTTTATCCCACTATAGAACATGAAATACTAAATTTATTTGATTAACATGATTTGTGCAAATAACCTTCACCTTAGATTGCATTTGATTTAGTGATCAATTCCTTATCCATTAAAACATAGAGTCACTACTAGTAGGATGACCTAACTTGATTTCCTTGCAATTAAGTTTATCAACTGAAAACCCCAAATTTCATTCTTATTAGCATCCCCTTCATATGCCTAGAAGCCCTATCAGATAATTGAAGCATTTACTTAACTCCTTAAATCAAAAGCAACAACATATCTAATACACAACTCATCCAAGATTTCTTAAATCAAATAAACCTTATTTATTAAATTACAAAGTTAATAGCATATGAAGAATTAGGAGATGCAATAAGAGAACACATATAATTCATTGTATATGGTGATGCCTGTTGTTTGTAGGCAAGGCAAAGAATTCTATGTTCAACATGAGCAATATAGATTAAGAAGGCTTTTTAAAAGTCACCAAGAAGGCCATGTATCAATACAAATGAGACTCTGTCTTTGAAATATCTCCCTTCTACACTTGCCTTTGGTAAAACTCACTCCTAGGTTGGATATGTTTTATGGTTGACTCTTCTAAAATAAATGCCTAGAATAGCTGACACATCCTCTTCCTGATTTGCTCTCCAATCCCTCCTTTGTGACTATGGACACCCTCTACTTGCTTGTAAAAATTTATCCCAGCATTCTTTCCCATTGAGGCACCTTAAAAACAACAACCTCTACCTTCTTTCCTGATGCCTCCTCTCAATCTCTAGCTCCCATGTGGCTTCTTAGTCCTCATGATGAGTTGCTCTATTTTGTCTTGTAGATTTCCTTTGGTTCTAGTTGTTGAAACTCCTCTCCACATGGATGCTCCTAAAGACAACTCCCCCATCAAAGCACTTTTTGTATCATTGTTTTAAGAAAAACCCAACAGCTTCCTTATTGAGCTTAACACCTCCAAAACTATGACTATGATATACTTCACTAATAGATTTTGTAAGGTTGACTTAGCTAAGAGGTGCTACCTCTTTAAAACTATGGCTTCTACTTCTAGAATGTTGCTTCATGCTTATGAAGCTTTCCCCTACTATGGGCACTCCATTTCCAAGTTGTGATGATTTCCTCCTTGGTTTGAAGCTTTCTCTCGTAGCCACTACCTACTCTTCTCATAAGTTGCAACTTGAACTTTTAACATGGAGATCTCCCCTTTTTCATTTCCACAAATGTTGGAAGGTTATATAGAGAAAAATGATCCCTCTACTTGGGATACATGTCACGAATGTACTTATTCAACAAACTAATTAGATGAAGAGGTGAAAGAATTTTTGATGATAGGTATGAGGAGAGGTTTATTTCGATGTATAACATAGTAGCATGCTTGACCGATCCAACCATTTCACAATATCAAGAGACTACTTGTTAAACTATATCAGAGAACTCAAAGCTTAATTGGGGATAAATTAATAATAAGGAAATTTTATAAGAGTTGATGCAATATGACATGGGTTCAATTCTCTTGATTTTTGCATCCTCTTTGCTCCTATACTTCAGAATTGAACTTGATGTTAGTCTAGGAAAATAAAAGATTAGGTACATTATAGTCTATTCACAGTTGGGACTATGAATTATTTTTCTAGCTCTCTCTCACATGTTGCCACTCAAGACACATGGATGCCTCTTCTTAAGCATGTGGCTCCTTCTTATATTATATAACTTTTCTTTTTTATAGCTTTTGGTTTTAAAACTATAGAAACTTTACTTTATAATTTATAAGAAGAACTTTTAAAAATGAAATATGAGACCTAGCCAAAGCTACTCCATTGCACCTAGCATAAGAATTAGCATGAACCCTACCATGTCTAGTATCTTTTAAAGATCCTATTTCAGATGAACTATCTTCATTTCCACTCTTTCCAAGATCGGGAATATCTAATAAACTATGAAAAGTAGAAGAAAAATTCCTCTTATCACCTATATTTTAAAACATTAGGTTGAGAAATATGGAACAAAGTGACTCTGTAAGAAAAACTTCTTAACATTAACCTTGAAATGATCGACAATGAGTCTTCAATAACCATATGTGTCACACTTAATGTCAATTATGCATGTGATTTAAAACATCACAACTCTTTCCTTTTAAAACCATCCACTATTACCCAAATCCATACCTCATCAATTGGAAGATATTAGTCAGGCCCAAAAGTGGGTTCGACTAAAAAAAAATTGTTTTCAAACAACTAAAATTTTAAACTAATCCATTAGTCATCTAGTTCTATTTTGATCAAAATTAAATCCCCGTCACACCTTTTTAAAATGATATTTAGCATTTCATGCAAACTGCTAGTTTTGTGCTAAGAGGTCCTTTAACTGTCTTTAAAAATTGGTCCAAACACCTAACCAGGCTCTGAAACTATACAAGTTGATTCACAATCTCTTACCTTGTTAAATCTCATCTCATGAAGAATTCTTAGTTAAAATATATTGACTGTCAAAGTTTCCCTGTAAGAATTACCTGCAAGAAAATATGTTAGAAAATAACAAATTGTGTTTTGTTTTTGCTTCAAAAACTAGGTAAACTGGCATTTGGGAAAACAAAACTAGGGTGTTGGTTCATTTTCATGAGGAGAGTAGGAATTTGTGATTTGAGCTCATGAAAAATAACTAGGAAAAAATGGTGAGCAATCAAAATGAGCTACTTAGAACTTGTATCTTGGAAATAATCACAGAAAATCAATTTTTGCAAACAGAATGGACCCTGAAAAGTGTCCAGATGGATTCACCAAGACTTGAAAATTGGCACACTTGAAGTATTTTTAAAGGAGAACATATTGGTATAATCCATTTAATCTCACCTATCATAGATCTTAGGTTATAGCATCCTAAACAAGGGTTTTGATAACTCTACCTTTTTTGACACCAGTATAAGTTACAAATTGCATTTGGAATCATGTTTGAAAACTGGTCAAATGGATTCAACATAAGCTTAAAAATGAAACATTGAAATTATTTGACCTCTAGAGTGTAATGGAAAAGGAAATTTATCATTTTAGTAAACTAGGTCAAAGTTATAACAAGTCAAACAGGGGTTCCTAGAATTCTAAACAATTCACATCAGCATGACAACAATAAATGACCAACTTTGAGGGATTGAAAACCTAGTCAAATGAATTTGAAATGACTCAAAATATAAAACACAGGTTCTTTAGTATGTGCACTAAGCACTACAAAAGCGGTTATTAATGAAACATTATTTCATGCATGATATTCAATTGCAAACACAACCTCTTATCATTGTTTGCACTTAGGAAAAAATGCAGAATCAGACATTGTTCAAAATGAGACTTCACAGAATGAATTAGAATGGTAATTTGTCATCATTGGACAAGTGGATATACTGAATGTAAGGTTTTAAAAACATTAAAAACCTCTCAGGACTCAAAATTACAATAGTTTACACTTGCATCAAAAAGCATTTATAGGACTTGATTTTTCAATGGTACTCAAAATCAAGGCTTTCAATTTTGAGTCCCAATAGGTTCTAAAAAGCTCACAAAAAATATTTTATTTGACAATTCTTACTATGTTGAATGGCTTAACTATAAGTTTTTGAGTGTATCACAACTAAATAATTTGGGTTGTAAGGTTTAGTTTGAGAACAAAGTTGCTAAGTTATATGGTACTGATGAAAAATTTATTGGAAAAGGTGATCAAACTATAGTAATCTATTCTACCTTGATATAGAAGATGCTACTTGTTTAGTTATAAAATTTGATGATGTGTGGCTATGACACAAAAATTTATGTCATGTTAATTTTGATAACTTGGTTGGTATCAATAACATGAGAATAGTCAAAGGTTTGACCAAGTTGAAAAAGCCTGACAATATAATTTGTAAATAAGTATATTAAGCAAAATGATAAAGTCAATCTTTAAGAGTAAGACTTATACCTCTAAAGGAATATTAGAGATTGTTCATACTAACTTGTGTTGACCAATTGAAGTTCAAATCTACAAAGGAGATAAGTACATTATGCTTCTTGTTGATGATTATTCTAGAATGTGACAGTTATGTTTCTGAAATAGAAATTTGATGCTTTCCAAATGTTTAAGTGGTACTTAGCAAGAATTGAGAAGGAAATAAGTAAAAGTATAAAATGTTCAAGAGATTTGATAGAGGTGGATAATTTATATCAAATGAGTTTGAGATGTTTTGTAATGACAAAGGAATCAAAAGAAATACATATGCTCCTAGAAGTCCTCCACAAAATGGAATTGTTGAAAGGAGGAACAGATCTATAATGGACTATGCTAGGAAACTCATGATGCAGAAAAATGTTGCTTTGAAATACTACAGAGAATTTGTAAGTACAACTATCTATACCTTGAACTGTGTACAAGTCAAGAAAGGTACTCAATCAAACCCTTTTGAACTATGGTATGGATACTCACCTAATGTAAAATATTTTAAGGTATTTGGAAGCAAGTGTTATATTCTCAAAGATTTTAGGAATGGTAAACTAGATGCAAAAAGTGAAGAAGGTATATTTCTTGGTTATTCCAAAAGAAGTAAAGCTTATAAGTTTTTAAATACTAATATTAAAAAAGTTGTGGAAAGTGAAAATGTGAAATTTTATGAATATACACAAGTATATGAGGTTGAACCTATGAAGGAACTAGAAGAATACAAATCATTTGTATACTTTTATGAAGGTATGCCTTATAAAGAAGATATTGTAAATCATGTTCCAAACCAATAGCAAGTTTCAGTAACTATTGAATCACATAAGAGGGCCAAGTAAGAGGGCCATGTAAATTTTAGCATTATTATTCATTATATCTCCAAAAAAGGGTTTTTATGGGAAGGTTGAGTATGCTAGTAGAAATATTCACAATGATTTTTTAGAATAATTAAATGAATCTACTAATGAGACTTCCGAAATAAAGAAGTTAGTTCTTGTAAACCCTAGGCTAGAAGTTGTAGATGGTTTATTTGACAAAGGGAATTGGACTCGAGATAAAGTAACCTTTAAAATTGGATTACAATTATTCAAAAAATGGTTTTTAGAGAAAAATTTAGTTGCCCACCATGGAAACATTTGGAATTTTGACCTGGGAAAATTAGTAGTTCCCCAAGTCTTCATGGATTTAGACCTCTTCACTACTGTCTTCCAAAATTATGATCTAGTAGCTAGAATGGTGAGAGGGATAAATTGATAATGCTTGGTGAAGATTACAACTTAAAATTTTCAAGGAGTCTTTGGAATGGATCCCATGACATATTATCATGCAGTTATTGAATTTCACAATTTGGAGAAAGAATATTTGTCTTGCAAGGATCAAATTAGGTAGGGATCACTGAGAGGGCATTTGGCCACAATTGGAAACCTAACCTTTGTCATAGCTTCAACCAAAGAGGCTTTGAAGAAACAATTTTTCAATTCTAGAGCTATAGATATATACATGATTTTTTGTAAGGTTTTTAGTGAAGATGAAAATGAATTTATGTCTATAAAGTTCATATATATGATGGTGCAGATTTCTTCCTTTGGAGTTGATATTATTTTTGATTTTGCATCTTTTCTTCCTAAAATGGGTTTCCACTGTTAAATCATTGTGTCCAATGTGTTATTAAATTTTTTATGTTTTACATTTACATTTTTATAAATTAATCTAATGGAAATTAATCTACAAGTTTAAGTGATTGCATAATCTAATGGATGCATGCATGATCAAAAATTTTCATGGATACAGGTTCACTAAGTTGTGAAAAGTTTTAATTGTACATTTTGACCTTGGATAACTAATTCACCTCCCCTCTCAGTTATTCTAAAGAATTCCAATAGATAACCAAGTCAATGAATTGGGTGACTCAACCATTTCAACTTAGACATCCATAAAGATTACTAGAACTAAGATTCAACAGAAGACATTGCATATTATTCTAGTTACTAAGAAGAAGTTCCATATTAGTATTCAAGATGCATAATGATCACTGAGATATGATGATAGCTAAGGACCTTACAAAGCAAGTTCAAGATGCATAACCTTACAAATTTTGGATGTAGATGCTGAGTTGGTGACTCTACCACATACCAAGTTTAGAATGAGTGTTTCTATTTCCTATCAAGTCAAGAGACTTTACCGAGTTGAATGTTTCTTCTAAGTAATAAGGATGAAACTAAGTTGAGGACAACCTATCACTAAGAAAATATTTGTAAAAAGTAGTAATGGTGATGGTAAAAACACAAATTTGGTAGAGGAAATTAATCGAATCATTTCACTACAAATTTTTAGAGCTAAGAGAAAAGAGAGATCTTAGAGCCTCCGAGTGATTGAAGCAATTATTTTTGAAGATTTATCTCATGTTTGAAAGTTTATTTGATTAGAATGGCATCTTTCATTAGCAAGGTGAAAAGGGTTTAGAGATATTGGTTTGTGGAGTTGATTGCAAGGCTTCTGTGTTCAAATTGAGACCAATAGTTGTAGAGGTACTTGATCCTACTGGTGCACAATCTTAAATTCCCAAAAAGGTAATTCTCATTCATGAAATTAGGTCATTTTATCATTGCTCAATTCAAGAACTAGGAAATCCTAGAGATGAACTAGGTGTACAATGAGATTTGTATGGATTGTATTGTGAAACTCAAACATAAACATTTGGAGATGAAGGGTTTGATGCATACCATACATATGCCAAGGGTTTTCCAACAAAATGGACCAGATTCATTCTGAGATGAGTTCATGAAATGCATTTTTGGTTGGATCACCATATCTAGATTACAAAGAAGATGATCCATAAGATAATCGAGTTGCTAATGTTGAATAAGGTGAAGACCACAAAAACCCTAGGTTAGGTTGAACTATCTAAGAAAACTCTTACCAACTGGAATGGCAGAGGAATGAAGTTCAATGGTATCATAGACATGAAGCTAAAAGTTGTAATCTATGTGATAGTACACAAGATATACAACTTGAGCCATCTAAACAAAGTATCACGTAAATTTGCTGATCTAGCACTAAAGTTGGTGAAGAATAACCGATCCTTTGACCTTGCTAAGCTAATGCTAAACCAATTAAAAAAAAACATTGAGAGCATCCAAGTCTTTAAGAAAAATCCATGTAAGTTAGCTTCTTTTTTGACTTGTTTATTCTTCTACGTACAGTTTTTTTCCCTTGAAAAGGAAATATGGTGTGGAAAAATGATACATTAGTGTTATATCAAATAAATAAGTTTATAACAGAGATGGGTTACAATTTTGAAAGTATAATGGATAACCACTTTGAGACCTTCAAGGAGAAAATGAAAAATAGATTTAGAATATCAAGGAATTTGGTAGAAGACTAGAGCAGTACATCTATTTTTTGGTTAATTGTGACAAGGTCTATATCTAGGTAGTAAGGCCTAGAGTAGCATGGATTAAACCTCTAGGATCTACGGTTAACATAGATGAAAAAAAAGATATCATTGAGGCTCTCCTAAATGATCCAATAGACCCCAAGGTACCTTAATTTTGTACCTATGAGGAGGTTTTCATGTCCCCTTTTCAAATAATTAAAAATAATAATCTTTGCTAAGGCAAGCAGGCCCAAAAAGGCGAAGTTTCAGCAAAAGGGGATAATCTTTGGAAGCGAATGGACTAATAAATAAAAATTATTATTAAAATATGTTTTATTAACCCCTCTTGGACGTGAGTTAGGGTTATGACCTCTTTTAAGGATTTTGGAGGCATTCTGGGCTCATTCCAAAACTTGATTTTTGCTCATTTCTTTGTTATTCTTCAGAGGCTGCCAAACCTGTGGAGAAGGAGACCCAAGAACAGAAGTTTGCAGGTTTCTAGGGAGACCCAAGAATGGAATTTTTTAGGTTTATAGGAAGGATAAGGATGGGAGTTTGAAGCCATTCCATGTGGATGCTCATGCAGAGTTTGCGTTTGTGCTGAACAGTGCATATTTGTGAGTTTTCGGGTGTATTTTTTTGTAAGAGTTTGGTGTTTCCGATTGAGTATTTCATATCAGTTTGGGTTTCTGCTGTATATAAAACTTTTAAATGTTAAAATAGAGCTTAATATATGTATTTGGATATGATTATACTTCTATGATAGATTATTAAGTTTTTGTGGTGATTTTGGGCTATTTTGTGCTATTTTCGAGAGCCCGATGAGCATTGTTTTTGTTCTTTGTTTCAGAGCTATTGTGTGCATGTTATACAGATCTAAAAATGTCATTTTATAGGCTGTTATGCTGCTCAAATTTCTATAAAAATTTCCACTTTGAGATTTATTAATAATAGGTGAAGTTGTGAAGGTTTTGGCACTATTTCTGGCATACCCAATTTGGGGTTTATTGAGAAATTTGGTGGATCTTTGTGATATTAATTGTTTGATTTTGAAAATCTGATTAGAGGCATGAAATATCATATAAAATTAGTAAAGGGACATTTCAGTGGTATCAGAGCCATGATCTTGCTAGCCTAAGGGTTTGTAGAAGTTTGCATGTCAGTTTTGACAACTACCTAGATCCTGCATGTCAGTTTTGACAACTACCCAGATCTTGCATGTCATAATTTATGGTTGCATGTTGCTTCTAATCAGCTGCATGTCAAAATTTATGGTTGCATGCAACTAAGTGAAAGAGAAAAGAGATATTTATAGTGACAAAAGAATAAATAAATTTTGATCAAACCTCCAGTTGAAAGTAAAATTATAAAATCCAAGGAAGGAAAAAAGTATGGCTAATCTAGATGAGATGGCAAAGAAATTCTTCCAAGACATCCAAAATACTCAGAAGAAAATAGTGGATAGTTTGGCAAGAACTAGAGAGGCTTTGCGAATATTGATAGAAAAATTGCAAGGAGTTGCATCTATTAATGAGAAAGGGAGCACTTCAGAGGAGTCAAGAAATCTGAATCAACATAAAACTATTTTTTTGCGTGCACATGAGCCACCAGTGCTAAATCCAGCCCTTAATCCCATGGAAGAGGTTACAGGTAACTTGATTTCATTAAGAGCTACTTACAATGGTTTAGATGATGACTTTTGCAGTTTAGTTCCTTTTAGAGAATATGTGGATATGATGAACACTGTGGATATGATGAACACCCTCTCAATCAATGAAAACTATTTTTTTGCATGCAGATGAGCCACCAGTGCCAAATCCAGCCCTTAATCCCATGGAAGAGGTTACAGGTAACTTGATTTCATTAAGAGCTACTTACAATGGTTTAGATGATGAATTTTGCAGTTTAGTTCCTTTTAGAGAATATGTGGATATGATGAACACTTTGATGCCCAAGAAAGAGTACAAAAGGGAGCATGACATAAGTGGAAGAGAGCTCAAAAATAAAATAAGAAAGTTTATAGCACCTACTTTTGATGGAATAAATAAAATTTCAGCTAGAGCATGGCTACAAAAATTACAGACCTTCTTCACACTTAACCCCATGAAGGAGAGTGATGATGTTCAAATTGCAAGTCTACACTTGGAAGATGCAGCCTATGATTGGTTGTATCATGGAATGACTACTCAAGGTCATGATCAGTTAACTACATTTGATGATTTTAGTCAAATAGTGATAGATAAATTTTACCTCAAGGATGATGATTATGAGGATGTTGTTGTGCATGATGGTGAGATACCTTGTAGAGATGAGCAAACATTGAGCATTCATGACTTTTCTGAGAGAGAGTATCAGGCACAGTTAGATGCTTCGATACATGAGGTTGAGACTAGTAGTACTTCACATGATTTGTCCAGCCAGCTGAAAGTGAACAAAGATAATATTTTGACTTCATTATCTCATCATGATAGGAGCTTATCCAATGTTGTTATTAATTTTTATACACTGGTGTTGGGATTTGTTTATATATCCAGTCGACCATACTTGCTGGAATGTGTTGATGATCTTTCATATTTAGAAGTGTGTACAGATGAGTCCCAGGATCATATTGGCATTGATGACATGCACGAGGATGCAGTGGGAAGTTGTGAAAACTTAGTTTCCTTGGGTACAGAGGAGTTGGATAGCAGTGCTACAATTTTTAATACTCCATATGTTGATATGAGCTTTAGAGTTGATTCACAGGACATGGATGGTAATACTCTAGAGACTAGTAACTTTGAGGATACTCCTTTAGATAGTGCATCAGAGGAGGTTTGTAGGAGATAGTCAAGCTAGTGCCATCATGTGTCTAATCAGTTGAGAGTTAGTGACCAAGACATTTCTATCACTTGCTAGCATTTCGATGCTGCTCGTCAGTTGTTAGTGATTTATGGATAGGGTTCTCCTACTAGTGATGAGCAGGAACCCAGTTATCTTTCCTTGACAGAGTTCCACTCTTTATGGGAGGCTATCCAAATTTTGAGATAGGATTATATGTAGTTGGTAGCCGATAGAGATTATCTTATGGAGTGGGGCAGTACAATATACGATGCATTGTTGGCCAAGGAAGATGAGGTGAGTGAGCTTACTCAGCAGCTTGAGGTGACTTCTGAGATTCTTGAGAGTACACAGTTGGCTTTCAAGGAGTCACAGTTTCATTTGGCTAAGGTGACCATGGAGTTAGAGTGACTACAGTCTTTACTTGATTCTATACAGTCACAAGCTGTGGTGTTTGGTGATCCGAGGATGTCCATGGCCGAGATTGTTAGAGACAGTGGAGATGGGGATGCATCCATCCTTGATACTAACATTGGCATATTAGGTTCATTCCCACTAGAGTCAGGTTCAGTTGAGTTGGGTGTTGTAGTAGATTTTTGTATGCCTGACATGGTGGTGGCCTCTAGTACTAATGGCGCAAAGACTAGATATGTATTAAAAATCATGTGTGATGTTGGTGAGTCAGCAATTGGCATGGTTCCTGCTAGTAATACTACTCCCTTGGTGATATCTTCTTAGGTATTAGTCAATTCCAACATGGTTATTGATCAATTGCAGTTAGTTTCATCTAGATTATAGTCTGAGCCACTGATTGAGATTGGCACATTCTATTAGAATTACACTGTGAGGTATGCTCATCAATTTACCTTTGATGACCATGTTGATGAGATGATGATACAGAGATGTACTTTGGTTCCTAGTGCTTATCATCAGTTATGGGACAGTTTGATGCCTCAAGATGAGAGTTGTGATGGGCATGACATGGTGATAGGTTCTGTAGTTGATAGCTTGATAATATGTGACTTAGAGCAAGAGTTTGGGAGTGATGCTTCAATGGGTGTTGTTATTGATTGTACTCCTTTGGCTATGACATCTCCTGACTTAGCTAGTGATCAGTCACAATGGGTTGTATCACTTGTTCATCGTAAGTTGTTGACTGAGGTTGGTTTTTTTAATCAACATTATATTGTAGGGTATGTACATCAGTTATCATTTGATCCTTCTTTTGATGAGTTGATGGCAAGAAAATTTGGTTTGGGTTCCATTTCTTACTCTTTATCTTGTAATGTCTTTTCACCATCAGCAGTGCATGGGAGTTATGGTTACGAGATAGTAGCCAGTGATTTGCAGAGTTGTGTTGACTGCAGGAGTTGTACAGTGTGTGGATTCTCCATACTTGGTACAATTTCATTCGAGAGCGTTCACCATTGTTGTAGAGTTAGATTGTACATTCTGTATAGGCCAGTGGGATGCGTTGATGGTATTTACTGTGTTGGTAGTTTGATTTGTCCACTTTACTTGGGTTTTGATGTTCTAAGAGTTTGTGTCTCATGGGTTTCTGACTATGGCAGTGGTGATTTTGGAGTTTGGTTGAGCTGTAATTGTCAGTTTGATTATGGATTCCTCTTGTTCATATTGTAGAGGATATTGCAGGAGCCTATGTTAATTGGCAGTAATTTAGTTCATGACTACATTTGGGATCCAAGTGGATTGATTGGTTTATTGTTCAGCCATTTCTTGAGGACAAGAAATATTTGGGAGGGCAGGACTTGTCATGTCCCCTTTTCAAATAATTAAAAATAATAATCTTTGCTAAGGCAGGCAGGCCCAAAAAGGTGAAGTTTCAGCAAAAGGGGATAATCTTTAGAAGCGAATGGACTAATAAATAAAAATTATTATTAAAATATGTTTTATTAACCCCTCTTGGATGTGAGTTAGGTTTATGCCCTCTTTTAAGGGGTTTGGAGGCATTCTGGGCTCATTCCAGAACTTGATTTTTGCTCATTTCTTTGTTATTCTTCAGAGGTTGCCAAACTTGTGGAGAAGGAGACCCAAGAACAAGAGTTTGCAGGTTTCTAGGGAGACACAAGAATGGGAGTTTGCAAGTTTCTAGGAAGGCTAAGGATGAGATTTTAAAGCCATTCCATGTGCATGCTCATGCAGAGTTTGCCTTTGTGCTGAACAGTGCAGATTTGTGAGTTTTCGGGTGTATTTTTTTGTAAGAGTTTGGTGTTTCCCGTTGAGTATTTCATATCAGTTTGGGTTGCTTCTGTATATTAGAATTTTAAATGTTAAAATAGAGTTTAAAATATGTATTTGGATATGATTATACTTCTGTGATAGATTATTAAGTTTTTGTGGTGATTTTGGGCTATTTTGTGTTATTTTCGAGAGCTCGATGAGCATTGTTTTTGTCCTCCATTTGGGAGCTATTGTGTGCATGTTATATAGATCTAGAAATGTCATTTTATAGGTTTTTATGCTGCTCAAATTTCTATAAAAATTTTCACTTTCAGATTTATTATTAATAGGTGAACCTGTGAAGCTTTTGGCACTATTTTTGGCATACTCGATTTGGGGTTTCTTGAGAAATTTGGTGGATCTTTGTGATATTAGTTGTTTGATTTTTCAAATCTGATTAGAGGTGTGAAATATCATATAAAATCAGTAAAGGGACATTTCAGAGGCTAAGGCCAAAATAGAACTTGAAATCAAGTTACCTTAGGCAGTGAAGAGAGGAAGGAAGAAGGCAGAGAAATTATTAAAGAACACCAAATCATTGTTAGGATAAAACCACAGACAGAAATAAAAACTACATGAAAATATAACCAATAACATAAAATAATAGATCACATAGAAATGAACACAAGACACCAAGATTTAGCGTGGCTCACCCAATCCCTGGGCTACGTCCACCAAATAGCAAGTCCGATCTTATTACAATCCAGTGATTACAAACTGATTACAGTCTGTAATCCTTTACAGCTCAATATTGCCACAAGAAGAAATTTTTTATCACAACATAATAAAAATACCCAACCCTAAACCCTTTTATACAAGTATTAAACCACTTTAGGGTTATAACATGTCAGCCATAAATTAGCCATAACTTTAGTGGCAAATCTACAAATGGTGAATCTACAAATAATACCAAATTTTTATTTTTTCGGGGTGATGCCCCAAACCCCACTAATTATGGAGTATGTACAGTACTTTCTTGATCAGTCACCATAATCTAACAATCTCCCACTTGGGGACTGATTAGGCTCCACACTAAACAACAATCTCCCACTTGGAGACTAATCTGGTAGCAATACCACTACCACATGGGGCTCCCACTAGATCAAACCACCCTAGACTCTACTATTCTTTTATTCATGTTTAGTCTAAAAGACCAACTAAAGTTGAAGAGTAGTTCAGCTTCTCCCTTGTTACAACCTTTTCCAACATATTTGCTAGATTGTCATTTATATGTATCTTCTCCATCTTTAACTATCCATCCTCTAAAATTGATCGAATGAAATGGTACCGCAACTGTATGTGTTTGGTATTAGAATGCAGAGCTGAATTCTTCGCAAGATGAATGGCACTCTGACTATCTATTAAAAAATAAATATCCTTTTGAGGATGTACCAATTATTCCAAGAAAAACTAAAGCCATATCATCTCCTTGGCTACCTTTGTAGTAGCAACATACTCTTCATCTATAGTGGATAGAGCATTAATCTTTTGTAACCTAGAAACCTAGCTCACAGATGTCCCACCAATAGTAAAGACATAACCTATAGTACTTCACCTTGTATCAATATCCCTAGCCAAATCTGAGTCAACATAGCCCTACAAATTAGTAGTAGAGACCACAAAGTGTAAATACTTATTGGATGTTCCTCTCAAATATCTGAAAATCCACTTGATAGCATTCCAATGCTCAAATCCCTGATGACTCATATACCTGCTAATGACTCCCACTACAAGTGCAATATCTGGCCTAGTGCATACCATAGCATACATCAAGCTTCCTACAACTAAAGCATAGGGTACCTTGGACATCTTATCCTCCTCTTCCTATGTCTTAGGACACATCTCCTTAGTCAACTTCAAATGACCAAGTAAAGGTGTGCTGATAGCTTTAGCATTCTCCATAGAGAAACGTTGCAACACCTTCTCAACATAATCAGCCTAAGATAGCATTAATGTTTTATTCTTCCTATCTCTGTAAATCTTCATACCAAGGATTTTTTTTGCTGCCCCCAAATCCTTCATAGCAAATGCATGTGCTAACTAGAATTTTAGCCCCATTAATATGATCCATGTTAGACCTAGCTACAAGCATATCATCAACATATAAACATAAAATAATGTAGCTATCATCATCCAACCTCTTAAAATAAACATAATAATCTAAATGACACCTATTATAGCCATGCTCATGCATAAACTTGTCAAATTTTAGATACCATTGTCCAGGTGCTTGCTTCAAGCCATATAAACTTTTCTTCAATTTGTACACTAAGTTCTCCTTACCTTTGACCTCAAATCCCCATGGCTGAGCCATATATATTTCTTCATCCAAATCACCATGAAGGAAGCTTGTGTTAACATCTAGTTGCTCTAAATGCAAATCTTCAGTAGCCACAAGACTTAAAATAGTACGAATATAAGTCATTTTAACAATAGGAGAAAATATCTCATCAAAATCAATTCCTTTTTTTTGTGCAAATCCTTTTACAACTAACTTGGCCTTAAATAATTTCTTACCTCCTTCCTCTTTTTTCAACCTATAAACCCACTTATTCTGTAAAGCCTTTTTACCTACAGGCAACTTGCACAAATCCCATGTCTTATTCTTCAGCAAAGAGTCCATTTCATTGTTCATTACAAACTCCCACTGAATCTTAGTACCCACCTGCACAAGTTCATCATAACTTTCAGGTTCACCAGCATCAGTAAGTAAAATAAAATACAAAGAGGGAGAAAATCTTTGTGGAGGTCTAATTTGCCTCATTGACTGTCTAACATTCATTGGTGTGTGTGGTATTTTTTGTTGCGGTTGTTGCGCATCATGAGGAATGGCTAGAACATCAGCTTTTGGAGTATCATCTAGCACTACATAATCATCTTCTTTTTTCTCATGTTGCTGCAACAGATCTCTGTACAACACTATCTCATTCAATATGACATCTTGACTTCTAATAATTTTATGATTTTCAAAATCCCAAAGCCTATAACCAAATTCATTAATGCCATATCCAACAAAAACACATTTCTTTGATTTAGCTTCTAGCTTGGTTCTATTTTTAGAGTCTATATGAGCAAAAAATTCACAACTAAAGGTCTTGAGAAAATAATAACTCTCCTTCTTACCAATCCATGCCTCCTCTATAATTCCATAGCCCAAAGGAGTAGAGGGACCTCTATTAATCAAGTATACAATAGTATTGATAGCCTCCATCCACATGTGTAAGGGCAACCCAGCATGCAACCTCATGCTCCTTGTGTGCTCCATTATAGTCTTGTTCATTTGTTTAGCCACTCCATTTTCCTGTGGAGTGCTTGGAATAGTTTTTTGTCTATGAATACCATTAGTGTAGCAATAATTTTCAAATTCATGACTACAATACTCACCACCATTATTAGATCTGAGACATTTTAATTTCTTACCAGTCTTATATTCAACCAAGCATTTCCATTTCTTAAAAGTTTGAAATACATCAAATTTTTGTCTAAGGAAATAAACCCATACTTTTCTAGTTGTGTCATCAATAAATGTAACATAATAATTAGATCCACCAAGGGAAGATACTTGAGCTAGTCCCCATACATCTGTATGCACAAGCTATAATTTCTCCTTTTTTTTTTTTTCCTTCCCAATCTTTACAAAACTCACTCTCTTTTGTTTTCCATACACACAACTTTCACAGAAATCCATATTAACACATTTTAGACCTGGTAAAACTTTTTTTGAATGAATTACTTTCATACCTTTCTCACTCATGTGCCCAAGTCTGTTGTGTCGTAGTGCTGTATCAGAATCTATAGTAGCTATTTGTTCTCCCTGCTCAACTGCAACAAATGTTCCTGAACATTCATTTTTCTCTGTAACAATCAAAGTAGAAGGAACAATATGACCAGTACAAAGATATAAGGTACCTACTTTCACACCTTTTGCTACTACAAGGGAACCTTTTGAAACCTTCCAATTTTTATCATTAAAAGTAACTACACAACCCTCATCACCAAGTTGCCCCGCTGAAATTAAATTCCTACTTAGCCTTGGAACATGTCTTACCTCATGTAGTAGCCAATGATTCTCATTCTGCAACTTAATCTTAATTTTTCCCTTTCCAACAATTTGATAAGGTTCATTATCCTGCAAATAAACAAGCCCAAAATCCCCTTGGACATAATCAATGAAATAACCTCTATGAGGTGTAGCATGAAATGAAGCACCAAAATCTAAAACCCATGAATCATCAACACTTTCTAAAGAAAAAAGAAAAGCATCCTCTTCAGATTTGTTACTTACCACATTTGCCTCCTTATCTCCATCTGATTTATCTCCTTCATTTTTTTGCAATTCCAGCAATATTTCTTTTTATGACCTAGTTTCCCACAATACCAATAGTCATTTTGTCCTCTTGATTGAGACCTCTTCCCCTTTGACTTTCCTCCTTATTTCCCACAATTTTCAAAGTTACTTCCTCTCTCAGTCATTCTGCCCCTACTTTGTGCATTCAAAGCACTTCCTAATGTAGATCCACCTGAGTATTTCCTACAAGTTTCCTCACTCAAAATAACACTGATCACATCATCATATTTTAGGATACTCGATCCAGGAACAAAATTACTCACAACCATTACCAAGCCATTCCAGCTTTCAAGAAAAGAACACAAAATCAAGAGAGCCCTAATTTATTCATCAAAATTGAGACCCATAGAAAATAATTGACTAGTAATAGTATTAAACTCATTTAAATGATTTGCAATAGATCCACCTTCTGTCATTTTCATATTAAATAAATGCTTCATGAGAAATACCTTGTTTGAAGTGGAGGGCTTTTCATACAGTGTCGCTAGGGTTTTCATCAACTCTTCTATCATCTTCACTTTTGTAATATTAAATGCTACCAATGGTACCAAGCATAACTAAATGCTTCCAAGTGCCTTTCTATCCAAAAGATCTCATTTAGCATCAGACAAAGATCCTTGATTCTTGGCTTTGCCTTCCAACAGCTTCCATAAATCCTTTTGATATAGATTGTCTTTCATTTGCATCTTCCATAACTAGAAGTTCTGCCCATCAAACCTATCAACCCTCAGCTTACCCTCATCTTTCATTGCTCCCACTCAATTGTGAGACTCCCACTCATCTAAAAAACTTTCCTGCAAAGGATAATTGGAAAAACAACTAAGCTTTGATACCACTTGTTAGGATAAAACCACAGACAAAAACAAAAACTACAAGAAAATATAACCAATGACATAAAATAATAGATCACATAGAAATGAACACAAGACACCAAGATTTAACGTGGTTCACCCAATCCCTAGGCTACGTCCACCAAATATCAAGTTTAATCTTATTACAATCCATTGATTACAACTTGATTACAGTCTATAATCCCTTATAGCTCAATATCGTCACAAGAAGTAATTTCGCATCACAACATAATGAAAATACCCAATCCTAAACCCTTTTATACAAGTATTAAACCACTTTACGGTTATAACATGTTAGCCATAAATTAGCCATAACTTTAGTGGTGAATCTATGAATAGTACCAAAAAAAATTCGGGGTGATGCCGTGAACCCCACTAATTATAAAGTATGTATAGTACTTTCCTGATCAGTCACCATAATCTAACAATCATCAAGTTCCCCTCTCATGCCAACTAAAGGAAAAGGTGATGACCTTGAAGAATAAGAAGGTGAGGAAGAAGATGCAGATGATGAGGAAACTAAAGACGAATATCCTCCCAAACTCTAGAAGGAAACTAAAGATTGGAGAGGATGAAGATGAAGCTAAACAAATAAAATTTTAGAAGACTACTCCTACATTTGTAGAGATACTAAAATTATTAGAAGAAGGAGGTGACATGGAATATTTCAAGTCTCTTAGGTGTGACACTACAAATACATAGGAGAAGAAAAAAATTGAGGATTCCCTAGTGGTGGAAAAATAAAAATACTCTCATGATGAGTTGAAAGCTCAAGTTCCTGATGTAATTATCAAGGAAGT
The DNA here is from genome assembly GCA_028749045.1 of Cupressus sempervirens. NCBI lineage: Eukaryota > Viridiplantae > Streptophyta > Pinopsida > Cupressales > Cupressaceae > Cupressus > Cupressus sempervirens. The sequence continues at coordinate 826,722,574 of CM053789.1, forward strand.
TGCACCAGTATGGGAAAATGTAGTAAAAGTTGCAAGAGACATTAGAGAATAGACCTTGAGACAACTCATCTCAAGTCTCAATGATAGAGAGGAACCAAAATCATCAAACAAAAATGAAATAAATTTGACACCAAAATTCAATGCATTATTGATCCAGTCAAAGGATATTGAGTTAGTTGTGAAGTCTAACACAATAGCATGGAAGAACATCTATGGGTTGCACAAAACTAGTGATCAAGTTGGGTAGATTGATGATAAGGATGATGAAGAAGGAGGTGTGGTAGATTGCAAGTGTTGACGAATCAGCTTGCACACTTTCCCAAGTTAATTCCATTTGTAAAAATCACTATTTTTCACTACTTTGAGTTCTACAAATTTCAAGTAGCCTACTTTGACCACTCACAAAATTTTCCAAATTATTTTTTGTGAGCCTTAATCCCAGATTCATATTGTCCTCATGATAGTGAACTAACACCCTAGTTTTTGTTTCCCCAAGTGTTAGTTTACCTAGTTTTTGAAGCCAATTCCAAATGTGTTTTGTGGTTTTTTGACATGTTTACTTGCATGTAATTCTGAGAGGGCAACTTTGACATTCAATATCTTTTGACTAAGAATTTTTCATTACACAAGATTCGACATGGTGTAAGAATGTGAAAAAGAGAATCATTAGTTTGATTTCAGAGCCTAGCTAGGTGTTTTTGTCGGTTTTTAAGGCCAGTCAAAGGTCTTCTAGGCAGTAAGTCAACAAGTTGCAAAAAAGAGTTAAAATGAGTTTTAATTGGCTATTTAGTGATGAATTTTGATTTGGATCTATGTTAGATGTTCAACAGATCAATTTGACATATCAGTTGTTTGAAACAAAAACAAAAATTCGCCGAGCCCACTTTGGGGCTTGACTAATTGCATTAGGCTGATAAATATGTGGGATTGTGCATATTTTTGAGAGATTGAAACAAATGTAACTCACTAAATATTAGATATACATTTATCCATTTTTCAAACCAAGTGGTATGTGTACATGTAATAATTGCAAGATACATATAGTTCTTGACATGGATGGGAAAGGTATTGTGCTCACAAGCTTGAGGCATTCTGCCCATTCATCCACTTTAGCATGACATAACATTTTTATTAGCTATAGGAGAGTTAGTAAGATGCTAAAATGTGCCTTTAAATATATTCCTTATGAAAAGAGTTTTTATTTCTTTGGTAGTAAATGGCTTCACTGGTTTACTTTGGTTCAATACAATGTTAAATTTAAGCAGCTTAACAGGGTTTGAGGATGGCAGATCTTAGCAACCTACTTAATCACAAGCTAAAATGTGCCTTGATTCATATTTCTCTTTAAATTAGTATGTTAGAGGTGGGATGGGATGGGGGATCGAGGTGGGGTCTCACCTCATATTACAGCCAACTTCTCTATTCTACTTCCCTACCTTAATCAACATCCTCAAAACTATATCCAAATGGGTTTAGAGTAAGCTTAACCCCTAGCAAAATAGATCTCACCAAGGTAGTTCCATATCAAGATCATTTTGTCATGAGGGGAATGGAGAGGAGTGTCTTTTGGCACATAGCACATATCATATAGGATAGAGGGGTAGAAATCCATCTAGAGTTGGTTTTTGGTGGCAGAAGGCCTGACTAAAATTTTCAATATTTTGGAAATTGGAGGAGATTCAAATAAGGAATATTAGTACCTAGCATCATGTGCATCCTCTTTTTTCTACCCAAGGCATGACCATTGGTGAAAATCCTAGCATAATTAGGGCATATATGAATCCTTTCCTTGGAACGAGAAGTGATAGGTCATGCACACAAAGGCCAAAAAATCTCAATGGAGTTGATTTCAGCCATGATTCATTCAAGCAATCCAAAAACAAAGGAAAATGAAGATCTTGTATTTCTCTACTATGTATTTTTGAGCCAAAGTGGTGTTCAAAAGAACTTTGTTTACCAACTACATGTAGATCTACATTTTAAAGAGGAAATCAGTTCAAATCGTTTAGTCACATATTGAGTGGGCGACATTATTTTCAAATTTTTATATGTTCAAAGTCACAACAGGCTTGATGTTTATAAGACATGAGCCTTTTGAAAGGAAATCTTATGTCATGGGGCCCATAGCGGATGATAGATAGTGCAGGATGGATTAATTTTGATGCCCAAATGAGAAAATGTGAGCAATGACATTGAATCTCGGACAACTGGATGATGACACGTGGATAATCCTATGGTGTTTGCTATGTTGCCAAGAAAAGATGCATGACCAATAACCATGGTGAAATAGAAAATAGTTGATGTGGTTGAAGATTAGGCGGTGATGTGGTAGCATCAACAAATTGACAAGTGACACGTGGTACTGGTTGACAAAACAAGTTGCTAGAAAAAGGGGCTAGATTATGGTGGTCACTATGTAGCCACTAGAAAATGGGAATTTTTCTAGCAAGAGACATGGAAACCTCTCAAAAAAGAAAAAAATTGATAGAAGGAGTTGTGGGGCCTACCTAATGTAGTCAACAAGTCACCGATTGACATGTGGCATTCTAGGCCAGTCAAAATTTGACATGTGGCATCACATGAATGGCCAAGGGAGGTGAAGGATATATTATAAATGAATAAAATATTTTTCCAGTTTGATTTTGAGTGTTCATCTTCTAGAATTGAAAATTTTATTTAAAACAAATGATTTTTTATAGTTTAAGCTATAGATATATTTAAATTATTCAATTTCATCCATTTAAAGCTACTCTATTCAGAGTTGGGGACCTAATTTTTCAAATGGATACCAGAGGTGCATTTTTTGTCTAAAACATGCACTCCAATATACCATTCAAACTAGGATGATATGAGTTTTCCAAATATGAGGTCAAATTTTGCACAGATATTCACTAGTTTTCTCTATAAGTATATTTGTATTTTCGAGGGCATTCTCAGCAGAACAGGCAAATTTTTTCATTGAGTATTAAAATTAATTGGAGGGAAAAAATTGAAGGTTTTTGAAGCTGAAATGAATTCCAAAAAGTTTTCTTGGCTTCTAGAGGTCATTTTAACTAATTTTTTGCCTTTGCCTTGATTCTAGATTTGGCATGAAAAGCAGTTATTGTTTCATCAAGTATTTGATATATTTTTATGCTTTTGGGAGGCCAAATGGTAGAGGATTTGATTTATTATATATAGAGAGAGATTAGAGAGATGTTTTGTCACTTCTAGGAGATGTTTTCCAGGTGGACACATGTAAGATGCACATCAAATCTAAGAATTCACTCTATATCATTCTCTTTCTCATTCTTTGTAGAGGTTCCAGTTTTTTAGTGTAAGACCATTGTAGGTTGGAAAAAGTTGGCGAAGAATAAGGAGTTGGAAACTAAAGTAGAAATGGGTTCATGGAATTGATGAAGTCTAAATGGAAAGTATTTTGGATGTGTTGGTTCCAAACCATGAAGCTATGCTTTGGCTATGATACCCCCTTCCCATCCCATTAGTTTCCCATTCCCACCATTTTCTCTCTTGTATGACAACATATGTTTATTGTATAGTCTAGTTTAATAGGTATTTTGTGAATCAATTTCATGCATTTTTATGTATCATTTCAAGGAAATCAATACAAAGAACAATGGGTGTTGAGTTTCATTTTAGATCTTGTCTCCTTTATCAATGATTTGCAATGTTTTATGGTCTTTGAACAAAGTTTCTAGTTCATATTTGCAATCCCTTTAGGTTGTATGTTGTTTCATAGTTGCTTATAGTTCAATGAGTTATGTAAATGCTTCATGGAAATCAATAGGGTTGTAGGTTTATTGAGGAGGATATGAAGTTAGAATGAGATTTAGATTGAAAATTGATATCCAATTTACAAGGTAAATGGATAGATTTAAAGTCTTGGCATAGGATGTGTATCTTTGATATCCATAATGCATGAGAGAGATTTGTGAATTGCCTAATGGATGAAGCACTGATCATCTGTAGGATCCTTAGTTTGTTGTCCATACTTGGTTTTCACCCACTTTCCCACCCACATAAAATCAAATCAAATTCAAATCATCTTTATATTTTATGTTGAAGAGCTAAAATAGAATGCTCTCACTTGACTTATGAATTGCATTGTCTTGCATCTAGCTATTACAAATCTATGTTATTGCATAAGTCAATAGGAAAAATAAGCATTTAATCTACTATTAATAGATTGAAAAATATGTTTGGCACTAGTACCATATAATTTGAATCTGAGACCCATTTACCCTAGGTTTTGTAGAGCCTAAAGTAGAAGAAGGGTATAGCCTTATAGTTGGCCCAATGTCTAAAAGAATATATTAAGGATGGGTTGTAGTTGCCCCTTGATGTATCTTTTTCTCACCGAGGTAATTTGGAACTATATTGCTTCAAAACACCAACATAGCCAACCAATCTTTGGAGCAAGATTATCAAGTATTACGATGAGTAAAGTTACTATCACTTCATCTATCAAGTAGCAGGATGCATTCCTTTCAATATCAAGCATTACTGAGAAACAACAAGGTATTCTTACTGTTAGTATTGTTTCTTCTACTCATTTTGTTATTTCTACTAATTCTATTATTCTTTCTATATTGATTATATGCACAATAAGTCCAATGATAGTTGAGGCTAATCATCAACTGAACACACATGTTTTGAGCAAAGGAAAATAAATTCTTCCTTGTACTATTGAGAAATAAAAGGGTAAAGAGGTTGAAGCCTCTAAAGAAGAGATTGATCTAGAGGAAGACATTGTGATACTAGAATAGGATCTTTCCAATCTAACCCCTGATTAGATGGACACCATTGGTGAGCTTTGGAAAAAGAGAGCTAAACAACATAAGCTTAGAGAAGCAAGTATTTGATGACATAAAAGGCATATTCATTAATGCACTAAATATTGAGGTTGATGAGAACTAACCAATTGTGGACCAACTTGTTAAAATTGTTCACAAGTATAATGAAGAGTCGAATGGACAAGAAAAACTTTTGCAAATGGTAGAAAGAAATTTTGAATATAAACTTTTGGAGCAAGTAGCACAAAAGATAGATATTTACCAAGTATAATTATCTACTATTCTTGGTACACTTGAAACTTCTATAAATAATGTTGTCTCTTTATTTGTTAAGTAAAGTAATGCATCTATCTTCACTAAGGAAATCAAGGATAAAATATCCAAGATAGATGAGGACATGAAGGAAAGTGCACAATAATTGTCACTTGATCCTAGTTGTAGCTCTACACATTTTGTGAATATCAAGTACCTAACAGATCTTTAGGAAGAATTATTAAGGGAAGAAGCCATGATTAGCACTACACTTGTAGAAATTGAAGGCATGATCCTTCCCAACATGGATGTATTGCAAAAAATATTGCACATGCAAAGACATTGATCCATGACAAAAATTTCTCCATAGATGACCACATGATGGGACTTTCAACAGAAGTGCAAATATCCTTGCATGCATCTAAGGTATTTCAAGAGTATTGGGAAAAGACCATGGCCATCATTTTGATGGTACATAGTAATTTATTGTCACATTTTGGTATTAACTTGTATATCATACTCAAGATATATGTATAGGGAGAGGTATATGTGTGTGTGTGTGTGTGGGGGGGGGGGGTGCAGGTAACATGTATAGATAGTAAAAAATATGTTTACAAAAGAAATTTTTGAAAAAAATGAGTAAAGATAGAGTAAGAGGTTACCAAGTGACAACAACAGACATCAATCAAAATTGAGTTGAAGATTTAGATTGTTGACAAGTGGAGTTTTGACTTGTAATTTTGAGAATTCGTATTTTTCATATGATAAGTTCTTTTGTCACTAATACCAAAGGGGGAGATTGTCGACATTAAGATAGATTTGTCTATTAGTGACTTAACACATCGTCGGTTGGTTTCATTGCTACCACAATTACTATACTTATAGTAGTGTTAACCAAGCTCTATAGTGTCTACCATGCCCACAGTGTTAACATAGTGAATTCAGTGTTGAATGAGCCATGTAGTGTCAACTAAGTAACTTAGTATCTATTGAGTTTCTCAGTGTTGACTGAGTCACATAGTGTTTTTAGTGCCTACCCTCGTTCACATCTTTTCTGGACATATTATTGCTATTATTATTAGACTATGATGGACTAGTTTTATGTGATGAATTAGTGGTATTGTTTTGACACAAATAGACAGTATGTTATGGATTCAATGGTTATATGATGAGATCATTTAGACTTTACATTTCATGCATACATGATGATCATTATATTGTTTTCAGTTATTATTGATGATTAGATGGATGGTTTATTATCTTATGTGTTTTATTATGGATACTTACCCCATACTTGCATGTGTATGGTGTGCGTTCTTTCTTATTGTATGGCATTTCTGATGTGGTTAAGGAAGGGAGTCATAGTCACCTACATAGTCGGGATCTACACAATGCACCACTTCTTGCCATTGTCTGTTTAGCTTAGCATTATATATTGTATGTACATGCATGGTTTTTCTGCAGGTTGCAGGTACCGGGTATCGACTTCCCTGAATTGCTAGGATGAGTGTACCCTATTATACTATCTCAATGATAAGAGAAGAGAGATAAATTCTCCAGTCCAAATTCCAAATCCTTAAGCAAATTTTCCTAGTGAGGTAGGACAAGTATTTGGATATTTTATCCACTGAATGTGTCGAATGACATGATTCATGATTTTTAACCCTTTAGACTGATTTTGAGTGATTTGCTCTATGAAGGGTTTTCATATTTTATCTTGGAGGTCTATGGTGAATTTTCTATTAATTAAGTCTTAATAAATAGATTTAATTAATAAATTAATTATTTGAGAAAATTAATATAAAATATCATGTTATTTGATGTTTTGATTATAATTAATTAAATGTGAATTATTGAGGAAAAATGAATTAAATAAAAGAAAATTAGAAATTAAAATTAATAATAATTATAAAATAATAATAAAGTAATAAATAAATAATAATAATAAAAGATATAAAAAATTAAAATAAAAGTTCTAAATATTTAAATAGAAATTATATAAAAAGTAAATTGGAGTTATAAGCTTGCATGGGAATTAACGCACTTTTCTATTTCTCAAGTGTCAACAACACGGAGGTTAGTGCATCAATTAAGAACATGGTGTCTACAACTCTATGGCTCATCAAAAAGGTTGGAAAGGATCCATGCTTAGTTGGTGACACCTTCTACTTGTTTCTAGAAGCACTCTAGATGTTTCCTGAGAGCTCTTTATATTCAGGTATTCCTAGAAGCTTAGACATAGCGTTTGGAGTGCAATTGGAGCATTGGAGGATTCGAGAACTCTGAAGAAGGGAGCTTTCTCTATGGATTTTCTGAGGAAGACCGAATTAGCATCAAAATTTGGTAGATTCTTGTGATTTTACTTATGTTGTTTCCGCATCTTGCATTCCCTGTCTTCTTCGTGTCTTCCATATGTCTTCTGAGGAATTTCCTATGCAATTCTCAATATGGTAGCTAATTTTATTTGAGAATTTCATATGTATAGATTTGAAAAGAACACGGGGCTAGGGTTTAGATTCTTAGTCAAACCCAGAACATATTTTTAAATTTGCATATATATATAATACATAAATATATATATGCATTATTTATGCATATACTATGATACAAAACTTGTATATATACATATACATGTGTATATATATACATATGTATATATATATTTAATTGAAGAATCGAATAACAAATCACGATAGAGTTTCATGTTAATAATATTTCATATCGCATGAAAATGTTTTTATAAAAAATGTTATTGAATAATTGCGTTAATATTTAAAGGGGCGGATGGACCGTTTTCCCCACCCTTGTTGAAACCATTATGACACTACGATATCGCAGGGTACTGTGTGATCATAGTGTACCTGCGACCCGCAGCATACCTGTGATCCACAGGTCCTTTATGCGTCGACGGTACTATAAACTCACCACTTAGTTTGTGTTTTATTTAAAACATTTTTTGGTAGACATTGTTAAATGTAATTTCATATGTTATTTGAGTATGAATTTCAACCTTTCAATATTACATTATTAAATGTTATTTTATATATATATATATATATATAGATATATATAGATATATATATATATATACGTATGTAAGTATGTATGTATATATATAATTAATTATAAAAGATTATTATGAAGATTTGAAATAATGGATCTCTCTTTTAATAATCTAAAATATTAATATCAAGCTAGACAATTATGAAGAGATATTAATAATTAATTTAATTAAACTCAGTTTAATTAAGATTAATTATCAAAGTTTTAGGATTGATATTATTGAATTCATTAGAATTGCTAATTGATTATTGAAATTTGATAGAGGTCAATTTTCAAACAATGTTTTTATAAACAAAATATTATTAGATCAGATAGAAAATTGAGTCTAATTGTTTGAAAGAAACTTTTATCTATGGGTTAGGATAAACATGAAAATTTCTCCACTTGACAATCAAATTGGGAAACATAAATTGAGACTTTTGCATTTATGTTGTAAACTTGGCAAAACCAAAACATGTGTTTGCATTGTGTATTCTTTATGCTATTGTTTTGGGTTTTGGGTTGACTAGTGTTGACCAGTATAGGACGTCTACCAGAGGCTTGGGAGTTATGTGATTGTGATGTCATTATGATGTTTTAATCTCAATCTTTATAAACCCAACCATGGTTATGTGATGGAATGCTCTATGTATTGGATGTGAATACTGATTGTTATAGTTCTGTATGAGACACTTGACTTAACTATTATTTTGGTCATCAATTAGTTATCCTTGATTATTTTCTAGTCGCCATGATGGGACTAAGATGTGGATTTATTCTTGATGATGTCATGATGTGACATGTTTGACTCAACCATTTTGGAGTCTTTGATTAGTATGATTGAGATATATACTTTGGTTATTGAGAACCATTGGATACTTTGATTATCAGTGATACTTCAGTTGCCAATAGAGAGCTGTTGTGTTCATGATTTTCTATGGATGTTTGCTCATGGAGATTTGATTCTTTTATGCATATTTGATGATTTTATTATGGTTTATCTTTTGTGATTTTGTGATTTATGATTCCATGAGCATTAGGGTAGGATATCTACATGTAGTGATGGGAAGTGGCTTGCAATGGGGGTCGGGGCCCTAAGAGGCTGCCAAGGTAACTTATTGTAAGTTGGATTAATAAGTGATAACATTCACACCTATTACTAATTGAATGAACCTAAAAAGATAAGAGTTTTGTTCTTGCCCATGCCTTGAGTGCTTGTATAGGCTAGGCTGGGAGTAGTGAGATGCATGGTTGCGACCTTGCATTCCATAGTATGCCTTGTCAGTATGAGAGGATACTAGTGGCTGAATGAAATCAGTATGGACCCATGGATTTTAGCTAACTGCTAGGGTAACTTGCACGTGATAATTGCGATGACACTTTCCCGCTTGCATAGTAGGTTCCTACATGTCATTCTGTGCCTCTGGAGATTAGATGTCAGATTTTGTGTTAGGAACCTTTGAGTTAGTATACTTTTAGGATTCCTGGACTTATGGAGATTTGTGTATGTGTTATGGATAGCCTATTTGCGATTTGAGATTATCTCCTCAGCATGGTGAGAGTGGACCACTTCGGTACCACGTGGTCGGGTGGTAGTGTATTTTCCACTCTTATCATTTTGAGATTCATTGAGACATCATGGTTGATGCGTCCTACATGATGATGGTGGATATGTATCTTTTTTTATTGATGATTAGCATATGTTAGATGATGTTATCTTATGCTTTTATTTGCATGTTAGATTAATTTCTACATATGATTTTGTATATGTTAGGAGTGACATTCCTACTATGTAATACGGATGATCTCTTTGGTGATTTGGAATGTTACGCACAGAGGGATGGCTAGGATCCATGATGGTCTAATGATGCTATTAATGGTTGGGAGGAACCCTACACTTAGTTTATTATGTTTGATCTTTATGATGGATGTATATGACTTTTATGATGTTGTATCATGTGATTATCTTTTCTTTGATGTATCAAGGGTTAGAATAGGAAGATGTACTTTATTCTATGTATGTGTATTCTTTTGAGCTTGTCATACCCTGTGACATGTACAGTGGATGATTGAGTATTTGAAATGTAATGAATAAACATTGTACTTATCATTATTATTTGATGTGGATGTTGTACCAGATAGATTCATGTAAGTTAGATATTTTTAGATGTAAACCAACGTTAAGGGATCTTAAAGAATATAATCTATTATGTATGTTATGTTTACTTTTAGATGGACATTACTATTGCTTCCATTATTGTGCATAAGATATATGTGGTATTTACTTTCATGTAAATATATATATATATATATATATATATGCTACCAAACTTAGTGAAATTCTAGGTTAATTCTTTGGAGCCCTTGGTGGGGCATTACATTTGGTATCAGAGCCCAAGTTTCTACATTGGGAGCTCTGTGTATTTTGAAACAATTGGAACTTTGAACTATTAAGTGTAACTTTCCAAACTTGATCTAGGTGAACTGAAATAGAACTTGAACTGTTACTTGAATATTTTTCATACTTCAACACATAGTTTCAAAACTAGAAATTTTAACTTAAACCTAAAAATAGAACTAAACTTAGTACCTTGTACTATTGTAGGATGGTATCTGGGACTAGGTCTTCTATTAGAGGCCATGGTAGAGGCCGTGGAAGAGGTTGTGGTCATGGCAGAGCTATCAGTGTCCATGAGTCTACCCATGAGGGATCGGCTCATATAGAGAGCAGGGAAGAGTGCTCTAGTAGGCAACAAGAAGAGAGTTGTAGAGAGGACCAGGCTGAGTCTGAAGAGTTTGGTTTGAGATAGATGATGCAGACTATTCTAGAACATCTACCTCCTGTTCAAGAACAGCTCAAAGTGCACCAGACAGAACAAGAGGATAGACCCAGATCTAGAAGTCCCCAGAAGGATCATCAGAGGTCCATTATGTCCACTCAGATGAAGGATCTTTCAAGATCCAAGGTTAAGCCTTTCAATGGGCAAGGTTCTGGTTATGTGGCCAAGTAGTGGCTCATTTCTCTTGACTAGATTTTTTCCATGCAGGAGTTTGACAGTAATGTTAAGGCAAGATTTGCGATCACTAATCTAGAGAATTTTGGGGCCACTTGGTGGACAATAGGGGAGAATAAGTTGGGAATAGATATGAGCAATTTTACATGGGAGTTATTCCTAGAGAGTTTTCGTGAACGGTTCCTACCAAAGGAATGGAAGCAGTAAAGGGCTAATGAATTTCATAATCTTAGATAGTATACTTTGTCAGTGACCGAGTATGAGCGTAAGTTTTATGAGCTCATGTCTTTTTCAAGGTTTAGTGAAAATTCAGCTTATTTGACACAACACTTTATTAAGGGTTTGAATAACCATATTATTGGGGGAGTTAAGGTATTTGAGCCAAAAACCCTCAAGGATGCGATGCATCAAGCCATCCTTGTTGAGAAAAGTGTCAACCTTGGTCAAGGTGCTTTTGTAGGAGTGCCAGCAGCATCAGGATCTAAAAGCAACTACAATTCAGGTGGTAACAAGAAGTTTTCTTTCTCTAAGGGGAAACAGTATCAATAGTAGTCTTAGCAGACACAGTAATAGAAGGGCTCAAATTCTCAAGCTCAAGGTGGTGGCAAGGGTTCTAACACCAAGAACAACCGCAATGCTCAACACAATAAATAGAATCAGTCCAATCAGCCAGCTCAGAGTAGCCAGTTTTTTGTGAGTAGGAATAGTCGTCAGCAATCAAATGTACCACCTATGGGAAGAGGTTCTAGAAAAAATACAATTTTTTTTTCATGTGGTTAGATTGGACATTATGTAGCTCAGTTTCCTTAGTGAGTACCTCAATTTTTAGGACCTGGACCTACCATTTTAGAGCCTACAGTTGGTGATGTAGGTAGAGCTCATAGAGTCTTTGCAGCAGTTGATCAGTGTCAGAAAGATCATCAAGGAACAGTGGTTGAGACCACAGGTGCTATTAGAGGTATATCTCTTTTAGTATTGTTTGATTCAAGAGCTACAGATTCATTTATTTCACCATCTATAGTTTCTAAGTGTAAGCTGGATGCGGTGAAGAAAGATCGTGGTTGGCAGGTGGAGCTAGCCTCAAGCATTAAAGTCTCCACATATTTTGTAGTTCATAAGTGTGGGTTTAGCTTAAGAAGCTTTGATATGGCAGTGGATCTTTGATTCATACCCCTTGGTTCCTATGATGTGGTTCTAGGCATGGATTGGCTTGGATCTCATAGCCAGTATAGATTGTAGGAAGACGATTATTATGTGCCAAGATGACCAAGGGAATGATGTGCAGATAGTTGGGATACCGAGGCCTATATCTTTGCGGATGATTTTTGCTATGCAATTGAAGCGAAGTATCCATAAGGGATGTCAAATATTTTTTGTTATGGTAAATGGTCTTGATGAGGAAGATTCCATGAGGAAGACTTTGGATCACCCAATTTTGCAGGAGTACGCAAATATTTTTCCAAGTGAGGTTCCAGGCATGCCTCTAAAGAGGGACATTGACTTTAGTATTGATCTGATTCCTAGAGTGGAGCCTATCTCTAAAGCTCCTTATCGCATGATGACATAGGAATTGGGTGAGTTACATCTTCAGCTAGAGGAACTTTTGGCCAAAGGGAGCATTTGACCTAGTGTATCACCATGGGGAGCTCCAGTGCTCTTTGTGTAGAAGAAAGATGGTTCTTCGCATCTTTGTATTGACTACAGACAGTTGAATAAGGTGACTATTAAGAACAGGTATCCTTTACCTAGGATTGATGACTTATTTGATCAGATCAAGGGAGCTATAGTATTCTCCAAGATTGACCTTAAGTCAGGATACCACTAGCTTCGCATTAAGGAAGTAGATATTCACAAGACCACTTTTCGAACTCGCTATGGGCATTATGAGTTCACAGTGGTACCTTTTGGGTTGACTAATGCTCCATCGATTTTCATGAGTTTGATGAATGGTGTGTTCTGATCTTATCTGGACAAGTTTGTACTCATGTTTCTTGATGACATATTGATATATTCTATGACTCAAAAGGAGCATGAGGAACACCTATGGTTGGTTTACAGTGTTTGCAGGACAATCAGCTTTATGCCAATGCAGCTAAGTGTGAATTCTTCAAATCAAAGATTCAGTATTTAGGGCATGTTATTTTAGGTGATGGTATTTCAGTGGATCCTACAAAGATTCAGGTGATAATAGAATGGCTTACACTGACTAATGTGTCAAAAATTTGTAGCTTCATGGGTTTAGCTAGTTATTATCGTAGATTTGTCCAGAACTTCTCCAGGATAGCACATCCTATCACTTCTCTTCAAAAGAAAGGAAAGAAGTTCATATGGATAGAGAAATGTGAGGAAGCTTTTCAAAAGCTCAAGGAGCTTTTGACTAGTGCACCAATTCTAGCTATACCTGATCCAGAAGGTGATTTCATGGTATGTACATATACTTCTCTTGAAGGGATTGGGGCAGTGTTGATGTAGAATGGACGGGTGATTGCGTATGAATCATGCAAGATCAAGGATCATGAGTTAAATTATCCTACACATGATCTTGAGTTAGTAGCAGTAGTACATGCTTTGACAAGGTGGAGACATTTCTTGTTGGGGCACAGATTTGAGCTACATAGCGATCATCGTAGTCTTCAGTACATTTTTACTCAGCCTAATTTGAATGCTCGCCAGAGGTGATGGATGGAGTTTTTATGCGAGTATGATTTTGAGGTTAAGTACATTCAGGGGAAGGAGAATGTGGTGGCAAATGGTTTGAGTCACAGGAGACATGTGGTGTCATCGATGACCCTTAGTGTGGATTTGAGGAGTCAGATTCTTCAAACAATTCCTATGGATTCCTGGTATCAGGAAGTGTGCAGAGAGATAGATTCAAGAAGATCTTTGGAAGGAAAGTTTGCAAGTTATGTTTGAGAATCAGATGGTCTTTTCAGACATCTGGGGAGGATATATGTGCCATTTTTAGATGAGCTTTGCACCTTGATACTGGCAGAAGCCCATCGTACACCTTACTCAGCACATCCAGGCATCAAGAAGATGCATGCTGATTTGAGATGTTTGTTCTTTTGGTCTAGGATGAAGTGAGATATTGCTGATTTTGTGGCTAGGTGCCTTGAGTGTTAGAGAGTTAAGGTAGAACATCAGCACTCGACTAGACTTTTGCAGCCTAATCTCATTCCTTCTTGGAAGTGGGATATTATCTCCATGGATTTCATTATAGGATTACCTATGACTATTTAGTGTCATGATGATATCATGGTTACCATTGATCGATTGACTAAGGTGGCACATTATTCACCGATCAGGTCTTCCTACACAACAGCTTTTGTATCTAATGTCTTTATGCGTGATATTGTGAGATTACATGTATTCCTAGAAAGATAATTTCTGATAGGGATCCTGTATTCACATCTGCACTTTGGACATCGCTGTAGCATGAGCTTGGAGTGCAGTTAAACTTCAGTTTGACATATCATCTAGAGACTGATGGTTAGACAGAGAGGGTGAAACATGTTTTGGAGGATATGTTACAGATGTATGTGATGGATAGGCAAACACATTGGGAGGATTATCTCTACATAGTAGAGTTTGCTTACAATAATGGGTATCATAGTTCTATTAGTATGGCACCATTTCAGGCATTATATGAACATCCTTGTCATACACCATTGAGTTGGGGCAGTCTTGAGGATCGCATCCTATTGGGTCCTGAGATGCTTCATGATATGGAGCAATAGGTGGTGTGTATCCATGAGCATTTGACTACGACATAGGATAGGTAGAAGAAATATGCCGATGCTCATAGGACCGATAAGTAGTTTGCTGTGGGAAATAAGATTTTCTTGAGAGTGCGACCGTGAAAGAGTCTGATCCGATATGGAAGGGGTTCTAAGCTAGCACCTCACTTTGTGGGACCATTTGAGATTTTAGAGAGGATTGGCCCGATTGCTTACCACCTCGCTCTACCACCCAGCCTGGCTCGCATTCATGATGTTTTCCATGTTTCAGTACTTTGGCAGTATATTCTTGATATTGTACATGTTCTTGATTGGAATGCCTTGCAGGTATAGGATAGGCAGTTGGCTTTGGAACCATCAAGCAGGTAAGGGTCCAATGGAACCCTACTGATGATTCTTCAGCTACTTGGGAGGATGCAGCTAGATTGAGGGAGTTATATCCCTACTTATTTGTAGGCTTCTAGGAGTAAGCCTAACCCAAGGGGGGGTGAATGTAATGCCTACCCTCGTTCACATATTTTTTGGACATATTATTGCTATTATTATCAGACTATGATGGACTAGTTTTATGTGATGAATTAGTGGTATTGTTTTGACACAAACAGACATTATGTTATGGATTCAGTGGTTATATGACGAGATCATTTAGACTTTACATTTCATGCAGACATGATGATCATTATATTATTTTCAATTATTATTGATGATTAGATGGATGGTTTATTATCTTATGTGTTTTATTATAGATACTTACCCCATACTTGCATGTGTATGGTGTGTGTGTTTTCTTATTGTATGGCATTTCTGATGTGGTTAAGGAAGGGAGTCGTAGTCACCTGCTTAGTCAGGATCTACAAGATGCACCACTTCCTTCCATTGTCTGTTTAGCTTAGCATTATATATTGTATGTAAATGCATGGTTTTTCTGTAGGTTGCAGGTACTGGGTATCGACTTCCCTGAATTGCCAGGATGAGCGTACCCTATTATACTATCTTAATGATAAGAGAAGGGAGATAAATTATCCAATCCAAATTCCAAACCCTTAAGCCAAGTTTCCTAGTGAGGTAGGACAAGTATCTGGATATTTTACCCACCGAATGTGTCAGATGACATGATTTATGATTTTTAACCCTTTAGACTGATTTTGAGTGATTTTCTCTATGATGGGTTTTCATATTTTATCTTGGAGGACTATGGTGAATTTTCTATTAACTAAGTCTTAATAAATAGATTTAATTAATAAATTAATTATTTGAGAAAATTAATATAAAATATCATGTTATTTGATGTTTGATTATAATTAATTAAATGTGAATTATTGAGGAAAAATGAATTAAATAAAAGAAAATTAGAAATTAAAATTAATAATAATTATAAAATAATAATAAAGTAATAAATAAATAATAATAATAAAAGATATAAAAATTAAAATAAAAGTTATAAATATTTAAATAGAAATTATATAAAAAGTAAATTGGAGTTATAAGCTTGCATGGGAATTAACACACTTTTCTATTTCTCAAGTGTCAACAACATGGAGGTTAGTGCATCAATTAAGCACATGGTGTCTACAATCCTATGGCTCATCAAAAAGGTTGGAAAGGATCCATGCTTAGTTGGTGACACCTTTTAGCTATTTCTAGAAGCACTCTAGATGTTTCCTGAGAGTTCTTTATATTCAGGTATTCCTAGAAGCTTAGACATAGTGTTTGGAGTGCAATTGGAGCATTGGAGGATACGAGAACTCTGAAGAAGGGAGCTTGCTCTACGAATTTTCTGAGGAAGAGTGAATTAGCATCAGAATCTGGGTAGATTCTTGTGATTTTACTTATTTTGTTTCTGCATCTTGCATTCCCTGTCTTCTTCATGTCTTCCATATGTCTTCTGAGGAATTTCCTATGCAATTCTCAATATGGTAGCTAATTTTATTTGAGAATTTCATATGTATAAATTTGAAAAGAACACGGGGCTAGGGTTTAGATTCTTAGTCAAACCCAGAACATATTTTTAAATCTGCATATATATATATATATATATATATATATATATATATATATATGTATGTATATATATATATATATGTATGTATATATATATATATGTATGTATATATATATATATATATGTATGTATATATATATATATATATGTGTATGTATATATATATATGTGTGTATGTATATATATATATATGTATGTATATATATATATGTGTATGTATATATATATATATGTATGTATATATATATATATGTATGAATATATATATATATACATACATATGTATATATATATATATACATACATACATATGTATATATATATTTAATTGAAGAACCGAATAACAAATCACAATAGAGTTTCATGTTAATAATATTTCATATCGCATGAAAACATTTTTATAAAAAATGTTATTGAATAATTGCGTTAATATTTAAAGGGGCGGATGGACCGTTTTCCCCACCCTTGTCGACCCCATTATGACACTGCGGTATCACAGGGTACTGCATGATCGCAGTGTACTTGCAACCCGCAGCGTACCTACGATCTGTAGGTCCTTTATGCACTGACGATACTATAAACTTACCACTCGGTTTGCATTTTATTTAAAACATTTTTTTGTAGACATTGTTAAATGTAATTTCATATGTTATTTGAGTATGAATTTCGACCTTTCAATATTGCATTATTAAATGTTATTATATATATATATTTGATTTATGTATGTATATATATATATATATATATATATACGTATGTAAGTATGTATGTATATATATAATTAATTATAAAAGATTATTATGAAGATTTGAAATAATGGATCCCTCTTTTAATAATCTAAAATATTAATATTAAGCTTGACAATTATGAAGAGATATTAATAATTAATTTAATTAAACTTAGTTTAATTAAGATTAATTATCAAAGTTTTAGGATTGATATTATTGAATTCATTAGAATTGCTAATTGATTATTGAAATTTGATAGAGGTCAATTTTCAAACAATGTTTTTATAAACAAAATATTATTAGATCAGATAGAAAATTGAGTCTAATTGTTTGAAAGAAACTTTTATCTATGGGTTAGGATAAATATGAAAATTTCTCCACTTGACAATCAAATTGGGAAACATAAATTGAGACTTTTGCATTTAGGTTGTAAACTTGGCAAAACCAAAACATGTTTTTGCATTGTGTATTCTTTATGCTATTGTTTTGGGTTTTGGATTGACTAGTGTTGACTAGTATAGGACATCTACCAGAGGCTTGGGAGTTATGTGATTGTGATGTCATGATGATGTTTTAATCTCGATCTTTATAAACCCAACCATGGTTATGTGATGGAATGCTCTATGTATTGGATGTGAATACTGATTGTTATAGTTCTATATGAGACACTTGACTTAACCATTATTTTGGTCATCGATCATTTATCCTTCATTATTTTCTAGTCACCATGATGGGACTGAGATGTGGATTTATTCTTGATGATGTCATGATGTGACATGTTTGACTCAACCATTTTGGAGTCTTTGTTCGGTATGATTGAGATATATACTTTGGTTATTGAGAACCATTGGATACTTTGATGACCAATGATACTTTAGTTGCCAATAGAGAGTTGTTGTGTTCATGATTTTCTATGGATGTTTGCTCATGGAGATTTGATGCTTTTAACAATATTTGATGATTTTATTATGGTTTATCTTTTGTGATTTTGTGATTTATGATTCCATGAGCATTAGGGTAGGATATCTACATGTAGTGATGGGAAGTGGCTTGCAATGGGGGTCAGGGCCCTAAGAGGCTGCCAGGGTAACTCATTGTAAGTTGGATTAATAAGTGATAACATTCACACCTTATACTAACTGAATGAACCTAAAAAGATAAGAGTTTTGTTCTCGCCCATGCCTTGAGTGCTTTTACAGGCTAGGATGGGAGTAGTGAGATGCATGGTTGCAACCTTGCATTCCGTAGTATGCCTTGTCAGTATGAGAGGATACTAGTGGCCGCATGAAATTAGTATGGACCCATGGAGTTTAGCTAACTGTCAGGGTAACTTGTATGTGATAATTGCGATGACACTTTCCCGCTTGCATAGTAGGTTTCTACATGTCATTGTGTGCCTTCGGAGATTAGATGTCAGATTTTGTGTTAGGAACCTTTGAGTTAGTATACTTTTAGGATTCCTGGACTTATGGAGATTTGTGTATGTATTATGGATAGCCTGTTTGGGACTTGAGATTATCTCCTCAACATGGTGGGAGTGGACCACTTTGGTACCACACGGTCGGGTGGTAGTGTATTTTCCACTCTTATCATTTTGAGATTCATTCAGACATCGTGGTTGACACATCCTACATGATGATGGTGGATATGTATCTTTTTTTATTGATGATTAGCATATGTTAGATGATGTTTTCTTATGCTTTTATTTGCATGTTAGATTAATTTCTACATATGATGTTGTATATGTTAGGAGTGATATTCTTACTATGTAATACCGATGATCTCTTTGGTGATTTGGAATGTTACGCACAGAGGGATGGCTAGGATCTATGATGGTCTAATGATGCTATTAACGGTTGGGAGCAACCCTGCAGTTAGTTTATTATGTTTGATATTTATGATGGATGTATATGACTTCAATGATTTTGTATCATGTGATTATCTTTTCTTTGATGTATCAAGGGTTAGAATAGGAAGATGTAAAAATTCTATGTATGTGTATTCTTTTGAGCTTGTCATACCCTGTGACATGTATAGTGGATGATTGAGTATTTGAAATGTAATGAATAAACATTGTACTTATCATTATTATTTCATGTGGATGTTGTACCAGATAGATTCATGTACATTAGATGTTTTTAGATGTAAACCAATGTTAAGGGATCTTAAAGAATATAATCTATTATATATGTTATGTTTACTTTTAGATGGACATTACTATTGCTTCTGTTATTGTGGATAAGATATATGTGGTATTTACTTTCATGTAAAAAAAATAAAAAATTTGCTACCAAACTTAGTGAAATTCTAGGTTAATTCTTTGCATCCCTTGGCGGGGCATTATAGTGTTGATCGAGTTCCTACTACTTGAAGTGAGCACTATGGACTGAGCTTTAATGTCAAACAAGTTCCAAAGTTTGTTGAGTATTGAAAGTGTTTTCCAAGTGTCAATAAATCATCATGTTGTCTTCAGAACTTGAGTTACAATAGTGGGCTTACTTTGTGAATGATGATGAAATTGGTATTGTAGCAAATACCAGAAGGTGATTTAGTGGATTAATATATGTAATATAGTGTATGATATCCAAATAAATAAATAAGTATGTGAAAAAGTAAGAAGTAGATGAGTTTGAATTGAAGAAGGGTAAAAGTAGTATAAGGAATAATAAAGACTTATCTATCACAACTAGGTGATTGTTGTAATTCAAGAAATCTCATTCAGCAAATCAAATTTTTAGATTAGAGATCAATCACTGGTTTATCCAAATAGGTACATTAGTCAAATCCTTTCACAAGGTGGACTTAATAATCTCATTCCAAATCTCATAATAGAGCTCATTCTTCATTATATGTTTGTAAATCCTTTAACAAGGTACACCTAATAGTCCTTTTTTTTTAATGGGGAAGATCACTAGAAGTGGTTAATTGTAAGCCTTAACAAGCCAACTTTATACTACAGCCATAAAGCTTGTTGGTATCATTGTTGGAATTCTTTAGAATAACTAAGAGGGGGAGTGAATCAATTATCCAAGGTCCAAATGTACAAATGAAACTTTTCAATGCTTAGTAGATCCATATCCATAAAACCTTTTCATGCATGCATGAATTAGATCATATAATACTTAAACTTTGTAGGTTACTATCCTAGGTCAAAACAGCTTTGTAGAAATGTAAACATGAAATAACATAAGAACACTCATACAATTTGACACAAGGATTTTATGTGGAAGGCTAGTTTGGAAAATCCAATGGTAACATGCCATTAATTCTCACTCTTCTGTAGATGCCCTATGAAAGGACAACCCTATTCAAGAATATAATACACACTATTAAATGTGACCCAGTTAAATGATTTTAATCATCTGATTAGGAGTAAGCCTTGTTAGAGGACTTTAGATCATTCCATTAGAATGTCACTTAGTTAAAGGATTTACAAATGACTATTAGGTCAACCTTATTCCAGACAATTTACCCTAGACTAATACAATGATTAGAAAGTAATAGTAATGATTTTTCTGATAAGAAATTTACACCTCGCTTGTAGATTAAAGATCTCTATTTTAGTCATCCATTCTACTTGGAATTCATACACAACAACTCTAATAGCTTGTTCACCCTTCAAGAATTCATACTCTTAATCCTTCTTTATTTTCCCACCAACTGTAGTCACTTTGATTTGGTCACTAAATGAATCAATACCCCAGAATCCTTGTCTTCCTTACTTTCTCACACATGAAAACCTTTTCTTCTAACCAACTATCTCTATAAATAGAGAATTTAGATATTTTTCCACTTAACTACAATTGTCCATTTTAGGGTTAGTTAGGATTAGGTAGGATACAATGAATCTACCCACTTTTCCATTTGGTTCTTCTAGAAATTTTTGTATAATATTCGTTGAATTTACCTCAAAATGGTTTACCTTGAATTTTGCGCCACCATCTCATCACAACCATCTTTGAAATGCTTCACACACTTCAAGAAAACAAAATAATTAGATTAGATGCATCAATTCTTTGATTTAATACATTTATTGGTACTAGACATCATTATGCTATCACTCAACATCTATATTGTTCTATCACTCAGCCAACACTAGTTCACTATGCAAACACTAAAGTTTTTTGATGCTTGACTCCAACTAAACTTTACTTGGCAGACACTAAAAATCACTCGACTTGCTCTATTTTTCATCTTTTCTTGGAACCTCTTGCTTCTCACTCAATTTCAACTAATTTTTGTTTGGCTTGCACAAAATTCTTAGTAAGCCTTGGAAGACAATTTTCGTACTTGATCTTCTTCTAGTTTGAACTTGAGTAATCTTTCTTTCCTAACTTTAAGTAGATTAAAAATACACTATATACCAATGTCTTACTTGGTCTTAGTGCTTCTTTTACATACCAAAAAACTTAACATTTTTCTAGGTTTTCAAATCCTCTTAATAAACCAACTAAATGATAGCTTTCAAAAGAAAATTGAATTGTCTCACCAGTAGGTAGCAAGTTTGACATCATTGAAAAAATAATTATTGTCCCATTATAGGTTCTTATCTTCAAAAAAATCTTATATCAATAATCTCCACTCTTTCACATTGATGGAAACTCAATACCAAAAAGAAATGAAATCTTTTAAAATTCTCCCTCTACTAATGTAGTATATGTCCTTCCTCTATGTAGGGAAATCTGAGCTTTGACAAGTTCCATTACTAATCCCTCTTTAGAGTATCACTCCCTCTTTCTAATTTTTGGGTATCTATCGCTCTCTGCACTTATATCTTCTTGTACTTATTTTATATCTCTGTCTTTGATAACAATGCCAAAGAATTGTTATCTTTGTATGCAAACATAAAAAGTTTAGGTTCTACCCCTGTCACCTTTCTTGTGATTGTAAATCTTCAAATTCAACTCCTTCATTACTCTAGGTAGCTCCTAAAGTAATATCCATTGTAGCAAGTTGTAAGATACAATATTTATCTCAATTTATGTAGAGAACTAGTTATGCTTCTTAAGTAGCTTTGGATGGGACTATCAACCCTAATTTACCTCTTAGATACTCATGCACATCCTTAAATAAAGCTTTTTTGAATATATCAACTATTAGTTATTTTTTATTCACATATTCCATCCTCACTTCTTTGTCTCAAACTAACTATCTTAAGTAATGATACTTGATTGCAATGTTCTTAGTCTTTGTGTGCATGAAAGGGTTCTTTGATATATTTATATCACTTGAATTATCACAATAAAGTACAATAGGTTCAATGATTTCCTCCTTCATACCTTTGAGTAGTTGTTTGATCCATACCACATTTGAATAATTTACTAGAGCAACCACATATTTAGCTTTAGTAGTAGATTGAGATATGCAATTTTGTTTCTTTCTAGTCCAGGTGACTGATCTCTTTCCTAAGAAAAATTCTCCACCACTTGTACTCTTTCTCTCATCAATTTTTCCAGTCCAATCAACATCTATATAGACTCTTAAGTCATTTTTTTCATTTTTCTTTTAGTATAGACCATAGTCTTATGTTCCTTTCAGATATCTCTTGATTCTCTTAAAAACCATCAAATTATTCTCCTTAGGATTTTCATAGAATCTTGCAACAATCCCAATAGATAATGTAATGCCACATCTTCTATGCACTACATATTTTAATTTTCCAATCATAGACCTATAAAATTTTTGATTCACATTAGTAGAATCATCATTCCTTGACATGTTTTGTCTTGTTACCATAGGTGTGCTAACTAGTTTTGAATTTTCTAATCCAAAAGATTTCAATATTTATTTCACATCCTTAGACTAAGTGATGTATATACCATATTTCATCTGATATACTACAAATCAACAAAATTTCTCCAAATATAGACATCTCAAATTATTTCTTCATTTCATTTGCAAATTCTTTACATAATTTATCTTGACCTCAAAATATGATATCATCAACAAAAAATTCAACCAGTAAAATACCTTTACCTCCTTCTATCTTCAAGTATAGATTGTTGTTATCATTAGTCTTCTCAAAACCAATCTTTACAAGATAATTGTGAAGCCTTTCATACCATGCTCTTGGAGATTTGTTTAAACCATATTAGGCTTTGTGTAGTCTACATACCATGTTATTTTTGTTACCATCAAGAAATTCTTTATACTATTCTTGTTGGAAATATGAGGTAGGAAAGGTTATAGAGAGGGGAGGAGTGAATCAGGAACCATTAAAACTTAATCTTATTTCACCAATTAATCCTTCATATAATATTATGATCTTATTGCATGCATGAAAGAATGAAAGAAAATAAACATTCATAGCAAATTGAAACAAGATATGGTGACCCAAAAACCTTCGAATTACATAGGCTTTAGTACTACAATATAAAGTTGGCATATTAGGGCTTACGATTGATCACTTCTGATGATTTGCCCTATTAGGAGTAATAAGGAATGTGAGGTCTATCTTGTCAATGGATTTACAAACATATAGTGAAGTATGCACTCAGTTAGGACATTTATCAAAAACTATTAAGTCTACCCTATTTAAGGATTTAACTGATACACTTGTTAGGATGAACTAGTGGCTAATCTCTAATCTACAGCTCTAACTTGTTGTTTGACATTCCTTGAATTCTAATGATGACCTTGCTTTGATAGATAAATATTTTTTGTCCCTTACACTACTTGTAGCCTTCTTAATTCACATTGTTTCTTATTCCATGCTCATGTCATTCTCATTTTGATATGATAAAATGGTTTACATATATACCAATCCAAATCACAACTTACTAAAGTTGGCTACAATATAAATTTCATCAAAATCCACAAAGTTGGCCCAATTGTTGTAACTCAAGTTCTGAAGAAAAAGTTGATTATGTTCTGATACTTGATAATCACTATCAATACTTGACATTTTCTAGTACTTAGTTGATGAAGAAGCTTCATTCATATTGATCACTTACAAGTAGCTTGAACTTAGTTAGCACTATGTGACTCGGTGAACACTACAAAACTCAACATATACTAAATCACTTGGTTGACACTCCATGGCTTGGTCAACACTAGATTCACATCACTAACATTGCAAGCTTAGTAGACACTAGAGAACATGCTTACCACTGTATAACTCAGTTGATACTATGGAGCTTAGTTAACACTAGAGTTTCCATTACCTTCACTGTGTTGGAAATGAGAATGAAGTAACTGAGAGGGGGAGGGGGTGAATCAGTTACTACAAAAAAATTTCACAGTCCCTTAGATGTCTAAAAGTTTGATCTATTTTATAGATTACTGAAACTTGATATTGCAGCAAATAATAACAATCATTAATAACTGATATCAAAACAATTCAGCAAACTCAAACACTAGAGACACCAGATTTAACGTGGAAACCCAATATGGGAAAAACCACCAATGTAACTAGTTACTATTTTTCACTCTTCTGAAGTGAGCCCTGTTAGGAGCCAACCCTATTAAAGGTTACAAAAACACATTGTTAGGTGTGACCCTGTTAGAGGATTTAAACACTCTGTTAGAAGTGGCCTTGCTAGAGGTCTTTAGAAAAATTCAACTGAATTGTCACCTTGTTAGAGGATTTACAAAATGGCTGTTAAACCAACTCTGTTAAGAGATTTGGATTCACTGCTAAAAAGGTTATAAAGAAACAATGAAGTGACCTGAATAATATGCAACTTATCTTTTGCTGATTACAGATCTCTATTCAGCTTGATTGGATCCTTACTGATCAAATACAACTTTACAGCTCCTTTAATCCTTCATCAGGATTCGCTCAGTCTCCTCTTATCCAAGTATTTTCTTTCGCATCCTTGCTTCTCTTGTTCTTCACTTGTTTTTTACACCTTTTTCTTATCACACACTTTTACAACTTGAATAACTCTATATATATATATATATATATATTTCAGATTATCAAGTCGGCTCAATAACTTGGAAAACAATTATTCCAACAGTTGGCTGAATTGCAAGATTTAACAAATCCCTTTACTGGCCGACCCAGCACGGTAAACTCTGTTCAAAAATAATTCCTGTGTTAATCGACTGAGCCCGGTTAATACAGAGAATTCCATGAAATCCGTTAGTCGCCGAGTGAAATCAGTAAGCACTGAGTTCCCTGTGATGACCGAGTGAGCTCGGTGAAAACTGACTTCTCCATCTTTTCTTCGATGACCGAGTGAGCTCGGTGAAAACTAACTTCTCCATCTTTCCTTTGATGACCGAGTGAGCTCGGTGAAAACTGACTTCTCCATCTTTCCTTCGATGACCGAGTGAGCTCGATGAAAACTAACTTCTCCATCTTTCCTTCGATGACCGAGTGAGCTCGGTTATCATTGTCTGAACTCGGTTAATTGAGATTAAAGACTAATATGACATTTTGTGTGACATCAAGGAAAACACTATCCAACACACTGAACAACTTATTAAACACTACTACACTTGGAATGAACTATACATTGGTTTTGAAGCTTCGTAGCAACTAAGAAACTATGTAGCAACTATATAGCTCAGTAGCAATGTAATCAATTGACTTAGTGTTAGTCACTAATAGATAAATTAACCTTAATGTCAACAATCTCCCCCTTTGGCATTAGTGAAAAAACCACTTATCATCCCAAAAAACTGAATACTCAAAATTACAACTCAAAACATTCTTTTACCACCATTCTATGTCTACAACTTGGTAACATACTTTTTTTTCTTCAAATTTTTTAAAATTTCTTTAGTAAAAGATGTTTTCTACTTATCTATTCATGTATCTTTATAGTACTGTATTTCTCCCCCATACATATATTCTTTACATATACTTCTCCATCTTTATACATATATACATTCATCTATACTTCTCCCCCTTTTTGACATGAATGTCAAAGGTGTATACTATATGTTAATACCAAAATGTGACAAGAATTTAGAGTGTACATTCAAGACTAATTCCATTGTCTTATCCCAATTTTCTTGTAACAGCTTACTTGCATGCAATGCAATTTGAACTGATACTAATAAATCCATCATCTAATCAATTATGGAGAAGTTATTATCATGGATGAGTATCTTAGCATGTTCAATGTATGTCTACAATACATCCATGTTTAGAAGAATCATGCCTTGGATTTTTGGAAGTCTTGTCTTGATCTTGGCTACTTCCTTTAATAATTCTACTTGCAATTTTTTCAGAAATCTAATCTTTGAATAATGAGCATAACTATAGCTTGGGTCAAGTGACAACTTTTGTCCACTTTCCTTCATGTCTTCATCAATCTTTGAAAGTTTATCTTTAATTTCTTTTGTAAAGATATATGTACTACACAACTTAACAAATAATAAAGTGACATTATTTATAGATCTCTCCAATGAAACAATAGTAGACAATTCTACTTGGTTTATTGCAATTTTCTATGCCACTTGTTCTAATACTTTGTTCTCAAACTTTTTTTCTACTCTTTGTAGAAACTTATCCTGTCCATTCAAGTCTTCATTGAATTTCTAGATAACTTTTGCTAACTGGTCAAAAATAGGTTATGTACTATCAACCTCAATACTTAGTGCATTAAAAAATATGTCCTTTATATCTTCAAGCCCTTGGGGTTTCTTTCTCTTCTCCTCTCTAAGCTTATGTTGCTTAGTTCTCTTTTGCAATAAATCTCCAAGGGTATTCATTTGATCAGGAATGAGGATAGAGATATCCCAATTTGGAATAACTATATCCTCATCTAGATCAATTTCTTCTTCTTTATCCATACCCTTATCTAAAACTTTAGTACTCAGTTGAGATTTTCTCAACTGTCATTGTACTAGCTATGGATACATGCGTAATAGAAACAATAGTAGAAACTAAGGGCATAGAAGTAAATATAGATATGATGCTAATAGTAGAAATACCTTATTTTGACATGATTAAACCTGATGATGGAGGCACTTTTTTATTAGTAGATGAAGTGCTAGTCACTTCAATTAATGGAATACTCAGTTGAATAGGTGCTAATCTTTGTTGGGTCCTTCATGTTGTAGTGGTATCCGCAACCAACTCAGTAGAAGCTTTCTCTATGCTAGATTGCACTAAGGATTTACTAGGAGAATGATGAAATGAGGCCATTACTACTATTGCAATCCTTTCTACATCTGTTTCCTCAATGCTTTGAATCTTTAGAAGACTCCCTCTAGTAGCTTCCTATTCTTTCTCCTCATCATCTAGATTTACATCATCTACTTCATCATCTTTTCCTTCCACATTCTCTTCCTCATTTTCATCTTTGTCATTAAAATGAACAAAAAAATCACTAGTCTGATGTAGTTTGTAGATGTTCTTCCATGTGTTTGTGGCAACCTTCACTACATATTCAATGTTTTTGAGAAGTATCATGGAAATTTTCATCTTGAGTGTGAACTTTTTCTCATTTTTCCTCAATGATTATTTCACCTCCTTTTCACCAAGACTCACCATGAGTTGCCTCAAACTCTATTCAAAGATGTCTTTTGTAGTATACTTTGCATGCTCCCATCTAGGCTTAATTTCTTTCATAAGCTCATTAGGAATTCCTTGAGTAAGCTCATCAGGATAGTACTTCCATTTTCCCAATTTGTTCATAATGGTATCTTCAATCCATTTTTTAATCATATGCATTCCTTGATTCATATTTGAGGAATTTGAAACATGGTATGCCAATTCCTTCTTCCAATTCCTTTAACTTTTCTTCTAGTGTAGATACAGGCTTTTTGAAGATAATCTACTTGGCTTGATCTTCACCTATGTTCAATTTCTTCCCATAATTTGGTGTCCTTCTTATGAATACAACAATAGATGACTTAGTAGGTTTGGTTATGATAACCTTACCTTTCTTCTTTATAGGCTCGTCTTCCTTAGATTTGGTTTCCTCATCTTCATCCTCTACATTATCTTCTTCCACATCATCACCTTTTCCTTCTGTCAGTAGGAGAGTAGAACTCTCTTGTCTTAGTTTTTCTATCCTCTTTCTTCCTTACTCAACTAATTGAGGAAGCTTAATTTCAAGTTCTATTCTTTCGTTGGCTTCTTCATAAGTCCCAAAATAAGGTGCTTTAGGATCCACAAGCTCATTTAGCAATGCCTCAATAATATCCTTGGTGTCAATAATGTCTACTCTAGGTCTATATGCCTAAATATATACTTTTTCATAGTCCATCATGAAACATATCTCATCCTTGTAGTCTTCTACAAGATTCTTAGGTATCCTATATATATTTTTCATCTTCTCTTTAAATGATTCAAAGTAGTTGTCGATGATGCTATCAAAGTTTTCACCCATTTCTGCTATATACTCATTTATTTAATATAAAATAGGGACATATTTTCTCCATATTACTAAACCTTTATAAGGGAAAACATTTTGCACAAAGAAGAATAAATAAGTCAAGAGTGAACCAAACTTACACAGATTGTTCTTGGAACCTTTGATGCTCTCAATATTCTTATTGAACTAATTCAATAACAACTCAACAAGGTCAAATGTCATGTTAATCTTCACTACTTTAAGAGCTAGATCAACTTCCTCACATGACACACTATTGAGATGATTAGAGCTATAGATCTTATGAGCAATCATGTGAATTCCAAACTTTAGTTCCATGTTTATGATTCTTCCTATCTTCATTCCTTTTCCATCTCACTCGACCAGAGTTCATGTTGCCTGTTCAACCCAACCTAGGGTTTTTCTTACTTTGGCTTTGTCCAATATTGGAAGACTAGTGAATTTTTGAATCATCTTACTTGTGATCATAATGGGTTGGTCTAACCATAAATTTCTATTGTGAACTTGGCTCAGGATAAATATTATCCACTTTCATTAAAAGTCCCTTGGAATATGTGAAATATGCATCAAGACCTTGGCTTCCAAATGTTGATGCCCAAGTTTTAGAAATCCATTCACACATAACTCATTTAATTTGTTGTTCATCTCATGAGTGCCTAGCTCTTGAATACAATAGAGATAATATGAATGGATATCATGCACAAGCAATACCTTGGATGGAATTTGTGATTGTGCACTAGCTAGGTCAAGTGCTTCTACAATTTCTAGACTCAACTTGAAGTTTGGTACCTTGCAATCAACTCCACGAACCAACATTTTAGACCCTTTCTTGATTTTGCTGTTGAAAGATGCCATGATCAGTAGGGTTTATAAAACCTTAAAATTTCTTCAACAAAAAATACTCAAATCATTCTTAAGCCCTGAAATCTCTCTTCTCAAATAGTTTTAAAAATTCATGGTGAAACAATGCATTTAATTTATTACTTTTAACAAATTTTCACTTTACAATCACCATTAATGCTTAGTACATATAATTTCTCTTTGACAAGCTATCTTCCACTCGTGTTCAGCCTTTAATGCTTGGAAGACATTCAAAGCTTGGTAAAATCATTATCAATTAGTAGAGTCTTCAACAACTCAGTGTTCACATACAATAATTTAGTGTATCTCAACCTTGCTCGATAAGGTCTTGCGACCCAACCTAGCTCAGTAAGGTCTTGAATTTATGCAACCACTCAGTGATCCTTGTGCATCTTGAATGCTGATATGGATCTCTTCTTCTTTCTAGATGGAATGATGAGGTATGTCTACTTTAGAATCTCAGTTCTAGTTATTCTCATAGGGATTCAAGTTGATATGCTTGATTCACCCAACTCGTGAATGACATCTACTTCATGACTCAGGCTTGTATTCTCAAGAGATGTTGGTATCTATTACTGCTTCATCTTCTTTCTAATATCATTAGCCTTGGGTTTGTTTTCATCTCCAATTCTTCTTATGTTCATACAATTCTTGGCAAGATGTCAAATTTTTATATGAATGAAATATCTTTTAGTAGTATCTCTCTTCCTCATGTGATGTTTCACACATCTTGCTCCAATGTACCCAAATTCACCACAAGAGTGGCATCTACACCATGTGTTGCAGTCTCATCCAAATATTTCTTTTACAATCTGTTATGTTGGATTCAATTTCTTGCTTTTGTATTCAGAGGATTTCAGTTCTTGTTTCTTTAAATTGTGACATTTACCTTCAAACTTAGGTTTCTCCTTGCATTCACTTACTCTATGTCTATGCTTATTGCAGCTGTAACACTTTCCATTGAATATTTCTTTGTGATTACTCCAATAATTTTTTGATGTATGACCTATCTTACCACAATGACTGCAAGTAGGTCTTTGATTCTTTTGATCTCCTTGCTAAGATGATTCACCTTCTTCAGTGTAACCTAATCCTACTTTTTGTTTGTTTCTATATTGATTTTTCTCATTCAATTGGTTCATTCTTTCCTGAGATTTCATCATCCTTTCATTGGTTTTCTTTTTAGTGTTTAGATCATTCTACACTCTTTCATTTTCTGACCTTAGATTCATAAGTTCTTCATTTCATTTGTGAGCTAATCAATGAATTCTTCTTGCTAAGGGCATAGATGTTGAATTTCATTATTCTTTTCTTCGATATCTTCTTTGGCTTTGTATTTTTCTTCCATAACTTCAGATAATCTCACAGATTGGATTTATTGTTCTCTTTTTAGCTTTCTAAGTTAGTCTTGAAGATTTGAATTCTTTTCTAATAGGTCTTTGATTGCTTCACCAACTTCATCAAAATTTATTTCTATATAGAAATATTCATTTCTTTCTTTAGTATAGATATTGTCATTTATTTGTACTACAAGATCTTTCCCTCAATGATTGAGAGAGTTGCTCCTTTTCTTTCTTTAGTTTCCCAATAGTGAATTCAAGATCCAAATTTTCATTGTCAATAGCCTTATGTATTGTGTATACCTCCATTGCCTCTGATCTTTGCTCATGTTGTTAAACTTCTTATGTGATAACCAAATAGCTCTAATACAAAATTTTGGAAATATGAGGTAGGAAAGGTTATTAACAGGGGAAGAGTGAATCGACAATCAATAAAACTCAATCTTAATTCACCAATTAATCCTTCACATAATATTCTAATCTAATTGCATGCATGAAAGAATAAAAGAAAATAAACATTCATAGAAATTTGACACAAGATATGGTGACCCATAAACCTTCCAATTTGAAAGTAAAACTAGGGTGGGGATGATACCCACAAGATTTACTACTAGAGTATAAAGTTGGCCTATTAAGGCTTACAATTGATCACCTCTAATGATCTTCCTTGTTAGGAGAAATAAGGACTGTGAGGTCCACCTTTTCAATGGATTTAAAAACATATAATGAAGTACGCCCTTAGTTAGGAGATTTATCAAAGACTGTTAAGTCTACCCTATTAAAGGATTTAACTGATACACTTTTTAGGATGAACCAGTGGCTAATCTCTAATCTGTAACTCTAATTTTTTGGTTGAGATTCCTTGAATTGTAATGATCACCTTGCTATGATAGACAAATATTTGATGTCCCTTATAATTCTTCTAGCCTTCTTAATTTGCACTCTTTCTTATTCCATGCTCATGTCATTCTCATTTGGATATGATACAATGGTTTACATATATACCAATCCAAATCACAACTTATTGAAGTCAACTACTATACAAGTTTCATCAAAATCCACAAAGTTGACCCAAATGCTATAACTCAGGTTCTAAAGAAAAACTTGATGATGTTCTGATACTCTCAAAATACTATAAAAAATTATCATTATTTGGAACTCCATTGACAAAGGGGCTTAGTTTATACTAATCACTTCCGAGTAGCTTAAACATAGTCAACACTGTGTGACTCGGTGAACACTGAAAAACTTGACTTATACTAAATCACTCATTGACACTCCATGGCTTGAGTGATCTCAATGGAAATTGGAGAACATGATTAACACTATATAACTTAGTTGATACTATGGAGCTTGGTTAACACTAGAGTTTCCATTACTTACACTAAAAAACTCGGTAAACACTACTACACTTGACATGAATTGTGTTGGTCTAAGGGCTAGCTACCTCCTATGCTCAACTAAGACATCTTTAGATCTAGACTCAACTTTAATAGAATCACATGGATTCTCTACTCTTTAGGTTCTGCAAAACCAAGGTCGGTGCCCCTAAGGGATAAAAGGGCTTAACACTTTATATTACCTTCGCATTTCACTCATTAACTTATATTATTTCATTTCACTTATTGTTGGAAATGATTGAAAAGATCATGAATGAAGAGAAATAGAATTGGTAAAGGATGTTTCAATCATTATTTTGTCATTGATGTCAAACTTGCTACCTACAAGAATGACAATTGCTTTAGTGATCCAAATACTATCAATTGGTTGATTAAAAAGGAGGTGGAAATCAATAAGATGTAACAAGAGTACCTAGAGAAAGGTTAAAGTTATAATGTTGTAATGAAGTATAAGGATCAGCTAAGCCAATGATGAAATAGTGTATTGATGACATACTCTAAGACACAGAGGATGGATACACTAAGACATATCAATGATGTAAGGATTAACTAAGTTCTAGTTGGTGCCAAACGAAGATCAAGTGCCGAATAGATTC
Organism: Cupressus sempervirens; assembly: GCA_028749045.1. Lineage (NCBI taxonomy): Eukaryota > Viridiplantae > Streptophyta > Pinopsida > Cupressales > Cupressaceae > Cupressus > Cupressus sempervirens. Next base: position 826,755,633 of record CM053789.1, read on the forward strand.
TTAGTTGAAGCCAAGAAAGTTCAACTTAGTGAGTGTCGAGTGATCTTCAGGTGTCCAGCAGTCTTTAGGTGTTGAGTGAAGATTAGGTGCCGAGTAACACAAAATCCTTTAGGTGTCGAGCAAGATATAGGTGCCAAGCACTAGTAAATAATATTAAGAAGCCAAGTAACATAGAAGATGTCGAGCATCAATAAACCAATGATGTCGAGTTGCTGCAATATTTTAAAAGTTGAAGATTTGCCAAAACTGAGCTGACATGGTAGTTATCTAGAATTTTGTGAACCATATAAGAATGATGAGCCGGTGTCATAAAACACTATGTAAAATGTTTTTGGTAAATGTTAATGGATTTATCATGAAATTTCTAGTTAGAAACAAGATATGGGATAGATACATTGTATCCTACCTAATATATTGAAACCCTAAAGTTGGAGAGGGAGATTTGAGCAAGAAATCAAGAACAAAACTTCTTTGTAAGGAGTTATAGGTTAGAGATCACGTGTGCATGCATGAGAAGGAGTTGGTCATAAGTGTAATCATGCGAAGAAGCCAAGAGGAGTAACAATAGAACATTAAGACTCTGAGTTGATGAAGTGACCAAAGATTTCATTGGCATAACGAGTGGAAGAACTCAAGGAGACAGATCTTGAAGGGTGAACAAGCTGTCAACACTACAAGGGAGGAAAGCCAAGAAAAGAAAAGGACTGAAGAGCATTCTAAAATCTACAAGATTGAAGTTGCAATTTGTATCAGGTCAAAACCCTTCTAATACTTTCTTACCATTGTATTAGATATTGAAACCCTACATTGCTAGTTTAGCTTAATAGCTAGGTGGATAAGCCTCACGAAAAGGATAAAAGATCCCTAAGAGAAGGATAAAGAGAACCTCAGGAGAAGGATAAGAGATCCTTAGGAGGAGGATAGAAGATCCTTAGTGAGGGATGAAAGATTCTTTTGAGTAGGTGAATGTAAATTGCATGGACTTGGGTGAGCCTAAAAGCTCTATGCAAATCCTTTAACATGGTGACATTTCAAGTTTAATGTTCTTAAATAATTTAACAAGGTCACATTTAACAATGTGCTATAGCCTTTAATAGGGCATGCCTTTAATAGGGCACACCATCAGAAGTGGTTGAAATCAATTGTGCAGTTATTTTGTGGGTATCATCCCCACTCTAGTTTTACCTTCTTATTCATAGAGGGTTTCTGGGTTATCAAATCCTTAGTGTTATGGTGTGATGCATGTTAACTTTTCATGTTTGTTTAATGTTCAATTGTATGTATGATAATTTTAGTTATTTACTATTAAGGATTTGTAGAAAAAGTTTTATTGGACATCATCAAACCTTGGATAACTGATTCACCCCCCTCTCAGTTATTCTAAATAATTCTAAAACTTATCCCCTATAGAAGATATTGGTCACAATTCTTCTCAGATTTACAAATAATTCTAGTTTACAACAACTAACTATAAGACACAGAGATTAATTGCAAACAAGTTCTGACCAACAATTAAATTCTGCGTACATGAAAGTAAAATTAATTTGATTTTTGAAGTTTTTCTTGATGCAACCCCATGATTTTTTCAACATGTAATTTCATAAATGATTGGTGCCTTATTAATTGGAATTTAGAGTCTACCTAGTAATTGTGACCTAATTAATTGCTTTACAATCAATATTATTAGCAATTAATCCTAAACCCCATTCTTATGAATATCCTTCTTATATAACTAGAAATCCTATCAATTTATTGAAGCATTTACTTAATTCCTAGAATTAAAAGCAATAGTAAATTGATATACAACCTATCCTAGTTGCATGAAATTGCATAAAACTTGATCATACAATCTTAGTATAACCATCACATAACAATGAAGAAAGAATTTAGAGAAAACAAATATGTTAGAAAATTCCTTTTGTATTAATTTTCCTTGAAAATAATATAGTACATATATAAACTAATAATCACTCAAGACAAGATAACTTGATTCTTCAATGTCAATGTACTCTCATATTTGTAGAGAAAGATACATCAAAAAGTTTACACTAAGATGACTGGACCAAACACAAGACTAGCAAGATACTAAAATTTACACAAACTATGGACCCCTTCTCTAGCCTTGGGATCTCATTTATATAGTATGAGATGCAACAAGCTTTAGGCCTAGAGAAGAAGGACAACTATCCTTAAGAAAAAAGTATTTTACAAACAAAAAGGTTGTTGTCGTAATAAGACAAAAATGTGCTCTCTTTCTTTCTTGCAACATAATGTTTATATCATGATTCTTCTTGTTGTGGGGCCATTTGTTGCTAAGAGGTTTCATGCAATGATTGGCCCAGATGCAGTTGTTGTTCTTCTGATTATGAGACCAATTAAATTTGCATTAGGTTTTGATATTTGTAAATTGATTGTAACTCATGGCTCTACCTAATTCATTGGATTGAACTACCAAATCAAAAGTTTAAAATGGTTTCTCTTTTGTTAAGTTGCCAGCTTGAACTCCCATATTTGTTACTATAGTTGGTTGTTCCTCTTTCTTTTCTTCTACTTTTTGGTCCTTGGTTGTTCAAGTCTTCCTTCTAATTGAGGTCCTCTTGTCAAAGTAGTGCTGGTGGATCCAACCACTTGCTTTCCTTTATTAGTTGTAGGCTCTTTACTTCTAATTATGCTATAACCAAGCTTCTTTTCAATAACCAATTGTCTCAATCCTATTGCAAGAGTAAAACTTAACTGCTTCATCACTTCTTTTGCTTTATTAGGATAGGTATTAATAAGAAGGGACTTATTCTCATTCATTGCATCTATGATTTCTAAGAAGGTGATCATCAATTTTATTCATCTTATCTACTGATGTCCTAGCATCTTTCAATGGATGATAATCCCTCTCAAAGTAAGTTATGAATTCCAAAACCCTAGAATGGACACTCCATTATTATTTCTTAATTTCTTGTTCTTGGAGAGAAAATTAATTCCTAATTATATCCTTAGGGAAATAGAATTGATGCTTGTGAGCACTAGTCTTGGATCTCTGTCTAAAATATTTTAAAAAATCCCTCATTATCATTAAATCTAGAATCGGGCATGACCATTTTGTATGGATTTAAAATCTTTCACAAAAGTAAACAATCACCCTTTGTGATTATAAGCTGATGAGCTATAGTGAAGGATGGGAAAATGGAGCCCCTTGACCTACCAATATATTTTGCCTCTTCCAAACCATGTATTTTCAATAACATCTTAGCTATCCCTCCCTTAAGAGGTAACTGGTAGGGAAGCACATGTGGTGTTCCTTGGAATCCATATACTTTGAAGAGTGTTGACTCTAGATATGGTATAATATCCACCCAATTGTGGAAAAATTTCAAATTTTTGGGGCTATCCATAGACCTAATGAAATTTAACAATACCTTGGGTATCCTAGGATTATCTTTCAATAATAGGATTCTCAATCTAGATGCAAAATATCTATCAAATCTTACAAAACTGGCCTCCTCTACATCCCAAGTCATGTATGCACCCATTAATTAAACTAGTAAAGATTCTCCATCATGTTCTCTTGTTAATGCCATTTCTTTCTCAAAATATGTGACCCTCTTATATATAAAAATGTGCATTGACAAGGAGGTAGAAACTAAGTTAGTGGAGCTAGTTTCTAAGAAACAAAGGAGGTCAAAAGAGAATGATGTTGAGGGGATTGTGTATTTTGGGCCAAAGCTTCCTACTATTCCTCTTTCCCCGATTCATCCTCAAGAATTGGACATATGAAAACTAATGATATGAAAATTGATAAAGAGGGTTAAAAGGAGGAAAAAACTAAGTCAGTGGAGCCGGTGGCTAAGAAATAGAGGAGGTCAAAAGAGAAGGATGTTGAGGGGATTATGGATTCTCGGCTGGAGCTTCCTACTATTCCTCTTTTCCCTATTCATCCTTAGGAATTGGACATGGAGAAGAAAAATGGTGAGGGAGGAGAGGTGGTCATTAAGGATAGGTGCATGGCCTAGAGAAACTTTAATGTAAGAACTTCCAAAATCGGTATAGTAAGAGAGGTAATGAACGCACAAATTTTAGAAGAAAAATAGGGTCAGCTCCAGTTAGAGGATCTCATTGATCTAGCAATGGTAGCCATAATGGATAATGCAAGGGATATTGGCATGAATTTTCTCAACAATGCTAGGAAAAACATGATTGACAATTTTAGGTTGATCAAATTCCTTTACCATGAGTTGGAGGAGTCCAGAGAAAAAATAGGCCAGCTTGAACAAAAAAGGAAGATGGCAAATAGTGGGAATTTCAATGATTGGGGGATCATCATACTTTGGTTGAGAAGAGAATCCACAATTTGGAAAATTACAACCATAATTTGGAAAATTAGATGCTTACCATTTTGACCTCTATTAATGATAATATCTCATCCCTTACTAGAATGCTGAAAAAAATGGGTCTTCTGGATGAAAGTGAGGAGAAGGATAGAGAAAGAGCTAGGATGGAAGAGGAAGTGACTACTAACCTTTCCTTCAGTAGCATGGAGCAAGATAGTCAAAAGAAGTAGGACCAAGTTGCTGAGGAGATTAACAAAGCCTATGAAGCAGCTGAAACAATGCAAGAGCTGGAGAGAAAGATAGAGGTTTAACAATGTTTTTCCTTTCCCTATCTTTTGGAATGAATGATTGTTGTGGATATTTTTTTCTAGTAGGTTTGTTAGTCTATTGTACTAGCCTTTAGTTTGGCCTTCATTCTTTAGCAAGGCTTTATTTTCTTATTATTAGCCTTGGATTTTTGTCTATTTGTTGAACTAGCCCTTTGGTTCGCCTTCGTTTACTAGCTAGGCTCTTACTACTTATTATTAGCCTTATGATATGTTTTAACTCTTGGGTTTCAGGATCCTTCTAAAACCTAATTTTCTTATCAAAAACATGTGCATTGACAAAGAGTAAAAATCAAAGGTCTTCTCAATTTTTCCTTTTTCAATTCTAATCAAACCTACATGAGTTTCTTTAGCTGGAAAAGATGCAAAATCAAAAATAATATTACTTCGAAAGGAAGAAATTTGTACCATCATATACATGAACTTTATTGGCATTAATTCTTGTTCATCTTCACTAAAAACCTTACAAAAAGTCATGTATATATCTATAGCTCTAAAAAAAAACATTTTTTCTTAAAAGGCTCTTTGGTTGAAGTTGTGACAACGGTTAGGTTTCCAGTTGTCGCCAAATGTCCTCTTAGTTCTCCCTACCTAATCTAATCTTTGTAGGACAAATATTCTTTTTCCAAACTATGGAATTCAATAACCTCATGATAATATGTTGTAGGATCCATTCCAAAGACTCCTTGAACTTCTTGAGTAGTAATATTCACAAAGCATTCTCCATTTATCCCTCTCACCATACTAGCTGTTGGATCATAATTTTTGGAGACAGTAATGAGGAGGTTTGAATCCATGAAGACTCTAGGAGCTACTAATTTTCCTAGGTCAAAATTCCAAAAATTTCCATGGAGGCAAATAACTTTCTCTCTGAAAACTATTTTTTGAATAATTGTAATCTAGTTTTAGAGGTCACCGCATCACAAGTCCAATTCCCTTTGTCAAATAAACCATCTACAACTTGTAGCCTAGGGTTTATAGGAACTAACTTCTTTATTTGGGCAGTCTCATTAGTAGATTCATTTAATTGTTCTAAAAAATCATCATGAATATTTCTACTAGCATACTCAACTTCCCGGAAAAACCCTTTTTTGGAGGCATAATGAATAATAATGAGAAAATTTACATGGCCCTCTTACTTGGCCCTCTTACAATGAGAAAATTATTATTTATATACAGAGGAAACACTTACTTGGCCCTCTTACTTCTTCTCTAAATATTGCAATGGGTTATCAACACAGAACAATTCACAGTCAACACAGAACAATTCACAGCTTAACAAGGTGAAATAATAGGTTTTTTTTGAAAATACCAAGCTTTAAAATTCTAGAAACTCTATTTGTAGAATAAAATTCTTGATATTCTTTATTATATTTCTTGTATTAGTTCACAAAAGAAGTGTTTAATTCCCATAAATTGGTTGTAGAGAGAAAACAAAGTGGCATTCCCTTTCAAATTTTAAAATGGGCTATTGATTCAAAAAAAATAGACGATTAGGAAATAAAGAGTAATCTAACTCAACTTCAACCTTCAAACCTGGTAGTCAACCCAATTGAAACTTGACACATATATCCTTTTCCACCCATCTAGTATCATTCATATCATTCATATATGTCAAAAGAAATGTTTTGATTAGACATTATGTCGATATGGGTAAAGATCGAATAGTTTCTATTAGTGACATAATGATAGCTCTTGATATTTTGTTTAGCCAATGAATTAGGATGATACTTCATTTTTTTTTGAAAGTGGCCCACCATGCTATGTGTCATATTGTCTTTATATCACCATAATTAAAAACCTTACATCTTTTTATAACAACAAAGTGACAACTATCTAATGAAAATCAATCTGATGATGAACAATGAGAACCATGTTGTATACCATGGCAGACCCATTGTGACACATGTTGTGTTATCACTATCTCACCATGAGTATCCATCATGCAATTCTTACTAGCAATATAGTGATAGCTATTGATCTTTTGAAAATCTGATGGGTATGATTGAAATACGTAATTCTTCTTTGCTTTTCCTATAAGGAATAAGTAAATGATAGTTGGAGCAAGATGTTGACTGAAAATATTTAGCAAATCCTTTATATGAGTTAACCTTTTTACTTTCCATGTGTCAACTCCTTGCTATATCACTATAATTATTAACTTTACAACTTTTCATAATGATACAGTGACAATTGTTGATTTTCTTTGAGATCAACGATGGAACAAATATATGCATACCTTGCTAAGTATTGAGTAAAAATAGGACATATGTCATTTATTTTGACAACCTTGCTAGCCACAAAGGAAAATGGCACACTATACTATGTGTCTCCCTATTGTTATGTCACCATGATTAAAACATCCACAACTTCTATTAGCAACATAATAATACCCGTTGATTTTGAAATGATCAATTTTTTTTGAAAAAGTACCTTTTCTCCACTATAATTTTATTTATTGAAAATGAGAACTTGTTAGCTAGACCCCATTCATGATTGGAAACTTGTGGCAATTTCCTACAAGGGGTAGCCCCACTCCACCACATGTCTTCATGTTGTTGTGTCACTATGACTAAAGAATAAGCAACTCTCATTAGTGACTTAATGACATTTGTTGATCTCTTACTTGGTCTACAATAGTTATTCTATTAGACTTAGGGTAAGGTAAAGTAACCCATAAAAATTTAAAAGGCATGTAGGAAAATTTATAAAAGAACTTTTAAAAGGTTTTTTGGAAATTCCTGCACATTTTCTTTAAAATACAAACCATGTAAACCTAGCTCAAGGATTTAGGTAAAAAATAAACAATGGAACAATGATATATAGTAAGGAATTTTACTATGGAAAACAATGATTCAAAAGAACATAACCCTAATTTCTAAAGGTAAACTATATTTTTCATTAAAATAGTTTAGAAGTTTTAACACATGAAAAACTAGGCAAACAGTGGCTCTATCTAGGGATGATGGATAAAATATTCATGCAAGAACGCAAAACTTTTGGCCGACGAAGACCACGTACTTAAAAATGAGAATGATAACTTCTTTGGACAACAAAAAATTAGGACAAACACTTTACAAGGACAAATAAAGGCTATACAAGCATTTATGTAATATACAAAAAACCTATACTATTTTTCATGGAAAAAAAAAGTCTTTTTAGGAAAAATACCTCTTCAAGAATTATTCATGAACTATCAGCTAAAGAATATCACCTGATAATTCTTTTAGAATGTATGAATCCTCTCCCCATGCAGTATCAACTAGATAAGGACCCAACCATATAGGCTCAAATTTTCCATGTTTTCCTTTGTCTTCAATCCTAGCATTCCACATTAAAAGTAGGTCTTCAAGTCCAAACTTCTTACCACTATCTTTCTATCATATAATAGTTTGACCAACAATTGTAACTTTTCATTTTTGGTAGAGGCTTCTTTTCTAGTCTTTGTTAGTCCTACCAACTCATCCATTCTTTCTTGCATATCATCAATAACATCTTCATTATAGATTTGACTATAGTTGTATAAGCTTATTAAATTATTTTGAGGCATTCTATCCTAGATTCCATATACAAGGTCAAAAGGTGCAACACCTATTGCTTTCTTCACTATTACTCTATCAACTCAAACTACCAATTGTAACTTATAATCTCATGCTTTTTTGTTCTCATCCAAAGTCATTTTTATGACTTTCAATAGGCTCTTATTGGTGGACTTAGCTTGTCCATTCCCCTATGGATGATAAGGTGATGATGTTGATCTAGTAATGCCATATTTATCACAAAATTTTACAAATTCTTCTAATCTAAAGAACATTGCATTATTTGTCACAATATTTTTAGGGCATCAAAACCTTGTTATAATATTATTTAGTAAAAAAATATTTCCTACTTTTCTGGTAGCATTTCTTGTAGGAATAACTTCCACCCATTTTGTAAAGTAATATTTTGCTACTAGAATCTAGGAATAACCAGTATTAGATTTGGGGGAGATCTCACCTATGAAGTCCATGCCCCATTGCTGAAAAGGTGCCTAAACTTTGACTAGTTTCAGAGGGGTATTTACAAAAAAAATTAACTTCCATGCAAACCTCTAGCATGCATCACATCTTCTAACCAACAGTTGTGCATCTTTAAAATAACTAGGCCACCAAAATTGAGCTCTTATTATCTTGTGAGTAGTATTTTTTACCATATATTGCCCCCTACATACTCTTGAATGCATGTCATTTAATATTTTCCCATATTTTTCTTGATCAATGCATTCTAGTAAGATTCCTTCAAAATTTATCCACTACAAGCTATTGTTAACAATGATATAACTAATGGAATTCAATTTAGTACTTCTCTTTTGATTATTTGTTAAGTGGGGTGGGGCTTCCATGTGTTGCAAGTAATATATAACATTTTTGTACCACTCACAATGATTCATGTCACAAAGGTCTAACCTTAGATCTTCTATTACCATGTTTATTTGTTTGGCATCCAAGTTTGAATGAGCCATTAGTTTTAATAATCCTTGTCCCCCCACTAATTTAGTAATTTAGATTTCAATATTGAATTCTTGAATTTTGTTAATCCACCTACACCTCCTACTAGATAACTCCTACTGAGAAAAAATATCTTTAACAACTGCACTTGGTACAAATGTTATAATAGTGGCACCTACAATATAACATCTAGAGGCCTTGATAGCTTTGACTAAGGAATTAGCCTACTTTTTATTCATTTCATATTTTAATTCTATAGGCTTAAGGGACTTACTAAAAAATGCAATAGGCTCTTCATATCCTTCCTCATTTTTTTGCAATAATACTGTTGCCACAGTGTGAAAAGATGCAAAGGAAAAAATATGCATTGGCTTTCAATAATCTAGTGTTATGAGGATTGGTGCATTTTTTTATGGTAGTTTTAATTTCCTAAAATGATTCTATAGGATCACCTTCCCAACTACTAATAGCTCCTTTCTTAAGCATTTTAGATATTGGCCTACTAATCTTAGCAAAATTAGTAATAAATCTTCTTGGAAAATTTACTTGCCCAAAAAATGACTGTATTCCTTTTACATTTTTAGGCTTGGAAATTTATCAATTTCTTCCACTCTCTCAGGGAAAATTTTTACCCAATCCTTTGATACTATGTGACCCAACAATTTTCCTTCTACCACTCCAAATGTGCATTTCTTTGGATTCAAGGAAACTCCATATTCTAAGGCTTTAACAAAAAATTTCTCCAAGTGCTTACAATGGTCCTAAACACTTTTTGAATATTTTGTAAGATCATCTTTGTAGATAACCATAAACTTAACAATCTACTCATTGAAAGCTACATCCATGGCCCTTTGAAAAGTTGTTCCTGCATTGATTAAACTGAAAGGCATTCTTACATAATCATATGTGCCCCATGGAGTAGTGAAGGTTGTTTTAAACTATCCCTTTTCATTCAAAAGAACCTACTTGTAGCCTAAAAATCCATCCATCATCGACATCAATTCTGAACTAGTTACTTGTTGTACAATGGCCTCAATATTAGGAAAACCATAATTATCCTTTAAAGAAGCAATGTTTATGTTTTTTAAATCCACACAAAGCCTTATATCTCCATTTTTCTTCCTAACAAGCACTAAGTTTGATACCCATGTAGAATGTCTGATTGGTTTAGTTATTCCTCCACCCCTTAGCTTTATTAGTTCTTCTTGCATCTTGGGGGCTAGGGTGGGGTTTATAGGTCTCTAATTTTGTCTAAAAGGTTGGAATTTCTCTTTAAGTGGTATGACATGTTGAAACAAGTCCTCCCTATAATATTTGAGGTCATCATATGACAATGCAAAGACATGCCTATACTTTCTAAGAAAATCAATAAAGGATTCCTAATTTTAGCAAATAAATTCTGACCAATATATACCTATTTTGGGGCTTTGGAAGTACCAAGATTTATTTCTTCATGTTATTGTGGCTTGGGATCCCTGACCTATAACTTAACTCTATCTTGGTTATCAAACATACTTTCTAAGATTAGCAATCCCTTGGGTACTTTGTTTGTTCTCAATTGCAAAATTTCCTGGCCAAAGATTGCCTCTTTCCCATCTTGCAACAGAGGTAAATATTTCTCCATAGTATATTCCTTCTTCTTGTACCCTTGCAAATTAATCTTTCCTTATTTCCTGTGACTTCACCATTTTTATCTAACTTGTTTCTATACACCCACTTGGTTCCAATCAGATTATTTTTCTCTAGTCTAGGAACTAGAGTCCATGTTTTATTTTTCTCAATTTGCTCAATCTCTTCTTTCATGGATTTACTCCAGTCATCATTTTCTAAGACATATTTCACTATCTTAGGCTCATGCATGCTCAATATAAATGTATCACTTCTTATCCCATTTCTTTTCATTGGTCTAGCATATTTATCTCCAATAATTTGTGCAACAAGATGATGCCTTTTGAAATACTTTGACAATCTTGGTTCTGCTCTTCTTTCCTCAATATGTTTGTTAACTTTAGAATCACTACATACTTCTATATCAGGTAATTCATCATCTCTTTCATGTATACTTATCTTTGAATCATAATGTATCTTAGCTTTTGTCTACAACTTTTCTCCTAACTATAACTTGGTTCCTAAATGCAACTCGACATTCATTGTATGTGACTTGATAGTCACAATTTTTTTTTGTTGATTTACAACATGATTTACAACATCTTCATTTGCATGCATATCTTCATAAAAGTATACAAATGATTTGTACTCTTTAGGTTCTTTCATAGGTTCAACTTTATGTACCTCTATATATTCATCAAACTTCACATTTACACTTTCCACAACTTTATTAGTTAGTATTTAAACACTTATAAGCTTTCCTTCTTATGGAATAGCCAAGGAATATACCTTCTTCACTTTTAGCATCTAATTTACCATTCCTAAAACCCTTAAGAATGTAGCACTTTCTTCCAAATACCTTAAAATAGTTTACATTGAGTGAGTATCCATACTGTAAGTCAAAAGATGTTGAATGAGCAACTTTCTTGACTTGCACATGGTTCAAGGTATACATAGTTGTACTTACAACTTCTCTAATGTATTTCAAAAAAAAAATTCTTCTCCATCATGAGTGTCCTAGAAAATTCCATTATAGATATGTTCCTCCTTTCATCAATTCCATTTTGTGGAGGGGTCCTAGGTGCAAAAGCTTGTCTTTTGATTCCTCTATCATTAAAAAACATTTCAAACTCATTTGATGTAAATTCTCCACCTCTATCAGATCTTAGATATTTCAAGATTTTTCCTATCTCCTTTTTAACTCTAGATAACTATCACTTAAATATTTGGAAAGCATCAGATTTCTATTTTAGAAACATAACTGTCATCATCCTAGAATAATCATTAAAAAAGAGGATAATGTACTTGTCACCTTTGTATCTTTTCACATCAGTTGGTCCACAAAAATCAATATGAACAATATCCAAAATTTCTTTAGAGGTGTGAGTCATACTTTTAAAACTAGATTTTCTCATCTTTCCTAACTAACATTATTTGCTTAGTATAATGTTAGGTTTCTTTAGTTTAGGAAAACCTCTGACTCTTTTCATGTTACTAATACTTATTAAGTTATCAAAGTTAACATGCCATAACCTCTTGTTCCATAACCACACATCATCAAATTCTACAACATGACAAGTAACTATTGGAAATAGTCAAGACTATGCTAAGTTACTAAGAGGGGAGGGGTGAATCAGTAACTTCTAAAACTGTACATTGAATTTCCATTCACTTACACAAACTTGGATATGATATAATACATTACATATATACTAATCCAATTATACAAATTAAAAAGTTGAACACATTACAAGTTTACACAAATATTACAAAGTCAGCTCAAGTGAAGACACTTGGGCTCTAAAGATAGACTCGATGAGGTTCTAATAATCAACATCCACTATCAATGCTCAACATCATCATGCACTTGGTAGACATAGAAGATTGGTCCATACTGATCACTTCCATGTAGTCTTGAACTTGATGTGCACTAGTAACTTGGTAGATACTATAAAACTCGTCATATAAACTGAATCACTTGTTTACCACTGGATGACTTGTTAAATACAATCACCTCAATCTTGGTATAAATTGAGTCATTCAATTAACACTCAATTTATCGATTAACACTAGAATTGCATCACATGGACTACAAACTCAATGAACATTGCATAGCTTGGTTTGCATTGGTAAGCTTGGCATACACTAAGATGCATGGTTTACAATGCTAATCTTCATTGTAACTATGACTACTTAGTAACCATTGAGATTTGTCCAAAGGACTTGGCAGTAACTGTAGAACTTGGTGAGAAATAAAATACTTGGCAAACACTATTAATTGTACAATAAGCTCGATAGCCATTTACAATCTGAATAATTGTGTGTCACTAATAACAAACTTGACTAATATTTCAATAATCTCCCCCTTTGGCATTAGTGACAAAAAAACTTATCAGCCAAAACTAAATTCAAAGAGTTTCCTAAATACCTTTCATCCATCACCTTGTGATTCATAGCTTGATAGAGTATACTGCTTTTGAGATTTTTCAAAATAGATTTTTTAAGATATATATATGTACATGGTAAAGTTATTTCACATAGTATACTATACATCTTCTTGCTATATACAACATATCTTTATGTACATATCATTCTCCCCTCGTTTTGACATTAATGCCAAATATTTAATCTACTTATTTCATGCTAATGCCAAAATGAGATAGAAAACTTGAATTTTCCTTGAGAATGGTTTCCAAAGTTTTACCCCAATTGACTTGTAGGACCTTACATGTGTGAAGTGCAATTTGTACTTCTGTTGACAATTTTATCATATGGTCCACTATGGAGAAGTTATTGTCATGGATGAGAGTTTTTGAATGTGTAATATGTTTCTACAATGCATCCATGTTGGGAAGAATCATATTTTGTATATCTACCAATGTGGATCTTATCCTTGTTTCTTCTCTAAACAATTCTACTTGCATATTTGACAAAATTCTTATCTTTTTGAAGTGTGCAAAGCTTGAAGTAGGTCAACTTGCAACTATTGAGCGCTTGACTTAAGATCTTCATCTATTTTGGATAGTTTGTCCTTTATTTCCTTGGCAAACTCAGAAACATTACGTAGCTTTTCAAAAAGTGATGACACATTTGTACAAGATACTTCCAAAGAACCCAAAATTGTAGAAATTTCTACTTGATATATAGCTATTTGTTGAGAAATGTGCTCCAACACTTTATTATCAAACTTATTTTTTTTCTTTTTGTACTAGTTTATCTTAACCATCAGTATCTTCATTAAAATTTTGTACTACCTCTGCTAGCTAAAACAAAATTGGTTGTGAAGGATCAACCTCGATGCCTATGGCCTTTGCCAAAATGTTCTTTTCATCCTCAATAATTTTGAATTTCTTATCTCTCTCCTCTCTTAGTCTTTACAATTTCCTCATCTAAATTTATTTCTTCCACCATCTCTTTTCCTTTACCCAAAATTTTGTGCTTGGTTGAACCTTGGTCTCAACTGTCCTTACACATAATGCTTGTGTACTTGGAATAGAAATAATAGTAGACATGCTAGGACTTGCTATAAAAATTGATACTATACTTACTAAAGGAATATTTAGAGAAATACCTAAAGAATCCAAAATTAATGTGCTCAAAATTGAAGTACTTAAAATTGAAGTAGCTAACTCAGTAGATGAGGGAGGAATCTACAACTTAGTAGATGAAGTGGACCTCAATTCAGTAAATGATATGCTAAGCTAACTGGGAGCAAAGAGTGATTGGACATTTGTATTTAAATTGGTAGTCACAATCAAACTTGCTGGGTTTGTCTCCATGCTTGATGTTGTTTCTAGTTTGCTTGGAGAGCTGATCAATAAGATCTATTTGTTGAAGGGATTGGTTCTAAATTTTATTGTTCCTTCCATTTGTCTCTTCCTTTATCTTATTTTTCTACTCCATGATTTCACATAGCTTTACTAACTAAATTTCTTGTTCTCTTCTTAGTTTTCTTACTTCTTCTTACAGGGAACCTTTCTTTTCTAGGAGTTCTTTTATTACTTCATTAGTAGTTCTAGTAGTTCTAGGAGTTCTTTTCTTTTCAATTCTTTCTTCAATGTAGAGATGATCATTCATTTGAATTACAAGTTCTTTTCTTCTTTTTAGGGATTGAGAGAGTTGCTCCTTTGCTTTCTTGAGTTGGCCAATGGCCATTTCCAAATCTAGCTTTTCATTGTCAATAGCTTTGTTAAGTCTAAATATCTCCATGGTCTTGATCTTTGCTTCGGCTATTAAAATTTCTTCTATAAACCACAAAGCTCTAATACCAATTTTTGGAAATATTCAAGACTATGCTAAGTAATTGAGAGGGGAGGGTTGAATCAATAACTTCTAAAACTTTTACATTGCATTTTCATTCACTTACACACACTTGGATATGATATAATACATTACATATATACCAATCCAATTATACAAATTACAAAGTTGACCACATTAAAATTTTACACAAATATTACAAAGTTGGCTCAAGTGAAGATACTTGGGCTTTGAAGACTAACTTGATGAGGTTTTGATACTTGGCATCTGTTGTCAATGCTCAGCATCATCACGTACTTGATATACATAGAAGCTCGGTCCATACTAATCACATCCAAGTAGTCTTGAACTCAGTCTACACTAGTGGCTTAGTAGATACTATGAAACTCATCACATAAACTAAATCACTTGTTTACCACTAGATGAATTAGTAAATACTATCACCTCAAGCTTGGTATAAGCTGAATCACATGATTAACACTGAGTGGCTTTCTTAACACTGGACTCGCATCACATAGACTATGAACTCAACGAACACTACAAAGCTTGGTGCACTGGTAAAAATGACATATACTAAGATACACAATTTATACTACTAATCTTCATTGTAACTATAACTACTTGGTAACCACTGAGATTTTTCCTGATCTGATTGATGGATCTAGACTAATTGCAGTATTGAATGCTTAAATAAAATCAAATTTTAGCGGAAGTCTTATTACATTCATACATAAATGAAATTATACATCAAAACATAAGAATTTAAGGTGAAATAAACAGAATTGAGAGAGAAGAAGATAGAGAGTGCAAACAAAGTTTGATTTTGGAGTTTGCCACAAATGTGACTACGTCTCTGGGTTAGCTCCAATAGAGTACGACCGATCCGATTATTCTCCAAAATCAATTACAAATGCACCAAG
Organism: Cupressus sempervirens; assembly: GCA_028749045.1. Taxonomy (NCBI): domain Eukaryota; kingdom Viridiplantae; phylum Streptophyta; class Pinopsida; order Cupressales; family Cupressaceae; genus Cupressus; species Cupressus sempervirens. The sequence continues at coordinate 826,771,556 of CM053789.1, forward strand.
ACTTATTCCCTTAAACACATCAGCATAACATGTCCTCGACGTGCAGAATAGTCTTCAAAAATCTCTTAAACATTCTCCTATTCTCACCACCTGAATGTCTTTCCAAAGCCTACTACCCCTATTTTATACATCAAATTTAGCCAAAAATGGGCTAAAACAATTAACAAACATAATCCCCTATTTTGATTACATATTTTTGAATTTGACCCTTTTACCATTATTTTGTTATGATCTCATACCAAAATTAAGGGTTTGTTTTCAACAAATACCCTTATTTAGATAAGATTGGGCAGATTTGTTATGCATAGATAACAACTCTTCCCCTAATATTGCATGTTGCATGTGCCATAAATAGCCCATTGGTTGGCCTTAATTTTAGGAGGCCAATGGTTAGGAGTTCAACTCCCATTATCTCATTCTTTTAATTCGAATTAAATAACCATTTTAATTTGAATTTGAATGTTTTCCCTCTCTTTATGATTTTGTGATGTCATGATGACATCATCAAAATCATACTTTAACCTGAATTTGAAACCACCATAACTTTTACATCCAATCTTCGTTCTTGATGAAATGAATGCCATTGGAAAGCTTTTGATGAGCTCTTTCATTTGAAATCCATGGTCAAATACTTTTGAGATGATTACTTTTTCCCCCTTTTATGGCCTCTAGTCTCAATTTGACCAAACTTTGACCAAACATAACTTGCACAAATAGAATCCTTTTCACTCCATTCAAGTTGCGTTGGAATCAGGATGTTGAGATCTTTTTGATGGTGCAAAAAATTGGAGATTTGAAGACACTTCAATTTTCACTGAAAATATCCATCGGATCAGGCCTCCCCACTGAAGACCTTTTGGACCTCCAAAAGTGACATTTACTCTGACATAAAGTGAGGACTTGGCCTCCCCACTTGTCCTGTATCATCTGTACATCTGAATACCTAGCTCACAAGCACAATAAAGACTGCAACAACATTGTTGATCATAAACATTACTCTATCATTTCCATAAGCATCTACATCAATTGTTGTAGCCACTAACCAACAAACATTGACTAGCATCAAGCTGAACAATAATGTAGAAATGAAAGAGAATAAGTCAACAAAATATCGATCCTTAACAACAAGAACATTTTTACCCAAGGAACCATCAATTCTTTCAATCATCATTCCCTCATGTTGTTCTGCGGGTGCATCCTACAACATCTGACCCTGGTTAGCTACTCCAAGTTCAAGTGTAGAACCACCTGTACCAATAGATATAAGAGTTAACTCTTTACTTGCATTAATTACCCTCTTTAACTGCCCTATGTTTGCAAAAGAATGATCAGTCTTAATCCTGTGAGAATGTACAATATACTAAATGCCATCTTTAAATAAGTGATAATGAATCTTTTCCCTGTAAAAAATTGCTTTTCTGTCATAAAGATAAGGGCTACCAAGCACTATCCCACATATATCTAGTGGAACCACATCAAATTGTACTTCATCCACAAATTTACTAGTGATTGTGAATCTTAAGGTGCATTGTCTTGTTACTTGCAACTTATCATTTTCACAAATCTAACCTAGTGGATAAGGTTTCTTATGTAATGTGGTTTTCAATCCCAAGTTCCTTACAATACTTTCAGAAATCAAGTTCACTTGAGAACCACTATCTATGAGTGCATCAATTTTAGTGTTCTTAGCAACAACCCTTAAATGAAATAGCTCATTCCTTCTCTTATCTTCAGAGAAATCATTTACTATAGAAGTAGAAGCACAACTAGCAACCGAAACACTAGAAATAGGAGCTTTACCTTTCAAACCCATTGTTGTTATCTTAGTCTCATCATCTGAATCTGAACCAAGATCCATAACAACATTTGCAGCTTTCTCCTTACCTTTCTATTTCTGATTATGTCTTTGAGCCCACTTAGGCTTCAGTTCAAGATGCAACTACCAACAATGCTCTTCATTATGACCCTTCCTGTCACAATGAGTGCAAGAAAGTTTATCATCCTTCTTGACTATAGTTGTCTTCTTTCCTTTCCCTATCTCTACAACCTTAGAAGATTTCTTTACAGAGTTTTCATCATCAAACTTATCAATAAAAGATCCTTTACCCCTTGATTCTAAGTGTGTAGCTTGAATAGACACTTCATCCAAATTACAAGGGTTCAATACTAAAATAAAATGTCTAAGGTAGGAATGCAGACCCCCTATGTACTTCAACAACGTATCCTGGGTGTACAAAGGAACATTCAAAGCAATAGCCCTTTTCCTAAATTCATCTGTGTACTCTTGGACAGTCTAATCTTTCCCTTTCCTAAACATTTGCCAGTCCATCATTAACTGTTGCATATGTCCTAGGGGATAAAACTGCTTCTTAAGATCATTAACAAACCCTGCCCAAGTTAAACTAACTTTACCATGTTGTGAAACTTTTGCCTTAGTCTTACTCTCCCACCAGGTTAAAGCTGTACCCCCTAACCTAAGACTAGATAATTGAATCCTATCAATATCATCTAATAGGTTCTGGACTCTACAGTAAACTTCTACTTGTTGAATCCAATCATCCAATTTTTCAGTATTAAGTTCACCACAATACTTAGGCAAGTCAAATTTTACGTCCAGTTTGATCTTAGGCTTATACCCACTCTTGAAAGGATTATAAGAAGTAGAATGAGGAGAAGATGGAGAAGAAGGAGAAGAGGGAGGAGAAGAAGAAGAGGGTGGATCTGGTTTCATATCACCATCTCCATGATGTTTCCCTTTCTTGTCTTCACGTTCTTTCTACTCTTGTCTCTCCTGAAAAAGAATGTCCACCTTAGCCTTTATCTCGAGGAATGCTCTTTGGAATTCCTACTCACTGATCTCATCAGGAACCTCCATTCTAGAAATAGACATCTTTGGAAAAGTTCTTTGCTTCCCGATCTCAGGATTAAATTCTTCAAGCTTGCCTTCACCCTTCTGAATCCTAGACCTTGTTAGCATTCAAAAAAAAACAACTGCAATAATAGTCAACTGGGCTCTGATACCACTTGATCTGATTGATGGATCTAGACTAATTGCAATATTGAATGCTTAAATAAAATCAAATTTTAGCGAAAGTCTTATTACATGCATACATAAATGAAATTGTACATCAAAACTTAAGAATTTAAGGTGAAATAAATAGAATTGAGAGAGAAGAAGATAGAGAGTGCAAACAAAGTTTGATTTTAGAGTTTGCCACAAATGTCACTACGTCTCCAAGTCGGCTCCAATAGAGTACGATCGATTCGATTATTCTCCAAAATCAATTACAAATGCACCAAGACTTATTCCCTTAAACACATCAGCATAACATGTCCTCGATGTGCAGAATAGTCTTCAAAAGTCTCTTAAACATTCTCCTATTCTCACCACCTAAATGTCTTTCCAAAGCCTACTACCCCCATTTTATACATCAAATTTAGACAAAAATGGGCTAAAACAATTAACAAACATAATCCCCTATTTTGATTACATATTTTCGAATTTGCCCCTTTTACCATTATTTTGTTATGATCTCATACCAAAATTAAGGGTTTGTTTTCAACAAATACCCTTATTTAGATAAGATTGGGCGGATTTGTTATGCATAGATAACAACTCTTCCCCTAATATTACATGTACCATAAATAGCCCATTAGTTGGCCTTAATTTTAGGAGGCCAATGGTTAGGAGTTCAACTCCCATTATCTCATTCTTTTAATTCGAATTAAATAACCATTTTACTTTGAATTTGAATGTTTTCCCTCTGTTTATAATTTTGTGATGTCATGATGACATCATCAAAATCCATACTTTAACCTAAATTTGAAACCATCATAACTTTTACATCCAATCTCCGTTCTTGATGAAATGAACGCCATTGGAAAGCTTTTGACGAGCTCTTTCATTTGAAATCCATGGTCAAATACTTTTGAGATGATTACTTTTTCCCCCTTTTACAGCCTCTAGTCTTGATTTGACCAAACTTTGACCAAACATAACTTGCACGAATAAAATCCTTTTCACTCCATTCAAGTTGTGTTGGAATCAGGATGCTGAGATCTTTTTGATGGTGCAAAAAATTGGAGATTTCAAGACACTTCATTTTTCACTAAAAATATCCACCGGATCATTTCCAAAGGACATGGTAGCAAGTATAGAACTCGATGACAACTAAAATACTTGGCAAACAATGTTAACTATACAATAAGCTCAGTATCCATTTACAATCTAAATAAGTGTGTGTCACTACTAAAAAACTTGACTAATATGTCAACAATAACATCATTTATACCAAGATTAAATAGATTACTTCAAGTTTGATCACCTTTTCCAATTAGTTTTCCATCAATTTCTTAGATCTTTCTATCTTGTTCTCAAACTCAACTTTCCAACCTGAACTATTCAATTGTTGCATACTCAACAAATTACGGTTAAGTCCTTCTACATAATAAGTGTTGTCACATGTGACCATTTCTATGAGTTTGATAGATCATTTTCCTTTTATTAGAAAGGGTTCATCATTTCCAAACCTTACACTATTTCCATCATAATAATCAAGGGTAACGAGCTTACTTTCATCTCTTGTCATGTGATATGAACAACCACTATTAATGATCCATCTATCACTCTTGTTTGGATAAGATAATCATGTAGTTGACTCATCCTCATCAAAATCATCCTTCATTGCAACATACAAAACTTCATCAAAAATGTAGAAAGATTTCTTTCCTTTATCTTTATAATCTTTATTGTCCTCATCTCTTTTACTTTTGTATTTGTCTCCACTTCTATTGTTCTTCTCCTCTAGACATCTAGCAATAATATGACTAACCTCATTGCAATTAAAACGCATGATAGGTAAATTATCTTTCAATTTTCCTTTTCCTCTCTAAAATCTCCTTGATAGTAGTGCTTCAAGCTATTCTATATCCTCCTCATCTATACCATTATCACTAGAAACATATTTAACATTTTTCTTCTTCTCTAAATAGGTTCTTTTAATGAAGGTTTAGATTTGAAAGTAGATTCAACATTCTTAGATTTAAAATTATCAAAATTATAGATTTCAAAGGTAGTGAGTCTATCTATCAATCCTTCAAGGGTCGGATCATTACCAAGTGCACACCTCATTTCTTGTATGGTAGAGACTCTAATAGCATAGATGGAAAACAAGGTTCTTAGTACTTTATCAATCACAATCTAATCTTCAATCTTACTAGTTGCTCCTCTAATAGCATTAACTACTTTTACTTTGGCACAATATTGAACTATACTCTCACCTTCTTGCATTTTCATATCATCAAAATTACCTCTTAGACTTTTAGATTTGGCTCTTAGCACATTATTTTCTCCTCCATTGATCTTTTCTATAGAACCCCACATCTTCTTAGCAGTATCAAATTCCTTGATGTCATCAAACTCAGTATAGCTTAGGGCAAATGCAATATCTAACATATCCTAATTTTTTTCTTTCTTTCCTTTTTTTAGATCGTCAGTAGTTAGGGCTCTAATAGGGTCAACATGCTCAATAGTCATGCTAGATTGTGCATGGTCACAAAATTTGACATAGGGATTTTACATGGAAACCCAATTTGGGAATAACCACTAGTAACATGCTATTAGTTCTCACTCTTATAAAGTGATTCCATGTGAAAGGCCAACCCTATGATAGGTTAGAATACACAATATTAAATGTGACTTGGTTAAAGGATTTCAATCACCTAGTTAGGAGTGAGACTTGTTAGAGGACTTTAGACCATTCCATTAGAATGTCACCTTGTTAAAGGATTTAAAAATGACTTTTAGGTCAACCTTAATGCAAAGGATTTACCCTAAACTGATACAATGATTACAAAGAAATGATCACGCTTGATCTGATAACAAATTTACAACTCACTTGTAGATTATAGATATATATTTTAGTCCTCCATTCTACTTGGAATTCTTACACTTTAGCTCTGATATCTTTTTCACCCTTCAAGAATTCATACTCTGAAGCCTTCTTTATTTGCATTCCAACTATAATCACTTCTATTTGGTTAGTGAATGAAGCAATACCCTAGACTCCTTGTCTTCCTTAGGTTCTCACACATGGGAACCTTTTCTTCTAACCAACTAGCTTTATAAATAGAGAATTTAGAAATTTTTCCTCTAAACCATAATTTTCCATTTTAGGGTTAGGTAGGATTAGGTAGGATACAATGAATCTACCCACTTTTCCATTTGGTTCCTCTAGAAACTTCTTCTACAATCTTCCTTAAATTTGCCTCAAAGAAATTTACCTTAAATTATATGCCACCAACTCATCATTGTTATATTCCACATGCTTCACACAATTCAAGAAAAAAAATTGTTGCCTTAGATTCATCAAATCATTGATTTAATACATTTACTAACACTCGACATCAACATGCTACCACTCAATATCTATATTGTTCTATCACTTGGCCAACACTAGTTTACTTTCCAAACACTAAAGTTTATTGATGCTTAACACTAGCTAAAATTTACTTGACATACACTAACAATCACTCGGCTTGAATTATTTTTCATCTTTTCTCAGCACCTCTTATTTTTCGCTCAACTTCAACTAATTTATGCTCATCTTGCACTAACTACTTGACAAGGCATGATCGACACTTTTCTTACTTGATGTTCTTCTAGTCTTAACTTTAGTAATCTTTCATTCTAGGCTTTAAGTAGATAAACAATACACTATAGTATCAATGTCTTAGCTAGTCTCAGTGGTCCTTTTACATACCAAATAACTCAACCTTTCTCTATGTGCTATTGTTATCTCCTCTTTGCAAATCCTCTTTGTCAATCAACTAAATGATAGCTTTTAGACCAAAAATTGATTTTCTCACTAGCAGGTAGCGGGTTTGATATCATTGACAAAATAATGATTGTTCAATTATAGGTTCTTCTCTTCAAAACAATATTAAATGAACAATCATCCCCCCTATTTTACTTTTTATTTTAGAACATTTTTGGGTTACCATGTCCTGTGTCAAAGTGTTATGAATGTTTTATTGCTTTTAGTCTTTCATGCATGCAACTAGATCATATTACATGTCAAATGTTTAATTAGTGAATTAAGTTAAAAGTTTTATTGGTTCCTAATTCATGCATCCCCCTTGCCTCTTTGTCACCTATTCCATATTACATTTATAAAATATTTATACCTTAGGTTTCCAAGGTTTTCTCTCTTTGACCATGCCTTCTATTTTTGTTTTGTCTTCTTCATATTATTTTTTCCTCTTAGGGGTCTCTACTTGACCTTGCATCTTCTTTCCTTCATAAGTAATAAAAACTTTTAGTCCCTTTCCTACTTCAGCTACAATTTTCTTTACTCACTTCTTCTTGTTGGTTTCTTTTGGTTCTTGTTTTATTTCTACTAATCTAGCAAATTTCCTTTTGACTTCTATAATATTTGCTTTTTCTTCCTCACTAGATTCCACTGATGGAATTGTTGAATTACTCTGTGGTTGTTCTTGTGAAATTGCCACATATGGTATACTAGATGTTGTTTCTTGTGACTTAGCTCTGTCAATGGGTTTCTTGGCAAGGATCCTATTTCTACAAGTAGGACTAAAAATATAATACATTTTTTTCCACTCATTTTTATTCATGAAACCATTTTCCTTATAATTGATGCTTCTTTTGATGTCATTTTTGCTTCTTCCATGATCTTCTTCATGATTGCCTCAACCTTTTTATTAGCTAACTTCTCAAGATGAGCTTGATAAGTCATCTGTATTATCTCATCATAGGTTCTAAATCTATTGAACTCTTTATCTCTTCCCAACTTAAGGATATCTTCTATGCATCCTTCAATTTTTGCTTCAAATACTTCATGTCTAAGACACTCCACATATGTCATTCTAGGTTCTATTGCTTATATGTAAGTAAAGTCAGTATTAACCATGAAACATATATCATCCCTAAGTCTTTGAACTATAGATGGTGCAATTCTATATCTTTGCTTCATTTCAGTTTTGAATGTTTTTAAAACTAGATCTACATTGCTCTCAATTTAGTCAACATGATATCTCTTATAAAGATTATTTATCTTTTTCATAGTGCTCTTATCACTACTTAGTATCCTAGTTAGAGACATGCATGGAAATATATTTAATTGATGAAAAAACATGTTTGTTATCAATGACCAGAATCTAAATTGACTTTTTTTCACTTTCTTTATCCTTTCTATGTTCTTAATTAACTGTGCTCTAATTATCTCACACAAATTCACCTTCATTTTCTCAATACATATATTTTACACTACATAAATAAATCCTATTTCCATATAATCCTCTCTTGAACTAGAAAAAATCTTGGATGCCATAATTTTACATACAAATTTTACATCATGCTATTTGATCTTTCTTATCATAATGCCTTTTCCATTATACTTAGACTTGGTATTTTCCAACACAGTTTGCTTCACATTCTTCTGATTGACAAGTGTTGATTTTTCATTTCTTAGACAAATAGCTTCATGAATGAGGTTTTATGATATGTCTATCACATTTTCACCTAACTTGAATTGTCCATCATTGGTATGTTTATCATTGCGCCAAAAGCTTGAACCATCAATGAACGTCACAAACACCAAACTTACCTAGGTCCATGTGAGGTAGTTAAGCCATGTTGCATATCCCAAAGGAAATGTTGACCACCAAGTCAAAAATCTTCCCCTCAATAACCACTAAGGGTTCCTCACTGGCAAAATGAAGGAGACCTCCCAAGATTTGAACCTGTGACGTAAGGCTCTAATACCAATTTTTGGTATGTTTATCATTGTGCCAAAAGTTTGAGCTATCAAAAAACTTCACAAACACTAGACCTACCTAGATCCATGAGAGGTGGTTAAGCCATGTTGCAAACCCCGAAGGAGGTGCTAACCACCAAGTCAATAAATCCTTTATTTGTTAAACTAATAGCTTCATGAATGAGGCTTTCTAATATGTCTATCACATTTTTACGTAACTTGAATTGTCCATCATGACTTCTTCTCAAAGTGATTTTTGTCCATTCTTCATTATCAAACTCATGGGAAAATATACTTAATTAGTCTATTCTACTCCAAGTACTCATATCTTTTTTGTCTATGAGGTCAAATTTTTTACATATGTTTCCTTCCCTCACAAATTTAAAATTTCTCTTAATATAGCTTCTAGTGTCACCCAAATAAAAAAATTTGTTTGGAACTATCAAAATGTTATTGAGGGATCATCTTCCAAGGGGTTAATAGGATTCATCTTCATCTTAGGTTTTATTGACATTAAGTTAGTATTGCCATTAGTGACAACACTTATCCATATCAATATAGCTACCAAGCTTAGCACTTAATTCTCTACTCTCACTGAGCATTCCAATATTAACCAAGTTTTGAAGAGTTCAATAGTTTACACCAAGCAGATAGTGGATACCAAGAAAATATATGCAATATGAAGATCAACAGTATCTACCAAGCTTCATAATGTCTATCAAGTAGTAAGCTTGTGTCATGTAGATTATGTGTAAATTGAGCATTAGGAGAATTAGTGTTTACCAAATGAAGCAAGGTAAACTCAGTATCTACCGAGTGACACTACATCTATCGAGTCACTAGTGGTCATCGAGTTTGGAACTACATCAAGTGATTAGTATGGACCAAGTCTTCACTTCTACTGAGTGCATGATAATGCCAAGTAATGCAGTGAATGTTGTGTACCAAAAGGTCACTGAGTCAGTTTAGTGAAACTGAGTTATTTACTATTGGGCCAACTTTGTAATGTATTTGTTCACTTATGTTTTGGCTAACCTTACAGATCTATAAATTTGAAAGGTGTATATGTAAGGTGTATTGTAAGATATCAAATGTATGAAGAGATAGTGAAGTAATGAGAACTATATACGAAATATTATCAGCAGCAGTTCAAGGAACACATCAAGGTCAATATAGAGGTAGAAAAGTTATATCTATCACATGAGGTGATTAGTGCAAAAATGATCTTATTAGAAATCAGTTGTAAGTAGATCCACTACTTCATCTTAATAGGTGAATCAATTTTCTAAATCCTCTAACAAGGTAGAATTAACAGTCTTTGCACAAATCTCTTAACTGAGTGCATACTTCATTGTATGTTTGCAAATCCTCTAACAAGGTGGACCTAGTAGTCCTTTGTGCTACTAATAGGGTAGATCACCAGAAGTGGTCAATGTAAGCCTTAACAAGCCAACTTTATGCTACAGTATTGAAGTTTTGTGGGTATCATCCCCACCCTAGTTTTACTTTTTATTTTGAAGGTTTATGGGTCACCAAAATATTGTGTTCTTTTCTGTGATGAATGTTTTAACTTTTAGTATTAATGCATACAGTAGCATAGATTGGTTTGTGACTAATTCAAAAGATGAATTTAAGGTTACTGATTCAACCCTCCCCTCTTAGTAACCTATCATATATTGAATATTTCCAACAATTGGCATTAGATCTTTGTGGTTCTCAGGATAGAAGCTTGACAACTTGAGAAAAGATCTAAGGACACATGGAGATATTTAGACTTGATAAGGAAGTTGAGAATGAAAAGCTAGATTTGGAAATAGCCATAGCTCAACTCAAAGAAGCAAAGGAGCACCTTTCCCAATCCATGAAAAGAAGGAAGGAACTTGCAAGACAAATGGATGACCATTAGTATGTTGAAGAGAAGATTGAAGACTTTTTCCCATCAAGCAACTTAGATGAAACTAATGAGGCAATCAAAGAACTCCTAGCGAGGAATGGCTCTCTGCAAGAAGAAGTAAGAAAACTTAAAAGAGAACAAGAAATCCAATCAATCAAGCTATGTGAAATTTTGGAACAAATAAATAAGGAAAATGAAGACTTGGAGGCAAGAAATAATGAAGAACATAATCAATCCAATCAACATGAAGATCTCATTGATCAAGTCACTGGAGCAAATGAAGAAATTCGGATTCCCAAAACACAGAATGAAAGAATAAGAAGTGACCTAAATTATGAAAGGGAAATTAATGAAATAATAATGAGATAATTGAGATGTGAAAAGAAAATCATTGAAAAATTGAAGAATGACCTAAATGCTGAAAAACAAATCAATGAGAGAATGTTAAAATCACAAGAAGACATGAATCAATTGAATCAGCAAAATTAGCAGAATCTTCATAAGCAAAAGGGTAATGCAAGACTAGGATATAATGAAGAACAAGGTGAATCTTCCAAACAATGTGAAAAAAAGAATCTAAAACCCTCATGCAATCATTGTGGGAAAATTGGTCATACATCAAACAAATATTGGAGTAATGGAAAATGAAAATTCAATTGAAAGTGCTATAAGTACAATTAGCATGGTCACAAAGCCAATGAATGCAAGAAGAAACCAAAATTTGAAGGTAAATGTCACAAATTGAAAAAGCATGGTCACAAAGCATCTCAATGTAGATCCAAATCATTGAATCTAGCTGAACAATTAGTAAAGGCAATATTTGCATGGGACTACAATTCCTAGTGTAGATGTCATTATTGTGGAGAATATGTACACACTAGCATAAATTGTGCAAGGCACCACCTAAGAAAGAAAGATACTACTATAAGGTGTTACACATGCACTTAACTTAGTCATATAGCTAAAAACTACATGAATATAGGCAAAGTTGAAGATGAAAAGAAAGTAAGGGCTGACAATATAAGGAAACAAATGAGGTAGCAATGGATTCCTAAATCTACTAAGGATACAAGCTCGAATCACAATAGTGAAGTCACTTGAGAAGTCGGTGATCCCATCCCCTTGAACTAAATTCCTAACAATGAGTTGGAGTTGTACTCAATAAGAAAATCATAAGTAGTTCCATGAAATAATAGGAATGCAAATGATCCAATCAATATTCTAGATACACTAGGAATCATAGAAAGGTTATCCTTTGCCAAGCTACATCAGACTCCATTGAGGTAAGTTGGTTGTAGACCTTATTGAGTGAGGTCAGGAATAAAGGAAATTTGGTTTGTGTGCCAAGTTGATACTCTTGCAGAGTTAGGTTAGTGGATGATAGTCTATCATGCACTATGTCATAATGGCATCAAGCATCTATGAAAATTTCTCAACAAAAGGGGTAATTTTGACTTCATTTTTCATCGCATTTACAACATTCAAAGAGTAGAGTGATTTGAAAGAGAATAATAGTGTTTTTGAGTGATTTAACAGCAAGATCTTCACAAATTTCACCATCTACCAAGTAGATATGGTGTCTACCAAAGGGAGCAGCACCAAACCAAAGAATGGTTCTAAAATGTTGGTTAAAGGTGTCGAATGAAAAGCACCAAACTTCAAAATCATTTCGGCCATTGCTAAGTCACTTGATCCATATAGAACTTAGTCACAAATCCCTCCCAACGTACTCCTAATTAATGACATATGAACTCACTTTAAATGTTCTATTCAAAAATTAGGGACACTAGAAATGGATACTACCCTAGCTGAAATGTCTATTGATGGAGTTTTGAAACCCAAGCATAAACATTTGGAAGTCAAAGGATTAACTCATATCCCTCACATGCCTCAAAATTTCAAAGTGAAGTGGATAAGATACATATTGATTTAGTTTCAAAATGGTCAATTATGGTTGGAACAATCCATTTTGATTACAAATAAGTTGATACACAAGGTTATGAGTTTTCCAATACTAAGCAAGGCCAAATCAACCAAAACCCTAGGTCGAGAGGAACTGCAAAAGAAAACCCTAGCCAAATGGGATGGTAGAGGTTTGAAACTAAAAAATGTCACTAACATAGAGCTTAGTTTCAAAATCCATATCATTGCACATAAAATCTATAGCTTGAGTCTGTCAAACAATGTTCATTTTGAGGTAGTTGACCTAGCATAGAAGGTTATAGAGAAGATCCTTGAATTTGATTTGTCGGATGTACTTCTAAAGAAATTAAACAAAAACATTAAAAGTGTGAAGACTTAAAAGAATAATTCCTTCAAGTTTGGTTCATTGCTTACCTATTTATTCTTTTATGTTCAAAAATTCTTTCCATCTAAGGGCACAGTTGTATGGAGAAAAGACACCCCTGTTCTTTGTCAGATAAATGAATTTATTGAAGAAATGGGTTAAAACTTTGAAATGGTGTTGGATAATTACATTGAGGCATTCAAAGAGAAAATGAATAATAGATTATGAATCCCACCCAAGCTTGTGGAAGACTACAAGGATGACATATGCTTCATGGTGGACTATGACAGAGTGTACATTCAAGTAGTCATACCAAGAGTGGCATGGGTAACCATTGCCTTATGAAATTAACATTGATGAAGCTAGAGAAATCATTGAGGCTTTAATAAATAAGCCAGCCAATCCAAATCTTCCTACATTTGGAACTTATAAGGAAGCCAAGAAGAGGATAGAACTCAATATCAATATTCCTCAAGCTATCAATAGAGGCAAGAAGAGGATTGCAAAATTGAAGAAAGTTGAAGATCCTCTAATTCTTATCGAGGGCAAGGGTGAGGATGAAGAAGAGGAATATGATGAAGGTAAAGAAGAAGAATTAGAGAAAGAGGAACCAAAAAGGAAGAAAGGTAGAGTGATTATCACTAAACCTCAGAAGAAACCTACTACAGTATTCTCCAAGAGAGGTAAGAAAGGTAAAAGTGAACCAGTATTCATTCACTCTCCACATACATTTGAGGAAAGGATGAAATAGCTAAGAGTTGGAGTAGGAATATGTAACTTCAAAGTTCTCAAGTATGAGACTCAGTCTCCAGCTGAGAAGAAAGAGATTTAGGACTTAGTCATGGAGACAATGGGTATTTGGAAATACTCCCCTACTCAGATGCAACCTCAAATCCATGCACATCTTTTTTCCAAAATTCAAGTCATATGGGAGAACATGGTGCAAATTGTTAAAGAAATCTTTGAACAATAGTTGAAATAGCTATTACCTAATCTGACTAATGCTGAAGTAAAGAAGGCAATGAAACAGCGTGAAGACAGAATGATTCTAAAGCTTAACTCATGCTTTATATTAATGAATAACATAGGAATAGTAGTTAAGCATGCCTCAAATATCTGGAGAGATGTATATAATCTCAAAAATCCATTAGAAGAAACTATTATAATTAAAGATGATGATAGTAATGATGATGATAACAAAACTCCTTCTATCACAGCTACTGAAGGTGAATTGCATGCTCTAATGGAGGAAAAGGAAGAAGAAGAGAAGGAAGAAGAGGAGGAGAAAATAGAAGAAATGGATGAAGGAAAGGAGGAAGAGGATGATGAAGATGATCCAGTCAAAATTGTAGTAGAAGCTATTGCATCTCTTCTTCTCACTCCACCACACACTGTCACATCTATGGAGATAGCTTTAGCAACATCAACTACTCAATCTTCACCAATCACCTCCCAACTCCAAGTGTTTACAATAGAAGTATCAAGCACTTCATCTATAGAGCTATCTGTTACCTCTTTAGCTACCAAGTTAGCTCCCACTATATTTGCATCTTCAGTTTGTGCATCAATAAGTTCTACAATTTTGTCTTCATCAATTCTAGTAAGCACTATAGTTTTGTTTTCATCTACATTGTCTACATCTACTTTGATTCCAGTTAGTTTAGACACTTCCATGAGTATTCTACCAGGTGTGACACCATTTTTGGAAAGTGTTTCAATTTTTGGTCCAGTTACTACTTCTATTGGCATTCAATCCATAAGCCCTATTCCATTTTTCACTACTATCCCTTCTATCTCTACTATTGTGTCTGTTCTAAAGGTCAAACCAATCATCACTGAAGTAGAACCAAGGCAAGCATCAAAACTTTTGATCACTAGAAAGGAAATTGAAGAAGAAATTGACTTAGACATAGAGATAATAATACCCAAGATTGACTATGAGATTGCTACTATTGAAGAAATGAGATTAACCAATCAACTCGTAGAGAAGAAAACTACACAGAAGCAACTAAGGTTTGAAAGGGATAAGGAGTACAAAATAATTGAAAATGCAAAGAATACAATTATAGATGCTATAGGTATTGAAGTGGATTCCACTCCACATATTTTGATTCAGTTAGAAGAGGTTGTACAAAAATATAATGAGGACTCTGCTAGACAAGAGAAGCTAATTGAAAAGGCTGAAAGGAAGTTTGATACCAAAGTGCTAGAGCATATTTCTTAGTAGATTGCAATCAAACAAGTGGAGTTGTCCACATTTTTGGGTAATTTTGAAAATTCCTTTAATAATGCAGCATCACTTTTTGCAAAACTTTGTGATATGTCTAGTTTTACCAATGAAATAAAGGAGAAGCTAGATAAGATTGATGCTGACATGAAATCTAGTGCATCAAAGTTGCAGGCTGACCCCTCTTCCATCTCCTCTCATTACACTAAGGCAAAATATCTAGCAAAAGTGGAGGCAAAAATTCTAAGAGAAGAAGCAAGAAGAAGATAAACCTTGATTGATATTCAGAACATGATCTTGCCAATAATGGATACAATGCAAAAACATATTGCTCATTGTAAGACATTGGTTTAGGATCATAACTTCTCAGTGGTTGATCACATGATCAAATTATCAACAAAAGTACAGATTGCTCTATCTACTTGCAAAATTTTGCAAAAGAATTTGGATACTTTATTCACCCTCATTCTTAAGGTACATCAAGAATTTCTCTCATTTTGGTGTAACTATATAGATAGTACATGTAGCCCTTTGTCATTACTATGAAAAAGCAATAGAGATTATTAGCTTTAGCAAAAAGGGAAATTCTATATATAAGGAGAGATATCAGTATAAGTGAAAGGGGGAGATAGTACTCAATAGATTTAGCATATATATGTGTATAACTATGTACATAAGTATCTTTGTATATACATTATATGTCATCAAGGAGATATATGTAGAAATGTATATGCAACAGCTTTACAAAGATCAATTTTGAAAAACCAAAACTTAGTGAGTCAACTTATGTACATATGTTTTGGCTGATAAGTGTTTTTTCACTAATGCAAAAGGGGGATATTGTTGGAATTAAGTTACTAAATCAGTATAGCTACCAAGCTCAACACTTAATTCTCTACTCTCACCTAGCATTCTAGTATTAACCAACCTTTGAAGAGTTCAACAATTTACACTAAGAAAATAGTGGCTATCGAGAAAATATAGAAAATATGAAGATTAATAGTGTCTATCAAGCTTTACAATGTCTACTGAGCAATAAGCTTGTGTCATGCAGATTCTGTGTAAACCGAGCATTGGGAGAATTAGTGTTTACCAAGTGAAGCAAGGTAAACTCAGTATCTACTGAGTGACACTACATCTATCGAGTCACTAGTGGTCACCAAGTTTAGAACTACATCAAGTGATTAGTATTTATTGAGCCTTCACTTCTACTGAGTGTATGAAGATGTCGAGTAATGCAGTTAACATAATGTATCAGAAGGTCACCGAGTCAATTTTGTGAACCTGAGTTATTTACTATTGGGATGACTTTGTAGATTTGTAAATTTGAAAGGTATATATGTAAGGTGTATTATAAGATATCATATGTATGAAGATATAGTGAAGTAATGAGAAGTATATGCGAAATATTATCAGTAGTAGTTCAAGGAACACAACAAAGTCAATAAAGAGGCAAAAAAGTTATATCTATCACATGAGGTGATCAGTGCAAAATGGATCTTATCAGCAATTAGTTGTAAGTAGATATAATGCTTCATATTAATAGGTGAATCAATTTTATAAATCCTCTAACAAGGTAGACTTAACAGTCTTTGTACAAATCTCTTAATTGAGTGCATACCTCATTGTATGTTTGCAAATCTTCTAACAAGGTGGACCTAGCAATCCTTTTTGCTCCTAATAGGGTAGATCACCAGAAGTGGTCAATGTAAGCCTTAATAGATGAACTTTATGCTGCAGTATTGAAGTTCTATGGGTATCATCCCCACCCTAGTTTTACTTTCTATTTGGAAGGTTTTTGGGTCACCAAAATATTGTGCTCTTTTCTATGATGAATGTTTTAACTTTCAGTATTAATGCATATAATAGCATAGATTGGTTTGTGACTAATTCAAAAGAAGAATTTAAGGTTACTGATTCACCCCTCCCCTCTCAGTAACTTATCATATATTGAATATTTCTAACAGGTTTAACCTCATCCTAAACATTATGAATTAAATATATATCCATCTTTATGGTAAATACTAAACATAAATTCACAATTTTAACTTTCAAAATCCATAAAATACCTTAACTTTGTGAAAATAGTGTTTACTATTGAATTTGCTTCAATATTTCCTTGATTTCCTTTTATTCACTCATAATTTTCTCCTTAATTCTTTGCACATTCAAATGTTGTTCAAAATAATGAATTAGATCCATAAATCCTCTTCTCTTACCCACTTCATTAATTTCACAAATATACAATCAACGAAAAGTTGTTCTTTCTTTATTAGTAACCTGGATTTACTTCATACATCCACTTATGAACTTAATTTTTTTTCACACTTAATCATCGATTCTACACACCATATTCTACCTCATACTAATTGTGCATTACTTAATTCTTCCTTTAGCACTTATGATTCCTCTATGATGCTAATTCCTTTTGTAAAAATCTCAATTTAACTAGGAAAAATCAAATACTACAATTAACTTCAATCTTCTTTTAGGTTCTTCATTTGACTATTCTTCTAACACCACATTTGAACTTAATAGATCTTTGTCTTTGACAAATAATTTTTTGAATTCTTCAACATGTTCTTTCATATGATCTTTCTAGCTATCACTAGTGCTATCATTCCTTCTGACATACTAGTTCATGTTCCTTCTGGAATTAGGATTCCTCATGTTAATCCTCTTGACCATTCTACCGAATCTTTCTATGTGATCCATGTTGTTACATATGTGAGGCCTCACCCCAACCTGTTATAGCCTAGATGTTTTGTGTACATTTTGATATTCAAGACCTTGATATTTTGATAGATTTAGATAGATGGTGGATTTGCCTTATCTATGGATTTGATACTATCATAGTGTTTTACATTGTTATGTGTATGAAGAACCTATTATTGTATAGGAAGCATTCGAATATATTTGGAGCAGTTTTATGATATGATATTATCAGATTTTGATGCAATGAAAAATGTTAATTTTTAGTGTATGGATGAATATTAGTTTGATTATGATGCTTATAACATGCAACTTTTGATATCTTAATACTTCTAGTGGCACAATTGAAGAACTAGGAAAGGATATTTAAGTTGAATTATGATAATATAGATGTGATTGTTATTGGCATTTACATTTCGTATGCTTATTTTGATTCCTTGGACTACTGATACTTGAGCTTCATGTGCAAGAAGTGGAACCATGGAAACTTAATGTGGAAACATGGTATAGACACATGTTTAATGACTCCGCCAAGGTGAATCTTTGTAAGATTCGTAAACCTTGTTGTGATGTACTTAATTCATGAACATGTGATGCATGTGTGTGGTATGTTTCTCACGTGTAGATTTTGAATGTGTTATGGGTGGCATTTTAGTGCATTTTGTGTGTGTCAGTTGATACTTGTGCTTGTTATGGAAAATGACATGTTAGTTGTCAATGGATCAGGTGGCCACCTTGCTCCGTGTTATACACCTCCATTGAGAAAGTGGATTACCACCTTAGTTAGAAGGGGACAAGGTTATCACCTTTGGAAAATAAATTTGAAATTTGAATTACCTAGCTTTAGGAGGGTCATAAAGTAACTTTAAGGCCAATTGTGATTAAAATTAACCTTACCCATGTTAGTACAATAGGTTAGGGGGTTATTAATGACCTCCATGGTGTCTAGTGGACTTAGGGGACCCCATGAAAATAACATTCTTCATTGAATCCGAAAATAAGAGGGTTATAAATAGAGGCATGGCTAAACATTAAAACTTGCTTGGCAAATCTCTACTTTTAGAGACTAATAGGGTTAAAGAAAGAGGAGGGAGCTCTACTACAAGTATTCATTGCCTTGCTTGGAGGAAGGTTGGTAACATGATCCATGAAGTCTCTTCACTTTTGCATATAGGGTAGAAATGGTGATTTCATTTCATGATGGGATTGTGGTGTATTATGATTAAATCTTGTTGTATGTTGCATGTGGGTAGTGTTGTGGGAGTCTTTCTTGAATTTTTTATTTCATGTTATGTCTTGTGAATTTGGGTGTGAGGCATCACTCACCCTTGGGAGGGAAGAGATGCCTGGGGTGAAGGGGTTAGTTGGGCTCACACATAGAGTTGAGGAGTTCTCCCTTGTGTGGAGATGGTTGAATATGTTTTCATGGCATGCAAATTATTTTGCTCACTTGCATCTTGGGAGGTATAAGGTGGTAAGAAGAAGGGAAGATGTTGATTGCCCCGAAAGGGCATTTTGATATTGCAAAGTTGTGCAATTGTGAATAAAGGCCAAGCAATCATCCTCATGATGAGAGCCCACCTTCACCCGTTTCTTGATTCATTTGTTGAATTTTTGTGCATAACCTTAGATGGGATGTGTTGTGATGTCTTGTGTTAAATCTGGTTTTATTGTGGTGTATTTGCATGACATGGGAATGTGAAGAATGCAACTGTTTATGTCTTGTTTCCCCAAGCTTGGTGGGTGGCCTCCTTGAGTCCTAGGTTGGGAGGTGAGCCTCCATGGTTCTCAAATTGTCTTTCTTTTGCAAGATTTTCATTGAAGAGATGGAAGCTTGGTGATCATGAAGCTTATAATTTGCATAGATGAAAGGATTTTTGGTTGGTATTGGAAATAGAGAAGTGAACTCCACCTTATGATGAACATTCATGGCATTATGATGTGTGTTAGTGAACTCATTTATTAGCCATTAGAGAGATTATGAAATATACCTTTCTGTGAGATTTTCCTATTGTGTGTAACTTGATTGAATGGTTCACCACCTTTGTTCTTATTATGTCAAATAGTGAATTTTGAAAGAATCCTGCAAGAGACTTTTGTTGCCTTATCTATTGTTGCTTAGGATCTTTACAAGAAAACATAATTAGTGTCATATTTTACTTAGGAAGAAGGGTTTAAACATTACCATTTGACATCTTTATTCCTTTAACCTCAAGAAAGTAATGTCATGGCTTGATGATTAGTTTGAAATTTAAATTAGTTATATGAGATGCAATTGGTAGTAATAATTTGAAGCTGGCTTAAATTTATGGACTTGGATGATAGTTGAGTTTCAAAACTTCTTGCATTCCATTCTGAATATGGTTCAGTTTTAGTTTGAAACTTCTTGTTTTCTATTTTAAATATAGTTTCTCTAGAAAAATGCTAGTTGTTTCATAGTAATATTGTGTATTAGATTAGAACTTGTTAATGTATAGTATCATAATAGACTATCCTCACATGAATATTTACAACTACTGAGAATGCATGCTAGAAAAATTTGCTAAGTTTAACAAGACCTGTAAATGCATATTTGCATTTTGGAAAATGTATGGGTAAAGAAAAAACAAAAATCATCTCATTATAGTCAAATAAATAATCAGTCTTGTAATAAACAATAATATTTTAAATTGCTAAGTCAAAAATAAGATTTTCAAAAAAATCCTCCTATTTAAGAAATGTTAGAGTTAGATCTCCTTGTGATATGACACTATGGAAAAGGTATATGTCTTGAATATTAAAAAAACAAAAGAAACAAACAAAAACTATGTATATAATATAAACATATTCTTATAACAACAAACTGACCTAACATCATAATTAAGTAAGGGACTATTCCCTCTCACGAAAGTAGGGAGTTAATGCAAAAACACAAAAATCAAACATGGATAAAACTTGGACAGGACTCCCATCTACCTAGCTGACCATTCTAAGCAATTTTTCCTATGCTAGTAAGAATTTAAACATCAATATCCATACCCATCTCACCTAGGCGAAATATGCTTGGCAAGCATTTAAGTAACTTTAAAAAAATATGTAGATAAGATTCTGACATGTGTCAAAAAAATCCACTACTCACTTGAGGCGATGATATTCTAAGGAATACTTATGGCATTGACAAAGAGTTTCATTTACCCATGTAATTACGCCTGACAACAACCTTGGAAGTTGGAGCAAACTCCCTTTTTCGACAATGGCTACACAGGTAAGAGGATCGACTGCATGGGTATCCCCGCCCCCCATCCTCATGCCTCATGCCATCGCCAGGCATTGTCCATGCCATCCCATGGTCGTACTCTGCAACTGACTATGACAAACGAAAGTACCTGGAGCAGACGTGTACCTGGAATAGACGCGTTATGCCTTGAGATACGATCGCTGCCAAACAAGATTTATTATATTTATAGCCCAATTAAGTTCATTCACTGATTTAGTACTTTTAATATATTATATTTATAGAATTAATGAGAATGCCTACTTACAAATTTTGATCTTAATAAATAATATAATAATAAACATAATTATGTTGAAAAAATTACTCACAAATATTTCAAATGTCAAATATGAATAAACCATGCTTAAAATATTTTTTTTATATGTAAATCTAAATTTATATTATTTAATTTATTATATAATTAAGATAAATATATAAATATATATAATTATTCAAAAGCTTTATTATATTTTTAAAAATACATAAATAATTTAATTGTTTCAAACTGAAACTTATATTAATTAATAATTTCAAACTCATTTGTTGACAAATTTTTTAATACATATTTAAAAATTAATATTAAATTCAATAATGTTATAATTGACAAACATTAGTAACATTTGTTTTTAAATATAAAAATAAATTTAGTAAATGTTATAAATCTTGTTAAAATTTTGAAATGTAATTCTAACTATATATTTAGAATTATTGATCCTTATTATATAGATTCAATTGAGCAATTACATCAAGCAAATCTAAATGCACTAACAATATTTTATTAGAACAATAACTAGTAAAATTAAACTAATATTTATCTGAAACATGAAAAATTTCCTTTTAAATATTTGTAAATGTCTCAAATATTAAAACCTAAAAATTATGCCATTTAGAAAATAAATTATAAAGTTGGATCAAAAAAGTCACACACCTAAATGTTTAAATGAATACGAATCAAATACATTACCGAATCAAGGAAAAAAATAGAGAATTTTAACTTAACAAAATAAACTTTGTGCATCACAAAACCAACAGTGTATTCCTTCATTGTGCCTAACATACAGCAAAATATCACAAATTTATTTTATAGAAGTCTTACGAATAGCTTACTCCTAATATCTAATCTAAGTTCAAAAACATGAGCAACCAGTTTTTTTGGCACCACCCTCATTTCTTTCCTTGCGGCAAAAAAAAAAAAAAATTATCTGTTGGAAATGATTGAAATAATTATAAGAAAAGTTGAGGGAGATTGCTGGAATAAAATATGGAACTAGTAAAGAATGTCCTCAATCATTGTTTTGTCATTCATGTCAAACTTGCTACTTGTAGGGATGACAACTACTTTAGTGATCCAAATACTATCAATTAGTTGATTGTCAAGGTGGAGGCAATTAATAAGATGTAACCAAAATACCTAGAGAAAGGTTGAAGTTATGATGTTGGAATGAAGTACAAGGATCAGCTAAGCCATTGATGAAAGAATGTATTTGATGACACACTACAAAGAATGGGCACACTAAAACATATCAAAGATTTGAGGTTTTAACTAAGTCCTTTGTAAAGCTCAAACTAAGTTCATTAGAGAGAAGGAGTCGAGCAAGCTAGTAAGAGTTGAGCAAGTTCTACTTAATGCTGAGTAAACTTCAGATGCCAAGTGTTGCCGAGTAAGTTCAAGTGCTGAGTAAGTTCAAGTGTAGAGCAAGCTCAAGTGCCAAGCAAGTTCAAGTGCCAAGTAAGTTCAAGTTCCGAGTAAGTTCAAGTGCCGAGATGGTATAGATGTCGAGTAACATAGAGGTGCTGAGCACCAGGTAACTCAATAATGCCGAGTTGCTACATTATTTAGGAAATCAGAGATTTGCCAGATCTAAGCCAAAAAGGTTGTTATCTAGAAATCTGTGAATTAAAAGGAAGATAAGAATGATGAGTTGGTGGCACAGAACACCATGTAGACCATTTTAAAGATACAACTAGCGAAGTTTCAAGAAGAAAACAATATATGAGGTAGATACATTGTATCCTACCTAATCAATTTTGAAACCCTAAAATCAAAGAGGGAGAATTGAGAGGTAAAGGAAAATCAGACTTCTATATAAGAAGACATAAGTTAATGAAAAAAAAAAGAGTGACAGGGGATAGAAGGAAATGAGACAGTGATCAAGCATAAAAGCATGAAATGCTGAAGAATGTGCCTAGGAGAAGATAGCGCAAAAATTCTATTTGTATAGACGACCACAAAGATGATTGCATTGGCAGAATGAGTGAGAAGACTCAAGGAGATGAAGCTTGAGAGGAAGACAAGTAGTCAAAGCTAAAGAGATTAAAGCCAAGCATAAGGATTGAACTAAAAGTGTGATCTAAAATCTGCAAAGTATGTTGTAAGTTATATCAGATCAAAAGACCATTATTGTTACTTTCTAGCAATTGTAACTGTAAGTCTAAATCCTATGGAATTAGGTTGGTTTAATAGCCATTAGAAAAATCCTTTAACAGGGTGACATTCCAAGTGAATGTTCTAAAGACCTTTAACCAGGCCCATTCCTAACAGTTTGGTGAAATCCTCTAAAAAGGTCACATTTAACAGTGTGTTGTAAGCCTTTAACATGGCAGGCTTTTAACAGGGCATCACTTCAGAAGAGTGAGAATCAGGTAGCATGTTACTGGTGGTTTTTCCCAAATTGGGTTTCTACGTAAATCATTGTGTCATGTGTTGATCTTGAGTGTTTTATCTTTGCATGCTGATTTACTATAACTTGCTTATATGATTGATTTAAGTATGGATTCATTAAAAGTAGTAAAAAGGTATTAATAGGGCATTTGGACCTTGAATAACTGATTCACCCCCCCTCTCAGTTATTCTAAAGAATTCTAACAATTGGTATCAGAGCCTGACTGTTGATTCAGTTTAAAGGGACTACTAGCATAAAAGATCGAAATGCCAAAAAGAGAAGTTCCCAAGCTCAACAAAGACAACTTTGTTGCATGGAAAAGTTTGGTGAAGCTACATCTTGGATCCATAGGATATTATGCCCAAAATTCAATTTTCACTGAACATGTAGATCCAACAGGTGCTCCTACTGCAGAAGACATGAAAAATAAACAAAAACACAATCAGACAATGCTGGAAATTGCATCTACACTCAGCTATGCTGAATTTGATGATATCAAAGGATGTGACACTGCATTCAAAATGTGGAAAGCACTATCAGACATCTATGGAGGAGATCAGAATGTACAAAGAGAAAAAAGAGAAAGTCTCAAAGGAAAGTTTGACGACATGAAAATGGAGGAAAATGAGAATGCTGCTCAGTATGGTGCAAGAATAAAGGAAGTGGTAAGTGCAATAAGATGACTGAATGGTCAACTGGATGAGGATACTGTTAATATTAAGTTCTTAAGAACCTTGCTCCCTATCTATGCTATTAGAGTATCAGCAATACAAGAACTAAGATGTATACTAGGAAATAATCTTAGCTTTGAAGGTATAATAGGTAGACTCACAACATTTGAGTTATCTAACTTTGACAACTACAAACCTGAAAATGTTGAATCTAATTTTAAGGAAAAGTTATCACTGAAAGATGCCAAATAGGTAAAATCAAAGAAAGGAAGAAAAATGAAGTATGTATCTAGTGACAGTAGCACTGATGAGGAAGATGTGGAACAATTGGAAGCATTGCTCGCTAGAAGATTTCACAGGGGCAAAGGAAAATTCAAAGGTAAGATGCCTATCATCTATTTCAATTGCAATGAAGTAGGTCATATTGCTGCAAGATGTCCACAGAAAAAGGATTCCAAGGAACGCAATAAATACAAGAACAAAAGAGATGATGACAAAAGAGATTACAAAGAAAAGGGTAAGAAGTGTTATATTGTTGAAGAAAATTCTGATGAAAATGATGATGAAGTTGTTTATGTAGCCATGAAGGACCAATCTAATGAAGAAGAAGCCACAACACTGGTGACATGTATAAACAAGAATGACAGATGGATCATAGACAGTGGATGCTCACATCACATGACAGGTGAAAAAAGTAAGTTTGTCAACTTTACTTAGTATGATGGAAATAGTGTTAGATTTGGTAATGATGCTCCATGTCAAATCAAAGGAAAAGGTTCCATTAAGCTCACAGAATAGATTTCATGTGATAATGCATACTATGTTGAAGGATTAAACTACAATTTACTAAGTGTCTCACAGTTAGGCAATATAGGTTGCAAAGTGTAATTTGAAAACAAAACTACAAAAATCTATGATACTGATGGTAAACTAATAGGAAAAGGAGATCAAACAAAGAGTAATTTGTTTTACCTTGATATGGATGATGCTTCTTATCTATTTGCAAAATTTGATGATGAATGGTTACGGCATAGAAGATTATGTCATGTCAATTTTGATAATCTAGTCAACATCAGCAAAATGAAGAAAGTCAGAGGTCTACCAAAACTGAAAAAGCCTGATAATATCATGTGCAAACAATGTCAGCTAGGAAAGATGACAAAATCAAGTTTCAAAAGCAAGAACTATACATCTAAAGAGATACTTGAGTTAGTTCACACTGACTTATGTGGCCCAATGGAAATACAAAGCTATAGACGAGATAAATACATAACGCTATTTGTTGATGACTATTCCAGGATGATGACCATCATATTTTTAAAACAAAAATTTGATGCTTTTCAAATGTTTAAATGGTATGTGGCCAGAGTTGAAAAGGAAACTGGAAAAAGCCTGAAATGCCTAAGATCAGATAGAGGTGGTGAATTTACATCAAATGAATTCGAGATATTCTATAATGACAATGGAATCAAAAGACAAACATCAGCTCCTAGAACTCCCCCACAACATGGAATTACTGAGAGAAGAAACAAATTTGTGATTGACTGTGCCAGAACATTAATGATGGAAAAGAATGTTTCTCTAAAATACTGAAGAGAAGCTATAAGTGTAGCTGTTCATACACTGAACCGAGTACAAGTCAAGAAAGGTACAAATACAACACCTTTTGAATTATGGTATGGTTACTCACCCAATGTAAAACATTTCAAAGTGTTTGGTTGCAAATGTTTTATCCTAAAGGATACTAGAAATGGAAAATTTGATGCAAAAAGTGATGAAGGTATATTTCTTGGTTACTCCACTAGAAGTAAGGCATATAAGTGTTTGAATGTTAACACTAACAAAATTGTGGAAAGTACAATTATAAATTTTGATGAGCACACAGACGTCCAAGCTGAAGAACCAAAGAAAATGGAAGAATACAAAACCTTTGTATATTCTTATGAAGGAATGAATGCTGATGAGGATGATGACAATCAAATTAAAAATCAACAACAAGTGTCAGTTTCAGCCGATTCACAACCAGTGAATGCCGAGTTGCATTCAGAAGCCGAGTTACAAAATGAAGAAAATGTACAATCTGATTTTGAAGACAGTACACATAATGAAGAACAACCTGACAATGAAGTGCATAGTGATCCTGAATCCAAAAGATCAAACTTGGAAACAAGAATAGAGCCAAGATTATCCAAATATGTAAAAAGACATCACCCTGCTGAACAGACAATTGGTGACAAAGATGCAAGACCAATGACAAGGAATAGACTAAGACATGAATCATGTCTGATCAGCAAATCTGAACCCAAGACAGTATATGGTGCACTACAAGATGATGACTGGTATAAAGCAATGGAAGAAGAAATTAATCAAATAAGGAGAAACAAAACCTGGAGTTTGGTTCCTAGATCAACTGACAAAAATGTGATTGGTACCAAATGGGTATTCAGAAACAAACTAGATAAGAATGGTGAGATTACCAGAAATAAAGCCAGATTAGTATGCAAGGGTTATGCTCAAGAAGAAGGAATAGTTTATGGAGAAACATTCGCTCTTGTTGCTAGAATGGAAGGAGTAAGAACTTTACTTGCATATGCTACCTACAAAGATTTCAAAGTCTATCAGATGGATGTAAAATCTGCCTTCTTAAATGGTATACTAGAAGAAGAAATCTACATTGAACAACCAGAAGGATTTGTTGATGAGAACAATAGGGATATGGTGTGTAAGCTACATAAAGCACTCTATGGTTTGAAACAAGCACCTAGAGCATGGTATGAGAGACTTCACAAGTATCTAGTGCAAATTGGATTTGAAAGAACTAATGATAACAACAACATGTACATCAAAGCTGAAAAAGGTAAAGACATTATTGTATCTGAAATTTTTGTGGATGACATAGTATTTGGTGGTAAGGAAGTACTTTGCAAATGCTTTGCAGACAGAATGAAACATGAATTTGAAATGTCTATGTTTGGAGAAATCAAATTTTTTGTTGGATTGCAAGTACACCAACTTAAACATGGAATATTTGTTACACAATCAAAGTACATCAAAGAAATACTTAAAACATTTGGATTGGAGGAATCCAAACCAGTAAGCACACCAATGGCCACAAGAAATAAGCTGTCCAAAAATGATGAGTCAATTGAAGTCAATCAAACAATGTATAGATCCATGATAGGAAAACTACAATATGTTGTGCATAGTAGACTAGACATAGCATTAGCAGTTGGAATAGTGGCTAGGTTTTCTACTAATCCTAAAGAAAATCATCTCATAGCAGTAAAAAGAATAATGAGATATCTCAAAGAGACTAATGATTTTGGTCTATACTACAAAAAGAATGGAAAATTTGAACTCAATGCATATACAGATGCAGACTTGCGAGGAAACATTGATGATAGAAAAAGCACAAGTGGAGGTGCATTATTTCTAGGCAAAAGGCTGGTTACCTAGACTAGCAAGAAACAAACATGTATATGCCAATCCACTGCAGAATCAAAATATGTGGCAGCTGCAGTCAATTGTACAAACATTGTATGGCTCATACATCTATTGAATGGAATGAAAGAAGAAGTAATAAAATCGGTGATATTGTATTGTGACAATACAAGTGCTAGAAACATATCAAAAAATCTAGTGATGCATGCAAAAACCAAGCATATCGCAATCAAGTATCATTATGTCAGAGAATTGGTAGAAGACAAACATGTGAAGTTGGAATACATTCACACAAAGGAACAAATTGCAGATATCTTCACCAAACCCTTGCCCAAGGATGCCTATGAATATCTTAGAGGCAAATTGGGGGTCATACCCCTAACCCAAGCAGTTTAAAGCAACAAGGAAACTGCCTTGCATCAACAGGAATAAATCATTGAAATATTAATAGGTTGATGCAAAGGATGATAGCAGGTACAGAAACTCCAAATCAGTCACAAGCATGGTGACAGAGGGAGAAAAACAACAAGAAGCCAAAGCTTATATTTTGCATGATAAAAATGCTACATCTTTGGCATTTATGTCAAAGAGGGAGAAATATGTAGGAAAACTAATCAATGCAAAGAAAGAGGGAGATATACATATGAAAGAGGGAGATATATGAGATCAGTAGTGAAATACAACAAGACAACGTATACAATCTTGGTGGTAACTGAATTGATTACTTGATCAGTTTGGTTTTCCATCAATGCCAAAGAGGGAGATTGTTGGAAATGATTGAAATAATTATAAGAAAAGTTGAGGGAGATTGCTGGAATAAAATATGGAACTAGTAAAGAATGTCCTCAATCATTGTTTTGTCATTGATGTCAAACTTGCTACTTGCAGGGATGACAACTGCTTTAGTGATCCAAATACTATTAATTAGTTGATTTTCAAGGTGGAGGAAATTAATAAGATGTAACCAAAATACCTAGAGAAAGGTTGAAGTTATGATGTTGGAATGAAGTACAAGGATCAGCTAAGCCATTGATGAAAGAATGTATTTGATGACACACTACAAAGAATGGGCACACTGAAACATATCAAAGATTTAAGGTTTTAACTAAGTCTTTTGTAAAGCTCAAACTAAGTTCATTAGAGAGGAGTCAGGCAAGCTAGTAAGAGCCGATCAAGTTCTAGTTAATGCTGAGTAAACTTTAGATGCTGAGTGGTGCCGAGCAAGTTCAAGTGCCGAGCAAGTTCAAGTGCCGAGCAAGTTCAAGTGCTGAGTAAGTTCAAGTGCCGAGTAAGTTCAAGTGCCGAGTAAGTTCAAGTGCCGAGCAAGTTCAAGTGCCCAGTAAGTTCAAGTGTTGAGTAAGTTCAAGTGCCAAGCTAGTATAGGTGCCGAGTAACATAGAGGTGTTGAGCACCAGTAACTCAATAATGTTGAGTTGCTGCATTATTTAGGAAATTGAAGATTCGCCAAATCTAAGCTAACAAGGTTGTTATCTAGAAATATTTGAATTAAAAGGAAGATAAGAATGATGAGTTGGTGGCACAGAACACCATGTAGAACATTTTTAAGATACAACTGGCAAAGTTTCAAGAGGAAAACAAGATATGAGGTAGATACATTGTATCCTACCTAATCAATTTTGAAACCCTAAAATCGAAGAGGGAGAATTGAGTGGTAAAGGAAAATCAAACTTCTATATAAGAAGACATAAGTTAATGAAAAAAAAGAGAGTGACAGGGGATAGAAGGAAAAGAGACAGTGGTCAAGCATAAAAGCATGAAATGCTGAAGAATGTACCTAGGAGAAGATAGCACATAAATTCTATTTGTATAGACGACCACAAAGATGATTGCATTGGCAGAATGAGTGAGAAGACTCAAGGAGATGAAGCTTGAGAGGAAGACAAGTAGTCAGAGCTAAAGAGATTAAAGCCAAGCATAAAGATTGAACTCAAAGTGTGATCTGAAATCTGCAAAGTATGTTGTAAGTTATATCAGATCAAAAGACCATTATTGTTACTTTCTAACAATTGTAACTATAAGTCTAAATCCTATGGACTTAGGTTGGTTTAATAGCCATTAGAAAAATTATTTAATAGGGTGACATTCCAAGTGAATGTTCTAAAGACCTTTAACCGGGCCCATTCCTAATAGTTTCCTAAAATCCTCTAACAAGGTCACATTTAATAGTGTGTCGTAAGCTTTTAACAGGGCATCACTTCAGAAGAGTGAGAATCAAGTAGCATGTTACTGGTGGTTTTTCCCAAATTGGGTTTCCACGTAAATCATTGTGTCATGTGTTGATCTTGAGTGTTTTATCTTTGCATGCTAATTTACTGTAACTTGCTTATATGATTGATTTAAGTATGAATTCATTAAAAGTAGTAAAAAGGTATTAATAGGGCATTTTGACCTTGAATAACTGATTCACCCCCCCTCTTAGTTGTTCTAAAGAATTCTAACATTATCTACCATTTATTTTTTACTGCCAGTTTGTGGCTATCAGATTTGGCAGAGGGGGCATATTTGCAAGAGTGTGAAAAGATACTAGAGTATGTCCATGTAGGCGTCATTGCAGGAAGGACACTATAGTGTCAGAAAGGATAGAAAGGGCAAGCATCCAGGCAGTCTATCCTCCTACCTGGATAGCTATTGCCTTACTAGGTAAAAGTATTGTAGACTAACTTGAATACTAAGGGTGATATTTTATTAGTTGTCATAATTAATTATTGAAGAATACTAATGGTATAGTATCCTTGTTAATGTGGTATAAATTAATATTGTTGAAACTATTATATAAATAAAATTAATATGTTATAATGAAAATGTTATTTAAGAAAAATACTAATGAGAATTGCAGTAAATAATTCGTTATAAAATTATATATATTTTATTTTCTAAAAGTTATTTACATATTTAGAATTAATGTTTAGTGCTTTATTCATTATATTTAAACACTTGCGATAGTTGTGTTTCTTTTTTCAATTATTTTTCATTTTTTATTAGTTTGATAGTTTCATAATGAATAAATTCAAACCAACAAGTGGCATTTATGTTTTGTTACTTGGGTTCAATTAGAATCTCGAATCTCTAAGCCCAAATTTTGAATGGCTCTCAATTTTTTAATCATGTCCTACTAATTCTATGTCAAACTCTAATTGTTTAAATACATCCTTCATATTTATTGTTTTAATATTTGTGATATAAAAAACTTCATCATATTTCTTTTAATGTTGAATTTCCCTAAAACTTTCAAATAGAGAGTAAAAATGTAACTCATAGATATACACTCTTATAACTTTGTATTGCTTGTAGACTCAAGAGCTACCTTCAATTTGTTATGATTTGATTATTTCTTCAATATATAATTTGTGTTCCTCATCCATAATTTTGGATAATGTATCTGGCCAACTATTTTACACTACTTATTGAATATTGAATGGATCCAATTTTACACTACTTATTGAATATCATAAAATATTATAATAAATAAATTGGCTCAAAGAAAGCTCCTGAGGGAAAGAAACATAAAGAAAACTCTCATTCATTACTCATATTATACAAGATGTGCAAAGTGTAATCGCTAAACTAAAATTGTCGATGAAACCAAAAGGCTTGCCTTATATCCTCTAGATACTCAAACTCTCACCACATATTGGAACACTAATGAGGCTTTACAAAACAACCATAATAAGTGTCGATACAAATATAATCATGAATTCATTTATATAAAGTTTGATAAAATATAATGATTATCTCAAGATTAATTAATTAATTTAGAGAGAGAGAGATGACTTATTAAAAGTAATTGAGTAGTTATAAAAAATAAGAGGTGGAATTTCCATGTACATACTAGTGGTCTAATTTCAATGAGTGTTATTATTTTTCTTAACAAGAGTAGAATATCACCATATATTATAATAAAAAAATTGGTTCAAAAAGAGCTCATGAGAGAAAGAACCAAAAAGAAAACCCTCATTCATTACTCATAATATTCAAGATGTGTAACGTGTAATCCCTAAACTAAAATTGTTAAGAAACTCAAAAGGCTTCCCTTATATCTTTTAGCTATTCAAACTCTAACCACATATTGGAACACTAATGAGGCTTTATAAAATAGCCATATAAAGTGCCCGTACAAATATACTCATGAATATGTTTATATAAAGTTTTATAGACTTCAATGATTGTCTCAAAATTTATTGGCCATAATCCTCCATATAGATATCATCAATACCTACAAAATGAATGAGTTAGTTATAAAATTCATTTAAAAATAAGGTCTTAGAAAATTGAATATTATTTCATAATTTTCTTACCATCTCCACTTGTTGTGTTTTGGTTAAGATCAATAGAAAAGGGCAACCCATATTGTTGATTAGTTTGTTGATCGTCTAATACAACAATGCACATTTAACACATCCACTTAGATAAAATTAAATTATAAACTAAAAACTCAAATATAATTTCAAATTTTTATTTTTTCTATCATAACAAATTCTAAATCAGAATATTGTTCTCATAATCTATATCACATTATGTAACAATAAGAAAAATCAAAATTCCATTACCTACACATGTTTGTTGAAATGTTTGAGGATGAATAACCTTTGGCATTGATGGTTGATCTCCACAAACTACATCTTAGTTATTTGATAAAGCATTAAATGCAATTAGAAATTTGAACTAAGTAATCAATTTTAATAAAAATAGTTAATAGTGAGTAAATTACCATCTAGTACTTGTGTGTCATCTGTTATTGTTTGGTTCAAATCAATAGAGAAAGGCAATCGACGTCGTGGAGATTCTCCTTGATCAACCAAACCTATATTGACACATGTTCAACATATGAAATAAAAATAACAAGTATTGAGCTATATGTTTAAAGTAATAAAGTACTTTTAAATAAATGTACTCACCTTGTTGTGATAGAATAACTCTTTTTCCTTGTATTGCTATGCTTGAACGATTAATGGCTTTTTTTCCCTTTTTCTTTTTAGAACGTATAGAGGGGAATTGAAAATTTTCATGCTCATCAACTCTTTTACTTAAGTTTTTAGTGATAGGTTTTTTTTTTATGAATAAATCGATGCTTACACATTTTTCTTGTACTAAACCATGGTTTCTTTTGCCTCATAGGCATGTTCTCTGAACCAAGAATTGATTCAAAATTGGAACTTGAAGCAAGAGATGCATGTATCTCATTTCTAAATCTCCCAACATGTTGAATGAGTACTTGTTTTTCATATTCTTCTCTAGTTGACAAATTTTGGATAAATGAATTTACATAATCAATGCAATTTTGAAGTTCATCATGAGAAGTATCAAATGATCTCACACAATCTGTAGTAAAAAAAATAAAATTGTAAAGTCAAAATACTATATATTTCTTAAGAAAAAAATTAGTATTAAAACTTACCAGTTCTCTCATCTTCACCAATGTTGACTCCAAGCACATCTTGATCTTCTGAAGGTATAGAACCATCTACAATTGGAAAAAAATCACTTAACTTTTTGATCCATAAAATAATTTAATATTTACTTGTAAACACACATTCTTATTACCAATTTTATAGTTTTTATGACCAAAATTCCCTCCAACTTTGTCGTAATCCTCAACCAATGCAGTAACATCATCTGTATTTAAGATTAGTTTAAGTAGGTCTTAACAATATAATAATCAATTATATAATATAAATAATTAAAATTAACTCTCAAATGATACTTACCAACCACTTGACCTTGCTGGTTTATATTGGTTCTCTTTAGTAGATCTAAAATCTTCAACACATGTTTGCATGTGTTACCTCTTCTTCGCCCACTCACAATCACACACTTGCAAATTTGGTCCAAAATTTCTTACAAGATATCATTTGGTTGAAATTGTTTGACTTCTAACTTTAAATGTATCATGAAGGTCATATAGGTATCAATCTATATCTTCTATTCTTTTTTATCTCTCTAAAGAAGTTAGGTAGTATCTTTCCTTTTTGAAGCTGGTTAGAAACCTAGATAACTGCAAGTATCTCTTATTTTTATAGTATGGCTCTACCCTATGAAGAAGAACATGAATGAGTCAATCCATTCTCCTTGTGCATTTTCTAGAATAGTTGGTCAAGTGGTGACTCTTGATGTGCATGTGGTATGACTCTATGGAAGCATTAGTATCTTGATTTGCATGAGAGAAACCTCTAAAGCTTTTTGCCCATATTTCTATGACAAAAATATGATAATTTCTTAGCATATATATAATAAAAGAACCAAGCAATAAAAATAAAAATATAATGTAATGAATAATGTATATGATCTTACCAATGCGTCTCTCACCATGACACCAAGTCTTTCTAAAGTAATAAATAAACTCTTTTTGTTCTTTGAATTCATCCATAAATTCTTTTATTAGATGAGCAGTGACATCTCCATCATCACTTATGGCATACATTATCTCACCTAGTCTAGTGAACATATTTGTTGCAACATCCTTATTGCTTACAAACCTATAATAAAAAAGATAATATCAAGCTATGATGTTAAAAAATGTAACTTTACATGTATTTTAAGTAGAAATGACTCACTTGTAGACATTCTTCAACCATGCCCTACATACGTACCAGATACATAAAAGTAGTTGACAATTGAAGGATGATCTACAAGTTACATTATAAGCATTAATAAGTAGCATTCAAACACAATCAGTTATTAAACTAAAATTATATGTTTAAATGATAAAATGTATAGTTTGAAAACCTATATATCAAATATAATTGGAGTATAATCAAACCTAATTGCTTCAATCTTGGCACTAGCATCATCAGTCATGAATGCATTGACTTGCCAATCATCTTTACATTGCTTGCCTCTTTTGTTAACTTCTGCTAGCCACCCATGTATATCATCAATTTTGTTTCTTGAAGATATGGCCCATGCAATAGGTACGTTGGCCTATTGTTCATCAAATACTAGTAATGAATATAACTCATACTATACATGAAAAAATCAATAAATTAAGATTTTAGATAAATTTTAGATTAGCCAAACTAAAATATATTAATATAGTTGACATTGGTAAACTCACAACATATTTGTTTGTTGAAAAAGTGGAATCCATTGCTATAGTAGAGTTATGTAAATATCTCACCATCATCTCTCGCATCCATGGTGTTTGAATACCTATGATAAATGGAATGTTTTCTCCACTATTGGGTGTTTTATAGTAGAAGAAGTTGTCTTTCTCCTCTACATGCCATAAAATTACACTTTTGGCATCATTTTCATTTTTTTGTGATCAAAGGAAACACACCCCATTGCATGCATTCATTACATCTTTTCTTAGCAGAAATGTGTCCCTCTTATTCATTAACTTTGTAAGTCTAGGATCCAAATAATGTTGCTCACATATTGTGGAAACCCCCACACCCATCAATAATAATGACTCAATATAAGATTTATATTCATTTGAAAATCTCGGTGCAACCATACTCCTTCGATCACCATAAGGGTCATCCTTTCCATGACAAAATTCACCATTAGCATCTTGATGACTAAACTCATTATAAGTAATGATGGCAATATCTGGTCTTCCATACATAACTCTAACACAAAACTGTGTTTTACAACCCCTTTTCTTTGCAAACCTTGGTAACCTTTGCATATTTGGTTGGGGTTTTCTTCTATTATCATTAGGTCCAAATGCACATTGATATCTGTATATACATGTACAAAAATATTTATACCAATTTATAATCAATAAAGTTTAAAAAATTAAAATATTGCATGCTTAATTATTATACTAAATCTAAACAAACCTTGAATACATCTTGGTAGCTTGGTTATTAGGGTTTGTCAAGTTCATCACATTATGTTATTTTCGTATGAACATTGTTTTTGTACCATCCAGTAGACCTTCTCCCTCGACAAAGTGAGACAGTCTCTCAAGAAGGATAGCAGCACATAAATCCATAAATGCATTATGATGTCCAATAGGTGTCCACTCTAGTTCTGCGCTTGAAAAATCATTTCCTTCATTGGGGATATCTTGCATAGGTAGTTTGATGAGTGATTGCCATTTAAACTTTGTATCCATTCTGAGAAATATTAATATGGTTAGTGATCCTTAACTTGTTGAAACATGTTTAAAAAAACTAAAACAAATTATTACATATATCCTCGATAAAACAATTAGTATATTGAAATCACAATAAATACAATTATATCCTCAATATGAAATAATTTCACTATACCATCAATGAAATGATTTCTCAAAATTATATTAGAAGTTGATATTATATATTTTATTCTATATTTTTCCAATCTTGTGATCTAGTAATTAGATGCATGTTACTACAAGCCTAGGACACATGATTCATATTGCCCTAGTAAGTGAATTCCTCTTATATAGAAAATAAATTTCTATAATTTCAAAACCTTTACTAGGAAATCATGTTGTCACTTATAAATCTATAGTTATTAAAATCTAAAATGATTAGTCCACTAGTCATATATTCTAATTCATCATTATTTATCACTAACTAATTCATTTATTGTGTCATTAAAGATGATCACCTAATTTACTTTTTAATACTAGGCTTTGTGTTATGTATGCACATTAATTTAAGCTTAAAATAATTTTGAATGAACTTGAGTACAACTAACATGGGATGTAATTCTCTTGCCTTCCTAGCAATCAAGATCTGAGTCATTTTGTTATCAAGGTCCATAGTGTTCATTGTATCAAGGTCTAGGTCATTTTCACATAGAGAAGTTATGAAGTTTTCAATGACTTAAGTCCATTTCACTGTATCCGTAGATAATTACATTTAGTTATCAAGCTTTAATTCATTTAGTTATCAAGTTCCATAGTGTTTAAGGTCCTTAGTGTTCATTTTCACATAGTGAAGTTATGGAATTTTCCATGATTAAGTCTGTTTAGTTATCAATGTCTGGGCCATTTGAGGTCATTTTCACATAATGAAGTTATGTAGTTTTTCATGATTTTGTCATTTTCATGTAGTGAAGTTATGGAGTTTTCCCATCATTAAGTCCATGGAGATTTCCACAATTAAGTCAATTTAGTTATCAAGGTCTAATGATGTTATGTAGTTTTATATGATTTTGTCAGTCATTTAGTTAAGTTATGGAGTTTTCCCATCATTTTGTCAATCATTTTCACATAGTGAAGTTATGGAATTTTCCCACCATTAAGTCCATTTAGTTTACCACTGTAGTGAAGTTATGGAGCTTTTCCTTATGGAGTTTATTTCATGATTCAATCCACTTAATTTTAGCCCATTTAGTGTTTAGCCCACTTAGTGTTCATCTCATGAAGGTAAAGAAATTGTTTTCTAGTTGAACATGAACAATTAAATCAATAGATAAAACTATCATATTATCCATCATTTATTAATCTAATTTAGGAGAAAACTTTATGGAACTCTATTCTTATTGACACTAGATCATAACTCATAGCATAACATCTAGGCTATATGTTCACAAGGTGAAATTATGGAGTTTATTCTATGATTAAAGCCTACTTAGTTTAAGTTATGGAGTTTCTTTTATGATTCAGTCCACTTAATTTCAACCCATTTAGTGTTAACCCCACTTAGTGTTCATTGAATCAAGGTCTAGGTCATTTCACTATGGTCATTTTCACATAGTGAACTTATGGAGTTTCTTCATGATTAAGTCCATTTAATTATCAAGGTCTAGGTCTAGGTCATGTAGTTTTTCCATGATTAAGTCCATTTAGCTTTCTACTATAGTGAAGTTATGGATTTTTTCCTTATGGAGTTTCTTTTATGATTAAGCCCACTTAGCCTTCATTGGATCAAGGTCTAGGTCATTTTCACGTTGTGAGGTTATGGAGTTTTTCCATGATTAAGTCCATTTAGTATCTCATAATCAAAAGTATCTCATGAAATATATTGACCCTATTAGGAATCTATTACAACTATATAGTTTATCTGTTATTGTTAGGGAACTAGGCCTTATTAGAAGCCTCAACCCTATTAGGAGTTGTTATTATAATACAAAAGGTACAAGATGAGCCCGCTTCTCAAGCATGCATATTCATCTATTGTTATTATAATACAAAAGGTACAAGATGAGTCCACTTAACCAACTAAGATCAATTTCATATTTATAAATAATAATCAGGCACATAGAACAACAATTAGGGATTTCAAGAAAACATTTACAAGTAATGGGAAAGGGACAAAGAAACCTTGCGCATGAACAAAAATAGTGTCATAGTATGAATCTAATCCCTAGAACCACTACTGTGTATGTTCTCAAAATATTTTTCAATCACGTACATAGTCCTAAAAAAAAAAAAATTGGCAGCACTAAGGTTCTTAGTAATGGTCAACTCTGTAGCTTTTGCAATCTAGAGTGGGTGAAATCCAATCCTGGCATACCAGGGTTTTGACATATTCTGAGAATTTAATCAATCGGAGATATTGAGGAGATTTGACAACCCAACAAAAGACTACACCTATGGGGATTTCCCACATAAGGACATTTATATAGCAGTTACTACTACCACATCAAAAATGGCTATTACCACTTGAGATACCATCCATGTGGTTGACCTAATAAAGGGAATGTCCACTACGGTTTAACCCTCTCTAATCAAAGAAGACTCACAAAGTTGTACCACATGAGGACTTGGTTTGGATTTAAGGGTTCCATGTTTTTGATGTGCCCAAAAGGGAATAGAGCATACTCCTCTAGCCTCTTCACCTTACCCAAACATAGCAAACAAGATTCTTTGACACACTAATTTGAAATCACCTCACCAACTTTTTGGAAAATCCAACAACAAACACCACCAGTCTCAAAAGAGAAAGTACTAGTGGATGTTGAGGACAAACCCAAGTGGAATAGTGAGGCAATAAAAAATATCCTTCCCTAACTACAAGGGGATTCGTCATCAAGAGGAGCTTCACATGTAAAGCAAGCGAATGAAGCTTAGTCTCTCAAGATCTCCCAAATAGTGTTCATAGGGCCTAATTACTATGTGAAACATATATGTGTGAAAGAAAATCTAGATCCAATTTTAGAGCACCAAATGAAGTGTGAATCTATGAAAGCATGTAAAAGTACTCAAGCCAAACACATGATATGTTTGTTTTAGTTCCAAATCCAAGTGTTATAGAGATCCAACAAAATACCTAGTAATCCTTGCAATGCATTTTTCTCTGTTGTACCTTTCGTTTATGCTTGAACGCTCACTTGCAATGAACAAAGCAACAAGAAAAAACAAGATATGCAATAATATAACAAAGCCAAGAGGTATTCCTAGATTAGAGGGAAAATTAACTGTATGCAGTTTTCCATATAAATTATTCCAAGTAATCAATTAAAAACTATTGATTCTTGACAAGCTTATACATATGTTTAGTATGTTTTCAGCCCTTTGATAGAATGGAAAATAAAGTGGTTGGACTATCATATGTTTGAGGGAAGTTACAATATAAAATATTCTAAGCAATTAAATTCACTTTTGATATCTATATTTGAGCAAATAGCTTACCTATATTTGTCATCAATCTTGCAATTTGACTTAAAGGGAAAACTAGCAAATAGTTGTAAATATACCTTTATTCAAGGAAAATGTAGAAACTATTATGATGATAACCATGATCAATTGGAGGAGACAAAATGGTTTTAGATTATAATGATTTACCAACTATCTTTGAAAATAAAATTAATTGGAAAGAAACCCTTGGGGTTATGTGTTCATATCATTTTTGATAGAGTTAGACATGCCATTTTTTTCCACATTTGGAGATATAATGTAATCTATTTTTAATAATCACAATGACACTCACCAAGAAGTTACACTTTTAGGGCTTTACTAAAACATTTTTTAATTACATGAAACAAGTAGATCGACGATACCAAGGAAGAATGAGAGGAGAGAATATATTTATTTTACAACATGGGATTTGTAGAGACAAAGTGACATTCTATCAAGGAGATCCTAATATAGAACAATATTTGCTCCAATCGCTCCAACTATAAGGAGATTTTAGAAGTAGATAATGTAGGTAGTCATTTTAAGGAAACATATACCTAGACATGACATTAGACTTAGCGATCAAAATTCATTGTCAAAAAGGAGATGTAAAGAAGCTACAAAGGGTCAAATGTTCTATCACCCCATTTTGGGGTGTTTTCTTTTTCTAGGGAGTCATATAGACTGCTTTAGCCTCCTAAACATTATTAAAGTATTTCATTCAATCATTCAATCCTTGTAGAAGCTACACTAAATTGGGATGCAAAGTTTCATACTCATTTACAACAATACTAAATATTGATTAAATATGAAAAAAGACTTTATGTTAATTGTACTTATAGATTAATATTAATAGACTATCATGATAGCAAATACATAGTATGGCAATCCCAAAGATCTCCAATATTATGGAATCCCTTTTTTTGGCATAACTGATTAATGATGAGATTATTGGCACAATTGATTAAAAGATTGTTGAAGTGGTGTTACATGATGAGTTTATGATGCATTCATACTGATTTGATAATAGGTAAATCAATTATTTGGATTTCATTGATGTCAACTATTTGATGTAGTATTTTTAGCATGTTACCAAATATTGATTGAGTAAAAGATGAGTTATAGTATGAATTAAATTTTTCTATTCTATTGGAAGGTTAAACTATGAGTCATGATGCTATGTTTATGATAACACCTATTTATGTGAATAAATGAGTAAGATAAATGAATAAATGATAACACCTATTTATCAAAAGGTTAAACTATGAGTCATGATGCTATGTTTATGATAACACCTATTTATTACTTGGAGATTCCATTTAGATACATCAGTCTATCATTAAAGTTTCATTGCAAGTTCAAGTTTGGTTTTGAAGATTTTTTTTTTTGTGCATTAGTAGTAGGATACATAAATTTTGAAGTTAACTTTTAAGGATTTAAAGGCTCTAAAAAGGGGTAAAACATCAAATGACTAGATCTTTCACAAGTTGAGCATTATACTAGTGTTCGTGTCATTTCTGAAATGGGGTTATAATATCCTATTGAGACAATTGGTGATGTGTTATGGTCTCTAAAATTGTGCTACCTTAAATAAATGAAATTCCTTCAAATTTTCTTTAGAGTTATGA
The DNA here is from genome assembly GCA_028749045.1 of Cupressus sempervirens. Lineage (NCBI taxonomy): Eukaryota > Viridiplantae > Streptophyta > Pinopsida > Cupressales > Cupressaceae > Cupressus > Cupressus sempervirens. The sequence goes on from CM053789.1 coordinate 826,812,621, forward strand.
AATTTGTTGGGGCTTGTTCTAATCTAGAAAAATATGAATAATAATATCTTAGGGATGATCAACCTCAAATTTTAGGGTTAAGATTTCTAGAGCCTTCTTGGGCAATTAAAAATTGCTGATAAAAATAAGGCATGTAGGATTGTCTAGGTCAGTTCTGGGGGTCCATGATATAGTACCTCTAGCTTGTAGAATATTGTAAGAAAAGTTCCCATGTGGTTTTTCATGTCACATTTTTTAATGTTGTAATTCCATTGTATTAGAGATAATAGTTCTAAACAAGTTTCATGTTCTTGCAATTTGTTGTTATTTCTCTATTTTGTTGTGTGTATTTGTGGTAAGAGGGGGAGTACCCTTCCTTAATCATATATTTGTGTACCAAAAACCTTTACATATATATTTTTTGAAAATATTTGTTTTCATCATGGTTGGTCTATTTATAATAGTTCTAGTTATTCTACATAAAAGAAACAATATTGTTGTTAAAATGAAAATTGGTGTACTATATGTATTTTTACTCTGGTATTGAGGTACTATAGGTGGTATAAACTTGTATTGGTTTTCTCTATGTTGTGGTGTTTGTGTAATATTATTATTGGCTAAACAAAAGTGTTAAAGTAAGAATGATATGCATGTGTTAATGATTAGAGTCACAATTCAAATGAGGGTTAGAAGAATGATATTGTTAAGAAGGGGATTAGAAATATTACACTAGCATGAATAGCATAATGTTGTTGATGAACAATTGAGGTATTTTTTAAATCATTATAGAATATCAAAGTGTGTGTTTTCAAAGAAGCACTCTAGAAACTACCTAGAAGAATATTTTGCACTCTTCCATGTTTGATTATATATCCTTTTAGTTTGGCATGTAGATTATATGTTCTTCAATAATGTGGAAATTCTATATTTTTAGGTTCCTAGTGTTTCCACAAATGATATGAAGAGTGTGATTTGTTGGCAATTATATTGCCTATTAGGAATGGTCCAATAAATTCTCTCTGAATTTCTCCTTGTTAAAGTTTGTAGTGTTGTTCCTTGGAGGGAATATTCAAAATATCTATGTAATTTTTGTCAATTAAAGTTTTATAGTAGATATGTGTACCACAATAATGTCTTCTATTATATGTTTCATGACTATGCTTTCCTTGTTGTCCAATTTTGAAGAATTTTATGCAAGAATAGATGTTATATCCTAGATCATTTAGTAAATATGACACACGATCTTGGGAATTGTGTTAGATGTTCAAGGAACATCTCTACTTGATTCAAATAGAAATAATTGAGCTCTCTGGTGTTGCATCATGTGTGAAGTTGGATTATAAGATTATTTATGACTATCTAACTCATAGGGGTTTTTCTCTTTTTTATGTCATGTTCTTGGTTATGGTCTTTGATATGTTGGTAGGTAAAAGTGCAAACTCGTGCCACCCTTTTATGAAGGAAAAAGGCTAACAACATCAAATCTGTTAAACTTCAACATGGCTTAAAAGTGGTATTTGTGGTCAAAATTAAAAGATAATGTAAATTGATAAAATGGGTAGAAATAGATGAAGTTTATCCCTATTTAATTTAATTTAATTTTTTTTAAGTTTAAAAATTGATACATTAGTTTAATTTTAATGTCCATTTTTTAGTTGTTGAAAGACATTGCAAATGAGGGGGTATAATTCCCACCATAAAACTATATGTTAATAAAGGTTTTTTCATCTGATTTTAAAATATGTTTTAGATGACATATATAGCTTGTACAAAAAAGGAGAGATTGGTCTATGATGTATATTTTGTCTAGTATAACTACTCAAAGTCAAATTTTCACCTCCTACCATATTTCCCCTATCAAATCTATGTCAATCAACGAAAAGATTATACATTATCAAAGAGGAATCTCTCCTCTAGGGTAGTGTATAGTTTTTAATTTTTTTGATATCATCTAGTTTTCTTTTCCTTTTTTTCAATGAGAATCTTCTTTATGTTAAACTAACCACTTTTAATATCTTGTAATTAAAATATATTATATGTAGTCAAAAATCTATAAAATTTATATGAGCATTATCCTGAATTCAAGCTCCACAAAAGGATATTTTTAGTTTTTTAGAAACTTGGTTTTTTATGAACTTGGTTTTAGAAGTCTAAATTTCTATAATTCTACAAAATTTGTTGATTTGGCTGCCACATGGGATGATAAATAGGCAATTTTGGCTGAAATGGGTTTGGTCAAACCTGATTTGACATAAACCCTCTATACAAATATGCACCAATTATTCATTGATTAAAATATTTCACTAATATACACTCTGTTTGCATGTTCTATCAAATCACATCTTTAACATGTCTGTGGCATCACATACAATCATTGCCACATTGGTCCACCCATAACTGGTTTAGTCATATTGATTTTGGTCAAACCCCTTTTTGGCCAAAATTATTGATTTAGCCTAAAGGGTGACACCAATTTTTATGGTTACCTTGATTTGATTTTGGGTCTCACCTTTCTATGTGGGGATAGACATTCAATGTTTTCATATTGAAGATTCTTCTAGGGTTGAATATTTATTCTTACATGTTATCTAATCTTGACATTTTTTGGATCACATTGGATATTATGTTATGATGATTGGCTCTTCTCTATCTCCTAGAAAGGACCACTTTTGTAACATTTAATTTTTGGTGGCTAACAAGTTAGGACTACCCCTTGTCCCCACTTCTAGTTTAGCTAATTGATATTCATATTTATTTAGATTTGGTATAAATAGAATATTGAATTAGATGCAAAGTGTGTGTGGTATAAATTATGGAAGATGCAAATTTGAATAAGTAGAAGAATATGGTGGAAGTTGTTGGTATGAATTGATAATGGTTTCGTAAGAGATGATGTTAAAAGAATCTACAATCTAAAGAGAATGTTAGAAGTGGTTATTTGAAGGCCTATTTCAATAATTCATCTCATGTATCTTATTTTGAGATAGTAAGTCTTATCTTTAGGTCCTTTGTGTCTTTTCCTAATATAATGTATCTTGGAAGTAAGTTTGGTAATAAGCCTCTTGCAAAAAATTTATCATTGTGAGTTAATTATCAATATTTATTTTTCCTCATTGGGTTTTCCATGTAAATATGGTGTTTGCTTGTGCATTGTATTCAATGTTATATCTTTCATCGTTTCTATTTAAAGTTACACATGTTTGAATCAAAGTTAAAGTTAAATTTTTATAAGGCAGTGATTATGTGAGAGTCCCCTTCCGAAAGTAAATGCTACACCTTCAACCTAGTCACTAGTTCAACTATAAATAATGTCACACACAATGTTTTTGATGTCTCATAAAAATTGATGTTGATTCATCTCACTTCTTGTTTCCTTCATTGATCCAAATATTTAAGTAGAATTAACCCTTGATGACTCATTGCCGAGTGAGTGGGGGAAGATATTCATAATACTAAGATGGAAATCACTTTAAATTTTTAAAAGTAGAAAATTTGGTGATATTGTATATCTAAAAATAAATCTAAAGACAGTAAAGACAGTATACTATCTGCAGTTACTGTGACCAGAAGACAGTATACACTATGCATGTTTGAATTCATCAATGGCTGAAATGCATGTTTGAAGCAAAACTATATGGACATGGAAAAATCAAAACAAAACATGATGTGCACATACCTTTTACCAGCGTAACAACAGTAAGATTTTTGGATAGTTGAGAAGCTTCAGTAGAACACAATATGCTCCAAACAATATGCAGCACACAAAATGCTCCAAACTAGAATAGGGATGGGTATAAAGAACAAGAAAGGCACAGGTGAAATGAGCAGGCTTCTCGCATCTTCTTTTTAAGGAAGCTAGTGTGGACTTTAGTGACATTGATATCCAAGTTGGCGTGTAAATTTTGGTCGGAGCTGGAAATCCCATCTCAGCATAAATTCCTGCCTAAACTCACCACCTTCCTTCTTGAATGCATCTGTACTTTTGTTTGTCATAGTCAGTTGTAGAGTATAGCCGCAGGATGTCATGGGCGATGCTTGGACGATGGCATGAGGCATGAGGATGGGGGTCAGGGATACCTAGGTAGTTGATCCTCCTACTTGGGTAGCCGTTGCCCCCTTTTTCTACCTAGGTGACCAAGTAGATGATTGACTTGGGGAATACAACTCTAAGAAATAAATGAAGGTGCAGACATGTCAGATTGGGCTTTCCTTGCGCCAAGTTTTAAGAAGCTTCCTAAAGAAAATTTAAGGAGTTATCCTTTTAGGAGGGAAAACAACATGTAAATGCATAGTCTCTTTGGGAATGGTGGTACCCACACCCACTTGCTCAATAAACACTAGGCGATGGGACTTGAAGTCCTTCCTTGTGTTATTTTATTTAGTTTTATTTTGATAGATGTGACTAGTACCTAGGCTAAGTTACTAAGCAAGACTGTTAGATAAAGAGAAACATATAGTGGTTATTTCTAAATTAGCTATAACCATAGATGTGTTAATGGTAGTATAATTTTCTTAAGGATAGTAGGTCTATATATATATATATATATATATATATATATATATATATATATATATATATATATATATATATATATATATATATATATATATATATATATATATATATATAATTTATATGTTTGCTATTTACATAACATTAATATAAGATTCCAAGGGGTAGTAAATAAAATATTAGTAGTGAAAAATAAAATATTGTTAGCAATAGCATAAAAGATATGTAGGTGGTTAACTATAAGATTTATAGTAATGATCAAGTTATAATAACAACTAACAAATGAAATAATAATAATGAAAATGTCAATTTAATGATTACCTTAGCACTTGAAACAAATGATTCAATGTTGAACATATTCTCGAACTTCACCTTAGGTCCCTACCATATTGATGCCATCAAATTAAGCTCCACTTGCACATCCAATAGTTCGTGTTGAGTACAAAATATTGAGAGCTCTCAACCATTGCACCATGCGTAGTGTGGAATTAAGAAGTTGTCATTCTCTTTTTCCTCTTAGTTCTAAGTACAATTATTTTATTACTATCACTCTCTTAATCAACAAAAAAAAAATTTATTGTTTATGTTTTCACCTTGTAAACTCTTGTAATGACATTCTGGTATCAGAGCATTTGGTTCAACACTAGGAACCTAACCCACTCCATTTGACTAATGACTTGCAACATGTGTAGGATGCCCATAGTCACCCATAATGGTTGTCAAAGGGCCAGGGGTCCAAGAGTAAACCTCGTATGCCAAGAGGGGGTAGGAAAAGATGTAGGAGGACCCCCATCGGGGCAACCACCAAATCTTGATCAAGTTCTAAACACTATCAATAATTTGATTGGGGTAGTACAAAAAATATTACCACCACTGGGACAACAGGGTGTAGGAGGCCATGGGGCCAATATCAAGGAAAGGAGTCAAAGTCCCCCACCTAGACTTGTAGAAGGTCAGGGGGAAGCATCAATACATCATGCTAAGCCACCCCCTGTATTAGAGCGAGTGTTAGCTAGAGCACCCCGTGATATTGGGGATGAGATTAGTGATCTTCTATGACTCAAGCCACCCCTATTTACTAGTATCACAAATGGCACATGAGAAAAGGCATGGCTATAGAGCTTACATAGGTTCTTTGGGTTGTGTACCCATGGGAGCAACCTGAAAGCATGATTGGCCATACACCTTCTATGAGAGGATGCCTCCATGTGGTGGTAGCAAGAGGAGACCATCAAAAGGATTGATATATAGACACTCACTTGCAAGTCCTTTGTGGGTCATTTTAGGGACAGATACTTGTCAGATCACTTGAAGTAGAGGCAGATTGAGGAGTTTCATGACCTAAAGCAGAGAGGTCTCATAGTGGCCCAGTATGAGAGTAGATTCTTAGAGTTACTCCCTTATGTAGAGTACATGAGAGATGAGAAGCTTCGTATCCATTGGTTCATTAAGGGCCTTCACTTGTCACTCTAGGGACTAGTGTGGTTGGCTTTTCCTACCACCTTTAGAGAGATAGTTGAGATGACATTGGTTGCCAAGGATATTCATTCTAGATAGGAATCTCAAGATAGGTCCCATAACCAAAATCTCTCCCAGTAGTCAGCTCAGCAGAAACCCTTTTGGAAGGGAAATTAGAGTCGCTCAACAAGGCCCTCAAAGGGACCACAAACATAGCAAATAGGGTAGTAGGACACTAAACAAAAACCATCATAGGGCTACCAGGGGTCTAAGCCCAAATAGTGGCAGTCACAGGGCCCTAGATGGGATCAAAAGCCATAGAGCTAGTATATACAGCCAAATAGGACTTAGTAGTCCTCTAGAGGAGATTTTAGTGGATCCAATAGAACTGGGGGTCAATAATAGTCTAGGCCATAGGGAGTACAGATTCAAACTCATGGACCATGCTATACTTGTGGTGGTATGGGTCATATTGCAAGGGAATGTCCATAGGGTCCCACGATAGGAAAACAATGAGGGACTACTTCAGAGCCTATAGTAGGTGACACGGGTAGGTCCCATAAGGTCTTTGCAACAGTTGATGAGCACCAGGCCGATCATTGGGCTATAGTGATTGAGGCCAGAGGTATGATTAGAGGTTTTGTGGTGACTATACTCTTTGAATCTGGAGCTATAGACTCTTTTGTTTCACCATTAGTAGTGGAGCATTGCAGGCTAGTGGCAGCTAGACAAGATATTAGTTGGGAGGTTCAGCTAGCCTCAGGGACTAGGGTGTCAGTCGATTCCTTGATTCCTAAGTGCCCAATTTAGATTGGAGATGCAATCGCCACTTCAAATTTTTGTATTACCCCATTGGGATCCTATGATGTGGTCCGTGGAATGGATTAGCTTAGTGCCCACAGTGCCAAGGTGGATTGTAGACAAAAAAAGATTGAGTATGTGGATGATCAGGGTACACCAGGGGTGATTAGCTATAATGATAATTAATGACTGAAGTAATCATAATATTAATATCAATATAATGATTAACTTGCTCTCGAAAGAAAAGGAATAAATGTTGAAACATATTCTTAAATGATACCTTTAGCCCTACTATTATGATGGCTCAAAATAAGCTCCTCTTGAACATCCAATTGTTCATGTTTCCCTGGTGGGGGTCCTCCTACATCCTATCCTGCCCCCTCTTGGCCTACAGGGTTTACTCTTGGACCCCTGGCCCTTCAACAACCATTACGGGTGACTACGGGCATCCTACACATGTTGCAAGTTATTAGTTAAATGAAGTGGGTTAGGTTCCTAGTGTTGAACCAAATGCTTTGATACTAGAATGTCATGCCAAGAGTTTACAAGGTGAAAACATAACCAATATCTTATTTTGTTGATTAAGAGAGTGATAGTAATAACATAATTATACTTAGAACTAAGAGGAAAAAGAGAATGACAACTTCTTAATGCCGCACTACACATGGTGCAATGGTTGAGACCTCTTGATCTTTCATACTCAACACGAACTATTGGATGTGCAAGTGGAGCTTAATTTGATAGCATCAATATGGTAGGGACCTAAGGTGAAGTTTGAGAATATGTTCAACATTGAATCATTTGTTTCAAGTGCTAAGGTAACCATTAAATTGACATTGCCATTATTATTATTTCATTTGTTAGTTGTTATTATAACTTGATCATTACTATAAATCTTATAATTAACCACCTAAACATCTTTTATGCTATTGCTAACAATATTTTGTTTTTCACTACTAATATTTTATTTACTACCCCTTGGAATCTTATATTAATGTTATGTAAATAGAAAACATATAAATTATATATATATAGACCTACTATCCTTAAGAAAATTATACTACCCTTAACACATCTATGGTTATAGCTAATTTAGAAATAACCACTATATGTTTCTCTTTATCTAATAGTCTTGCTTAGTAACTTAGCCTAGATACTAGTCACAACTATCAAAATAAAACTTAATAAAATAACACAAGGAAGGACTTCAAGTCCCATTGCCTAGTGTTTGTTGAGCAAGTGGGTGTGGGTACCACCATTCCCAAAGAGACTATGCATTTACATTCACTTGGTTTGTTGAATATTTTAACGAAATCCCTTTCTTCGCTCATTTCATTCCTTAGTTAATCATTTTGTAACTTTAAAGTTTTGATCTCAATGTCCTTTCCATTCAATTCATGGTTTGCAATCATGAATTGTTTCATTGTATCCAGTTACATGTTAGAAAGCTTTTGCACATCTAATGTCTTCTCTTCTAGTATGTTAGTCAATATCCTTTTGTCATCCTCAATCATGGATTTTTATTTTTCTATTCATTCACCTCACATAGCAATACTGATTAGACTTCTTATTCTATTTTGAGATTTCTAACCTCTTCAGTTAGGATATTGCTCTTTTCTATCAGATCTACAACTACTGCATCAAATTTACTTGGGTGTCCATTAGCAAACAAGCCACTAGTGTCTTCTACTTTTTATTGAGTGTCATTATGTCGAATAGCCAGTTCATTTCTTCTTGACAATGAATGAGGCAATTCATCTCTTGCCTCCTTGAGTTGGTGTAGGGAAAATTGTATATCAATCTTTTCATTCTCAATAGTCTTTCCCAACTTTTAGACTTCTACCTTCAAGATCTTACCTCCAAACATGTAAAACTTTCCTTTCTAGAGAACAAAGCTCTGATACCAATTGTTGAAAATAACAATGGGAAAGTAAACTCTGAGAAGGGGGCAGTGTGGATTAATCAATACTTCAAAACATTAACCATAAATATTTACCACACATCCATATCATGAAACAAATAACACATGAAACAATGAATTTTTTACCTAGAAAACCTCCAATGAGAAGGTAAAAATAGGGTGGGGATGACATCCACAAATATTCACTAATGTAGCTATAAAGTGTAGCCAATTAAGGTTACAATGAAGTTGACCATAAACTATGATGTACCCTATGAGGGGTCTACCCTATTAAAGGCTTACAAAGACTATTAGGTCTCAGCTTATTAGAGGATTTAAACTTGCAATAGAGAAAGCACTTGGTTAAGAGATTTACAAAAGCCTATTAAGACTACTCTGTTAGGAAATTTTCTCTATATCACCTATCAAAATGATTGAGAACCATGATCTTTCAATTAGAACACTTTTTCTAGATGTCATATCTTCTCTTTGCTGATAAATCCTTTATCTTTTTGATTAGATATGTTTCCTCTATCCTATCTCTACTATCCTCTATTCTCTCTAACTAATTCTACAATTTAGAATACTATCATAACCTCTATAGCCACCATGAATTCTCTCTCTGCACTTAGCATTCATTAGGTTTGTTGATCTCAGATTAGTTTTGATAAGTGAGTGTCTATACACTTAATTCATTATAATTCATTTACTTAGTTCATGCTCAAAAAGTAATGTATGTTGAGCATAACATATAAGATAGAGCATGTTGAGTAAATAGTGAGTTCTTAGCCACTCAAGTGTTGAGTCACTCAAATGCTAAGCAAATAGTATGTGCCATGTGATTCAAGTTCCAAGCAAGTAGTGCATGATGAGTCATTCAAATGTTGAGTGATAACATTTAAGTTACAATTAGTGCCAAGCACTAGGGACTTTAGATGCTAAGTAATACAATTTTGACATAGTTGTTTGTATTGGAACAAACTACCATGTAAACCATTTTTGAGCTAACTTAAGGATTTTTTTACAATCTTTGTTGATAAGGATGAATTTGAAATGTGAATCCCTATGCATTACATGCATACAATTAGAAAAAAAGGAAGGTTTAAGAAACAATACAGGTGAATCACTACTATTGATTATGTTGGCTCCTAATTTAATAGTGTTTTAATAACCAAGTATATTGGGTAAGATTGCATCTATGGGCAACTATCTCCAATAATGGACACAATTCACCAAGAACCCAGGCCAACTATAAGGCTCTTCTTCACTTTAGGCTCTACAAAACCTAGGTGGATGAACCTCTTAGGATCCAATTATGTGACTAGTGCAATGAGCATAATCAAAATCCAAAATAACAAATAAAAACCCCTAAATCTTATATACTTAACTAGTACTTCATAAGCATGAAACAACTACTTACCCAACTCATGAAACTGGCAAGCTAAGTGTGGGTTAAACTTTGAATAAATTTCAACATGAAAGAGGAAACATTTAATTAATGATGTTGATTCAACACAACCTCAAATATGCATAAGTATAACAAGTGATCCTATAACTAATCAATGACTAATCCATTGGGAAATTCCATGAATTCAAAACATACATCTATGACATCAGGACATATTTCATAGACCATACATCATATCTATCTAATCACCTTGTGATTCAGACATCAGTGTTCATTCAGATCACATTCTCACAAAATATCCTTCTCAAGTAACCAGTGAGCTTGTTAAACATATCAAGCATTTACTTATCCCTTTGGTCCAAAAGAAAAATACATCAAACATACAACCTGAAGGGGCTGCAAATGGATCTTAGATCTTTGTTCCAAGACCACATAAGACATACAAATCGCTAAGATAGGAGACAAGAACTAGAATGAAACTAGTGAAATTATTGCTTATATGTATTCATTTCCTTGAAACTATGTATTCACACTGAAACTCGGCTCCACACTCTTGCACCCTGTCAAATCTTGTCTCATGAAAAATTTGGGGTCAAAATATATTCACTGTCAAAGTTGACCTCTCAGAATCACCTATAGATAAACATGTCAGAAAGCAATAAATTGGGTTTGGATTCAGCTTCAAAAGCTAGGCAAATGGACACTTGGGATGATGAAATTTGAGACATTGGTTCTTATTCATGAGGAGAGTATGGATCTATGATTTGGGCTCATGAAAAATAATTGGGCGCAAATGACAAGCGGTCAAATTGAGCTACTTGAATTTTACAAATTGAAACAATGGTAGGAAATCAATTTTTGTAAACGGAATTGACCTAGAAAAGTGTGCAAGTCAATTCATCATGACTTGTAAACTCACACACTTGGAGTATTTTCAATGGAAAACATAGTGGTAGAATCCATTTGATCCTACCTATTATGGATTAAGAGTTATGTATTCATTTCCTTGAAACTATACATTCAGATGCATAAAATTAAAACATGAAAACACCTAACATATTAGAACTTGATGTATTATCTACACTACTACTATTCACATGAGAGAATTATGCTAAATAATGGTATCACAGTCAAGGAAACATGTCAAAATACTAGAACCAATGGTCTCACAGCAATGAACTTTTTCTTCCTAGAAATTGGAACCAGAACAAGGAGAAAGAATGAGATTGATATAGAAGAAGGAATTCTCAGATTGAATCTGCAATTGACATCTATCCACATGAAATTCCCTCTCTTTGCCATGAAAATACCCTCTCTAATCTCTCTCCTCAATTTCCTATCAGATCCCTTTTTCAATTTTCTTTTAGAGGCATCAAATATCTCAGAAAGGTCATGATGAAAGATCATAACTGATTATGAAGTAAAAGTGAACTCAAGGTAAAAGGTAAAAATAGGTTGAAATGGCCTCAAGAATACAAGAAAACTGATTAAAATTGATTTTATTCATTTATACATTTCACCAAGCCTTTATATCTACCTCATGACCAATTCTGGTGATTAGTGATCAAATTTGTTTGTTCTACCGCCAATGCCCCAGATTTTATAAATTGGCCTATAGTGTGAACTAGTGAGGACCTGTAGAAAAATTGACTTCAAATTTGGAAAGGTTGTTTTTTTTATAGTTCCAGTGTTATATAACATCACTTTATTAGCCTCCCAGAAACCCCCTAAATCTCAGTTCAAAAAATGTCCCCCTGGTAGAGAACTCAGGTCTGCAACTTGGATAGTTTAAATTTTAAAAAATTTAAAACCTTCTAAAGTATCAACTTTAGATTATAACTCTTTTGAATCTAAAAGTTTGCATGTATCATCCATTTTTAAAAAAAAAAAATTTAAAATTATTTTTTTATACTCAATCCTTGTGCCCTCTTCCTCACTAGGTCCACTGGGCACCACCCTTGATTGGCCTACCTATGCCACATACTCACCCACATGGTGCCACATCATCACCACCTTTGCATCCATTCACCACCACATCGTCTATGCCACATCAACATCACTATCTCACCATGTGATCATGTGAGCAACTTCTCCTTGGTGACATAGCAACAACCGCAGGATCATCCACGTGTTATCATCTCTTGAGTCTGGATCCACATCAAGATCTTTATCCACATGCTTGTTCAGAGGTTTTGTTCAAAATTTATGACATCAATGCTAATGTCATCCATGGGGTCCATTACATAATTCTAAGGATTGCAAAAGCCTTCTGTCCTTTGGATGCAATACAATGTGAATGGAAGTGTATATAAACACTATAAAGGTTGTCACCCAGTCAATGTGGGACTAAACATTTATGTTTTTTCTTTTAATGCTCCATTATAGTGCCTTGACTAGCTATCTTTGCATCTTATACATTGGATAAACCATTCCTAATATTTGAGAAATGATCTCTACAGGTTCTTGACCAAAATAAAAAATATCCCTAAGAACTTGCTTGACAAGATCAAAGTCAACACCTCCAATAACAGACACACAAAAATCAAGTAATGGCCATAATTGTTCATTTAGAGCATGGATAATACCTCTACGACCCATCATTTAGGAAACTCTTAGAAGACTTTGATGGTTTGACATAGGAGTCTCTCTATCAATTCTTCAAAGTTCTTTCCATGCGAAATCATACTAATCAAGCATTGATTGACTTCAATTCCCATTTACCTTAGGCATAAACTTCTTCTATGTTGAATATGATGATGTTAGGTCTAAACCAAAAATTTCTTCCCTCTTGAATATGGTACTGTTATGATGGAACTTCAACATCCCTGTAGCCAGTATGATAGCTAAACTTAAGATCATATATGGAAAATTTTTACAAGTTTCCCATCTTTTAAATCCCTTATGTTCTAAAGAAGAGTATCATAATCTGTCAATGATGGATCATCAAAGTTACTGTCCCCAAGGCTAAATGAAATATTTTTAGGAATCTTGGCAATTATATATCTCTCACAATCCTTCTTCTTCATGAGCTCCACCTGGTTCTTAAAAAGGCCCCCTTTGACCTATGTGGACCATTGCCCTGTCAGCTCATCTTCTACTTCATAGACCTCTAGGAGTCCCCTGTGGCTTCATATTTTGCTACGAGTTTTCTTTGTCTTAGCTGTGGAAGCCTTATGGCATGAGTTGCTTGCCTTGCATTTTCCTTTCATGCTCCAGATTTGATGTTATTTCTCTTTTATTTTTTGCAATATTTCAACCAATCGAACCCTTTCTATTTCAATATAAATCAAGATTGACCATCCTCAACGTCTAACATGATAGCTTTCTTTGCATTTATCAGGAGAAACATCTAGCACTTTCCCTCTTAGATAATAAAAAACAACTCTTCTTAGCTTGGATTATAACAGCCTCTAATTGTAAGTTTGGTCTATTTGAAAATAGTGTGATGTAAATTTTCAAGCGAGTATTGATGGCCACCAATTGCTTTAGTCAAGAATCAAGTTTAATTACATTATTTTTTGGGATGTAAGTTCTCACAAATAACTGTTACCTATATATATATACCTATTATATATAAATCCTTCTAGCATACTCATGGGCTGCCCCTAAAATTGCTCTATTTCTTTGATGGAATCTACCTCTGCCTTTAACTGCTGCCCTATCCTTGCAAGATGACTCCCTTCCAAACCAATCAATGCCGCTCTCGATCTTGAGACATATTCATTGAATAAAATGTCTCAATCTTCTCATTTCACTGCTTTACCATTCAAAGAATTGCTAGTTGGGTTGAGCAATAAATGAATATTTCTAATGGCAATAGAGAACTATGTGTGTAGTAAAATATGTGTTGAATCAAGATCAACTCTCCCCTTTAATCGAGAACAAAGAGCTTTTGTTAAGCATATAAAATACATGATCTTGATACATTTTATAATCTATCCCTTGTTATCATGTTGACTTCACCCTGCTTGATCTAAACTTCCAAGGAGGAAAAACAATATGCTAAATAGGCAACGGATCTCAAGAAGTTGTCATCAATTTCACTTGTGCCATCTAGGGTGAAATACACCATATCAGTCTAATAGAATTAGTCGGGCCGCAAAGTGGGTCTGACTAAAAAAAAAATTCATTTTTGGATAACTGATATTCCATAACACTCTGATGAACATCTAATATTAAATGGGATCAAAATCAAGCACTAAATTATCCTTAAAAAATCATTTTTGACCTTTAAATCCAACAATCATTTTAGTACCAAAAGGTCCTTTGACTGGCCTTAAAAGCTTACCCAAACACCTGATCGGGCTCTGAATATAGACACACTGAAACTCTACTCCACACTCTTGCACCTTGTTGAATCTCATCTCATAAAAAATTTGGGGTCAAAATATATTCACTGTCAAAGTTGACCTCTTAGAATCACCTGCAAATAGACATGTCAGAAAGCAATAAATTGGGTTTGGATTTGACTTCAAAAACTGGGCAAATGGGCACTTAGGAAGATGAAATGTGGGACATTGGTTCTTTGTCATAAGGAGAGTATGGATCTATGATTTGGGCTCATGATGAATAACTGGGCACAAATGGCAAGCGGTCAAAGTAAGCTACTTGGATTTTACAAATTGAAACAATGGTAGGAAATCAATTTTTGCAAACAGAATTGACCTGGAAAAGTGTGCAAATGGATTTGTCATGACTTGTAAACTGACAAACTTGGAGTATTTTTAGTGGAAAACATAGTGGTAGAATCCATTTGATCCTACCTATCATATATTAAGAGTTATAACATCACGAACTAGGGTCCTGAGAAATTTGCAAATATTGACACCAATAAAAATATAGAAATTACATTTGGAATCACATTTGAAAACTGATCAAACGGATTCATCATGAGCTAAAAATTGAAATATAACAAGTCTTTAACATCTAAAATGCAACATGAAAGGAAAATTAGGATTTTGGTCAATTGGGTAAAAATTATAGCTCATCAAACAAGGCCTTCTAGAATTGTGTGCAATTGCATCAGCATGAAAATATTAAATAGCCAACTTTTAGGGATTCAAAACCTAGTCAAATGGGTTTGAAATGACTCAAAATATGAAACATAGGTTCTTAGGTATGGACACTAGACACTCCCAAAGTGGCGAGTCATGAGACATTTTTGGCTATGAGATATTCAATCACAAACACAGCCTCTTGTCACTATTTGATAGTTAGGGTAAAATGTAGATTTGAAACTAGCTCAAAATGAGACTTCACAGAATGGCTCAGAATGGTGATTTAACTTCATGGAATAGGTAGATGCACTAAATGGAAGGTGTTAGAAACATTAAACACATAATAGGCCTCAAAGGTATAGCCAGGTACAATCACACCACAAGCCTTTATAGGGCTCAATTTCCTCAATAGTGCTCAAAATTTGGGCTACAATTTTGAGTGCCAACAGTGGTTTTGTCTAGGGATGCATGCCCCTTGTGGGCATGGAAAGATTTTAGATCTTTGGAAGAAGCAGACCATCCCTCAAAACTTCAAAAAATTTCTCTCGAACAACTTTATTGAAAGCAAAAACAACTACCTCTATTATGTACAAACAATGGCCTCGGGCCACCAAACTTCAACAAAATTGTTTACCTCTATCATAAACATGGTTCTCATCTAAAATTGCACGAGGTAAACTAAAAATATCTCTTCTATCAGTTTTATCAATTAGATTAGCATTTTGAATCAACTCACCTAGCAAAATTGAATTTACAACTTCACTTTCATAATGCATATAAAAGATTTCTTCATTCTCAACCATTTACTCATTATGAAAGTTCTGATCAGCATGCACAAAAATATTAGATTGAAACTGAAGACCTTCTCTAACAAATGAATCATGCATGCTACCAGTCTCGAATATGAAGGCATCATATTTAACATGAGGAAAAGGATCACACATACCTTGAAAATGTATATCCTTATGCATAACTGGATGATAGTCAAGTGAACACTCTGACTTGTACTCACATATATCATCAGTGTCAAAATTTGAAACTAACCCATAATCTTCAAATGGTTCTTCACAATCAACAAACAAATTATTCTTCACATTAGAGTGTCAATCATAAAATTTATTACAAGGTGCACACTGATTTTCAATGACACCTTCATCAAACACCTTGTCATCCATATTATGAGATGCAACATCATCCTCATAATCACTGTCATAGTTGGAAGAAGAACAATATGACCTCTAACAATAGTAAGACAAGGTATCATCATTAAGATCATTCTCAACTAAATCTGAACCGTCCATGTGCTCTTCAAATACTGGGTATAAAATTCCATGTAATGATCCCTTTTGAACATTTTGACAAAAGATGGGCTGATTATCATCAAGATCTTAATCATATAAAGCATTAGGATACACCTTAAATTCAGTACCCATTTCTTCTTCATGGAGACTTTCAACATGTGAAGAAAAATTAGAATCATTATCCAAAGACACACTATTGACTCCATCAACAAAGCATGTAAAATATGAATCAATATTACTTGCATTGTCTCCATTAAGGTGATTTAAATGTCTTGCAAACAAATCATCATTTATCTTACCAATAGGTGTAGATGCATTAGCCTTAGAATCATCTATCTGCTAATTATCACTACATATATCTTCAAGACATTTGTCTACACAATTAATCAATTCTTCTTTATAAATAATCTTTTTATCCTCATATTGTGTAGACAACTCTTCTTCACAACTATCAACCTCAAGATGATTTACAGAATTCTGAAATGGAACATTACTTTTAGATTTAGAAAAATAACTCATATCTCTACTAGCATAAGAGTACTTGCTTCTATCATTGCTTTCTACTTCCCAATTTGCATCAGATTCACATGTAGGCGAGCATATACTAGTACTGTCCTCTTCTTGACTCGAACAAAAATTATCATCATTGTCTTCACATGATGCTTCTTCATAATATGTTGGATCAACAAGTTCACCTTTATCCCTTGATACATCACTTCTAGCTTCTTCATCCTCATACTAAGATGAATACCTTTCCTCTTCCTGATTCATTATGTTTTCAACATAATGCAAATCATCAATGGAAGAATGAATGACTGAATTTATATCTTGCATGCATAACTCCTCAAGTGAATCAACTCTATCATCTACTGTTGTAATACCATAAACATGTGCATTCAATTCAACAAGAATGGAATCATTTCTTCTTTGCAACAAACAAACCTCATCTACACATGTGTTTAATTTTGAAAATTCAACAAAATTGTTTGCAAAAAAAGGGGTACTTATTTGCTGATCTGAATTCAAACACTCTATATGGCATTGATTTGTCATTTGCACCTCATCTTGTTGGCAAACATTTCTAGAGAAGTGACTATGAATTAAGCCATATTTTATGTTATTCTCAATCTCTATCGCTATCATGAATGTCTGATGCAAAGTCTTAGGTTCTTTATTTCTCAATAGATAGCTCATCTTCTTATCAAATGCACCAAGACAAACCTCTAAATGCACTTCATCATTCGGCTTATAAATTTTTGGAATTTCATTAAAAACCTTTCCAAATCTAATATTAAATTCAGGAACTAACACACCATTCCTAATTTGAATTTTCAAAAACCTATCAAAATAATCAGAGATGCTTACTCTTTCCCCAAACTACTTCATGAAGGCTGAAAGTAATTCATCCCAAGAGGAAATTGAGCATGCTGGCAGAAAGGAAAGCAAATCCTTGGCATCATCTTTTAAAGTTTGAACAAACAACTTCATATGAACATCTTCACAAGCAATTTCATAATCACCAACCAAGTCACTAAAAAACTGAACATGATGACTAGCTAAATTTTCATGGTTCCCATTAAACTTAGGTAAATACTTTTTGAGATCATAGGGCATAGTATTTGGAATACCATGAATGCCATTGAAATTTAATAGCATATATCTCTTGGCAAAAATAGATCTAAAACTTCCATTAATAGGCTACATACTAGATGAAATGAAACTCAACATTCTTCAAACTTAAGACTCATTCATCATAAAACACTATCAGTATTTATAAATTGCAAAAGATCTAAAAATCTTCTACCATTTTCAACTTCAAACATACTTCAAAATACAAAACACTTTATGGATCTGCCTCTCACAAAGTATGTTGGAAAGTACCAAACCAATCTCCTATTTAGTGTTGGAAAATCCACTTGACGAAGAAACTTTTGTAAATCTTACTTTCATGTAAATGAAAACACATGAAAGTGGAGAATACCTTTTAATATAGATTCCTACAACTACTTCAATGCTAAAAGTAATAGCAGATTCAGATCTTATATAGATTTAGTAACACTTGCACTACATCTCATCTGATTCTTTCACCCATTGTCAAGAACTTGAAATGAATACTTCAAATATGCTTTCCCACTATTGTTCCCTTCAAAATACCCTCACATTCATGAAGTACTGGTACATATATTTGACTTTGAGTTGCCACTCAATTAGTGAGAAAAGATTTATCAACTTGCAAAACAAAACAAGCTGATCCAAAAATTACAATAGGTATTTGAAAACTTTATTCAACAACATTTAGGAATTTCATACTCTTGACAACGTGAAAGAACCTTGACAACAACTTTGAATTTCGATAGCAACATATTGAAACTTCAAGTGACTTTGGTATTACAAATTATTCAATTCAATCAACTACTACTGTCAATGAATAAGGCATAACTGGGGAACATGAAACTTCAACAAGGAAATATGAAACACCTCTTGCTATATATATGCTATATCCAACCTATTTCATGCTAGAGATTTTGATTCTTTCTATATGCACTTCCCTAGTAGAGTCACCATTTTGTTGTCTACCAATTTAATAGTGCTTTAATAACCAAATATATAGGGTAAGATTGCATCTATGAGTAGCTATCTCCAATAATGGACACAATTCACCAAGAACCCAAGAAAACTATAAGGCTACACTCCTTCACTTTAGGCTCTGCAAAAGCTAGGAGGGTGAACCTCTTAGGGTCCAATTATATGACCAATGAAATGAGCATAATCAGAATCCAGAAAAATAGATAAAATCCCCTAAATCTTCTATACTTAACTAGTACTTCATAAGTATGAAACAACTAATGGCCTGACTCATGAAACTGGAAAGCTAACTATGGATTAAACTTTGAATAAATTTCAACATGAAAGAGGAAACATTTAATTAATGATGTTGATTCAACACAACCTCAAATATGAAAAAGTATAACAAGTGATCCTATAACTGATCAATGCCTTGTTCATTGGGCAATTCCATGAATTCAAAACATACATCTGTGACATCAGGACATATTTCATACACCCAAACATTAGATCTATCTAATCACCTTGTAATTCAGACATCAATGTTCATTCAGATCACATTCTCACAAAATATCCTTCTCAAGTAACTAGTAACCTTGTTAAACATATCAAGCATTTACTTTGCCCTTTGGTCCAACAGCAAAATACATCAAACATAAAACCTGAAGGGGATGAAAATGGATCTTAGATCTTTTTTCCAAGACCACATAAGACTTACAAATTGCTAAGACAGGAGACAATAGCCATAATGAAACTAGTGAAATTATTGCACATATGTATTCATTTCCTTGAAACTATGTATTCACACTAAAACTTGACTCCACACTCTTGCACCTTTTCAAATATTGTCTCATGAAAAATTTGGGGTCTAAATATATTCACTATCAAATTTGACCTCTTAGAATCACCTGCAGATAAACATGTTAGAAAACAATAAAGTGGGTTTGGATTTGGCTTCAAAAGCTAGGCAAATGGACACTTGGGAAGATGAAACTTGAGGCATTGGTTCTCTGTCATGAGGAGAGTATGGATCTGTGATTTGGGCTCATGAAAAATAATTGGGCACAAATGGCAAGTGGTCAAAGTGAGCTACTTGGATTTTGTAAATTGAAACAATGGCAGGAAATCAATTTTTTCAAATGGAACTAACCTGGAAAAGTGTGTAAATGGATTTTTCATGACTTGCAAACTGACACACTTGGAGTATTTTTATTGAAAAACATAGTGGTACAATCCATTTGGTCCTACCGATCATGAATTAAGAGTTAAAACATCATGAACAGGGGTCCTAACAAATTTGCAAATGCTGACACCAATAAAAAGATAGAAATTGTGTTTGGAATTGCATTTGAAAACTGATCAAATTGATTTTTCATGAGTTAAAACTTGAAATATAACAAGTCTTTGATGTTTATAATGAAAAAAAAGAAGAAAATTAGTAATTTGATGAACTGGGTCAAAATTATAGCTCATCAAACAGGGCCTTCTATAATTGTGGGCAATTACATCAGCATGACAATATTAAATGACCAACATTTTGGGATTCAAAACCTAGTGAAACTGATTTGAAATGACTCAAAATTTGAAACATAGGTTCTCAAGTACAAACACTAGACACTCCTAAAGTGGCGAATCATGAAACATTTTTGGGTGTGAGATATTCAATCACAAACACAACCTCCTATCACTATTTGACAGTTAGGTTAAAATGTAAATTTGAAACTAGCTCAAAATGAGACTTCACAAAATGGCTCAGAATGGTGATTTAACTTCATGGAATAGGTTAACATACTAAATGGAAGGTGTTAGAAACATTAAACACCTCATAGGCCTCAAACATACAGCCAGGTACAATCACATCACAAGCATTTATAGGGCTCAATTTCCTCAATAGTGCTCAAAATTTAGGCTACAATTTTGAGCACTAACAGATTCATACCTAACCCTAAGTTGCCTATGTCTTCTTAAAGAAGAAAAACCCTAAACATGATATGTGTGCAAAAGAAGAACATAGAAGAAGATTTCATACACAAATAGAACTTTCATGCTGACTAAGGAATTATAAGTTGATTTACATTATAGAACTAGTTAGAGAAGAATATAGGAAGAAGTGAAAGGAAAGAATAAGGAAATCTAATTAGAGGAGGATCAAGGATATATTCAAAGAGGTGATCTATTATCTAGCAATAGAGTGCTAACTAAAGGATCATTGTTGAGACATTCTAACAAGTGAATCAGTTAAATCTCTTAACAAAGTAGTCCTAACAGGTTGTGTTGAGATCCTCTAACAAGGTGCTTACTTAATTGTGAGTTCAAGTACTCTAATTAGGCACACTTATAATAGGGTGTTAACATCCTTTAACAACCTAACATTCTTTGTAAGCCTTTAACAGGTTAGACCTTTCATAGGGTAGATCATATTTTATGGTCAAACAATTGTAACCTTAATTGGATACACTTTACAACTACAGTAGTGAAGATTTGTGGGTTTTATCTTGATGCCAATTTTATCTTCTCATCGGAGGTTTTTTAGATAATCATATCTTGTGTCATATATGTATGAATATTTACTTATTTACATGCTTTAGATATACATGATTAATATGGTATTTTAGTTTACTTATTGAATTGTTAGATGGATGTGTGGTGTGTTGGTGTTTTTAACTACCAAGTAAGAAAATACCAAATTAAAAGATAATGAAGATCAAAATAACCTAATGATTAGCTAGTTCCTATGCTTAGCCAGATGGTCTTCAAATCTAGACTCAACTTCAAAAAAATCATAAAGATTTTCTACTCTTCTCACTCTGCAAAACCAAGGCGGGTGCACCTGAGGGATAAAAAGATTCAAAACTGGATTCTACCTTCATGCTTCATTTATTCACTGAAATTCTATTACAATACTCATCCCTTATAGAATATATTTGGTAATAATTATTTTTAGATTTATAGACAATTTTGGGTAACAATAGCTAACTAAAACATAGAGATTGAATATAAACAAGTATTGACCAACTATGATACTCTTCATACATTAAAATAAAGTTGATTTTGATTTTAATATTTTTCCTTATGTTTATTTATGATCTCTTCATATGAAAACTAAAATAATTGATTAGTGCCTTATCCATTGGGGTTCAGAGTCTACCCAACTATTTTGATCTAATTGATTGCATTAAAATCAATACTATCAATAGTTTTTCCTAAAAATCATTCTTCTAAAAATCCCTCTTACTGCTTTGAAATCCTATCATATCACTGAAGCATTTACTTAATTCGTTAAACTAAAAGAAATAATGAATTGATATAAAACCTATCCTAGTTTCATTAAATTGAACAATTTTTTCTCATACAACCTCAAGATAACCAATCAATAATAGTGGAGACAAGACTCAGAGAAAATAGATATGATGGTGATTCATCTTTGTATTAATTCTCTTTGAAAATTATGTAACACTGGAATAGTAATCAAAACAACTCAAGACCAGATAGTCTAATCCTTCAAAGCTAATGTATCTTCAAATTTGCAAATAAAATACATCATAAAATTTTGACATCAAGGAAAATTTGACCAAATAAAACTAGAAAAAATTGAAGATTGCACAATAGTTCAAACCCTTTCTCTAACCTTGGAATCTCACTTGTATAGTACAAGATGCAAAAAGCTTTAGGCCCTAAGAGTATTGCTAGTTGTCCTTAAGATAGAAAGATATTTACAAAAGTTACTATCATAAAGGACAAAAATTGGTACAATAGAACGATTTGTATTGTGAACATTCCTTTTGTAGGAACCACTTCTGATGCACTTCTTTATTGTTAAGGAGTTTATGATTGGCTTTGTCATAGTTGTCATCCCTCAGAGCATTTGGCCACTGGATTTTCTTGAGATGTACCATGTTCTAATATTTAAAACTTGAGTTGAATCTAGGATTCCCCATCCATGTCATCTTGCACTTAACAAACTATTCGTCACATTTGATTCTCCTACTGCTAAGTCATCAGTTTGGACCTCTATGCTTGTGACTATAGTTGGTTGTTTACCTTTGTCTTCTTCTTTTACTAAGGCATCAGTTTCTTGCAACTCATCTTGTTCCATTTCATCATTAGTTTTACCAAGTTCTAACTACTTTTCCTTTACAAAATTTGCCTTCTACTTGTCAAAAGTGTGTCATCTAGCCAATTAAAATTCAAAATCTAATTTTTTTTCTTCATTACATATTCTCCCAATTTATTAATTTCAATAAACTCTTCTCTCAAAGAATCATAAAATATTTGCACTTTAACAACTTCTTTAGTTGTATTTTCCCACCATGCATGTCCCTTTTCATTTATTACCTTATTCATCCTATGGCAGAAGAGATCATCCAATTCCTTGGCCTATTATTTTTTATCTTTTAATTTATCCTTTTTATTTAGGGCATGGAGGATGAGTTCAAAGTTCCTACTCCTATATTTTGATAGATAGTTTATGATTCTCCTTTGTGATGAAATTCTTTTATTATCAAACTCTAAGAGATCATTTGTCAATTCAAAATTCCTTTCTATTTTTTCACAAGATAAACTAATAACTTAAAAACATAGAAGAGTGACATCTTTATCCCTGTTGTTCCATTTATTAACAATTGGCTTTAGAGCATATTCAGTTCCTTTCAACTCATTACACATGTTTATTACTTTTTCCAATTATTCATAGAATGTAGGCCAACCAATTTTATCTACTAAATACATAATTGCTTTCCTCAACTTTTTCTCATACTGAATATCTAATTCCATATGCATTTCCCAAAGTTTTCTCTTTTCTTCTTCAAAATCCTCTACAGTATAATACTGAGGTCTTTGTGGGGTGTCTGGAATTTCTATAAGAGGAGTTGATTTAAAAAGCTCAACTGGAGGATGAGGATTACTAATTCTAGGTCTACTAGAATATTCTTTCATCTTAGTCTCAAGATCCATTATTTTTTATACTTCCTTATTATAAGCTTCGAGGACCTTCCCATATTTTTCTTGGAATTCTAGCTTTTGTAGTTTCTCCTTTCTGGGTCTAGCTAGGGTGAGATTAGTTGTTTCAACACTTAATTCTCTAGCCTCCTTATCTAGATTATCCTCTACCATTTTGATAATTAAGTTTCTAATCAAGTTACTATCATTAGGTTGGGAGGATCTAGGCTTGGATACACTTCTCATAAACCAAATAACTAATGCAACATGATCCTCATTGAATTTAGCACTTCAAATGATCTGATAATATTTCTCTCTTCTTCAAAGGTCAATTTTTCAAACTCTTGCATCATCTCATCCTTTATCTAATCTTGTATGGATGCCTCTTCCATTTTAGGATTCTCTACCTTTTTCTTATTACACCTTTCTTCAAATAGTTCAATATTGGTTCTCCATGCAAATTGATAAAAAACTCTTGATTTAACAAAACTATCATCAGAATGAAATTCATGAGTAGTGTTGGTGTTTTAAAATGCTACAGGTTTCAAATTACCTCGATGAGAACAAGACACATCTAGGGGCAGCTAACTCCCATCTTCAACATGCCATTTCAGACATCGAGCCAACTATAAGGCTAGAACCTTCTTTTGCTTTAGGCTTTTCAAAACCTAGATGGGTGGACCTCAAATTCAATCAATACGGTACTAGTGCAAAAACATACTCTTGAATCTATTAAGTAGATTTAACCCTTGTATCTCCTAATACTCATGGAATAACACAAATCTACAGTAGAAAATTGCAATTCTATGATATTCACAAGCTGAGTGAGGGCATTCTAATTTGGCTCTTCAACATGAAAGGGGGAAAAAATTTGATTAATAATGTTGAATTCAGCAAAACCCCTAATATGCAGTAGTAAGAACTAATGATCCTATAGCTGATCAGTGCTTTATCCATTGGAAAATTCCCTAAATCAAGCACACACATATGGATACCTGATACCTATTTATATATTTAGATATCTAATCTATTCATTCACCTTGTAAATAGACATCTGTGTTCAATCTAAATCTCATTCTTACCTGATATCCTCCTCAATAACTCACAACCTTGTTGATTTCCCTGAAGCATTTACATAACTCCTTGAATTATAAGAAATAATGAAACAACATACAGCCTTAAGGGACTGCAAGTATGACCTAGGATCTTTGTTCAAAGATCATAAATCATTGAAAATCACTAATAAAGGAGACAAGATTTAAAATGAAACTCAACACCTATTGTTCTTTGTATTGATTTCCTTGAAATAATACATTCATATGCATGAAATCAAAACATAGAAACACCTAATAGATCCCAAATTTCCAAATTATCTCTTTACTATTGTTGTTCATACAAGAGAATTATGCTAAAAGAATGGTGTCTCAGTAGTGAGTCAATTTTCTTCTCAAAACTAGAACCATGGTTTCCCAGATTTGAGAGAACTCAAGATTGGAACTCTTACAATGGATGAAAGAAAGAAAGATATAGACAAGGAATGAATTCCTAGATCTAATCTAAGAATGACATGTGTCCACATGAAATTCAATATCTTGTAGTTACAAAACCTCCTTCATCTTTCTACCCCTTTGATCTGATTTGGTTTCATCATTATTCTATAAAAAACTTGTAAATATCTCTGCTGACCTTGCACCTCATGGATTCCAAAAGCCATGTGGCTTTAAGATGTTATGATATATGTGTATTGCAGTATATAAAAATTTAAAATTTCCCCATCATAACTGATTTGGGATTAAAACTCTAAAAATGTATTTTAAGAGTCCACACCTTTCCATTGCTGCTCATGCAAAATGATATTTTTTAAAGACATGAAAGCCTTCTCAATCTAAAGGAAACTCAGCTCCAAGTCACCTTACCCTATGTACTCTCTCCTTGAAATTCAATCTCTTGTAGTTGCAAAACCTCCTTCATCTTTCTACAACTTTGATCTGATTTGGTTTCATCACTATTCTGTAATAAACTTGTAAATATCTCTATCAAATGATGAAAAAGTTTATGCAACCAAAATATCTGATATGCATCAAGAATGCTGATAAAAACTTCATTCAACTGACTTAAAAGTGATCAAATTTGACCCCAACTATATTTTCATTGTCTTTTATGTTCATTTAGTTCATTACCATGCCAAAAATTAGTTTTGAACTTTGACACAAGAATACAGTTGCAAATTAGGAATCTAGGACCAAACCTCCTATAGCTTGAACAGATGGCTTCCTATGCAAAAAAAAAATTCAAAATCGGAAATCTTGTCTTCTCTGATTTTGGAGATATATAATATCGTGATACTAGCCCTCCAGAAACTCCTAGAATCTCAATTTGAAAAATAGTCCCTTTGCTATAAAAGTCTAGCTTGCAATTTAAATTTTTCAAAAATTTTAAAATTTCTAAAGTATAAAATTTAATAAATAACCATTTTGAATTAAAAAAATTATGTATGTACATTTCCTGACAAAATAATTAAAAATCATTTTTTACCATTTTCAAATTTTTACTCATCCATGGATCTTGTGTCAATCCCTTATTGACCAAGCATGCCATGTGTCCACCTCTAATTCATGGACCCTTGCATAGTCATTTTCCATTGGATGCCATGTGGTGGCCTCTGATTGGTCTGCCAGGCATCACCACATAGAACATTACTATTGGTCTTGGATCTGTCCCCACCATGTCACCACTAGCTAGGCCTACTAGCACTTTCATGCATTCCTTAACCTGTGAGCAACTTTATTTTGTAAGTGCCAACTATCAGATCTTGCCATGTGGTCAAATCCGATCGTTCCATATTGAGTTGTTGTTGATGAACTATGACTTGGGCCCACTACCACGTTGTGCCCAGGTGCATTTCCACTTTGTTTATCCATTGGGAAACTTCCCCAAATGGGGTAGTGCCTACCAAAGGATGCACCACATGGCACAATCTTGTTCCTTAGTTCCTTTGGTGTGCCACATCATCGAACTCTTATCTTTGTTTAAAATTTGATTCATGGCTCAAAATTTGAGGTTTTTTGACCAATCACGGGCCCCACCTTGCACCTCATGGCTTCCAAAAGCCACATGCCTTTAAAAAGTTATGATATATGTGTATTGCAGTATATAAACATTTAAAGTTTTTCCTTCATAACCAATGTGGGATTAAAAATCTAAAAATGTATTTTAAGAGTCCATGCCTTTCCATCACTGCTCACGAAAAATAATATTATTTTTAGACATGAAAGCCTTCTCTATCTAAAGGAAACTTAGCTCCAAGTTGCTTTACCCTATGTTTTCTCTCCTTTGCATGATTTTCCCCAATCTGGTTACTGCATTGCTCACCCCCAACTCTGCAAGAAGCCTCTACACTGTGAAATTTCCTCCTTGCTACGAGCTTCCCTGCACATGGCCTCATTTTGTCTACCTTGCATTCTCACTGATGGGCTAATATTTTGTGCACTCTTTTTCATATAAATTAGATTGATGTTTTCCATCTCTTACACTTTTGGAGACTCTCACACTTCCACATTCATTTTCTTGACCTTTTTAGCACTTATGACATCCCCATCCTAATAGTGATCCCTCTCCTTTTCATCCACATCCTTGAAAAATCTTGATGCCATGGACTCAATTTTAGGATGTTGATCTATTTATTTGATATGTTTTTTTCTTGTGTCAATCCATTTCCCTAACATCATCTCTTTTTCTATGCTGCAGATTATCATCTTTGTATGTGTCATAATCCTCCTCAATTTTTGTATGATTATCTATTGCTTTGTTCCTAGATTCATTGCACTCTCGAGAATCATCTTTACCTTGGCTCTTAGCATCATCACAATAGTTTTTTTTTTTCTATGTTTCCTGTGTATCTTGAATTTTCTTTGGCTTTGTCTTCTCTTCAACTAATGTGGGTTTTTTCTTGCCTACAACAATACAATATGCAAGTGTCTTTGTCAATTGGATTGGTGGGAACTTGAAGAATGCACCCTACCTCTAAAAAGACTCCATTGTTTCCTTTTCTCTTTTAAGTGATCTTTATCAACACTTGAAAGACTTGCTTCTTCTTTACTATGAGCTTTCTCCCTCATTGCCTCTTGTTCCCTCTTTCCAACCACAAACTATAAAGCTCTCAAACACAAATGGATTCGCAAGTCAGCACTCCTCCATTAGCAATGCTTCTTGCAGGGAGAAGACTAGAGTCACATTTTGGTGTAGGGTGGGGGTGATGACCTCCATGAAACTTTATACAATATCTTATAGAACTATGCAACAAAGTTATTATATAGGGAGGGTTTAAATCCTACAATAGATACGAGGTAAAATGACCATAATACAATCTTCTAATTTACAAAGTACAATTAGGGAAAATAGATAAGTATTCATATATTTCTTCCACCTAACTATTTTGAAATAGGTTTGAAGGAAGCAACAAGAATTCTAGACTCTTCATATTCGTAGATGTACCATATCCAAGCCAAAATTACAACACTATATTGGTAGAACTACTTATCCATTTAAAACACAACAATTTGAAGCCAATTAAGAACAAAAGGGGCTAATGGAATCATAGACTGAGGATGATCTATTTTATCACTGTAATTAAAGAATATAGCCCCTGTCATTGCTCATGACTTGTAAAGGGATATTAATCAAAGCTTTATCAATGGAAGGAAGAATGATTTTTTGTTAAAGAATGTTTATCTCAAAGAAACACTAAATGACTGGTCACCAAAACCCATATGTCATGGGAGTAACAATTGATTGGAAGGGGATAACTCTTGTTCTATTATTGTCTTATGTTGGGGAGTCCTCCTTTTTCATTGCCCATATGCATAATGGTAGTCCTATATCTACTTGGCCATTAATCATAGGTACGAGTTTAGAATATTGAAATATCTAGACTAGGACCATACAAAAATTTCCATGACAATGGAATGACTCATTCTATATTTTAATTAATTGCAAAAGTGCTTGCACATAGGCCAAGAAACTTATATACTACCTTAGCCAATACAAAAACATCTCCCATATTGTACCAGTCTGATGCAATCAGCCAGCCCCAAAGCAGGTTTGGCTAATTTTTTTTTTTTTTGAAAAACTAAATCCTGAAATTGATCTACAGAACATCCAAATTTGATCAATTTTTTGCCATTAAAAACTCATTTTATCATTAATCTGTAGATTGTCAACTCTATGCCAGAAAGTCCTTTGACTGGCTTTAAAAACTAACCAAAATACCTGACTGGACTCTAGAATCAAATATATTGATTCTCTATTTTGAATACTCCTACCTTGTTGAATCTTGTCTCACAAAAAATTCTCAATAAAAATATATTGACTATTAAAGTTGCCATCTTAGAATTACCTGCAAATAAACATGTCAGAAAAATATGAAACATATTTTGACTTAACTTCAAAAACTATGCAAATTCACACCTTGGGAAACAAAAATTAGGGTGTTGGTTTACTGTCATGAGGAGAGTATAAATTGGTGATTTGGGCTCATTATGAATAACAAGACGCATTTGGAAAATGGTCAAAGTGGGCTACTTAGATTTGTAGACTAGAAACACAAATAGAAAAACATTTTTTGCAAATGGAATTGACCTAGGAAAGAGTGCAGATGGATTCATCAAGACTTAAAAATTAGCACACTTGAAGTATTTTTAGAGTACAACATAGTGGTGCAATCCATTTGATCTCACCTATCATAGATCTAAATATATGACATCATGAATAGGGGTGCTAATAAATCTACACTTCCTGACACTAGTAAAAAGTTACAAATTGCATTTGGAATCACATTTGAAAATTAATCAAACCGATTTTTCATAAGCTAAAACTTGAAATATAGCATGCCTATAACCTCTAAAATGAAAAAAAAAAGGAATTCTCTCATTTTAGTCAACTGGGTTAAAGTTATGGCAAGTCAAACAGTGCTTCCTAGAATTCAGAACTAATTGCATCAACATGACAACAATAAGTGACCAACTTTGAGGGATTCAAAACCTAGTCAAATGGATTTGGAACAACTCAAAATATGAAACATAAGTTCTATGTATGGACACTAAGCACTCCCAAAGTGGTGAGTTATGAAACATTACTAGGTGCGAGATATTCAATTGCAAACACAACCTCCTATCGTTGTTTGACACTTAAGCAAAAATGTAGAATTGATAATTGCTCAAAATAGGACTTCACAAAATGACTCAGAATGACAATTTATCATCATGGGACAAGTGGACATAATGAATGGAAGGTGTTAGAAATATTAAACACCTCATGGGGCTTAAAAGTACAGCTGGGTATATAGGCACCAAAAAATATTCAGAGGGCTTAATTCCATCAATGGTACTCAAAATTTGGGCTACAATTTTGAGTCCCAACAACTAGCTTGTTCTATTATAGGGTCCAATTCCCTTCCTCTATAATCAGCAATAGTTAGTTCAAGTCTAGGCATGGATGGCTCTTGAAGATTCCCTTCTTCTAATTCTAAACAGTGATAAAAATTCCCCCCTTGGGATCCTAATGGCTCCATTTTATCCTTAGTGAGCTATTCGTCTCCTACATGCAATGAGGATTAAGTGGGTGAATATTCTTCTATCTGGGGAAATTTTTTTTCTTCTATTTTCTACCTCTTAGGCTTTGGCTCTTCAAGCCTCTCTTCAAGAACAACACTAGTTGATCCAATTATTCATTTACCGTTGTTAATTGCAGGCTCTTTATTCTTAATGATATTGTACCCATGCCTCCTATGAATAATCAATTGCCCTAATCCTATTGTAGGGGTAGAACATAATCTTTTCATGACCTCTCAAGCCTTGTTAGAATAAGAATTGATAAAGAATGTTTTCTTTTCATTCATTGCCTCCATAATCTCTAGAAAAATGATCATCAACTTATTTATCTTATCTACCTCTATCTTTGCATCTTTTAGAGGCTTATAATCTTTGTCAAAACAATTGATAAACACTAAAACCTTAGAATAAACTCTACATTTCTCCTTTTTTATTTCTTTTTCCTAGAGAGAGAATTTATTTCTTTTTATATCTTCAAGGAAGTAGGCTTGATGTTTTGGCACCAGTATTAGCCCTATGTCTGAATATATCAAAAAATCCTTCACTATCATTAAAACAATCATGAGAGACAACTATTTTGTATTGATCTAAAAATTTATGTAGAAATAACCAACCACTTTTTATCATTATGAACTGATGGGCAACTATATAAGATGGGAAAATAAAGCCCCTAGACTAAGCAGTTAGTTGTGCTTCCTCCAATCTACCTATCTACCATAACATTTTAGCTATTCCCACCTTTAAAGGTACTTGATAGGAAGTACATGTGGAGTTCCTTAGAATCCATACACTCTAAACACTATTGACATAGGGTATGGTATGATATCTACCCAATTATGGGAAACCTTCAAACTAGTAGGGCTATCCATAGGCCTAATGAAATCCAACAATGCCTTAGGTATCCTAGGATTATCCTTTAAAAATAGGCTCCTCAACCTTGACGCAAAGTATCTATCAAATCTCACAAAATTGGCCTTCTTAACATCCTAGGTCATGTTTGCACTCCATAATTGAACTGGCAGAGCTTTTCCCTCATTTTCTCTTTTCAACACCATTTCTTTTTCAAAGAATGTAACACTTTTGTACAAGAACATATGAATCAATAAAGAATAGTAGCCAACTATTTTCTCAATTTTACCCTTTGCAATTCCAATCAGACCTATGTGAATTTCTTCTACTAAATAGGATGCAAAATCAAAAATAATATCCACAACAAAAGAAGAGATCTGTGTCATCATACACATGAACTTTATGGCATATAATCTTATTCATCTTCACCAAAATCCCCACACAAAGTCATGGAGATGTCTATGGCCCTAGTATTGAAAAACTATTTCTTGAAAGGCTCTTTAGTTGAAGCTATAACAAAAATCAAATTACCAATTGTGGCTAGGTGTCCTCTCAATGCACTTTTTCTAATTTGATATTTATGAGACAAATATTATTTCTCTAATCTCTAAAAATCAATGACCTCATGATATTCTGTGGTTGACTCCAATCTAAAAACCTCTTGAATTTCTTCTATAGTAATTTTCATTAACCATTCCCCATCTATTCTTCTCACCATCCTAGCTACTAGGTCATAATTTAGGGCTATAGCTATGAGAAGGTCTAAATCTATGAAAACCATAGGGACTACTAGCTTACCTAAATCAAAATTCCAAATATTCCTGTTGGGGGCCAAACAATTTCCTCTCTAAGAACCATTTCTTGAACAATTGGAGACCTATTTTGGAAGTTATGGCATTGCTAGTCCAATTCCTCTTATCAAACAAACCATTTACAATTTGAAATCTAGGGTTCATAGGAATTATTTTCTTAATTTGGGTTAATTCATTTGTAGATTCACTCAATTGTTCCATGAAATCATCATGGATATTTCTATAGGCATATTCTACTTTCATAGAGAAACCCTTTTTTGGAGATATATTGGACAATAATGAAGAAAAACCTAAATTCTTTGAATTATATGTGGACTAAGATACTTACTTGTCTTTCTGGTTTCTTCTCTAATTGGTACAATGAGTCACTAATACATAAAGTTTTCACAATTCAACCAAGCAAGAAAATAAGATCTTCAATAGGTTCTAGTTCTCAAAAAATAAAAAAAACATTTCAATGAAGAAAGTCTTGACCATTTGCACTATATTCCTTGTTTTATTTTGTATGGGCAGATTTAATTCTCATAAATGGATTGCAAATAAATAGAGTGGCATTACCTTAAAATTTTAAAATAGGTTGTCAATTTTTGGAAAATTTGATGATTGAGGAATAAAATATTTTATGACTCGGCTTCAACCCTCCTAGTTGATAGTTAATCCAAATGAAACCTTCTATGTGAACCTTTTCTTTCATTGTTGGCAACTTTAATTTGACCCACTTATGCCTATAGGCACATGTCAGGTTCTCGCTATGTCACTAAGGGTAAAAGTTGAGCGATTCCCATTGGTGACAAAGTGACCACCTTCGATCAACCTTGCATAAAATCATAGAGCTTATGATAATCACGTTATACACAATGTGGGGTCACTATGTTGCCAAGGATAAAGTTCTATTAACTCCCTTTAGTCATAATGTAACAACCATCAATCTTGAGAAGATCTAATGGTGCGAACCAATGTTTCATCTCCTTTAAAATGAACCCCTTGTGGCATTGGAAAGTTTGACATCCTAACAACCTAACAAGCTATTGATGACATGGAATTTATGGTTCCATTCTCAAGGGTTGGTCCCACTACATATCCATGTGGCGGGCTATCGCTATGTCACCAAGCATAAAAACCTTGCAGCTTCCTTTGGTGAAAAAGTGACCACCATCAATCATGGATGATCTGATGGTGCAAACCTTATTATTGAAACATCACTCCTTTAATTGGGTCTTGCATATAAGTATTTCCTGGTCGCTATGTCACTAGGAGTAAAAAGCATGTAATTTTTTTTGGCGACATAGCAACAACCCTTGATTGTAAGGAAGATCAAGGGTTATGATTATTCAATTGATTTTTCAAATAAATCCACATGATAATAAAGTGAAATCTTTGGTTAAAAATATATTTTGGGGACTTAGGAAATAATAGACAATGAAACAACATTTTAAAAGGTACCTAGGAATAAATAAAAAGGGTATTTCAAAGAGTTTCCCCATGTACTCCTTTTTGATTTGACAGAGTATGCTATGTAAAAATAATCCAAAGGATTTCTAGGGAAACACTTAATGAAAAATAAAAAATTAGGGTTCTTCTAGGGATAATGAGTTAAAAACACCAAACCCTAATTTTCACAAAGGGAACTTAAATATTCACTTAGAGATGCATTAGGATAAACTTGAAATGAAAGCTAGACCAACTAGGTGAATGAATTTCATGGGAAAAATTTTGAGGCACTGATTCACACCCCCGCCCCTCCCCCCTATCCTCAAAGTTTACTTTTCCTATTTTAATTCCAAAATTGGTATTAGAGCTTTGTTCTCTAAAAGGGAAAGCTTTACAACTTTTAGGAAAGATCTTGGAAATTGAAGTCTACAAGTTGGGAAAGATTATTGAGAACTAGAAGATTGAAATACAACTCATTCTAAATCAACTGAATAAAAGAAGGAGATGAGTTAAAAGGATCATTAAAGAGAAGGGAGGAAATTTCTATTGAAGAGAATGACACAAAATACTGAGAGATTGACACTACTAAATTATTTGCAAATAGAAACTCTAATGAATTTGATGTAGCATTTTTAGATCTGATGGAAAAGAATGGAATCCTAACTGAAAAAGTCAAAAATCTAAAGAGAGAATAAGAAGTCCAATTAGTATTACTTTGTGAGATCACTAAATAGAAAATAAAATCCATAGAATACAAAGTCATGATTGAAGATGACAAGAGGAAATTGGTCAAATGATTAGAGGAGAAAACATCAGAAGTATAGAAAATTGTCAGCTTGCAATTGGAGACGATGAATCAAGTCATGATTTCCAATCATGAGCTAAATTGCAAAGACCTTGAGATCAAAACATTGAAATTATAAAATGTACAATTGAGCAATGATCTTAAAAGGGAAAAGGAGATTGTTGAAAGTTTCAACAAACCTAGTGAGGCCATCAAGTACTTTGAGAAACTAATGAGATCTCCTAGATCTAATGATGATACTACTAGATTAGGTTATACCAGTACTAAATAAGGTGAATCATCCAAAAGTGCTCAAAAAAGTAACAAAGGTAAGAACTCCAAACAAACCCACCTTTCATAATTGTGGAAAGTTGGGACATACTGCTAATGTTTGTAGGAGTAAGACTGCAAATCTAAATGTTAAGTAGAAAAATATGGGTCACAACCATAAGTGCAAAAAGAAAGGTCATCAGACACATGAATGTAGAACCAAGACCATGAACACTCGAAGATTTTAAGAATATTGCTACAACTACCAGAAGTATGGACACAAAGATTTTGAGTGCAGATCCAAACCCAAGGTGGTCATCAACGAAGCAGACAAAGCTAAAACACAATGGAAACTCTTATAATTGGGATTATATTACAAGGTATTGTTGTTACTACTATCAAGAGTATGGACATGTTGTTGAAAATTGCATAAGAACACATTTTAGAAGTGACTACAGTAGATGGTTGAGTCAAATCACATGTCTTAGTTGTTTGAAGATTGGTCACATAAGCAAGAATTGTCCAAAAAGGTCAAGGGCACTGAGTAGTGAGTACAACAAAGGAAAAGGGAAGGCATATGTTGAGAATGTCAGAGATGGAATTAACAAGGCATGGAAGATAAAGGAAGATAACAACACAACAAGTGTAGACGGGATCACCTCACCCAATGGGTCAGGTGATCATACCTCCTCAAATTAAGAAATTAGGAGGTATATGGGACAGATATTTAAAAAGATAAACTATACATTAGTTCCAATAATTCAATTCTAAAAAGATTACATAGCATGAATAAAGATGCAAAGTTTTGTTAAGAATCAAGAATAAATCTTTAAGTTTTATTAGTTTTCATATTACTGTCCAACATGAAAAGTTTCACTATGGTTGCCAAGTGACATGTTAGTTGATGTCAAGCTATCAAATTTGTTAGTGTTGATTGACCTCATAGTGGTTAGCAAACATATGGAAAATTACATGGATACTGAGTGAGCTATAGATTCTGTTGAAGCCAAGCCTACAATTGTGTAAGCATTTAGCATTAAATGCAGTGTTTTAAGGCCTATTTGATTGATTTCTACTCATTTGACATCATTTGAATTTGGAGAAGAGTGCAAAGGGCTAAAGGTGAAATTGAGAAATTGTCTTCAGTATTTGCAAATAGATTTAATAATTGTTTGACACCATCTCAGCAAGATTGGAAAAGGTATTTATCATGTGTCAAGCGACATAGTTTAAGTTTTTGCAAAACCTAGTTTTATGAAATGGCATCTATTTCTTCAATAGAAAAGGTTGTAGAGGGAAGAAATTTTTGAATGTGTAATTGATAATAAATTATATTAAACAACAAAATTTTAGAGCTATTCTAGATATAGATTATAAACAAGATCCATCTGGTGCATTGTTAATGATACCACTACAAGTTTTAATGATTCAAGATGTTATATGCTTCTATACATGTAAGTTTGGAAGTAGAGGAGACATGGAGATTAGGTAGACATATGGGATATTGTGCGAAAATGGAGTTTTGAAGGAGGAATACAAAAATTTTGAGAAGAAAGGGTTAACTCGTGTCCTAGATTTTCCCAACATCTTCAAGATGGAATGGATAAAGATAGTTTTGAGTAGAATACATGACAATTTTGTATGGTTAAAAACTAGACTAATGAAAATTACCAAGAAGATTATGCATAGAGTTATAGGGTATCCAACCCTGGATCAGCCCAAGACAATGAGAAGTAAAGAAAAAGAGGTAATTGAAAGGAATACAAAGGCTGTATGGAATAAACAAGCGATGGCAATAGATACAATCATAGATCCCTTAATTGATTTGTAGTGAGGATTATAGCACACAAGTTCTATCAGACCAACAGACTCAATAGTGTACCATGTATTGCAGTTGACATGGGATACAAGATAGTGAAGAAAGATCATACTTATGATCTTGCCAAGTTGCAATTGCAACAATTGACTAAGAATTTGGCAGCCATAAGGAAGACCAAAAGTGCACAATACAAATTTGGATCTATTGTTGTATGTATATTCTTATATTATATTCTTTTATGTATAGAATACATTTCCTACTTTTGGTAAAGTTGCATGGAAGGTAAATAGACCTATTGCAGTGAAAATAGGTGAATTCATTGAAAAATGAGGTGATAATTTTGAGTCAGTTATGATGAGCTACTTCAAAGACTTCAAGAAGACAATGAAGAAAAAATTGAGGATACTAGTTTCACTAGTGGAGAATCATTTTGATGATGTTTTCTTCCTAGTTGACACTGACTTTACATATTTTGAGGCAAGAACTCCCAGAGTTAGATGCTTAAGACCATTGGGATATGAAATCAATGTTAATGAAGCCATTGCAGCAATCACAACATTACTTGTAGAAGAAGTGGACAAGGATGCTATGACTTTTGGGAACTATGATGTGGCTAAGTCAAAAATCACCATGGACTGGAGGACTGCTTCAATCATTAAGATGAAGAATAAGATGGTGAAGAAATTGAAAGAGAAATTTGGTGAAGGGACAGAAGAAGAAAATGAAGATGACGATGAAGAAGAAGAGAATGTATCTATCCAAGTACCATTGTCCCTAAACCAAGGTCAAGGATAAGACCAACAAGACGAGGAAGTGGAAATTGTAGAAGGTATCAAGGGAGAAGAGGCCATTGAAGCACTTAGAACTACTAAAATGAAGAAAAGAAAAGATAAAACAAAATTAGTGAGTAGACCAAAGAAGGTTACAAAATGTACTCAACCTAAACCTACAGTACCTACAACAAGGGATAGCACAAGAGCCACAACATAAAATGCTAAGGAAGTAGCCAAGCCAAAGTAGAAGAGAGCTAGTCAAGATATCAAGGATGAAGAGTCTCAGAAAAGACCAAGGAGAAAATATGTCAAGCCCTAGTTGAATTTGATGAAGAGAAGACTAAATCTGATGACAATAGCTAGTTTCAAGTGGTAATTCATAGTTCTTCTTCAAATTTAGATAATCTATGTGAGAATATTAGAAATAATGTCAATTTATATGGATTCTCTCACATTGAGTTTGATAATCTTGAGAAGATTGAAAAGAATCAAGTTGAAGATACAATATATTCCATGATGGAAACATTTAAAAAGGCTCTTCTTGAACTTGCCAACTCCATACCAAAAATTTTATATGATAGAGTTGAGAAAAAGTGGAATTATTTTCTAGATACTAAAAGATAAATAAGAGAGACAACACTTGCACATTAAATGTTCATGCTAGAAAAATAGTAAATTTGGACCCAATTTTTGACCAACTTTGGTCATATTTTTACCAAGGTTTGTTGCTATTTTTTTGTTGAAATTTTGACTAAATTACAGGTTGGTTGAAATTTCAAAAAATAAATTGCAAGTTGTTCAAAATTTTGATGAATGTATTAGTTGAAATTTTGACCAACCTACAATTTGGTCAAAGTTTTGATGAGAAAAATAGTGACAAACCTTGCTCAAAAATTGGGTCCAAATGTACTAGTGAACTAAGTAAGGCCACAATGGAAAAATCCATTAAGAGATATACTAGAAGATTTATTCCAAAGTATAGGGTATTCAATATATTGTAGAATGACATTGAAGATGTTGTGCAGAAGTCCAAACAAATATGGAAGTTGACATTTGGACTATCAACATCCAAGGAAGTTGTGCAAACACCTATTGAATTAGGTGAGGAAAAAGAAGAAGAAAAAGAAGAAAACACTAAAAAGGATACAACTGAGGGAGGCAGAACATGAAAATAGACACCCAAGCACCAACTATAGATGAGCAACAAAAAAAACAAAGTGTACCAGGTACACAAGTGTTGAGTGCTAGTCCTTAATAGAAGACAAGTGCAATTATTGACACCATTAAGATTAAGGGTTTTCCTAAGACTATCACTCAGAACATCAATCCTCTTTTAGAGAAATACTTGAAGAATATTTTGATAAGATCCACTACACATGCTACAATTTGTGAGAATCCTATCCTCATAAGTGTTGATGACATTGAGAATGTAAATAAGGCATCTGCAAGGGAGGAAACAAAAACACTAGAAACATCTACACCCCTTCCTCAATCTACCATTGTATAACCAACATTATCTATTGTGGTGTATCATAGAAAGGAGCAAGAAATTTCCAATGGTAGTATAATAGTACAAAGTGGCCTAGTCATCAAAGATGAACTTGGAAAGATAAATGACAAAGTTGAAACATCTAGTGTGTAGAAGGATGAGATTAAAATAGTAGAGCAAGATGGAACTCAAGCTCAAATAGTTTAGGATGTCACTCCTACAACTATAGCACAAAATCAAAGTGTTACTAGTAATACAAAGATAGAGAAGGACAAGACTAAAGAGTCAAGTTTGACAACAAAGCTAGGGGAGCAATTAGAAATGCAAGCACTGGTATCATTACTAGAATTTGTGACTCCTCCTAGTCAAGCTCTTCAGAGGATAAGCATAGAAGCTACAACATTACAATCCTCAAGGACATGTCCAAACACTAAGGTAGATGAGGTAACATCATATTGTGATGTGAGCTTATATTATTGCCTAGATTTGATATTGCAACCATCATAATTTAGCAAATGGGTATTCTTCAAGAGGTTTTAGCATAGAAGAAAAATTAAGAGCTTCTCATAAGGGAGCATAGGCAAAGATAAGATTTGATTAATATCAAAGAGATTTTTCTTGATGCATTTAGTATGTCAGCTCTAGAGGAAAAAAACCAACAATTGAACAATTAACTACTATAGTGGAGAAGGTTAATGACATAGACCTAGATACAAATGTCAAATTACTTGAATGGTCTGAGAAAAAGTTTCAAAATAAAGTTAATGAAAAGATATCAAGTATTATTTCATTGTCAAAGTTTGAATTAGAAACCAAAGTAGAGAGTGTGAAGAAGGTACTAGAGAATATTTTCTCTTTGTATACCAAATTGAATAATACTACACTCTCACAAGGAAAGTTAGAAGTCATATCCTAAAGTTGGAGAGCATTATGCAAACATCTGGTATAACTCTACCAAAGTCTCTAGCTCAAAGTGAAAAACACTTCAAGACCCTCTTACAATCCCATAGTCAGTTAGCAACATTACATGTAGATATAGCCAACATCAGGGCTAAATTGATATGCATCCAGCCTACATTGACTCCACACATGGAGATACTACACAAGGAACTAGCCTAAACTGAAAACTCTCATGAAGAAATATCCTCATCTTTCTAGACTTGAAGGATTAGTACAACTTGTTGTCAAGCTAGCCATTCATACCTAGTCATTTGAGGTAGCTTGTGATAATTGGGATGCAACTCTAAAGATTCTACTAGAGGTCCACAAATTAGTCTTAGACAAACACACTATTAGTTTATAACCCTTTGACATAAGTGTCAAAAAGGGGGAGTAAGAGAATAAGAATTGAGAAAGAGTATAGGGGAGGCAAAGATAGAGATAGAGATAGAGACAAAGAAAAATAGACGGAAATAGAGTATCAACTCAACTTATGAAAATCTACTTAGCAAGAGAAAGATTTTGGTTCAGATGCAAATTATAGAATAGAACAATCAACTTAGAGAGAGTTATGAAATTTTGAGGTATGATTGATAAGTCATGTGTTGCAAAATTTTTACATTTTAAAATTTTGTATAGAAGCTGAATAGATATTAGATATCTAAGTTATGCTTGTAAGGATAAGATCATTAATGCACGACCAAGTGTTTTTGACACTCATGTCAAAGGGGGAGAATGCTGATCTTAGATTGGTTTTAAAAAGTGACTATCTATACACTTAAGTCATTATAATTCATTTACTTAGTTCATACCAAACAAGTAATATATGTTGAACATAACATATAAGATAGAGCATGATCGATTGAAGAGAAAAATTAATCATAGAAACATAGATCATTTAATTGAAATGGATGTGGAAAAATTGAGAGAATATGCTAATCAACCTACACATACTACGAAGAGGATATTGAATAAAAAGTCTAAAGACATAATTGCACAATTTGAGAATCCATCAACAATCGAGAAAACTCAACCATTATCAATTTCACTTCTTAAAGATGAATTAAAAGAGCCACTAAGACTATTGGGTATAGATACAAGTATAAAAAAGAGGACTTCTAAACTAGAAAAAGATATTGTTGAAAGTGTTAAGGAAGGGTTAGATTCCATTGGGAAAAAACTAGATCTGCAGATAAATCCATTGCACGAAGAGTGATACTAACATCTATTTTAAATAAGAAAACATCCCAAAATAGATAGATCTCTTCATTATCATCTCATTTTGGGTATAGTCAAAAGATAGTACTACATTATCTGAAAAGGAGAAATAATTTGAATGATAGTACATTAGAAGGCAATTGGGCACTAATGTGTAAAGCTCCTTGATCTGACATGATTGGGGAAACAATTAAGAACTTAGTTATTCAATTTTGGATTGATAATACTCTTCCTTTGCCAAATAGAAGAGATATCATCAAGTAGAGGATTGGGCCTAAGGAATATATTCAACACGCAAAACATTGGTTGGATGTCACTCAACATGAATTGTATCTCTCATTTTGTAATTTAAATCCTAACATAAAGATTGGACAAACAATGTTTGAAAGATTGAAGCCCTATTTTGTGAAGATAAATAAATCTTTTGAAACATGTTGTTGTCAATATCATGTTGAATTTGATCTATACTATGAATGGTTTCGAAATATGATAGAAGAAAGTGGTGGAACTTCTCAAAATACTTTTCCTAAATGACAGAGTCAATTCATAACATCAATCTTATGTGACAAACCAAATGATTGTGGAATAGGTGAAATAGATTGCATAAGAGGAACTTGTGAAACATGTGGTAACTTGACTAAATTTCCTTTGGGAGAAGAAGATAATAATACGAAAAGGATGGTAAAATGTAAGAGATATAAGTACATAAAGTCAGAAAAAAAAGCCGGAAAAGAATCAACAAGGTTAGAATATGTAGAGGATGAGATATTGGCTAGAGAATTTATGTCAAATTTTTATAAATTGATTCAACCATATATACACCATGCATTTTTTGCTAACTGGCAAGCAGAACAATTTCAAACACTTAGAGAAACTTTCTCACTCAAAACAATTCTATCTGTTGTTGACTTTGTAGAGAATTACTCTTTCATATCTCAAAAACAACTTCAAGGAGAATACTACTATACAGGGTAGGTTACTATTATGTTTCAAGTGTCTTATTGACATGCACAAATTGATCTAGATGGTGTGGAAAGTATAGATCAAGCATGAGTCATTAAAAAAGGGTATCACTTTTATATTAATGATGACAAAGAACATGACAAAATTTTTTGGAACATTGTTTTAAGACATTTTTTGAATATTTGAAAAACAAAAATATTAAAATAGAAAAACATTTTCTATGGTCGGATGGATGTGCAACACAATTTAAATCAGCTAGACCATTTTATGCATTATGTAGATATCATCGAAACCTTAATATACCACGCATTCAGATTTTCTTTGAGAGTGGACATGGAAAGGGTGAGCATGATGGTGCAGGAGCTTGTATCAAATGTGCTTTAAGAAAGTATCAAATGGACTATAAAGGATATCACATTAATAATGCTCATGATGTGGTTGAGTGGTGCAAAGCACATTTTTTGGTGCCGACAAATATAGATAACACATCATCACAAGCGGATCGAGTCATATCATTTAAAGTGTTTTGGGAGGTATTAGGTATATATAAATTAATTTGTTCATATTTTTAAATTGAATCTTAAATATTTTATTTAATATGTTACCTTAGATGATCTCTAACTAAATTATGGACTTTGTGTAGATTCAGGTGTTGCTAGAAGATCAATGCATGCATGCAAGAGGGTAGAGAAGACACGATCTTTGCATTCAGTTATGAGTACAAATAGTAATGTGTGGTCATTGTACACAAGAGAATACTCATGTTTTTTTCCTAATCATATTGATGAAGAATATGGAGGTTGCATTAATCAAGAATGTGGATATGTGGGTGAATGGACTTTGGTGCCACTAGATGTTATTAATATGAATGAGTTTGAGGATGAAAACTATGATGATATTCCATTGATTTCTAGTGATTATAACCATATTGCAGGATTGATCAGAGTTGGTATGTATGAACTATATATATACCTAGATCATGTCCATGTATACATTTTTCATAATTTTGGTTAATTTTTATTATATATATGTACTTATGTAAATGATGTTTATCTAGAATTTTGATATATATAAGTTTGTGTAGGAAATGTTTTTGCAGTCATGGCAGAATCGAAAAATGTAGAAGGTGTTAGCTATTATTTATTACATTGCACCATGGAAAGAGAGAAGCTAACAAAGACTAAAATAAGTGATGAAATTATTTTTCCCACAGGTTAGTATATAGTTGAATTATCTATATATGTATGTCAAGTATCTATTTTTTCAATGAATTCAAATTCTTTGACTTAAATTCAAGATTGATGTATTTTTTAAATGTGTACATGTGCAGATTTAAATGTGTACATGTGCAAATTCTATTGTTCTACAAGGAACATATTTGAAGCAAATAAAAGTACTTAAAAATGGGATTCATTTCACCAATTATCAACCCAACAATAAGGTATATCAATTTAGTAACCATGTTATTGCCACTGGTCTAACTCTTCATCCAGTCAAAGGACCTGGAATACATAAGTGGAGGCTCCATATTGATGATCATGAGAAAATATTAAATGTTATCCAAGAATGAGCTGATCCACTTGATATGAGACAGAAACAACTCCTTATTTGAAATGTAACTAAAGAACAATTTGAAATTTGGTTCAAACTATTTGAATTTTGGTGGAATAACTAATTTTCTAAATTGAACTTTTACTCTTTCATTTTTAACTTGATGTCTTGAATTCAAATTGTCATAAAGTAACTAATTATAGAAATTATGAACTTATATGTATGTGTGTACACTAATTACCTGACATGTGCACCTTGAAGGAAAGAAATTCGAACACCACTTGTCTTAAGGGGATGAAATTAGGAGTTTGTAAAATTAATTATATTGAACTTTCTATTTCACTTAACTTGTCAATTTTAGGACACATGTACACTTTCAATTTAACTAATTCTAGAACATGTACTTTCAATTTCAGGACATGTGAACTTTCAATTTAACTAATTACCTGACATGTAAGCTTTCAATTTTAGGACATGTGAGCTTTCAAGTTCAAATTGTGATTTGTTTAAACTAAATTTTGAACATGTACATGTTTTAAGTTGGACTTGAATTAGAAAATTGGGCTTAAGTTAAAATATCACTATGATTAAAATTTGAAATTTGGTTCAAAATATTTGAAATTTGGTTGAACAATCATTTGATCAATTTGAAATTTGGTGGAATAACTAATTTTCTAAATTGAACTTTTACTCTTTCATTTTTAATTCGATGTCTTGAATTCAAATTGTCATAAAGTAACTAATTATAGAAATTATGAACTTATATGTATGTCTGTACACTAATTACCTGACATGTGCACCTTGAGGGAAAGAAATTCAAACACCACTTGTCTTAAGGGGATGAAACTACGAGTTTGTAAAATTAATTAGATTGAACTTTCTATTTCACTTAACTTGTCAATTTTAGGACACATGTACATTTTCAATTTAACTAATTAGGACACGTGCTTTCAATTTTAGGACATGTGAGCTTTCAAGTTCAAATTGTGATTTGTTTAACTAAATTTTGAACATATACATGTTTTAAGTTGGACTTGAATTAGAACATTGGGCTTAAGGGCCCAATAAAATTCTAGAATATGTGTACAAATTAAAATTTCACTATGATTAAAATTTGAAATGTAACTCAAGAAAAATTTGAAATTTGGTTCAAACTATTTCAAATTTGGTTGAAAAATTATTTGATCAATTTGAAATTTGGTGTCCAATAACTAATTTTCTAAATTGAACTTTTACTCTTTCATTTTTAACTCAATGTGTTGAATTCATTTAACTTTTGATTATATTGAACTTTCTATTTCATTTAACTTGTCAATTTTAGAACACATGTAC
The DNA here is from genome assembly GCA_028749045.1 of Cupressus sempervirens. Taxonomy (NCBI): domain Eukaryota; kingdom Viridiplantae; phylum Streptophyta; class Pinopsida; order Cupressales; family Cupressaceae; genus Cupressus; species Cupressus sempervirens. Next base: position 826,857,319 of record CM053789.1, read on the forward strand.
ACTTTTACTTTAACTAATTACTAGGACATGTGCTTTCAATTTTAGGACATGTGAGCTTTCAATTTAACTAATTACTTGACATGTGAGATTTCAAGTTCAAATTGCAATTTTATTTAAACTAAATTTTGAACATGTACATGTTTTAAGTTGGACTTGAATTTTAGAACATTGGGCTTAAGGGGATAAAATTTTAGGATATGTGTACAAATAAAAGGGATGAGTTCTATAGATTTACTTGAGTTAGGAATTATGTACAACTAATTACTTGATACTTGAACATTTAATACATGAACTATTATATATATATATATATATATATATATATATATATATATATATATATATATATATATATATATATATATATATATATATATACATATATATATGTATACATATATATATGTATACATATATATATGTATACATATATATATATATACATATATATATACATATATATATATATATATACATATATATATATATATATATACATATATATATACATATATATATATATATGTATACATATATATATATATGTATACATATATATATGTATATATATATATATATGTATACATATATATATGTATACATATATATATATATATATATATCTAAATTTAATCAATATATTAAACATGTGTACATATCTAAATAAATTACTTACATATCTTAGATAGAAACAATTTATAATATACTAGATCTAGATCTATAATGTACATTAGATTCCACAACATAATGTAACATGTATCAATCATCTCGAGAACAAATAAAAAAAACATGTATCTATCTAGAGATCTATCAGAAGATAATATCAAATATAAATAGCATGCACACATGTAGACATGTAGATCTAGGTACATCTATATAAAGTCAAATATAAATATAACATGCATCATGTGTGTATATAAAGTGTCTATCTAATATATGAATGTCTCTCTGGATGAAAGTCTAGAAAAAATCATCTAGATAAAAAAAAACTATAGATCATCAGGTGCAGGACTATCATCACCACGCCTCCTCACAACGCAGTCTGAAGATTGACTAGTATCAAGGTGCTCACTAGGATGTGCTGACCCCTATATATAAATTCAAGAGAAAGTGATATCAATACATACATACATTTAATCAAGAGAAAGTGCTATTGAAATACATGTACACATAATAAAAACATAAATAAACATTACCTATCCACTACTAACATCATCTAATGAGTCTCAACAACATACATGATCTGGCATCAAAGCTAGAGTAAAACAAGGCATGTCCCCCTACATTGTACATGTGCACGTGCAACACATCATTTAATTAAAATTTCTCTACATGATTACATTCGAATCTACATGTGCATGACATATGTATACATGTGCACACATGCACAATTAAATTAGTTTCAAATGATTGAAATTTTAACATGAACAAAAAATTTTCTACTTGTGTAGATGGTGGCATCTGATAATACTCAGACTACCTAGCATTAATTGTGTCCAAATTTCCCTATGTCGCATCAAGGTCAATCTCTGCATCTATGCGAGCCCCATGACTGGTGGCTGACACATGTCCTAATAATGACGAGCCAAGTGGACTATGTAGATGAGATGGCGTAGAAGTAAAATCATCATGTGTCAACAAGTCCATCCATCTTGTGGTTGACAAGCTCAAATCAACATCATCAAGGCCCACATCGGAACTCTGAGCCTGCACTATAACACAGGCTAAAGGGTCTAAGGTATGTATATGTCTCTCTAGAGAAAAAGAGTGGTTAGTAGGTGGATCATCATGTGCACTACCACCATGACCACTACCTGATCGATGAGAGGAATATGGCTAAGGATGTGTCCTAGTACTACCATGGACACAACCTCAAACATCTGATATGAGTATGCCAAGATTCTCTGATACAAATCTATATGTATCTAATAGATCATTAGCCAGACCAATCATAGTATCTCGTGCCAACACTCAAGTGAGACCCTTTAAGCTAGCCACTAAAGGGATGTCTGTTGCACTATACAAGTCTCCTAAAGATGAAGCATAGGATGATGATCTGGAACTCCAATGATACATCAAATATTGACCAACCTCATCACTCAAAATAGATTTGACAACTAGTGCAATCTTTCCAACTCCCTAAATGACCCCATGGAACTGAGTGCTACACATGGCCTCATCAGCTGATGGACCTAACACGGGAGAAATAGCAAGTGCCCTCTCTCTGATAATCAATCAATGTGCCAGTGGGGGATGACCTAGCTACCTATCAGCTAGTCTACCATGCCCCTATCCTAAATGTCTTGGTAAATCTATGTAGTTCACTGCCCTGTGTAAGTGAACCTCTACATAAAGCTGTCAGGAAAAATAGAGTGGAATTTGGTCATTATTTGGATACCAACCATGGGTAGTAAGGAAGCATGGGTATATCAATGCAGCCATCTGTGGATCTGTACACTTAAGGGGAGAATACCCCTTCACATACTTTTGTGAAAGATAATGAGGGAAACATTCCCTCTTCAGGACATCTTTGGGCACCAAGCCCTGCACCTCCTGGAGTGAAAGACTAGAGGAGATCTCTCATCTTTTACTATCAAGGACAACCTGTATAGTATGTGTACAATATGGGACAGTGCCATGAATCTCATCTCAAATAAATGTAAGGCTGTGTAAGATACTCTAGCATGTAAAACTATAAACACTAGAGCATGGGCCACTAGTCAGGGATTCCTGAAGTCTATGAATCTCCTAGTTAGTGCGATCATAGAGCTCCTAAGGTGGGATAGGTAGCTGATCATGAGGGACATGATGCTACTTAGGTGGGATAGGCTACTACTCAGGGCCTAGGATAGGCTGCTCAGGCCCAGGTATAGGCTGCTACTTAGGGCCAGGAATAGGCTGCTCAGGCCCAGGTATAGGTTGCTCGAGAGGGGCAGGCTGCTCGAGGGGGATAAATGGCTATTGATCAACCATGTCAATGTATGTAGGTGCATGTATAATGTGAAAACTTGAAAATTAAAATTAAAATGTATTCAACATTTAATAAAATTGAAATTTATATTAACATATGTATGTACAATTTGACAAAATTCAAAAACTTGTATCTAAATTGTTTTAATAAAATTAAACATGTGTACATGTGTACATATATATAGAAGTCTGAAAACATAAATGAAATGTATATACCTTTAAAAAACTAAATTTTAAAACACACATGTTGTTATATATAATGTTTGTAAATCAAAGACCTTTTAAGAACTACATGTGTGCAAGTTATATTTCTATCTAAGTTTTTAAATTTAGATGCAAGAACTACATGTGTGCACATAAACTTGTCAAGTGTAATTTAGGTCCATGAAGTAAATATGTGCATACATATGTATATATAGATATATGCATATATGTACATGATATGTATATTTGCACATATATCTATCATGTGTGTGTATATATGTGCATATGTGTGCATATATATATACACACACATGCACATGATATGTGCAAATAGACATATCATGACACATACATGCATATATATATATATATATATATATATATATATATATATACACGTACACACATATATATATACGTACGTACATATATATATATATATATATATATATATATATATATATATATATATATATATATATATATATATATATATATATATATATATATATGTACATGTACACACACACACACACACACACACATATATATATACACACACTCTATGATAAAGTATAGGTTTAGGGTTTTGCATTGAGGTTAAAAAGTGTGATTGTCTAAATCATGCTTAGCAAATTAGAGTTAAAATTTGGAATAAAAATATAGTTAGGTTTTGGGGTGGCTAGCATAAGTGTTACTATTAATATTAAGCTTTAGGGTCAAGGTCAGGTTTAACAGCATGATTAAGGTTTGGGTTGGGTTAAATTGTATTAGTGATATAGTTAGGTTTAGAATTATTGTTAGGTTAGAGAAATACTTTTCTTAGGATTATTGTTAGCATAACTTTGGTTATGATTAAGATTCTAGTTAAGGTCATGGTTTATGGTTAAGGCTATAATAAAGGCCAGTGTTAGGATTCATATAATGCACCATGTAGGGTTAGAGTTATGGCTTTGATTAGGGATAGGGTTACAATTAGTGTTTATATTATCTCTTAGTTAGGAAGAGAATTAGAATTTGGTTGGGTTGAGTTTTAGATATAGGTTGAAAATATTATTTGAGGTTAAGGTTAGGGTTTACAACATGGTTGGTCATGAATAGGGTTTGGGTTAAAATGACATACCTAGGTTTTATGTTTGGGTTATGGCTAGAGTCAACATTAGGCTTTATAGTTGAGGTTTTACATCACTCGGTAAGGGTTTGGATTAGTGATATATAGTTAATTTTAGCATCATCTTAGGTTAGAGAAATAATTATAGTGGGGTTTTAAAAAAATTAGGGTTAGCATTTTAGTTATGATTAAAATTGGAGTAAAGCTTATAGTTGAAGTTAGAATTAATGTTAGAGATTTTTTTAAAGGTCATGGAACTATGGCTAATTTTAGAGTTTAGATTTAAGGTAAAATAGTTAGAATGTGCTTTAATAAACTTTAAATTAAAAGATGATATTATATATTTAGATCTAATATGGATGAAAAATTATCTTTAAAAATTATTTTATTTATGCATTAAGAGATCCACAATGACATTAGAGGCTTAAGCATGAATAGTAAAATAAAATATACAAAGAAACATATATAAAAAACAAAAAAAATACAAAAAAATCAATAAAATACACAGAGAAACATATATTTTAATACTAAAAACACAAAAATTTTAACTAAAACAACATAGGAAGGGAAAAAATAAGTGTTTCATATATTTTTTCGAATGGTTGATGAGGTGGATGCCAATCTCTCTTTGACTTTTGATTGAAATAATGAGAGGATAGATCAACTATGCCTCTATTTATTCAAGTGGATTAGGGTTTCGATCGAAACAATGGTCAAGTTTTGATCAAAACTTGAAAGCTACGCGACAACCTACATTTCCAAGCTTTGATCAAAACTTGACCATTTTTTCGATCAAAACTTGGTCATAGTTTTGATCAAAACTTTTTGGGGATGCGAGTTTTGATCGAAACTTACATACGATTGAAACTTTTAAAATTAGTTTCGATTGAAACTTCTCGGACAAATTTTGGCCTCTGCACTTTTTTGGAGGAATTTCTTCCTCCAAAAAAGTGTAACCCACTATTGTGGGTTCACCCGCATGCCAAGTAAATAGTGAGTACTAAGCCACTCAAGTGTCGAGTAGATAGTATGTGCCGAGTGACTCATTTTCTGAACAAGCAATGCATGTCGAGCCATTCAGAAGCTAAGTGACAAAACTGAAGTTATAGTAAGTGTCAAGCACCAGGGACTTCAGATCCTAAGTAATACAATTTTTTTATAGTTGTTTGTATTGGTACAGACTACTATGTAAACCATTTTTGAGTTGACTGAAGGATTATTTTATGATATTTGTCGATAAGGATGAATCTTAAATGTGAATCCCTATGCATTACATGCATCCAATAAAAAAAGGGGAATGTTTAAGTGACAATATGGGTGAATCACTACCATTGATAAATATCTAACCCTAGGTCACCTAGGTCTTCTTAAGGAAGACAAACCCTAAACTTGATGATATGTGTGTGGAAGGAGAAAATAGAAGAAGTTTTCATGCGCAAACTAAGCTTTCCTGGTGACTAAGGAGTTATGAATTGATTTGCATTATAGAATTAGTTAGAGAATAATAGAGTAAGAATTGAAAGGAAAGAATAGAGGAATTTGATTAGAGGAGGATCAAGGATATATGCAAAAGGTGATCTTTTATCTAGTAATAAAGTGCTAACTGAAGGATCATTACTAAGACATTCTAACAGGTGAATCAGTTAAATCTCTTAATAGAGTAGTCCTAATAGGTTGTGTTGAAATCCTCTAACAAGGTGCTTACTTAATTATGAGTTGAACTCCTCTAATCAAGCATACTTATAACAAGGTGCTAAAATCCTTTAATAGGGTGATATCTAACAATCTTTGTAAGCCTTTGATAGGGAATACCTTTTACAGGGTAGATCATATTTTATGATCAAAAAATTGTAACCCTAATTGGATACACTTTACAACTACATTAGAGAAGATGTGTGGGTTTCATCCCCACCCTAGTTTTACCTTCTCATTGGAGGGTTTATAGGTAATCATATCTTATATCATATATGTGTGAATGTTTACTTATTTACATGATTTATATGTACATGCATCATATGATATTTTAGTTTACTTATTGAATTGTGAGATGGAGGTTTGAAGGACTAATTCAACCCCCCCACCGTCCCCAACCTCCTCTTGGAGTATAATTTTCCTATTTTAATTCCAACACTTTCACACACACCAACTCATTAGGCTTTTCCTTCTTAAATAAACATAGGTGGAATGGGTTAGGTAAGAATCAATGAATATGGTTGATCCATATTTCCATTTATTTTATCCCTTAATTTGTTTGGTTGCTTGTAATGCATAGGGATTCAAAATATACCTTCATTCTTATCTCTTAAAATTGCAAAATATGATTATGTTGGCCCAAAAATGGTTCTCATAGATGTTTGTACCATTACAAAAAACTATGTCAAAAACTATTCACTCAACATCCAAACACTCTAATACTCAACATTCATTGTGCTCCTAATGTTGTAGCTCAACTTCTGAACAACTTGACATACTCTATTTACTTGGCTCCTAAATCCCTCGATATGTATAGTCTACTCAGCATATGAGTGACTTAGCACATACTATCTCCTTGACACATACTAGTTCTTGGCACTAATTAGGTATATATCTTAGTATGTACTAGCTGAAAATTATGTATTGAATACTTTGATCACTCAACTTACATAGATTACTTGACTTTCTTTGATCACTCAGCTTGCTCTAAAATACTGATAGAGAATGACTAATTTTTTTCCACTACCTTGAAAAACCAATATGAGATTAACATAGTCAACCTTTATACACTTTATTAATAAACAACATTAACTCTTGCCCACTTAGGGTTAACATCTAGGATGTGATTCCTAATTATTTTGTAAACAAAATAATTCCTTAACCCAAAATAGTTATTCCCTTATCATGCTCTACTTTTTGTGTACAATACTATAATTGATAAATTCAATATAACCTTGTTTGTATTAACCATATTATCCTTTGAAGTTGCACACATAATCATCACAATCTTGAGTAGCCATACCTAACTTTGCATGCATCCATAATATGCCTATGAAGCTTGTGAATCAAAACTCTAATTATTATGCCAGACAAATTACATAACACTTAGAAAAAATTCTAAGTCTAACTTTTATAACTTCATCGTCATGCTCTGCTCACTTCATATGACTGATATGTTTCCATAAATGACAACATCGTAAAAAATTTGCCCCAACCAAATTGTCAACATGTGTTTCTTTAGATAATAATTAAAGCCTACAAAATCCCTAGAATCCACCTAAATTTTGTGGTAGAAGTAGCTGTAAGTCCCCAACTCCTCAGCCTTCCCCTTCATCTACCCTTTGGCTATTCCAAAAAATAATAGTATTTATAGTGCAAAATCCAAGTTATTACCAAGAAAACCAAAATAATTTTTTTATCAAGATAGATATGGTGGATTATGAGGAAGACATTGAGGGAGGTAGTAGAAGGTCAGGAAGACTTTCCAAGAGTTACGATAGGAAAAAAAAAATGAAAAATAGAATTTTGGATATGGATGAAGTTCCTAGTTCCTAAAAGAATGTAAAGAAAAGAAAAAAAGGATGAAGGAGAAAGCTAGGAGGGATTATATTGGAAAAAAATAGGAGGAAGAGGAGTCTTAGGAGGAGACCTCAAAATTTGAGGAGGAGAATGCTTAAAAAAAGAGAACATTAGAAGAGAATCCATCCATCTCTTGATAAGATATACTACAAACACCTTTGATTTTATCCCTACCAGTCCTCACTTGAGCACCCAATCTACCATGGATACCTCCCCATTGACTTCCACTTCTCCTTGGAGAAATGATGAAAATGAAAAATGAAAGGTTGTTCCTAGGCCACCTATGTTATAGGTTTTGGAGAAGGATAGTCCTAAGGGGAAATTTAATGATTGCCAATGGATAACTGGTGTTGGTGTTTTGAAAAGTCATGGTTTCAAATTATCCCAATTAGAAAAAGATATATCTAGGAGTAACTACATCCCATCTACAACGTACCCTTTTAGACACTAGGCCACCTATAAGGCTAGACCCTTCTTCTACTTCAGGCTCTGCAAAACCTAGGCGGGTGTACCTCATATTCATTTATATGGTACCAATGCTAAAACATACATTCAAATCTAGCAAGGCAGATAAAATGTTTAATCTTCTAAAACTTAACCAATGATCTTTAACATGAGATAGCTAATAACATGACCTAAGAACTTGATAAGCTAAGCAAGAACAACACCTTTCAATTCCTTCAACATTAAAGGGAAAATATATTTGATTAATGATGCTGATGTTAGCATAACCATGATATGAACAACATAACACTTTGATCCTGTAGTTGATCAGTGCCTTGTCTATTGGTAAATCCGACAAACATCTAACACACATCCCTAAAATTCATTGACATTTACCATACATTAGGACTTTCCTAATCTATACATTCACCTTGTGAATCAAACATCTGCATCTTTATGAATTTCATACTTGAGCAATCCCTTCATGAGATTTACAACCTTATGATGATAAAATAAGCATTTACAAGACTCCTTGATTCACAAGAAAACAAGAAAATAGATTTCAACTAGACAATATGCACATTGTACTTATATCACAAAAGATCATAAACAATATGAATTAGAGACAAAATTTAGATAGAATATTAACTTGTTGCTACACTTTTATTTGTTTCCTTGAAACAAATACAATAAGATGCATGAAATTGAATGATATAAAATGCCTAACAGATTAGAGCTATCTATATTCTTATTTCTTGCTATCCATTACAAGAGAAATGTTATAGAATGACATAGTGCAAGGCATGAGAATACCCAAAGGAGATATCCTATCCCCCAAAAAATAAACACACAATAATAAGAAGCAATAATGCAAGATCTAATACCAAATAACAACTCTTTATTCATAGATATAAATAATTACATACAATATGCTCAACTATAAGGCCTTTTGGGTTAGGGCCAAATACAAAAAAAAAATTACAAAATCAATTTTGCAAGATCTAATAAGATGCAACTTACAAACCCAATCCCAACTACACTAGATATACATTTGGATAAGAACACCAAGAAGAATCTACACTTGTACCCTTAGATCCACCAAGCAATCCTCTGGTTTCTAAGCCATAGCCCTAGCTCTTCAAAATTGAAATCTATACTTCATTCCCTTCCCAAGCTAGAATGATCACTTCCCCCTAAAGTCTCCACAAAACACTTTACTTATAGCTAGCTATACTACAAGTTTTCCTAGCTCAATAAAAAATAAATTAAATCTCTTACATTAAATATAGGTCAAGCCACAAGTCAGCTACACTAAATTAAATTCCTATACATAAACTAAATGCCAATAGTTGGCTCACAAAAAACTTTGTATGAATAGAACCAAGACCAATACTAGCACTTGTCAAATACATGAATACTCAACATCCACTAGAAAACTTGACACCAACAAGCTCACTTGGCACATGAAGGAACACTCAATCAACACGAGATTGCTACAATAACTTGGAATCCACTAGGAGCTACAGTAACTTAGCATCCATTACAGCTATAGTAACTTGACATTGACTAGAGCTATAGTAACTTAGCATCCACTAGAGCTACAATAACTTGGCATCCATTAGAGCTATAGTAACTCAACATGCACTAAAACTATAGTAACTTGGCATACACTAACCAACTCAACAATGATAGAAAATTGGAAACCACTGGTACTCTGCTCCAACATGCAAGATTGCAAGAAAGCATTGGATGCTCCTACATTAGACATCCCAAATTCAAAGAGATGTTCTAGTAACTAAAAGAACATCTTTTGGGATTCAACACATAAATCCCAAACAAGTTCTTCACACACATATCCTCCAAATCTTCAACTTGTACACTCTTTCCTTTGTTCTTCTTCTACTTCTTCACATATATCTTAGGTGTGATTCCAACCTTCTCATAATCTGCCAACTCAACTTAGTTGTTAATACTTAGGTTCCTCCTACTGAGCTCTTCATTTTGCAAAGGAATCATGGAAAACTTCCTGCCACCTTTCTCAATAGTAAACACATTCTTGACACAATCATGCACAACCCTACAATCATACTACCAAGGTCTACCAAGTAACACATGACTACTATTCATATCCACAATATCACACAATGCTTGATCCTTATACTACCCAATCTAGAAATAAAAAAAGCATTGGTCCTTCACTTCCAAATCATGTTGACCTTGCAACCAACCAATCCTATAAGGATAAGGATGTCTCATTCTCTTCAAACCAAGTTTATGAACCATCTCTCCAACAACTAGGTTATCCATGCTACCAACATCCATAATCAACTTGAAAATTTTCCCACCAGACTTACAACAAGTCTTGAAAAAACTAGTCCTTTGACAAGAATCCAATGTTCTCTGACCCACTAGTAATTGTCGAGGAAGAAAATTCTCTCCTTGTTTAGGCTAATTGTCCTAGACTTCAACCTTATTCATAATAGTAGCTTTCCTACCAATTGGACATTCAAAAGATCTATGCCCTTGTTTTCCACATTTGGAACAATTACCTCTAAACACACCTCCATCTATCCTTCTTTTTTGTTCAATAGGTTTTGGTTCACCTTCTACATTTGATTTAGCTTGTGTTGAACTATCATGCTTCTCCTTCCCTCTAGAACGACCTTGATTCTTCCTCTTCAACTTCTCCTCTACTCTTAAAGCATACTAATAAGCATTCTCAACTAAAAAAAATCATTATACCAACCTCATCCTAGATATTAAATCTCAAACCATTAATGTACCAAGGTACCGTTTCCTTTGATAATTCTATGTGACCAGACTAAATAGTCAACTTGTAGAACTCCTTAGTATAATATTTTATAGACATATCCTTATGTTTTACATTCTACAATATTTAAAAAAACTAAAGTTCATAATCAACAAGAATGAAATTAGCCTTCAACTTAGTTACCATCAATCTCCATGTAGAGATCTTCATTTCACCTTCTTCTTCTCTGTCTCTTTGCAATTCCTTCCACCAGAGAGCAGCATGTCCCTTCAGCTTAGTTTGTGCCAACCTTAATCTGAGTGTATCCTTAATATCCTCAAGCTCAAAGTAGTATTCCAATTCACCAATCCAATCAATAAGGTCTTTAGAAGTCAAAGTACCTGAGAAATTAGAAACCTCCATCTTATGCTTCAGCTTCAACTAAGATCCAAGTCTAGCAAATTAACTAGCCCTAATTCCAATAGGTCTCTCCACACAACCACTTCTATCCTCGCCACTAGATCCAATAGCTTGAAAGTCTTCAACAACTTCCTCATAACTACCTTTAGTACCCACATGCCTAGGTACTCCACCTAAAGCACTTACAATTTTAGTGATCATGTCACTCTTCATCAATGTAATCTCATATCTAAACTTTTCTCTTGTCTTCTCTGAGATCCATTCTTCCTCAACATCACTAAGATCATCAATTACCCTAGGTTCTAATCTTCTTGGAGGCATCTTCAAAGGTTTTCACAAATACTAAGAAATAGATCTAGAAATCTAGAAGATCAATCAACTCCACTAAGTCAACCTTCTCCAACCCATGATCGTACTACAAACTACCTTAGCTTTGGTGATCTATCTACATACTCAGGAATAACCTTCACTTTGATACCACCTAATATAGTGCAAGGTAGAATAATCCCCAAAGGAGATGTCCTAGCCCCTAGAAAATAACCACATAGTAGAAACACAATAGCAAGAAGCAATAATGCAAGATTTGATACAAATTCACAACTCTTTATTCATAGATATAACTGATTACATGCAATATGCCCAACTATAAGGCCTTCCAAGTTAAGGCCAAATACAAATCAAAATTAAAAACTCAATTTTGCAAGATCCAATGAGATTTGACTTACAAACCCAATCCTAGCTCATCCAGATACACAACTAGATAATAACACCAAGAAGAATCTACACTTATATGCTCAGGTCTACCAAGCAATCCTCTGGTTTCTAAACCATAGCCCTCGCTCTTTAAAATTTGCATCTACACTTCATTCCCTTCCCAAGATAGAATGATCACTATCCCCTAAAGACTTTATAGAACCCTTTACTTATACCCAACTAAGCCACAAGTCAGCCGAGCTCAATACAAACTAAATTAAATCCCTTACATTAAATGTAGGTCAAGCCAAAACTTGGATACATGAAATTAAATACTCATACATAAGTTAAATACCAAAATTCAGCTCATAGACAACTCGACATGAATAGAACCAAGACCAATAATGTCACTCAACACATACATGAACACTCAACATCCACTTTAAAACTCAATGCCAACAAGTTCACTCAGTACATGAAGGAACACTTAGTCAACACAAGATTTTTATAGTAACTCAGCATCCACTAGGAGCTACAGTAGCTTGACATCCATTTGAGCTATAGTAAATTGACATCCACTAGAGCTAGAGTAACTTGACATCCACTAAAGCTATATTAACTTGACATCCATTAGAGCTAAAATAACTTAGCATGCACTAAAGCTATAGTAACTTGGCATACACTAACTAGCTAGATAGTAACAGAAATTTGGAAACAACTGGCACTTGTCTCCAACATGCAAGATTGTAAGAAAGCCTAGGATGCTCCTACATCACATAATGTGGTGGAATCACAGCTCTAGATCCAACAATGTGGTCTCACAAACAAACTAGAACCAACCAACCCTTGAGAAAGAGACAAGAAGAGACTAAATAGAAAGGAAGAAATCCTATATCAGATTAGATTTTTCCATTTTTCCACCTAGAAAACCTCCATCAGTAGATGCAAAAAATCTCTCTACTCTCTCTCTCTCTCTCTCTTTGTGACTGTGAATTAGATCCTTTTTTACTGCTAAAGAATGCATTTGAAAATATCTCCAGAATGATAAAGACATCTAATTGATTTGAAAAAGCTAGATTTGATATCAAAGCAAGGGCAAAAACACCAATTAAATGAATTCTAAAAGTGAAAAACAACTCTCAGAATACTTTTTACTCCAAATCTAGTAGCAACAAACTTCAATGACTACTTTCAAACTAATTTTGTAACTTAATCATGAAGTCTACTCATTCTATTGAGAATGCCATAGAAAACACAAATCTTCTTATAGCCTATATCATTAAATACCTATGCAAATTCTGACTGTAGATTTGGATATCTCATCTTCTCTTAGTTCCAATGGTATATTGCATTGCATATTTTCAATGAAAAATAACCCTTTGGGATGTAATTGAAAACCTAGGCCCTGTTTCATGCTTCAGAACATTTTAATTGATTTTTTAGAAAAAAAATCTATAGTCTAAACGAAAGAAAAACATGAAAATTGTTTAAATTTTCAATTTAGGCTTTGTACATTCAAAATTTTACAAATAATATAATAAAATATTGAATTTTCCATTTTTCAATTTTTTTCCTTTTTTCCATCTAGGTGAACCCTCCTTGTTGACCATGATGTGATAGCTCCTCATTGCCTGTCTCTTTGTATACTTGACCACATGTCAGCTTCTCACTTCATCATGGGCTTAATTCTTGATAGAACTTTAACCCAAGTGAACTAGCGAAATAAGGCATTTTGCACCTTCAAATCTTTTTAGCCTTAACTGCAATTAAGCCATGCGACTGGGTGAAATAAGCATCTTTGTGGCTTTAGTATAGTTTTCTCCAACTTCAAAATGACCATTATGATTGTGCTCCTACCTTAATCACACCATCAAAGCATTTTTTTGGACCCAACATCTAATGTGGTGATCACGCTATTGGGACTTAAAATTGAAGCCCTAATTTTGAGTGCCATTCAAAAAAGTAAGCCCTATAAGCGCTTTTTAATGCATGTGTACCCAACTATTTATTGGAGGCCTAAAAGGTGTTTAATGTTTCAAAAACCCTACATTCAATATATCCACTCATCCCATGAAGACAAATTTCCATTCTAAATCATTCTGTGAAGTTTCATCTTGAGCAATGTCCAAATCTACGTTTTTGCTAGTGTCAAGCCATGATAACAGGCCTTGTTTGTAATTGAATATCTTGCACCTAATAATGTTCCATGAATCACCACTTTGGGAGTGTTTAGTATCCATAATAGAGAAGAGAACTTATGTTTCAAACTTTGAGTCATTTTAATAAGTTTTGTCTAGGTTTTGAATCCCTCAAAGTTGGTCATTTATTGTTATCATGCTAATGCAAAGTGTTTAGAATTCTGGGAGGCCCTATTTGACTCATTATAAATTTGATCTAGTTGACTAAAATGAGAAAAATCCTTTTTTTTTCATTCTATAGGTTAGAGAATTTCTATATTTCAATTTTGAGCTTATGAAGAATTAGTTTGATTAGTTTCTAAACATGATTCCAAATGCAATTTATAACATTTTACTTGTGTCGTAAAGTGCAGATTGGTCGGTACCCCTATTCAGGATATCATAACTCTGAAGTTGTGATAAGTGAAATTTAATGGAGTGTGCCATTGCATTCTACTTTGAAAATTCTTTAATTGTGACAGTTTTCATATTTTTTTGAATTCATCTACACACTTTCCCAAGTCCATTCCATTTGTAAAACATATTTTTTAGCCAGTGTTTCTAGTCCTACAAATTTGAGTAGCCCACTTTGACCATTCACCAAATGTACCTAGTTATTCATCAAGAGCCCAAATCCCAGATTTATATTCTCTTCATGATATTTGATCAACACCCTAGTTTATATTTCCCCAAATGCCAGTTTGACCTATTTTTAAAGCCAAATCCCAACACAATTTATTATTTTCTAACACATTTTCTTCCACATAGTTCTAAGAAGGAAACTTTGATAGTCAATATCTTTTGACTAAGAATTTTGCATGAGATGAGATTTGACAGGGTAAGAGTATGTGAAATAGAGAATTAGTGCTCCTATTTTTAGTGCCCAGTCAGGTGTTTTTGTTAGTTTTTAAAGCCAGTTAAAGGACCTCTTGGCATGAAATTGATAGTTTGCAAACAAATGGTAAAATAAGTTTTAAATGATCATTCAATTGTCAATTTTGATTTTAATCAAGATGATGGATTTAGTAGGCTAGTCTGAAGGATCAGGTGTTTGTGTTCAATTTATTTTTTGAGCTGGATCCACTTTGGGATCTAAATGAATTTAGTAGCTTGATAGTTCTCAAGATATTGCAAGTAAAGTGGGTTTGAAGAAAGTCCCATAATTAGGCACTCTTGCCAAAGTAGTAACATAATGCATTATATTAAAGAAAAAATTAATTGTAAAAAAGGTGAATGAATTTGGCCCCAGAGATATGAAATCAATTTCTGAGAATTTATTCTAAAAAGTTACTTCAAAGAAAAATAAAATATACTTCAAAGAGCATATCACCCTGCATTTTCAGAGCATTGATAGCCTTGTTGAAGGAATGTGAAGATGCATATTTCCCCCAAATCATTTGCACTAGCTCTTAACATAGGGAAAAAGGCCAAGTGAAGAGAAATGAAAGCTTAGATGGGGTGCATTGAGGTTTTACATAGAGGAACCTATTGAAGAAGAAATATAGTATGGAAATTTGCAATGATTGAGTTCAAATTAGGAAAAGACACATTGCCATTATACTGGAGGTAGCAAGGAGCGATTTTTTTGCACCCTAAAATACTAAGCAAGAGACATCTCTTGCTTTTTGAAGAGACACATCAAATGTCATGACAAATGGATGAAGAACTTGTAGATGTTATTCTCCCAAACTGGCTTGTTCTACCACCACTTGATGTTGCTCTCTACCTTTAACTTTTTTGAAGAAGCCACAATGGATATAAGGTTAATTTGTTAACTAGAACCACAAAGTTAAGTGTGCAAGTAATTATCTTGTTATGCTTGCTTGCTAGAGGGAGATGTGATGAGCAAGGGAGAATCTTAGCAGGTGCAGGTCCAATTGTAACAATGTTATAGCTGTATAAGGATATAAGTCGAATATTCCAATAAAATAAATATGAAATTCTTAAGAATAGAAGAGCATGTTGACTGCTTGAGTAGACACCTTAATGAAATGAAATGATCATAGGATGGACATAACTTTGGTGTAAATTTTGAGTGTTTTGTTATGATTTGGTGCTACTAGGTAGCCCCTTTCATGTTTTAGAAGGTCATGTTTCATGTAGAAAGGGAGCTACTAGTTTTAAAATAGAGGTAATGAAACTGGAGCTACCAAGGGAGAATCCATGACAGTAATGTGCATGAAGCAATCAATGTAGATAGATTTGAACAATTTTTTTTTGAAAAACATTTGAAATGGTGTGATGTTGGTAGTAAGAGAAGGGAGGTAGGGCATTCCACAGTGATGGAAGAGGTTGTCTTGGCACCTACAATCTGTGGCTTGAAAGAAGGCAGGCAACTAGACTGCTCCATCCAAATTAATATCCTACCCAATCATTTTGGGTATTGCAATGATAACATCATTCTAATCTTCCATATTCAAGTTTAGATCCTTAGTGAGAATCTCAAAAAAATATCTGATTCCCTCCTCTGCACTATCTTGATTTTAGACTCAATGAGGAATGTTTTGTTCTGATATAATGGTGCCATGAGTTTAAAGCTTGAAATAAACTATACAATTTTTATCCCACATTCACTAGGATATAAAACTTTTAAAGCTTTAAATATCAAGCCCTTCACATGTTGACTTTTCTAAAAAGATAGGCCTTTTATAAGGAAATGCTCATGCGTAGGTCCCCGCCCATGACCGATAGGAAGAAGATGAAGAATTTTGACCAAACATGTCACCCAAGATGATGGCATCATCCTAACAAAATCTAATAGACAAAACGAAGTCTTATGTGTGGCAACCTATAGACGAACTAGGAGATGACTAGTGGTGAAGGCCCCTCAGTGAAGCATGAATTCCAATATACTAATGTGGCATGGGGCACATGTGTCACAAAGGCACATTCCTACATGCACAATCATTAGCTATTGACTATGAATGTGGTAATGTGTCTAACTGCCACATGACAGTGGGCCCTAGTTAGAGGTGATGTGGCGCTCTAGTCAGTAGGTGATGCAATGATGATAGGGTAGTATAGAGAGAGCCAATGAGAAGCTAAAACATGGTGATGATGGGTCATCCAATTAGAGGGTTCCACGTGGCTCTTGGGTGGAAGATAATGTGGTAGACACTAACCAATTATATGCTGCCATGTGGCAAAAAAGTCAAACTTAGGTTTGACTAATATTCATGGGTGAGGGAAAAAATCAAAATGATTTAAAAATGTTTTAAAATTTTTTTTTATCAAAAATCCCATACAAAGAATTTAAATTCAAAAGAGATATAATCTAAAGTTTTGACTTTAGAATTTTCAAAATTTTGAAAAATGAATTTTATATCATAGAGCTATAACAGGGACATGTTTTTCAAAATGGTATTTTTGGCATCTATAGTAACCAAACATAGTAATATTATATATCACTAAAATTGGGAGAGAATGAACTTTCTATTTAAGGAGTTTTTTATTGCACAGGAAACCATTTGTTTAGGTTATGCAAGGTTTTGTTGCCAATTCTCAACTTTCAATCGTATATAGGTATTGAAGTTCAAATTTTTTTTCTAGTAGGGTGATGAACTAAATATGTGTAAAAGACAGTAAATATATAGTTAGGGTCAATTTTGGTTACCTCTAAGATAGTTGAATCAAGATATTATCCACATTTCATGATGCATTTCAAATATTTGAGAAACACAAGGGTTTTCATCTTTCATAAGGGATATTTCCAAGTTTGTTATAAAATATTGATAAAAACCAAATCAGATTTTAGGGGTAGAAAGAGAAGAAATTTTTTACAACTACAAAGAATAAAGAGTCAAGTGGACACATGATGCTTCTAGATTAGATCTAGGATTTCATTGTTCTCCTATATATCTCTCTTTTTTATTTATTGTAAGAGTTCTAGTTTTGGAAAAAATTTACTCACTGCTATGCAACCACATGTATTTCAATCTTGACTTTTCTCAGATTTGTGAGACTAGGATTCTAGTTTTGATGTGTTTCCATCACTATGAAACCATATTCTTTAGTATACTTCTCTTGTATGAACAACTATAGTGAAGATATTATAGTTAGTTCTGATCTATTTAGTGGTTTTATGAATTTGTTTACATGCATCTGAATGTATAGTTTCAAAGAAATGAGCAAGAATTTCTTTAGTTTCATTTTGATTCTCATCTCATATCTCTATAATTTGCAATCTTATATGGTTTAGGGACAAAAAACTAAGACCCATTTGTATCCCCTTAAGGTTGTACCTCTGATACATTTTGTTGTTGGAACAAAGGGCCAAGTAAATGCTTGATGTGTTTGACAAGTTTTCTAGTTATTTGAGAAGGATACTTCATAAGAATGAGGTCTTTATGAACACTGATGTCTAATTCACAAAGTAATAAGATAGATCTGATATCTAGGTGTATGAAATATATCACTAATATCATAGATACATATGTGTTTGATTTGTGGAATTTCCCAATAGATAAGGCACTAATCAATTGCAAGATCAACTTGTTACTGCAACTGCATATTTGGGGTTTTGTTGAAGTCAACATCATTAATCAAATATTTTTCCCTTTAAATGTTGAATAACCGAAAAGGATATCCTCACTTAGCTTAGCAATTTCTTTGGCCATGTTATTAGCTATTCCATGTCTGAGATCTCTACATAAGTTTTAAAAGATTAAGGGTTTTTATCTACTTTCTTTAGATTCAGTGTATTCTTTTGACAACTAGTACCATATAAAGACTCTACAGGTTTACCCACCTAGGTTTTGCAAAGCATGAAGTAGAAGAAGGGTCTAGCCTTATAGTTGGCCTAGTGCCTGAAAGGATATGTTGAAGATGGGAAGTAGTTGCCCCTAGATGTGTCTTATTCTCATTGGGGTAGTTAGAAATAGTGTTGCTTCAAAACACCAACATGTGTGACGTGGTTATCTCCTTCAATTTTGTGTCATCATGCAATTTTCTATTAACTACATAGGTTGCACTATAAATATATATTTGAGCACCATGTGGCACCTGCTAATGTCATCTTCTCTCAACTATGGTTTTCCTTTGCATTTTTTGGTCAAAGTTTATTGGTTTCCACAGTTGGGGCCCCTTGCACATGAGCCCTGCTTCAAAAGAGGCATTTCTTTAAGACATTACATGTAGTAAGTGATCTAGTATTTTTTTTAAAATTACCTTCCACAACATGAATGTGGGATATTTCACTTTCACTAAAAGTGCATATGTTGCTACAAGTTCTCTCATACATTTTCATCCAATACCTTGAGTATTTTTCATCTGCTTATGGCACCTCCATTGCAAATTGAACTATAGGATCTACTCATTTCATCCTCATGCCTGATGCTCTTAATCAAAATGCTAAAAAATGGACACCTACAGTCTTTTTTGCCTAGTAGCACTATAAAACAAGACTAGTGCATTGGTAAAAATGTCAACTCTCAACTAGCAAACACATCTATGTTACAAAAGCTCCCATCATATGTTCCCTTCTCCAAAAATGTTCTCCTCTTGCATGATAGCCTTTAATTTGGTGTTTGGGTTTATCAGGTGAGTGATGAGGCAGATGGGGAGAAAGAAAGTGCTAGGTGAGATGACTAGGCATGAAAAATAGACATTCTCCAATGTGAATGCTCTCTCCACGTGAAGCTTCTCTCCCTTTTTCCATTCCTCTCTACCCTTGGCCACAAAAAAATCTATATCATCCCATACTACCTTTTCCATGTGTAGAACATTCTAATTGATCTCATTTCAATATAACTACTTTCTTTGTCACCAATGGATTTCCCCAAACATG
Source organism: Cupressus sempervirens (assembly GCA_028749045.1). Taxonomy (NCBI): domain Eukaryota; kingdom Viridiplantae; phylum Streptophyta; class Pinopsida; order Cupressales; family Cupressaceae; genus Cupressus; species Cupressus sempervirens. Next base: position 826,877,424 of record CM053789.1, read on the forward strand.
CATGCTCTAAGGGTGGGCATGAAGAAGGAAATGGTGGTGATCCATGCAATTATTTCCAAACTAAATGCAATGAACATTTTGGGGAACTTCTTCTATCTTTCTATGGATCTCTTGCTCTTCCTTAATGTAGAGTGTGTGTGCTTGATTCTTCTTCTTTAAATAGGGTACTTTGCCTCCCCCCCTTCTTGTGTGGATTGTCGAGCTGTGTTCCTCACATAGACTATAAATCCTCTTCAATTGGAAAGGCACATTAAAATAATGTGAAACCTTGCTTATTCAAAAAATACTAAACTACACTCATCATTAATATGACTCCACACATTGTTGGAGAAAGTCAACACTCCCATAATAGAACCACTTCTATAGATCCCTAATGCTCTTTATCTCTAAGTTGCCATATGAAGACAAAAAAATTCCCAATCATTGGGATACGTTGGAACATTGATGGAGGGCATTCCTGAACTTCAATTCCCTGGAAAATACCCATTGTGTATGCAATGTCCTCAATCAGTGCTTTAGCAAATGAAATCAAGGAACATATATTGTTCAAATTGATAAACACTAACTAGTTCACCAAAAAAAAATTATGGGAAAGTCCTATGTCTAAAGCTGTTATAGATGTGAATGATTGACTCACAAAAATTTGTTGCTCTCCTCAATGTTATGCATGTAAGCCAAATGTAATTTTTTGATGACATTTTGAATAACTTATTTCATATTACTTCATGCCAAAAGTCTTTTATATTAGTTCTCTCAAAAAAACAAACACTTGAAGGCTTTTAGCACTATCATATGTTTGAAATATTCTTAAAGACTAAGTTACTAAGAGGAGAGGGGTCAATCAATAACTTCTAAAACATCTAAAACTTTAATCCAATTAACAATTAATCCTTTATATGAATTCTGATCTAACTTCATGCATGAGAAACTGAAAACATGAAATCATACATAACACTTTGACACAAAGATTTGGTGACCCAGAAACCTTCCAAATAGAAAGTAAAACTGGGGTGGGGAAGATACCCACAAGCTTTAGTACTATAGTATAAAGTTGGTCTATTAAGGCTTACATTGATCACTTATGATGATCTACCTTGTTAGGGGCAATAAGGACTACTAGGTCCACCTTTTTAAAAGATTTACAAACATACAATGAAGTATGCACTAGGTAAATAGATTTGCATAAGACTATTAGGTCTACCTTCTTAAAGGATTTGACTGATCCACCTATTAGGATGAAAAAATAGTTAATCTTTGGTCTACAACTTGCTTTGCTAAATGAGATTCCTCTGATTTTACAAATCACCTTGCTATGATAGATGAATTTTTGTTTCTCCTTATACTATTGTAGCCTTTGTAATTTGCACTTCTACTCTTCTATGATGATTAAATTACTTCCTTATTGATTCCATACATACATTGGATGTGATAAAATACATTACATATATACCAATCCAATTATACAATTACAAAGTTAGCCACAATACAAGTTTACACAAATATTACAAAGGTGGCTCAAATGTAGACACTCTAGTTTTAAAGATTAAATTAGTAAGGTTCTTATACTTGGCATCCACTATAAATTATTTGCATCATCATGCACTCGATAGATGTAGAAGCTTTGTCCATACTGATCACTTCCAAGTAGTCTTGAACTCAATCTACACTAGTGACTCAGTGAATACTATGAAACTCATCAAATAAACTAAATCACTTGTTTACCACTACATAGCTCGATAAACACTATCACCTCAAGCTTGGTATAAAATGAGTCACTTGGTTAAAACTTAGTAGCTCAGTCAACACTAGACTAGCGTCGCATCAACTAAAAACTTGGTAACCATTGCACAACTTGTTTTGCACTAATAAACTCATCATAAACTGAGATACTTGATTTACACTGTTGATCTTCACAATAGTTGTAACTTCTTAGTATACACTAAAATTTTTCCAAAGGACTCAATAGCAACTGTAGAAGTCAGTGACAACTAAAATACTTGGTTAACACTATTAACTATACAATGAGCTCATTAGATACTTACAATTTGAATAAGTGTATGTCACTAATAAGAAACTTGATTGATATGTCAACAATATCCACCTTTGGCATTAGTGACAAAAACACTTATTAGCCAAAACTGAATTCAAAAAGTTCCTAAATATCTTTATCCATCACCTTGTGATTCTAGCTTGGTAAAGTATACTATTTTTGAGATTTTTTCAAAATTAGTTTTGTAAGATATATTTCTATACATGGTAAGACTCCTATATAGTATACTATACATCTCCTTGCTATACATTCTTCTTTAATTCATTATTTACATTTATCTCACATCTATCTCCCCCATTTCCTTTTTAGCTTATGTATTAATTCTTACATCTTTCTTGTCCATAACTCATCATTCCCATTTCTCTCCCCCTTTTCGACAATAATGCCAAAGATTTATTCTATATATTTACATATTAATGCCAAAATGAGACAAAAATTTTGAATGTACCTTGAGTATGATAGCCTAATTTTTGTCCCAATTGTCTTGCAAGACTTTACATGTGTCTAGTGCAATCTTTACTTCTTCTTACAACTCAATCATGTAGTCTACTATGGAAAAATTGTTGTCATGGATGAGAGTTTTGGAATGTACAAATTCTTTAGTACTGTATCCATGTTAGGGAGAATCATATTTTGGATATCTACCAATGTAGATATTATTCTTGCTTCTTCTCTAACAAATTCTTGTTGCATATCTATTCAAAATCTAATCTTATTGAAATGAGCAAAGCTAGAATTGGGGTCAAGTTGCAACTATTGTGAACTCACCTTGAGATCTTCATCAATCTTGGACAATTTTTCATTTATTTCCTTAGTGAAATGTGAATCATCACATAACTTACCAAAAAGTGATGATACATTAGTACAATATGTTTCCAGAGAGCCCAAAATGGTAGAGAGTTCTACTTGGTAGATGGTAATTTTTTGAGCAATATTCTCTAATATTTTATTCTCAAATTTTTTTTTTGCTTTCTATAGTAACTTGTCATGTCCATCTGTATCTTCACTAAACTTCTGGACTACCTCTACCAACTAAAACAAAACTGGTTGAGATGAATCAACCTCTATACCTGTAGCCTCTACCAAAATATTCTTGGCATCTTCAATGATTTTAAATTCTTTGTCTCTTTCCTCTCTCAGCCTCTATTGCTTGGCTTTCTCTTCAATAAGTTCACCAAATGTCTATGTTTGATCTAGATTGAGTTTGGATATGTCCTAATTTTGGATCACTATATCCTCATCAAGGTCTATCTCCTCCTCCTTTTCTTTTCCTTGACCCAAAAAAATTGTTCTTGATTGAGGCTTGGTCTCAACTATCCTTACACTTATTTCTTGCTTACTAGGAATGGAAAAAATAGTAGACATAATAGGACTAGCAACAAAAATTGATATTGGACTTATTGTATAAATACTATTAAAAATACCTACAGTACCCAATATTGATGTATCCAAAATTGATGTGTCCACAACTATTGTATTCAACATAGTAGAAGAGGGAAGAGTCTATAGCTTGGTAGATGAAGTGGAGGTCACTTCAGTCAATGATGTGTTGAGTTGAACTAGTTTAAACATTGATTGGATGTTAGTGTTATCATTGGTACTCATAATCAATCCTGATAAGGCTATCTCCATGCTTGATGTTGTCACTATTTTTCTTGGAGAGTGAGGGAGTGAGGCAATAATTTCTGCAACAATCTTAATTGGCTCAGTTTCCTCATCATCCTATGTTTCTTCCTTGGTAGCCTCTTGCTCATGTTCCTCTTCATTATCAATGTTATCAAAATGTGTTGTTTCTTCATCATTTCCTTCTTTTTCTTTCTTTTCATCATCAGTATCATCATCATCATCTTTCACATCAATAGAAAAATCACTCACTTCATGAAGATGACATACATTCTTCCACGTATTTTTTTCATTCCTTACAACATGCTCAATATCTTTTATTAGAACTAGACAAGTGTTGAATTTTAGAGTTAATTTCTCCTCATCTTTCTTTAGAGATTCCTTAACCTCCTTGTTTATTAAGTTTGGAATAAGCTACCTTAGGGTTTTCCCATAGATGTCTTTTATAGTTTTCATGGAAAATTTCCATCTTGGCTTAATCTTATCCATTAAAATATTAAGAATATGAGAAGTAATCTGGTTAGGTGAGTATTTCCATTTACCAATTTTGTTCGTTGCCAAATATTCAATTTTCTTTTGTTCTTCATTAGTCCTAATTTCATACGTTAATGCTTTAAAAAAATTAATACTGACCCCTTCCTATAGTTCTTTTAGTCTATCTTGGAAGGTGGGTGGAGGTTTTCTTAATATTGTATCTCCTCCTTCCTTATCAACTTTCTTCTTTGAGGATCTTTTGGTAAACATAGAGTGGATGACTTGGTAGGCTTGGTAATGATTACCTTGCCCTTATTCTTCAGTGGCTCTTGTTCATCTAATTCTTCCTCTTCCTCTTCTTCTTCATCCTCACCTTTTCCATTTATTAACAAAAGAGTAGAACTAGTTTTCAACTTGGAAATTCTTTTCTTGCCTTTATTTACCACCTGAGAGAGCTTGATCTCCAATTCTATCCTAGCTTTGGCTTCTTCATATGTACCAAAATATGTAGCCTTGGGATCAATTGGTTCATTTACAAGTGCCTCAATTATATCCTTAGTTTCATCTATATTAGCTATTGGAATTTATAAGTGGGAAATATACTTCTGAGACAAGGGGGTGAATTACAAGTTCTAACTTTTAACCAATAAAATTTTCAACTTCAAAACAATACATGAATTAAATGAAATAACATGTAAAGTAAATGCATCCATATAATCACTTGACACCAGATATGATTACCTAGAAACCCTCCAAATGAGAAGGTAAAAACTAGAGCGGGATGACACCCACAACTACACTACTGTAGTAATAAATGTAACTTGTCAAGGTTAAAAAGTTTGGCAATGAACCATGGTCTACCCTATGGAAAGCCTACCCTGTTGAAGGCTTACAAAAGACTATTAAATCCTATCCTATTAAAGGATTTCAAACCCTGCTAGAAGTCTACCTATTTAAAGTATTTCTAAACATTCACTCAGAATGTCACCTTATTAAAGGATTTATTAATGACTGTTAAGTCAACCTTAGTCCAAAGGATTTCATTCTATTGATACAGTTGTTAGAAAGTAAAGTAGAATGTTTGATCTAACTACTTACAATCTGGTATTGTTTATTTTAGATCTTAATTCATTCCATCTTGATCCTTTCTAATCTAATATGAAATTTTTGTATCCTTGATCCTTTGTTCTGCAAACTAATTTTGCAATTTTGTTCTTCTTCTAAGTCACCTTGAATGACTTGAAAAAAAATTTCACCCTTTTTCACCTTCTATTCTTTGTTCACATGCACCATATTCAATCTTTGAATTATGTGGCTTTGACTACCTTATAAGAATTTTGTGACTTAGGGTTAGGTATGAATCTAGGAATGAGATTTGCACTTTTTTCCTCTTTATCATTCCATTTTTCTAATTCATTGCATGTTGATTCTATAGGGAAAACAAATAGATTTGATCTTATCCTCTAAGCTTTGAGACATATTCATAAGGTGACAAAAAAATGGTTTACATAGTTATTTGTGTGATAAAAAACAACTATGTCCATTCTATGTTACTCGACACTTGATAATACTAATCCTTGACACTTACTATAATTCTATCTAGATTGACACTTAAATTTTCTTGACATCATCTATTTTCTTGGCACTTGATTGACTCAGCACATGAGTGACTCAACATTCATTGCAACTTGGCATCTATACATATTATACTCAGCATATATTACTAGCTTGGCATGAACTTAGTAAATATCTTAAGTGTGTTGACAATCAATTATCAAAACCAATATGAGATCAACAATCTCCCCCTTTGACATGAGTGTCAAAACACTTAACTATACATGATGAATCTAATCTCCCTTAAGTATAATACATTCATAGTTTTACATATATACAAAACTTCAAAAAACTTCAGAAAAAATTTAATGGACTATATACCTCAAAATTTTGTAACTCCCCCCTAAGTTAATGTGTCTTTTCTGTATCCAAAATCTCCCTGAGTAGATTTTCCTCTTGTTGATACTCTTTTTCTTTAATCATTTTGATACTTTCTATCTTATATGCTCTATTTCTGCCTTTCTACTATTTACTCCCCATTTGTTTTCTCTTCTCTCTGCTTTCTTTATCTCCCCTTTCACATGTCTCCCCCTTGCATATTTGTCTCCACATGGCTTTCATCTCCATCGTACTTTTATCTCCCCCTTTTTAACACTTATGTCAAAGGTTATATACACTTAGTGTGTATTTAGAGAGAAAATTCTTATTGACTTCCATTACAATCTTTAGAGAAACATCCTAGTTTCCTATTGCAACATCTAAGGATTTTATTTAGATGGTTGTCTCTATTGTAAGGTGAACTAAGCCATCCAAAGTTGAAAGATTAGGATCTTTCTTTAGCACTATTTCAGCATAGGCTAGTTCCTTATGTAGTATTTCCATGTGGGGGGTAAGGGAGGCTCGAATGTGGACAAGCTTGGCTCTTGTGTTAGCCTCTTCCGCTATTAATATAGCTAGTTCCATTTGTGTGTGAAGCACTATATGGAGATGCTTCTCACTCTAAGCTAGGCTTTGTGGTAATTTCATATCAGGTATTTTCAAATTTCTTTCCACACTAAAAATTTTGTGGCTCGTGTCATGTGTGAAGAGTGTGGGATCACACAATTTTGTGTACAATGAGAATATATTCTCAAGTACTTTCTTTACTTTTTCAATTTTAATAGCCAGTTCCACTTGTGATAGTGCCATTTCACTTCATATCATTTCATTTACTTTACCTTGAAATTTCTTCTCAGACCATTCCATAATTTTTGCATTAGTATCCTAGTCTACATTTGTCACCTCTTCCATAATTTTTAATAATTGCTCTAGTATAGGCTTGGATTCATCAGGTTTTTGCAAGCTAAAGGCCTCTAAAAAGATGTCTTTGATCTCCTAAAGTGCTTGCCTTTGTTTATACTCCTTCCTAAGTATCTCTTGATTTTTATTTCTCTCTAATGCCTCTTGCATCACATTGATCTACTCTAAGGTCATGGCGGCATAGTCATATTTTGGTATAACTATTTCTTCATTTAGTGTTGGGTATCCCTAGTGAAGTACCCTTGTAACCTTTGTTGAGCTTGAGCTTGGTGCAAAAATTTGAAGTGGCATCGCATTAGTGTTCAGCTCCTAAAGGACTTTGGTAGGAGTGCTAGTTGTTGGTAAATTAACCAATCTATGTATAACTTCTTGCCCCTTCTCCTTTGGAATGTCCGTATCTTCATATAATTTACCTTGATCAATCACAATTATTTTTTTTGCACCTTGAGTTTTTGTGTCAGGGATAGATACCTCTGCCTATCCTGCTTGATTATCTATGGGCTCCTTTGCAGTCTGAGTTTGTTGTTCAATCATCAAAAATTTTATTGTGGTGTCAACCTTTGTTGATGTATCATCTAATTTGACCACTAGTAGCTGTAGGGATGGTAGAAGGTGATTCTTGTATGTTCACCTTATCCCTAGTTATGTCAGCTACTACTTTCTATAGCTCTTCGACATTGACCAATACTAGATTATCACATAATTTAACTTGTCATGTGGATTGGTCAAGGATCTTCTTTAGATCCTCTGAAGTTAATGGATTAATGTTTTGAGATGATCTATTAAGAATATATTTTACTATTATTGTGTTTGCAAGTGTTTTTGTGTCATGTGGAGGGCTTAATGCTAGTAGTTGTGTGTCTTGCACACTTTATTTAGTTTGTTGCTCCTCAACTATTACCATTTCATCCTTTTTCCGTTGTGCCTCCTCCACCATGTCATCTCCCTTTTCCTTCTTAGTTTCTCCTTCTTTATCATCATCCTCATCTTCTCCATTATTCATCGCCTGTAAGGGATCCTCTTCTCCTTCCTTGATAGTAGTTAAGCCATATATCAACTTCCACATTTGAGTGGATTTCTTTACAACATCTTTAATGTTGTTTTGGAGGATGCTAAATGCCTTGTACTTGGGTGCAAATTTGCCACCATGTTTCTTGTTTGCCTTAGTAATTTGAACCTTTGTTAATTTTGGCATGACTTGAGCTAATGTAGTTTCTCTTATTTGTTTCTCTATATTTAGTCAATGATTCTATTTATTCTCAATAATAGTGTACAAATCTTTGGGTATTCATTTGTCCATTTCAAGAGGTGTGTTCTTGAATTTTTCCATCATGGCATACACTGACTCTTCTAACATATTTTGATCTTCTCTACCAAGTTTATTAAATTCAATATTTTTCAATCTTATTAAGTCTACATTATCCCTAACATTGTCACAAATTTTTTCAAGATTAGATTTGGGAGCATGACTTACCACCCAGAATTGGCTTGTGTCCTCTGACTTGGTTCTTTCATCATCAAACTCTGGTTGTGCAATATATTTTCTTATTATTTTCTTCCACAAAAGACCTTGTTGTTTAGTAGCCTTTTTATTTTACTTTACTTTCTCCTTATCCTTTTGAGTGGTGGTCGTTGTATTGGCTCTTGTAGCTAGATTAGTAGGGTTTGCAGGGCTTGGTTTTTCATTTCTTTTTCCTTTTGGTTGTGTTGCAAGCTATGTTTTGTCCTTCCTCTTCTTTGGTTCTTGTTTGGCTAGTGCTTCCTTGGCGTGTTCCTCATTAACACCTTCTTCTTTTGCATCTTCACCCATACCTTAGGTTAGGGCAATAGTTTCTTACGCTTGCCCTTTTTCTTGCTCTTCTTCTTCTTCTTCATCATCTTCATCTTCAATACCTTCTCCAAATTTAGCCTTTAGCTTTCTTACCATTTTCTCTTTCTTTCTCAAGGTTGAGATAGTTTTCAACTCCATTTCAACCTTTGATTTGGCAATATCATAATTACCAAATTTTTTAGCTATCTTATCAACTTCTTCTGAAAGTAGTGCAATGATAGCAACTGAAGCTTCATCAATTTTGATCTCATATCTTGAAGGCCTTAACCATTTGACTCTAGGAACTATAGCCTAAATATAAGTTAGTCAATGTCTACCATGAAAAAAATGTCATTTTAATGATTCTCTACTAGTGAAACATGAATTCTTCACCTCTATTTCATAGATTTCTTGAAGTCCTCAAAGTAACTAGTCATTACTAACTCAAAATTATCTCCCATTTGTTCAATGTATTCATTGATTTTCACAAAAATTGATCTATTGGTCTTCCATCCTATCTTTCCAAAAGATGGGAACCCACTTTATACATAGAAGAATATAGATGTTAGTGTGGAACTAAATTTGCACTGAGAACTTTTAGATTTCCTTATTGCTCCTAGGTTTTCCATTATTTGTTGCATTTGAAGTTTTGCTAGATCATAGGTGTGATATTTCTTCACAATCTTATATACTACATCAACTACTATACATGGAACACTATTCACTGTGCTTCACTAATCAAATTTGAGTGAAATAACCCTAATAGAAAAGTCAAGAAGAGGGTTTGTGATGGTGTCAATTGTCATTCCACATTTGTTCCATTTTGCCCCTATATTTTTCTCAATTACCTCCTTTGAGTCACTCCTTAGGGTCTTGGACTAGTCTAGGGTTGGGTAATTGTAACCCTATGCACAATTTTCTTTGTTATTTTAATGGGTCTAGCCTCTAATCATAGGCATCCATCATGGATTATGCTTAAGACAATTTTGATCCATTCTATCTTGAAAATAGTGGAGAATTCTAGGGCACGAGTTAGTCCCTTTCGCTCAACATCTTGAAATCTTCTCTTAATACTCTATTTTTACATAATTTATCATATGCATAAATTATTTTCATGTCTCCAATCCCTTTGACCTTGTAGTTACAACATTTTCTCACATCTTGTACCATTACAATCTTGGGCAGAATCGTGGACAAGGTGCCTGAAGGATCCTGTTTGTAGGTAATCTCAGTTATGGCCTCAAAATTGGGCTATTTGACTTCATTTCTTACCAACTAAACCTCAAAATTCTCTTTGTTCTTCATATTTTTCAAACTAGAGGCCATATTTGCAAACTAGGGTTTTAACAAAATGAAACTACATAACTTGGCATGTGAAGGATACCTTTGAAATTGATGAACTAATGCTCAATCTTCACTATGATTCATGAAAATGCTTCAATATTCCTTGTAGATCACTTCTTTACTCTTGTTTTCTCTTTCTCTAAATTTGTAATGATAAAAAGTGGGCTAAAATTAGCCTTATACACTTCAAATCATCACATTTAATGCATGGTGCATATACAGTTGTATACTCAGCTTCAATACAATTTCTAATTTTGTTAGTATCTATAGGAATTTTACCCTCACCTACTATTAACATTAATTTTACTTAGCAACCACTACTTACTTAGCTCCAACTGGTTTTTACTAATAGCTTGGCACATACTAGCATTTTATTGGCATCTAAAGAGGACTTGTCACACTCGGTAGTAATCTGAAAACTTAAAGATTTTGACCTTGAATTTTCTTTGTTGAATTGCATCTTTATTCATGCTAATTTATCCTTTTAAGGACTATCTTATCTTGGAATTGATGTATGATAAAGCATTTAAATATCAGTCCCACATACCTCCTTTTGATTTTTTTTTGATGAGATGTGATCACTTGACCTTTTAGGTGAAATGATCTCTTCATTTGATGTGCTGCATCCATCTTTATTTTTCCATGTTTTTCTCATTTCTCTTTTGGTGTTCTCAACATCTTCTTTCCCTTTTCCTTTGTTAAATTCTAAATTTGGTGCTTTTGACCTTGTTGGGAAATGCTTGCTAATATGACCAGTCTTCAAACAAATAAAGCATGTAGTCTGACTGAACCATCTATTTTAGTTACCAATGAAGTGTGTTCTTATGCAATTCTCAGGGATGTGCCCATAATCTTGACAATAATGATAGCCTTGCCTAGTATTGTAGTCCCAATTATAGTGGTGTCTATGACTTCCTACCTTTGTTGGTTTTTTTGGTGACCACATGGGCTTAGATCTACACTCAAAGGCTCTATGCCCATGCTTTTGATAATTGTAGCAACATCCTTCAAATTTTGGTGCATGTATGGCTCTGGTTCTGCATTCATGTGCCTGATGACCTTTCTTGTTGCACTTGTGACAGTGAGTCATGTTCTTAGGCTTAACATTCTAACTAGTATTCTTGCTCCTACAAACATTGGTTGTATGTCCTTTCTTACCACAATGATGACAAGTAGGTTTAGATTTCTCACCTTTATTATTTCTCTCCTCAGTAGCTTTGGATGATTCTCCTTCTTGAGTGGTAGTACAGCCTAGTCCTAATGTATCATTGCTAGATCTTGGAGATTTCAATAGTTTCCCAAAGTACTTAATCACTTCATTTGGCTTGTTAAAGATTTCACCAATCTCTCCTTCTCTTATTACATCATTTTTTAGTTGTTCATTCTACAACTTTAATGTGGTGATCTCAATTTATTTGACATTCAACTCATGATGAGCATTCATCATCTGGCTTAGGGTGTCTAGTTGCATGTTGGAGATTCTAGCAAGTTCAATTGACTGTCTTCCAATCTATAGGGTGGGTTTCTTTTTTCTTCTTCTATCATGACCTTGTCTTCAATGGCTCTCTTCTTTTGTTCAGTCACCTCACATAGCATCATGGCTTGTGATTCTTGATCAATCTTGAGATTTAGGATCTCTTCTACTTGAGTTTTGTTCTTCTTACAATCTAGTATTGTTTATCTTAGATATTAATTTAGTCCCTATTGATCCTTTTTTATTTGATATGAAATTGTTGCATCCTCAATCCTTTGTTCTACAAACTAATTTTGTAATTTTGTCCTTCTTCTAAGTCACATTGAATGCCTTAAAAAAAAAAATTCACCCCTTTTTCTCCTTCTATTCTTCACTCACATGATATTCAATCTCTAAATTATGGGGCTTCGACTACCTTATAAGGATTTCATGACTTAGGGTTAGGTATGAATCTATGATTGAGATTCATCCTTTTTGCCTCTTTACCATTCCATTTTTCTGATTGGTTGCATGTTGATTGCATAGGAAAAACAAATAGATTTGATCTTATCCTCTAAGCTTTGAGATATATTCATAAGGTGGAAAAAAAATGGTTTACATAGTTATTTGTGTCATCACAAACAACTATGTCCATTCTGCATTACTCAACTCTTGATAATACTGATGCTTGGCACTTGAACTTGCTTGGCATTTGATTGACTCGACACATGAGTGACTTGGAACTCATTACAACTTGGCATCTATACATATTAAACTCAACATATATTACTAGCTTGGCATGAAATTAGTAAATATCTTAAGTGTGTTGACAGTCAATTGTCAAAACCAATTTGAGATCAACAATTACTGTCATATCCAAGAGGTTGCACCCATACAATTCTATGCTTAACTGCCTAAATGTATACCTTATCACTATCTACCATGAAACATATATCATCCTTGTACTCTTCAACTAATTTCCTTGGAATCCTAAATCTATTATTCATTTTCTCCTTAGATACATCAAAATAGTTATCCATGACACTATTATAATTCTTTCCCACCTCATCAATGTAACCATTAATCTAGTAGAGTACTGGCACATCTTTTCTCCATACAACTGAACCTTTTGAAGCAAAGAATTTTTGAACATAAAAGAATAAATGTGTCAATAGAGAGCCAGACTTACATGGTTTTTTCTTTTATGTTCTCATTCTCTCCATGTTCTTGTTGAATTGAATCAATAGTAGCTTAGCAAGGTCAAGAGAAAGATTATTCTTGACTACTTTGTACAACACATTATTCAACCTACTTGAACTGTAGATCTCGTGTGCAATTATATGAATACTAAACTTTAATTTGATGTTAGTGACACTCCTTATCTTCATGCCTCTACCATCCCATTCGACTAGGGTTTTCTTTTCTAGTTCAGCTTGACCTAGGGTTTTGGTCGTTTTAGCTTTAGCCAACATTCGGAGACCAGTGATTCTATGAATCATTTTTTTTGTAATTAAAATTGGTTTTTCCAACCATAACTGTGCATTGTAAACCTAACTAGGAATAAGCCTAATCCATTTCACTTTGAATTCATGGGGCATGTGAGGAATATGGGTTAATCCTTTTGTCTAGAGGTGTTGATGTTTGGGTTTCAGGATGCCATTTACACACAAGTTTTCTAGGGCTTCATCCATTTCCAAAGTACCAATATCTTGAATCATGCATTTTAAAATGAGAATGAATTTCATTAATCAAAAATATTTTTGGAGGGATTTATGACTATGCTCCACTTGGGTCTAGGGTTTTAGCAATTGCAAGCGTGAGCTTGAAGTCTGAAGCTTTTCATTCTACACCACAAACAAACATGTCAGAACCTCACTTTACCTTGCTGCTACTAGATGTCATCTTTTCTTAGTAGGGTTTGAGAAAATTCTAAAACTTTGATAACAATTCACTCAAATAACTTGGATGCTCTTGAAGATCACACTGAGCAATAGGTCTTGAAAATGTTATGGTGAAAATGACCTCGATCTCATTCCTTTTATAAAATTTCACCATAAATATCTAGTATGAGTGGTATATCAAATTGATAGACTATCATCCACTTTTCTTGCATTAATGACACGATATATTCTTCCATCATTTGGTAACCATATGAAATTTAGTTACTCCCTACCTCACTCGGTAGAGTCTATGACCTGACCTCACTCGATAAGGAAAGCAACTTAGTAGTAACTAGTACCCTTTTACTTAATGATCCCTTTGTATCTTGAATACAGATATGGATCTTTTGTCCTTTCAAATATAACTAATTTGGATGTCTTTCTTTGTTATCCTTGTCCCAGTTCTCCTTTGAGAAATCAAGTAGAAATTATGGAGCCACCCAATTCTTGACTGACTTGTTCATCATTGTTTGGACTTTCATTCTTGGTAGAATTTGGAACCCATTGTTGTCTCATCTATTTTATGATGTTATCAACCTCTATCTTCTTTTCATCTTCAATCCTTCCAGTATTCATATAGTTCTTGGCAAGATGAACAAGTTCACTATAAATGAAACATCTTTTAGTAGTATCTATTTTCCTCAAATGATGTTTTACATAATTCATTCCAATGTATCCAAATTCCCCATAGTCATGACATCTACACTAGGTGTTATAGTCCCAACCAAACATATCTTTCAAAATTTGTTTTACTAGATTTAATATCTTGGTTTTGCATTTTGATGATTTGTGCCCATGTTTCTTAAATTTGTGGCATTTCCCTTCAAATCTTGGTTTTTCTTTGCATTCATTTGCTCTATGACCATGTTGATAACAATTATAGCATTTCCCATTGAATTTTTCTTTTCCATTGTTCCAACATTTTTTTGAAGTATGACCTATCTTACCAAAATGATTGCAAGTAGGTCTTTGATTCTTTTGAGCTCCTTATTTGGATGATTCTCCTTCTTCTTATATCCAATTCCTACTTTTCCTTTTTGTCTATAGAGATTTTTCTCATTCAAATGATTCATGTCTACTTGGTATTTCATCATTCTTTCATTGGTTTGCCTTTTAGAGTTTAGATCATTCTGTAATCTTCCATTCTTTGATCTTAGGTTCATGATTTCTTCCTTTACATTATTCAACTAATCAATGAAGTCTCCTTGCTAATGGGATAGGTGCTATATTTCATTGTTCTTTCCTTCTATCTCTTCTCTTATCTTATTTTTCTCTTCCATGACTTCACATAATCTTACTGACTGAATTTCTTGCTCTCTTCTTAGTCTTCTTACTTCTTCTTACAATGAACCATTCTTTTCTAGGAGTTCTTTAATTGTTTCATTAGCTTCATCTAGATTTCTTGAATGAATGTCTTCTATTTTTTCTTCAATGTAGAGATGATCATTCATTTGAATTGCAAGATCTTTTCTTCTTTTCAAAGATTGAGAGAGTTGCTCCTTTCCTTTCTTGAGTTGGGCAATAGCCATTTCCAAATCTAGCTTCTCATTGTCAATAGCTTTGTCAAGTCTAAATATCTCCATGGCCTTTGATCATTACTCAAGCTGACAAACTTTTCTCTAAGAACCACAAAGCTGTAATACCAATTGTTAGAAATATTCTTAAAGACTAAGTTACTAAGAGGGGAGGGGTGAATCAATAACTTCTAAAACTTATGAAACTTTAATCCAATTAACAATTAATTCTTTTTATGAATTTTGATCTAACTTCATGCAAGAGAAACTAGAAACATGAAAGCATACATAACACTTTGACACAAAGATTTGGTAACCCAGAAACCTGCCAAATAGAAAGTAAAATTGGGGTGGGGATGATAGCCACAAGCTTTAGTACTATAGTATAAAGTTGGCTTTTTAAGGATTACATTGATCACTTTTGATGATCTACCCTATTAGGAGCAATAATGACTGCTAGGTCTACCTTGTTAAAGGATTTACAAACATACAATGAAGTATGCACTCGATAAAGATATTTGCATAAGACTATTAGGTCTACCTTGTTAAAGGATTTGACTCATCTTCCTTTTAAGATGAAACAATAGCTAATTTTTGATCTACAACTTGGTTCTAAATGAGATTCCTCTAATTATACAAATCACCTTGTTGTAATAGATGAATCTTTGTTGCTCCTTATACTTATGTATCCTTTGTAATTCACACTTTTTCTCTTCTATGATGATTAAATTACTTACTTATTGATTTCATAGATACATTGGTTGTGATACAATACATTACATATATAACAATCCAATTATAGAATTACAAAGCTACCATAATACAAGTTTACACAAATATTACAAAGTTGGCTCAAATGTAGACACTCGGGCTCTAAATACTAACTTGATGAGTTTTTAATACTCGACATCCACTATCCATTCTTGACATCTTCATGCACTCAGTAGATGTAGAAGCTCAGTCCATACTGATCACTTCCAAGTATTCTTGAACTCAGCCTGCATTGGTGACTCGATGAATACTGTGAAATTTGTTAGTACATAAATTGAATCACTTATTTACCACTGCATAGCTCAGTAAACACTATCACCTCGAGCTTAGTATAAACTAAGTCACTTGGTTAAAACTAAGTAGCTTGGTCAACACTGGACTAGCATTACATCAACTGTGAACTCAACAACCACTGCACAACTTGGTTTGCACTGGTAAACTTGGCATAAAATAAGATGCTCAATTTACACTATTGATCTTCACAATAGTTGTAACTACTTGGTATACACTAAAATTTGTCCAAAGGACTTGGTAGCAACCCTAGAACTCAATGACAACTAAAATGCTTAGTTAACACTGTTAACTATATAATGATCTCGGTAGATACTTACAATTTGAATAAGTGTATGTCACTAATAAAAAAATTGACTGATATGGAAACATCATCATGTCACTAGAAACATAAACTTTATTTGCATATTGTATAAAAAATTATTTTAAAGATCGTAATCATTATATCTTCTCAAGACACTTTTACTCTGCAAATATGACCTTGCAATTTGATGAGAATAGTTGGGCCCCAAAGTGGGTCCGATAAAAAAAAATCATTTTCAAACAACTAACATCCTAAACTAATATATTAATCAACTAACACTAACTAATCTAATGACCAAGGCATCATTTTTAATTCAGTTTTCAACCTTCTGCAGATTTACCAATTTCATGCCAAGAGGTCCTTTGACTAGCTTTGAAACCTAACTAAAACATCTGATTGAGCTTTGAAATTAGATATATCGATTCATTTTTACACATTCTCTTATGCTATTAGATGTCATCTCATGAAAACATCAGGGTCAAAAGATATTGACCACCAAATTTTCCTTCTCAGAACCCCTGCAAGCAAACATGTTAGAAAACCATAAAATGCATTCAATTTTGGCTTAAAAAATAGGTTAGACAGACACTTAAAAACACAAAATTTGGGGAATTGGTTCATTTTCATGAGGAGAATATAAATATATGATTAGGGCTCATGATGAATAATCAGATGCATTTTTTGAGTGGTCAAAGTAAGCTATTTGAAATTGTAGAACTAGAAACAATGGCAAAACTGTGATTTTCTCAAACAAAATGAACCTAGAAAAGTGTGCAAACAGATTTTTCAAGACTTGTCAAATGGAACACTTAAAGATATTTTAGAGTAGAACATAATGGTACAATCCATTTCATCTCACCTATCATATATTCAAAGTTATGACATCCTGAACATGGGTACAAGTCAATTTGCACTTTTTGACACCAGTAAAACTTCACAAATTGCATATGAAATCATGTTCTAAAATAGATCAAGCAATTTTTTCATAGGCTCAAATATGAAACCATAAAAATATCTAACTTCTAGAGTGAAATGAAAAATAAAATTTCTCATTTGGTCAACTGGGTCAAAGTTACAAGTGGTCAAAAAGGGCCTTAACAAATTCTAAATAATTTACATCAACATGACAATAATAAACAATCAACTTTGACAAATTCGAAACCTAGTCAAAAAATGTCAAAATGACTTGAAATATCAAACATAGGTTCTTTGATATGCATGCTAAACACTCCCAAAGTGGTGAGTCATAAAAACATTACTAGGCACAAGATATTCACATTCAAACTAGGCTTCCTATCACTATTTGACACTAAGGCAAAAAATGCAAATTTGAACATTGCTCAAAACAAAATTTCATAGAAGGACTCAAAGTCATAATTTATCTTCATGGGATGCATGGATATGCTAAATGTAACATGTTATAAATATTAAACACCTTTTAGGCCTCAAAAGGATATTTAGGTACACATGCATTAAATGAACTTTAAGGGATCAAAAGCTTGGAATGGTACTCAAATCAAGAGGGCAATTTTGAGTCCCATCAACTGGTACTATGGAGGTAACTAGTGACTATATGGAACAACTCAAAGCCTACTTTGTTGGAAATATTCAAGATATAATAGGTTACTGAGAGGGGAGGGGTGAATCAGTAATAATAAAACTTTTAAGCCAATTTAGAATAACCATATACAACATTTATTCATCTAGCCTACTGCATAAAAGAACTATTAAACATTTAAACCATATATGCATAGAGATTTGGTGACCCAGAAACCTTCCAAAATAGAAAGTAAAATTGGGGTGGGGATGATACCCACAAAGCTTCGTTACTATAGTATGAAGTTGGCCGGTTAAGGCTTACAATGATCACTTCTAGTGTTCTGCCCTATTGGGAGCACAGAGGATTGCTAGATCCACCTTGTTAGAGGATTTACAAACATACTTTACAAGTATGAACTCTATTAGGAGATTTGAATAAAGATGGTTAAGTCTACCCCATTAAAGGATTTACAAGAATGATTCACCTATTAGGATGAACCAACAGATCAACTTACAACTTGACTAGATTCTTTATTGTAGATCACCTTCTGTGATTGATGAAATCATTTCTACTCCTTGTAGACCTTGCTGAGTATTCTTTACTGCTGATGAATTTGCATTATCATAATTCCATATATTCCACTTCTCATATCATATCTTATGTCCCTTTTTTTTGTGCAATATTCTATATCTTGTATAGCTTTTGAATACATTACATATATATACCATTCTAGTAATTATTCATGCAAGGTCAGCCAAACACAAGTAAACAAAATATAAGTGAGTTGGCCAAATAGTAAAATCAACTCAGGTTCTTCAGACAAACTTGATGACCTTCTGATACGCAGCATCCACTATGTTACTCAGCATCCTCATGCATTATGTAGAGGTAGGGGCTTGGTTCATACTAGTCATACAACATTGCCTAGAACTCAATAACCATTGGTGACTCGGTAGATATAGTGTCTCTCGATAGAAACAAACTTCTTCATTAACCTCCTGAACTTGGTTATCACTGATTCCTTCCTCACTCGATTAATACTAAGTGCATCTTCACTCGGTTACCACTAAGTGCATCTTCACTCAGTTAACACTAAGTGCTTCTTCACTCAGTTAACACTAAGTTCTTCTTCACTCGGGTAGAACTATGTCTTCGACACTTAGTTTGGACTGTGTCTTCAGTGCTTGGTTTGAACTATGTCTTTAGTACTCGGTTAGAACTGAGTTGCCATCACTCAATCTGGACTGTATTACTCGGTGCTCGGTTGGAACTGTGAGATGAGTGTTGTCACTAATGGTAAATAACTTTATGCCAACAATCTCCCCCTTTGACATTAGTGACAAAAACAATTATGATTCAAAGTTTATGTGCAAAAATTGACATACAGTTCTGAATTTTCAAAATTGATCTTTGCAAGTCTTATTACACATATCTTTCTTACATGTATCTCCCCCATACAATATGCATAGCTTATACATATCTCTTGCACAATTATCTCTTAGAGTGTGCTATCTCCCCCTTTTTGACAATAATGCCAAATTAAACAATATATATTTACACAAAGATTCCAAAATGAGAGATAAACTCAGAATGTACCTTGAGAGTAAGAGCCAATGTCTTATCCCAATTTTCTTGCAAAAGTTTGCTGATGGAGAGTGCTATTTGAACTTTTGCAGAGAGTTCAATCATATGATCTGCAATTTAGAAGTTTTTGTCATGAATCAATGTTTTGGAATGGGCAATATGCTTATGCATTGTGTCCATGACAGGAAGGATCATATTTTGGATGTCAATCAGAGTACACCTAATCCTTGCTTCCTCTCTCAACAATTCTGCCTATTTCTCTGACAAAAATCTTATTCTGAGATGATGGGATGAACTTGAACTGTGGTCAAGCTGCAACATTTGGGCACTCAACTTCATATCCTCATCAATTTTATTCAACTTTTCTTTTATTTCCTTAGTATACTCGGTAACATCTCAAAGTTTCCAAAAAGTGAAGTTACATTTTAAAAGAATGTTCAAAATTACTCAAAATTGTAGACAATTCTACCTATTTTAATGCAATATGCTGAGCAATGTGCTCAAGCACCTTATTGTCAAATTTCTTCTCTGCCTTTTCAATCAATTTTTCTTGGCCGGAGGTATCCTCATTGAATTTATATACAGCCTCTTCTAACTAAATCAAAATGTGTTGAGTAGAATCTACTTCAACACCTATAGCCTCTGTTAGAATATTCTTAGCACTTTCAATAATACTATATTACTGGTCTCTCTCATGCCTCAAATGTTTTTTCCTTGCCTTTTGCTCTAATAGCTGATTGATCATTCTCATTTCATTGACTGATGTAGTATCCAGATCTATCTTTGGAATGACAATGTCCTTATCCAAGTCTATTTCCTCATCCACTGCCTTGTTGGAAAACATGTATCTCTTTTCTTTTCTTGCAATGACTTCACCTTTTCCCTTTGAAACTAAAATAATAGTTGATGAGGCTAGACTGGCTGACAAAACTAGAATAGGACTAACTAGAGGAAGATTGAGAGAAGTGCTAATAGTATCAAAAATTGATGTTCCTCCAAAGATTGATGTATAGGTTGGAATGGGAGAACTAATAGATGCAAAAATTGGAGCAGATGAAATTGTCAAAATTCAAGTACCAGTGGGTGCATTTACTGTACACTCTACAGTAGAAGTTGATATACTTGATGAACTTATCAATGTAGCTAATGATGACTTGGTCAATGAAGATGGCTACAACTCGGTTGATGAAGTGGTAGACACTTGCATAGATGGTACTCGGAGCTGAGAGGAGACAGGTGAAGATTGAGCAATTGATGAAGCTATTGTGCACACAATCTCACCAATTGAAGCTATCTCCATAGTTGATGTATCTGCTTTAGGTGGAGAGTGAGGAAGAGATGCAATGACTTTGGCTGCAATTTTTATAGGATCATCTTCCTCCTTAGCTTTTTTAGCTTCTTCTTCCTCCATTTCATCTTCCTTGTCTTCTTCCTCCATTTTATCTTCCTTGTCTTCTTCCTCAACATTTATCATCATTGAATGTAGATCCCCTAGAATATCTTCAATATCATCATCATCACTACTGTCATTGTCCTTGATTTTAACAATATCCCCACTGGATTTATGTAGATGATAGATATTTTCCCACATGTTTGTTGCATTATTTACTACATGCTCAATGTCTTTGATTCGTATCAAACAAGTGTGGAATCTAATCATCATATTACCTTCATGATCTTTTAGTGATTTCTTCACTTCTACATCAGTGAGACTCGACAGGAGATTCTTCAGGGTTTGCTCAAAGATATCCTTGACAGTCTTGATTATAGTTTCCCATCTTGGTTGCAACCTCTCCAATAGCTCTTTAGGGATATGAGAGGCAATCTCATTCGGAGAGTATTTCCATCTTCCCATTTTACTCAATACCAGAACTTCCTCAATCTGCATTTTCTCCTGTTTTATTCTTGTTTCAAACTTCAATGCTTTGAAGTTTGTGAAGCTAGCACCTACTTCTAATTGCTTCACCCTTGCCTCAAATGTGAGTGGAGGCTTGACAAGTACAGGTTCCTTCTTCCCCTATCTTTTTCTCCTGGAGAAGACTGCAATAGCTTTCTTTTTAGGTTTGGTGATAATCACCTTTCCTTTCTTCCGTTGAGGCTTCTCTTCTTTTTTTGACTCAGTTTCCTCTTCTTCTTCATCATCTTCTCCTTTCCCTTCAGTAATCATCAGAGGACCAACTTTTGTTTTTAGCTTTGCAATCTTCCTCTTTCCTTTGCTAATGACCTGAGGGACTTTGATTTGAAGCTCAATTCTGGCCTTAGCTTCATCATAAGTTCCAAAGACTGGTTGCTTTGGGTCTACTGGTTCATTCACCAGTGCTTCTATGATATCTCTGGTTTCATCAATATTGACCTCATAAGGAAGAGGTTTCAACCATGCAACTCGGGGCTTGACTGCCTATATGTATACTTTGTCACAATCTACCATAAAGCATACATCTTCTTTGTATTCCTCAACCAGTTTAGGTGGAATCTGGAACCTATTGTTCATTCTTTCCTTAAAATCTTCAAAGTAATTATCCAAAACACTGTCAAAATTTTCACATAACTCTGCAATGAACTCATTTATTTGATAAAGAATGGGAATATATTTTCCCCATACTACTAATCCTTTTGATGGAAAAGACTTTTGAACATAGAAAAATAAATAGATCAAAAGTGAACCGAATTTGTAGGAGTTGTTCTTTGAAGTCCTTATGCTTTCCATATTTTTATTAAATTGAGACAAAAGCAATTCAAATAGATCAAACTCAACATTCTTCTTTACTACCTTATATGCTAAATCTACTACTTCACAAGGTACACTGTTTGGATGGCTCGAACTGTAAATTTTATGAGCAATGACATGAATACCAAATCTTAATTCAGTGTCAACTACTGTACTAAGCTTAAGTCCTCTACCATCCCATTCTGCTTAGGTTAGCCTTTGCAATTCTTCCCGACCTAGGGTTTTGATAGACTTAGCTTTTCTCAACATGGGAAGGCCAGTAATCTTGTTAATCATTTTCTTTGTGATAAGCACTGGTTGCTCTAACCAAAATTTCCTGTTGTGAACCCGACTGAGTACATACCTAACCCATTTAACTTGAAAATTCCTTGGCAAATGTGAAATGTGGGTTAACCCTTTTGTTCAAGATGCTTATGCTCGGGTTTCAAATTTCCATCTATGCTCATTTCTCCTAGGGCATTATCAATTTCTAGGTTTCCAAGTTCTTGAATGAAACATTTGAAATGAGAGCGAATGTCATTTATAAGGAGTACCTTTGGAGGAACTTGAGATTGAGCACCATTAGGATCAAGTGATTCTGCAATTTCTGGTGCTAATTTGAAGTTTGGCGCCTTCCATTCCACACCTTTAACTAGCATTTCTGAGCCTCTCTTTGCCTTGGAACTGCTACTTTCGGATGCCATTGCTGCTTGGTAAGTGAAGAGAAATTCTGAACAGATTCTTCGCCCTTTAAAATTTTCTCAAAATTGCTTTAAGCTTGCTCTGGAATCACAGAAGATAACTTAGCTCTAAGTTTGTAGTGAAGAATGAGATCAAATTTTTCCCTTTTTGACAAAAAAAAAAAATCATCATAAATGCTTGGTACGACAGTAGATGAAATGACATGTTGTCATCCACTTGCTTGGTAGATACTATCAACTCGGTGATCAAAAGAAAACATTGATGTACTGACCTAACTCGGTAAGGTCACAAACTGACCTTGCTCGGTTGATATAACTCGGTAAGGGAAACTTTATTGCACCCGACTGAACTCGGTTAAGTCTAGGATCAAAGTGTATCTCAATACTATTTTGATCACCTTTCTTCTTGTGGAACTATTTAGGATAATTCTTGGAGGATGTAGTTCCATACTTTCTTTTATGAATATTAATCAGAAATGGTGGAGTCACTCATTTCTTGAGTGATATTGCCATTGCTTGACTTATCTTGTTCGGTAGATTTTGGAATCCATTGTTGCTTCAATTGCTTCCGAATGTTGTCTACTTTGGTTTTCTTCTCATCTTTAATTCTTTCTATATTCATGCAATTTCTAGCTATATGACCAAGTTCTGTACATGTATAGCACCTTATAGTAGTGTCCTTCTTCCTTAGGTGATGTCTGGCACAATTTATGCCAGTATGTCCATATTCTCCATAATAGTGACATCTGCACCAGGTGTTGTAGTCCCATCCAAATATGGCTTTGACAAGTTGTTCAGTTGGATTGAATGATTTGGATCTACATTGGAATGCCTTGTGACCATGTTTTTTGCATTTGTGACTGTTGCCTTAAAATTTTGGTTTTTCTTTGCACTCATTTTCTTTGTGACCATGCTGATTGCAATTGAAGCATTTACCATTGAATTTTGCTTTTCCATTGCTCCAGCATTTTTTTGATGTATGGGCTAACTTGCCACAGTGATTACAAGTGGGTTTTTGATTCCTTTGTTCACCTTTTTTGGAGGATTCACCTTCTTCCTTGTATCCAAGACCAGCTTTACCTTTATGTCTATAATAATTTTCCTCATTTTGTTGATTTAATTGATTCATATCTGCTTGGTATTTCATCATTCTTTCATTGACTTGCTTTTCAGAGATTAGATCATTTTCTAAGCTTTCATTGATTTGTCTCTTAATTCTTAAATCATTCTATAGACTTTCATTGATTTTCTTTTCAGTGTTTAAATCATTCCTCATTCTTTCATTTTTTACTTTGAGAATCTTGATTTCTTCATTTGCAGTAGAGAGTTGGTCTATAAGGTCTTCATGCTGATGGGATTGATTATGAATTTTATGGCTTTTATCTTCCAATTCTTCTTGTGCTTTTTTTCTTTGTTCCAAAACTTCACATAGCCTAATTGACTATATTTCTTGCTCTCTTTTAAGCTTTCTTACCTCTTCTTGCAGAGATCCATTCTTTTCTATAAGTTCTTTGATTGCTTTGTCAGCTTCTTCTCAACTACTTGATGGTAACAATTCTTCAATCTTTTCTTCAACATAGTGATGGTCATTCATTTGTCTTGCAAGTTCCTTTCTTCTTTTTAGGGATTGAGAAAGATGCTCCTTTTCTTCTTTGAGTTGAACCATGGCCATTTCTAGATCTAACTTTTCATTTTCAATAACTTTCTCCAATCTGAATATCTCCATAACTTAGATCTTTGCTCAAGCTATCAAAATTTGTCCTGAGAACCAAAAAGCTCTGATACCAATTGTTGGAAATATTCAAGATATAATAGGTTACTAAGAGGGGAGGGGTGAATCAGTAACAATAAAACTTTTAAGCCAATTCAGAATAACCATATACAACATTCACTCATCTAGCCTTCTATATAAAAGAACTATTAAACATTTAAACCATATATGCACAGAGATTTGGTGAACTAGAAACCTTAAAAAATAGAAAGTAAAACTGGGGTGGGGATGATACCCACAAAGCTTCGTTACTATAGTATGAAGTTGTCCGATTAAGGCTTACAATTATCACTTCTGGTGATTTGCCCTATTAGGAGCACAAAGGATTGCTAGATTCACCTTGTTAGAGGATTTACAAACATACTTTACAAGTATGCACTCTATTAGGAGATTTGAGTAAAGACGGTTAAGTCTACCCTGTTAAAGGATTTACAAGAATGATTCACCTATTAGGATAAACCAATAGATCAACTTACAACTTGACTAGATTCTTTATTGTAGATCACCTTCTGTGATTGATGAAATCATTTTTGCTCCTTGTAGACCTTGTTGAGTATTCTTTACTGCTGATGAATTCGCATTATCATAATTCCATATATTCCACTTCTCATATCATATCTTATGTCCCTTTTTTTTGTGCAATATTCTATATCTTATATATTTTTTGAATACATTACATATATATACCATTTTAGTAATTATTCATGCAAGGTCAGCCAAACACAAGTAAACAAAATATAACTGAGTCAGCCAAATAGTAAAATAAACTCAGGTTCTTCAGACAGACTTGATGACCTTCTGATACGTGGCATCCACTACGTTACTCGGCATCATCATGCACTTGGTAGAGGTAGGGGCTTGGTTCATACTAGTCATACAACGTCACCTAAAACTCGATAACCATTGGTGACTTGATAGATATAGTGTCACTTGGTAGAAACTAACTTCTTTGTTAACCTCTTGAGCTCAGTTATCATTGAGTCCTTCCTCACTCGGTTAATACTGAGTGCATCTTCACTTGATTAACACTAAGTGTTCACTCGGTTAACACTAAGTGCTTCTTCACTCAGTTAACACTAAGTGCTTCTTCACTTGGTTAGAACTATGTCTTTGACGCTCGATTTGGACTGTGTCTTCAGTGCTTGGTTTGAACTGAGTTGCCATCACTCGCTCTGAACTGTATTACTCGGTGCTCGATTAGAACTGTGAGATGAGTGTTGTCACTAATGGCAAATAACTTTATGCCAACATACTTATCTACCCTTGATGAATGTTTCAAGATATTCTCATAGTTTGCAATAAAGTTTACATATAATGCAAAGACCACTCTCTAATTGTTACTATAGAAGGATGGAGAAGGATTGGGTACAAAGGATTGAAAAAAGTTGTATGGTTTCCTCATATATTATTGGGAAAAGTTACTGATAGCAAGGAAAGGAAAGGAAAAGGCCAAGAATAATGCCTTTAGTTGTATATGTTTTAATTTTTATGTTTTATCTCTGTTGGTATATCCTACTTGGTTATGCACTAAATTGGTCTTATATGTCCTTATTTTTATTATATTTTAGAAATTATTCTTTCAATAGGTTTAGTTGGTAGGGATACTATCTAAACTCTAGTTTTAAAAATAATTATAAGCTAGTTGATGACGGTTTAGATCTGATGGTTCCAATGAACTTGTCTATAATGGACAAGTTGGGTGTTTTTTTGGGTCTTGATATTAAAGTATTTAAGTTTGATGTGTTATTAATCTAGTTGTTTGTAGTCTTATATTTGGGACTATCATTATTTTTCCTATGGGCTAACTACCTAGTTTTTGTCGCTTGAATAACAAAACTAATTATATAGTAATCTCATGAATAAATGAAATAAAATAAAACCATTCTTAAATAAGTTTGAGTAAAATTTTAAAAAAAAATATTAGTTAACTAAAAGTAAAAAAATCAATAAAATTATTCTTAGTTCTAAAGAAAAATAAATTGGTATAGAATTATTAGATTGATTTAGACTAGGAGCTATAAATTTGATGTTCCTTTTATTTTGGGATTGATACATTTAGTATTGAATATTAAGAATCTTTATTAATAAACTCATGTCATTACACTCCAAATTTTTTCACTATGTGATGATGAAATATAATTCCTATGTTATATATTCATAACTTTTATGGAACTGGTTCCCTAAAAAAATTCTAAAAGCTAGCAGGCGACACCCTTCCCAATATAAGTGGATAAAGTTGAATTTTGATGGTTAGTATAGAGGTACATAGGAAATAAAAATAAACCAAATTACTATTTATAAACAAATATTAAAATATTGACATATACCCTTAGAAAAAAGTAACAATTATAAAATACTTAGGGTGCACAATGTAGAGTTCCAATGATTATGGAAATAAGGGTTAAAATATTCAACTTAAGATAAAATTATAAAATTATTTTCTATTGAAATATAATAAGGGTTAAAATGTCTTGCAAACTCTTTTTATTAGAAGATAACTTAAATGAAGGGATGTAAAAGTACACTATTCATTCTTTACGAGGTAGAGTACTTATGTGGAAGCCTTAGGGATGTGTGGCTTGGATATTTGATGAGATCATGACATGTATTACCATATCATCCAAGAGTTTCTTATATGAATTTCTACAAATTAATCATCCAAGGGGGATGAAAGGGTTCTAATTTTATTTTTGACTTATCCCTATGGATAGTGTTAGCGCTTGTTTTATGCCCCAATTGTTTCAAAGTGGTTCTAGAATATTTTTAAATTTTCAACAATCATATCCTTTGTCTCAGGAAAGAAGTTTAAACTAAACCCTAAATCTATAAGTGAATTTTCCAAAAAAAACCTTGTATTATTTTAAATCTTTTGATTGGACTATGTCCTTGCTAGGTTTTTTTTTTGAAGAATAGGATTAGTTCTTTTAAATCCTGATTTTACTCTATCCATGGTTGTGTCATGGTTAGTTCACATACAAGTTAAGTTTGTTTGGGTAACCCAAGTGATGAGCTTTTCTCATCAACTATTGATCTACCTTAGATTTATGAATCTCACTTTGTCATTTTGTGAAGGTATTATCCCTTTATCTTATGTGACAATGTGAGCTTATGACACCTATCTAATGGCACTGCCTAGGTTCAACAATATTAATTTAGAACAACAAACATTAGAGAAAGGAGGGATCTATGGTCATTGCCATGTTGCTAAAGTAAAGTGAAAGGTTTTTAACAAAAGTGAGTTTGGGACACGTTGGGACCAAGTGTTTCTCAAGATTCATAGGAAATGTTGTTTTCATAAGAGAACTAGGTGGAATACCCTAATTCAATTTAAATTTATCTCATGTGGTACTTAGAGGTTGTTCCCTACTGTCATATCAAAGAACAATCGATGAACATTACCATGTCACTATGAAGAGATGCTTAATTTTTAACTATATAGATAAATAGAGGAAGCACCATGTGTTTAGTAGGTCCCAAAAATAAAGTAATACAAAGGTATGGATGTCAGCTATAAGATGTAGTTTTAATCTATGGCAGTCACATGTTTGCCAAAGAAAAGTGCTAGCCTTTTAGTCATAGAGATATAGTGACATAAGGACACATGTAAAACTAGGACTAGTTAGTCTGCAAGTTTTTGAAGGAACTGATGCCACTTTCAATAATAGTTGCTAGATTGTGGTTTTCCCTTTTTCTAGATCCAATAGCTTTAACACATCATTTCAATCGTTGATCATTTTGGAGATCAACAATTGTCATTGGGTAAAAGTACAAAGTTTTGTCACCTTTCAGGATGACTTATCACAATGACTGAATTTTTGTATTTCTATCTAAAACTCAATTTTGTTCAAACATATGATCTTGATAAATTTATTCTAGCTAAGTTATATATGGTCTCACACTTTTCCATTTGGAAATGTCTATTAAATGCATTTTTTATTCTAGTTAATATTCAATTACTAAAAATATACAATTATTTGAGAAAATTTATGTTTCAATAACTCTTACTATCTTTTATGTTTTTTTTTAATAACATATAAACACCATTTTACAGAGCTCAAAGTTAAGAATATTCACATATATAGTTCATAGTGTTTTAATAAAATATAGTATTTTGTAATTAAAAAATTCTACGAGTACATATTTTAACACTCAAGAAGATGTCAATTTTGAGAAAGAAAAAAATATTAAATAATATCAATAAAAATTAAAAATTATATGACATTCTAGAGGAGAGAGTCCTCTTTTAGAATCTATAAGTTTTATTTTGGTTTGAATACAATTATTTTGAAAAATATGGTGGGAGATGAAAACTATCAACTTGAATAAGTTGAAGTTTAAGTCATTATAAAAGAGAAAATATAGGTCTAAAGCCAATTTTTATTTTTTATTGTTCTAGCTACATATGTTATTTATAACATAATATGAGATAAAAGGGAAATAAGTTTATTTCCATGTAGTTTTGTGGTGGGAACGAGACCCCTGATTTCCAACATTTTTTAGCAACTAAAAAGTTATCATTAAAAAATAGGGAAAGATATCATTTCTTATTTCAAATAATTATTAAAAATTATAATCCTAAACTTCATCCATTTCTACACATTTCATTAGTTTACTTCATTTCCAAATTCTAAATAATAATACCAGTTTTATGTCATTGAAGGTGAACAATTATACTTTTGTTAGCCTTTTCCTTTGTAAAAGGGTGACACAGGTTTGTGCTTTTACCCTGCTATCTTATAGTAGAAAGATGTGAGATTCTTAACCAAAATAAATACATGATGTGGTCATGCATGTACCCATGGTCCATAGAAATTTAGATAGGTATAAGATCCATTCAAAAATAATATTAAATATGAATCCACAATTGTCATTATGTCAACATGAGGAATAACACAATGTTTAGACATAGCAACATAATGGCAAGGAGGTATGTGCTCTAGTGTGTCATCCATAGTTGTTGTAAGATTATCATCATAGCCATAGGATTGAAGGAGGATATATGGCTATCTCTAAGTCATTCTTTAAAGATGTAGGATGTTTATACAAATGTGACAAAGTAACCAGGTGATGTGTGGAACCTATGGGCCACCTAAAGATATCTTAACTCATTTCATTTGTAGCCATTAAATCAGAGATCAATCCATGGTTTTTGTTATGTTTTTATCCAAGGTGGGTGACATAGGGAAGGAATAACTAAGGAACCTAATGTGATTAGATTTGTTCAATGTAGAGTAAATCAATGTCTATAGTTATGTCATTATCATAAGTATCACAACGTTTAGCTCTAACAACATAGTGACAAGTTGATGCTTTTCCTAAGATTTCATAGCCAATACAAAAAGGATGTAATAGGACACACATTTTCCACATGAAACACTAGGATTGATTTGACTTCCATGTCAGGATGCAGTAACATGAGTTAACAATAAATTAGATCAAGTCCATTAGTTTTTTTTCCAATCAATTGTCACTTTTTAAATTTGATATGAAGTGGGCGTTCCCTCTCCCTGTAGAGAATTTATGAAAATTGAAGGCCCCTTCTATGATATGATGTCAAAAATATAATGGAGAACTAATATCTTATTATGAAAAAGAATCATTGAAGAATCATAATATAGTGTAAGCGGAAGCCAAGTTAAATATTAAGAAAGATCCTGAATTGCTCCATCTAGGAAGTGAAGAGATTGGTCTTAGTAAGTGATAATTTCCATTTCTTTAAAGGATTTTAATATTTGTCATCTATATTTTCAAAATGTGTCCAAAAAAAGGTTTGTTTAGAAAAATAGATTATCAACATAGAAATGCTCGTGACAATTTCTTAGAGAAATTGAATGAGGAAATTAGTTCTTAATTCTCCAAGATTGAAATTAGCTTATGGTTTATATGATAGAGGTTATTGGACCCATGATGTAATAACATCTAAGAGTGGGTTAAAACTATTAAAGAAATGGTTTTCAGAGAGGAAATTATTTGCCTCACATGGTAACATATAGAATTTTGACCTTGGAAAGTTGGTTATTCTGGAAGTATTAATGGATTCAGACCTTCTAACATTAGTGAGAAGGATGTAAGATCCAATTACCAAGTCAGTATGAGCAATAAATTGGGAATTTATATTAGATATAACACTCAAGGATATTGGAGAAATATTTGGGATGGACCCTATCTCTCAATATCATGAAGCTATTAGTTTTCAAGAATTAGAAAAAGGGTATCAAGCCCATATGGTGTATGTTAGGCAAGGGCCTCTAAGAGAACATTTGGCAGTTGTTGGGA
Organism: Cupressus sempervirens; assembly: GCA_028749045.1. NCBI lineage: Eukaryota > Viridiplantae > Streptophyta > Pinopsida > Cupressales > Cupressaceae > Cupressus > Cupressus sempervirens. The sequence continues at coordinate 826,908,430 of CM053789.1, forward strand.
ATACAACATTGGTCACAACTTTAACCCCATAACCATTCAAGAAATATTTTTTCAATTATTGTAATCTAGATATTTATATGCCTTTGTGTAGAGTTTTTGGTGAAGATAACTAGGATTTTATGCCCGTTAAGTTTATGTACATGATGGTGCAAATGTCCTATTTTGGAGTTAATGTCATTTTTTATTTCACCTTGTGTTGGCTCTTGATTTAACAATTTTTCAATAACCAAATAAAAATATTAGAATACATGTAAGGGAAGCTAAATCCTATGATGAATACACATGAATAAAATTTTTGCCAACTATAATGCAAACTCCTTGTTCTTCAAGCTCTGCAAGACCTAGGTAGGTAAACCTTAAACTCCATAATGTGACTAGTGCAAAACCATAATTATGACTCTATATAAAGCATATAAAAACCCAAGTCCTTCTATACTCATGCAATAAAAGAGGTATGAAATAGCTAATAACATAACCCATGAATTCACAAGCTAAGTGAGGGTTAACTATCTAATGGGATCTTCAACATAAAATGGAAAAAACTTTGATTAATATGTTGATTTTAGCATTAAAAAAATATGAGCAAAAAAACATATAGATCATGTAGTTGATCAGTGCCTTATCTATTGGCCAATTCCACAAACCACAAAAATACATCCTTGGATATCAATGAAATATCTCATATATCAAGACTCTAGATCTATCTTTTTACTTTGTGAATTAGACATCTGCATCAAAACATAATCTCATACCCAACCAATCCCTTCATGAAATCTATAAACTTATGATGATAAATCAAGAATTTACATGAATTCTTGAATCGCAAGCAAAATATACCGAAAGATACAACCTAAAACATGTTGCATCTAGGTTTGTGCTCTTTGTTCACAAACCACAAAATATTTCAAATAACATAAACATGAGACAAGAATCAGACTAAAGATAAACTAATTGCTACATTTTATTCATTTCTTTGAAACAAATACAAAAAATATGCATAAAAATAACTCATGAAATAATTTAGTAAACCATAACTATCTCAATAACTTCATCACTATTGTTCATATAAGAGAAAAATGCTAGGCATGGTAGTATTACAACTATGGAAACTTGTCCAAAAGTCTAGAACCAACCAACTCTAAATAAAAAGAAGAAAAGAGAATAAGTAGATAGGAAAAATTCCTAAATTTGGTATGATGTAACCATTTGCCCAATTGAAATTTCTCCACTTGTCATTGTAGAACCTATATCTTCTCACTTCCTTTAATTGAAAATTATATCCCATCATTTTGCCTCTACCATGTGATCAAAATATCTTCAAACTAATGGAAAATACAAATAATTTGGAAGAAGACAAATATTTCATTAAAATTCAAGCCAAAACACATGCTAAATAGCTTTAGATGAATGGCAATACACCTAGGAATATTTCCCTCCAAATATGGTGCCAACAAACTTCTCTATTTTCCTTTTAACTAAATCTAAAGCTTCATTATGAAAAACACTTATTCTACTAAGAATTCCCCTAATTTTACAAATATGCCCATATCTTTCACCACTAATGACCTACACACATTCTTATTGCAAATTTGAAAAATTTATCTACTCCCCTTTCCAATGATATATAATACTATATTTTTGATAAAACTAAACCCCCTTGCATGCATTTGAAAATTTTGGTGCTTGTCCATGCACATAACACTTAAAATGTTCAAAATATATGAAATCTTTATATAGTTCAAACCATATAATAAAATTCAAATTTAGTTTTAATTCTCAACTTACCAAATAAATCGCTCTGTCTGGGATATATATAATTCAAATACTTTAGAATTTCTTATTTTACCATATCTCTCCACAATTCCTCCTTTTTCAAACTCATGTCAACTATTGACTAGATGCCATGTGTCAAACTATGATTGGGTGAAATTGATATCTCATTTCCTTATTAGTACCTCCCTTCCATATGTCTCAATATCTCTTCATCTCTACCTTTACTTCAAACTATGAGAAGATGGCCAAGATGTCATGTTAACCATTATCTCTTCATCTCTGTCCTTGATACTAACTGCATGCTAACTATCACAAAGTTACAATCAAGTGTATCTCCTCATCTCTACCCTTGATACTAACTATGAGACTTAACCAGAGATGTTGTGTTAAACCATTTTTCTCCACTTCAAAAATCATTTTAATAAATGTAGATTCTTCCTTTTGAAGTCATGATTAGCCACCATGTGTCCATGTTGATGATGCCATCAGATATCATGCCCAAGCCTTTTGCGTGTTTCTTCAAAATTTAGCTTTGAGCTTGAGCAGGTGGGCCTGTCATGTGAGGTTTGATGTCTCAAATGGTGATTCCCTAAGACAGCTAACATTCATATCACTAGCATATAAAAACATTAAAATCATCCTTCACATACCCAATGTGGGATAACATGAAAAGCATTTCCTCCATGATAACTGCATTCAAGCTCCTCCTCATAGGATAATCAAAATTTTATTGGGAGCATTGACCTAGAATATCTATTTTGTGAAGGATGCAATATCCCTCCTTTATCCACTCATTGTACTTTTTAATGAGTTTGTCACTCCCAAGCTTTTTTTGCATCAACTCGAACCCCAGATTTTAAATTGGGCATACTAGTTCCCCACAAGAAGAAACCATCAATCTACATCAGTTGTTTACTCTAAAAACCTTCCAATTTGAAATTGACTTCAGTGGAAATAAAATCAACTCTTCACATGAATCACACTTTGCTAAATATTTAGTGCAAATTTTATGATTTGAGAAGAGGTTCTTCTATGCATGCTCACTCATAGACATAGGCATACTCATTTCACAACCCTTGCAACCTTTCTTTCAATCTTCTATTGACCCAAGGTGATGGATAACTAGGGTCCTCATCTCAGACTATGTGTAGGCATCATCCACATTTGCCTTAGATCATTTTCTTTTTCTAGCTCAATCCATAGACTTGGATTTATGGAAGTTATGTATGCATTAAACATATTTGGAAAACTCTTGTGTCACTTCTAACACAAATCTCTTCATTCACATGTGCTACTACTTCCTTCTTGCCACTTTGTAAAAGGATTCAACATAGGTTTTGACCTATATCCTTCTAGCTTCTTCACAAACAATTCTAGAAACCCTATTTTAAAAAAAGATTATGAATTTGAAGGATTGTTTCCAATAGTGTTGCCACTCTTGCATGTAAAATACTCATTACACTTTCCTCAAAGTAGGGAACCTCTATAATTTCTATATATTCATTACTTTTTAGAGAAAGACTAAGGTGTTTATACATCAAGATCTCAGAGAAAATTTGATGTAAATCCATAGTGACATGGAGGCCTGTAAAAAATTCAAAACTTGTGGGGCCTTGATTAATTACTATTCTAAACAAGTAATGATCATCCACTTGCTGATCATCCATCACGTCTTTCACATGCCCAATACTATTGCATTACTAATTCAATTATTCATTCCCAAACTAGTTTGATACACAATATTCTCTAATATATGTTAATCAAAACTTTAGGAAGAGGTCCATATTCGAGTGATTTATGCTTTCATGGTATATTTTAATGCCTTCCTTTCAAAACCTCATTTGTTAATGTGTACTTTCAAACCTTTTCAATTTTGCATTTTCCTTTTTAAACACTACAACCTATAATATGCATAGGAAAATGTCATTTGAGGTTTTCTCAACTAGTATGGTCCTTGAAATTTTCCTACTATTGGATTCATTCCATCACTACCCACCATGTGTATGACACCACACATTCATTTGGTCTCATATGATGACATATGCATATCAAAATTAATGCTAAGAACTTGATTATGAAAAGCATATCATTCATGTCTCAAAATTTATCTGATAGATGGAATTAGCCAACCCCCAAAGTGGGTCTAGCTAGAAAAAAATTTGAACTCAAACACCTAATCCTTCAAGCTGATCAATCAATCACCTAACACTAATTAGACTCCAATACAAATCATTCAATCATCATTTAAAATAAAATTTACCCCCTTTTGCAAACTACAATTCTCTGTCAGGAAGCCTTTGAATATGTCTTTAAAAATTGACCAAAACAAACAACCAAGCCTTGAGATCTGACATATCTATTCTCTATTTTACAATCTTTTACCTTGTCAAATTTCATTTCATGAAGACATTGGGGTCAATAGATGCCAACTATCAAATTTGCTAACTTGAAATTGCCAGTAGATAAACATGTTAGAAAATAATAAAGTGTCTTCAATTTTGGCTTTGGAAACAAGTCAAATGGACACTTAGGGACATGAAAACTAGGGCATTAGTTTATTTTCACATGGAGAGTATAAGATTTTTATTTTGGTTAATGATGAATACTTGGGAAAATTTGGTAAGTGTGCAACGTTGGGTACTTGGAGTTACAAAATTGGGAACACTAGCAGGATAATAAATTTCATAGATGGAATGAACCTAGGAAAGTGTGTAGATGAATTAGTCAAAACTTGGAAACTAGCACAGTTAAAGTATTCTCAAATTATAAAATAGTGGTACAATCAATTTTTCTTAAACAATCATGGATCCAAAGTTATGACTTTATGAATAGGGCTACCGATCAATCTACTCTTTAGGGCACCACTAAAACTTTAGAAGTAGCATTTGAAATCACATTTCAAAACTAGTCAAATGGATTATTCATAAACTTGAATCTAGAACATAGTATTTCTATGACCCCTAGAATGTAATGAAAAATGAATTTTCTAATTTTGGTCAACTAGCTCACAATTATAACTAGTCAAATAGGGCTTCCTAGAATTCTAAGCAATATGCCTCGACATGACAACAATAGATAACAAACTTTGAGGAATTAAAAACCTAGTCAAAAAATATCATAATGAATTGAAATCTAAATTATATTTTTTGTAACATGCATAATAAACACTCCCAAAGTGGTGAGTCATGAAACTTAATTGGGTGCAATATATTCAATTGCAAACTAGGCTTCTTGTTGATGCTTGACACTTAGGCAAAAATGTAGATTTGAGCAATGCTCAAAATGAAACTTCATGGAATGACTTGAAATGGTAATTTATCATTATGGTACACATGCATATATAGAATTAAAGGTGCTAGAAACATGAAACACTTCATAGACCTCAAAAATATGGTCAAGTATACATGCACAAAAAGTGCTTATAGGGGCTGAATTAGACTCAAAATTAGGGATTCAATTTCTAGTTCCAACACCTTATTTTTGGCTGAGGAAATTCATGTTTGATTAATCATAATAGAAAAAGGGAAAGTAGAGAAAGCCTTTCATTGGTATTTGATGTTAATACATATGTTTTTTTTTAAGCAAGTCACTTATTTTGAAAAGGAAATGCAATTTACAAGAGGGCATGAAGGAGAACCCCTACCTATCTAGGTCTGGAGTGTTGAAATGTATCAATATGTTAATGAGGCCATCTTTACTATATTTGACAAGTATTTCACATCAAAAATAAGGATTCCACTATCTAGGGAGAATCCAAGAATTCCTAAGTTGCTTCTAGATTTTATCAGACCAATGGACTCCCCTCCTAAATTAAAAATTTCTTATATTTGGGTAGATATTATCCCATATCTAGTTTTAACAATTTTCAAATTATATGGTTTTCAAGGAATCCCTCATGTGTTTCCATACCAAATACCTTTGAAGGTTTACATGGTTGAGATATTGTGGTAGATAGGAGGTTTGGAGAAATTTAAATTGACAAGCAGATCAAGAGGCTCTATTTTTCCTGCATGCGCCATTTCTCATCAATTTGTGATCACAAAAGGGGGATGTACTTTCTAGTATAAGTTTTTAAACTATTACAAAATGGCAACATCATATGCTAGACTCTTTGATACCAAGGGATTTTTGAAATATGGAGGAAGTGAACAAGAAAAAAGCTCATGAACATTGATTCTATTACCCTAAAAATATCATTATGAATGATTTCTCCAGACAATAACAAGAGGTGAAAAAGGAAAAATGGAGGGTTTATTCTCAAGTTTTAGAATTTGTAAATTCTTTTGAAAAATATTACAACCCATAAGAAAATGCTAAGACAATGGCTAACAAGGTAATGAATACTCTGAATGAGAAGAAGTATGCCCTTATTAGAATATACCATCATAAATCACAAGAGATGATGAGAAGGCTAGCTTTCACTCCAACTATGTGCTCAAGGCATTACATATTTTAAAGAGGCCTGGGTATAATGCGATCAAAATAGAGGAGCATAATAATGAAAAGGGGAAAGAGAAAAGATATGTTAATGTATTTTTTTCCCCATCCAACAAGAGATCTCAAGATGATGTAAATCCATTAGAACAAGCATCCAAGAAGGAGAAGATTGGAGAAGATTCTATGATTAAGGATCTAGTATATACACCATCTCAATCAACCCTTTACTTTGAAATGAACAACTCACAATTGAGCAAATGGAACAACTTGGAAATCAAGGTAATACCTTTGTTACTTCAATTAAATTAGATGAAGGAACATTGAAAGAGTCTCCTATAACTTGAATCGAGGTAGATATAGCTGAATTTAAGGGTAAGGAGTCAGATCATGTGATTGAGAAAGTCAACCACAAGTTTTTATCAGATGATAGTTTTGTAAAATGTAGGACTTTCTTTCAATTTGATTGGAGAATGAAGATTTCTAACTTTTAGGAAAGGTGTCGCAAGAGGAAAATAGAGCAACCAAATAAGGAGGGCTCTACTATAAAAGATGAGATCAAAGATGAAATGATGCAATAATTTAGTAAAATAACTCCAGAAGAGGGAATAGTAATGATTAGGAGAGCTAGAGTGAAACTTCTTCTCAATTGGGATATTGCTAATGCCATGGTTTTCAATGCAGCAAGCTAGAAGAATATTAAATGGTGTGAAGTATAGTGATGATCATGTTGCTCTAGTAATCATGTCATTACAAAGAGAGGGCAAGTCCCTCTCTTCCAATCCTAATGACCCAAAATTAATAGGGAATTTAATTGTAAAAGGAGTGGAGGATACTCCTAGAGATAATTTTGCGTAATTAAATGTTGAAACTACAAATCTTTCATTGGCTACTACAAGGAAAGAGGAAATTTTTTTGTAGGAACTACATATGAAAAACAAACAAGTTTCGATAGCCTATAATGAGATAGTTAAGAAAAGGCTAAGAGTCAAAACTGAATTTTCTTATAAAAAGGGAAACAAGTTAGAATCTATGAAGTGGGGGAATCATCCTGGGGAATGAATACATCTTCACCTACTCCACCACTACCAACTAGCCCCATAATTGAGATTCCTAATACTCCTTTACATCAAGAGGATTCCGCTAGAGAGGAAATGGAAGAGGAAAAGGCTAGGCTCAAGGTTGTGAAAATAGAAACATGGAAGAGATATGATCAAAAAATAAGGGAGGTAATGTTGTATTTTTTTATGATATTGGTACTGAAATATTACATCATATGGTAAAAAATTACTTTCTATTATTAAACTCCTAGTGATGATGAGGATTAATAGAGAGAAATCCTAAACAAACGGATAACAAGAGAGGAAAAAATGACTGAGATATGTTTCAATATAGTTGATAAGGAGATGAATGATTATTATGATGAGAAGGCATATGATCAAGTAACTAGTCTATTAGAGTTTGATGTGAATAAAAAGTTATTGCATAGATCAATTAGGTCATGTAGTTATAGGTGTCAAAATAAAAATATATAATTTCTTTCTTCAATGTTTACAAAAGATCACAAGATGAAGACACCAATAGATTGGGATTATGATATTTGGGCTATATTGAATGATAAAGTAAGAAAGGTAGCAAGTAGTGATGATAATGCTTTATACATAGATTTTGTATTAGACCTAATGGAGGACAGAAGGTTGTATAAAATTTCCATCTCTAAGGCTAAGAATTTTAAAAATGAAGGGAGAGATACATCTAGCAAAGAGAAAGAAATCCTTAGTTATGACTGGTCTAATGATTCAATTTATCATGAATAGGTAGCCAAATATGCTTCAACAATAGAATCACCATAGATGGAAGAAGGTGACAAAGAAAAAGAAAAATCAAAATCCATTGAAGAATTAGAGTTTTTTGACAAAAGTGTTCAAATGATAGATGACAAAATAAGAGTGAGCTCACAACTATTTCAAGAAGTTGAAGACAAGATATTAGAGCTACCTAAAGAAATAGACAACTAATTACATATTATAGAAACTACAAAATCAAATCAAATTAGAACAGAGAAAGAGAAGGTGGCCCCACAATATAAAGAAGAGCAAAGGATAAAGACCAATTACCAAAAATTGTGGAAGGACAAGAAATTGAAAAAATAGAAGAAGTCCCACCACAAAGAAAGTGATGAAAAAAATACTTTATTGTTAAAGAAAAATGCCACAAATACTTACAATTTTCTCATGCCATCAAGATATTGGCATTTCTGTCTTTTTCTGTAACCTTTTATTTTCCTTAAGAACAACTATCCTTTTCCGTCTAAGTTTGAAGCTTGTTGAAATGCATGCTATATAGATGAGTTTCAAAGGCTAGAGGATATGTTTGACAATAATCTCATTGAATTTCCAAGATTTTTGTTCATTTTTTGTGTTAGTCCATGTATATTGTATGATCATTATCCATAGTTCAAATGAAAACCATGTTTAATAGTGCCGAGTCTAGTTGAGCATTCATGCAAGAAACTAATATTGAATTGTATATTTTAAAAGAAGATAATACAAATGCATTTATAGAATGGTTATTCAATCAAAATTTTATTGAGTTCCAATTTTATTTCATTCTAGAATTGTATTTTAATTTATGTTTTGTTGATAATCCCATGGACTATTTAAATACTCAATATGGGCTAAGAGAATTATTGGTTATCATAAGAAGATTTTGATAAGAATGAGATTTATGATTGAGTATTAATTTCTTTTCATAGAGTGTAGAGATAGATCCAATAAGTAAATGTCAGGTTTTTATGAGTTAGCAATCCAATGGATAAATCATTGGTCATCATCAAAGTGAATATAGCTTGGAAATTCATATGGTGTATCAATTTATAAATCAAATCTTTATTTTTATTTTGTTGAAGGCCTAAAAGAAAACCTGTACTTGATTCATGGAATCTTAGAGTTTGATAGATTAGTTATTTTTCACCCTCTTGATAATCCTAGAATTAGAAAAAAAAAATATGGTTGTCTATTATATTGGGATTCCTATTGAGATTTTAAAATTGGAGAGAGAAAGTGAGTTCCTAGGTAAGGCCACCTGAATTTTGCAAAGTTCAAAGTGGAGAAGACATTACAGAGTTTTTTTAGTTGGTCCTTTTAATTATTTTCTCCAAATTCCCATTATGCTTTCCAACTAACTCCTAGGTTTTCTCATCTTGTAAAAGGTAATTTAAATTTTGTCAAATCATAAACCAACAAAGAATTTATTAAACTTTTGAAGAAGGAAGTGGGCTCATTAACAAACATCATTTTCCTAGATGATCTCAAGGTTGTTAAGATTTTTGTTATAAAAAATCCACATATTAAGATAATGTAGAAAATAAGAAGAATAAATATACAATAAAAATAGTATTAAATTTAGCTCACCCAATATTGTCTACATTCACAGTAGAAAATAGTTATCTAGTTGTTTTATTATCTAGCAATGAGAAAATTATAATCCAATAATTTCACATCACACAACCACTTATTTATCAAGTGTTTTTCAATAAATTTACAAAGTTGGCTTAAAAAATTAACCTTACACTAAAAATATCCTCTAGGGATATGTCCCCAAGTCAATACTATTAATGGAGGAATGAGTGTATAACATTTGCATGATCAGTTGCCACATGCCAAAAAAGGTAGGATTCAAACCAATTGTCTTCCTTACTTTGATAATACATGTATGGTTAGGGGTATGGGAATTTTCATATGAATTTTATGTTCTATGTGGGGCTTATAATGTTGGGTTAACTTTATAGCAAGTTGAAAAAATCAAATGTGTAGGATGGAGAAAGGGTAAAATTCAATGGGTTTGTTCACTCCTAGGGAGTGGCTTGGGTATGAGTAGATAAGGGATACAAAAATTATAGTTCTAGGGTTGAGGAAGAATATTGTGAGAATACATTTGATGGGACAAATAAATTTTTAAAGGATTAATGTTTTATTAACCCCATTATTGAGATTTCCCCTTTTTTGAGATTTCCCCTTTTCTCTTTCTTTAAGAAGCAAGTGAAGCTACTTGTAAAAGCGTAAGATCTTGTGTTAGGCATGTCTATGTGTTTACACATGTGTTTTTCCAACCTTAATTGGTGGATTATTATGTATACCTAATATCCTTGTGTTAGAAAGTAAAGTCCACCAATAAAAATTAGAGGCAGTGATGAATCATTCGTATGCTTAATAAAACTTACAATTAACTTATCAAATCCAAATTTAGTAATCAAAATAATGAGAAATACATAGAGATACGACTATAAGAAATATGAAATACTGAGAAGGGGGTGGGGTAAATTAGTAGTCCACAAAATTTTGACCAATTATGGATATCATTAACAAAATTATAACTTGCATATAAAAGTAAGCTAATTATGTTAAATAGTAAACATAACCATAAAATAATGCAACACATAACACCATATTTTGTTAACAAGGAAACCATGGCCAAGGGAAAACCCCATTAGGGATGGTATGCACAAAATGATCCACTAATTAGAAGTATCTTGTGAAATATATTGACCCTATTAGGAGTCTATTACATTTTTATAGTGTCTTGGTCATTGTTAGTGTACTAGGCCTTGTTAGAAGCCCCAACTCCGTTAGGAGTTGTTATTACAATTACACAAAGTATGCAATATGAACCCACTATCGAAACATGCAATATACAATAATATTTTGGAAACTATAATTGGATAAATTTTTAGGTTATCATTGGTGTCAAACACATTGGTAAGATAGAGTGTTAAATCTACTAGAGAGACATTCTACTAACAATGTACAGTTCCATATCATTTGATTGATGAAGAGCATTCAAAAAGAAGAGATTGTGAGATGACATAGTGAAAGGTTGAGTTGAGATGTCTGAAGTATCATGAAATTACAATGGGCACTTGATAAGTTAGTCTTTGAAAAAATATTGTGTTGTTCAATCAATACATGAAGTGAATAAGATAGTTGAATGAAGCTTAAAGTTGAAAAAAGTCAAAAGGATAAGCTTGACTGAGTATCAATATTGCATAGTCAATAAAGGATCTGAAGTAGAAGATTAAGAAACTTCATTAGAAGTCAAGAAAAATATTTCAAGATGAGTGTTAGTTATTGCGGAGCAAATTTATGAAGAAGTGTTGTAGCGACCAAGCATAGTGATGGTCGAGTGAGAAAGTATAGTCTATGTGAAGCTGCATAGTGATGACTGAGAAGAAGAACAAAGCAACTGCTAAGTGATACTAACAGTTATAGCTTGAGAAATATTTGAATTTGAGGTTGATATAGTTAGAACTTTAAATTAGTCAAAGTGTGTGGAAGTTAAGGGTTGATGAGCTTGCATATTTAATGCATGTGGAAAGTTTTTTAAGTGATGAAAGGCAAGGATTTTATTATAAATTTATAGAAGGAGGACAAAAATATGGAAGGATTTGAAAAATTTGACCTAACCCTAAGATCAACAGTGATGTTTAAGTGACAAAAGATTGAAGTTTCCTATTTAAGGAGTCATAAGAGATATTTTCTAAGGGTGGTTCATTGTTGATTAGAAATATTAATGAGAAGTCATGAAGATGAGAACAATAAAGGCAAAGTGTGAAGAGTTTGGAGAAGAGTGATTTCTTGAGGAGATGGAGGCGAGTCAATGAACTAATAGATGAGCAAATCGAGATCTAAATTTTCAAAGTGAGTTGTAATTTACAAATTAAACCTATTGTTATTCTCTAACCATTGTATCAATCAAAGTCATTTAATCAAGGTTAAGATACAATCCATTTTGTAAATCCTTTAATCAAGGTGACATACTAATGGAATGATCCAAAGTCCTCAAAAAAGGACACTCCTAACAAGGTGATTAAATCCTTTCAAAGGGTCACATTTAACATTATGTTGTATAAAATTTAATAGGGCTGGCTCTTAATCAAGCTCACTTCAAAAGAGTGAAAACTTAGTAGTATGTTTTGTTGGCTCCTAATTTGACAAAAATTAAACCACCATTTGGAGTTCCATGAAATACCTAGGAGGTAGCCAAAAATCCTAACAATTATTCTAAACTAAAATTGAAAGGACCAACTATTAAGACTATTTTAGTCTTTTTCCCTTTGATGTCTACAAGATTCACATGGTTGTACGTCCTTGGAATTTATAAGTCTTCCAAGAATTGATTAGTTCTTGGTATAAATTACAATATAGAAGATGAATGCATGTGATTCTTCTAATTTAAGGATTGAAAAAGAGATGCAAAATGGCTAATTCCTCAAACCCTAAGACTCCTTAAATTAAGTGCATGCTATAATTTTAAATACACAACTACACAAATTTTAAAGTTTGATTGATCAATTTTGCACTATATAGTCCATCCAAATTTTAGTAATTCTAAACATGGTTAGTGTCTTATCCACTTAGGTTATTCTTTTGATGCAGGAGCATCTCGGGTGTAAGAGCAATCTTGCATCAACTAAAAATATTTTTATTTTCAGTCTTTTCTATTTTAACAAAGACTAGTAGATAGAGGGGCTTCTATTTATGGGAACTTGATATTTTTAATAAGTTTTTCATTCAAGCTCAATATGTTTTAAATTCCTACATGAAGGTTCATTTTATTTTAATAAGACTACCATAAAATTACCATTGCTCCATCTAAGTATCAGAGAAGTTATTACAAATTTTTAGTGGAAAATTTTGGAGAAAAATATTTGAGCGCAGTTTTGAGGCCTTAGATGCCTAGGATAAGGCTTAAAAGATTGATGGAATGACACTTGCACCATTCTAAGCCTATAGATCAGGAACTAGCATTTCAAAAAAGTGGTTATAATAGCCAATTGGAGTAGTGATTCAAGAGTTATGACCTTCTAAAGTTAGGCTACTTGAAATCTCTAAATAATTTTTTGAAGGTATATTTAGCTGACTCTATATATATTGTTAGGATCTGTCAGCCCTAGATATTAAGTTTGAATGTCTAGAACCTTCTCGGGCAACATAAAATTGCCTATTTATGAAATGCCTGAACATTGTCTAGGAAAGCTCTAGGTGGTAGTTCAAAATTTAGTCTTCTAGATTATTGTAATGAAGGCAACCATGTGGGTTATCATATTGTACTTGTGAATTTTGTGATTCCACATTTATGATGATAATAAGAAGTCCATATTTTATTCTTGCATTTGTTGTTGTTTCTTTGTTTCTATTATGTGTTTATGGTATTAAGGGGAGCCCACTTCATTAAGTAGTATCAAAGCTAAAATTCTTGAGTGCATGGATAGATCATCGACTGTGAGGTAGTTCATAGTAGGATCATGCTTTGGGCTGAGCATGTAGATAGATCATCGATTGTGATGTAGTTTGCACTAGGGTATGAAAATAAGTGCAAAAAATGCCTCTATGAAGAGAGCATGACGAAAGAGCTATAGGTGTTACACCTAAGGTTTTTAGAACCCTCCAAAAACAAATGCTAGTATTGGAAGAACAAATGTGCAGAGGAATACATTTTTCTATAAGAGATGAAAGCAAGGATGAGGATGAAAAAAAATAAAATGTTGAAGCACTTCCTGATTTGAAAAAGGTGTTTCAAGTAGACTATGATGCTATTGGTACTAAAATAGGAGCTATTTTGATCCAAGTAGGTAGACCTGAAACTTATTTTAGTGAGAAATTGAATGATGAAAAAAGATTTATTTTTGTTTATAATTAGAAATTTTATGCTATAGTTCAAGCATTGAAGAATTGGAGACACTATTTCTTTCCTCAGGAGTTTCGTCTAGTATATTGATCATCAAGCTTTGCAATATTTCAATAATCAAGAAAAATTAAACCATACACATTTGAAGTGGGTTGATTTTTTGCAGAGTTATACATTTATTTTAAAACATAGTAGTGGGAAGTCTAACAGAGTTGCAAATTCTCTTAGTAGAAGACAAATTTTACTAACAAAAATGTAGATAGAGGTCATTGGGTTCAATGAACTCAACACTTTCTAACTAGATGATCCTAATTTTGATGAAGAGTGGAAGGCTTGTAAGAAACCTATTACACTTGACATGATAAAGTGGTTGGATTTCATGATCCATGATAGTATGTGTTCAAAGGAAGCCAATTGTGCATTCCCAAAAGTTCAATTAGAGAGTATCTCATCAAGGAGAAGCATAGTGGAGGATTGGTTGGACATTTTGGTAGAGATAAAGCCATAGGTTTAGTTGGTGAGAATTATTAGTGGCCATAGTTGTAGCAAGATGTGAAGAAGTTTGTATAGAGTTCCAAAGTATGTTGGATGGTGAAAGGAGTGAAGCAGAATATAGGGTTTTTTTAGCCATTACCTATACTAGAGAGGTCATGGAAGGATGTTAGCATGGATTTTGTTCTTGGATTACCAAGGACAAAGTGAGATCATGATTCTATTTTTTTGATGGTTGATAGGTTTTCAAAGATGGCACATTTGATTCCTTTCAAGAAGACTAGTGATGTTGTTCATGTGACATAATTGTTATTCAAAGAAGTGGTGAGACTACATGGTCTACCAAAGTGTATAGTTTCAGATCGAGAGACCAAATTTTATGGGAATTTTTGGTGTATATTATGTAAAAAGTTGAAGACAAGTTTTAAGTTTAGTTCACCACATCATCCATAGATTGTTGGACAAACATAAGTAGTGTATATGAGTTTGGGAAATTTACTAAGATTTTTGGTCAGAGACAAGCCAAAAGGATGAGATCTGATTTTACCACACTTCAAATTTGCATATAATAATTCTATCAACCAAAGTGTTCGTAAATCACCATTCTATATTATATACAAAAATAGTCCTAGAAATGCTTTTGAATTAAGGTAGCTAGATAAAGGACAAATAAGTAGCACTAAAGTAGAAGAATTAGCTAAACATTTTAAGAACATCCATGAGGAGGTGAAAAAGTACATCATAAAGATGAATAAACATCACAAGGCCAAGGAAGATATAAAAACGAGGTATAAGGAGTTTTAGATTGAAGATGAAGTCATGATTCATTGAGAAAAGAGTGTTTTCCAGTGGGTACATATAATAAGCTGAAGATGAAAAAGTATGGAGCATACAAGATAGTGAAAAAGAATGATTTTGGAAATGCTTATGAAGTGGAGTTTCCTATTGAATTGAATATTTCACTAGTATTTAATATTTCAGATTTGATAGAGTATTATGAAGGAGGTGACAGAGATGAAGTTGGAAAAGTGTAGTGGAGTATTCCAACATCTCATTTTGCTAGATAGGAGATTGAGGAGATACTGGACAATCGTGTTGACAAAAGTGTAAGGAACAAAACTTATGAGGAATACCTAGTCAAATGGAAAGGGAGGCTAGTAGAGGATTCATAATGGCTATTAATGGATGAGGTTAACCATCTTGATTTTCCTCTAAACACCTAAGACGTGATGAAGTCACTTCTTAAATTACCCTAGGTGACTTATGCATGAGCATCTTGGGTGTAAGAGCAATCTTGTATCCCCCAAAAATATTTTAATTTTCAGTCTTTTTAATTTTAATAAGGACTAGTAGATAGGGGGTTGCTATTTCTGGGAACTTTCTATTTTTACTAAATTTTTCATACGAGAACAGAATGTTCAAATTTTCTACATGAATGTTCATTTTGGAATTATAAGCCTACCATAAAAATCTCATTGCTCCAACTTACATAACAGAGACGTTATTGCATATTTTTAGTGTAAAATTTTGGAGAAAAATATTTCAGCTTAGTTTTGAAGGCCTTAGAGGCCCTAGATGAGGTCCAAAAACTCAAAGGAACAATTCTTTTGTTGTTCCAAACCTATAGATCAGGAGTTAGCATTTCAGAAAAGTGGCTATAATGGCCAATCAAAGCAATAGTTCAAGAGTTATAGCCTTCCAAAGTTGGGCTACCCAAAATTTCTAAATAATTTGTTAAAGGTGGATTTTGCCAACTTTATATGTATTGCTAAGGTTTGTCTGCTCTAAGTATTAAGTTTGAATGTCTAGAAACTTTCTGGATAACATAAAATTACTTATTTAAGAAAGGCACAAACATTGTCTAGGACACCTCTGGGTGGTAGTTCTCAATTTAGTCTTGTTGATTACTATAATGAAGGCACCCATGTGGGTTATCATATTGTACATGTGAATTCTATAATTTTGCATTTGTAGTGATAATAAGAATTCCATATTTTTTTCTCACATTTGTTATTATTTCTTTGTTTCTATTATGCACTTATGGTATTAAGTGGAGCATCCTTCATCAAGTGGTATCAGAACTAGAGTTCTTGTGTGTGTGGACAAATCACTAACTATGTGGAAATTTGCACCAAGACTATCATTTGGGATGAGCATGTAGCTAGATTTTTGATTGTGAGGTAGTTTGCACTAGGGTTTTAGCAAAAGCACAAAAAATGCCTCCATGAAGAGAGCATGGTGGAAGAGCTATAAGTGTTACACCTAAGGTTTTTAGAGCCCTCCAAAGACAAATGCAAGAAATGGAAGAACAAATGCCTCAAACTATTTTGAGTTTCTACATGAAGTTTCATTTTAGAATTACAAGACTACCATAAAAATTTCATTGCTCTTGCTTATGTATCAGACAAGTTATTCAAAATTTTTGATGGAAAATTTTGGAGAAAATTTGTTGAGCTCAATTCTGAAGGCCTTAGAGGCACAAGATGAGGTCTAAAAACTTGAAGGAAGGGTGCTTGTGGCATTTCAAGCATATAGATAAGGATATAGCATTTTCGAAAAGTGGTTATAATAGAAAATCAAAGCAATGTTTCGAGAGTTATGGCCTTCCAAAGTTGGGCTACCTGAAATTTCTAACTAATTTTTAAAAGGTGTATTTGGCCATCTCTATATACATTGTTAGGGTCTATCAACCCTAGATATTAATTTTGAATGTCTAGAACCTTCCTATGTGGCATAATATTTCCTATTTAAGAAAGGCCCAAACATTTTCTAGGACAACTCTGGGTGGTAGTTCACAGTTTAGTCTTGTAGATTACTGTAATGAAAGCTTTCTTATGGGTTAGCATATTGTATTGTGAATTTTTTAATTATCTATTTGTGGTGATAATAAGAATTCCATATTTTGTTTTTGCATTTCTTGTTGTTTCTTTGTTTTTGTTAGGTTTTTATGGTATTAAGGGGAGCACCCTTCATCATCTTCATACATCAATTTGACATAGAATAGTAGATCTATCCCATCACTTTATGAAAAGGAAAATAATACTCAACCTAAAATCTCATTCTTATCATAATCTTCTTTTGGTAACTCACAATTTTCCAAATTCACATTAAGCATTTACATAATCCATTAGATTATTAGAAAAATATGAACTAAGATATAATCTAAATGGAATTATAACTACAATTTACTGGACATTGTCATCAAATTCCAAAAAATTAAAAACAAAACAAGAAGATATAAGATTTAGATTAACTAGCTAGTAAGTACTTTTTGTATTATCTCCTTTGAAAAATACAATTAAGTATCAGTTTGTATGGGAAAACTCAGAAAAACTTAGCAATCTTGGTTTTTATTTTCATTAATAGCAATTCTAGAACAACGTAACTATATAGCAATAGACCAGCTCAAAATATGAAAGGATGTATTCATTCAAGATAAAGAAACTCAAACCATTCTCAAGACTTGGGAACTCACTTATATAGGGTGAGTTGCAACAAGATTTAGGCTTAGAGGAAAAATGACACATGTCCTTTAACAAAATATGGTTACATTCGAGACAAAAAGGTCATTTTTAGTAACCCACAAGACAAATGATCTAAGTACATGTGGCATAATTTGCATGTTTTGAGAGTAATTTCATGATTTTTTATGTAGGTATACACAAAGTAGATGAACCACTAAGGTAAGGTATCCTATTGTGATAACTACTTTCTTCCTTTTTGATAATCATTATCTACCATGCATCTTAGCCATGCTTTTTGGTGGGGTAGGGGCCTCTTAATTTTTTTCCTTTTCAAGTTCAATAAAAACCTCTTGTACCTCTTTTTCTTTTCTTTCCTCTATAGGTTGTGGGGCTACCTTTTCTTCTTCTTGTCTTTGTTTCCATTCATCTTCACCCTCAATTGTTTACTACATATCTTTCTCCTCCTACTGCAGACTTTCTAAAACTAGATATTCCTTTTCAATTGTGTCCAAGTCTTTTCGTTTATACTTTATCACCACCTGTGAAAATTATACCATTGAGGAATATTTTCTCACATATTCTGTTAATATTATATTTTTTTTGACAAGACAATGACAAAAAAATTAGTCATTATCTATTAGTATTATAGTGCAAGCAAAGTGATCACAATGTACTAAGGAATTGGTGCAAGTTGAGTGATCAAAGCATGCCAAGCATCAATTGCTAGATCATTCATGTAGAGTACTATACCTAGTATGTGCCGAGTGATTCATGAGCCAAGTAAATAGAACATGTCAAGTCATTTAAGAACTGAGTTACAACATTATGAATATAGTGATGCTCATGCATTAGAGCCTTCAGATGCCAAGTGAATAGTTTTGTACATAATTTTTTGTAATGACCAAACCTCTATGTAAACAATTTTTGGGCCAACTTAATGATTATTTTACGATTCTAGAACATATGTATGGAGGTATATTACAAATATCTATGTAGTACATGCACCTAATCAAATTAAAGGATGTTCTAAGCAGTAATATGGATCAACTATAGCCATTGATTCTTACCTAATCCTAGCCAACCTATGTTTACTTAAGGACGAAAACCTTGAGAAGTTTTTAGAAAGAGGAATGTGCAGGAGATGGATGCTAAGTACAAAAAGGGAATTCATGGTGGATATGGAGGTTGTGATAATGTTATGAATTGAATAATTAGTTAGAGATAACATAGGAAAGCAGAGAGAGGAGTAGGACAGAGTAGACATATCTGATTAGAAGCATTAATGATTCCTTAAGAAAGAGAAGATCTAACATCTAGCAACACATTGCTAACCCAAGGATCATGGTTATGAATCATTTTAATAGGTGATATAGAGTAAATCTCCTAATAGAGTAGTCTTAATAGAATTTTGTAAATATCTTAACTGAGTGCTTTCTTTATTGTAAGTTTAAGTCCTCTAACAAGACACACTTTTAGCAGGGTGTTGAAATCCTTTAATAGGGTGAGACCTAATAGTATTTGTAAGCCTTTAATAGGGTAGACCCCTAATAAGGTAGATGATAGTTTATGGTCAAAGTTATTGTAATGTTAAATGGTTACACTTTATTATTGTAGTAGTGAAGATTTTTGGGTGTCATCCCCACCATAGTTTTACCTTCTCATTGGAAGGTTTCTGGGTAAAAAATTTATTGTTTTATGTGTATCATGCTATGGATGAACATGTGTAGTTAGCTATTTTAGTTTATATGCTAAATTATGATATGTATGTGTGGTGAATGTTTTGAAGTACTAATTCAACTCCCCCTAGGCCAATCTCAAAGTTTACTTTCCCATTGTTATTCTCAACAATTTGTATCAGAGCTTTGTTCTCTAGAAACAGAAGCTTTTCATTTTTGAGGAAAGATCTTCAAGATGAAAGTCTACAAGTTGGGAAAGGTTATTGAGAACTAGGAAATTGAAGTACAACTTTCCCTACATGAACTCAATGAAGAAAGAGATGAACTACAACATTCATTAAAGAGAAGAAAGGATATGGCTATTGAGAAAAATGACACTCATTAACAAGAGGAAGACACAACTAAATTATTTTAGAATGGAAACTCGAGTGAGTTTGATATAGTAGTTGCAGATCTAATGGAAAATAATGGTGCCCTAACTAAAAAGGTCAAAAATCTTAAAATAGAACAATAATTCCAATTAGTATTATGATGTGAAGTTACCAAGAAGAAAAATAACGTTAAGGAAGAAAAAGTCATGATTGAAGAATATAAAAGAATACTGACAAATAGACTGGAACAGAATACATCAGATGTGCAAAATATTTCTAACATACAACTAGATACAATGAATCAATTGATGATTGCAAACCATGAATTGAATGGAAAGGACATTGAGATCACAACCCTGAAGTTATAGAATGAACAACTAAGGAATGAACTGAGAGTAGGAAAGGAATTTGATAAAAGTTTCAACAAACCTAGAGAAGCCATCTAGGTCTAGAAATGATATTTTTGGATTGGGATACACTAGTACCGAGGAAGGAGAATCATCTAAAAGTGGTGAACAAATAAAAAAAAAGGGTAAGAACTACAAACCCACTTGTCATAATTGTGGAAAGTTAGGTTATACAACAAATATTTGTAGGAGTAACAATGCAAATTAGAATCCTAAGTAGAAATTCAAGGGTTATTGTCATACGTGCAACAAGAAAGGACATTAGGCACATGAATGTAGGACCAAGACCATGAGCACTTAGAGATTTGAATGATATTTCCATAATTGTTAGAAGTATGGATATAAAGCATATGAATGCATATCTAATACAAATTGGATATCAAACAAGCAAACAAAGGTACAAAAAAATGGAAAATCCTACAATTTGGATTACAATACAAGGTACAATTGTCACTATTTTATAGAATATGGACATGTTCATGATAATTTCATTAGAACACATTTTAGAGGCAACTACAATAGATGGTTGAGTGAGAAAACATGATTTATCTTCCTCAAGACTGGTTATATTATAAGACATTGTCCAATTAGATCACCAAAACCAAGTAATGGAAAAAATAAAGGAAAAGAAAAGGTCAATGTTGAGAAGGTCAAAATTCAAATGAAAAATAAATTGAAGAAGAAGGAAGATTGCACCACATCAAGCTCAAATGAGGTCACTTCATCTAATGGATCAAGTGATCACATTACTCCCAACTAGGTGATCAAGAGGTATGCATGGGATTGGTATTTCAAATTTTATATTATACATCACTTTTGACAATTTAAGATCCAAAAATATTATATATGCATGAATTAAGATGCAATGCATTGGTTAGAACCTAGAAGCAATCTTTAGTTTTGTCAATTTTCATGTTGTTTTCGAGCATGGAAAGTTTCATAGTTATTGCGGAGTGATGGAATTGTGATTAGTATTTTGAAAGCTTGCTATGTTAGCTAAGAATAGTGGAAATAATATATAAAATGAGTGATGGGAAGTCCTATGATAGTTGAGCTTACAGTTGTGTAAGCACTAAGCATTTATTGTCAAACATGAAGATTTGTATAGTCAATTTTGACTCATTTCCATTCATCAATGATCAAAGAGAGCATGAAGAGCATGTAGGAAAAATTGAAAAGGAAATTCTAGCATTTTTGAACTAGATTCTATTGCAAATTGACTCATTCATCAGATTGGAAAGGTATTTTACTATTATTGAATTACACTATTTGAATATTTGTAAACCCTAGTTACTTGAAATAACATCTAGCTCATTAACAAGTGTTAGAAAAGAGGGAAATTTAGTTTTCAATTTATAATTAATAAGTAATGATGTAAGATAACCACCCTTTTGAGCAATACCTAAGATAACACATAAAGGAGACACTTCTAGTGCATTGTCGATGATACAACTTGGATTTTTAATGATTCAAGATGTCAAATGTTATTACACATGAAAGATAGAAGAATTAGGTGGCATGGAGATAAGGGATTCGTAAGAAAAAATTTGTGATAATGAAATCTTGATGGAAGAATACAAAATCATTGAATTGAAAGGGTTGAAGTGTGCCGTATATTTTCCTCAAGTCTTTAAGATAGAATGGATTAGAATTTCATTGAGCAATATACATGACAATTACTTCTGGTTGGAAAATGGACTGATTAAACTCACTAAGAGGATCATAAAATGAGTATTAGGGTACCTTACCCTTGATAGACCTTAAAGCATGAGGAGAGATGAAAAGGAGGTGATTGAAAATAAGACAAGTGTATTGTGGAACAAACTAGGGATGTCTATTGACACAATCAAAGATCCCCTAACTTCCTTTGTAGTGAGAGTGATAGCTCTTAGGTTCTCTCAATCTAGCTAACTGAACAATGTCTTGCATGGCTATTGATTTGTGATACAAGATTGTAAAGAGGGATGATACCTATGACCTTGCAAAGTTGCAATTACAACAACTATCAAAAAAATTGGAAGCCATAAGGAAAGAAAAGAGTGAATCATGAAAATTAGTCTATTTACTAGTCTTCATATTCTTCCATGTGTAGATCATATTCCCCATATCTAGCACAATTGCTTGGAAGACCAATAGGTCTATTGTAGCATAGATTTTAGAATTCATATAGCAACTAGGAGATAATTTTTATTTAGTGATGAGAAGTTATTTTGAGGATTTTAAGAAATCCATGAAATACAGGTTAAGGATCTATGTATCCTTAGTTGAGAAACATTATGATGATATTTCTTTCCTAGTGGATGTCAACCACACATATGTGTAGGAAGCTATGCCTAGGGTCAGATGGCTTAAGCCCTTACCATACGAGATAAATGTAGATGAGGCCTCTACAAAAAATTACAACCTTATTGGAAAAAGACATTGAAAAGAGTGCCACCTCATTTGGGAAGTACAAGGAGGCTAAATTGAGAGTAACTATTGACTTCAAAACAACTATAGTTCTTAGGAAGAAGAACACACTTGTTAAAAAGTTGAAGGGGAGATTTGGTGAAAGGGGAGAAGAAGAAGAAGGTGATGATGAAGAAGAGGAAGAACAAGGCCAAGCCCCACTAGCATTAACTCAAGGTCAAGGAGAGGATCTAGAAGAAGATGTAGAAAGTATCGAGGGAGAAAAAGTCAAGGAAGAACAGGCCATGGAGAGGAAAGCCAAGGAACAAACAATGGCATAACTAGAAAAGCCTATGAAGAAGCCAGAATAGAATCATGTAGTACCTACTACTAGGTACAACACAAGGGAAACTATTGTTCAAGAAAAAGAAGATTCTAAACCTAAAGGCAAGAGGACATCTAACCTAGTAGAGCCAAGCAAGCCTCTTAACAAAACATAAAAGAGATTGAAGAAGAAGTCAAAGCCTAAATCAAAATCAAATAAGGAGAAAAAAAAGTTAGATGGCATGTGACAATTTAAGGTGCTAAGTGACAATCCCTCCTTTGATTTGGACAATTTGTGTGAAAATACTTTTATAAATGCAAATTTATGAGGGTTACATTGGATTCATAGGCTATAATGCCCACCCTAAACAAATAATAGTTATATTAGAGTCACAACCTATAATGCCCACCATTATATTTTAGATTGAAGAGGTTGAGGAACAATAGAGAGATACATATATTCCTAGTCTATATAGTTCAGGTATGCCAATAATATTAGCAAATGGAGCATAAGTTTACACAGGTTAGGAAGCTAGTCCTCCATCTTATACTGAAGCACCATAGAAAGAAATTACAAGTTTAATGATTGAAGAGTTGAAGGTGACAACTGCACTAGAGGAACAAATTGCTATATAGACCCTAGTGAATCTATGAACTTCTCACACTCCTCCTAGTAGTTAGGATCTTCAATGGTCAAGTAGAAATGTGACACCATTACAAATATCAAGGCTAAGTGCTCGAACATCTAGAAGCCCAGATGACACATATTTTGGGAATGTCAAATTGGATAAGGTGATTGAGTTGTCCAAGTTTGATCTAGAAAAAAATACTATTGAGCATATTAGCATTCTGCAAGAGGCACTACAAAGGAAGAAAATGCAAGAGATGATGAGGAGGGAATACAAACTAAAACAAGTTTTGCATGAAATAAAAGACATATTTTATGATCCTTTCAGTCTCCTAGAAATGAATGAAGATAAGCCCATCATTGAGAAACTTATCACCATTATTGAGAAAATAAAGGATAAATACCTAGACACCAATTTTAAACTTTTAGAATCGTATGAAAGGAAATTTCATGCAAAGGTACTTGGAAAGATATCTAGTGCTATTGCACTACGATAGGTTGATCTAGCAACCAAAATGGAGAGTGTTAAGGAGCTGTTAGAGAATATTTTCTCCCTCTACACTAAGCTATATAATGTAAATATATTCACATAGGAATTTCAGAGGCATCTTGACTGACTGCAAGGAGATTTACAAACTATAGGTACTACTCTTAAGTTATCTCTTAGTCAAAGCCAAGATCATGTTCAACGATTGTTATCCACACAAGATAGGCTTGTTGAGCTAAAAGCACAAGGTTCTACCATTAGAGCTATCATGATTGGTATCCACTCCATGTTGACCCCACATATTGAAGTGTTAGACAAGGAACTAGCCTATGCTGAGACATTGATGAAAAAAGATAACCAACTTTCTTCTCATGATGGCTTAGTTGACCTTGCTACCAAGGTAGACATTTGGTCTCAATCTCTAGAGGTAGCATGTAACAATTGACATGTAGCCTTGAAGATTATAATGGAGATCCATAAATAATTTTTGGATAAACACACTATCAGTGTACCACCCATGACATAAGTATCAAAAAGGGGGTATTATGAAGATTTTTGTTGATAAAAGAAGTAAGGGGGAGTAATCATGTAGAAATAGGGTACAAAAAATCTACTCAGTAGGAGTATCAGATTCAGATATAGAAAGGAAATATTTACTCAAGGGGGGTAATAGAGAAATATACAAATAACATATGATAGTTAGTCATCCATTTTTCAAAATTTTGAAGTTTATGAAATTTTTTATGAGAGTTGAGGCACATATACATATTTTCTGAGTTATGCTCATAATAAGGATTGTATATGCCTAACAATGTGTTTTTGCCACTCATGTCAAAATGGGAGATTGTTAATCTTAGATTGGTTTTGACAAGGTAGTGACAAAACACTTAGTCATTACCTTTTAGTATTACAGTGCAAGCTGAGTGATCAAAGTGAGCTAGGAAATCAGTATGAGCCAAGTGATCAAAGCATGCCAAGCATCAGTCGCCAGACAATACATGTTGAGTATCATACCTAGTATGTGTTGAGTGATTCATTAGGAAATTAAATAGAGTATACCAAGTCATTTAGGAACTGAGTTACAACATTATGAATATAGTGATGGCCATGCATCAGAGCCTTTAGATGCTGAGTGAATAATTTTGTGCATATTTTTCTATAATGGCACACATTCTATGTAAACTATTTTTGGGCCAACTTAATGATTTTTTTAAGATTCTAGAAGATATATATGGAGGTATATTATGAATCCCTATGTAGTACATGAAACCAATCAAATCAAGAGATGTTCTAAGCAGAAATATGGATCAACCAAAGCCATTGATTCTTACCTAACCCTAGCCCACTTATGTTTACTTAAGGAGGAAAAACCTAAGAAGTTTGTAGAAAGAGTGAATGCATGGAAGGAGGAAAATGCCAATTCTACGAAGGGAATTCATGGTAGCTATAGAGGTTGTGATAATGTTATGAATTAGAGAATTAATTATAGAGAACAAAGGAAAGTAGAGAAAGGATAGAGGAGACATAGCTAATCAAAAGGATCAAGGATTCATTAGGAAAGAGAAGATCTGACGTCTAGTAATAGAGTGATAACCAAAGGATCATGGAATTGAATCATTTTAATAGGTGATATATAATAAATCTCCTAATAGAGTACTCTTAAAATAGTTTTGTGAATCTTTTAATCGAGTGCTTGTTTTATTGTTAGTTTAAGTCCTCTAACAAGGCACACTTTTAGCATGGTGTTGAAATCCTTTAATAGAGTGAGGCCTAACATTCTATGTAAGACTTTAATATGGAAAACCCCTCATAGGGTAGATCATAGTTTACAGTCTAACTTCTTGTAAACTTAATTAGCTACACTTTACAACTATAGTAGTGAAGATTTGTGGGTCTCATACCCACCCCAGTTTTACCTTCTCATTGGAGGGTTTCTAGGTAACAAATTTATTCTGTTATGTGTTTTTTTTTAATGCTATGGATGAATATCTATAGTTATCTAATTTAGTTGAGACACTAAATTGTAAGATGGATGTGTGTTGAATGTTTTATTTAATGTTTTGAAGTGTTGTTTCATCCCCTGACCCCACCTCATAGAGGTTACTTTACCATTATTTTTCCAACACCCTTGATCATAGATAGTATCAGAGGGATTCTCAAACTCAATAATTTCTTTTTCTTTACAAATGATGTCATTCCACTTATTCCTTGGTTACTTGATCTCAAATGTGAAAGATTTATAAAACCTACTTGCTTCTACTAGGTTTGTTATGACTTCTACAATCAAACTATTATCATCATTATTTATTATAACACTCACCTTATCATTCAACCTAACAAAAAATTCATAATCCCAATCTCTGAGTGTCTTCATTTTATGGTCATTTGTAAAAATTGAGGTGAAAAGTGTATGACCTTTATTTTCACATGTGGATATTTTCTATGTATTAGTTTTCTATTTATATCAAAATATAGCAATCCAATTGTTTCATCATATCTCTTTTCAATTTGATAATCAACATTTTCCTTATAAATAACATTGAAACATATGTTGGTCATAATTTCTTCTCTTCCAACCCATTTATTCAGAATTCGCCTCAACTTTTCTTCATTATCACAAAGAGATTTTTCCATAACCATTAGTTTTGTTATAACATGTTGAAACAATCTAATATCAATTTCAAATAAAAAGTGTAAGATAGTGTTCTTTATCTTTTCCATATTTGTATCTACACACCCTTAAGCCTAGCCTTCTCCTTCTCTATATCTTCATTATAAAATTTGTTTAAATGCAATGGATTTTCTAGGATATCTACAATAGGGAGTGGAATAGACGAGGATGCAATCAATCATTGGAAAGATTCTCCTACCTCCAACTACCTAACTTGCTGCCCCTAATACATCACAAGCTCATTTTCAACCTTCAGTCTTTTCCTTATTTATTTGTTGTAAGCTACCTAGACTTGTTCATATTTTACATGTAATTTATCCATCATTCTCTTTTCCTTTCTTGCTTTGGCAAGTGCAAAATTGGATGTCTCACTATTCATAAGGATGGCTTCCTCATTAGAAATTGTATCATCTTAAAATGCAACAACTTTAATGTTAAGAGTGTTTATACCTCTAGGTAAGTGGTCTGGGTCATTTCAAGCACCTTAAATGGGTCTTTGCATGGATTTAGTTGTTTTCCCCCTTTTCTACCTCTCTCTCTCTCTCTCTCTCTCTCTCTCTCTCTCTCTCTCTCTCTCTCTCTCTCTCTCTCTCTCTCTCTCTCTCTCTCTCTCTCTCTCTCTCTCTCTCTCAATAACATTTTTGATAAACTACTTTATGAAACTTAGGACTTTGGCCTTTGGATCAAGGATGACATAAAACCTAACCTAGGGTAGGGTCAACCTCATCCCTAACCCCAAGTATCATTTTCAATTTATGTGAGTTTCAAGATCTCAAGGTTTAGAAAGTTTCCTTTCCCACTTCCAGGTTGGTTGTTATAGGTTTCAGAATGGTATACTCTTAAATTACATTTAATCTAGGTCCATTCCTAGGGGTTAAGGTTAAATGGTATTTAATGCTCCTATGTCTTTCTTCACTAGGAGCTTGTGCCCTAGCTCTCTACATAAGGAAGTCTTCTTCCCTCATTTTTACATCCACTTTTTACATCTGCAATCTATGCATGATTGATCTTATTTCTGTTGGTATACTTCATGAGGGCATTCACTATATATGAGCAACTACCTACTTTTCAAGTGAGAAAGCATTTTATCATTCAAGCATTCAAGTTTTCCATTGAAGATGAAGGATTGAAGAATTCAAGCCTCTAAAGGGATTTTGTTCAAGAATTCAAGACTCATCATTCAAAACCCTAGATCTAGACATCATGGTGGTGTATCTTCCTTCAAGATCCTTTTTTCATCTTCAAGATCTATTCATACTTCTTTCAAGGTGGATTATAAGCATACAATGATGGAGATTTTGATTTAAATTTTTTAATTTAATGTTTAATCTTTCATATCAATATACTTGTTTACTTTTCAAATACAATTGTGTATTTATTGAGTATCATAGCTTCATTATTAGATTTACTTCTACTACTTGCTAGGATTCTCTATTTCAATTCTATTATTAAGGTTGATTCCAAACTGGGGTTTAACCCTTCATCCAAAAAAAAAATCCATTTTTCTTGTAGATACATGTGTGGAACAATGAATTGGAGAGAAGATTTGTATACCCTTTTTGTCAACCTTGTGAGATCCACAAACATAAATTTCATCGGAGCAGTGTAGGTCAAGGTCAAATTTTTGGGGTACAATTGTGCCCCAGGGTAAGATTGTGCCCTTTCAACAAGGTCAAGGTCAACCTCCTTTCAAAAAGATAAAAGATTTACTTTTTTTCTCTGTCTCAACATTTCCAATCTAGAATAGGTTGTAGAATTCCCTGAAACTATACGCAAACACTAGAAAATAACATTTTCCAAATTTATCCTAATTCAAGGTTTGTATTTATCTTTTCTTTATTTCACATTTTAAGCATATACTACCCACCATAGCAAAAATATTATATAACCTCCTTTCTTCCAATTTTATATTACTTGATCCATTTATTAATTGATCACTCTATTGTGCTTAACCAATTTGGATCACTTCTTTTGGAAATTAGCATTGAGAAGGGGCTTTCCATTTTTTTCTATTTATTTTGGTGAACCCAACATGCCTATTATCTTTTGTTTTGTATAATTTGACACCCTATTTTGTTTTATGGTGTTATATTTCCTTTGATATTATCTTGCTTGTTTGCCTTGACTATTCATTTTGGTGAACCCAACATGCTTACCCTCTTTTCTTTTGTGGGATTAGATGCCTATTGTATTTTATGGCATTATATTTCCTTCCATATTATCTTATGTGTTCACCTTCACTATTCATTTTGGTGAACTTGACATGCTTACCCTCTTATCTTTTGTAGAATTAGATGCCCTATTGTATTTTGTGGTTATTTCATTACATTTTTGTTAAGTGTTTTCTTGCATTGTGATTAAATTTAGCTTATACTCTTTCATTTTAAATTCAAAAATACAAAAACAAATCTATATATTCTATAAAATACAAAAACATTTCTTGCATTTAATTTATTATGAATATTATGAAGATTCTTTTGTGTGTGGTTATATTTTTTATTACCCTTCTTTTAGAATCTCTTTACAAAAATTATGATGTTTATGAGAGTATTGTTTATTTTATTGTGTTCATGATCTTTCATTTTATTCTTAATTGTACTTTGTGAATTTAACTGATACTAGTCTTTCTATATTTAAAACTTTCATTGAATATTCATGCAGTAGACTTATTGTTCTTTTGGATTTTGTGAAGGATTTGGTAGATGATACACCATCTCCTAATCTTCCTAATCTAAATTCTATTATTCTAATAAGATGCTTAATTCTCCATCTATCAATCCTTGTTCTTATTATGATGGTATTCAAGCTATAGTTAAGGATATAGATGTGCAAGAAATTTTTAACATACCTTCTCCTCTAATTCATGATGATATTAAAGGAAATGGTAAAGAAACCTCTTCAAAACCTATTATTCCACCTTATACAACCTTTTCTCATGAACATGATAAAAAATCATCTCTAGTAGAATATCTACATGATATATGCACTAGAGGATATATGATGTTCACTAAACAAGGCTATAAAGGTTTAGGGCTTGGAGTTAATGAACACGGTATTAAGTATCTAGTTCATATACCCTCTAAACTAGATTTTGTGGTGTTGATTGTTTAAAATCTCAAGTCAAGGAAGGTGATGTTAATCATCGTCCTCCTCTTCCTAAACTTCTCCCTACACCTACCTTAGATCACTCTGATATTTTTCAAGAGGTGGCTAAATAGGTATATTTTGAATTAATGAATTTCATATTTAAACCTATACCAAAATATGCATTATCCAAGTGTAAATGTCCTTTTCATTATCATAATATGCACTTAATTTCTGATTGTAGACATTTTAAATTGTATGTTTTTGAATGAACCACTTTAGGAATTATATCTCACTCTTGTGTAGTTTTATAATTCCTTCATAATTTTGATATAGGGGATTACCATCCTTATAATATAATATAGATTTCTTGTCCTCTTGTCTCTAGACTGGGGGGAAAGAGGTGTATTTTCATCCATTCTCTTAGGATCCATTAGGCTTTTAGCATATTTTGTGCCTTGAGCTTAATCATTATTCTTTGTATTCTATCTCTATATGGTTTTATATTATGTTTGTAATCATCCAAAGAATCTATTCAAGATATCTTTACTATTAAATTTGTTTTGCAAAGGTATCCCTTGTCTTCATCCTTGGGGGGCAAGTTTCTTCCTTCTTTCTCTTTATCTAGGGAATTGCTTTCCTTAGCATAGTGGTACTTCTTTATATTGCAATATTATTTCTTCATAATTGACAAATGTTTTGACTATGGATAATTTTTTTACGAGACTTTATTTTCCTAGTTCATCACCTCTTCTTTATGTTGCAAATTATGATTCTTTATAAACTTTGACCCTTGCTTTTGTTTTTGATTTGTTTTCCTTATTCCAAAGATTCCTTTCCCTCTTCTTTAGAGGGGGCTTGATGAATGAATCTTTGTTCCTATTTGATTTTAAAGATGATATTTTATCTAATAGCACTCCTCTGTGTTGGGGGTCTTATTGATAAGATCTCTTTTATTTGAGGATCCTTTTTTCCATAAGTGACATATGCTTTTCATGATTATCTATGTTCTTGGATGCGGTGATCAATATCCTTTGGTAAGAATATAGTATATATTGTTGTTAAACATGCTATCTCCTTACCTTGTGAAGTAGGCATCATCTTCCTCTTCCTTATCATACCTAGTAGATAGCCATGATAAGGAGGGGTGCATATATAGGGTCTTCCTTGTACTATAGTTTTTTATTTATATGCTAAGTCTCGAAGGGTAACACACATAAGTTGCTAAATCCTGAAGAGACACACATTTTCCATTGTTTTTATATATGCTAAATCCTCTAAAGGTAAGACACATAAGTTGCTAAATCCCAAAGATACATAGATTTTTAAATCCTCTGAAGGAAACACACATAAGTTTTTAAATCCTAAAGAGATGTGCATTTTTCAAATTTGTAATATACTAAATATTTCAAAGATAACACACATAAGTTGCTAAATCCTAGGAAGACACACATTTAATAATCATAATGATTCAAGAAGGTAGATTTATGAATATTCTAGAAGCTATCAGAAGATGCATTTACAAATTGCAAACATATTTTATGGGTGAATTTTCAAGTTTGGCCACATATTTGGCTCTCCCTCTCTTTTGGTGATTCAGGGTAAGGTGGGCATCTTACTAGGCGAGGTAATCACTTTCTCCTTTCCTTCTTTTTCACTGTGATGCTAATAGGATAGTATCATGAAGATATGCTATTTATATTATCGCTCTTGCTTTCTTATGTAATCACTTATGTTTTTATGATATCTTTCCAAATATGATGTTAGTGTGAGAAATATTTCTTCGCAAGGTTTCTTGTGCTACTTGATTTGGGTTTGTTTGTAGTAACCCTTTTATGTTGTTATTTTGGTTTTCTTTTCGCACTCTCATGTGTGTATGTTGAGTTAGAATCCTTAGATTGGGGGCTTATGTGCTTAGTTAAGTTTTATATTATCTCATTATGAATCCACTTGGATATCTTCTTTCTTTTCTTCCCTTACCAAGAGTTTTCATTAAGTACATACTCTTGCTAAAGTGAGGGCTTAATGTATCATCTTAAAATGGAAGCAATTCCATGTTAAGAGTGTTTATCCTTTCGAGTAAGTAGTCTAGGGTCATGTCAAGTGCCATAAAATGCATCTTTACATGGATTTGGATGTTTCCCTTATTTTTCTTCTCTCTCTCTCTCTCTCTCTCTCTATATATATATATATATATATATATATATATATATATTTCTAGCCTATTTCTAATAAACTACTCTATGAAACTAAGCAATTTGACCTTTGGGTCAAGGATAATCTTCTAGGTCAACCTTAACCTCAACCCCAACCTAGGTCAAGGATGAAATCAACCCTAACCTAGAGTAGAGTCAACCTTGTCCCTAACCCCAAGTCTCATTTTCAAATTTTGGGAGCTTTAGGATCTTAGGCTTTCAGAAAGTTTCTTTTCCCGATTCCAAGTCAATTGTTTTGTGTTTTAGAATGGTAGACTCTTAAATTACATTTAATCTAGATCCATTCCTAGGGGTTAAGGTTAAATGGGATTTAATGCTCCTATGTCAGCCTTATCTAGGAGTTTGTGTCATAGATATCTATATAAGGAAGCCTTCTTCCTTCATTTTGACATTCACTTTCTACATCTACAATCTATATATGATTGATCTACTTTCTATCCATATATTTCATGAGCACATTCACTATCCATGAGAAACTACCTACTTTTCATGTGAGAAAGAATTATATCATTCAAGAATTCAATATTTCCATTGAAGATCAAGGATTGAAGCATTTGAGACTTTTGAAGGGATTTGGTTCAAGAATTCAAGATTCATAATTCAAAAGCCTAGACCTAGCCATCATGGTGGTATGATCTTGCTTCAAGATCCTTTGTTCATTTTCAAGATCTATTCATACTTCTTTTAAGTTGGATTCTAAGCATACAATCATGGAGGTTTTGATTTACATTTGTTAATGTTATGTTTAAGATTTTATATCAATATAGTTGTTTATGTTTCAAATACAATTCATATCTATTGAGTATCATAGCTTCATTGTTAGATTTACTTCTATTACTTGCTATCATTATCTATTTCAATTCCATTATTAAGGTTTATTCCAAACTAGGGTTTGACTAAGGCGAACCCCTCATAAAAAATTTTATTTTTCTTGTAGATACAAGTGTGGAACAACGAATTGGAGAGTAGATTTAGATACCCATTTCATCAAACTTGTGGCATCTATGAACATAAATTTTTTTGAAGAAGTGCAGGTCAAGGTCAAATTTTGGAGGTATAATTGTGCCTCGGGGTAAGATTGTGCCCCACCAATAGGTTCAAGGTTGACCTTCCTTCAAAAAGACAAAATGTTTTTGGGTTTTCTTCGTCTCAACATTTCTAGTCTAGAACATGTTGCAGAATTCCCTGAAACTATACACAAACACCAAAAAATAACATTTTCTAGATTTATCCTACTTCAAGGTTAGTATTTGTCTTTTATCTATTTCAAGATTTAAGCACATATTATGCACCATAATAGAAGGATTATATAACCTTCTTTATCCCTATTTTCCATCACTTGATTCATTTTTGCATTGATCACTCTCTTGTGCTTAACCAATTTGGATCATTCCTTTTGGAAATTAGGGTTGAGAAGGGGGTTTCCATTTTCTTTCTATTCAGAAGTTTCTTTAACTCACTTCACAAACAAAATTCCCATCAATTCTAGATCAAATTCATCAGAATATCAAGACCTATTCCTCTTTTGCAATGACCACATGGTGAGTGCAACATGGTCTTTGCTATAATTCATAGGTTTGGATGATCTCTTGGTTACTTCTTCATTTATGTACCTAGCACTAATCTCTTTCCTTACTGAATCAAAAACCTATGGCATTTTTAATGTCCCAATTAGGGAGAAGTTGCACTCCAGCCTCTCTTATCATCATCTCCCT
This sequence comes from Cupressus sempervirens, assembly GCA_028749045.1. Lineage (NCBI taxonomy): Eukaryota > Viridiplantae > Streptophyta > Pinopsida > Cupressales > Cupressaceae > Cupressus > Cupressus sempervirens. The sequence continues at coordinate 826,942,246 of CM053789.1, forward strand.
TCTTCTAGAGTTATTTCATGAAATTTTTGCATCATCTCTTCATATATTTTGTTCTTGATAACAATTTCCTCTTTGTTGGGTTTCTCTATTGGCCTTTTCTGACATCTTTCCTCAAAATTGTAAATACTCAATTCCTAAGAAAATTTAAAAAATTCTTTAAACTTTATAAAACTATCATGCAATAAGAATTTATGGTAAGCCTATTTAATAATAGAGTTGAGTTATTTAACTTTAAAATCACTTACAATTAGGTCCATGACTAACATTGGGGTCTCCTTCAACATTTCTTCTTCTAATTCATATGTAGTAATAAAAATATCACCCTAGCTCCCTAATTGCAGCAATTTCTTAGCTGCAAGTTGATCTTTTCCAAGTGGAAGAGGGGAATGAGATGGTATATACATCTAAATTTTTGATGTAGAAACTTCTCCGATCTTTTGTCTCTTAGATGCATGCTTAGAAGAGTACACCTTAGATGTGGATATCTTGTGTGTTAACAAATAGGTGCATTGATATCACTTATCTATTTTCCTTTCTTAGTAGTTTCTTCTTCCATTCTAACAACACCATACCCTAGTATCTTCTAGATAACATATTGTCCTAGATTTATAGTAGTAGTAAAGGATAATCTCTACATAACTTCTCTTGATTTATTAGGGTATGTTTTTATTAGGAGTGTCTTTTCATCATTCAATGCCTCTACAATCTCAACAAAGAATGTTGTCAATTTATTTATCTTATCACCTACTACTTTTGCATCTTCTATATGACTATATTTTTTGTCAAAAGAATTTAGATATTCAAGGATCCTATATTAAACTCTCCACTTCTACTTTTTAATTTCATGCTTGTATGAGGAAAAATAATTCCTAATGACATCCATAGGGTAATAGAATTTGTGGTCATGGTGTTTTTCCTTGGTCCTCTTCTTGGATATTTCATAAATCCCTTAGGATTAAGAAATATGGCATGAGATGTAGCCATCTTATAGGGGTAAAATAATTTATATAGGAAAATCCATCTCCCTTTTGTGACTATAAATTAGTGGGCTACAATATACATAGGAAAAAGTAGTACCTCTATATCTCCTTGCTAGCTCAGCTTCCTCTAAGCCCCCAATTTTCCATAAGATCTCTGCTAGACCCATGTTGAGAGGTACTTCGTATGGTAAAATTGGAAGGGTTCCTTGGAATCCATACACTCTAAAAAACTATAGAAATTGGATAAGGAATAACATCATCCCAACTGTGGGAAACCTTCAATCTAGTGGTGAAGTCCATAGGACTAACAAGTTCTAGCAATAACTTTGGAATCCTTAGACTATCACTAGACAACAGTGTCCTCAACTTTGATATAAAATACCTATCAAACTTGACAAAATTGGCATCATCTACATCCCAAGATATGTCTGCACTCCATAAATGAATAGGTAAAAATTGCTTGTGAGTTTTGTTTCTTCTCCTAAGTAAGTAGCTCCTTTGAAAATGATCATGTACATCAAAATTGAATACCCTCCAAAAGGCATCTCCACTTAGGCTTTAGCAGTTTTGACTAATCCATTATGAATTTATTTAGCTAAGAAAGAGACAAAGAAAACATCAACTCTAAAACATGAAATCTGAACTAGCATATACATGAAATTAATAGGCATTTAACCATGTTCATCTGCTCCAAAAACCCTACACAAGGACATGTATATATCTAGGGCACAAGAATGAAAGAACTATTTCTTAGAAGGCTATGGAGTTGAGGATGTAACCAAAGTTGTAGTTCTAATAGCTACCAAATGTTCCCTCAAAAGTCCTTGTCTAACATAACCCCTCTAAACTTCATATATTTTCCCCAATTTTCAAAAATCATTAACCTCATGGTATTCATAGAAATGCTCCATCCCAAAGACCTCATAGATCTCCTCAGGCATTATCTTAACTACACAATATCTATTTACATTCCTCACATACCTGGCAACTAGATCATACATCCTTGAAATTTAAGTTAAGAGATCTGAATCCATGAAGACCCCTGATACAACCAATTTTGCAAGATCAAAATTCCAAATATTTCCATGTTCTACAAAAATGTTTCTCTCAGAGAACCACTTCTTAAAAATTTACAAACAACTTGTGGTAGTCTATGCATCCCGAGTCCAATTTCCCTTGTATAAACCCTCTACTAGCTTTAGATATGCTAGCCCCAGTGCTTGTGCCCAATGGTTTAAAATAATCATGTAATATTTTGAAATTTTTTAAGTGGTCTTATCCTTTATTCATAGTAGGAAATTTGAAATAAACCCTAATTATGAGCATTAAACACCTTAAAAGCCCTAGTATTACTTTAAATTTCTTTGATAGGTTTTTCTCCTCATTAATTTCTAAAAGATTAGAGAACAATAGGGTTACCCCTTATAAGCATGTCACTATTTAACCTATCATTTCATTTTGGTTAGATCACATTATAAATTGTTTCCTTTTAATCAAAGTGGTGAGTTGTTATTAATGATTGATTTTCCCAAAGATCAATGGCTCTGATTATGTCATTATAAAAAGATGTTGTAAGTTTACCACAACAAGATAGCATCATGGTGTCATCTTTCATGTGGGACCAAGCAACTGCTGTAGTGCTCAAAATCAACTCCATCATAGATTGACCTAAAGATAAATGGTTTTTATTATGTCACAATGGAGAGTTACAAGGTTTTTAATCTTAGTAACATAATGAAAGAATGCCATATGGTATAGGTGGGACCAGTTTAAGTATCATTTAAATAAAATGTAGAAATAAAAACAAATAATCTTAGTTGTTGATCAAGTTGAAGATCCATGGTTGTCATTATGTCATGATGAAAATCTGCAGGTCTTTTACCAAAGGAGATATAGAGACTGTGCAATGTCGGCCCAAGGTGGGGCTAGTAAATCAGTAGGTGTCCAAAATGGGTTGAGGTAATTTTAGATGATATTTTTTCAATGATGATATGTCCTACAAATTTTTTAAAGTTTTTCTGCGCATCATTTATTCATTATACAAAGATGCAAGTTATTTAATAAAAACAACACAATGACAAGTATCCATATGGGCTAGTGTAGCTTAGTAAGTGGAATATCTTATTAGTCATGAGATCAAGAATACATCTATGATGGTCTCTATGTTTTTGTTCCAAAATGCACAAGATTTAACTAAAGTGACATATTGTGTTGGAATTAAAGATAGAGTAACTGAGAAGGGGGGGGGGGGGGGGGGGGGGGGGTGGTGAATCAGTTACTCCAAAAATTAATCCATAGATCCCTTAGATGTCTTAAAGATCAAGTTACTACTTGTATTTCAGTAAAAAACTGTTGTAACTTAGTAAATTGTTACTTTCTTTTCAAGCATTCATGCGTATAACTTAAAAAAAGTGAACACAAGAGACACTAGATTTAATGTAGAAACCCAATATGGGAAAAACTACCAAGTAACTAGTCACCAATTTTTCACTCTTTTGAAGTGAGCCCTATTAGGTGCCAACCCTATTAAAGGTTACAATAAAAACTGTTAGGTGTGACCCTGTCAGAGGATTTAATCACCCTATTAGGAGTGGCCTTACTAGAGGTCTTTAGAACAATTCAACTGAATTGTCACCTTGTTAGAGGATTTACAAAATGGCTGTTAAACTAACTCTGTTAAGAGATTTGAAATCACTACTACAATGGTTAGAAAACAACAATGAATTGATCTAAACAAGATGCAACTAAATTTTATAGATACGGGTCTCTGTTCAACATCATTAGGTCCTCCTTGATCAAATATGGCTCTGCTACCTCTTAATAATCTCTAATCATCCTTTGAATCTTCTTTCACAATAATCAATCTTCATATCACATTAACTTCTCATTTTATTTTATTTTACTTCTTCACTTTAAAATTTGCAACTTGACTTCTTACTTATACCATTCAGATTGTCAAGTCAGCCTATTTATACATTTCATTTATCAATAGATCATTCATTAGTTAGCTACAAATATTATTCTTAAACAAATAAATGTCCTATGCTAGCTGACCCTGCTCGGTAAATACTACTTCTAGGAATTTCTAGAGTTAACCTTCTTGAATCAGTTAACATTACAATATCTTGAAATCCTTTGCTTGCCGAGTTTATTCAGTAAGAACTTCTTTTGCCAAATTACCTTTGATGACCGAGTGAACTCAGTAAGAACTAAATTTCTATCATATTTTCTTCGATTATCGAGTGATCTTGGTAAGAACTGCTTTTGTCATGTTTTCTTCAAATACTGAGTGAGCTCAGTAAGAGCTAAATTTCTTTGATTACCTTGAAGGCTCGATAACCAACTGTCTACTCAGTAGACACTACAAGCTATCTTTACTAACCTTTTGGGCTTGGTAGACACTACTTATTACCTTGCTGACCTTCTGAGCTCGGTAGACACTGTCCTTTGCTATGTTGACTTTTTGAGTTTGGTAGGAACTATTTGATTACTGATATGACATTTGTGTGACATCAAAGACAACACAAAATTGAACAATTATGACCAACAATCTCCCTCTTTGGCATTGATGGCAACACAACATGTCATAGTAGAATGAAATTTGAAAACAAGAATAAACAAAACTCCCTCTTACACAAACTCTTATTATTTGAAAATTTCAAAAAGATATGACAAAATATATTCTCCCTCTTTGACAACACATGCCAAAGATAACTCAAAAAAATTGAATAACATTATACCTGATGTACTAATTCATATGCAATGTCTTCATTGGTTTGTTGTATCAACTAATAGATCTTCAATTCTATTTCTGTTGATGCATCACTAAACTATATTTTAGTGAGCTTCAGATAGGGGAATGACCTCTAACTTACCTCTTAGATACAAGAATGCATCCTTAGGTAAAGGCTTGGTGAATATGTTAGCAATTTGTTCCTTTGTATGCACATATTCCACTCTTATTTCCTTTTCTTGCAGCAATTCTCTAACAAAGTGATACTTTATGGCAATGTGCTCAATTTTTGAATGCATCACTAAATTTTTGGAGATGTTAATTGCACTTGTATTATCACAAAACATAACTATTGATTCTATAATTTCTTGCTTCATACCTTTCAATAATTGTTTAAACCATACAATGTTTGAGAAAATTACTATTGTTGCTGTAGACACCTAAAAATCCTTTAGAAAATAAAGTATTTTTTATTTTCTGAAAAATTCTCGATGACATCATCATTTATTAATTAATTAATTATTTAATTAATTAATTAATTAATTTTTATGCCATTAAATCCTTTTATCTTAATTAAAAATATTTAATTAAGGAATCCCTCCCAAAAATGTTTAAATCTTATTTAAACATTTTTTCCTTATTTATTAATTATTTAATTAATAAATTGACCAAAAATCCTAAAAAAAAAATAAAAAATTTATTTTTTTCCCAAAAGTTGGCCAATTTCCTTATGACCAATAACCTCTTCCAAAATCTTCTAATCCTTCTTTAATTTTGATTAAAGGCTAATCCCATCATTTCCTACCCCTAATCCCAACTCAAAATATTTAATTAAAATTAAATATTAATCCTCATGTTTATTAAATAAGTTTTAATAAATATCTCCTCAACCCAAACCCTTGAAATAAATAAAACTTTATTTATTTCCTAAAAATCTAATTTATCCTCATCCTAAGAAGTTCTAGACTCTTCTAGAAAGTCTTCATCCTCATCCTAGGAAATTCTAGACTATTCTAGAAAGTCTTTATCCTCCTCCAAAATCTAGACTCTTCTAGAAGATGTCTTTAAACCTAATCCTAATCCCCTCCTAACCTTGTCACATTCCCTAAACATGGGTTAAAACTTACTAACCCAAGCCAAAGTTAACAAATATCTCCTCCTTCACCCACCCTCATTAAATGTCATCCACTTGCCTATCCCTAAGCTAATCCTAAACCATCCTAATCCATCCTCTAATCATTTGCACAAGCCTAAGAAAGCTTAAAACCTTCCTAATCAAGTCCAAGTCGAATTTTCTCTCATCACCCTCAAAATATCTCAACCATAAAACTTTATGAAGTCCACTAGGTCATAAATGACTCTTACAAGCCCTTTTATTGCTCTTACAAGTCATTATGAGGGTCTTTATGAAGATTTTATCTCTTGAGCCTCCTTTGTTGACTCATCCTTGCCCTTTCCTCCATCCTCTCACCATGTGACATGTGTCACTCCTTGATTGGCTATAAGGAAGCACAATCCATGTGCTCTCCTCTCATGCAATCTGAGCCTTCCATAAGCTTTTTCCCATCCTTGCATCTTAGCCCTCAATCCCTCAAGCCTCTTGCCTATAAATTGGATCCTTCCCCTTTACAAAATAACACAATCCATGAAGTAAAGTTATAATGCTATTTTGAGAGCCAAATCCATACTAAAGCCATCTATCCAAAAATGCACAATCATCCATTGAAGCCTTTGGAAGCATATTGAGCATACATCCTATCCATTTAGATAAAGCTACTCAACAAGAGAGCTTCTTATTGAGAGAGTCCATTAATGGCTCATATTCTCAATTGAGAGCTCATCTTAGTCTATCTTGAAGTTTATGAATTTTGTTTAGTTTGTAGAAGCTTTATTTAAATTTGGTTTCTATTAGCATACTAACATTTCTCATATACATTTTGGCACGCCCGGTGGGACCCCGCATGGGTCATCTTCATTAGTTTTTTTAGTCAATTTTTGTATATCATTTGCTGATTTTGGCTAATTTTGCTTGTTTTTGTGATTGGTAGGATTGTATAAATTGGTTTTTGTAGGTCCACATGAGCATGAAGAAGACAAAGGAACTCATAATCTATCTCATAGTGTTTGCAGATTTTTCAAGCTTATAGGTGGACAAAGAACTTGAAATTCTTCTTCCTCTTCTTGTCTATATTCTTCTCATTCCATCTACTTCTTCTTCTTCTTCTTGTGGGAGATCTTGGCTATTTTTTTTTTAAGGAAACAAAATCATACACACTTCTTTTTAGTGCTTAAAATGAACCCCCAAATCATACTTAAATCCATTGAAAAATTAAAAATTTGCAAAAAAGAAAAAATCTTTTAAAAAGTGAAACTAAACCAATCTAATCATTTGCATCCTTGCAACATCAAGGTTTTAGATGCATTCATGCAAAATTAGGAACACTTCATTTTTTAGAATTTAAAAAGAACTTCAAGTTTCCATTTCAAAAGGTTCAAAATCAACACTAAGTGCACACTAAAGTTCTTTTAAAAAAATCTCATGAAAACTAAGAGTTCTAAATGGTTGCCAAAAATTGTCCTAAAAGCTTTGTTATTTGTTCCAAAAAAATGTCTTGTTGCAAAATCTTGAATGTTTCTTAGGTTTTTCATGCATCAAAACAATCTAGGAATATCTTTTTTGGGCTTAAAATATGCAAACTAGAACACAAAATCTTGAATGAAAACCAAAGTCCAAAGAGTCATTTTCACTTTTGAGTCCAAAAACAATCTTGAATGATCTAAGGTTAAAAAAAAGCACTTCAAAGTTCTTAAAACAACACACAAAATCTCAATCTTGAATGCTCAAAGGAAAAAACTTGAATATTTAATCACTTGTCTTTGAATGCATGTTGCTAAACACAATCTTGAATGCCTAACAATCAATGAACATTGCATGGTTTTGATGCATTTTAATGACGCTCGCATTTCTTATGCTGACAAATTCTCGATTTTCATTATGTTGACGACGCTGTCAAGTTGGAATGAACATTGTATGTCCTAATCACGAGTGTCTTCAATCATAGCTTACAAAATCTAAATCATCAATTGGAAAAGAACAAGCATGCTTTTTAGCCCAAGATCATCCAAGTCTTCTCTCCCCTTGTCGTCTTTCGAGGCCATCTTGGGTGCATAAGATTAGGATCCAAAATCTTGTCTTAGCTTTTTAGGAGGCCTGCTTGGGGATTTCATCACCCCTTGGGATGACCTCAACTCCAGCGTTCCGGCGGAGTATAAAGATCGGGAGGTGAATCCAAAGACACCTCTCTTGGAATCAAGATTTTGTCACTCGGGCTAAGCCTCAAGGAACTTTATACCCTTGAGAAGTGAAAGAGGAGAAGTGGGTTACCGCTCCTCTTGGCTGTGTGACATCTTTTTGGTTTCATCTACGGATTTGGGCCTCACGTACCTTGCGTATATCGAGGACTCCCTAGCTAAACCAAATTTCATCCTTGTAGAAAGCTTCCTAGGATGTTGGTGTGTTTGACGTGCTTGCTTAAAAATTTTGTCTGCTTGTTTGTTCATAGCTTTTGAATGAATGTTTGCCAATTTTGGTCGAAATCCCAGAAAAGCAGAAATCTCCCAACTCAAGGCATACTTAGCGTAGTCACTGCCTTATTAGAAAATCATCCAAGCTCCCCCGATGAAACCAAATCTATCTAGTTCTTTTCCTTAGAATAATCCCAAATCCAAAGTCCATCCAAATCATCCCCCCAGCCAACTAGCAACCCAATCCAAAATCACCCAAGCCTTTAAAGAGTTGTTGTCACTTTGCTAGATTTTGCTATCCAATCAATCCTACCAATCAACCAATCTCACCAAGGTTATCCCTCTGACAGAGCTTTGTCTAGGGTAATCTAGCTTTGTCACCTGTTATCCCTCATCACCTTGAGCTAAAGGTTGGGATCCACAAGTGGTCAATCTTGTGTCATGCCCATAGGATCATTAGTCTATTCTTAGGTTGACACAATCTCCACCAATCCAGCACATAGGAAAGCAAAACTCTCACTTTTTGATAGCATGCCCTTGAAGTCTTCCATCCACAGGAAAGCCAAAAATCTCCAGCCAATCCTCCTTAGGTCTGTCATACAGCTTTGACTCTCGCTAGGAAATCTTTCATCAGCCAATCCAAAAGCTGTGCTTAATCCAAATCCAACCATGAGCTTCCGTGTTCATCTATATGCAAGACCCCATCCCCATCAAACTCACCATCAAAGCATGAAGTACCAATCCTATCATGATGTGTTTGGTCACATTGTCCTTGCTCCCGCCACCTCCTATTCCAATGATGATGAAAATCTTGTTGACTATGACGGGTATATTGAAAGCCTTAGAAACATTCCCCCAAGCATCCCCCAAAATCCAAGAGTTATTCCAAACTATCTAGTCATGCCATCTGATATTCTAGCTTCCCCTCCATCACCCCATCAACCAAGCTTCCAATCTTCCACCCCCATCACACTAGCTATTCCTGTCAATCCACCTCCACCTTCGACACATGAGTCTCCAAGGAATCTCCTAGAGGAAATACAAGAAAAGTCACCTCCAACAGTTGATAAGCCATGTCATCTAATCCAACCATGTGAAGTAGTCAGTGATGAAGCTTCCCCATCTATAATATCACCTCCATCTCCCATAGCTATCATCCCCATACCATCCATCAAATTGCTTAAAATCCTTCCACTTCCCGCAAGCATCAAAATCCCACCACCTATCAAATCCCTCCAAATCTTATCCACATCGCCTCCAAGCATTTCCCAAATCTCTCGTAATGACCCTTATGCATCCATCTTCTACTCACCCATGTCCACTACTAAATCTCCCATCTATCCATCCGCTGCCTTTGAAGAATCCATCCCTTCACCTCCTATCGCACCATCCACTCCAAACCAATCCTATCAAGATCCTGCCCAAAAGCATGTTGACATCCCCCAAAGCATAAATGAAGATATCATCATACCATGTCTTCCATCCATAGTGCAGTCACCATCTCCTCCATCTCCAAAACCTCAAGCCATATCTCCTCCACTACAAGATATCTTGTCATCCCACCAGCTACATCAAGATCCTATCCTTCCATCTCCCCCGCTCCATGCTTCCATCTTACCACCTATCCAAGCTATTCCACCATCTATAATTTACCCTCTTGGTTCACTTACATTCATCCACGGTGGCCCTCTTTCAGCAGAAGAATTAAGAACAGTATCTCCCCATTGCAATACACCTAATAAATCACTTCTACCATTTTTTGCAAGCAAAAAGTTTCCTCAGCTTGTTCAAATGCTCAATCGATGGCATTATCAAGGTCAAGGTTTAGGACCACAAGAGCAAGGAATCAGAGAGCCTATTATTGCACAAAAAAATCTAAGATTTCATGGTCTTGGATATGTATCCAAAGGCTCACCATCTAAAGGTGTTGGTACACCGCACCCCCAAACCAAGCCTATCTCCAAGCCCACCATGCCAGCCTCCCATCACTCCTTCAACAAATCTTATGTCATCCCCCCTCCACCATCTTTGCAACCCAAAACAACCTACCATATCCCCCCTTCATCCGCTAAATCCATTTTGGGTCCCTATGTCCCAAAATCTACCATCCTCCATCCTCCTATCAGCCATCATAAAAATCCTATTCCATCCATTTCTATGCAAGATCAACAAAGGCACATATCAGGGCACATCATCCATCATCATCCCCCTACATGCTCTTTCATATCCTCTCCATCTCACAAAGCTTCTCCTAACCATCTTCCCAAAGCTTACCACAGCAATGTGAATGCCAACTTCAAAATGCATAAAGCTAAAAATCCACATCCTAGGCAATTATATGTCTATTCTAAAAGACATACTCCAAAAAGGCAAAATCCAATCAAAGAATGCAAAACAATGCAAAAGCCTATGAAAAGAAAATCCAAAACCATGTGGATCCCCAAGAAAAAAGTTGAAACCCAATGCATAATGGCATCCACCATTGCTAATCCCCCATCTAGTGACTCATGTCCCCCATCTCCTAACTCCATCTTGGGTGCCTATATCCCCAAGCACGCTTCCACAAATCCTCCATCACGCCCGCATCTACCATCTATCCCCCATATGCTCTTTTCACACCCGTCCCAACATGTGCCAATGTTGCTCTTGCAAGCATCCTCATCTCATGCTCCTTTCCAACATTTTCATCCCTCCATCTCCTACCATCAATCCCATCTAATCCGATCTATTGCATAAATCACACATCCGGTGTACCAACAGCTAGCAACAAAATTGAACATTCCAACAGCTAGTGAAAAATCCCAAAAAAGCCAAAATAGCTGAAGAAAGCCAAAATCATTCCAGCTAAGTCCAAAGTCAAAAAGTCAAAAAAAGAAAAGAAAAATAAAGCGTCCACTGGTGAAAACTTGGCAATTCAAGCACCTTGGACAAGTACCATGATGAAAACTTGGCAAACAAGCATCATGCGTAATCCTGCCATCCCCAGCTTAGCCTATCACCCTCATGCTTTTGGTCATCTCTTGACATCCACCTCCATCTTCCAATCTATCCACCTATCCTCCATCCTCCAGCTTCCATCTCACACCATCCACTAATCTTATGCAGCTTCAGCCAATCATCTCAGCTATCATCCATCTCCCTAGCCCCTTCAGCTTTTTCCATCCTAGCTTCAATCCTATCACATCCATCATAAGACCTCCTTCTGCATGTTATCTTCTTATTGGGGGCACTATATTCCTTGGAGATCTTGTCTTGTCCATCCTCCCTTGTCATTGGTATCTAGCTCTAGGCTATCCTCATGCAAACCCAATGTCATCTCTTTATATCCATCATAATCCTAGCTATCTACCATCCTATCCAGCCATCTCATCCTGCTCCTCTAGCTATCCTTGGTCACAAAATCTCTCATCATCATTGGATGCATCCTGTCAAATCCATATCTTTCACTATCACCCCTCCCTTAGCTTTCACATCTTGCACAACATCGAACCATCCCGCTATCCTATCATCCTGAGCTTTTGCCTGCTTGTAACTATCTTGGTCCATTAGCTTGTACCATATCTTGATTAGCCCACTTGTAAATATCTTGGTCTGTCAGCTTGTACATCCTCTTTAACTTAGTACCATTGTATCTATCCAGCGTTCATGTCAGTTCGTCCTTGATCAGCATCTTGCACCCATCACACATCTTGGTTAGCTATTCCAACGCATCCTTTAGCTAGATTTCCTGTCACCAAAGTGTTATCTTTCTTAGTTCAGCTTGCCAGATGCATCACTCATCCAAATCCACCAGCTTAGGTGCTCTCCGATAGGTCCTTGTAGGATATAGCTTTCCTCATGTCTGATCTTGGTCCGTTAGTACCTCGTCCTACCCATCTCATTGGCAAACGGTTCTCTTTTGGATTTTTGCTTTCTTTTGATTTGGACTCTTCCCTATTGGGTCTTGAAGTATCTTTTCCAAGCAATCTCCTTGTTCCCTCCTCAAGGTTGCCACGATCTTCCATATCATGGTATGCTGCGAATGGGGCAATTAGAGCGTAAGGTCTTGATCAGGTCTTTCGTTTGTTTTTCTTTTTTGCTTGTGGGTTCTCCAGTGTCGTTTCCACGCTGCTTCCTCTAGGATTCATGTGTGATGCTGGGGCAATCCTTGTGTGTTTGTTTTGAGTTAGTTTGTCAGTCCTTTGGACGGTTGGTGAAAAGGCCTTGATGTTCTTGGTAACCTTGGCAATTAACCAATAGTCCTATAGAAAATCTAGTGCTCAACTACATGGTGGTACTTCTCTTTGAAGTATCCCCCCGCTCAAAAAGCTTCAATGGTTTTCCTTCATCTCCATTATCCCCCATCCATATCCAGCATCCGTCTCTCCTACCCCAGCTGATGCATCAGTATCTCTTTGAATCACTCATCACTCTTAGCTTTATTGATCCACAATCCTAGTCTTAGGGATCCACCAATCCAAATCAACCCACCAAGCCTCATCTTTCGAGATCCACAATCCTAGTCCTAGGGATCTCCGAAACCCATCTTCTGCCAATCTAACTCTTTGAAATCCTGTTGCATCAGCTTTATAATCCCCTCATCCATCTCCCTATCCTGGATTCTTTTTTATAGCGCTCCGCTCCTTCATCCTCTACAATCCCTAAGATCTTAAGCTTGCTTCCTCTTGTGCCTCTGATTCTCCCTTTATCATTCTCTCATAGTAAGAGTTTGAGCTAACTAAACCTCTTCTCTTAATCCAATTTGAGTCTCCTTGCTCATCCCAGATTCTTGTATTTTTCAAGAAGCCACCAAGCCTCGCTTTCTCTCCCCGTTGCCTTCTTGAGGGGGCATCTCATAGTCCATTCTCTCCTCTTCTGCTCTAGCCTTGGGCATCTCATTTTCTTATCTTTGATGTCATGCCACTTGCGGCATCACATCAAAGAGGGGAAAAATGTAGACACCTAAAAATCCTTTAGAAAATAAAGTATTTTTTATTTTCTGAAAAATTCCCGATGACATCATCATTAATTAATTAATTAATTTTTATGCCATTAAATCCTTTTATCTTAATTAAAAATATTTAATTAAGGAATCCCTCCCAAAAATGTTTAAATCTTATTTAAACATTTTTTTCTTATTTATTAATTATTTAATTAATAAATTGACCAAAAATCTTTAAAAAAAAATAAAAAATTTATTTTTTTCCCAAAAGTTGGCCAATTTCCTTATGACCAATAACCTCTTCCAAAATCTTCTAATCCTTCTTTAATTTTGATTAAAGGCTAATCCCATCATTTCCTACCCCTAATCCCAACTCAAAATATTTAATTAAAATTAAATATTAATCCTCATGTTTATTAAATAAGTTTTAATAAATATCTCCTCAACCCAAACCCTTGAAATAAATAAAACTTTATTTATTTCCTAAAAATCTAATTTATCCTCATCCTAAGAAGTTCTAGACTCTTCTAGAAAGTCTTCATCCTCATCCTAGGAAATTCTAGACTATTCTAGAAAGTCTTTATCCTCCTCCAAAATCTAGACTCTTCTAGAAGATGTCTTTAAACCTAATCCTAATCCCCTCCTAACCTTGTCACATTCCCTAAACATGGGTTAAAACTTACTAACCCAAGCCAAAGTTAACAAATATCTCCTCCTTCACCCACCCTCATTAAATGCCATCCACTTGCCTATCCCTAAGCTAATCCTAAACCATCCTAATCCATCCTCTAATCATTTGCACAAGCCTAAGCAAGCTTAAAACCTTCCTAATCAAGTCCAAGTCGAATTTGCTCTCATCACCCTCAAAATATCTCAACCATAAAACTTTATGAAGTCCACTAGGTCATAAATGACTCTTACAAGCCCTTTTATTGCTCTTACAAGTCATTATGAGGGTCTTTATGAAGATTTTATCTCTTGAGCCTCCTTTGTTGACTCATCCTTGTCCTTTCCTCCATCCTCTCACCATGTGACATGTGTCACTCCTTGATTGGCTATAAGGAAGCACAATCCATGTGCTCTCCTCTCATGCAATCTAAGCCTTCCATAAGCTTTTTCCCATCCTTGCATCTTAGCCCTCAATCCCTCAAGCCTCTTGCCTATAAATTGGATCCTTCCCCATTTACAAAATAACACAATCCATGAAGTAAAGTTATAATGCTATTTTGAGAGCCAAATCCATACTAAAGCCATCTATCCAAAAATCCACAATCATCCATTGAAGCCTTTGGAAGCATATTGAGCATACATCCTATCCATTTAGATAAAGCTACTCAACAAGAGAGCTTCTTATTGAGAGAGTCCATTAATGGCTCATATTCTCAATTGAGAGTTCATCTTAGTCTATCTTGAAGTTTATGAATTTTGTTTAGTTTGTAGAAGCTTTATTTAAATTTGGTTTCTATTAGCATACTAACATTTCTCATATACAGTTGCAACATATTCAGCTTCTACTGTGGATTGAGATGTACAATTCTACTTTTTACTTGTCCAAGAAACCAACTTGTTTCCAAGAAAGAAAGCTCCTCCACTTGTGCTCTTTCTATCATCAATATTTCCTACCCAATTTGCATCACTGTACACCTTTAAATCCAATTTTGTTCCAATTTTATACCATAATCCATATTCTTTAGTTTCTTTCAAGTATCTCATGATCCTTTTGATTGCCATCATGTGATTTTCTTTTGGTTTTGCTGAGAATCTTGCTACAATTCCTACTGCAAGGGCAATGTTTGGTCTTATGTGCACTATAGATTGCAACTTTCTAATCATAGATTTATACAATGTCTAATCCACTTCCTTTGATTCATCATCCTTGGTGAGTTTTAATCCAGTGGACATAGTAGTCCCAACTAGTTTGCAGTCTTCCATACCAAACTTTTTCAATATCTCCTTCATGTATTTAGATTGAGTGATGTAAATGCCATTCTTATTCTGCTGAATTTGAAGACCAAAAAATAATTTTATCTCACCAAAAATTGACATTTCAAATTCCTTGTTCATTTGTTCTAAAAATTCTTTGCAAAAATCATCATTACCTGTGAACAAGGTATCATCTACAAATATTTCTGCCAAAACAATTTTATTATCTGGTCCTTACTTTATGTACAAACTGTTATTGTCATTAGTTCTTTGAAAACCAATTTGAATAAGATAGTTATGCAATCTTTCATACCATGCTCTAGGGCCTTGTTTTAGACCATATAATGCTTTATGCAACTTGTAGACCATGTCCTTCTTGTCTGGCTCAACAAAACCTTCATGCTTCTAAATGTAAACCTCTTCCTCCAATATTCCATTAAGAAATGATGACTTGACATCTATCTAGTAAACTTTGTATCATTTGAATGCAACATATGCAAGTAAGGTTCTGACATCTTCCAATCTTGCAACAAGAGAAAAAGTTTCTCCATAGTCTACACCACCTTCATGTGAATATCCTTTGCATACTACTCTAGCTTTGTTCCTTGATACCTTACCATCTTCATTTAATTTTTTTTTGAATACCCACTTTGTTCCAATCACATTCTTTTTTTTGGGTCTAGGCACAAGAGTCCATGTGTTTTTTTTCTCTATCTGTTCTATCTCTTCATTCATAGCTTCAATCCAACCTTCATTGTCTAGTGCATCTTTGACATTTCTAGGTTCAAAATCAGTAAGTAAACAAGTGCCTTTCAACTTACTTCTTGTCATTGTTCCTTCTGATTTATCACCAATGGTCTATTCTGGTGTATTATGCTTTCTAACATATTTAGCTAACATAGGCTCCTTTCCTTTTGAATGACTTTCATTTTTGTCCTTCTATCTCTCAACTTTTGATTCTAATTCAAGTTGCTCGAGCTTTGTATATGCTAACTCGATAGCTTTTATTTGCAACTCGGGTTCTTGCAGCTGGGTAGATGCTGACTTGGTTTGAACTTCTTGTGACTCAGTTAATGAAGACTTTGGAGTTGAGGATTCTTGATTGATAAGTATACTTGGTATTGTGTTAGGTTCAATCTAAACAAATCTTCTATAGTCTTTAGGCTCTTTTTTCCTTTCTTCTTCTATTCTTTCTGCAAACTCATCAACTTTCACATGTGTACTTTCTATAACTTTGTGAGTAGATAAGTTCAAACATCTATATGCTTTTCTTTTGAAAGAGTATCCAAAAAATATTCTTTCATCACTTTTTACATCAAATTTGCCTTACCTAGATTCTTTCAAAATGTAACATTTTCTTCCAAATACCTTTAGATAACTTACATTAGGTTTGTAGCCATACCACAATTCATAGGGTGTTTTGAATGAGTCATTATTTAGTTGTACTCAGTTCAATGTATGAAATATAGTGCTAATGGCTTCCTTCTAGTATTTGATAGTAATGACTTTCTCAATCATTAAAGTTCTTTCACAATCCATGATAGATATGTTCTTTCTTTCTGCGATTCCATTTTGTTAAGGAGTTCTAGGTGTTGAAACCTATCTTTTGATTCCTCTTGTAATACAAAAATTAGTGAATTCATGTGAAATGAATTCACCACCTCTATCAGACCTTAGGCATTTCAATCTTTTGCCAGTTTCCTTTTCTACTCTAGCCAAATACCATTTGAACTTTTCAAATGCTTCTAATTTCTCTCTAAGGTACATGACAGTCATCATTCTTGAATAATCATCAACAAACAGAATGAATAATTTTTCACTAGGTTAACTTTCAATGCCAAATCGGTCCACACAAATTAGTATGCACAATTTCTAGAACTTCTTCAGTTTGATAGTTCTTGCTTTTAAAACTAGTCTTTCCTATTTTACCAATTTGACAATTCTTGCATAGACCAACCTCAGGTTTCTTTATGTCAGGAATACCTCTTACTCTCCTAAATTTACTGATCTTTATTAAGTTGTCAAAGTTTACATGACACAACCTCCTATGCCATAACCAGCTTTCTTCAATTTGAGCAATGAAACATGAACATTCACCAAGTTCAAGATAAAATAAGTTACCTTTTGTTTGAGTGTCAAATCAATTCAGCTTTCCTTTGCCATCTAGTAATCTTTCTTTTCCATGCATGAATTCTACCTTGAATCCATTATTGAGTAGCTATGCTACACTCAAAAAATTATGTTTAGTCCTTCTACCCAATATACATTATCACACACAAGTTCCTTGGTTAGAGAGATTCTTCCTTTTCCTCTTATACAGCAAGGTTCATTTTTACCAAATCTTACACTACCACCATCATAGTCTTCAAAATATTCAAACTTAGTTTTATCACCAATCATGTGATGAGAGCAACCACCATCTATGATCCATGTATCATTTTTTCTCATATGAGAAATTAGTGCTATTTCCTCCTCATTATTAGATTGATCTTTTATAGCAATGTAGACAATTTATTCTTCTTCATTATCAGAATCATTGGAATCTTTTGCCATAAAACATGTTTTCTTACTTTTATCCTTGAAAGATTTGAAGTCTTTCTTGCCATTGTACTTGTGACTTTTCTTTTCATCTTTTTTCTAGTTATTTGGGCACCTAGCAGCAATATGTCCAATTTCTTCACAAGAGAAATAGATTAGAGGAACTTTACCTTTGTATTTTATTTTGCCTCTTGAATATTTTCTCTCTAGTAGAGCTTCAACCACTTCAAGATCACTTTCTAAACTTTTTTCTGATTCTTCATCACTTTCTAATTGTGGTTCCTTCATCTTTTTCCCATTTTCTTTGAGTGAAAGTTTTGCTTCAAATGCTAATTCAACATTCTTGATAGCTAGAACATAGTTGTCATAGTTGTCTAGTTCAAATGTAGTCAATCTTCCAACTATGGCCTCCAAATTTATTTTATGATTTGCTTCACATCTCCTTTCTTGAAATGTAGAAACTCTGATTGCATAAATAGGAAGTAGAGTTCTAAGAACTTTAATTATAACTATCTCCTCACTGATATCTCCTCTAGATGCTTTGATTGCACTAACACATGATTTAACTCTTTCAAAATACTTTGCAATATTTTTATCCTCTCTCATCCTCATTTGGTCAAATTGTCCTCTCAAATTTTTTGATTTGGCTCTTCTCACATTATCATCTCCTCCATAAATTTCTTTCAGCTTGTTCCACATTTCAAAGGTAGTTTTTCAATCCTTGATGTCATCAAATTGTTAATAACTCAGAGCGGATGCTATATCTATCATCATATTTTTGTGAGTCTTCTTTTCAACAATATCATTGACAGATAATGTACCAATAGGTTCTGCATATTTTTCATCAAGGTACTTTAGTACTATATCTCCAATGGAAGCTAGATGAAGTCTCATCAATCCTTGCCATGCTGAGAAGTTTTCCCTATTAAGTCTTGGAATTTCCCTTTTGTAAGAGATCCTAATCTTTAGCTTAGATCCTTGAAATCTTTTCTTGTAAGCACCAAAATCTTTGATACCAATTGTTGGAATTAAAGATAGAGTAACTGAGAGGTGGAGGTGGGGAGAGGGGGGGTGAATTAGTTACACCAAAAATTAATCGATAAATCCCTTAGATGTCTTAAAGATCTAGTTACTACTTGTATTCGGTAAACAAATGTTGTAACTTAGTAAATTATTACTTTCTTTTCAAGCATTCATGCATGTAACTAAAAATAAAGTGAACACAAGAGACACCAGATTTAACATGGAAACCCAATATGAGAAAAACCACCAAGTAGCTAGTCACCAATTTTTCACTCTTTTGAAGTGAGCCCTGTTAGGAGCCAACCCTATTAAAGGTTACAATACACATTTTTAGGTGTGACCCTATTAGGAGTGGCCTTGCTAGAGGTCTTTAGAAAAATTCAACTAAACTGTCACCTTGTTAGAGGATTTACAAAATGGTTGTTAAACCAACTCTGTTAAGAGATTTGAAATCACTGCTACAATGGTTAGAAAGAAACAATGAATTGACCTAAATAAGATGCAACTAAATTTTCTAGATACAGGTCTTTTTTCAGCATCATTAGATCCTTCTTGATCAAATATGGCTCTGCTACCTCTTAATAATCTCTAATCATCCTTTGAATCTGCTTTCACAATAATTAGTCTTCATATCACATTAACTTCTCATTTTTTATTTTTTTTCTTTTTCACTTTAAAATTTGCAACTTGACTTCTTACTTATACCATTCAAATTGTCAAGTCAGCCTATTTATATGTTTCATTTATCAATAAACCATTCATCAATTGGCTACAGATATTATTCTTAAACAAATAAATGTCCTATGTTGGCCAACCCTACTTGGTAAATACTACTTTCTAGAATTTTCAGAATTAACCATCTTGACTTTGTTAATATTAAAATATCTTGAAATTCTTTGCTTGCCAATTTTACTTGATAAGAACTCTTTTACCAAATTACCTTTGATAACCGAGTGAACTCAGTAGGAACTAAATTTTTGTCATATTTTCTTCGATTACCGAGTGATCTCAATAAGAACTACTTTTTTCATGTTTTCTTTGATTATTGAGTGAGCTTGGAAAGAGCTAAATTTCTTTGATTACCTTGAAGGTTCGATAACCAGTTGTCTACTCGGTAGACACTGCATGCCATTTTTACTAACCTTTCATGCTCGACAAACACTATCTATTGCCTTGTTGACCTTCTAAGCTTGGTAGACACTATCCTTTGCTATGGTGAATTTTTGAGTTTGGTAGGCACTATTTGATTACTGATATGAAATTTTTGTGACATCAAAGACAACACAAAATTGAATAATTGTGACCAACAATATTGATCATTTCAAACATGGAATATGTGGCACACCTAGAGTAAATTAAGATTACTTCACTTACAACCATCGAATATAAGATCAATCTAGGGTCATCATTATGTTGTTATAAAAAGATATAGGATTTTTAATTATACTAACATGATGACATGTGTCCCTTGTGTTGTATTCATTACACAAAGGATAATGATAAGATGAAAGGTTTCCAAATGTCACAATGTGATTAGTTTGACTTTCAAGTCAGGAGATGAAAATTGAACTGGTAACTAAAATAAATCATTTCCATCAAATTTTTATAGATCAATGGTCCCTTTTTAAAATTTCAAGAGAAACATGCATCCCTACTAGCTGTAAAGCATTTGTGAAAATTGAATTCCTCTCGTGCAAATTGATATAGAAAATATAATAGAAAGTTGACATTTCATTCTAAAAAGAGATTGGTGAAGAGCCAAAATAAAGTGCTATTGGAAACCAAGTTAAATGCAAAGCCAAATCATGAATTACTACAACAAGGAGCTAAAGAACTAAATCCTAGTAAGTTTATTTCCCCTTGAATAAATTTGGTAATTATCTTTGTTTCTTCATAATGCCTCCAAAGAAGGGTTTCTCCAGTTAAAGGGATTACCATCATAGAAATATCCATGATGATTTCTTAGAACAATTGAATGAGTCCACCAATGATGCAACACAGATGAGGAAATTGATTTCTCCTACTCCAAGGTTGAAATTGATTGAGGGTTTGTACGATAGAGGAAATTAGACTTATGATGCAACAACATCTAAAAATAGGTTGTAGTGTTTTAGAAAATGGTTTTCAAAGACAAAATTATTTGATCCACATGGGAAAATTTGGATTTTTGACCTAGGCAAGTTAGTTTTTGTAGGGGTATTTATTGACTCTGACCTTTAAAATTCAATGGCATGAATGTATGGTCCAATATCTAGGTTAGTAAGGGGAATAAATAAAGAATTTCTATTGAAGACAATACCCAAGGAAATGAAGAACATATTCAGGATGGATCCTACATGACAATATCATGAGATTATTGATTTTCAGAAGCTAGAGAAGGAATACCAATCTTAGAAAATAAAAATTAGGAAAGAATATTTGAGGGAACACCTCTTGACTATTGGAGACTTAACATTGGTCACAACCTTGACCCAAGAACCTTTTAAGAAATGATTTTTCAATATTTGTGCCTTAGATATCTATATGTCCTTATGTAGGGTTTCTAGTGAAGATGAACATGAATTTATGTCTATTAAATTCATGTCTATGATGGTACACATTTTTTAGTTTTTGAGTTAGTATGATCTTTGATTTTTCCTCATTTCTAGATGAAGAAATCCATATTGGACTACTTTGGATTGCAAAAGGAAAGATAGAGAGAACTTTTGGGTGGTATTCAATGTTGATGCATATGTTCCTTTTCAAATGAGCCCCTTATTTTGGAAAGAAAATACAATTGAAAGGGGAACATGAAGGAGAGCCTTATCCTTTCTAGCTGTGGAGCACTGATATATCATGGGATATAAGTGAGGCCAACTTTGTTAGATTTGACACATTTTGCATCAAAACTGAGGATGGTCTTCTCAAATGATAACCCCAAAATTCCTAAATATCTTTTGGTTTTTGTTAGACCTATGGATTCCCAAAATTGGGTAGGCATTATCCCATTCTTAGTCTCTACTATGATTAGCGTGTATTATTATAGAGTTTTGGAATTTTTGAATTATTTGGAAAGAATTACAACCCATTATCAGATGCTAAAACAATGGCTAATAGAGTAAACAAGTTGTTGACCTTCTTTGTAGAGATAATAGATACTCTTAGTGATAAGAAGTCTATCCTCATTAAAACTTACCCTAATAAATCAAGAGAGATCATGAGAAGACTATCTTTCAACCCTTCTATAGATCTAGGGAAGTATATTGTTAAAAAAAGGTCTAATTTTAGTGGAATCAAAATAAGGGAGAAGATTGATAATAAGGGTAAAGAAAAAATAAAGGCAGATGTGCTTATTACCACAACTCACAAGAGACCTTAGGATAAGGAAAGGACATTAGAGAAAGCACCGAAGAGGGAAATTACTAGAGAAGAGCCCATGAATCAAGGATAAATTTATACACCATCTCAGTCACCCCTCCATTTGGGAGACGAACAACTCACAATTGAATAAATGGAGTAACTCAGAAGTCAAGGTGGAGTCTTTAATACTTTAGTTAAGTTAGAAGAAAGAACAATAAAAAAACCTCCTACACCCAATTTTGAGCTAACTATGGCCAATTTTATGGGGAAATAGCTAGATCTCATGATTAAACAAGCTAGTCACAAGTTCCTATCAAATGACATCTTCATTAAATCAAGGTCTTTTTACCAATTTGCATGGAGAGCCAATGTTGCAAATTTTGAGGAGAGATGTTAAAAAAGAAAAATAGAACAACCAAATAAAGAAAAATTTGATATAGAAGATGAAATAAAGGATGAGATGATCCAAGAATTTAAAAATATAACTCTAGTGAAACGAAGAGGAATGATCAGAAGAGATCGAGTACAACTTATTGCCGATTGAGATATTGCTGATGCTATTGTTTTTGATGCAGTATGGAAATGAATGAATACTAAGGAACAAAAACAAAGCATTAGAGGGTGTAAAACACAATGAAGATCATGTTGCCTCAATATTTTTGTCATTACAAAAGGGAAATAGGAATAGCTCCTCTGAGCCTAGTGATTCAGATATAATAGAAAATATGATTGTGAAAAGAGTAGAAGATAATGCAAATTAGGAGGCTACTAAGATGAATGTTGGAATGCCAAATCTTGCACTGGATACTACTAGGAAAGAAAATAGATTCATACAAGAACTAAAGGTGAAGTATGAAAAAGTCTTTATATCCTATAATGAAGAGTTAAGAAGAGGCTACGACTTCAAAAAGAAATTGCTTGATATAAAGGACAACAAGTAAAAATAAAAAAAGTTATGGAGTCAGAATAAAAAAAGTTATGGAATCATCTTAGAGACTAATTATATCTTCATCTACTCCTCCACCACCAACTAGCCCTATAGTTGAAATCCTTGAGGCTCCTATACATCAAGAAGATACCACTAAAGAGGATATGGAGGAAGAAAAGACTAGGCTCAAGATTATCTAGATAGAAGTATGGAAGAGGTATGTGTTGACATTTCATTCATATTTATTATTAGTGACATACACTTATTTAGATTGTAAGTATCTACTTGTTAACCAATCATTTCAAACTCTACCAAGTTCTATAGTTGCTACTCTGTCCAAGGGATAGTATTTAGTTTGTGCTGAGTAGTTACTACACAGTTGGTGATCAACAATGTAAATCGAGCTTCATAAGGTTTACCAAGTTCCTCAATGAAAATTGATTTGTACAGTGCTTACCAAGCTCATAGTTATAGCAATGTGAGTCCACTGTTGATCAAGCCACTTAGTGTTAATGAAGTGACTTAGTTTATACTGAGATCATGGTGATAGCATTTACCAAACTATGTAGTCAGAATCAAGTGACTCAATTTATATGTCAAGTTTCATAGTATTTATTGAGTCACTAGTGCAAACTAAATTGAAGACTACTTACTAGTGATCAGCATGGACTAAGCTTCTACATCTACCAAGTGCATGACAATGTTGAGCATTGATAGTGGATGTCAAATATTAGAACCTCAGTGAGCTAGTCTTAAAAATTTGAGTTTCTACACTTTGGTTGACTTTGTGATTTTTGTGTAAACTTGTATTCTAGCTGAATTTGTAATTAATAATTTGGATTAGTATATATGTAATGTATTTGTATCACATCCAAAAAAAATTTATGAAGTAATATAACAAGAAAAGAAGAGCAGAAGAGATAATTACAATGGCTATAGTAGAATAAGGAGCAACAAAGATTTGTCTATCACAACAAGGTGATGATTACACTCAAAGGAATCTCATTCAACAAACCAAGTTGTAGATCAAAGATCAGCTACTATTTCATCCTAATAGGTGGATCAATTAAATTCTTTGACAAGGTAGACCTAATGATGAGGCATATTAATGTCTTAATTTTTATATAGTTTTCATAATTTAATCTTACTCTTTGTGCTTTGTCGAAAACATTTCCAAAAAAATTATGCAAATATTTTGTGAGCTTATGCCAAAGATAGCTAGAACTTACTAAAACTATGGGTAGTGTGTAGGACATACTTTGCTTAATATTATACATAGAATGCAATATTTCATATAAATATCTTAAGCTATGTTCTAATATTTGAATAAGAGTAGGATTGTTATCTTGCATATATATTTTGGATGTTTCTAACTTTCAAGAAAATGAAGAGTGATGAAAAGGGTGGTGATTACTACATTAAAGTAAGAGGATGATGGAGACCAGTCATGGAAATGAAAGCATAGTTCAGTTCCTATGGATAAGCCATGCCTATAGAGGAGTTACTATTCTAGAAAATCTAGGAGACACAACTTGCTATATTTCCTACAAGTTGATATTTTGTTGCTTAGTAATAAATGTACTATGTCATGGTTTATCTTCTACCTTCTTTTTTAGAAATGTTATTTTAAGTCTTTTATGTAATATTTTTCATAAGTATTTAATCCTCTATATAATGGATTTGGATCATCTTAGTAAACTAAGGAGAAAATAGACAATGCTAGCTTAAGATTTAGAAGTTACTCTTTTTCTGCTCTTCATGAATTATTTAGTTGATGTAATCAAAGAATGATTTCAATGAAAGAGTGATTTTGGAATACTTTTTGTATTCATAGTTATTTGAAACCAACCAAAGGAGCCCACTTGGGAGGTGTAATAGTTATAGGTACAGTAGATTCATTCTTTTCAATTTCCTATTTTCAAGATAGATTTATTGTATTAGCCCTACAACATTGTTACTATGAAAGTTCCTGCAACACTTGTGGAATGATCATGGTGGATGTTTTGATTTGTTAACTAGTTTAGGTTCATTTTCCAAAGCTTTCTATAGTTATCTATTGTTAGCCCAAGTGTGTTTACTATTTTTTAACAGTACTATAGATTTTGTTCATGCATTTTACTTTCATGTAGCATAGGTGTTAGGATTATTAAAGGAACTTAGTGCACATGTCGTGTTAACCCATTTCAAGTCCTGCATCTTTGGGTTGTCAATTCAAGTGTATTTCATGATGGAATCGGTAGTCTTCAAAATAGATATAGTATACTTGAGAGAGACAATGGTGTCATTATTTTCATCTATTATGAGAGCATACACTTTTTGGTGTCATTTCCAGGGATGGTGTCAAACTAGGAACCTTCATGAGTCCTTCATTTTCATATTAGTTTGTTAGCTAAAAACTACAAATTTGTGGGCTTGATTAACAAGTCACCAACTCAATTGCATGCATCAAAGAGGAAGGTAATGAAATGAATATGGAAGATTTCTTCCATAGGAGTCAGTTAATTTGAATGAGGAAATTGATTAAGATATTGAGTTGTCTTTTGAGGATGCAAGCTCTAATTTTCCTATAGGATCTTCCTCTAGAGAAGAAACCTTGGACACAAGTAGTCTTCAACCTTTCGCTGAAATTTTGGCCAGTTTTCTTAATAATTCTAGTCCCAATCTACTTGTTGTTAACAATTCCATAGCCAATGCTCCTTTTCAAAAACAACTCCATAATCAAATACCTCTTGTAATGGAACAACCTACTTTTCCATTTCCTCTCTTTAGCCTCATAACCAATGCTAATCTCAAAAATATATGTGTAGCTAGTCTTCCAAAGTTTTATGGCCTTGTAACTAAGGATACTGATACTTTCTTTTTTGAGTTTGACATACTCTATCATATCTTTGACTATAACACTAATTCCCATAAGCTCAAGTTGTGTCAAGCAACACTGAAAGAATATCAATCTTCTTGTTATGATCTCAAGAAAATCTATCTTAACTACTCAAAATCAACTATGAAGAAAGGTAGAGGATATTAGTCCACAATTGCTAAAGGGATTAGTAAGGGTATTTCAAATCTTGAGATATCTAAGCTACTCTCAAATTTCAAGTAGAACATCATAAATGATGTCGCTACACATCTTGACATAATGAATGCAAAGAAGAAGCATGTAGAGGCTAAGGTGTTGTTAGTTGATTATTTTCCACATTATTAGAAGTAGAAAAAAGATTATCAATGCAAATTGGTCGCTAGTATGGACAACCAACATCTTCTAATTGAGTACCTCAAGATAAAAGGAGAGGATGATAAAGTATTCATCATTGCTCAACATCGACCATAGGACCCACATCAAGGTATGCCTTAAAACCCTTTACAAAATTCAAATCCATATGGTAATCAATGGAAAAACCATAGTGGCCAAGGTCCTCCACAATATAGTCAACCTAATTGGAAGAGTGCTTGGAAAAATAATCCACAAAAACCATAATGGTCACAATTCCTAAACCATTAGCAATCACCCCAACAGAATTGGCAGTCTACAAACCAATGGAGAGGACCTCAGCAATGGCCTAACAATGTTGGATACCCACCTTTACCACCTCCAACAAAATATGCCTACACTGATGCCACCACCTTTAAGTTTTGGACCTCAATAGAAAACTTAGTTGCTTGTATAACCTCAGTCATATCCAAATAACCAATAGCCACAACAACCCATGTACTCTATTGATGCTCAACAATACCTTGCTTATGCTCTAAATATTGAAAATATACATTTGAGATCTGGTATAACCCTACCAATGCCTGAACCACCTCTCATAACTAAAATACCAAATACTCCTACAACATCAATACCAACAACTTCTCTACCACAAATGGTTGACTCAATGAATGTAACTAGCTCAGCTCATACTCAAATAGTAGTTGAACCTCATTTTCCACAAAAGCTCATATAAATTAAACCTGTACAAACAAAGGAACAATTCTTTGACATCACCGATCAGCTAAAGAACATACATGTACAAATTCCTTTGTTCCAAGCTATTGAAGATGTTCCTATTTATGAGAAAGCCATCAAAGAAGCTTGTCTCAAAAATCCTAGGAGAAAGAAAAAGGGCTCAACTATAGTTCATGTTATAGGATAATTGGCTAATATTATGTTAGGAAAATTGGTTATTCCTAAATATTCTAATCTAGGAAGTTTAGTTGCAAATGTGATTA
This sequence comes from Cupressus sempervirens, assembly GCA_028749045.1. Taxonomy (NCBI): domain Eukaryota; kingdom Viridiplantae; phylum Streptophyta; class Pinopsida; order Cupressales; family Cupressaceae; genus Cupressus; species Cupressus sempervirens. The sequence continues at coordinate 826,969,365 of CM053789.1, forward strand.
TTAATGGTCAGTCTATTAAAAATGCCTTGATTGATCTTGGTGTTGCTATAAATATTATGACTAAGGATACTATGAAAAAGTTGAATATAGAAGCATTAAGGGCTACCCTAACAATTCAACAACTTGTAGATAGTTCTACTGTAACTCCTAATGGGATGATAGAAGACATAGTAGTAACCCTAAACTCTCTAGAGTACCTTGTAGATTTTATGATTCTATCCCAAAAAGTCAACTTAGCTTGTTGCCCTATCATTTTAGGATGACCATGGTTAGCTAAAATAGATGCAAATATAAGTTTTAGGTCAGGGAGTATGACCATATCAGATAGATAGGAAACAAAGAAATTTTTCCTATATCCTTGAGCATGACCCCAACCAAATTTCAGTACACCTGTATGGCTAGATTTAGGGGATGGAGAGGAAGAGTTAAACTCTATAGCACAACTTATGATGTTACATAGACAGTATTTTCTAAAGCTATAGGAGGAGGATTTAGTAATTTAGAGTATTCTTAATAATACTTGTGATGAGGACATAACCAAAGATAAAAATAAACACATAGGAAAAGGGAAATATTAGTATCAATGAAAATTTCCATATGGGCTTACAATAGTATGATTCTAGAGAAAGAAATCCTTGACATAGTATCTTCTCTCTAATTCCACTAAGAATTGCCTTTACAATGCTATAAATGTTCTTAAATAGACCCCAATTCATTTAGGGTTAGGAATACATTCTAGAATATGCTATTTGGCATCCACCACGAAAATAGAAGGTTCCGTAAGTCACATTAGAAGTTAGTGCAAAATTAGAAGAATCCAAAAATGGTAGTCCAAATTCTAGGAGGCATAACTTTTGAATTGGGACTTCGATTGATGAACTGTTTACATTTTTGGAAAGCTCTCAAAGTGCTCTATAGTCTTATGGATGAGATTTTATTGTCCCCACTTTTTGGCCCCATACAAGGCTATTTAGTGCCCTATATCTAACTTTGAAGTTCTCTTAGGAGGTCTCTAGGAAACTTAAAACTAAAATAACTTTCTAATCATAAAGTCTTTTGACCTAATTCTTTTTCTAGAGCATTTTAAATTATAAGTATAACAATCACTCCAAATTACACCCTCTAACTCATCATAATTTTTTCTCCATTACAAAATAACCCATTTTTTGGATTTACACATATCCCAAGGTGCTTTAGAACTCTAACCCAGAAAACTAATAGTGGAACTGTGAGAGTTGGAATCTTTATTTGACCCAAATGGGTATCTAGAAATAAAAACACACTAAACAAAAACTATCCCTAAGCATATTGCCCTTACACCTGTGGATGCTCCTACATCAACTTGTGTGGTAGAAAAGGATGTATTTGACAGTTTTGTGTTGGAATTGACTACATATGAGGAATGTAATGAGAATTTTTTTCTATAGAAGGAGCTAGACATTATCCATCAACTTTTACCATGTGAACTAGATACAAGTACAATCTCTAATGTTTCTATGGTTGATCTCACAACTACTATTGAGTTGTCAAAAGGTCGTAATCTCCATGTCAATAATAAACTACCTCCCAAATAGATGAAACAATTAATAGAGCTTCTTCAAAAGTATGAAAAGGCTTTTGCATGGGACTATGGGGATATGAAAGGGTTAATTCCTACATTATGCACTCATAGAATATATATCAATGAAGGATACTTACCACTCTATCAACCCCAAAGGAAGATTAATCCAATATTTAGAGAAATAGTTAAAACTAAACTCCAAAAGTTGCATGATGCTAGTTTTATATACCCTACATCTGATAGTATATGGGTCTCACCTTTGGTTATAGTACCTAAAAGGGAGGGAAATGGAGGATTTTTTTAGATTACATAGACTTGAATGAGGCAACCAAGAAGAATCTCTTTCCTTTACCCTTTATTAATCAAGTTCTGGACACTCTAGTTGTTAAAAACTATTTTTCTTTTTTTGATGGGTATAGTGGTTATAATTAGATAAGTATAGGTCCATAAGATCAGGATAGAACCACATTTACATGTGCATGTGGTACTTTTGAATACTATGTCTTGACATTTGACTTGTACAATGCTCCTGCAAAATTTCCAAGAGTTGTAATCAACATTTTTGCTGATATATCACATGACTACATGTAAATATACATGGATGATTTCACAATGTTTGGAGTCATCTTTGAGGAAATGTTGATGAATCTTGAAAAGGTTCTTGTGTGATGCAAAGAACATAATCTATCACTCAATAGCAAGGAATGTTTCATGCTCATGTAGGAAGGAGTGATGCTTGGTCATTTTATATCAGCTACAGGGATATAAGTGGACCTAGCTAAGATAGAAGTAATTCTAACATTGCCCATACCTACAAAATCAAATGATGTAAGATCCTTCTTAGGTCATGCTAACTATTATAGGTGTTTAATAAATGATTTTAGTGAAAGAGCTAGTCCTTTTTATACACTATTGACTAAAGAAGTGGAATTCATTCAGACACCCACATGTAATAAAGCCTTCCTATAGCTTAATAAACTCCTCATCACAACACCAGTTCTAAAGGGACCAAATTGGTAAATTCTATTTCATATCCATACTGATGTATCAGACTATGCAGTAGGTATTGTATTAGGACAAAAGCCTGTTAACCTTGAAAAAGTAATCCACTATAATAGTAAAAGCCCCCATGGTCTTGAACTAAAATACAAATTAACTGAGAAAGAACTTTTAGCTGTAGTTTATGCATTAAAAAAATTCAAACATTATGTAACTGGGTATCCTATTTTTGTTCATACTGACCACTCAGCTATAAAGTACTTAATGACCAAACTTGTTGTAACTAGTAGATTGGCAAGATAGTTGTTGTTGTTGTAGCAGTTTGATATTACCATTATTGATAAGTTAGGAAAGTCCAACATAGTTGTTGATTATTTGTCCAGACTGCACATTGCTAATGAAGATCTAACTCTAATTGAAGATACCTTTCTAGATGAGCATTTGTTCCACATAGAAACTCATACAGCATGGTATGCAAACATAGCAAACTATCTTGCTACAAATATCATGTCTCCATAGTTCTCTCACAAAGATAGAAGGAAGCTCAAAGAGAAAAGTTTTCATTATTCATGGATAGATAACAATCGCTTCTATATTGTATTAGATCAGATCATGAGGAGATGTGTCAAGGAGGATGAGATATATGACATACTACATGCCTATCATAATGAACCATGTGGAGGCAATTTTGTAGGGAAAAAAACAACACTAAAGTTACTTAAAAATGGATATTATTGGCTAATATTACATAAGGATGTAGTAAATTATACAACCAAATGTGACGAATGCTAGAGGATGGGTCGGCCAACCAAGTCAGATGAGATGCCATTCAATCTATAGATTTTTGTAACACCATTTAACAAGTGGGGTATGGACTTCATAGGTCCAATTGATCCACCATCAGATGGAAAATCCTACATCTTAGTATGCATGGATTATTTAACTAAATGGGTGGAAGTCAGGGCAATGAAAAATGCAAGAGATGAGAAAGTAGCTAAATTCTTATATGAGGAAATATTCACATGCTACAGAGTTCCCAAAGAACTTGTCACAGATCAAGGATCCTAGTTCACATCAAAATTGAGCACTAAACTTATGAAATAATATAACATAATGCACTACAAATCTAGTCCTTATCACCCTAAAACAAATGGGTAAGTAGAGGTCACCAATAGAGAAATTGAGGCCATTTTGACCAAGACAGTGCAAATACATAAGAAGGATTAGAGCAGTAGGGTAACTAAAGCTTATGGGCATATCAAACTACATAGAAGAAAAAAATTGGATTCACTCCATTTGAACTTGTATATGAAAAAGTAGTAATTTTGCCTATTGAATTTGAACATAAAACACTGTGCACTACTTTGGAATTAAACATCAGTTTTCCTACAACACAAGAAGAGAGACTTCTCCACTTGAACTCACTAGATCAAATGAGAAAGATAGCTTTGGAAAGAGCATAGATCATTCAGTAGTAGTGAAAGAAGTGGAATGATGTACATATTAGTAATAAACAATTCCACGTGGGAGATTGGGCTCTCCTATACAATTCTCATTTCAAAGAGAATCTAGGAAAGTTGTAGACTCAATGGCTAGGGCCTTATGAAATTTAGTATGTATTTGACAATGGAGTAGTCTAGCTGAAAACCATTGATCCTATCTAGTTCAAATTTCTTGTAAATGGCAATAGGTTGTATCTCTATAATAAACCATAGACCAAAGATGAGTTCCTACAGTAGTTCCAACTAAACAATTTACCAGCTCCTATGAACATAGTTCCTACAAGGGAGGGTGCAAACCTTCTTCCTGTAAACATACCATGACAAACCTTCAATGAGAACTCATAATATAACATCATTTAATCTGAGGTCCATTCTTTTATTCATTTTTATTTTTCTTCATATCAACTTATCTAATTTCTTTATCTATCATCCACTCACACTCCATGATACCCACAAATTTCATTTTTACTTCTTTCAATAAAACATACCATTAGCACCTTTTCTATGGTCACTAGACTTCACCACCTCATCAATTTGCATGCATAAGTATGCTCTAAAATTTTCAGTTACAAGATTTTTACTCTATTCATTTTTAGTGCATAGGTTTTGATATTTATATATAATACTACATTAAATGTATCCTATAAGCTTTATGCTAGTTTCTCATTCATATGCCAAACTTTTTAACTATGAAAACTTGTCAAAATATAGAGGGGCATTGAGAAGTGTATTAATTTCAAAATGTCATCTCCATATCACCTTAGTCATGTCCACATTATAGGTTTTACTTTTGCAGTGGTCTGATTTTAATTTTAAAATCTTTTTGTATCTGTCATACCTTTTCATTGTGATTTTGGGAAAGATCTCTTGTGTTTGACATGACTAAAAAGGACTATTATTTATTATGATAACACTTCCAATTAAACCTTGATGTTCTTCATGATTAATTGTGTCATTATTATGCATGCCAAACATAACGAAGTCTTTTTAAAAGAATGTGGTATCAACATTTCTCAAAAAGATCAATTTGAAATTCTGAGAAGAGTGTATTTACAAAAGCGTTAAAGGGGTAAAAGTTATTAGGATGGTGAGAATAGAGAAAATTTAGGATAGGAATTTTGAAGATGGGAGGACAGTTGCTAAGACATGAGTTGTTTGTTCATAGTATTCTACTTGCAGACATGGAAACAATATGACAATTTAATGCCTGTGGATTTCTTGGCTACTTTGTGTAGTTAACTGAGCTCAATAAAGACATAACAATGGAGTTTATGAGAAAATTTGATGAAGGGGAAGCCATAGTATGAGGATTAATAGTAATTACTACTGAGTAGTAGATAGTAGAAGTCACAAGACTACTAGCTAATGGGGAGCATTATCTAAATAAACACGATGCTAGGTCATCATAGATGTAATTCTCTCAACTAGGTGACCCTCTACTAGAAATTTCAAAGCAAGGGTGTAAAATAATCTCTCTTCCAACTTTGTATCTAGAATTGGCAAATCATATCATCAAGTATTTGACTTTTGAAGGAAATTTTTCAAAGTTTCTTGCTCACCATTTTATGTTGCTCAATTGTGTAAGACATAACATTCAAGTTAATGTCCCCAGTTTTCTTTATAATATGCTATGTATTAGCACTAAAGAAACTCAAAAAGGAAATGAAAATTCTATTTCTCATCATGCCCTCATCAAAATTTTAGTTTAAAGGTCTCTTAAGGATTCCTCCCTTGTATTGTGGGTAGATTTTTTGAATTTAAAACCTTGCAACCTCAAGCCAACCTTGTTCCACAAAATTTAGGGAATGAGGAAGAAGTTGCAAAGCCTAGTCAAAATCTAGCTGAAATAGAAAAAAAAACTAGGATTATCCTCTCTTGATAAACCTATTGAGCCTATTTAAGAGGGTGATATACCTAAGAGACAAAGGTAAGCATAAGGTTGGTAAAGAGAGCCCTAATCTTGAAAAGGAAGCCCAAAACCCTTCTATTAAAGTGACAAAGAGAAAAAGGTCTATTCCTGTAGCAACCACTCCTATGTGTCTACCCTAGTAGCACCTAAACCAAAGTAGACCAAAAAATCAATAGAAGTTAAAAACATTCCTATGTGTTGAAGCCCTCATATGTGAGGTCAAGTATACCCAATTTCCACAAACCTAAATGCTTCAATCTCAAAATCTCATACAAAATAAGTGGTTGAGAATATTTTAGATGAATCTCCTTTATGGTTGAAATCCCAAAATGTGGAAACAAATAAAAATGAGCTTGTCAATGAAATTCCACAAGGAAATCAAGAAATGTGTGAGTTGAACCTTGTTGTTGTCTTAGAAAAAGCTCCTAAAAATGATCAACCTACTTCACCACCAATCCATATATGTTCTGATGTTTCTATCATGCCTTATAGATCCTCTTGGCATACCCATTACTTCTAGCAAGTTGCTAAGGGAAAAAAGAATAAATCTATTGCTCAAGAATTCCCTTCATTTTTTAAAAGGGCTTGTGGAGGAAAGAAAGAGACAAAATGTAGAAATTAATATTTGACAAAGATGAGGAAATTGACTAACTAAAAGAGGAACTTGAGAAGTAGAAACACCGAATGAATAAGGCTTTAAAGTTAGCTAACAAGGTAATGGCCTATATGCCACCAACAAGGGTGTATTCTATTTTTCTGAAGGAGTAGTTTCAGATATTTCAATTGATGATGAAAATAAGAGATGTTGATTATGAATTTAAAAATGCTCAAGATTTCTACAATGTGTATTAGACTTTGCATTCATGGCAGAAGAATTTTTTGTGTGAACTTTATTTATATAATTTTATAATTCCACATGAGATAGAGTGGAACCATTTGCTTTACATAGGGGATGTTCACCCTAGAGCTTTAATGTCTTGGATGCACAATAAGACAAACTATGATAGGAAGTTAAATGCCTATAAAGATCTTGAGAAATCTAAACCATTACCACTATGGGCTAAATCAAACAAGCCTAATGACCTCCTAAGAGACTATTTCAAACTAACCTATGGGAAACTAAAACCACATATTAGGGAGAAATTATTTATAGAAAGAGAAAAGGTTTATAGAGATTACCAGACACTTCCAAACTTCACACAACAAATAGCTATTGTAGGGCTTAGGAATTGATAGAACTGATTGCAAGAAGCTTTCAAAAAGGTAGAGTCACATAGCCCTATCAATTATGAGGTAGCTATTAATAGGGTGGCCAAGTATATATAACTAGGAAGACAAATCAGAAAAGAACTATTGATGTCATTGAATTTTCAGCCTCCTACCCTTCTTTGGCCTCTTTATGGTAATGATGCCACTAGACCATATCCGTTGGTTGAGGAACACATGGATGAACATTGGAAGTGTAGCAAAGGATTCTTCTACACTTTTAGAAGTGGGAAGAAAGAGGAAAATACAATGGGAGACTTCAAAGTTATGGAAAGAAAGTATAATGTTTGAGGACAAGCATTTGAATAGTGGGGGGTAAATGATGAGGCATATTAATGTCTTAATTTTGATATAGTTTTTATAGTTTGGACTTACTCTTTGTGCTTTGTCAATAACATTTTCAAAATATTTGTGTAAATAACTTATGAACTTATGCTAGAGATAGCCAGAACTTACTAAATCTATGGGTAGTGTATATGACATCATTTTCTTAATATTATACATAGAATGCAGTATTTCATGTAAATATCTTAATCTATGTTCTAATATTTGAGTAAGAGTAGGAATATTATCTTGCATATATGTTACAGATGTTTCTAACTTTCAAGAAAATGAAGAGCGATGCAAAGGGTGGTGATTAGTGTATTAAAGGAAGAGGATGATGGAGACTAATTGTGGCAAGGAAAGTGCAGTTTAGTTCCTATGGATAAATTGCACCTATAGAGGAGTTATTGTCCTAGAAAATCTAGGAGACACAACTTTCTATATTTCCTACAAGTTGTTATTCTATTGCTTAGTAATAAATGTACGATGTCATGGTTGATCTTTCACCTTCTTTTATGGTGATGTTTGTTCAATATTTTTATTGATTTTTTTAATAATTATCCTATCCTCTATATAATGGATTTGGATCATCTTAGTAAGCTAAGGAGAAAATAGAGAATGCTGGTTTAAGATTAAGAAGTTACTCTTTTTCTGTTCTTCATGAATTATTTAGTTGATGTAATCAAACAAGGATTTAAATGAAAGAGTGATTTTGGAATACTTTTTGTGTTCATAGTTATTTGAAACCAACCAAGGAGGCCCACTTGGAGGGTGGAATAGATTTAGGTAGAGTAGATTCATTCTTTTCAATTTCTTTTTCTCAAGATAGATTTAAAATATTAGTCCTACAACATTGTTACTGTTAAACTTCCTAGAACAATTACAAAAAATGATCATAGTGGAAATTTTGAGTTGTTAACTAGTTTTTGTTCATTTTCCAAAGCTTTCTACAATTATCTATTGTTAGCCAAAGTGTATTTACTTTTTTGTAACAACATTATAGATTCTCTTCATGCATTTTACATTCCTACAACATACGTGTTAAGAATCTTAAAGAAACTTAGTGCACATATTGTACTAACTCATTTCAAGTCATACATCCTTGGGTTGACAATTCAAGTATATTTCATGAAGGAATTGGTCATTTTTAGAATATATAGTATCCTTGAGAGAGATAATGATGTGATTATCTTTATCTATTATGAAATCATACACCTAACAGTCTTTTGTAAATATTTTTATCGAGTGCCTACTTCATTGTATATTTGGGAATCCTTTTGCAAGGTGGATCTAGTAGTCCTTATTGCTCCTAAGAGGGTAGATCATCAGAAGTGATCATTTTAAGCCTTAATAGGCCAACTTTATACTATAGTACTAAAGCTTGTGGGTATCATTTCCACCAGAGTTTTACTTTCTATTTGGAAGATTTCTGGGTCACTAAATTGTGTGTCAAAAGTGTTATGAATGCTTTTATATTTTTAGTTTCTCATGCATGTGATTAGATCAGAATACTCATGAAGGATTAATTGCTAATTAAGGATTAAGTGTTATTGGTTACCAATTCACCCTTCCCCTCTCATAACTTAGCCTATCACATATATTTCCAATAATTGGTATCAAAGCTTTGTGGTTCTTAGGAATGAAGTTTAACAACTTGAGAAAAGATCAAAGGCTATGGAGGTATTCAAACTTGACAAGGTAAATGAAAATGAGAAGCTAGATTTGGAATTGGCTATTGGGAAACTCAAGAAAGAAAAGGAACAACTCTCTCAATCCTTGAAAAGAAGAAAAGATCTTGCAATTCAGATGAATGATCAACTCTACATTGAAGAAATAATTGAAGACATCCATTCACAAAGAAATTCAAATGAATTTGATGATGCAATCAAGGAATTATTGGAAAAGAATATCTCACTTTAAGAAGAAGTAATAAAATTGAGAAGAGAGTAGGAAATTTACTCAATAAGATTGTGTGAAGTCATGGAAGAGAAAAACAAGATAAAAGAAGAGATAGAAGGAAAGAACAATGAAATTCGGAACCTATCCCTTCAACAATAAAACTTCATTGATTAGCTCACCAATGCAAATGAAGAAATCATTAATCTAAGATCATAGAATGAAAGATTGTAGAATGATCTAAATACTAAAAAGAAAACCATTGAAAGGATGATGAAATCTCAAGTAGACATGAACCAATTGAAAGATCAAAGTCATTATAGACAAAAAGGAAAAACAAGAATTGGATATTTAGAAGAAGGTGAAGCATCCAAGCAAGAAGCTCAAAAGAATGAAAGACCTACTTGTAGTTACTGTAGTAAGATAGGTCATACATCAAACCAATATTGGAGCAATGGGAAATCTAAGTTCAATGGAAAATTCTACAATTGCAATCAGAATTGGCATAGGGCTAATAAATGGAAGGAAAAACCTAAATTTTAAGGCAAATGTCACAAATGTAAGAAGCATGGGCACAAATCTTGAAAATGCAAAGCTAAGATATTGAACCCAACATAATAGATTGTAAAAGATATATTTGGTTGGGACTATAACATTTGGTGCAGATGTCATTACTATGGAGAATTTGGACACATTGAAATGAATTATGTGAAGCATTACATGAGGACAAGGGATACTACTAGAAGATGTTTCATTTGTATAGAAATTGGTCATCTTGCCAAGAATTGTATGAATACTAGAAGAGTTGAAGATGAAAAAAAGACAAAAGCTTATAACATTAGAAAGTAGATGAGATAGAAATGGGTTCCAAAATCTTTTGATAATGCAAGTCCAAGAAATGATGAACATGTCACTCAAGAATTGGGTGACTCCAATATTTCCACTTGATCTCTTGCAAGGAGAACTAGAACTAGGATTGTAAAGAAGAAATCTCACATAAGTTCCAGTTAGTAGAAAAAAAAATTCATATCAGCATACAAGATGCAAAGGGATCACCAAGTACTCAAATGATGCCAGTCTTTACTAAGTGAAGTTAGGTTACAAACCTTACGAAGTGAGATCAGGTTATAAGACCCTATCGAGAAAGGTTAGGAACAACTAAGCTTTGTGTGGTTACTAAGTCATGGAATATTCTATCAAGTATTCAATGCAAGTAAAGTGGATGATAGTTTGTCAATTGAGAAAAAAATCATACCAAGGAATTTATGGCAATCAAAAGGAGAATTTTGTTAAAAGGATGAAATCGAAGTCATTTCTCATAATGAATTTTCAAGAGCTATCCAAAGTGATTTTAGGGCATTCAAGTGATTTGAGAAAATTATTATTGAAGATTTTTGTGTTCACTCAAACCCTACTAAGCATCAATGGCATCCTCTATCACCAAATAGAAGAAAGGCTTAGATATGTTAGTTTAAGGTCTGGAATGAAAGGTACCAAATTTTAAGTTGAGTCCTATCATCACAAAAACCCTAGATCTGAGTGGAGCTCAATCTCAAATTCCACCAAAGGTACTATTGATCAATGATATTTATTCACATTTTAAGTGTGCTATTCAAGACATTAGAACTTTGGAAATGGATGAATCCTTGAAGGAGTTATCTGTGAATGGTGTGTTGAAACTAGAACATCAACATCTTGAAGAAAAGGTTTAACTCATATTCCACATATGCCACTAGATTTTCAAATAAAATGGATAAGATCCATTCTCTATCATGTGTACCATATTTAGTTATGGCTGGAACAACCTATTTTGATAACCAAGAAGATGATCCATAAGATCATTGGTCTTCCTATGTTGGAAAAATTTAAAACAACCAACACCCTAAGTTGGGTCAAACTATAGAAGAAAACCCTTACCAAGTGGGAAGGAAGGGGATGAAGATGATCCATGTAATATAAATTGAATTTACATTTGGGATAAATGTCATTGTGGTGCAGGAGCACCTAGGTAGGCTAAGTGTGAAACCTAGGTATTTATTTATTTTTGGCTTGTAGTGATGCTAGCCACATCACTATTCTAATAATAGGTCCTATGTGGTCCTTAGGTGTGTTTAGGAGACTTGGCAAGACCCAAAGTGACCAAGTTGCTAGAAGTTGCCGATTATTGTCAACTAGGTGACTTAGGTCCGAAAAAGGCTAAAATGGTCTAGAAAGGTTCCAATGGCTTTGAATTGTTTATTTGAAGTCATTTTATGCATATTATATGTCTACTTTGTTTTTGTGCCAAATTTGGAGGTCTAACTCCATGTAGAACAAAAGTTGTTGAAATGTTGTCATGTTGTCATGACAACATTTTCTTGCAAAAAGCAACTTTTTGGCATTTGTGTGTTTAGAACATCCTAACTATTTAGAACAATTATGGAACTGATGGAGGAGCCTTTAAAAATGTGAGGACAGCCATTTTCAGGGGGTTGGACAAGTTGGTTTTGCATTTTGTACGAATTGAGCAAGTATTTTGTTGCCGGTTTTATGCATTTGAAGGCATTTTTAATAGAGGAGGATTGAATGGCCTGATTTTTGTGTTGGAAAAGTTCTGAAATATTTTTTTTAATCTTTTTCTAGTGTTGGTTTGATCATTTTAATTCGTTTGCATTAGTGTAGAAAAATCTTTTTGTTCTTGGCAAGTTGCTGATCTGAACAGGGCTGCACTTAGAAAATGGGATCTTAGGGCCACTTCCCACCATTGGAAACCTCTGGTATTTTGGGATTTGGAACTAGGATCCATGTAAATTATGTATCAAGAAGGAGGGCCCTTGAAAGCATCAGCAAGCATTTTTAAGGTGATGCCCTAGGCAAGCCAAATGCAACTTGGCTAGGAATCACAGTTGGAAAATGAGTTATGGAGAGGATTGAGTGTAAAAATACCTTAATCCGGCTACACAGTGAGTAATGAGAAGATCTAACCTTGCTCCAGTCCAAAGGAGAGGTCTTGGAAAGGTGTCTAAGGTGGTTTTCCATCACAACAGCGATAAAGCACTTGAAATCCTCATTTTTGGCCTAAAACTGTACTTTCATTGTACAGAAATTTTGGAGGCTAGAAAATTACAAAATCTTGAAGTACTCTAAAAAGGGTATCCAAAAATATAATTTTTTTGTAGGGTTGTTAAGAAGTTTTTCAAGAAATCTTGTTTCCAGCTATTTAGGAGGGCTAATTCCTAGTAGCCTTTTTGGAGCAATTTGGTGTATCTTCCCTAGTAGATTGAATGCGCCTATGAAATCAGCATTGTTTAGGGTCATGGATGTTAGAAGGAGTCTAAAAAAACCCTAGATGAAGAACTGGTACCCTTGGAGCTATAGATGGACTTGAGGGTTAATAGCGGACTGGAGCCGGCTAGTAAGAAATTTGATGTTACTTTGTTGGTGTACCCCCAACTGAAGGATTAGGATCTCTTGAGCAAGGTCCTAGTAATTATAGGGTGTGAAGAAGCCCTAGTGGGTCTAGTGAATGACCTAAGGTAGCCCTGAGAGAGAGCTTGGGGATTGGAAGCAAGGTTGGGGTGTTACATCAGAGTGGTATCAGAGCCAGTTAAAGATTTGGGAAAGGTAGTTAATGTTGGAAGCCGCTGAAGAATCAGTAGGAGAATCCATGATGGTGAAAAATGTGGAGTTAGCTAAAGAAGTTGATGAGCAAAGGCAAAGAAATTAGCTTCTTGAAGAAGCACTAGAAGAGGTGAAGCAAAAACTAGATGCAGTTGTAGAGGCAGCCAAGAAAAGAGATGAAGAAGAAGATGGGAATGGTAAAAAGGTAGCAGAGGAAGATATTGTACCTGAACCTGATCCTATCTTGGAAGAAGAGCCCTTCTTGAAGGCAATCAAAGCCTTAGGAGGTAAAGCTTTGGAAGGAGTGCCACTTTTCAGTGGTAAGATGGATATTGATGCAGTTATGGATTGGTTAGAGGGTATGGAGAACCACTTTGAGTGTGAGGGTATCTCAGAGGCACAGAAGGTTAAGGTTGCTAAGTCAAGGCTTAGAGGCTCCGCCTTAACATGGTGGAAGTATGTACAAGATGAAAGAGTCAGCATGGGCAAGAATCCAATTGCAAATTGGAGTGCTATGGAAAAAAAAATCAAGGAGAACTTCCTACCTGAAGACTTTGAGATCCAAGTCCATAAAAAGAGGCAAGGACTGAAGCAAAAAGATCTTGATGTGACCTCCTACACTGAAGAATTTCAGAGGTTGTGTTTGAGATCCAAGAAGCAAGAAGAGGAGTCACTCAAGGTGGCAAGGTATCTTGGTGGCTTGAAGTGGAACATTCAAGAGGAGCTTAGCTTATGGGCCCCTACCACTATCCAAAGATGTCATCAGCTAGCTTTGAAGGTAGAAGAAAAGAACAAGAGGAAAGGAGATTCTAACTTCAAAGATAGAGGCAAAGGCAGAAATCAAAAAAATCAAAGAGGAGGCTACCAAGGCAAAGGTAGTGATCAAAAGAGCCAAAGTGAAAGCAAACCCATGGAGAAAACTATTGACCACTCTTCAAGAGGTGGTTATAATAGAGGGAGAGGCAATCAAGGAGGATCAAGTAGGGGTAGAGGAGGTAGGAGCAGCTCTTACTTTGCAACAATGAAGTGTTACAATTGTGGTCAACTAGGCCATCCTGCCTATAGGTGCCCGGACAAACCCTCTTCCTCAAGCCAAGATAAAAGGCTAGCATATGCACAAGAAGATAATAGAAGTTGCAAGGATGTTGACATAGACCATATTAAGTCTGAAAAAGGTGAGAACCTCATGTTTAGGAGGGTGCTGATCAAGAAACCAGCTTCTAATGAGCCTAGACATAGAAGGGCATTGTTTAGGATCAAGTGCAAGATCCTAGGAAAAGTATTCAAGGTGGTGGTTGATTCTGGATCAACTGATAATGTAATATCAGAGGAGGTTGTTACAAAGCTCAAACTGAAGAAGATACCTCATGACAACCCTTACAAAGTCACATGGCTTAACAAAGGGCAAAGCATCCTAGTGAATGAACAAGCATGGGTGGACTTCTCAATTGCAGGATATAAAGACCGCTTATTATGTGATATTTTGCCAATGGATGCTTGTCATCTTTTGCTAGGGAGACCTTGGCAATTTGATAGGGAAGTGGTCTATGATGGCAAGGAAAATACCATAACATTTAAGAAAGGAAGCAAGACCTTCAAAATTTAGTCATTGTTAGAAGGGGATGAACCACAGTCCAAGGTGCCTAATGTGCTGCTATGTGGATAGAAAGAGTTTATTAGAGACCTCAAGCATGAGGAGAGCCAAGGATTTGCAGTCATACTAAAGGCTACAAGTGAAGAAAAGCCAGTCCAAGAACCTTTACCAGCAGAGGTACAAGAGTTGCTTGTAAAGTATAAGGAGATTGTTAGTGATGGTACACCAGCTACCCTACCACCAAGAAGAGTTATCAGCCATCAAATTGACTTTGTTCCAGGTGCCTCACTACCTAATAAGGCAGCCTACAAGTTAACCCCAGATCAGAACCTTGAAGTGGCAAGACAAGTCCAAGAGTTGATGGACCAAGGTTTGATCCAAAAGAGCATAAGCCCTTGTGCAGTCCCGGTGGTTTTGGCATCCAAGAAGGGAGGAAAATGGAGGTTGTGTACTGACTCAAGGGCCATTAACCGCATTACAATCAGGTATAGGTTTCCTATTCCAAGAATTGAAGACCTTATGGATTGTCTAGGAGGTGTTATGTATTTCACTAAGCTGGACTTGAAAAGTGGGTATCACCAAATTAGAATAAAGGAGGGAGATGAATGGAAGATAACATTTAAGACTACTGATGGTCTTTATGAATGGCTTGTGATGCCATTTGGTCTTTCCAATGCCCCTAGCACCTTCATGAGGCTCATGAATGAAGTGTTCAAAGACTTCACAGGCAGATTTGTGGTGGTGTATTTGGATGATATCCTCATCTACAGCAAGACCAAAGAGGAACATGTCAAGCATGTAGAAGCGGTTTTGAAGAGGCTTCATGAGGAGAAGCTATCTATCAACCTTGAGAAGTGTGACTTCTTCAAGAAAGATTTGGTGTATCTAGGCTTTGTGGTGTCTAAAGGAACTTTGAAGATGGACAAGGAGAAAGTTGCTGCTATCCTAAGTTGGCCTACACCTACCACATCTAGTGAGGTAAGAAGTTTCCACGGTTTGTCTCAATTTTATAGGAAGTTCATTAGGAACTTTAGTGGTATTTGTGCACCATTTCTTGATACCATAAAGGGGGGAGTCAAGTCCAAGTTTAGGTGGACTTTAGAGGCTGAAAAGTCATTTGATATGTTAAAAAAACAAGTAGCTACTCAACCCATCCTAAAATTGCCTAGCTTTGAAAAGTTGTTCACCTTAGAATGTGATGCAAGTGGCCTAGCAGTGGGTGGGGTGTTGAGTCAAGAAGGTAGACCAGTAGCCTTCTATAGTGAAAAGCTAAATGAGGCCAAGAAGAAATACTCATCCTATGATCTAGAATTGTATGCCTTAGTCCAGTGTCTTAGGAAGTGGAGACACTATTTGTTGCCAAAAGAATTTGTTGTGTTTACAGATAATCAAGCTCTTAGCTACATCAACACATAGGAGAAGTTGAGCAATAGGCACTTGAAGTGGATGGAATATTTGCAGGCCTTCACCTTTACAATCAAGCATAAGAAAGGACAAATGAACAAGGTTGCTGATGCATTAAGTAGAAGGGTTTTAACAGTCCAAGAGATTCAGCTCCATAGCATTGGAGTGGAGAGTTTTCAGAATCTTTACAAGAATGATGAGGACTTTGCTGAAGCCTATAAGGTATGCATGGATTTTGGAAACCACTTTAATAGCAGATTTTCAGAATACACTTTGCAAAATGGGTTGCTATTTAAGGGTAACCAGTTGTGTGTACCAAGAGGTTCCATGAGAGAGAACCTAATACAAGAGAAGCATAATGGCAGCTTGAGTGGGCATTTTGGTATCAGCAAGACAATAGAACTAGTGCAAAGGTTCTATTATTGGCCTAAATTGGTCAAAGATGTAACCAAGTATGTGGAGCAATGTATGGTGTGTATGAAGGCAAAAGGAGGAATGAGCAATGCAGGTCTTTACCAGCCCTTACCAATTCCTAGTAGACCATGGGATTGTGTAAGTATGGATTTCATTGTTGGTTTGCCTAAAACTAAGCAAGGGTATGATAGCATTTATGTTGTTATTGATAGATTCAGTAGAATGGGACATTTCATTCCATGTAAGACAACTAATGATGCAAGTCATATAGCTCATTTGTTTTTCAAAGAGGTTGTAAGGATTCATGGACTTCCATTAAGCATTGTGTCGGATCGAGATGTGAAATTCATGAGTCACTTTTGGAAGACTTTATGGAAGAAGCTTGGCACTAACATGTCTTTTGGTTCAGCTTACCATCCTCAAACTGATGGTCAAACTAAGGTGGTTAATAGAACTTTAGGTAACCTTCTTAGGTGCCTAACTAAGGAGTATGGTCAGACTTGGGATGTTATCATCTCACAAGCAGAATATGCCTACAATGATAGCAAGAATAGGACTACCGGAAAGAGTCCTTTTGAAATTGTTTATGGCATGCACCCAAGAGGTGTGTGTGAACTAAGGTGTCTTGGAAACATGGATCAGATTAGTGGTCAAGCTGAAGACTTTGTACAAACCATGAAGGAGATTCAGGAGCAAGTCAAGAAGACTATTCAAGACAACACTCTAAAACTCAAAGCCAAGGTGGATGAAAAGAAGAAGGATGTTCAGTTTGCTGTTGGGGACTATGTGATGGTCCATTTGAACAAAGCAAGGCTTCAAAAAAGGCATTCCTACTAAGTTACAGATGAAGAGGGTAGGGCATTGCAAAATATTGGCTAAATATGGAGCAAATGCCTATAAGGTAGATTTACCTTCCGATTTGGGCATATCCCCTATTTTTAATGTGCAAGACTTGGTGGCATACAAAGGTGACCCATCTCAGCTTAGTCCTGATGTTCATGAAGATCTTGAACTTGCTTCAACACCTACAAACAACAAGTTGGAGGTAGAAAAGGTGTTAGATTCAAGGGTAAAGAAGACTACAAGGCACAAGGTTTACATGGAACACCTCATCAAATGGAAGGAGAAACCAATTTCAGAGGCTACATGGGTTGCTGAGACAGAGTTCAAGAAGGTTGGAATACCTCTAGATTTGTTGCAAACTGATCCACCTTGAGTTCTTTGTTGGAGGGGGGAGTATGGTGCAGGAGCACCTAGGTAGGCTAAGTGTGAAACCTAGGTATTTATTTATTTTTGGCTTGTAGTGATGCTAGCCACATCACTATTCTAATAATAGGTCCTATGTGGTCCTTAGGTGTGTTTAGGAGACTTGGCAAGACCCAAAGTGACCAAGTTGCTAGAAGTTGCCGACTATTGTCAACTAGGTGACTTAGGTCCGGAAAAGGCTAAAATGGTCTAGAAAGGTTCCAATGGCTTTGAATTGTTTATTTGAAGTCATTTTATGCATATTATATGTCTACTTTGTTTTTGTGCCAAATTTGGAGGTCTAACTCCATGTAGAACAAAAGTTGCTGAAATGTTGTCATGTTGTCATGACAACATTTTCTTGCAAAAAGCAACTTTTTGGCATTTGTGTGTTTAGAACATCCTAACTGTTTAGAAAAGTTATGGAACTGATGGAGGAGCCTTTAAAAATGTGAGGACAGCCATTTTCAGGGGGTTGGACAAGTTGGTTTTGCATTTTGTACGAATTGAGCAAGTATTTTGTTGCCAGTTTTATGCATTTGAAGGCATTTTTAATAGAGGAGGATTGAATGGACTGATTTTTGTGTTGGAAAAGTTCTGAAATATTGTTTTTAATCTTTTTCTAGTGTTGGTTTGATCATTTTAATTCGTTTGCATTAGTGTAGAAAAATCTTTTTGTTCTTGGCAAGTTGCTGATCTGAACAGGGCTGCACTTAGAAAATGGGATCTTAGGGCCACTTCCCACCATTGGAAACCTCTAGTATTTTGGGATTTGGAACTAGGATCCATTTAAATTATGTGTCAAGAATGAGGGCCCTTTAAAGCATCAGCAAGCATTTTTAAGGTGATGCCATAGGCAAGCCAAATGCAACTTGGCTAGGAATCACAGTTGGAAAATGAGTTATGGAGAGGATTGAGTGTACAAATACCTTAATCCGGCTGCACAGCGAGTAATGAGAAGGTCTAACCTTGCTCCAATCCAAAGGAGAGGTCTTGGAAAGGTGTCTAAGGTGGTTTTCCATCACAA
This sequence comes from Cupressus sempervirens, assembly GCA_028749045.1. Lineage (NCBI taxonomy): Eukaryota > Viridiplantae > Streptophyta > Pinopsida > Cupressales > Cupressaceae > Cupressus > Cupressus sempervirens. The sequence goes on from CM053789.1 coordinate 826,988,106, forward strand.
CAGCGATAAAGCATTTGAAATCCTCATTTTTGGCCTAAAACTGTACTTTCATTGTACGGAAAGTTTGGAGGCTAGAAAATTACAGAATCTTGAAGTACTCTAAAAAGGGTATCCAAAAATATAATTTGTTTGTAGGGTTGTTAAGAAGTTTTTCAAGAAATCTTGTTTCTAGCTATTTAGGAGGGCTAATTCCTAGTAGCCTTTTTGGAGCAATTTGGTGTATCTTGCCTAGTAGATTGAATGCGTCTATGAAATCAGAATTTTTTAGGGTCATGGATGTTAGAAGGAGTCTAAAAAAACCCTAGATGAAGAACTGGTACCCTTGGAGCTATAGATGGACTTGAGGGTTAATAGCGGACTAGAGCCGGGTAGTAAGAAATTTGATGTTACTTTGTTGGTGTACCCCCAACTGAAGGATTAGGATCTCTTGAGCAAGGTCCTAGTAATTATAGGGTGTGAAGAAGCCCTAGTGGGTCTAGTGAATGACCTAAGGTAGCCCTGAGAGAGAGCTTGGGGTTTGGAAGCAAGGTTGGGGTGTTACATCACATTGCTCACAAGATTTATAGTTTGAGAAGACTCAATAGTGTGTCATGTGAAGTAGTGGATCTCACATACAAGGTGGTCAAAAATAACATATCACTGACCTTGCCAAGTTAATGTTGAACCACTTCAACAAGAACATGGAGAGTATAAGAACTTCCAAGAACAATCCTTGTAAGTTCAATTCACTTTTGACTTGTCTATTTTTCTATGTGCAAAAGTTTTTCCCATCTAAAGGTACAGTAGTATGGAGGAAGGATGTATCTATTTTTTATCATATTAATTAATATATATCTAAAATGGGAGAAAACTATGTGAGTATTATGGAAAATTACTTTGATGCATTCAAAGACAAGATGAATAATAAAATTGTTGTTGATTACAAAGATGATGTTTATTTTATGGTTGATAGTGACAAAGTATATATTTAGGTAGTTAGACCAAGAATTTTTTGGGTTAACCCACTTGGATATAAGGTTAACATTGATGAGAAAAAGGAAATTGTTGAAGTAGTAGTTAGTGAGCTTGTTGACCCAAATGCTGCATATTTTTGTACTTATGATGATGCTAAGGAAAGAATTGAGATGGAAATAAAACTCCCTTAGGTAGTCAACAAAGGGAAGAGGAGGATTTCAAAACTAAAAACCAACTTCACTCTTTTGTTGATTGAAGAAAAAGGAGATGACATTGAAGATGAATAATTAGAAGATGAAGAGAAGTTAGAGGATGAAGAGCCTATGAAGAAGAAAGGTAAGGTTATTATAACCAAGGATACCAAGCCATCTACTGATGTATTTTCAAGAAGATCATCTAGGAAGAAACTAGATAAAGAAGGAGTAGATGTAATATTTAAAAGGTCTCCACCCACCTTCTAGGAAAGGTTGAAAGATATAGAGTCAGGATCAGGTATACCAAATTTCAAAGAAATGAAGTATGAGACTAGGACTGTAGAGTAGCAAAAGAAAATAGAAGATGTATTAATGTGTAAAATGGGTAAATAGAAGTATTCACTAGATGAGCTTGCTCAATAGCTCTGAGTGATCTAATAGAGAAGATCAAGCCAAGATGAGGGAATGCCATGAAAGAAATGAAAGACATATCTGAGCAGACCCTGAGGCAACTCATGCTGAGTTTGAATGAGAAGGAGATAAAGGAATCTCTGATGAAGAATGAAGAAAAGCTTACCTTGAGATTCAAAACTTGTCTTATATTGTTGAATGACATTGAACATGTGGTAAGGAATGCTACAAGCACATGGAAGAACATTTATGCTCTTCACAAGTAGAGTGATTTTATTGTCAATATCAATGACAAGGATGATGAGCATGAAAAAGATGAGGAAATTAATGCTAAAGAAGTTACTTATTATGATAATGTAGATGATGATGAAGAGGAACAAAGATAGGAAGGTACTTAGGAAGAAATGCAGAACACTAAGGAGATCGACCCAAAAAAAATTACTACAGTGGTTGTAGCCTCACTTCCTCATTCTCCAAGCCAAAAACTAAAAACATCAAGCCCAAAGAAAACTATAGTAGGATTGATTATGCCAAACATTTTAATTACATGCACTCAATCAATTTTTTCACCTATCCAAGTCAATATTTAATTAACAAAACAGGCAATAACTTCATATACTAAGAAGCCATCTAATACAGGAGCATCTTGGGTTTTCTTGGTGGCTACTTTGGATTTCATGGGAGGAGGCTGAGTAGTTGCTTTGGAAGGTTCTTGGACTAGTACTTAGCTCAAGGAGCTCAGTATGGTCTAGGAACTTAGCATGGTCTTTTGTTTCTTGGCATGGTCTATGAACTTGGCATGGTCTATGGTTGCGCGACATGATCTAGGAACTCAACATGGTCTTTGGTTACTACACATGCTCTATGGAGCTTGACCTTGCTAAGGAATTTGGTGCCTATTGTAGGCTGTGTAACTAATTTTCCAAAATGAGTTAGAGGATGAAATTTTAACAAGTTGTAGAGGACCTAGATTTATACCTAAATTTTTAAGCACGGGCTCTATTTCAATAAAATCTAGGAGATATCATGATTTTACTTAGATATCAATTTTGAACATTTAATTGTTGTTGTAGGCTGACTTGTGGCATTTAATTTATGTATTTGTATTTAATTTGTGTTTTGGGATGACTTGTGTCTTTGATTGGTATAATTAGGGGTTTTTGGGAAGTCTTTAGTCATTATTCATCCATCATGGAGAAGAAGAGGAGCGAGAAGAGCGAATTTGGAGAAGAGCTAGTAGCTGCAGCTTGGAAAACAAGGAGATTCCTTGGAGGCTTGCGAGCTCAAGTTAAGATTTCCTTGGAGGTTTCTACCAGAGTGTGGATCTAGACTAGCTAGGGTTTTTTTGGATCTTAAGAGATCTTGTAGAATTGTTATTGTAATTTCTATTTTATTTGGCTATAATTGAGAAGGCCTTACAACACAACACATTGCATGTAACAATTATTTTATAAATAAAGAGTTATGATTTGGTATAAGATCTTGCATTGTTGCTTCTTGTTGTTGTGTTTCCACTCTGTGGTTATATTGCTAGGGGATAGGATTATCTCCTTTGTGGATTCTCCTACCTTGCACTACATCAGGTGGTATCAGAGTGAAGGTTGTTCCTGAGTGTGTAGATAGATCATTGAAGTTGAGGTAGTTTGAATTGGGACTTGGGTTAGAGATGTAGATCTGATTTGATATTGATCTAGTGGTGGATTTTCTTTTTGGAGACCTAGATATCTTGGTTGAAAGGTGGAATATTGTTGTTCTACCTTGAAATTGTAGAGGGCTTGTAGATGGATCGATGGATGCAAAGATGGAAGACTGATCTTGTTGAGGCATGATCTTAGAGAGCTTGTGGATTGCAAATCCATGGTCCTAGACTTGTGATGTGGTTCTTAATTGTTCATGTGAGGTAGAAAGTTGTGATTTTACTTGCAAATAATTCAATTTTTTCACAAGGAGCATGGTAAGGATTTGTTGCAAAGGGTTTAAAAAGATCTTGGAAGATGGTTCTAAGAGGATTGGACTCTAAGATGATTTCAAATCTATGTGATGTGGTAGAGAGGAGGTTTTCTAAGATGTCTACTCAGTTTGAAGCTAGCCTGGGTGATAGAGTTAAGGATGGGGTAAGGAAGGAATTTTGTAGATGTTTTTGGAGCTGGAGTCTACCAATCTGGAAGAGAGTTATTTGGTCAGTTAAGAGACTTCTTCATGAAACAAGATGGCATACCAAGCTAAAAGTGGAAGAGGTTGGTTGGTTTGATACAAAACTTACAAAGAATCTAGAGGTTGTTCCTAACCTTGTTGATGTTGGGATAGAGGTTGGTTGGGTCTGACATGGAAATTGTAGAGAACTTGGTTGTGGATGATCCACTTGCTGTTGGTGGTGACTTGTATTTTGTAGAGCGTTTGGTCATGGATGATCTAGTTGTTATCGGTGTTGACTTGTATGTTGCAAAGAATTTTTTGTGAGAAATGAGATGGTTGGTGTTGATATTTTTCCATATATTACTGAGGAGTTACATATTGTTGTTGATATGGAGTCTGTTGTTGATGGTGTGGATTCACTAGTTACTGATGTGAATGAGGGTTTGTTGATGAAGCATTATGTTTAGTTTTTTCTTGGGAGTGAGCATGTTGATTGGATGGTTGAGATTCTAGTGTTTGATAGAATGATATAGGTGTGGATGATGTGCAATTTGGTTTTCTTGTCCCTATTGGAATGGAAGTCTTTGGTAAAGATGAAGTTGGTTGTTGATCTTTCTTTTTGCAACAAAGTGAGGGATAAACTTTTCTATTAACCTAGGGAGTCTGATGTAGGAGCATCTTGGGTTTACTTGGTGGCTACTTTGGAGTTCATGGGAGGAGGCTTAGTAGTTTCTTTGGAAGGTTCTTGGACTATTACTCGGTCAAAGAAGGACTAGTTCTTGGCATGCTCTAGGAGCTCAACATGGTCTAGGAACTTGACATGGTCTTTGGTTGCTCAGTATGGTCTGGGAACTCGACATGGTCTATGGTTGCTTGGCATGGTTTGGGAAATCAACATGGTCTTTGGTTGCTCAAAAATTCTATTGTTTCTTGTCATGGTCTTTGGACTCAACATGATCTTTGGTTACTTGGCATGGTCTTTGATTGCTCAGCATGGTCTATGGAGCTCAACCTTGCTTAGGAATTTTTTTCCTATTGTAGGTCATGTAACTAATTTTTCGAAATGATTTAGAGGATAAAACTTTGAGAGGTTTTAGAGGACCTAGATTTATACCCACAATTCAAAGTGTGACCTCTAATTCAATTGGAGCTACGAGATATAACAATTTTACTTGTATATCAATTTTGGGCATTTAATCATTATTGTAGGCCGAATTGTGGTATTTAATCTATGTATTTGTATTTAATTTGTGTTTTGGGATAAATTGTGGCTTGGATTGGTATAAGTAGGGGTTGTGTGGAGGTATTTAGTTATTATTCATCCATCATGGAGAAGAGGAGGAGCTAGAAGAGTGAATTTGGAGAAGAGCTAGTAGCTATAGCTTGAATAAAAGGGAGATTGCTTGGAGGCTTGCGAGCTCAAGTTGAGATTTCCTTGGAGGTTTCTACTAGAGTGTGGATCTAGACTAGCTAGGATTTTTTTGGATCTTGAGGGATATTGTAGAACTATTATTGTAATCACTGTTGTATTTGGCCATAATCAGGAAGGCCTTTCAGCATGACACATTGCATGTAACAGTTATTTTATAAATAAAGAGTTGTGATTTGGTATTAGATCTTGCATTGTTGCTTCTTCTTGTTGTGTTTCCATTGCAAGGTTATATTTTGGGGGTATAGGACATCACCTTTGGAGATTCTCCTACCCTGTGCTACATCAACAACATTTCTACATTAGTTTTGGTTACTCTAGGTATTTATACAATTGATATTTTGGCAATAAGTATAGTATCTACTTTTTTAGCAAGTCCTACCATTTCTTCTATTGTTTCCATTCCTAGCATGCAAATAATAAGTGCAAGGATAGTTGAAACCAAGTCTCAACTAAGTCCAAATTTTTTGAGCAAAGGCAAAAAGAAAGAAGAGAATGTTGATCTTGATGAAGAGATTGTTATGCCAAAATGGGACATCTCAAATCTCAACCCTGATCAGATGCATATTTTTGGAGAATTGCTTCAGATGAAAGCTAAGGAGTAGATTCTTAGAGAGGAACAAATAATAAATTCCAAATAATTAAAGATGCAAAGAATATCCTAGCTATAAGAATTTGCCTAAGGGTAAAATTCACCCAAGAACTAAGAACTCAAACACAAGCACAATTGTAGACCAAAAACGGAGAGAGGGTATGATCAGAATAACAATGTATTCAGTACTTGATGCTTAAGAGTACACTAGGAGTGCCTGAATATAAAGGCTATAGGAGAGCTTCTAGAATGCATAGAAGTTAGCATCATGATTTTTCATACAACCAAGCACATGTCCACTAGATATGGATTATCCTCCATTAAGCACAGAAGTAAGTGCGATGATGAGAGGATAAGCCTACAAGGTGGGACACGCAAAACAATGTTGTAGACACCATGTGCTCAAATAGAGGTGCGTACTCCTATGTTGTCAACATGACAAATCACAAGGTGTGCAAACTCCTAAGTGTCTCACAAATAAAAATAATAAAATAATGCAATATAATTAAATAATGCATTAACCTAAGTAAACTTGAGCAAGTGTAAATAGTAAAGTACTTATTTACACCAACACCCCCCCTTGAGTGCAACTTAGGGGAATGCCCTTAAGCTTACGAACTAGGATGAAGATGCATAATGGGTCTCGGCTACTAGGCCATGTTAGGTACCCATGTACATAATGAAAATGCAATATCCCATAAAGCGGGGAAAGTTGGAAAACCTCATGGGAAAAACCCTCCCCCAAAAAGAGAGATAAAAGGGATGCATGGATGGATGGAGTAATCAAGACCCCCCCATTATGACATACATCCAATATATACAAAAGAGAATAAGAGAAGGAAGAGATACAGAATAGGCTCCTCCCCCAAAAGAAGAATGCCAATAGGTGAAAGCTCCTCTGATGAAGAAGTTGGTCCAAGAATGAAAAATGGTGTTCCTCCCCTTAGGAAGAAACAATGCCCAAGGTACAGTCCTAAAGATGTATGGTGGCCCTGAAACCTGTTTAAGTATCCCTGTACTAATGCTGAAGTTCACCCGTTCCAACTATGCTGAAAAGAATGAATGCAGATCTATCAAGGATGTTTGTTGAACCTGTTCCACTGAACCATCTATCTCCTTAGCTGACAAAGAGACATCCACTAATTTCTATTCATAAGGATCCACAATCACGCCAACCTGTTTAGATTTATCATGTAGAGAATGGACATGAGGGTTAGAGTGAGCCCTTGCAATAACTATAGAAGTATCATCATCAATGAGAAGATGTGTGTCCTCAAGTCTATCTCCCAAGTCAAATGAAGCTGGAGCTGGAAGATGAGATGTACCAAGCTATGATGAACCTTTCAATATGGCAATATAAGCATGTGGACTAGACTGATGTGACTTCTCACTACAACTATCGATAGAACCCAACATATCTGAACTTGTTGAAGCACTATCATTGGTGTCACTATCAGTTTCCACTATGTATGATGTGTGGAGAGGAGTAGAGGAAAATCTCGGTGAACTTTCCTCAAAGTGAACATCTTTCTCCACAAAAATCTCATTAGTCTCAAGATCCATAAGTTTGTAAGCCTTCATATTGTCTTCATAACCAATAAAGGTACAAGGCCTAGGTGTCAGTGCCTTGCAACTCCTGGAAGAAAGGTTAGCCCATGTTGGACAACCAAAGACTCTAAGGTGACTCACAACTAGTTTTCTGCCACACCATGCCTCAAAAGGAGTCTTTCCATCTAAGGCTGGATGAGGAGACCTATTAAGTATGTGAGTAGCACTGCTAATGGCTTCAACTTCTAGTGTAGGATCAAGAGACTTGGCCTTTATCATTCAACTTGCCATGGTCTTGAGAGTCCTAATCATTATAGCCGCAACATTTGTCTTGTACAGATTGAATGCTGGTGAGTTCTGAAGATCAATCCCCTCAATTTTGCAAAAGTTCTTAAGTCTTCTGTCAACATATCTATTCTCATTGTCCACTCTTAATACTTTGATGGATTTCCTTGACTTGTGTTCAACATGAGTCCTGAAGTCTTGAAGCTTATGAACTACTTCATTCTTATGATGAAGAAAGAAGACCCAAGTGAATCTTGAAAAGTCATCAACAAATGTGAGTATGTAGTAGCCTTGGCTAACTGAAGTCACTGCAAACAGTCCTACTAATACCATGTGAACTAGCTAAAGAACAATTGGAGCTCGAGAAGACTTCCCTTTATCATACTTCTCCTTGAGATGCATATCCACTAAACAAGATGAACACTCTCCCTTAGAAAATTTGATATTGAGTAGACCTTTCACCATGTGTTTTCAGCAAAGTTCCTGAAGAGAGTGGAAGTCAAGACCAACCCACTCATGCCATTAGTTGATGTTTGAACTGGAGTGAGTTAACAAGGCTTGAGAAGAACTCTCAGGCACAAAGTGGGAGAAGGAATAAAGCCTCCTGTCATCATTGAATTTCCTAACTGCTACCAATGAATCATCTTTGAGACTTCACACCATCACTGAATTCGAAAGGAACTCAACCTTATGACCATCTCTAAGGTGAGTGATTTGGTAAACTGAAAGGAGATTAGAGCTTAGATTTGGAACATAGAGAACATCTTTGAATTCCCTATCTTCCATTTTGACATGTCCTTTCCGTTCAACTTCCATCTTAGCATCATCTCCGATGAAGATGTGTGGTACCTTTGACTACTTCAATGAAGAAAAGTCTTTCTTTGAAGAACCCATGTGGTAAGAGGCACCTGAATCAAGTATTCATTTCAGAGAAGAAGTTGTGTTGGCCATAAGTGCTTGACCTTTACCCTTTTAAGAGGTAGGAGTAGAATCCTTGGAAGTACCTGGCACTTGAATCTTATTCTTCTTGAGTAGATTTTCTAACTCATCAATTATTTTTGTCTTGCAATGATGCTCATCATGATTTGGCTTTTTGCAATATGCACAAAAGATTTTTTCCTTCTTTTCATTACTTCCTTTCTTATTTGAAGAAGAACTACCTTGTTGAGAGGAGTCATGTTGTGTCTCAGATTATGTTTTTTGCTTCCACTACTTTTTCTTTTTGTTGCTTTTTCCCTCTTGACTGGATTTGTGATCATCACTAGCTACTAAGGCTTTGGTCTTAGATAACTTGACAAGTCCAAAATCCACCAAGTGAGATTGTTCAACAATCAACATGTCTGCAAATCCATCAAAGGAAGGCTTCTGTTAAGCAGATCCCATGGTCAACTTGTAAGTATTAAAACTTGAAACAAAGTTGGCATACTCAGTAGGTAGCTTTTACAGGATGTGGTGTATCAACCTTTCATCCTTCATGGGATTTCCACAATCATTTAAAAGTGCCCTATACTCATTGACTTTGATGATATAATCCTGAATTGTGTCATAATTTTTAGGATCTAAGAGAAGTAGATCATCCCCAATCTGAAATTCCTTTTCTTCATCCACTTTACCATACAATTGTTCAAGTTTATCCCAAGCTTCTTTAGATTCTAAAAAATTTTTAATGTGAAAGAGAAGGATCGCTATGTACACAACTCCTGATAACACCTAAATCTTGTCGGTCATGAATTGTCTAATCAATGAGTTCTTTAGCATCAATAGGTTTGGTAATTGTACCATCTACATATAAACTATATCCTTTTTTCATTAATCTACTCCATGCAATATCTTTCCATATAGAATAGTTGCGTGAAGTTAGAGGAGGACATTTAAAACCCATGATGCAGAAATGAAAAGAGCACAAAATAGAGACACAAGAAACATAGTACACACCCCCCCTTTTCACTAAATCAAAAGACCCCCCCAAAAGAGATGCTTTGGCACTTTATAAGTAGTGCATTTACAATGAGCCACTTGTCAAAATGATCAAAGTGGACTTTCTGATTTGGCTTTTACAACTGCCTTATTAGGCTGAAATCTGTCACTTAGGCACTATAGCTTAGTTGTACAACAATTCTGAAAAAGAATGAAAGCTTACAATGCCAAAGAAGGCCTAATTCTGAAAGTGAGAAATTTGTCCACACAATCCTAGAATCTAACTTCAGATCTAGAAAGTAGAAGAAAAAATATGCACTTTCAAAAAAAAAAGAACTTGAAAAGGTGACTAGATGTGCCCGTACAGAGCTTGTGAAGTTGCAAAAAGTAGTATTATGTAAGTACAATCACCAAAAAATGAAAATTCTACAAAATTCATGCACCAAAACCAGAAAACAACACCACCACTAGAAAATTCAAGAAATTCTACCTGATTTCAAAAAAATTGCACCTAAATCAGAGTTCGGATGTCCAAGTTAAGAGCTCGCAAAGTAAGGCTGCCAAATTGAAAAGCAATCTGGGGAGGGGTCTGGAGGAGAAACTGCATGGTTAAATTTGGTAATCAAATGACCATAAATGTAGTTTAAAAATGCCCTAGATTGATGTCCAAATGGGTGTCAAATTTAACCCACTAAAATGATGATGTCAGCAAAAAATTCCAAACTTTTGGCTGACATGGCGTGCTGAGTCGAGGTTCGTACTGTATGAAAATTGACATGTGTCAAATTTGTGCTTGTGATGTGTTGTAACTAGCTGGTGGCTGACAAGGCAAGTAACACTGGGTTCTAGGTGGCACGTGGCAATCCCAGATGCTCTGCGCCCATGTTGTCGCAAGTGGCTGGGTTTACATCGAAGCGCTGCATGGTGACTATTGGCATTGGGAGTGTATGCCATGTGGCAGAAGAATTTGAGTAGGCAAGAAGTGTTTTCCATCATGATAAATAGAAAATAGGTAGGCAAAATCTTGTTTGAATGTCGATGCTTAGGGTTTTAATCCCACATGGGTGGGAACAATGGATAATGCATTGTTTAAAACAAAATTGCCGTAGTCTTTAAACAAAGCAAATTTAATGAGCTTGCTTGCTAGTGGTAAATGATGTGCCACCGAGGAAGATGCCTTTTTCAGTTAGTTTGGTGTGAGGCCCCCGGTGGATCTATGCCACCAAAAATTTCTTGTACGGCCCCACTAGAGACAAAGCCCGCAGATGTAAATAATATGCCTTGTGATATTAGACAAATATTCCACCAATAATACAGATCTGAGATTTGATCACCCAGGTCTGTAAATTTTTTTTTGAAAATTACAGATAATAATTTCTCTAAGTGAGCAATAAATATGCTGAAAATACGTTAGGAAAATACCCAAAAAAATGCAGAGAAATAATTCAGATTTGACAAAATAAATAATCAAATCAATGAAATGATCATATCCATACCACAAATTAGGGCCTCCAGGTTCTGATTTGCAAAAAAAATTTGCCTCATAGTCAACTATGGGCCAAGGTAGGCATGCTTATAGTCAATTTTCACCGCTTCTACATTCTGGAAGCAATGGAGAGGTTAGATCTGATGTTGGATGCTCCCAATTTCTGTGGCACTCCAGATTCAGGCTAAGGTGATGAAGCAAGCAAGAGGTCTTGAATGGCTTGTGAAGAGAAAGTCTCCAAGCTCTGATACCATGTAAGAATTTGCCTAATGGAAAAATTCACCCAAGAACTAAGAACTCAAACACAAGCACAACTGTAGACCAAAAATGGAGAGAGAGTATGATTAGAATAACAATGTATTCAATACTTGATGCTTAAGAGTACACTAGGAGTGCCTGAATAGAAAGGCTACAAGAGAGCTTATAGAATGCATAGAAGTTAGCATCATGATGTGTCATACAACCAAGTACATGTCCACCAGATATGGATTATCCTCCATTAAGCATAGAAGTAAGTGTGGTGATGAGAGGACAAGCCTACAAGGCTGGGACACACAAAATAGTGTTGTAGACACCATGTGCTCAAATAGAGGTGTGTACTCCTATGTTGTCAACATGACAAATCACAAGGTGTGCAAAATCCTAAGTGTCTCACAAATAAAAATAATAAAATAATGCAATATAATTAAATAATGCATTAACCTAAGTAATCTTAAGTAAGTGTAAATAGTAAAGTACTTATTTACACCAACACTAGCTAAGGCACTAAACATAGAGGTTGACACTTCTCAACTAATTTTGAATCAGTTAGTAGATGTAGTCTAGAAATTCAATGATGATTTGAATGGACAAGAGAAATTGTTATAGAGAGCTGAGAAGAATTTTGAGAAAAAAGTTTTGGAACTTACTACTCAGCAGATTGTTATTCATCAAGTAGAATTATCTACTATTCTAGGCTCATTGGAGACCTCTTGCAAAAATGTGTCTTCACTATTCAGTAGACTCTGTTACATTTCAATTTTCACCAAGGAAATAAGAGATAAACTATCAAAGATTGATGAGGATTAGAAGGCAAGTGCATAATAGTTGCAACTTGATGCAAGTTATAGCTTTGACCACTACACAAAGATCATATTCTTGACTGATATGCAGGCAAAATTTCTTATAGAAGAAGCCAAAATAAGAGCTACATTGATAGAAATTCAAAGCATGATTCTCCCACACATGGATGCATTGTAGAAACACATTGCACATGCTAAGACTCATCCATAATAGTAACTTCTCAATTGTAAACCACATGATAGAACTATCAATAGAAGTGTAGATTGCACTATACACATGCAAGGTGTTGCAAAAGAATTGGGACAAGATAATGGTGCTAATATTGAAGGTACATGCAGATTTCTTATCACATTTTGGCATTACTATATAGTTTAGATAGCATACATCTTTGGCATTAATGTCAAAGAGGGGGAGAGGATTGTATATTGTAAAGAAGAAATATATTATAAGAGGAAGTATACATAAAGGAGGAGAAAATGTATATATTAGATGTGAAATGATGTAAAGTATATTATGTATTATGTATGGGGGAGCATTATCATATCATGCATGTACAGATACTTAGAGATACATCTCTTACAAAAGCAATTTTGAAAAATATCAAAAATAGAATACTCTATTGGGTTGGAGTCACAATGTGATGAATAAAAAGTGTTGTTAAACATTTTGAATACAGTTTTGACTGATAAGTGTTTTTGTCACTAATGCCAAAGGGGGAGATTGTTGACATTTTAGTAATGTATGTTATTAGTGACATACACTTATTAAGATTTTAAGCATCTATTGAGCACATTGTATAGTCAATAGTGTTAACCAAGAATTTTAGACTCTACCAAGTTCTACAATTGCTACCACATCCAAGGGAAAGTATTCAGTTTGCACCAAATAGTTACTACCAAGTTGGTGATCAACAGTGTAAACTGAGCTTCATCAGGTTTACTAAGTTCCTTAGTGAAAACCAAGTTGTGTAGTGCTTACTAAGATCATAGTTATAGTGATGTGACTCTATAGTTGACTAAGCCACTTAATGTTAACCAAGTGACTTAGTTTATACCATGCTCCTAGTGATAGCATTTATCAAGTTATGCAGTTAGAATGAAGTGACTCAATTTATATGTTGAGTTTCATAGTATTCATTGAGTCACTACTGCAGATCAAGTTTAATACTACTTAGTAGTGATTATTATGGACCAATCTTCTATGTCTACTAAGTGCATGATGATACTGAGAATTGATAGTGGATGTCGAGTATTATAACTTGACCGAGCTAGTCTTCAGAACTCGAGTTTCTACACTTTGGCTAGCTTTGTGATTTTTGTGTAAACTTTTATTGTGGATGACTTTGTAATTTATAATTTATATTGGTATATATGTAATTTATTTGTATAATATCCAAGAAAAAAGAGAAGTATGAAGTAACATAACAAGAAGAGAAGAGTAGAAGAGAAAATTACAAAGGCTACAATAGTATAAAGAGCAAAAAAGATTTAACTATCATGGAAAGGTCATCATTACACTCAAAGAAATCTCATTTAGCAAACCAAGTTGTAGATCAAAGATCAGCTACTATTTCATCCTAACAAGTGGATTAGTTAAATCCTTTCACAAGGTAGACCTAATAGTATTTTTAAAATATTTTTATTGAGTGCATACTTCACTGTATGTTTGTGAATCCTTTTGTAAGGTGGACCTAGTAGTCCTTATTGCTCCTAATAGGGTAGATCATCAGAAGTGATCATTGTAAGCCTTAATAGGCCAACTTTATACTACAATACTAAAGCTTGGGGGTATCATCCCCACCCTAGTTTTACTTTCTATTTGGAAGGTTTCTAGGTCACCAAATTGTGTGTCAAAATTGTTATGAAGGCTTTTATGTTTTCTATTTCTCATGCATGTAATTAGATCAGAATACTCATTAAGGATTAATTTCTAATTAAGGATTAAGTTTTATTGGTTACTAATACACCCCTTACCTCTCAATAACTTAGCCTATCACATATATTTCCAATAGTATGAACAACAAATAAAGGAAACAATATTGTTTTTTGTTTATCATATTGATACTAGGAGATTGTATTACATGATGACTCAATTGGTCTCTATTGTTAAAGCTCATAGTAATGATGACAATAAGCTAAGAGACATCATAAATAAATGGGTAGTAAGAGAAGAGACAATTACATCAATATGCTTTAATATATTTGATAAAGAGCATTCTAACTATTATGCTAAAAAACATATGATCAAGTAATTGATTTATTAGAGTTTTATGCAAAAAGGGAGTTATTCCAAAGATAGATAGGGTCATACATCTCTAGATGTCAAAACAAAAGGTTCACTTTCTTTCCTTTATTTTTTATAAAAATAAATTAAATAAAGACATTAATAGACTAAGATGATGACATTATGGCCATGTTGAGTGATAAAATAAGTAAAATAAAAAGTAATGATGGCGTTTCTTTATTTATAGATGTTGTATCAGACTTGACAAAAGCCACGTGATTTATGATTTTCTAATTTCTGAGGAAAAACATCTCAAGAATGAATGGAAGGATATTACTAGTAAAGAAAATGAAGTCATTAGTTATGATTGGCCTAATGATTCAATATATGAAGAATGGGTGGTATTGGTGTTTGAAACTACTAGGAAAGAAAAGACCTAATACCAAGGTTCTAATGATAAAAATAATCTAAGGATTAGCTACTATTGGCAAAATGTCCAATCAATCAAATAAGCTATGTAACGTGGTTGTCATTTATGGAAACATATTTGTTTTGCAGATTAGTCATGTTCATTGGTGAAAGAAAATTGTCTAAGTATTAGACAACATCATAGTAGCATGATAGATTTGATGATAGTAGAATATTCTCTTGCATAGTTATCTAGGGATGCATGACATCATACTGATGATGTATACTAGTGTGCATGTCCATATGATCAATTGAGTCCAAGTTATGAAGGAATTAGTAATGCAGTAATGACACAACATAGAATGGAACATATCAACAGACTATGTTAAATGACTTAATTTATTATTTTGAATTATAGTTTCTTAATAAGCTGACTCTAGTGATGTTATGTGAGCTGACTAAGGAAGGATTTACCAATATGTTTGGTATAAGTAAAGAACTTCATTTCTGAAGTTAAAGAGAGGTGAGGAAGTGTGAAAAAGGAATAATCAGTGATTGCGAACTTGATATGATCTTGTGCAATGAGAGTAACAAGTGAATGTAATATTATATATGATGAAAATAATTGTTATGCAAGATATGATACAAATTGATATGTGTGCAATCACTCTTATAGGAAGAATTGTCAGTTTGAATATTTACAAAGCACAACAAGTATCTCAGTATTGTATGTATACTTTTTTCTTGAAGATCTTATTGTATAGTTACATGTTAGGGAAGTGGGCTCTTCTTGCACACATTTTTATATGATCCACCAAATCCTAATAGAGTTGAGGAAACTTCTAATAGGGTTGAGACTTCTAGCAAGGCCTAGTCTTCTAACAGGGACTCAAGATACTATACATTCTTCATAGACTCTTAACAAGGTCAATATCCTTAATTGGATCATTTATATAGTGAATCATCTAGTGGGTTTCATCCCCACCTGAGTTTTCCCTTGGCTAGGGTTTCCCTAGTTAACAAAACATGGTGTTATGATCTCTCTTTGTGTATGGTTTTTTATACTATTCAACATTATTGGTTTAGTTTATTATGCATATGGTAAAGTAATTAATAATATTCAGTTGTGGGTAAAAAGTTTGAAAATATTGATTCAACCTCCCCTCTAAGTATTATCTATTTCTAACAATTTCTATCTAAGCTTGGTTATTTAAAAGAGGCTTAACAACTTGAATAAGATCCCTATAGATATGGAATAGTTGAAGAAAAATCTTAAAGAAGCTCTTGAACAAATTGATCTTCTTATTGATGAAAGATATGGTCTTAAAGATAGATACAAGGATGCAAAAGCCTACATTGGTAAATTAAAGGACAAAATAGATGACCTGAAGAAAAAAGAATCTAGTGAAAATGATGATGACATTGAAGATCTAAAGAAAGAAAATGAAATCCTAAAACATGAGTTAAAGATAGTTGAACTTAAGCTAAGTCTTAAGAAAAATAGAGGAAAGAATGATTGTGAAATTAAACATAAAAATGTAGATCTGACATCCCATTTAAGAAAGGTAACATCAGAATTTGAATCTATTAAGATAGAGTATGTAGAATTAGAAAAATACAACACCATTGTGAAAGGTGAGTTAGTACAAACCAAATAGCAACTTCAAAAATTATATACCAGCAGTGATAAGATTGAAGAACAAATATGTGCACAAAGACCTAGTTATGACAAGATTAGACTTGGATTCTTTCTAGGTCAATCCGTCAAGAAATTTGTTGAGAGAAAAGAATTTGATACTCTTAAGGGCAATAATGATCTAATAAAAATAGATGATACATCTAAGGACAAAAAGAAGGTTACTCTTTCTGAGAAGGATAAATAATCTAATCATGATATGAACAACAAAAGAAAGAAATCTCATGCCTAGTGTGATGAACCTAATGAAATTGAAGTCAATTACAAAGATAAGTCCTTCAAATCTATTTCAAAGTTTTATTGACACAATTGTCATAGATATGGTCATTATGTAGTAGATTGTATGAAACCTAAATATGATAGTAATAATGCAAATAGTAGGATATATAGGAACAATAACCATGTAGGAAACATAAAAAGATCTCATAGTAATGAAAGTGGAGAAAGAAGACAAATTGTTTGCTATAGATGCAAAAATCTTGGACACATTGCAAGGAATTATAGAGCACCTGATGAGCAGTAGAATGAACATAAAAGAAATGTGCCTATATGTTAGTTGTGCAATAACTTTGGACACATAGTAAAGTTTTGCCAAATGGATAGACAAGACCTAAATAAGAATTAGAATTATAGAAGGAACAATAAAAGAAATGAGATGAAGAAGCAGACAAATAAATTAAAGGAATCATTTAGAAAGGCAAAGGAACTAGGATGTTCTCATACAGTTATAGAAGATGTACCTGATAAGACAATGAAGTCACTTATTGTTTGTGACTCTTCATACCAAAATTAAGCATTCTTAGTAAAAGAGAGTATCAATTATTGATAACTAATGTTTGAATAAGTATCAAAAGTTGTGCAGTTGATAGTATGTAGTAGACATTGAGAGAAGTCTACAATGAAGTGTGCATTGTTTGATAAGATTAGGATAAGGATATATAAGAAGAATAACCTCTCTGTTGCATAGAGACAGTACACTAAACTAGTGGTAGACATACATTTAATGTGAAGTGTAGATTACGAAAGATTTAACGGATGAAAATTGATTTTCATACATCATTTGTTTGTGTGAAGTCTAAATGTGAGATCGAAACAAGATTTGAAGAACTAAAGAAGCCTACAATTACATGGAGTCACCAAAAACCATAATACACAAAATTGAAGTATTTTCTAAATTTTTGAACATAATCTTTCAAGAAATGGAAAGACAAGAAGTCTTTAATGGAGACCCATGTATAATTTCAAGAAACACCCATTTGTTTCTTTTCTTGATGACCCTATTGGAGCATTTTCACAAGTTTCAAAAAATGTTCTTCATTTTAAGGATATAAGAGGATATATTCATTGCAACTTTAAAAACATAGGCGATTCAAAGATTCATAAGGAATTACAGAAATTGTGCAGCAATGACTTGTCATTGAAACCTAAACATAGATACCTAGAATGACTTAACCTAGTTAAGCATATGTTCTGCATGGACTTTGACAATAATGAATGGACAAGGATAACTCTAAGTAGAGTACATGATGATTTTCTATGGTTGGGAGATTCTATCATATGTATTGAAAATGACCTAATTCACAAGGTCACAAGTTTGAGAAATGAAGGATACAATCTAGTGAACATTGAGAATGTGTGCAAACTAGTTGAGACAAATCTCGATACATATTTTGATGGCAAAAACATGAAAGTCAACACCATTGGAGATGATGGAGTGAGACCCATTTATAAGATTTTGGGATATAAGTACAATCATGGATCTAGGATAGATTCAATCCTTGTAGGATTTCTTCATCCAACTTAATTGGTAGTAAGAGGTGAAGAGGTTAATATGTGTGACATTATCTAAACATAGTTGTGGATAACATATCTAGAATCAAGAAATCAAGGAGTGTAGTCTTTAGGTTTCAATCCCTATTGACACATATATTTTTCTATGCTACTAAGAAGCTCCCTAGAATCACAAATTGGAATGAAAGTGAGTGCACAATGTAGCTAATCAATTGAACATATAGGTCAAGACCTAAAATAGTAAAAGACAATGATATTGATAGAACGATGAAGTCTTTCCAAACTGAAATGAAGCAAAGTTATAGGATACCTCCAATGCTAGTAGAGAAGTATAAGGATGAATTGTGTTTCATGGTTGAAATAGATTTCAATTGCATGGAAGTTGTGGTTCCTCGAGTAAAATTCATTGAACCTATGGGATATGAGATGAGTGAGGAATTGATTGAAGGGTATGTGCAGATAATCCTTCATATTGAAGTTGACTCCGATTGTCCTAGATGAGGCACATACATTGAGAAGATGAGAGAAGTTAAGACCAGCCAAATAATAAAGGATTCAAAAAAAAAGGTGGAAAAGGTGATTGATTCTATTTTGAAAGAATCTGGAATGACAAGAAAAGAATTTGATGAGGTGAAAGGGATAGCCATGGAAATGAAAGGTAGTGGTCAATCTAAGCTTTTGACCCCTACACCCATTGTAGTGGTAGGACCTACCGAAAAGCTCACAGTTGCTCAAACAAGTGCACAAACACCTACTATGCCTTATGCCGTAGTTGTGTAATAGCAACCTCCAAGGATTCCAATGAAGAATGAAGAAGCATCAACTACAAGGAAGTTTGCAAGGCCTAAAAGGACCAAAAATCCTCCTAAGAAGAGAGTGATGTAGACTAAAAGTGGTCCAAACAAGAAGAGAAGAACCTTGCAGATTAGTTCTTTTGAATCTAAGGAAGAAACTGGTGACAAACTAGTAGAACTGGTTGATCAAGAAGAAACGACATTGATAGGGTGAAAAGCATGGAAGCCATAGGTAGAGAATCTTAACATGCAAATCATTAATGACAACAATTTTGTATAGTTGAATAATTACTATGATTTTTACAATAATATAGATATAAGATGGTTAGAAAACGTAGTAGTTAGGAATATGATCCTGAAAGACAAAAGGGTTGATAGTATAAGATGTTAGATACCTAAAGATTTTTACAATAGATTTCTAAATAGAAAGAGCATAGTTATAGAAGAAGATAAGAAAATAAGAACTAATATGGTGAAAAAGTTATGTTCTGTAAATAATGAGGATGAAATATCAACTATTTTGAACTGTATAGCACCTTTGTTACGGAATAAAAAGAGATCCATTCTCCTCATGGGAGGAAATTATGAAGAAGTTAATAAGGAAACACAAAAGTCTATAATCACATTTATGTATACTATACCTAAGGAAAGTGTGCAGTCAGGAAAGCCAGGCCAAACACCTAAGGAGTGTGTATAGATAAAGGAAGAAAGTCCCACTATAGACAATCCACAACAAAGTTTTGAGAAACCAACTGCAACACCTATTTCCAGTGATTCACCACATATCACCATTGGTAGTGAATCTATGCAAGTATATAACACCTATGTGAGAATTGATAGAACTGAGGAAATTCAAGGATTTTGGTGCTAGTATTGTTGGCAATATTGTGGATTATAGCAGCTCATCTGATGAAGTAGAAGATCATGAGCCAAAGGAAGAAGATGCACCTTTTGTGAAGAAAATTGAGCCTAGCAGTGAAGCAACTACTTCAAATGTACCCTTAACACTAGCAGCAATAACACCATCTATGATGGAGACACAAACAAAGAATAGAATGGACACAATAGGAAAGGGAAACTTTATTAACTTTGAAAATATGCTAATACACTCAGTGCAGAGAAAAATAGACTCCAAAACATGCTCTATGGGCTTACAATAGTATAAATCTGGAGATAATTTCTTCTTCTAATACCTTCTCTCAAACTCTACTCGAAACTACCTTTTACAATGCTAGAAATGTTCATAAATAGACCCGAAAGGGTTGAGGAATACATTCTAGAAAGTGCTAGTTGGCATCCACCACCAAAATGGAAGGCTCCAAAAGTTTCTTTAGAAGTCAGTGCAAAATTAGAAGAATCCAAAAATGATAGCCAAACTTTTGGGAGGCATAACCTTTGAACCGTAGCTCTGATTGATGAACCATTTACATTTTTGGAAAGCTCTGAGTGCTCTATATCCCTATGGACCAGATTCACTTGTCGCCCATATTTAAGTCCCATACAAGGTCATTTAGTTCCTCAAACCTAACTTTGAAGCATTCTTAGGAGGTCTCTACAAACTGAAAAACTACAATAACTTTCAAACTATATAGCCTTTTGACCTAATTAGTTTTCTAGAATGTTCTAAATTATAATTTTAATCATCCCTCCAATTTACACCTTCTAACTCACCATAATTATGGCTCAATTACAGAGTCCTATTTTTTTGACATTTACACATATCCCAAGGTGCTTAAAAACTCTAACCCAGAACACTGATAGTGGAACTGTGAGAGTTGGAACCTTTATTTGACCTAAATGGATATCTAGAAATGAAAACACATGAAATAGAAACCATGTGTAGGTATTTTTTTTTGGTAACACATGATTTCCCTTATACCTCTGGATTCTCCTGCATTAATCTACATGATCTACTCAAGCAGTAGTGGTCATAGCAATAGTAGCTTAGTTAGATGAAGAAGATGAAGTACAAAATCTCATATCTTCTTTGAGAAAATTTCTTGAGAAGAAGAAATTAGTTAATTCCATTGAAAAGACCTTGATTTTAGTACTAGACAAAATGGAAAAGACAATGAGCCCTGTTGAAACACCTACAAACATTCAACAACATGCAACAATCTTGCAAAAAGAATTTGATGATGAGTTCACAACACTCAATAATGTGGCTACAATTCAAGCAAAAATAGAGCATGATGGAACATTGCTTAATACCATGTGCACATATATAAGGAATGATATAGAATCTTTAAATGTATGCATTAAGGCATTATGACAAAGTATTGAAGAAGGAAAATAAGTTTATGCTAAGTGTAACTTGCCATACATCAATCTTCAAATTTTTGATGAAAAAATCAAAGAGAAGCTAACTGAGCTTCAGATGCTCACTGACACCTTTTTGAGACAAAATCAAAAGTTAGTAAACATTGAGCATGCAATGCAAGCTATTCATGATAGTTGTTGGGTCCTGACTTAGCAATTTTAAAAATGACCAAGAAACAAGATGAATGCATCTAAGGCTCATAGCTTCCTATGATGAATGCACCTAACAACAGTCTTGGGTCAACTACAAGGCTAGACTCTTCTTCAATTCAAGCTCTGCAAAACCTAGGTAGGTTAACCTTTAGGTTCTAAGATATGGTACCAGTGCATTTAAAACATAAATCTAAACCTATTTATTATAGATGAAAACCCTTATATCTCCTAATAACTCATGGAACACCATAGATCTACATCAGCTAACTGCAAATCTATGAATCTCATAAGTTGAGTGAGGGTTAATTCTCTTTAGCCCACTACAAAACAAGAAATACTAAATTTATTTTGAATAAAAGATTTTATGCAAATGACATTCATATCATCTTGCATCTGATTTAGTGATCAATGCCTTATCCATTGAAACATAGAGTCATTACTAGGAGGATGACCTAACTTGTTTGCATTACAATCAAGTTTATCAATTGAAATCCCCAAATACCATTCTCATGCAATATCTTCTTCATACACCCAGAGACCCTATCAAAATACTGAAACATTTACTTAACTCCTTGAGTCAAAAGCAGCAATAGATTTGATATACAACTCATCCAAGTTTCCTTAAATCAAATGAACCTTATCCATTTAATCTCAAAGTTAATAACACATGAAGAATTAGGAGACAAAATTAGAGAGCCCAAATAATTCATGTAAATCCCCTTTTATATTCATCCATTGAAATATTGAATACATTAGACTAGTAAAACTAAATGAATCTCAAGATACTTCACATAATCTAGCATCAATTTATAGTATCTCAGAATGACAATACATGACATGAAATGAAAATCTGCACATAAACATGTTGGAATGACTTAATGGGAAGAGTGCTTCTGAAAGCGGGGGGGGGGCACACGAGGGTGAATCAGAAGTACTAACCTTTTATTCTATTTTAAATCCTTAATAACATATAACTGAAATTAAGATGCATGCATATAAACATTAAACAATCATAAGAAGAAAACATGCATCACAACATAACACTTGAGATTTTGGTGACCCAGAAACCCTCCAAGAATAAGAAGGTAAAACTAGGGTGGGGATGATACCCACAAAATTACTATAGCAATTGATTTCAACCACTTCTGATGGTTTTCCCTATTAAAGACTTGCCCTGTTAAAGGCTACAACACACTATTAAATGTGAATCTATTGAAATATTTCTACACCTTGTTAGGAGTGTTCCCTATTAGAGGACTTAAGAACATTCAACTTAGAATGCCACCCTATTAAAGGATTTACATAGAGTTGTTAAACCCACCTAACTCAATAGGATTTCCAAATTCCTAATACAATTGTGAGAGAGTATTAGAATAATAAACCTGATCTAATGCAATCTCTGATGCTAATCTTAGGTACTTGATCTAATCTTCTATTACTGATCTCTACTAGATTTGATCTATTGATTGTGTTCCTTGTTCTATTTTGATCAACTAGATGTGTAAATGCCATCCTTTCCACTAAATCTTTGACACCAATGTTCTGCAATAACCTTAATAATAGGCTCTACTTTTCCTTCTTCTTTTCCTCTCCACTTCTATTGTTCAATGGCATCTAGACTCCCTTATAAGGATTAGTGGTTTTTTATGCATCCTTGATTCAAGTGTTCCCACTAAAACCCTTGAAATTCACCCATTGGCACATGCAGTCTCTAATTTTTTGATTGGCTGCATGAGGATTGCATAGATGGTTGGGAGGATTTTATCTTATCCTTTCATCCTGTCATGAGTCATGCATAATTGTTTCACATCATGGTTTGTGATTGCACAAACTTTCATGTTGATCCTACATTGCTTGGCACATGAAGTAATACTGATGCTCGGCACCATCTATTCTAGATTGCTTGGTATCCACTATGGGGCAAAAGCACAAACCTATGTCACCTTTTATAAAGAAAAGTGATATTAGAATGTGACAATTCAACATTAATGACAAAAAAAATGGTATTTGCATTTAAAATATGAAGATGATGTAAACAGATGAAATGTGTAAAATTGTATGAGTTTTATGCCTATAATTTTTATTATTTTTTTGACTAAGAATTTATTCATTTTATTTTATTTTGAAGTACCTTTTTTAACTGTAAAAAATATAGGATGTAGTTCCCGTCAAACAAGTATGTGCAAATCATATTTTTTTGTTATGATTTGAAAATATTTTATAGATGACATGTATAGCTAGTGCACAAAAAAAGAAATAATTATTTTTGATGTATATTTTCTTTGTTATAAGTACTCAAGTTCAACCTTGTCAGAATCCGACAGTTTTTTCCTCCCGTCAAAACTTCCCTATCAAATCTATACCTTCTTGAAAAAAAATTACATATTCATGAAGAGGATTCTCTCCTCTAGTGATAAATATATTTTTTTTATTTTTTTGATATGAATTACTATTTTTTTTCATTTTTTGAGAGAGCATCTTCTAAAATGTTGAAATATCGACTTATAATATTTTTAGATTATAGCATATTATAACTAATCAAAACACTCAAAAATTTATATAATGATGATATTGAATCTAAAATCTATAAAAGGGTATTTTTAGTTTTTTTTTTAAAATTGAGTTTTGATAGAGAAATGAGATTTGACCAAAACATGTTTTTGTATCACAAACGGTGACATAGATCTATGCCTTTACCCTATGTTTCCTGGTTACTCGGCTCCTATAGAATTACTGTGTCACTCAGCACCCATAGAATTCTATGTTACTCATCACCTACTAACTTCCTATGTTACTCGACACCTATTAACTTCATGTGTTACTCGACACCTATTGGACTTCTACTTTGCTTAGCACATACTATCTTCTGGTCTACTCGGCACTATCTATAACTCGACATGTGTTAGAGTTCTTGCTTGACTTCCATTGTATACTTAGCATGTATAGTGAAGATGGTTAAGTGTGTTGACACTCATTTTTCAATCTTAATTTGACATGAGTGTGAAAAAAACTTAACTAATCAATCATGATCCAATCCTTATATGTACATTCTTCACTTTCTTAACTCACATAAAAAATTTCAAAAAGATATTGTGAACAAAAATATACCTTATGACTCCCCCTGAGTTGATTATGCCTTATCATGTCATGAATTTTGATATCATGTCATGAATGCCTGATGTTCTCTATTTTTGTCCTATTCCTACCTTTTGATCCTGGTATCTCCTTATCTTCTTGCTATATGCATTTCTCCTCCTTGAATATATCTCCCCCTTAGAATATTATCTCCTACATTATCTCCCCCTTTTTGACACTAATGTCAAAGGGTTCTAAATAGTAATGCCATGCTTGGCCAAAAATGTTTTATTAACCTCAAGGAGTATTTTGAGAGCTGCCTCCCAGTTAGTCAATGCAATATCCAATGACTTGTGTTGGATTACAAGCTCTACTACTAGATCAACAAGTCCTTCATGTGTAGAAATATTTGGATTCATTTTGAGGACTATTTCAGCATACATTTTCTCCTTGTGTAATACCTCCAAGTGAGGAGTAATTGAGGCTTGAATCTGCATTAGCTTTTCTTTAATAGTGGCCTCTTATGCTGATAATGTAGCCAATTCCCTCTAAGTGTGAAGTGTTTGAGTAAAATGTGTCTCACTGTGTGCAGGATTTGAGGTTAGTTGCATACTAAAGAGTTTTAGTTTTCTCTCAAGGTTCAAAATTTTTGGATTTATTTTTTGTGTGAACCTAGAGAAATCATACAATTTGGTGTAAAGGGAAAAGATGTTCCGTAGTACAATCTTTACCTTATCCAATTTCTTGGCTAGGTCAACCTATCACAAAATAATTCCATTAGCTATCTTTTGGTTGACCTTTCTTAGAAACTTCTTTTCTAACCATTCCATGAGTTTTACATTAGTATCATGGTCTCCATTATTTACTTGGTCAACTATATTAGATAGTTTCTCAAGGATTGCCTTGCTTGAATCTGGAGGTTGTAGGATGAACGCATCCATGAATATATCTTTGATCTCATTCATTGCCTGATTGTATTTGAACTCTTTCCTCAATGCCTCTTGCCTCCTTCTCTTGTCCAATGCACTTTGTATTTCATTCATCTTTTCCTCAGTTAAAGTGCTTGAATCATAATAGGGTGTTTGAATTTCTTCATCAAGCTCAAGAATACAATAATGAATGGTCTTGACTACCCTAGTAGAACTTGAGCTTGGTGTCCTAACTTGTAAGGTCAACATGTCAGTACTCGGCTTCTGAAAAACTTTTGTAGGGGTTCCTATTTTTGGCAATTCAACCAAAGTTTGTATTGTAGACTCCTCCTTATCTAGTGTTTCTTCCTTATCTTCTTCTTGTGCCACTACTGTTGGGGGTGTACTCACTATCTGTATTGTTATATTTGTATATGCCCCTATTGTTACACTTGGCTCTTGAAGTGCTTTTGTGACATCTTTTGCTGGTGATAGAGGTGGAAGAGATAAAGATCTAGTAGTTTGAATGTTCTAAGGTGGTTCTTGTGGTGGCACCTCACCTTTCTTGATTTTATCTACTGACTCTTGGAGCTCATCTTCACTGACCAATGTGGGATTTGTACACAATTGTGCTTGAAGAGTTGTTTGGTCAAGGATCTTAGTGAGACCCTCTACAGTTAGTGGATTGATGTTTTGACATGAGGTGTCAACAACATCCTTAATCTTTATGATTTTTTCAGGTGTGGTAGTAGAGTGAGGAGGACTAGAAGGAGGTAGTTGTGAGTCTTGCACACTTTGGTCTTGTTGCCCAATAGTACCCGTATCTTCAACTTTTTCTTCTTTCTTTTCCTCTTCTTCAACCTCTTTCTCTACTTATTGTCTTCTCTTCTCTCCTCTTTCTTCTCTCCTCTGGCTTAGTAGTAGCTTCTTTTTTGTATTCCTCTTCAAGGACATCTTCAATTTTCTTATATAAATTCTTCCACAATCTTGTGGTTCTCTATACAACTTCTTCTATTTTATTCTGAAGTATCAAAAATGCCCTATATTTAGGTGTAAACCTTTTATTATGCCTTTTGACTACTTTAGTTATCTATTCCCTTGTCAAATCAGGTAGTATGTTTGCTAGGGTTGATTCTCTCATCTCCTTCTCCATTTTCAAAAACAAATTCCATTTGCCCTCTACAATTTTAGAAAATTACTTTAGCAATTGTCCATCTCGTTCAAGAGGTGTATACTTGAACTGTGCCATCATTTTGTAGACTAATTCCTCTATTCTATTTTGTTCTTCTTTAGTGGACATATTGAAATCAATCTTTTCCATGTCACTTAAGTCTCTATTCCTAATCTTTTCACATAATGTATCAACTGAAGACTTAGGAGGATGAATTACCTTTTTACATTGATCTTCCTCATCAATATCAATTTGAGCCACATATATTTTCCTTTTTGTTGGCTCTTCCTATGCCTTCTTGGCTTTCTTCTTCTTCTTTGTAGCTTCTTCTTTGGCTTTTTGTGTGGAGGCCCTTGTTGTAGCTCTAGTTGTTGGCTTCTTGGGTGTTGGTATGGCAGCTTTCTTTGATGTAGGCTGAGAATTAGGAGGTGTCTTTTCCTTCCTTTTGATAGCCTTGCCTTTGATGGATGCTTCCTTGGCTTCTCCTTCCTCAGCATCCTCATCTTTGTCTTCACCTTGGCCTTTTTTCAATTCAAGTGGCCCTTGTTCTAGCTCATCTTCATCTTTCTCATCATCTTCTTCATCTTCACTAATTTCTTTTACTTCTCCTACAACACTTGTTTCTCCAACACCAAATTTCTTCTTTATCTTCTTCACCATCTTTTCCTTCTTCTTCACTGCTCTGGCTATCTTGAGTTTTGTAACAACTCTTGATTTGATGGTGTCATAAGTTCCAAATGCCTTGGTAGTTTTGTCCATTTCCTTTGCAAGTAATGTTGTAATAGCTGCAAAATCTTGATCAACATCAAGCTCATATCCCAATGGTCTAAGCCATCTTACTCTTGGAAGGACTGCTTGGATGTACATATAATCAATGTCAACAAGAAAGCATATGTCATTCTCATGTTGATTCACCAATGAGACTAGTATCCTCATTCTTTTCTTCATTGCATTCTTGAAATCATCAAAATAGATAGTTATTTGATCATCAAAGCTATCTCCCATTTGTGCAATAAAATCATTTATTTGATCAACAATTGTTTTATTCTGACTCCAGTTGACTTTGCCAAATAAAGGAAATTCTTTCATCACATAAAAAAACATGCATACCAACACTGATCCAAATTTGTATTGTGCTCCCTTGGACTTTCTAAGTGCTCCAAGATTTTCATTTATCTGCTGCAACATGAGCTCTGCAAGGTCATCGGTGTCGTCTTTCTTTACATGCTTATATGCCACATCCACTGCTATGCAGGGTACACTATTCAACCTGCTTGATTGATAAAACTTATATGATATGATCCTTACAACAAAGTTTAAAAGGGGATCAATAATGATGTCTATGGTCATGCCTCTATTGTTCCACCTTTCTCCTATGTTTTTCTCTATTGATTCCTTCTTATCACTTCTAAATGTATTTGTCCAATCTAGGGTTGAAAAAACTCTTACCCTATGAACCATCTTCTTAGTTATTTTGACTGGTCCTTACTCTAGCCAAAATGATTCATCATGGATTTTGCTAAGTGCTACATGTATCCACTCAGTTTTAAATACAATTGGAAAAACTAGGGCTTTGGTTAAACCCTTCTTTCTATAATTGAAAACTCATCTTTTAATATACCATTATCAAAGAGTTTATCATAGGTGTTGACAATTTATAGGTCTCCTATGGGTCCAATATTATAGTTCTAACACGTATGCACATCCTAAACCATAACAAATTTTTCTAGAATCATAGACAATGCACCTGTGGGATCATTTTTGTATGCTACCTCTTGTATGGGCCTAAACTCAAGTTTTTTAACCTCGTTACTAACAAGATGAATCTCATGGCTTTCCTTCCCTTTGGTGAACTTTGAACCAAATGCCATTTTAATCAAACTAGGGTTTGATGTTTAAAGTAAACTTCACAAATTGTTGAGATCACTTATGCTTTAACTCTATTTTTCTCCATCAGTTCTACTATTGCTACATCAAATTCTTTGGAATCTCCTTTTGAAAATACTCAAGTGTGGTATCAATCTCCTTGTAGTGAATATTATTTTCAGCTATAGATATTTCCTTCCTAATTTTTAAGGTTTTTCTTAATTCCTCTCTAGCTTTCTCTACCTTGTGTAGAGCGAGATGCACATCTATCACCTGGTTCTCAATGATCTTCCTAAGTTTGAAGACTTCCATCTTCAGATCTTTTTCTCCAAGCTATTAGGCTTTTTCTTGAGAGAACTTGGCTTTGATACCAATTTCCGGAATGTCTTAATGGGAAGAGTGCTTCTGAGAGGGTTGGGGGGTGGGGGCAGGGGATGAATTAGAAGTACTGACCTTTTCACCTATTTTAGATCCTTAATAACATATAACTAAAATTAACATGCATGCATATAAACATTAAACAATCATAAGAAAAAAACATGCATCACCACATAACACTTGAGATTTTGGTGATCCAGAAACCCTCCAACAATGAGAAGGTAAAAATGGGGTAGGGATGATACCCACAAAATTACTACATTAATTGATTTCAACCACTTCTGATGGTTTTCCTTGTTAAAGGCCTGCCCTGTTAAAGGCTACACCACACTGTTAAATGTGGCCCTGTTGAAGGATTTCTACACCTTGTTAGGAGGGTGCCCTATTAGGGGACTTAAGAACATTCAACTTAGAATGCCACCTTGTTAAAGGATTTACATAGAGTTGTTAAACCCACCTAACTCAATAGGATTTCCAAATTCCTAATACAATTATGAGAGAGTATTAGAATAACACACCTAATCTATTGCAATCTCTAATGTTGATCTCAGGTACTTGATATGCTCTTCTATTACTGATCTCTGCTAGATCTAATCTACTAATTGTGTTCCTTGTTCTATTCTGATCAACTAGATGCGTAAATGTTGTCCTTTCCACTAAATCTTTGACACCAATGTTTTGCAATGACCTTAATAATAGGCTCTTTTTTCCCTTCTTCTTTTCCTCTCCACTTCTATTGTTCAATGGTTTCAAGACTACCTTATAAGGATTAGTGGTTCATTATGCATCCTTGATTCAAGTGTTTCCACACACACCCTTAAAATTCATCCATTAGCTTCATGCAGTCTCTAATATTTTGATTGGTTGCATGTGGATTGCATAAGTGGTTGGGAAGATTTGATCTTATCCTTTTATCCTGTCATCAGTCATGCATAATTGTTTCACATCATGGTTTCTGATTGCACAAACTTTCATGCTGATCCTGCATTGCTTGGCACATGAAGTAATACTGATGCTTAGCATCCACTGTGTTTCCTAGTTACTTGGCTCCTATAGAATTACTATGTCACTCGACACCTGTTGGACTTCTGCTTTGTTTGGCACATACTATCTTCTAGTCTACTCAGTACTATCTATAACTCAACATATGTTAGAGTTTTGGCTCAACTTCCATTGTATACTCGGCATGTATAGTGAAGATGGTTAAATGTGTTGACACTCATTTGTCAATCTTACTTATTTGATCAAAAAAATAGGTGTGTGGCCTTAACTGCTAGAGCTCAGCTCAATAAATATGAAGCAAAACTAGTCACATCCATGGTTTCATAGTAGAACACTAGAACCCTGCTAGTATTACCTATAGAAAATTGCCAAACCCTACAAAATAGAAGAAGGAAGAATGATATAGAAAAGAAGAAATTCTTAGATTGAATCTACAACTGACATGTGTAGC
Source organism: Cupressus sempervirens (assembly GCA_028749045.1). NCBI lineage: Eukaryota > Viridiplantae > Streptophyta > Pinopsida > Cupressales > Cupressaceae > Cupressus > Cupressus sempervirens. Next base: position 827,018,355 of record CM053789.1, read on the forward strand.
CTCATAATTCCTTCCCAAGAAGATGAAAAAGCTTGTTTCTACCTTCTCTCTGTAACTACATATCAAATCTTTATCATTTTTCCCTCAATAGCACAAAATATCTCAACTATTTGATGAAAGGAATAACTAATTTTATCCCTAATTTTAACTCACAACAACAACAAAAATCAATTAAAATATGAATTCTAGAAGCATGCAAACTTTTCTAGAATTTTTTTTAGCCTCAAAAGACTCCAATATATGTTCCCCAACTGATTCTAACTTTCCATAATGTATTCTACCCCTTTTATTGAGAATGCCCCTGAAATTGCAAATTTACTTACAAAGCGTACCGGTGAAGAATTGTGCATAATCTGACCTCAAAAATGGATAATTGATTTCCTCCTGATTCCAATTTAGTATACCACACTACCTATTTTGGATAAAAATTGCCCCCATGGTAGCAGTTTGAAAAATAGGGTCCTGGACTATGAACAGGCATTAAAATTCAAAATTTTAAAAATTTACATAGTTGAACTGTATAAACGTTTTAAATTTATTCAAATTTAAAATTTAAACAAATCATGCATTGAAGTCATCTCTGAACTTTATTTAATACTCATTTTAATAACTTTGCCCACCTTGCCACTTGTCAAAATATAACTAGCTATGCACTATTTCAGATATTTTTATTAACTAATACTTTAATATTAATTAATATCCTTAATTCCATCCCCATAGCCCTGGAGGCCTTTGAATTTATCTTTACATTCATATGCACCATGAAGATATTAATATTTTATTTATCTCTCCCATATCCTATAAGGTCAAAACCCCTCCAATTTCTCTTTATGTGCATACGCGGGCGAGTGTCCTTTACGCCTTTACGACCCCAACCTATCCACGAGACCCCTCAAAATTTCCTTTATACCTTTACGCTAGACATATCCCTAAAGCTGTCTAAAAATTGGTTTACACCCATACATTGGGCCTCCCATATCATCGGGACCTCTTTGCCATTTGCTTTATGCCCTTATGTTTCATAGTGTCGTAATGCACTTAACATCCATCTCCTAATCATATGGGATAGTTGGAGCAGCGCAAGGCTTTGGAATTTTATCTTCGGGTTTATGTGAGTTAAAATTAGGTTGACTTTCAACCCCCATGGGTAGATCAACACATTAAATGTGAGTCCTTGAGCTAGCATGTCCTTGAAGACACTTCACTTTTGAGTGCATAGGTATTTGAAGATTGAAAACTGCCCCCACACAAGCAATATGGGATTAAACGAACTCTATTTTTCTTTCATCTTTTCCCACTACCAGCAAGCCTCAACTTTTTTCTTACAAATAGGCCATTCCTCATGCACCACAAAATACTCCATGCCCTCTACCATGACCAAAACCCCTGTGCAATTTCCATCTTTACGTGGGCTCCTACTTTGTTCATGTGTGCATTCTTCTCTTCATGCCTTTAACTTTTGTGACTCTTTCTTTATGCATTTCAGTGTCTTCTCTAACATGCCCGTGGCTTCTTTTTTTTTCTCTCACATGGACCTTTACAGTGAGTGTTACACTTTTTCTATGCATGGACATGGCATTGATTACTATCTTGGGCTACCGGCTCCCATTTTCTTCATGCGTGGGCTCTCTTTTAAAACATGGATCTCCTCTACAAAGAGGCTTTTTCTATTATTTCCAAGCTATGGCTACTCCCTTATAACTACTATGGGCTCTTTTATTCTTTGATCTCCCTCACAAGCCACATGTTTCTCTGAGTTTCCTTTTAAATGGGTCTCCCTTTCATTCTTGCTTATGCCCCTACTTTCTGCTAACTACACTTTAATGTCTCTCCTATAGATGTCATCCTTCTACCTTCCACATGGGTTATGGAGTGGAACTTCTATTTTTCTCTTCCTATTTTGGATGTGGGTGGCTTCTTCACTACATGTGCTAGGATGCTTTAACAAGGAGTTCCCCTGTTTACTAACCATACGTAGGATGCTCCTTTCTAGCTGAATTCTTTCCCTTCTATGCTAAGACTTACTTGCAATTTCTATTTTAAATGTGGGTCTTCTTGCAATGCATATGTGGGTATCTTCCTTTGCACACAACTTCCAACCCCCTTGTTGCCTGCTACAAATTTCATCATGCCATCCCTATCTTTGCATTGCCTTTAATGTTGCAACTTCAAATTGATTCATCTTTGACATGATCTGCTATTTGACATGTCTTTTCCTTTTAAGCCAGCTTCCTACTCATAGATTTCCTTTCACATGCCATGTCTTTCACTTTGGGATGAGTCTCATGCATGAATTTGAAAATTTTATTAAAAAATAGTTTTCAAACATTTTCAGTGAGCTCTTAAAAAACCTTGGATATTGTCCCACCACATACATGATGTCACTTGCAATAAAAGCTTTATTATCTTTCCCCTTTGTGATTTCATACAAGTTCAATATGTCTTGAATAACAGTCACCAAAAATTGATTTCCCTAATCCTTCATCATGGAACCTAAAATAGATCCTACCGCCCAACATAATGTGTTCAAGTAGTTCCACGTCCAATCCTAATATTGCCTGAGTAAAACTGTGGTGAATGAATTTAGAATGTTCTTTTATAATTATACTGTGTACATTCAAAAATTTGGCAGCAACACTAGAGAAGCAGCTCAAAAGACTGCCCTTACATCCTAATAAATTTATCTCAAGATTTTGTCATAGGTGCCAACATATCCATTTTCTCTGTTAGCCTATCCAAAGACTGCTCATTGTTCCAACACATAATACTTTTAGGAAATCTTTCATCAAAACACTTTCTATTTCTCTCTAGCATCTTTGACTCATCTTCTTCTTTATCCTTTGATCCTGGGCTTTTTGATAAATCTTTTCATACCAATTTTACTTGCAATTATACCTTCATATCAAAGTACCCTCACCTTTAAACACCATATCAGTTTGACAGGATTAGTCGGGCCCCAAAATGGGCTTGGCTGAAAAAAATTTCAATTTTAAACAACTAATATTCAAAACTAATCTATAGGACATCTAATACCAATTTGATGAAGAATCAATTAGTTTGCATCACCTTTTCAACCTTTTTAAAACTCATTTCACCTTTTTCTGCAATTGTCAATTTAGTGCCAGAAGGTCCTTTGCCTGGCCTTAAAAACTAATCTAAACACCTGATCGAGCTCTAAAAACTGGCACACTAATTCTCTATTCTGCACTCTTTCAACTTGTCAAATTTTGTCTCATGAAAAATTCTTCAGTCAAAAGATATTGACTATCAAAGTTGATCTCTCAAAATTACCTACAAGTAAACATGTTAGAAAGAAATAAATTGGGTTCAGATTTGGCTTTGAAAAATGGGCAAATGGGCACTTGGGAAAATGAAACTCAAGGCATTGGTTCATTGTCATGATGAGAGCATGATCTATGATTGGGTTCATGATGAATAATAGGATGCAAATTGAAAGTAGTCAAACTAGGCTACTTGAATTTTGCAGATTGAAATCAATGTTAGAAAAGTAATTTTTTCGAATGGAATTGGTCTAGAAAAGTATGCAAATGGATTCGTTATGACTTGCAGATTGACACACTTAAAGTATTTTTTAGAGGAAAATGCAGTGGTACAATCCATTTGATCTCATCTATAATGGATTACAAGATATGACAACACCAATAGGGGTTCCAACAAATCTGCAAATGTTGACACTAGTAAAAAGACAGAAATTGCATTTGGAATCGTGCTCAAAAACTAATCAAATGGATTCGTCATGAGCAAAAACTTGAAACATAACAATTTTTTGACATCTAAAATGTAATGCACAAGGAATTCTACATTTTTGTCAACTGGTCAAAAATTAAAACACGTCAAACAGGGCTTCCTAGAAATGTGAACTACACAAATGCACAAAATAATAAACTACTAACGTTGATGGGTTCAAAACCTAGTCAAATAGACTCGAAACGATTGGGAATATGAAACATAGGTTCTCATGTATGGACAGTAGATATTCCCAAAGAGCTAGGTCATGACACAATTCTAGGTACAAGATATTCAGGTGCAAACACAACCTCTTGTCGTTAATTGACACTTTGGAGAAAATGCAGATTTGGTAATTTCTCAAACTGTGACTTCATGAAATGAATCAAAATGATGGTTTAACTTCATTGAACATGTATACACACTAAATGAAAGGTTTTAGAGACACTAAACACCTTAGGGGGTTGAAAGGCACAATCGGGTATGTTGTCTCCTGATTTAAGAGTTTTGAAAATGACCAAGAAACCATACAAATGCATCTAAGGTTAGAAACTTCCTATGACAGATACACTTGACTGTAGTCTTGGCCCAACTATAAGGCATAGCTCCTTCTTCACTTCAGCCTCTACAAAACCTTGGCATGTGGACCTTAGATTCAATTGATACTGTACCAATGCAAAACATATCCCTGAATTTATTAAGTAGATTTTACCCTTATTTCTCCTAATGAATCATGAAATGACATAGATCTACAGTAGCTAAATGCAAAGCTATGAATCTAATAAGCTGAGTGAGGGTTAAACATTTAGGTCCTTCAACATGAAAGGGAAAGAATTTTTGATTAATAATGTTGAATTCAGCAAAACCCCTAATATGCAATAGCAAGAACTAAGTGACCCTGTAGCTTATCAGTGCCTTAATCATTGGGCAAATCCATGAATCAAATGCATAAATATGGATATCTGATACTTATTTATATATTTAGATATATGATCTATCTATCTACTTTGTAAATAAACATCTATGCTCAATTTGAACCTCATTCTTACATGATATCCTTCTCAATAAACCTACAACCTTGTTGATTCATTGAAGCATTTACATAACCCCTTGAGTCACAAGCAACAATAAGACAACATACAGCCTTAAGGGAGTGCAACTACAATCTAGGCTCTTTGTTCAAAGATCATAAAACATTGAATCTCACTAAGATAGGAGACAAGATTCAAGATGAAACTCAACTTGTTGTTCTTTGTATTAATTTCTTTGAAACAATACAACCATATGCATGAAATGAAAAACATGGAGAAAACCTAACAAATCTGAACTATCTATATTATCCTTCTTAATGTTGTTCATACAAGAGAGAATAGTGTTGAAAGAATGTGATTTCACAATAAAACATTGGAACCCTGCTGGTATTACTCAGAGCAAACTGCCAACCCCCAACAATGAAAGAAAGAAAGAAAGATATAGGAAAGAAAGATGATTTCCCAGATCTGATCTATGCCTGACATGTGTCTACTTGGAATTCCATCTCCTACAATTGCAAAACCTCTCCCTACCTTCTTCCATTAACTATTAATCATATCCTTTCTATTTTGCCTCTTCAAATGCAAAATATCTCAGCAAAAGACAAAATTCTACTAACTGAATCTGGATATGTGCCAATTTATCAAACATTTAGCCAAAACACCACAAATATTAAAAATAATCAGGTAGAAAGGTCACTAAATACTTTCATCATGTTTTTCCATAGAATTCTACAACTGGTGACCTGAAACACCTGATAAAACACATCATTCAATCTCTAAGAGAAAACCTTCTATAGCATGAACTAGCTACTCCTTGTGCAGAAACTAACTACACAATCAAAAAAGTCATTCTCTCTTAATTTTAGTGATATATAATATCACATATCTAGCCTCTCAAAAACCTCCAAAAAGTCATTTCAAAAAATACTCCCCTGGTATAAAACCTTGTGTGCAACCTTAAGTTTTAAAATTTCAAGATTTTAATTTAATCTAAACTCTGAACTTTAGATTAAAATCCCTTTCAAATTTAAAAATCTTGTACATACATCCTTATTCTAAAAAAAATTTTAAACTCACCATTTAAAATATTTTATTTTTATTTTCCTATGCATTAAAATCTTGGGGCAAAGCAACTTTGACCAAATGACATGAGGTGCTTCGTGATTGGCTCACCTAATTTGTATCATCTCTTGATTTTCCTACTCCTTACATTTGCCACATCATCGCACATGGGACCCACTGCCTCATGGCATCTACATGCTTTCCTAGATCCACAGTCAGTAGTTGTTGACTATACAAGTGGGGAAGTGCCATCATGATACGTGTCCCTGGGCCATGTCCTCATGCATTGGGGAGTGCCACATCACTTGCCCACTTTCCCACATTCTTTAACCAACTCACATCATGTTTTTTTGGGTGTGTGCCCATCGTCTGATGAAGCCACATGTCAGCATATTAAACATTTAGATCATTTGGTGCCACATCATCCTGCACATATCTTTGTCCAAAATTTGTTATCTGATGTCCTCCAGCTATCATCATGTTTAAGTTGATGATGGGTGGCCCCACGCGGGATTTTCTTTCACAAAACCCCATTGTCTTCAAGACATTCACCTTATTGTAAAGGTTTGCATTTAAACATGTAAAAGGCTCCTCCCATGAGGCATGTGAGATAAAACATCTGAATCATTTTCCCTCTTTCTACTTTGACTACATTATTCTTTTGGCAAAATGACTCTTTAACTAGCGCCTCTTTTTAACATGCTACCTCCCTTTTGTTTTGTAAAGCCACTTCCTATCATTGTTGGGTTTTCACTTCATGACATGGATGTCCTTCCTTCCTCCAAAAGCTTGGTCTTTAGTGCCACCCCTACTCAAGTCGTGGCTTCTTCTATGAAGTGTGGCTCCATTATTTTTGGTTGTGTGTTCTACTTCTTTTAGACATTGGCATTTCTATTTGTATGTAGCTTCTTTTTGAAGCCATGGATTCCCTTGTATGGTTGGATGAATTTTCCTTTTTAAATGAGAACTTCAAAAAAAATTCCATTTTCTTTGTTGCTACTTAAATGGTGACCTTTCTTTATCTACTCCCTTTAAAATTTGAATGCATGGATGATGATTGAGATGGTTGTTGGTGTCATTTTTTAATTAGCAACGTCCTCTTTAATTGATTATTTGGATGCCTGTGCACACCCTTTCTTGCATCACTCCATTTTTCTTTGACACTTCTTCATGCTCATAACTAGCACCTTCATGTATTTGGTGCTATGAGAGGTGCCTCTATCCATGCTCCAATGGCATGAGATCTTCATGCAATCTGGCAGCTTGTTTATTGACTATGGTGGCCAGCTATTTCTCTGCCGCTCCATGAAAGCCCAAGCCATGGGTTACTTTATATCTACATCTTAGCATGGGATACCTCTTAATTGCTGACCCTACATCTTTGTCTCATAAGTGGGAGTCCTCTTCACATGATCTTGCCCCTATGTGTGTGGCTTTGTTCTAAACTTTCTAGCACCTTCAACTTAAAAAGTGTGCTTCCTTATTTGCTACAATGACTCTTCTTTGGACTGATAGTTTTTCCATTGTTTAGAATTGCATGACCTTCTTCTTAATTCCATGGAGTTACTGTGCTGCCCAAATAGTGGGTGCTTGGTTGATGCAGATCCTCTTTACACTGGCCGACTGATTTCCTTCATACTAGAATGGAACCCTTTATTACTATGTGCGGCTTATTCTTTACCCACATTCTTATATTTTCAACATGCCACCTCTACTTTGATGGCATCCCTTGTAGGCATGAGCCTTCCTCTTTGGTTCTCAGCCACCTCCAAAACGTATTCATCTTCCCTTAACTATTGCTTTCCTGAAAATTAGCATAATATAATTCTGGAGATCACGACTCATCTAAAATAGAGGACATAAATATTCAATGAAAAAGTAGGAAGATGTGAAGTTGAATATGGTGAAATAGTCTAAGGATTTGTTCAAACGAGCAACATGCACAAGCATGAAATGTAGATAACTCTAAACTAGCTCACCAAGTAATCTGATTACTATAGCACTCTATAACCATGTGTTTGATCTTCTATGATTGTTATGTCATACACATATGTAGTTAATGTCATATCAGCTTAAATTTTCTCCTCAAAAAAGTTAGTGAGTTGATTATTTTCAAATCTTCATATGAACTCAATAATGATATTCTGTGCCTATCATATAATATAGGCAAGCCTTCATATTGAACTCCATGGCCATTGTTGGAGATTCAAAAGACCTTGAGACCCCCATGCTTGATATAGATGTTGATGGAAGAAAAAGTTGCATCCAAGTTATTTTCAAACCTATAGATTAAGAACACTAGCAGGGTGCTAGATAATCAAAGACTTCAACTTGAACAAATTTTCAACAGCCTGATGGAATCAGTTGAGCCCCAAAGTGGGTCTGACTAAAAAAGATTTCATTTTTGAACAACTAACATGGAAAACTGATCTATTCACTATCTGATACTCACTGCAATTGAAATCGAGCACTAACTGATCGTTGAAACTCATTTTTACCTCTTCTTGCAAACTATCAATTTCATGCTAGGAAGTCCTTTGACTGGCCCTAAAAGCTGACCAAAATATCTGATCAGGCTTTGAAAATTGGCACATTGATTCTTTGCTCTACAGTCTTGCACCTTGTCAAATCTCATCTCATGAAGAATTCAAGGTCAAAAGATATTTGTTTTTAAATTTGACCTTTCAGAGCTTCTTACAAGAAAACATGTCAAAAAATACTAAATTGGGTTTAGAATCGGCTTCAAAAACTAGGTAAACTAACACTTGGGAAGACGAAAATTGGAGCATCGATTCACTATCATGAGGAGAGTATGGTTCTACAACTTGGGATCATGATGAATAACTGGGGACAAATGGAAAAGAGTCAAAGTGGGCTACTTGGATTTTGCAAACTGGAAACAATGGCAAAAAAGCAATTTTTGAAAATGGAATTGACCTGGAAAAGTGTGCAAATGGATTCATCATGACTTGAAAACTGGCAAACTCGAAGAAGTTTTAGTGGAAAAACACAATGGTACAATCCATTTGACTTAAATATCATGGATCAGGAGATATAACATCACAAACAGGGCTTCCAACAAATTTGCAAATGCTAACACCAGTAAAAAGATAGAAATTGTGTTCAGAATCGCATTTGAAAATTGATCAAATGGATTTTTTATAAGTTGAAACTTCAAACATAATAGGTCTCTAAAGTCTACAATGCAATACAAAAGGAATTTCATCATTTGGTTCAATTGGTCAAATGTTATAGCACGTCAAACAGGGCTTCCTAGAAATTTGCTCAATTACACAAAAGCATGAAACAGTAACTAACCAATTTTGAGGGATTCAAAAGCTAATCAAACATACTTGAAATGACTCAAAATCTAAAAAATAGGTTCTCAGGTATGGACACTAGACACTCCCAAAGTTTAAAGTCACAAAACATTTCTGGGTGTGAGATATTCACTTGCAAACATAGCCTCATATCACTGTTTGCCACTTAAAGTTAAAAATGCAGAATTGACATTTGTTCAAAATAGAATCTCATGGAATAGCTTAGAATGGAAATTTAACATCATGGAACATGTAGACACACTAAATGTAGGGTGTTAGAAACATTAAACACCTTAGGGGTCTCAAAGCTACAACTGGGTACATAGGCATTTAAAAGCATTTATAGGGCTCAATTTTCTCAACAATGCTCAAAGTCCAAGCTATGATTTCGAGCACCAACAATGGCTCTATTTGGGGATGTATGTCCCTTGTGAGCATGCAAAAATTTTAGATCTTTGGATGAAGTAGACCACACACATGACTTCAAAAACTCTCTTGAACAACTTTATTGAAAACAGGAAACTACCACTAAGATTATGTACAAATAATGGCCCTGACCCACCGAACTTCGACAATTTCTTTTACCTTTATCATAAACATGATTCTCATCTAAACTTGCATGAGGTAAACTTAAAACATTACTCATATGAGTTTCACCAATTAGATACACATCTTAAGTTTAACCACTTAGCAAAACTGAATCTCCATTCTTACCTCCATAATGCATATAAAAAATTGGCATAAAATTAACCTCTGGCTCATGATGAAATAGAACATTAGCATGCTCATGAATATTGACATCAAACTGAAATTCATCTCTAGAAACTAACTCATGAACATTATCAAAAGGAAATACAAAAGTCTTATACTCAACTTCATCAAATGAGTTATCTATGTCGCTCCTACCTTGACTTTGCATTTCCTCAAATATTGCCGACTGAATGTCAGAGGAGTAGTCAGATTTATATTCACACATAACATCATCATCACAATTTGAAAGCATTTCATAACCTTCTGATGTATTTTCATAATCAAAGTGTTGATTGGCTTTTACCTCATTTGAATCATCATAAAACTTACTATGAAGTGCCAGTTTCTCTTCAAAGACAACTCCATTGAACACTTCATCTTCAAACTCACAAAATGTAGCATCATTAGAAGATTCAATACCAGAGATGGAAGAAGAAAATTCTGATTTATTACAACAGTATGACAGTGTATCACCATTTCCATCTAACCTTGCTAAATCTGAAAACTCCATGTCCTCTTTAAACAATGAGTTAATGACTCCATGCAGTGATCCCTTTTGAACATTAGGAAAAAAAATGGGTTGCTCATCCTCACAAGCATCATCATATAAAGTGTTATCATAAAATTTAAATTCACTACCCATTTTATCCTCATGGAAACTTTCAATGTATGAAGAAAAGTTAGAACTATATGAAGACTCCCTTTCTATTTCTTCTACCAAACATGTAGTGTCCATAATTACATCCTTTTCATTATCTTGTTTAGGATAACCATTACAAATAGACCCTGATTCATCCCTAAACATCTCACTATATGTTGAATCTTTACTATCTAATGTAAGAACACTTGACAACTCTTCACTGAAATCTTCATATTCAAACTCATTAGCATCAACTGACTTCACCATCTCTTTATCTTCATACTTTGCAGAAAAATCACTTTCAAATTTTTCATTGGCTAACTGATTTGTATAACACAAACACTAAGATGCACTTTCTTTCTCAGATTCAGAAAAATAATTCATACCTCACTTTTGAATGAATGTTCACTATCATCATTGCTTTCTTCTTCCCAATCAGCATCAAATTTATGTGAAGAAAAACACATTGTGTCATTTTCCTCACTATGCCTCGAGTAACCACTCTCATTATCTCCTTCATATGATGCTTCTTGATTATACATCACATCAACAACTTCATTGTCATCACTTGGAAGATGACTTTTAGGCTTTATATACCCACATTGAGATGCATATCTTTCCTCTTCAACCTTTATATTATTCTCACCATAATGCAATCTCTCAATAAGATAATTCATTTCTTGCATATTTGACTGATCAACCGAATCCATATTACCATCTATTGCTGGAGCATTAGAAATATATCCACTTTGTTCTTCTAACTGAAACTCAGATGAATGTGATTCCCATTCTCCATCTTGTGTTATCTCTCCATGACATGTCAGATTAGCAACATTAAACTCATGATCATAGAGATAACTCTTAGCCTCCTCACTTGTACAAAATTGAGATATAGGTGCAGCAACCTCAAATTTTGAAGTGTTAGTGACATCATCACACATATAATCATCTTGAGAAGAACTTACTATTATAACTAAACCTTGATTCATGAAATCAACACAGTGTTGAACCCTATCAAAGTCTGAGATACATCATACTCCTACAACATCAAAAATATGTGTGTCTTCATTTGCAACTGGACTAAACTTCCTTGTACACACATTCTGATTTGAATTTTCAACCTAATTATATATTATAGTAGGGGTGTTGATATTCTTATTTGAAACTAAAGCATCAACACCACACTCATCCTTTCTTTCAAACACAGTATATCGGCAATCCTTCAAAGCAAAATGACCTCTAGTCAATCCATACTTCAAATTATTCTCAACATCTCTAGCAGTCATAAAAGCCTAATATAATGTCTATGGTTCTTTATCCCTTAGTAGATAATTCATTTTCTTGTCAAATGCATCAAAATATACAGCTAAACACATTTGATCATTGGGTCTATAACTCTCAGAGATTTCATTCAAAACTCTTGCAAATTTGATGTTAAATTGAGGGACAAGTTCATCACTCTAAATATGAATCTTCAAGAACTTGTCATAAGAATAAGATATGCTTACCCATTCTCCAAATTGCTCCATGAAGGTAGAATGCAATTCACTCCAAGATGAGATAGATTGTGCTGGTACAAAAGAAACCCAGTCTCTAGCATCACCTTCTAATGTTTGAACAAATAACTTCATGTGCACATCCTCATGAGCAATCTCATAGTCACTCATCAAATCACTGAATAACTCAACATGATGACTAGGTAAAACTAGATGGTTCCCACTAAACTTAGGAAAACATTTTCTAACATCATTAGGAATGACATTTGGGAAACTGTGAATACCATCAAAACATAATGGCATATAACTCTTGGTAGAAATGGGTCTAGAAAATTTACTGAAAGGCTACATACTTGATGAAATGATATTTAACATCTCTTTAAAACTTAAAGCTCAATCACCAAGATTACTTTTAGTATTCATTAATTGCAGCAGATCTATACCCTTCTACCAATCTCAACTTCAAACACACTTCACAAACTTAAATACAACCAATTGAAACTTTATCTAATGAAGTTTATAAAACCTTAAAACTATTCTCCTCCTCTTAGTGCTGAAATTTCACTTGACAGAGAACACATATGTAAACTTACTTTCTTTCATGAAAAGAAAAACATCATCAAAATGAAATACCTCAAGTGTTGTTACATGAAACCATTGATCTGTTGATTGACCCGATGTTGATCTTAGTTCCTCACACCACTAATCATATCCTTTTTAGAGTCACCATCTCCTTGAGTAGAACTTAAATGAAATCATAACTATGGTTCATTTTGTATCATTTCAAAACTTATAACAGAAAATCAAACAACACTATGAAACTTATTGGTTAGGAACTAATATAGATCTCTCTTCTTACTTAAAAATTAACACAACTTTTTGATTTTCCTAATTCAACTAAAAACTCTTGAAAACAATTATAGGTAACCAATCTACACTGGTATAGAGATCCTTTAGAGAGTCACCACTCACAATTGTGAAAAAGATTTTAACACATGATTCAAACATGACAGATCTGAACTTGATTTTCACGTAGAAAAAATTTGCAAATCTTTAAACACTTAAAAAGAGATAAACCATTTTTCAACAATTCTGACTCTGAATTACAACAACATTTTGAAAGCAACAACTGGCTAACTTGATTGAAGATGAACACTCTTAGCAACACAATGTGTATTCAACCTTGAAAAATACTACTGTAATGGATAAAACTTAACTGGGGTGCATGATTTGGAGTAAAAAATTTGGAAAGAACATCAGAGAACTTACTACTGAAACTTTTTAATTGCCTTCTTCTATTGTATTTAATCTCTTCTTTTCAAATTCTCAAGGTTTGTCTTAAATCCGATTCAATACAATCCCCAGCAGAGTCACCATTTTGTTGGCTCCTGATTTAAGAGTTTTGAAAATGACCAAGAAACCATACAAATGCATCTAAGGTTAGAAACTTCCTATGATGGATACACTTGACTGTAGTCTTGGGCCAACTATAAGGCATAACTCCTTCTTCACTTCAGCCTCTACAAAATGTCGGCATGTGGACCTCAGATTTAATTGATACTATACCAGTGCAAAACATATCCCTAAATCTATTAAGTAGATTTTACCCTTATTTCTCCTAATAACTCATGAAATGACATAGATCTACAGTAGCTAAATACAAAGCTATGAATCTAATAAGATGAGTGAGGGTCAAATATTTAGGTCCTTCAACATGAAAGGGAAAGAACTTTTTATTAATAATGTTGAATTCAAAAAAACCCCTAATATGCAGCAGCAAGAACTAAGTGACCCTGTAGCTGATTAGTGCCTTAATCATTAGGAAAATCCATGAATAAAATGCATAAATATGGATATCTAATACTTATTTATATATTTAGATATACGATCTATCTATCTACTTTGTAAATAAACATCTATGCTCAATTTGAACCTCATTCTTACATGATATCCTTCTCAATAAACCTGCAACCTTGTTGATTCACTGAAGCATTTACATAACCCCTTGAGTTACAAGAAATAATAAGAAAACATATAGCCTTAAGGGAGTGCAACTACAATCTAGGCTCTTTGTTCAAAGATCATAAAACATTGAAGCACACTGAGATAGGAGACAAGATTCAAGATGAAACTCAACTTGTTGTTCTTTGTATTAATTTCTTTGAAACAATACAACCATATGCATGAAATGAAAAACATGGAAAAAACTTAACAAATCTAAACTATATGTATTATCCTTCTTAATGTTGTTCATAAAAGATAGAATAGTTTTGAAAGAATGCGGTTTCACAATAAAACACTAGAACCCTGTTGGTATTACCCAGAGAAAACTACCAGCCCCCAAAAATGAAAGAAAGAAAGAAAGATATAGGAAAGAAAGATGACTTCCCAGATCTAATCTATGCCTGATATGTGTCCACTTGGAATTCCATCTCTTGTACTTGGAAAACCTCTCTCTACCTTCTCCCATCAACTTCTAATCATATCCGTTTTGTTTTGCCTCTTCAAATGAAAAATATCTCAGCAAAAGACAAAATTCTGCTAACTAAATCCAGATATGTGCCAATTTATCAAAATTTTAGCCAAAACACCACAAATATTAAAAATAATTAAATAGAAAGGTCACTGAATACTTTCATGATGTTTTTCCACTGAATTCTATAACTAGTGACCTGAAACACCTGATAAAACACACCATTCTATCTCTAAGAGAAAAAATTTTGTAGCATGAACTAGCTACTTTCTGTGTAAAAACTAACTGCATAATCAAAAAATTCATTCTTTCCTTGTTTCAGTGATATATAATATTGCATATCTAGCCTCTCGAAAACCTCTAGAAAGTCATTTCAAAAAATACTCCCCTGGTATAAAACCATGTGTACAACCTTATGTTTTAAAATTTCAAAATTTTAATTTAATCTAAAGTCTGAACTTTAGATTAAAATCCCTTTCAAATTTAAAATCCTGTACATACATCCTTATTCTGAAAAACATTTTAAACTTAGCATTTAAAATATTTTATTTTTATTTTCCTATGCCTTCAATTTAGAGGTCAAAGTAGCTTTGACCAAATGACACATGGTGCTTCCTAATTGTCCCGTCTAATTTGCATCACTACCATGTGTCATCTCTTGATTTGCCCGCTCGTTGCATTTGCTATGTCATTGCACATGAGACCCATTACCACATGGCATCTACCTACTTTCCTGCATGCACAGTCAGTAGTTGATGTCTATGCAAGTGGGGAACCGCCATCATGACTCATGTCCCCATGCCATGTCATCATGCGCTAGGGAGTGCCACATCACCTGCCCACTTTCCCACATTCTTTAACAAACTCGCATCTTGTTTTTGTGGGCATGTGCCCATTGTTAGATTTAGCCACATGTAAGCATCTTAAAGATTCAGATCATTTGGTGCCATATCATCTTGCACATATCTTTGTCCAAAATTTTTTATCTGACATCCTCCAACTGTCATGACATTTAAGTTAATGATGGATGGCCCCACACGTGCTTTTCTTTCAAAAAACCCCACCATTTTCATGACTTTCACCTTATTGTAAAGGTCTGCATTTAAACATGTAAAAGGCTCCTCCCATGAGGCATGTGGGATAAAATGTCTAAATCATTTCCCCTCTTTCTACTTTGACTACATTATTCTTCTAGCAAGATGTCTCTTTAACTACCACCTCTTTTAACATGTTGATTACCTTTTGTTTTGTAACGTTGCTTCCTATCATTTTTGGGTTTTCACGTTGTAACATGGGCATCCTTCCTTCCTCTAGTGGCTTGGTCTTCAGTGTCACCCCTGCTCAAGTCGTCACTTCTTCTATGAAGTCCAGCTCCCTTTTTTTGTGCTGCATGTTTTGCTTCTTTCAGACACTAGCGTCTCCATTTGCATGCAACTTCTTTTTGAATTTGTGGATTCCCTTGTATAGTGGGATGAGTTTTCCTTTTTAAAAGAGAACTTCAATGATATTTCTTTTTTGTTTGCTGATGCTTAAACGGTGACCCTACTTTATCTGCTCCCTTTTAAATTTAAATGGATGGATGATACCTAAGATGGTTGTTGGTGTCCTTTTTTAATTAGTAGCGTCCTCTTTAATTGATTGTTTGGATGTCTGTGCACACCCTTGCTTACATCACTCTATTTTTCTTTGATGCTTCTTCATGCCTCTATCCATGCTCCAATGGCATGAGATCTTCATGCAGTTTGGCAGCTTGTTTATTGACTGTGGCTGCCATATATTTCTCTGCTGCTCCATGAAAGCCCAAGCTGTGGGTTACTTTATATCTCCATCTTAGCATGGGATGCCTCTTAATTGTTGACCCTGCCTGTTTGTCTCACAAGTGGGAGTCCTCTTCACATGATCTTGCCCCTGTGTGTATGGCTTTGTTCTAAGCTTTCTGGCACCTTCAACTTAAAAAGTGTGATTCCTTATTTGCTACCATGACTCTTCTTTGGACTAGCATTTTTTTCATTGTTTAGAATTGTGTGTGCTTCTTCTCAGTTGCATGGAGTTGTTGTGCTACCCAAATAGTGGGTGCTTGGTCGATACGGATCCTCTTTACACTAGGCGGCTAATTTCCTTCATACTAGCATGGAACCCTTTATTACTATGTATGGCTTGTTCTTTACCTATGTTCTTACATTTTCAATGTGCCACCTCTACTTTGATTGCATCCCTTACAGGCATGAGCCTTCCTCTTTGGTTCTCAACTAGCTCCAAAACATATTCATCTTCCCTTAACTATTGCTTTCCTCAAAATTAGTACAGTATAATTTTGGAGATCATGGCTCGTCTGAAATAGAGGACATAAAGATTCGACAAAAAAGGAGGATGATGTGAAATTTAATAGGGTGAAATAGTCTAAGGATTCCTTCAAATGAGCAACATCCTCAAGCATCAAATGTGGATAACTCTAAACTAGCTCACCAAGTAATCTGCTTACTACAGTGCTTTGTAACCATGTGTTTGATCTTCTATGATTGTTATGTCAGTCACATATGCAATAAATGTCATATCAACTTAAAGTTTCTCCTTAGAAAACATAGTGAGTTGATTATTTTCAAATCTTCATATGAACTCAACTTTGATATTGTGTGGCTTCATATAATATATGCAAGTCTTCATATTGAACTGCATGGCCATTGTTGGAGATTCAAAAGAGTTTGAGACCATCATGCCTAATATAGAGGTTGATGGAAGAAAAATTTTCATCCAAGTTATTTCTAAACCATTAGATTAACAACAGTAGGAAGGTGTTGGATAATCAAAGACTTCAACTTGCACAAATTTTCAATAGCCTAATGGAATCAATCGGGCCCCAAAGTGGGTTCAACTAATTTTATTTTTTTCAAACAACTAACATGCCAAACTAATGTATTCACTATATGACAATCACTAGAATTGAAATCAAGCACTAACTAATCCTTGAAACTCATTTTTACCTCTTCTCACAAACTATCAATTTGATGCCAGGAAGTCCTTTGACTGGCCTTAAAAATTGACCAAAACATCTGATCGAGCTTTGAAAACTGGCACACTGATTCTCTGCTCCACACTCTTGCACCTTGTCGAATCTCATCCCATTATGAATTCATAGTCAAAAGAGATTCATTGTCAAAGTTGACCTTTGAGAACTTCTTGCAAGAAAACATGTTAGAAAACACTAAATTGGTTTTAGAATTGGCTTCAGTAACTGGGTAAACTAAGACTTGGAAAGAAAAAAATTGGGGCATCGGTTCACTGTCATGAGGAGAGTATGGATCTATGATTTGGGCTCATGACGTATAACTGGGCACAAATGGCAAGCAGTTAAAGTGGGCTACTTGGATTTTGTAGACTAGAAACAATGGCAGAAAGGTGATTTTTGAAAATGGAATTGACCTAGAAAAGTGTGTAAATGGATTCATCATGACTTGAAAATTAGCACACTCAAATAATTTTTAGTGGACAACACAATGGTACAATTTATTTGACTTGACCTATCATGGATCAGGAGATATAACATTATGAACAGGGCTTCCAACAAATTTGCAAATGCTGACACCAGTAAAAAGATAGAAATTGTGTTTGGAATTGCATTTGAAAACTCATCAAACAGATTTGTCATAAGCTAAAACTTGAAAAATAATAAATCTCTAATGTCTATAATGCAATGTAAAAGGAATTTCATCATTTGGGTCAACTGGTCAAAAGTTATAACATGTCAAATAGGGCTTCCTAGTAATTTGCACAATTACACAAAAGCATGAAATAGTAATTGACCAACTTTGATGGATTCAAAACTTAATCAAAAAAACTTGAAACAACTCAAAATCTAAAACATAGGTTCTTGAGTATGGACACTAGACACTCCCAAAGTGGAACATGTAGATGCACTAAATGTAGGGTGTTAGAAACATTAAACACCTTAGGGGTCTCAAAGGTACAACTGAGTACATAGGCATTTAAAAGCATTTATAGGGCTCAATTTTATCAACAGTACTCAAAATCAAGGCTTCAATTTTGAGCACCAATAGGGTACATAGGAATTTATGGGGCTTAATTTGATTCAAAATTTGAAAAAGATGCTCAAAATCAGGATGCAATTTTGAGCGGCAGCAATAGCATTAGGGATTGCAATTAGAAAAGAAGAAAGCTCTTAAAAGATTTATTCTTTTGAGAGATCACTTATCTCCACAGGTAACATTGCTAGAAAATCAATTGGAGGAATGCTTGGTAGCAATGTCCTTATATGACAAATTTTTGGGAACATATTTAAATGCAAGAAAGTTAGCCACATATTTCCTATGTGCACTAATCAGTGTATCTGATACATTGAAAGATAGTTGGAAGAAACATCTTACACAGTTGAAGACCAACTTGAGTGATTTTTTTTCCAATTTTTGATGTAGCTACTAGATTTTGATAGATTTTTTATGACACCTTTGTCATTGATGTCAAAGGGGAGATATATGGAAACTTGTAACTAATTGCAAAAGGAAAAATAAGGAAATATATACATAGTAGTAAAACTTTATTGTAATTTTTAAGGGGGATCAATAAATTGTAATTGGAGTTATAAGGGATGTAATCCTCTTAAAAAATGAATACAATATTTTTACTATGTTATGGTTATTTGTTTTGTTCGGTATGACAACATGTTTGTGACTTAGCTAATTTTTCCAAAATGTTTCCATCAATGCCAAAGGGGGAGATTGTTGGAAATATGTCCAATTAATCAAATAAGGTAAGTAACATGGTTGTCATTTATGGAAACATTATGTTTTACAAATTAGTCATGTTAATTGGTGAAAGAAAATTGTCTAAGTATTAGACAACATCACAACAGCATGATAGATTTGATGATAGCAAAATATTCCCTTCGAATATTCTCTTGCATAGTTAACTAGGGATGCATGACATCATACTAATGATGTTGATGCAGGAGCATCCAGAGGAAAAAGGGCAATCCTGTGTCACCCAAAAAAATGCACTTAGACTTAGTTTCTATTTCATGTCTTTACATTTTTGGATACCCATTTGGCTCAAATAAAGGTTCCAACTCTCATAGTTCAACTATTAGTGCGTTTGAAAATCCCTAAAAAATAGGAGCATGTATTTGGGCCATCATTTTAGTAAACTAGAAGGTGTGAATTGGCTAGATGAATGTAATCATGATTTAGAGCATTCTAGAAAAAGAATCAGGTCAATAGGCCCCACAGTTTGAAAGTTATTGCAGTTTTTTGGGTTTTGGAGACCTCCTAAGAATGCTTCAAAGTCAGGTTTGAGGCATTAAATGACCTCGAAAAGGGTCAAAAAATGGGGGATGAGTGAAGCTTGTCCATAGGGCTATAGAGAACTTTGAGATCTTTCCGAAAATGTAAACGGTTCGTCAATCAGAGCTATGGTTCAAAAGTTATGCCTCCCGAAAGTTCGGTTATCGTTTCTAGATTCTTCTAGATTTGCACCAACTTCTAACACAACTTCCAGAACCTTCTATTTCATTGGTGGATGCCTACTAGCACTTTCTAGAATGTACTCCTAGTCCTTAACCTTTGGGGTCTATTTAAGGAGATTTCTGGCATTGTAAAAGGCAGTTCAGAGTGGAGTTTGAGAGGAGGTGCTAAAAGGAGAAATATTCTCTAGATTTATGCTATTGTAAGCCCTTAGGGCATGTTCTGAAGTTTATTTCTCTATACTATTTGTACTAGCTTATTTTCTTAGTTAATATAATTTCCCTTTTCTATTGTGTCAATTCTGTTCTTGGGTTGTGTCCCCATCAAGTGGTATTAGAGCGGGTTTTCCTAAGTGTGTAGACAGAGCGCCGACAGTGAGGTAGTTTGCACCAAGACTGTGTGGTTGTGGGTTTGAGTTAGAAGATGCCTCCATGAAGAGAGCATGGTGGAAGGGCCAGAGCTATTGATCCTGAGGAGGTTAGAGCCCTCCAGAGACAGGTACAAGCATTGCAAGAGGAGCTTCGTAGAGGAGCAAATGTTGCCGCAGGTGACAATAGTGAGGATGACAATGAAGAGGAAGTAATAGGACCAGAAGAGGAAGTTGATGAGGAAGTTCTAAATCCTGTAGAGGAAAGGCTTTTTAGGGCCATTACTAAGTTTGGGAAAAGACCTACAATTGAAGTAGGTATATTTTCAAGAAATCTGAAACTAGATGAGTTGATCGATTGGATCAATGAACTGGAAGAATACTTTGAGTATGAAGATATAAGGGACCCAGATAGGGTTAAGTTTGCAAAGGCCAAACTGAAAGGCCATGCCAAAATCTGGTGGCAAGAGGTTCAACTAGAAAGACTTAGAAGAGGAAAGGAGAAGATCACAAGATGGGATCGCATGGTGGACAAATTGAAGAAGCAGTTCATTCCTGTGGACTATAAGCTTGATCTGTTTAAGAAGATGCATGGGTTAAAGCAAGCAGGAAGATCAGTCCAAGAATATATAGAGGATTTTTACCGACTCTTGATTAGAGCGGGGCATGCAAAAGCAAATAAGGAGAAGGTTGCTTGTTATATCAGTGGGTTGCGACCTAGCATCCAGGAGGAATTAAGTCTGGTAAGAATGACCAGCATTGAAGAGGCATACCAGTTTTCCCTATGAGTTGAAGAGAAGCTAAATAAAAGGTTTGAAGGAAGACAAAGAGGGCGTGGTCAAGGAGGAAGGGGAAGCGGTAGATCATCTAGAGGCCGCAATGAAACCCAAAAGAAAAATGAAGATGTGGGTACTAGCAAAAACTAGAGGAATGAGGGTTTCAACCGCTCCCATGATCAAGACTTTGGAAATCAAAGAGGAAGAGGTAGAGGACGTGGACAAGGAAGAGGAGGCTTCTGTGGTACCTGTTTCCATTACAATGAAGAAGGTCATTGTGCCTTTGAATGCCCACAATGACAAGGAAGGACAGATAAGAGAGCTGAGGGCCAAGCTAGGGTTGCTCATGTGGATGAGGATGCACAATCATCACATTCAGAGGATGCAAAAAGAGGAGAGACCTTGGTAAATGAAAGAGTCCTACTAAGTGGTGAGAATAAACCAGGACAACGAAGGAGTTTGTTTCATACTAGATGCAAGTGTGAGGATAAATGTTGTGACATGATCATTGATGGTGGTAGCACTGATAACTTGGTATCAGAAGAGATGATCTCTAAGCTAAAGCTCAAGAGGGAGAAACATCCCCAACCCTATCGGATTTCTTGGGTAAAAGATGATCATAAGGTCCTGGTAAGTGAACAATGTTTAGTAAAATTCAAAATTGGGAGTTACCATGATGAAGTTCTCTGTGATGTTATTTCGATGGATGTTTGCCATCTATTGTTGGGTAGACCATGGCAGTTTGATAGACATGCAATACATGATGGACATGCAAACACATACTCTCTGACAAAGGATGGAGTTCACCACAAATTGAAGCCCATGAAAAAGGAAGGTGAAAAGGTATGTAGCAGTGCTAGGATTTGTCTTGTTGATGGAAGGAAGTTTTTAGATGGCATGAAACATCAGCATATGTGCTATGCTTTGATTCCTAGGAAAGATGAAGAAGGTAGTAGTGAAATACCATTTGAAGTTTCAGATTTACTAGGGGAATTTGGAGATATTATCTCTGATAATGTTCTAGATGGATTGCCACCAGTAAGGCAAATCAGTCATTAGATAGATCTGATTTCAGGAGCTAGTTTGCCTAACAAGGCTACTCACAAGATGACTCCTACTAAAACAGATCAGCTAAATAGACAAGTTCAGGAGTTGTTGAGGAAGGGCTTGATTTGAGAGAGCCTGAGTCCATGTGTAGTACCTGTAGTACTTGCACCAAAGAAGGATGGAGAGTGGAGGATGTGTATAGATTCTTGAGCTATAAATAGGATAACCATCAAGTACCAGTTTCCTTTACCAAGGATGGATGATCTTATGGACTGCTTGAGTGGAGCTCAGTACTTCACAAAGATACATCTGAAGAGTGGCTATCATCAGATATGGATTCGAGAAGGAGATGAGTGGAAAATAGCCTTCAAGACCAAGGAGGTTCTTTATGAGTGGTTAGTCATGCCCTTTGGATTGACGAACGCCCCAAGCACCTTCATGCGGCTCATGAATGAGGGACTTAAGAAGTTCTTGGGAAAATTTGTTACTGTCTATTTGGATGATATTTTAATTTTCAGCAAGACTTTGGAAGAACATTTACTGAATATTCATAGTGTCCTTGAAAGGCTAAGGGAAGAGAAACTGTTAATTAATCTAAAGAAGTGTGTCTTTGAAAAAAGGGAATTAGTCTATTTGGGGTTTGTTATATCACCTGAAGGTCTCAAAATGGATCCAAAGAAGGTAAAAGCCATCTTGGAATGGCCTACTCCAAGGTCTGCTACTGAGGTAAGATCATTTCATGGTCTGGTTAGTTTTTACAGGAAGTTTATTAAGAATTTCAGTGGCATATGTGCACCCCTAACTGATACAATAAGAGGGGATAGAAAAGAGTTCAAATGGACTGCAGCAGCTATGAGAAGTTTTGAATTGCTGAAGAAGAAGGTGACTGAACAGCCTGTGTTGGCACTTCCACATTTTAGAAAAGTATTCCAGGTGGATTGTGATGCTAGTGGTAGCCCTATTGGGGCTGTATTAAGCCAAGAAGGTAAGCCTATTGCATATTTTAGTGAAAAATTGAATGATGCAAAGAAGAAGTATTCTGTTTATGATCAAGAGTTCTATGCAATAGTTCAAGCATAAAAGAAATGGAGGCATTATTTATTGCCAAAGCAATTTTTTTTGTATACTGATCATCAGGCATTATAGTACCTAAATAGACAAAGGTAAATTGAATCAGAGGCATATGAAGTGGGTAGAATTCTTGCAGAGTTATACATTTGTGTTGAAGCATAGAAGTGGAAAATCTAACAGGGTTGCAAATGCACTAAGTAGGAGATAGTTGTTGCTTACAATAGTGCAGGTTGAAATAGTTGGGTTTGATGAACTCAAGAATTTGTACCCCAAGGATCCTAATTTTGTTGAAGCATGGAAAGCTTGTAAAGAACCTGTTGCTATAGATAGAACCAAGTGGTTAGACTATTTGATTCAGGATGGCATGTTGTTCAAAGGTAGTCAATTGTGCATTCCAAGGAGTTTCATGAGGGAAAATCTGATTAAGGAGAAACATAGTGGAGGGATGGCAGGACATTTTGGTCAGGATAAGACCATTTCCATTCTTAGAGAACATTATTTTTTGCCTCAAATTACACAGGATGTGAAGAAGTTTGTAGAGAGTTGCTAGGTTTGTCAAGTTGCCAAGGGGTTTAGTCAAAATACTGGCCTATATCAGCCATTGCCTGTTCCATCAAGGCCATGGGAGGACATAAGTATGGATTTTGTTCTTGGATTGCCAAGGACACAAAGGGGTAATGACTCAGTATTCATGGTGGTTGATAGGTTCTCCAAAATGGCACATTTAATTCCATGCCACAAAACGCATGATGTTGTCCATATTGCAGACTTGTTTTTCAAAGAGGTGGTAAGACTACATGGTCTTCCAAGGAGTATAGTTTCTAACAGAGATACTAAATTTGTGGGGTATTTCTAGAGGACATTGTGGAAGAAGTTGAGAACAGACTTGAAATTCAGTTCCACGCATCACCCATAGACTGATGGCCAAACAGAAGTGGTAAATAGAAGTCTGGGCAATTTGCTGAGATGTTTAGTTGGAGATAAGCCCAAGGGATGGGATTTGATTCTACCACAGGCAGAGTTTTCTTATAATAACTCTGTAAATAGGAGTACTAGAAAATCACCATTTCAAATTGTATATGGGAATAGCCCAAGGACTGCACCAGAATTGACAAAGATAGAACAAGGGGAGAGGACAAGTGCTGAAGCTGAGGAATTTGCTGAACACATCAAGCGTCTACATGAGGAGGTTCAAGCACACATTATCAAGATGAATCAAGAGTATAAAGCTAGGGCTGATCAAAGGAGAAGACATAAGGAATTCCAAGTAGGGGATCTAGTAATGGTGCACTTATGAAAAGAAAGATTTCCAGTTGGTACTTACAACAAGCTGAAAATGAAGAAATTCGGCCCTTGCAAAGTTTTGAAGAAACATGACTTAGGAAATGCATATGAGGTGGAGCTGCCAGATGGTATTCACATTTCTCCCATTTTCAACATTGCAGATTTAATAGAGTATCATGATGATGGTGCAGATGAGGAGCTAGTTTTAGAGCCATGTCTAATTCCTGCTTCTAAGAAGGAGGAGATAGAAGACATTCTAGATCATCGTGTGGGTAGGAGTACCAGAAATAGGCAGTATGAAGAGTATTTGGTCAAATGGAAAGGATGGCCGATCGAGGACTCAACTTGGATTTCAGCAGCTGAGGTTTCCCATTTGGGATTTCCTCTACCATCCATAAAGTGACAGGGTCACTTTTCAATGTACCCTGGGTGTCTGATGCAGGAGCATCTAGAGGTATAAGGGCAATCCTGTGTCACCCAAAAAAATGTACTTAGACTTAGTTTCTATTTCATGTCTTTACATTTTTGGATACCCATTTGGCTCAAATAAAGGTTCCAACTCTCATAGTTCAACTATCAGTGCGTTTGAAAATCCTAAAAAAATAGGAGCATGTATTTGGGCCATCATTTCGGTAAACTAGAAGTTGTAAATTGGCCAGATGAATGTAATCATGATTTAGAGCATTCTAGAAAAAGAATCAGGTCAATAGGCCCCATGGTTTGAAAGTTATTGCAGTTTTTTGAGTTTTGGAGACCTCCTAAGAATGCTTCAAAGTCGGGTTTGGGGCATTAAATAACCTCGAAAAGGGTCAAAAAATGGGGGACGAGCGAAGCTGGTCTATAGGGCTATAGAGAACTTCGAGAGCTTTCCGAAAATGTAAATGGTTCACATAAATCTATATGAAAAATTTCTAAGACTTCCTCTGACTGATAGTCTTTACTTTTGAATCTAGTCTTTCCCATCTTACTAATTTGGCAATTCTTGCATATACCCATGTCAAGTTTCATCAAACTAAGGATACCTCTTACTCTTTGATGCTTTCTTATCTTAACTAGATTATCAAAATTCATATGACATAGCCTTTTGTGCCATAACCAATTTTCCTCTACTTGAGCAATAAAACAAGAGCATTCACTAAGATCAAGATAAAATAGATTACCTTTTGTTTTCTTTCCAAATCCAACCAAATTTCCTTTCCCATCCAGCAATTTGGCATATCCATTCATAAATTCTACCTTGAATCCAATGTTGTTTGGTTGTGCCACACTCACTAGATTATGCTTTAGTCCTTCAACCTCATAAGGATTGTCACATACAAGTTATTTAGTCAACAAGATACATCCTTTTCTTTTTATGCTACAAGATTCATTGTTTCCAAATCTTACACTACCTCCATCATAATATTCCATGTGCTCAAATTTTGTTTTGTCTCCAGTCATATGATGTGAGTAGCCACTATCAATAATCCATATATCATTTTTGTTGACATGAGAGATAAGTGTCATCTTATCTCCTTCATCATTAGATTCATCTTTCACAACTATATATACCATTTCATCTTCACTATTATCATAATATTTAGCTATAAAACAAGATTTCTTACCTTTTTCCCTATAGTTCTTGTAGTTCTTGGAGTCCTTCTTGCCTTTATGCTTGTTTCTTTTCTTCTCATCCTTGATTTCCTTATTTGGAAACCTAGCATCAATGTGACCAACTTCTTCACAAGAAAAGTAGATATGAGGAACTTTACCTTTGTACTTTCCCCTACTTTTGGAATACTTCCTTGTGAGCAAGGCTTCAACAACTTCAATATCACTATCTAAATGTTCTTATGATGTTCCACCTTCATCACTTCCTGATTGACTAGATTTTGACTTTTTTCCCTTTTCTTTGAGTTTGAGTTTAGCTTTAAATACATATTCAATATTCTTTGAAGTAGGAACATAGTTATTGTAGTTATCTAATTCAAAATCTGTCAATCTTCCAATTAAAGCAGCCAAGCCTAATTTATTATTTGGATCACATCTCATTTCTTGAATAGTAGATACTCTGATTGCATAAATAGGAAGAAGAATTCTAAGCACTTTACTTACAATAGTTTCCTCCTTAATATCTCCTCTAGATGCTTTGATTGCACTTACACTAGCCTTAATTCTTTCTACATATTTTGCAATGTTTTCATCTTCTCTCATTCACATTTGATCAAATTGTCCTCTAATGCTTTTTTCTTTGGCTCTTTTTACATTATCATCTCCTCCATAGATATCTTTCAGTTTTTTCCACATTTCATAAGTATTTTTTCAATCTTTTATCTCATCAAATTCAATATAACTAAGAGAAAATTAAAAATATCTATCATCATGATATTATGATTCTTCTTTTCAGTAATATCTTCAATTGATAAAGTTCTAGTGGGAGTCTTGTATTTAGCATCAACATATTTGCACCTTGAATCACTGATGGTAGCCAGATATAACCTCATAATTTCTTGCCATGCTCCAAAATTGTCTCTATTCAGCATGGGAATCTCTCTTTTGTAAGACATCTTGATCTTTAGATTAGGTCCTTGAAACCTTCTCTACAAGCACCAAAATCTCTTATACCAATTTTTGGAAATATAAGAGGAGTAAATAAGAGGGGAGGGGTGAATAAATTACTACAAAAATAAATCCCAAATTTTTTAGATGTCAATACAAAAGGCAAATAGATAACTAAATACTGCTGAAGCTCGGTAAACACATACACAATGTTGTAACTTGGTAGTAAATAGATTAGCTTGGTAAATGATTATGATATAAACCTTTAGATGTTATCTATGATTACCATTATTTAACTTAGTTGCAAATACATAAAAGAAAATAGCATGAACACATTTGAAACCATGATTTAACATAAAATCCACCAATTGTAACTAGTTACTATTTTTTACTCTTCTGAAGTGAGCCCTATTAGGAGCCAACCCTATTAAAGGTTACAAAAAACACTATTAGGTGTGACCCTGTTAAAGGATTTAATCACCCTATTAGGAGTGGCCTTGTTAAAGGTCTTGAGAACAATTCAATGTAATTTCCACCTTGTTAGAGAATATGCAAATAGTTGTAAAGCCAACTCTATTAGGAGATTTAGATCACTTCTACAATGGTTAGAGAGTAACAATGAGATGACCTAATTTGAATACAACTAAATTATTGATTATAGATCTTTTTTTTGGCTTGTACTTGATCCTTCCTAATCAAATATATCTTTTCTACTCCATAAGAGTATTCTTGTTATCCTTCAAATTCACTTCCTCTTCTCATCATTAAATATTCAATAACATCTACATGAATTACACACTTTGAAATCACAACTTGACCTTATACTTATATCTTCCACTTTGTCAAGTTAGCTCAAATACAACATAGAATAATCAATATTCATCACCTTAGTTGACTGGAATCAATAGATAAATTAATTAAGCTTAGTGTAACAAAATAAGAAAATCCTTTGATAGTTGACCCATCTCTGATAAATTGACTAAAAAATTATTTTCCCTGCTAACCAACAGAATCTTGGTTAACACTACAAACTTGTGAATATCCTTTGGCAACTAAGTGAGCTCAATTAGTACTAGTTCCATCCAACTTTCTTTCATTACCGAGTGAGCTTGGTTAACACTCACTTACTACAACTTTTTCTTTGATGCTCAAGTGAACTCGATAGACACTACCTTCTGAAATAGGAAAACATAGGAAAAGTTGGTAGATACTAAGAACTATCTTCACTACCCAAGTGAGCTTGGTATATACTGACTAATAATGATATGACATTTGTGTAACATCAAAGATAACAAAAAATTAATCAATTGTATCCAACAATATTCTAGAATGTATAATTTTTCTTCTATTTAGAATAGATTTGTTTCAAAAAATGTGGTTGGAGATGAAAATTATCAATTTAAGGTGAGTTAAAATTTGAATCATTATGAAAGAGAAAATATAGGTCTAAAGGTAACTTTTATTGTTTATTGTTCTATTTATATATGTTATCTATAACATAGTATGAGATCAAAGGGGAAAAAATTTATTTCCATATAGTTTTGTGATGGGAACAAGACCCCTAATTCTCAGTATTTTTTAGAAACTAAATAATTATCTATTAAAATTAGGAGAATATATCAATTCTTATTCCAAATAATTATTAAAAATTAAAATCCTAAACTTCATCCATTTCTGCACATTTCATTAGTTTACTTTATTTTCAAATTTTTAAATAATAATATCATTTTTCTATCATTTAAGGTGAACATTTATACTTTTTTTAGCCTTTTCCTTTACAAAGAGTGACACAGGTTTGTGCTTTTACCCTCTAACAATGTTCTTCAATGTTTCTACCTCAATTTCTAGCTTAAGAGTCCTATGCTCCAAGACATATGTCTTCTTCATTTCTTCCTCATAGCTTCTCCTCTTTTTGATATATCTTTTATAAGCTCTTTCTAGTTGTGCTTGAAGGGTATCCATCTTGTTCTTACCCATTAGAGCAAGGTCATTGATAATTGGCCCAACTGGCAATTTGTATGCTCTTAGGACATGCATCAATTTCCTCAATGGTATTCTTCCCTATCTCAAAGTCTCCTACTTTGGTACATTTGCACAAGAATGTTCCCTTCTTGACCAATTTACCTAGGTATTCTCTATTGAATGAGATTAAGTGCCAAAATCTTTCTACAAACCCTAATCTCTTAGGAACGTACTTGGGCAAAATATGGGCTAGTTGAGGGCATCCCAAAACTTTTATAATAGTATATTCCTCAAACTAAAAGATAATTCCCTAGTCATGTGTTATTTTCATACCAACATCAAAGCATATTTTAGGTTTGACAACCTTTCTAACACTTCTAGGGATTCTTTCATTTACTAACCCTATCATTTTTAATACAAGATGCACAAAATCATTGTAAAAAGAAATGACATTTGAATAGGGTAGAACCTTTTCCATACCCTCATCCACCTTTGTATTGGTAATCTCTCTCCCCATTCTTGAGTGGATTCAAAGAAAATTCCATCAAATGTCTCAGCATTTTTTAATAGAATCAAATGCATGATCATGAAATAATGAGGGAATCTAAAATTCTCCAGTTTTCCTTGTTGAGTAACAATGATCTTCTTATATATCTTGTCAATTATGTATGCTACACAATCGTATCCATCATTGGTGTTGGGGCCTTGAAGGTTCGATTCCATGACATAATGTACCCTTAGGTCATTCATGGTTCCATTTGAACCTAATACTTTAATCAAGCCAAAAATAGTGTTCTAGAAGTAGAAAAAATGCCTCTATGAATATCTCTTTGTCTAGTAATAGGAATACATTTTTATGTCTCTAGTGGAAGGACTTATTGACTATATTGTAGAATTTTATTAAGGTTTTCTCCAAGTCCACATCACAAAACTTCTGGCATGATCAGTTTACCCAAGTTTATGACCTAAGGGTTGCAATATGGAACCTTCTTAGTTCTGTTCTTATAGAAAAACTAGAACAATTCATGTCAATTTCTATCTGAAACCTCTACATCTCTATAGAACACATATGGATCTCTAAAATCATGATCATTTATAGCTTGTGGATTGCTAGAGCTAGGAAGAATGTGTAGCCACTCTTCAACAAAGGAACTAGGACATTTTGTCTATAAAGTTGTTTCTTCAATTATTGCTCGTGCAATCAAATCTCCTTCTTCCTCAAATATTTCTTCATATAATTCAATCAATTTTGTATGTTGTATGCTGAAAAATCACTAGAAATCACTCTGCAGCTCAAAATTTTCATAGAAAACTCAACCAATTATGAAGCTAGTAATGAAAATTTCCATGTCTTTCATAATTTATCTATCTTTGCAATAGGAGCGTGGAATTGAAGGAATTTAACATTGGTACACTTCAAAACCTATCAATCCTCAAAAAGCTAGAAAAACCTATTCCTTTTAATATTTCATACATCTAATTCATCCAACTTAGACATGGTCCTTGAAAACCATTTATGCTTTCAAAACTGAGAGTTGCTTGCTTCACCATAGTTTCTTCTCTTATCTTGTTTTTTTTCATGTGAGCATGAAAAATTGGTAAACTTTACCTTTTTGTGACCTCCCATCTAGTTCTTTAACTATTTTAGTCTGGCTTCCAAAATTGTGAACATCTTGTTTTATCCTTGTCATTGCTTCATAACCTTTTACCACTATATTCCTTTGACTAGTGTGATCGGA
This sequence comes from Cupressus sempervirens, assembly GCA_028749045.1. Taxonomy (NCBI): domain Eukaryota; kingdom Viridiplantae; phylum Streptophyta; class Pinopsida; order Cupressales; family Cupressaceae; genus Cupressus; species Cupressus sempervirens. The sequence goes on from CM053789.1 coordinate 827,049,135, forward strand.
CGATAACCTCTTATTCCTTACTTCACATCTTCATGACTATTTATCCCTTAACATATTTCCTACTTGTGATTATTGTGATGTTCCACATATTTATCTTACCACTTCATCACAACCACCAATCATGATGTATACTTAAATTGTGTGATGTTGTGCCTAACATTTTCTTTGACTGTTACTTCATCCTTCGCAATGTCACAACTCAATATTCTAGTAGTATCCTTTGAGCTAATAAGATGTGAGTACTTCTTTGTTTGACCATTAGCCCCTTTTTGTAACTTCATAGCAAAAATGTTAACTATGACTGAAAACCTTGTGACCTTCTACTAACCTTAATCTTTAACTACTTTGAGTCCATTTCGCAAGTTCACAACTTCAACATTGTAACTATAGCTTAAACCTTGTGACAATGAGATCTAAAACATTTTCCACTTCATAGCTTTGACTTTGAGTCACTCACAAACCTTAGTGATGTTGTGAAGGTCTACAACTTAACTACTTAATCACTTGATCGATATATTGCAACTTAATCTATCACTTTACTTCAAATCCATGCAAAAGAGCAATACAAATTTCTTTTGACTATCAAATATCTTTCATAGTTTTGCATCTTATAATCCTTCTTCATGGTTTAACTGTGATATCATGTGATAACCCTTTAACTTAACTATTGTCTTCTTATCATCATTTCACAATTTAAACTCTTAACTGAACAAGTTACATTGTGAAGTTGTGATCATAGGATTTTACAACCTTGCTATTTTAACCTAAGGTTTCCATTAACTACTTGTAAAGATACACCTATCTTTAAAACTTAACCACTGCTATCTTTCACATCCTCACAACTTTTTTTTCACATTTTATCTGATCATTTGTGATTATGCACTGATTCACTTATTTAACTATTTCCTTCTATTCAAATAGGTACCACTTAAAATATACTCAATGGTTTCTAGCATGTGGCCTTCTGATGACTATTTGAAACTAACTATTTCCCTTCATCTCAGCATCACAACTTAAATTCCCTCAAGCCAAAAGTAACTTGAGATCATGAACTTTCAACTATTTCGCTCCTTCACAACTCTAACATGAACATTAATGGTAACTGCTATGAAGTTGCACTAAGCTAAGAATAGACCATTTTTCCTCCTTGCAACCTTGAACACTATTATTGAAAAAAATAGAGCGATGTTGTGATTAAGAAAACTTCACAACATCGCAACTTAAGTGATTCAAGAAGTCATGAAATATTAGCTCACAAAATTAGGGATATAAAGATATAAATATTCTTTTTCAGATATCCTTATGATAAAATACATGTAAATTTCAAATGAACTTCAATCAACATAAAGAATAAAAATTTCCCTAGGGTTTTTATGAGGGTTAACACAATTTTTCATAAACCCTAGGCATGAATAGCAATTTCTACCCGATTTTCACAAGCTTTTCTCAAAATTCTTGCTTGGTGAAATTCAAGCCATTAAGTGGCCAAGTATGTGTCAACAACATAATATTCATTGGTAGTAATAGATGAAACACTATAGGAAAACTCAACAACTACAAAAAAACTAAATTTTTTGACAAAGATGTTCAAACAACTAATGCGTAAGTTGAATCCAAGATAGCAAAGATAGATGAGACAAATCCTCAACCAATGCAAGAAGTTAAAGGCATAATACTAAAAGTGGTTAAGGAAAAAGATGATTTGGTTCTTGCAATAGATATTAAAGTATTAGATCAAAGCCTAATTAAAGAAGAAAAGGTGCTCTCACAAGTTAAGGATAAGAAAGAAGAAAAGGACCTTGATCACTAGGAATTGTAGAACAACAAGAAAAGGGCAAACTAGAAAAGGCTCCACCACTAAAAAATGAATAAAGAAGTCATCAAGAAAAGGTCACAAATGATTTTGTTTCCTTGTGCAATGATGAAAGTGATGTTTTTTCTTGTTTTTTTTCTTTAAATTTTTATTTTAAGGAAAACTATCAGTTTTCCTCTAGACGTAAAGCTTTTTGTAACTCATTCTATATAAGTGAGTTCCCAAGGCTAGAGGAAGGTCCAAGTTTCATTTTTTTGAACTAGGGTTTTTTCAAGTTTTGAGTCAATTGATGTTTACTATAATTTTGTTCCAAAATTGAATAAATATTTAGCATTTGTTGGTCTATTGGAGATGTTTTACTTATAGAGATGGTCATTTAATTGTATACAATTTCAAAGAAGTTAATACCAAATGCATAAAGCTAGCAGTTCATCCCAAATATTGTTTATTATTTTATCTCTATCTTACTCTCTCATATTTAAAGGGAAATTTTATTAAATTTTAGATGTAATTCACTTTGAATTATACTTCAATTTATTTTTGCTAATAATCTAATGGGTTATGTAAATTGGAAGAACTTTATAGTTGTCATTGATATTTTGATAAGTATAAGATATGGAAATGAATAATGATAATCTTTGCACAAATTGTTATGATAAGATCCAAAAGTAAATGTCTAAATTCCTATGAGTTTGTAGTCCAATAGACAAGGCACAAGTTATCCTTTAAAGTCGATCTAATTGGAATGTCTTATACTCTACAAAAAAATTCATATCAATCAATCTTTTAATTTTTTGTTTCTGGAGTTATGAAATGTCAACCTACACTTCATTCATGATGTTTTAGCATTTGATAAGATATCCATTTATCATCTCTTTTTCTCTCATAAAATTAGAAGAACTAGGGCTAAACCAGCTTTTATTTTTTAATTCATGTTGAGTTTGAAGTTTTAATGAAGTAAGAAGTGAATTCCTAGGTATACCTGCATGAATCTTATAGAATTCAAAGTGGAGAAGACATTAGAGTCTTGTCAGTGGGTCCTTTTTTTTGGTATTTTAGAATTCCCATCATAGTCTTTAGCTTGTTCCTAGGTTTTTTGATCATCTAAGAGTTCAAATTCTGTCAAATCAGAAGCCAACAAAATGCAAAGTCTTCTTGGAACTACTTGCATTGGTCCATTTTAATAGACAAACCTTGAAAATCTACAAAATTCCAATACAACAAGAAGTACATGATGTGAGTCCTATCCAAGTAGTGCCTTTTCTATGTGATGGACTTTTCATTTACAAAAGTGCATTGTGATAGAAGTTTTTGTGTCAAATATATAGTCAAATATTTTATTCTCATGTTATTTTTTGGAAGCATGAATACTAATCATACTTATATTGGGGAGTATTGTAGAAAAATTATCGGATCATTATCATGATGATAGATTACATTCATGACTATGTTTGTCATTGATGTCAACATAGCAATTTTTTGTGGTATTTGATAGAGGAACAATGGAAATATCAAGTTGGTATGGATAGGTTGTTGAGTATTTTCACTAGAAAAGCTAAAAGGAGATACTATTAAGTGTCTAATATAGGTAGTTAAGCTCAGAAGGATAAGATATTAAAGTCTGGAAGAAGTTATGCAAGCTTCGGTGAAGATTGTTCTAAGTTAGGGTTTACAAAAGCATGATCTGGTAAACTACTTGTATCTCTTAGAAGAGTTGTTATTTTAAGAAGCTAAAGTTAAATATGTGATGAAGACATTCTTGAGATGATGTAGCTAAGCTTGCTTGTCATAATGTTACACATATAGAAAGTTATTTGAGTTACAAGGAAAAAGATGAATATTTTCACTAAGTGTAACATGTTCTTAATAGGGTCCTCTAGTAATTAATTGAGAAGGTGTAATAGCCGACTCAAGGAATTGTTTTATGGATTTGGTATAAAGGAAGGATATTTTCATTTATCAAGTATTTGTGAGAGAAAAAATTGTAAGCAACAAAAAGAGAGGAATGCAAAGATAAGCATAACAAATAAAAGGTGAAGGTAACTTCATTGCTAAGGTTTTATTGGGTGATGTAAAGTTTGATATTTGGATATGAGGTTTGTGACTTGGTCTATAAGGTCTAGCAATGATTGGTTCAGTTGATAGGATAGAGGAAAGGAGTCAAAATATAGTACATATATTATTCTACAAGGAATAGTTGAGAGATTAGTTGGATAGTGAGTCATTTCTTCCACAACTCTTAACAGGGCTAAAATCTCCTAATAGTGGGTCCTTCTATCTTCCACAACTCCTAATAGGGTGGGAATCTCCTAATAGGAGCTAATACGTACTAAATATTGTAATAGACTTGTAAAAGGGTCCATCTTGTAACAAGGAATATTTATATTAGTACATCATCTTATGGGCATAATTCCCACTGTGGTTTTCCCTCTGATCAAGGGTCTTCCTAGTTAACATACTAGGTGTAATTGTATATGTTCATCTTGTTATGGTTTTTGTTTACTTTGGTTAAATGGTTAAGATTATTTAAGGTTGATAAATTTTTTAATTATTGGATAACTGATTCACCCCCCTCTCTCTTAGTTATATTGTTGTACAATTGTTTCTAACAATTGGTATCTGAGCATTAGGTCCTTGAAGATAAAGTTTAACAACTTTGGGAAAACCATGGAAAAAATATTCATAATAGATAGTCTAAAGTTTGATGGAACAAAATATGACAACTACAAGGAAAAGATGAAGACACATATGTTGTGTATGGGTCTAGGATATTGGATACTGACAAAATCACCAAAGACAACCATTGCTTCAAAACATTTGGAAACTTGTATTGAGGAAGAAAGAGAAATTTTCATGCATGACATGAGAGCTAGAGAAGCACTATTGTCTACACTTCCTAAAATTGAGTACAGTCAGGTAAAATCACTTATTACTTCTCTAATAATTTGGAAAGATTTGGAAAATAGTTTTGAAGGTGATGAACATTCTAAGAAATTGAGGCTACAAAGCTAGATTTGTGCATTTCAAGATGCTAAAATGATGGAAGATGAATCTATAAGAACATATCAAGGCAAGATATAAAAAATTGTTGCAAGTATTAGATCTCAAGGAGGAACCAAGAAAGATGACAACGTGATCTAGAAGATATTGAAGAGCTTAATGCCACCATTTAAGCAAGTAGTTCAAATGATACCATTGTTGATCTCTTGTACCAAATATTTCGCAAAGGAAACATTACTTGGGAGACTTGAAGTAGTTGAGAATGAGCTTAGACCATCTAGAGAATTGACTAGAATAGAAACAACTTTCAGTGCCCTAAATATTCGACCTAGTTTATCATGGAGCACAAGTACTAGAGGAGACTTTTTTAGTAATAGAAAATCTAATGAAGATAGGAAGAAAAAAAGAAGTAGCCCTTCTGGTAAGAATATAAAAAGATGGTAACAAAATATTTAAATGTTGGACTTGCAATGAATTTGGTCATTATGCATCTCAGTGTCCTAAAAGAGAGAGAAACTATAGAGGATATTTCAAACCTAGAAGAGATAGAGAGTGTGTGTATGCAAATGAAGAAGATGATTCTGATGAACAAGAAGTAAGTGCTACTGATGATGAAATAGAATTTGTAGCTATTAAAGAAGAAAGTCCAGAAAAAATGGCTTTGGTATCACAAGTTGAAAATAAATCTGATTGGATAATTGCTAGTGGTTGTTCACATCATACAAATGGTGACATGAACAAGTTTGTTGGCTTCAAAAGTCATGATCAAGGCATTGTCATAGTTGGAAATAATGCAGCATGCCATGTTAAAGGTATTGGATCTATAAGTCTTAATGGTAAGACTAACACTAAGGATGTATAATTTGTTGATGGTTTGAAATAAAATCTTTTGAGTATTGGACAACTAGTGGATAAAGGTTATTGGTTATAGTTCATAGAGAAGACATGCATGATCAAAAACAAAGATGGAAAGGTAATTGGAACAAGAACTAGATCTAGAGGTAATTTATTTCAACTGAATCCTACTGAAATGACATGTTTGGTTGCAAAGGTAGATGACAGTTGGTTATGGCATAAGAGATTTTGTCATATAAAATTTGATAGCATCGTAAAGACTAGTAGCATGTTTGCAGTTAGAGATTTTCCTAAGATTGTAAAGCCTGCTAACATAATTTTCAAGGAGTGTGTATTGGCAAAGAATAAAAAAACTTATTTTCCTAGCAAGAAGTTTACTACTATAGAAAAATTGGAGATTATATATATAGATCTTAGTGGTCCTATGAAGACAAAAGGCTTCTATGGTGAAAGATATTTCATGATTTTAGTTGATGACTTTTCTAGAATGATGTTGGTTGCATTTCTTAATGAAAAATTTGAGGCATTTGATAAGTTTGAGATATTCAAGAATAGAGTTAAGAATGAATCAGGTATGAAGATTAAATGTGAATGGTAAGATAGTAGAGGAGAATTTACTTCAAATGAATTTAACATATTTTGTGAATATAATGGAATCAGAAGACAATTGTCAGCTCTGAGAACCTATGAACAAAATGGAATTGTAGAGAGAAGAAATAGGTTAGTAACTAAACCAGCAAGTGCTATGTTAGCTGAGAATGATGCATCCAAGATGTTTTGGAGAGAAGCTATGAATACAATAGTCTACACTATAAATAGAATGCAAGTTAGGAAAGACACAAAGAAGACCTCTTATGATCTATGGTTTGGTCACTCATCTATAGTTAAGTATTTTAGAATTTTTGGTAGCAAATGTTATATCAAAAGAGATGATGATATTGGTAAATTCGATACTAGAAGTGATGAAGGCATGTTTCTTGGTTATTCATTGAAAAGAAGGCCTATAGATGTTATAATCATAGAACTAAGACTATTGTTGAAAGTGTAAACATAAGAGTTGATGAGACATTCAGGATACAGGAAAGAATAGTAGACTACAATTTAGATGATGAGAATGTTGTTACTAAACCAAGGAATGATGAAGTATTCTTTGAGGCTAACAATGATTTGTAGAACGAAGGAGAGATAATGTAGGAACAAATCTTAGAACCTTCAACAACACTAAGAGTTGAGATAACAACTCCTACTTGTGGAAAGATTATGACAAAGAATCATCTACCCAAGGATATAATTGGAAGTAGAGATAAAGGTGTGATGAAAAGAAGAGAAATCAATGAATAACTATGTTTGATATCTCATATTGAATCAGAGAATAGAGATGAATCATGTAAAGATGACTATTAGAAGAAAACCTGGAAAGAAGAATTAGATCAGATAGTGAAAAATGAGACATGGGAATTGGTCCCTAGGCTAGCAAACAAGAATCTGATAGGAATAAAATGGGTATTCAAGAACAAGATGAATGAAAAAGGTGAACTTGTAAGAAAAAAGGCAAGATTGGTATGTAAAGGATACTCATAGCAAGAAGAAATAGACTATAAAGAAACCTATGCTCCTATGGCAAGAATAGAAGAAGTGAGGTTATTCTTATCTTATGCAACATATAAAAAATTCAAAGTGTATCATATAGATGTCAAATCAACATTTTTGAATGGAGAACTTGAAGAAGAGGTATACATAGAACAACCTATGGGTTTTCCTATCATAGATGACAAGGATATTATATGTAGATTGAAAAAAGCATTGTATGGCTTGAAGCAAGCACCCAAAACTTGGTATGCAAAGTTGGACAAGCATTTGACAAAACATGGATTTAGCAAAGGTATGGTAGATAGTAATCTATGCTAGAAAGAAATAGATGATCAATTGATAATTTTGGTAATACTTGTTGATGATATCATATTTGGAGGAGATGATGATGAAAGTGACAGTTTTTCACAAGAAATGAAGAAGGAATTGTAAATGAGCAGGAAGAGAGATGAAATATTTCCTAGGATTATAGATTGTGCAAGACAAAGAAGGAATCTTTATTTCTCAAACTAAGCATTTGAAAGATTTACTAAAAAGGTTTGGTTTGGAAACATGTAAACCTATTGGAACACCTATGGTAACTAGACGCAAGTTATCTACATAGGATGAGACACCTATAATTGAGAAAAAGGAACATAGATCTATGATTGGAGAATTGCAATATCTAACTCACACAAAGCCAAATATAGAAAATGTTGTTGGAATTTTTTCAAGATTTCATGTTGATCCTAGAGAAGCACATTATGCAGTAGTCAAAAGAATATTTAAATACTTGAAAGGAATACTAGAGTTTGGATTGTGCTATGATAGATCTAATGATTTCACTTTATATGCTTATACTAATGCTCATTGGGAAGGTAGTATGGATGACATAAAGAACACCAATGGTGGAGCCTTCTTTCTTAGAGGAAGATTGGTTTCTTGGCTAAGCAAGAAGTAGGAATGTATCTCACAAAGTACAATTGAAGTAGAATATGTTGCAATAGAAAACAATTATAAGAAAGTTGTTTGGATGAAGTAGATGTTGAAGGATATATGGATAAAACTCAGTGAACCTATTATCATACATTATGACAACACAAGTATAGTGAATATGTCAAAGAATCCAGTGTTGCATTCTAAAACTAAGCACATTTCTATCGAGTATTACATGTTGAGAGAGAAAGTTGCAAAATAGGAAATTAGATTGGAGTATGTGTGCATCAAAGAGAAGATTTCCAATATTTTTACTGAGCCTCATTCCAAAGAGACTTTTGGTTATTTGCGAGGTATGCTAGGGGTTATGCCCCTTTATATATCAGAGTAGATGATGCAAGAGTACATCAGTCTAGTGTAATAGAGCACTATTATTTTTTTGGATTGAATTTTGATGCCTCCTATATGGGGAAGTATCTATGATGGAAAAAGTCATCTAGGAATCTTGTTGGATGTTTCCTTTTAATAGTTTCTTTGTACCTTCGAGAAAGCTAAAGATAGTTGTTACAAAGATTGACGGTTGCTAAAACACTTGACTTTGATGTCAATGATGGTGAAGTTACACCATGAGAAATAGTTTGAGCATGGAAAAATAGTTTCATATAGAGCACATTGAGGTATATCAATGGGGAAGAATGATTGATGAAGAGGATTTGAAAAGAAAGGTCAACATTCTTTTACAGTTGATATTTTTAGAACTAGATCTTTTTCATCAATGTTATCATTAATGCCAAAGGGGGAGATTGTTGGAAGAATGAATTCTAATGCTACTTCTATGGGGTAGTATTGTATAAATATGATTAGATCATTATCAAGATGATATGTTACATTCATGATTGAGTTTTTAATTAATGTCAATATAGCAATTTTATGTGGTATCTGACAGAAGAATAATGGAAAGATCAAGTTGGTACAGATAGATCATTGAGTATTTTCACTAGTGAGGTTAAAAGAAGATACTACAAAGTATTTAGTAAATGCAACTAACGTCAAAATCATAAGATATTAAGTCTAGAAGAAGTTATGCAAGTTTTGGTGAAGATTGTTCTAAGATAGAGTTTATAGAAGCATGTTCTGATAAACTTGTTATATCTCTTAGCATATTTTTTTATTTTGAGAAGCTGAAGTTAAAAATATGATGAAGACATTCTAGAGATGACATAGCTAAGATTTCTCATAAAAATGTTACACATACAAAAAATTATTTGAGTTACAAGGTGAAAGATGAATGTTTTTGCTAATTGCAACATGTTCTTAATAAGCTCCTATAATAATTAATTTAGGTGGTGTAATAGCTGACTCATGGAAATCATTTTATGGATTTGGTATAAAGGAAGGAAATTTTCTTTATCATGTATGTGAGATAGAAATTATTGTAAGCAACAGAAATAGCAGAATGAAAAGATAAGTAGAGTAGAGAAAAGGTGAAGGAAACTTTGTTTCCAATGTTTTATTATGTGATCTAAAGTTTTATATTTGGATCTAAGGTTCATGACCTTATCTACAAGGTTTGATAGTGACTAGTCTGATTGATAGGATAGGGAAAATAAGTTGGAATAAAATGCATACAATTATTCTGCAAGGGATAGTTGAGAGATCAGTTGGATAGTGAGTTCAGTGGTCTTTCCCTACAAGATGTTTGGATAATGGGTTCGTCTATCTTCCACAACTCCTAACAAGGCTAGAATCTCCTAACAGGGATTCAAAATTTCCTCATAGGGACTCATACGTAATAAATGTTTTAATAGACTCCTAATAGGGTCCATCCTCTAACAAGGAATATTTATATTAGTATATCATCTTGTGGGCATCATTCCCATCAAGGTTTTCCCTCTAATCAAGGATTTCCATAATTAACATATCTGGTGTAATTATATATGTACATCTTGTTATGGTTGTTGTTTACTTTGGTTAAATGGTTAAGATTATTCAAGGTTAATAAATATTTTAATTATTGGATAACTAATTCACCCCTCCTACTTATAATGGTGGGGTATTGTTTCTAACAATTTTCGATCTCCTAGCCATATTAAAAGTCTTCTTTTCCCTTTGGTGGTTGGAAACTTGGTCAAAGTTAAGTAGTTGGTTCTATATAGTTTAAGTTTTGTTGAAATTCTAGAATTAAGAAAAAAACATAAGAGCATACACAAAGGCCAATCCAAAGATTTCTTTATATACAGATCTACCACAAGGTAGTAGGAAAAGCTAGCCCAAGGAAAAAAGTGATCCCAATCACACATGGAAACCTAGAGAAAATGCCTCAGCCCATTCCCAATACCATCATGTGGTAGATAGAGAATCTTCATCCTTATGAGTTTGAATCTTAGAATACTAGGCTCTTAGGTGAAGTTTTCAATACCCCATTGCCAGAAGAAAGAATCATCTAGGATAAAATTTATTGGAAGCATGAATCCTAATGATACCTCTATGGGGCATTATTGTAGTAATATGATTAGATCATTATCATGATGATATGTTACATTCAAGATTGTATTTGTCATTGATGTCAACATAGCAATTTTCTGTGGTATCTAATAGAAGAACATTAGAAAGCTCAAGTTGGTACAGATAGATCATTGAGTACTTTCATTAGCAAGGTTAAAAAGATATACTACTATGTGCCTAGTCTATGTAGCTAACCTTAGAAGCATAAGATATTAAGTTTGGAAGAAGTTATGCAAGTTTAAATGAAGACTATTTTGAGATAGAGTTTATAGAAGCTTGTTTTGGTAAACTTGTTATATCTCTTAGCAGATTTGTTATTCTAAGAAGCTGAAGTTAAAGATGTGAAGAAGACATTATAGAGATGATGTAGCTAAGCTCTCTTGTCATAATGTTACACGTATGGAATGTCATTTGATTTACAAAGAAAAAGATTAATGTTATTGCTGAGTGTAATGGGTTCACATTATGCTCCTAAAATAATTAATTGAGAAGGTGTAATAGTTGACTAAGGGAATTGTTTTATGGATTCAGTATAAATGAAGGGAATTCTTGTTTATCACATATGAAGAGAAAGTGAATGATTGTAAGTAGCACAAAGATTAGAATGCAAAGATAAGTAGAGTAGAGTGAAGGTGAAGATAACTTCATTGCCAATATTTTATTGTGTGATTTAAAGTTTGATACTTGGATCCAAGGTTTGTGACCTAATCTACAAGGTCTAATAGTGATTGTTCTAGTTGAAAAGATAAAGGAAAGAAGTTAAAGTATAGTATAGACAATTATTTTGTAAGGAATAGTTGAGAGATTAGTTGGATAGTGAGTTCAGTGGTCTTGCCCTAGAAGCTATTTAGACAATGGGTCCTTCTGTCTTCAAGAACTCCTAATAGGGACTCATATGTACTAAATATTGTAATAGACTCTTAACAGGGTCCATCCTCTAACAAGGAATATTTATATTAGTACATCATTTTGTGGGCATCATTCACATTGCTGTTTTCCCTCTGATCAATGGTTTCCCTAGTTAACATATCTAGTGTAATTATATATGTACATCTTGTTATGGTTTTTTTTTACTATGGTTCAATCGTTAAGATTATTTAAGGTTGATAAATGTTTTAAGTGTTGGATAAATGATTCACCTCTCTAGCCCCTCTCAGTTATCTTCATGGACTATTGTTTCTAAAAATTGGTATCAGAGCATCAAGTCCTATAATATAAAGTTTAACAACTTTGGGAGATCCATGGAAAATATTTTCAGCAAGGATAGTCCATAGTTTGATGGAAAAAATTATGATAGCTAGAAGGAAAAGATGAAGATACATCTATTTTGTATGGGTCCAAGATATTGGATCTTGACAAAATCAACAAAGATAATGATTCCTAAAAAAGATTTGGAAACTTTTACCAAGGAAGAGAGAGAACTTCTCATGTGCAACATGAGAGCTAGAGAAGAACTATTGTCTGCACTTCCCAAAATTGAGTACAACCAGTTAAAATCACTAGATACTTCTTATATTATTTGGAAAGTGTTGGAAAATAGTTTTTAGGGTCATGAACATTCTAAGAAATTTAGGCTAAAAATTTGGATTTGTGCATTTCAAGATGCTAAATTAATCAAAGATGAATCTATAGGAACATACATAAGAAGGACATCAGAAATTATTGCAGGTATTAGATCTCAAGGACAACCAAACAAGATGATGAGGTGATCTAGAAGATATTGAAGAGCTTAATGCCACCATTTAAGTAAGCAATTCAAATGAGATAGTCGATGATCTCTTGTACCAAAGATTTCACTAAGGAAACATTACTAGTGATACTTGAAGTAGTTGAGAATGAGCTTAGACAGTCTAGAGAATTGACTAGAATAGAAACATCTTTTAGTCCCCTAATATTAAACCTACTTTATCAAGGAGCACAAGTGTTAGAGGAGACTTTGCTAGAAATATTATATTTGATGAGGATAGAAATATGGAAGGAGTAGCCCTTCTCATAAGAAGAGAAAAGGATGGTAAGAAAATCTTTAAATATTGGACTTGCAATGAATTTGGTCATTATGCATCTAAGTGTTCTAAAAGAGAGAAAAATTATAAAGGAAATTTCAAACCTAGAAGAGATAGAGAGTGTTTGTATGCAAATGAAGAACATGTTTTTGATGAACAAGCAATAATTTCTAGTGATGATGAAATAGGATTTTTAGCTATTAAAGAAGAAAGTCGAGAAAAAATGTCTTTGGTATCACAGACAGAAAATAAATCTAATTGGATAGATGATAGTGGTTGTTCACATCATATGACTGGTGACATGAACAATTTTTTTGACTTCAAAAGTCATGATGGATGCATTTATAGAGTTGGAAATAATTTAGCATGCCATGTTAAAAGTATTGGATCTATAACTCTTGATGGTAAGACTAACACTTAGCATATACATTTCATTGATGGTTTGAAACACAATATTTTAAGTGTTGCACAACTAGTGGATAAAGGTTCTTAGTTAAAATTCACAAAGAAGACATGCATGATTATAGACAAAGATGGAAAGGTAATTGGAATAGGAACTAGATCTAGAGGTAAGATATTTCAGCTAAATCATATTGAAATGACATGTTTGGTTGCAAAGGTTGATGATAGCTGGTTATGGCATAAGAGATTTTGTGATATAAACTTTGACAACATTGTGAATACTAGTAGTATGTTTGTAGCCAAAAATTTACCTAAGATTTTAAAGCCTACTAGCACAATTTGCAAGGAGCGTGTATTGGAAAAACATAACATAACTTCTTTTCCCAGCAAGAAGTATACCACTGCAACAAAATTGGAGATTATACATACAAATCTTAGTGGTCCTACAAACACTAAAGGATTCTATGGTGAAAGGTATTTCATGATCTTAGTTGATGACTTTTGTAGAATGATGTGGGTTGCATTTCTTAAAAGAAAATATGAGGCATTTGATAAGTTCAAAATTTTCAAGAATAAAGTTGAGAATGAATCAGGTATGAAGATTAAATATTTAAGATCAGTTAGACGAGAAAATTTTAATTCAAAATATTTTAATAACATCTATTGTGAAGCTAATAGAATCAAAATATAGTTGTCAGCTTTGAGAACCCCTAAACAAAATGGCATTGCAAAGAGAAGAAACATGTCAGTAACTAAAGCAACAAGAGCTATGTTAGCTAAGAATGATGTATCCAAGATGTTTTGGAGAGAAGCTATGAATACAACAATCTACACTATGTATAGAGTGCAAGTCAAGAAAGACACAAAGAAGACCCCTTATGAATTGTGGTTTGGTCACTCACCTACAGTTAAGTATTTCAAAATATTTGGTAGTAAATTTTATATCAAAAGAGATGATGATGTTGGTAAATTTGATGCTAGAATTGATGAATGCATGTTTCTTAGTTATTCATTGAAAAGAAAGGCCTATAGATGTTATAATCTAAGAACTAAGACTATTGTTGAAAGTTCAAATGTAAGATTTGATGAGAAATTTAGAATATAGGAAATAATAGTTGACTATAATTTAGATGATAAGAATGTTTTTACTAAATCAAAGAATGATGAAGTATTATTTTAGAATAAAAATGATTTGCATAATGAAGGTGAGCTAAGGAAGGAACAAATCTTAGACCCTTCAACAAAGCTAAGAGTTGAGATAACAACTCCTACTTTTGGTAAGAGTATGAAAAAGAATCATCCACCCAAGTAGATCATTAGAATAATAGATAACAGTGTGATGAAAAGAAGAAAAATCATTGAAGAACTATGTTTGATATCTCAAGTTGAATCAAATAATACAGATGAAGCATGTAAAGCTGACTATTGGAAGCTATCCATGAAAGAAGAATTGGATCAGATAGTGAAGAATTAGACATGGGAGTTGGTCCATAGACTAGCATACAAGAATGTGATAGGAACAAAATGGGTATTTAGGAACAAGATGAATGAAAAAGATGAAGTTGTAAGAAACAAAGCAAGATTGGTATGCAAAGGATACTCACAACAAGAAGGAATAGACTATGACAAAACCTATGCTCCTATGGCAAGAATAGAAGTAGTAAGGTTATTCTTATCTTATGTAGCATATAATAAATTCAAAGTGTATTAAATGGATGTCAAGTTAGCATTTTTGAATGGAGAACTTGAAGAAGGGATATACATTGAACAAACTAAAAGTTTTCCTATAACAGATGACAAGGACATTATATGGAGATTGACGAAAGAATTGTATGGGTTGAAGCAAGCACCCAAACCTTAGTATGAAAAGTTGGGCAAGCATTTGATAAAGCTTAGATTCAACAAAGGTATGGTAGATAGTAATCTATATTGGAAATAAATAGATAATGGAATGATGGTTTTGGTAATATTTTTTCATGACATCATATTTGGAGGAGATGATGATGAAAATGACAAGTTTGTAGAAGAAATGAAGAAAGAATTTGAGATCAGATATGATAGGAGTGATAAAATACTTCCTAGCATTACATATTGTATAGGACAAAGAAGGAATCTTTATTTCTCAAACTAAGTATTTGAAAGATCTACTAAAATGGTTTGGTTTGGAAACATGTAAACCCACTAGAATACCTATGGTGATAGGAAACAAGTTATCTGCAAAGTATGAGACAACTACTATTGAGCAAAAGAAGTACAAATCTATGATTGGATGATTGCAATATCTAATTCACACAAGGCCAGATATAGCACATGTAGTTGGCATTGTTGCAATATTTCAAGATGATCCCAAATAATCACATTATGCAGTAGTCAAAACGATATTTAGATACTTGAAAATAACACTAGAGTTTAGATTTTGGTATGATAGATCTAATGATTTCACTTTATATGGTTATACTAATGCTGATTGTGTAGGTAGTATGGATCACAAAAAGAGCACCAGTGGTGGAGCCTTCTTTCTTGGAGGAAGATTAGTTTCTTGGATAAGAAAGAAGGAGGACTATATCTCACAAAGTGTAGCTGAAGTAGAATATGTTGCAGGAGCAAACAGTTGTAATCAAGTGGTTTGGATGAAGTAGATGTTGAAGGATATAAGGATAGAACTCAATGAACCTATTTTCATACAATGTGACAATACAATTATAGTGAATATATCAAAGAATCTAGTGTTACATTCTAAAACTAAGAACATTTCTATCAAGTATCACAAGTTGAGAGAAAACGTTGCAGAAAAGGAAATTAGACAAGAGTATGTATGCACCAAAGAGTAGATTGAAGATATTTTCACTAGGCCTCTTCCCAATGAGACTTTTACGGATTTGTGAGGTATGCTAGGGATTATGCCCCTTCTTACATTAGAGTAGATGATGTAAGAGTGCATAAATCTAGTGTAACATAGCACTATTGTTTATCTTGACTGAATGTTGATGCTTCCTATATGGGAGAGTATTTGTGATGGACATAGTCATCTAAGACTCTTGTTGGATAGTTTTTTAGGATAGTGTCTTTGGACACTTGAGCAAGTCAGCAATAGTTGTTGTAGAGATTGATGGTTGCTAAAGCATTTGACATTGATGTTAATGAGGGAGAAGTACAACATGAAAAATAATTTGAGCAAACCTAGTTTGAGCATAAAAAAACATGGTTCGATATAGAGCACATTGAGGTATACTAATGGGAAAGAATGATTGATGAAGATGATTTGAAAAGAAAGGTTAACAGTCTTTTGTAGTTGGTATTTTTGGAATTAGATGTTTTTCATCTATATTGCCATCAATGTGAAAGGGGGAGATTTTTTGGAGTGTGAATTTTGATGATACTTCTATGGGGGGTTATTGTATTATTATGATGATATGTTAAATTCATGACTATGTTTGTCATTTATGTCAACATAGCAGTTTTCTATGGTATCTAATAGAACAATAGCAAAAAGATCAAGTTGGTATGGATAGATCATTGAGTAGTTTTAGTAGAGAGGTTAAAAGGAGATACTACTATGTGTCTAGTATATGTAGCTAACCTCATAAGCATAAGATATTAAATTTGGAATAAGTTATGCAAGTTTTGGTGAAGCCTTCTCTTAGATAGAGTTTACAAAAGCTTGTTCTAATAAACTTTTTATATCTATTAGAAGAGTTGTTATTCTAAGAAGCCAAAGTTAAAGATGTGAAGAAAACATTCTAGAGATGACTTAGCTAAGCTTGCTCATCATAATGTTACATGTACAAAAATTTATTTGAGTTGCAAGGTGAAAGATTAATGTTATCATTAAGTGTAACATGTTTTTATTAAGGTCCTATAATAATTAATTGAGAATGTGTAATAGTCGACTCAAGGACTTATTTTGTGGATTTGGTACAAAGGAAGGACATTTTTCCTTTATCACATATGAAGAGAAATTGAATGATTGTAAGTATCACAAAGAGAAGAATGTGAAGATAAGTAGAGAAAAGTGAAGGTGAAGGTGAAGGAAAATTTGTTCCCAAGCTTTTATTGTGTGATCCTGTTAGTGAACAGATTATCCTTTCAACAAATTTAATAAATTTACTCTATGCCCAAGGTTCAGAAATTACAAAATGTCCACAAAAGTTGAGAAAATCTCATATTATTTGACTTTCTCTTTGAATTTTTTAAAGGTACAGCTCCCTTATTAGATTTGCAATGAATTCAAATCATCTTTTGCACTTTTACTCAAAAGCATGTAAGGATCTCTTGACTACTCTTAGGTAATGAGGTAAAATCAATTCAAAAATCTCAAAGAAACATCCATTTGAATATACTTATATAGAAAATATACTTTAGAAGCATGAATAATACCATAAACTGATATCAATCATCTAAACACCTTAATTGAAATGAATTTATAGTAAGAACATCAATCAAATATCTCAAACCAATAAACTAGAGTTCAAAAAGTAACAGTGGTCTATATATTTTGAACGCCAAGTTTCCAAGCTGAATTCAAGATGATATATACATACATACATACATACATATATATATATATATATATATATATATATATATATATATATATATATATATATATATATATATATATATATATATATATATATATATATATATATATATATATATATATATATATATATATATATATATATATATATATATATATATATATATATATATATATATATATATAACCGTCCACATGTACATAGTCATTCAAAAGAAAAAGATCCATATGCTATCCTTTGATTACTATATAAAAGTATCTACCTATCAGAGTTTCTAGCTATCTATTTTCTAATTATCTATTTCTAACCCTAAATCAGTTCAATGCCTTGGCATTTATAGTTTTCCATACACATCTAAAAGGCCTCCATCAAAACCTAGCCATTTTGATTAAAACAAAGAATAGTTACAAAATAAGAAAGAAGTTTTAAAATGAGCACCAAAAAGAGTAACTGAAAGCAATGTTTCAGTTCAAGTGTCATCACCAGTTTTCTCCTCCTCGCCAATGGCCTAACACACCAGCTTCCAGCTTTAGAAAGTACTCATAAACTTGGACATCATGTGGGAGTGTGGGTTCTTTAGGCTCAGCAATCAAGCTCTACATGCATCCTTCTATGATCTAAATTCCTTTGTCTTTAAACTTTGATGTGGCATCAAGTTCTTGTTGAAACACAACATCAATTCAATACTTGCCAACGTAGTGAAATCATTGGCACTTGGAAATTCATCATCCCTAATTTGTTCCATAGATTCATTGAAGCTCTTTTTCAGTGTCTCGGCATTCATGTTCCCATCGTCGAACTATAGGATCCCTATAGGATTAACTACCTTCATATCCTTAAGGAGTTCTTCGTGCCTTTCAGTAATCTTACTTTTGATGTCCTACACTTCTTTAATTGTTTCCTTGTAAATTGGCTCCTTCTAGTTCATGTTGTTTTTTACAATGAACAACATGTAGGGATAAATGTTTTTCATTGGGTTCTCATTCGAAAACTTGAGAACCCTGAACCTTTTGACTTCAAGCACTTGAAAAACAATTGCTTGACATCAACCTAGCTCTATTTCCCAAACTAGAACCAAAGTTTGGATCTCTCCCAGCAATGATTCTCCTTCAACATAAACATTAGTAAATTTTGAAATAAATTTATTACCTTCTTTTATAATGATGTCCACCAAGTCCTTCATGGCATCAGGTTACAACTTCCCTTTTTACATCTTCTTCATTAATTGTTGACTTCCTACTGAATTAGGATCAAAGGGCTGTGGAACTTGAACAATTGGAAATGCACCAAGGTTCATTAAGAAATTGATGTATGCAGCCATTGTCATTACCATGCCTTTTAGCGCCTTTTTCTCTTTGCTATCCTTCTCAAATTGTGTCAACAAATGATGAGCAAAGAATTTAAAGAAATGAGTACCAGTGCTCCTATTAATGGTTCACAATTTAATAGAGATAACTTTGAAACCTCAATCGTCAATATCCACGAACTCCTGCTTCTACTTGTAGGTAGTTATTTCAGCAAGGATTTTTCCTGTTACTGGGTCTTTGGTAATGTGAGTATCTCTCTTCAGCTTATTTATCTTTGAACCCCTAGCTGCATATTTAGTGACAATGTCTTTCACTAGTGTGGACACTAGTTACAAATTCCTTTCCTTATTGATTGTGTTAGATAGCTAGGAAGGAATAGAAAGGCTCAGAAACACCACTTGGGCATCTCTAGTAAGAGTTAGGAATCTGGGCTGCTCTACCTTAGGATACTTGATGAACTAAACATCACCATCTGTATCATCTGAGGAATTGAGGCTGTCATTTGAATCCTACCCCTGAGTCGATGTTCTCTCTTTCTAAAATTTATGTTGCTTTAGGGCTTCATATTTAGATTGATATCTAGTCCTTGGAGCCATAGTTTGCAAATGAAGGGGTGTCTTCTTCTATTTATCTTGAGCCAATAGACTACCTACAACAGGAGAAAGTGGGACTTCAAATGGGGATGGTTCAAAAAAAGAAACCACCCCTGAAGAGGGTTTATTAATAATTCCTTTTCTCTTTTTCTTTAATCAATCATCTATGAAGGTAAGTATAAATCTAGCCCTTAGATTGATATCATCTTCCTCATCTTTACTCTGGTCAACTGATAGAGACTTCAATTCACTAGGTTCTTCCTAGCCAGGTTCAATTATATCAAAGCCATCTTCCACCATTCCCTCTATTTTGAACTTCAATATGAAGGAATTAATTTGCTACAAAGTCAACTTTGAATGATCTTTTCTCAAAACTTCTCCTTCATCCTTCAAATCTTGCCATAGGTCTTCCAACTATGGAGTTGTCGACGAGTGAACTTTAAGGCCAAGAATTTGGACTATATAACCTTTATTTTCAAAGTTCCTTCTGCGATGGTAAGAGCCAAAATTGAACCCAAGCAAATTACTTCCAATGATAGATGCATTAGTCATGCTACTACAAACCAACAAACCCATCTTGATAGGAAAAGTTGTTTCCCAATCCTCTTGCGATAAATTATCCTTTATAATAGAGAAAAGTTTCCTACATATCTTGGCCAATACAAAATAGTCCAAAGCATAGTGTGGCAACCTTGTAGGTTCTTCTTTGAATCCACCTATCCTCAAGTAAGTGAACCTAGGGAACTATATGAAGTGACTTCTATATTGCTGAATTAATCTTTGGGCTTTAAGAGACAACTGAGGCATCAACACTTCCTTTAGATACCTATAAACATTCTCTATTAATAGGTCATAAAATTTCTTGAAATCTTCCAAGATTCTATCTTTCTGTAGTAGAGGGAAATATTGAAAAACTATTATTTCTTCACTCCATACTCCATGAGGAAGAGGGGTAAGATCACAAGTACAGGAAATGCAATAAGTTAAATAGGAAGTCATATAAAAATCTTCTTGGGATTCCTTAGCATGTTTAATTTAAGCCCTCAGTGAACTAGTAATAATCTCTACCCATTCCAACCATTGTTCACCCTTCAAGATGATTTCTTGATGGGGACACAACCCACGCACATAATAGAAACAAGAAAGGGGAAAATTTTACTGACTGTGTAAATATGCTAATACATTTAGTATAGAGAAATAGACTTCAAAACATGCCCTAAGGGCTTACAATAGCATAAATCTAGAGATAAATTCTTCTCTCAGTACCTCCTCTCAAACTCCACTCTGAACTGCCTTTTACAATGCTAGAAATGTTCTTAAATAGACCTCGGAGGGTTAAGGATTAGGAATACATTCTAGAAAGTGCTAGTTGGCATCCAACGACCAAATAGAAGGCTCTAGAAGTCACTCTAGAAGTTGGTACAAAATTAGAAGAATCCAGAAATGGTAACTGAACTTTCGGGAGGCATAACTTTTGAACCATAGCTCCAATTGACGAACTGTTTACATTTTTGGAAAGCTCTCAAAGTGCTCTATAACCCTATGGATGAGCTTCACTCATTCCCCATTTTTTGGCCCTATTTGAGGTCATTTAATGCCCCTAACCTAACTTTGAAGCATTCTTAGGAGGTCTCCAAAAACTGAAAAACTGCAATAACTTTCAAACCGTGGTGTCTTTTGACCTAATTCTTTTTCTGGAATGCTTTAAATTATAATTACATTCATCTAGCCAATTTACACCTTCTAATTTTCCAAAATGATGGCTCAATTACATAATCCTATTTTTTTGACATTTGCACGTATCCCAAGGTGATTAAAAATCTAACCCATAACACTAATAGTGGAACTATGAGAGTTGGAACCTTTATTTGACCCGAATGGGTATCTAGAAATGAAAACACATGAAATAGAGACTAAGTCTAAGTACATTTTTTTGGGTGACATAGGATTGCCTTTATACCTCTGGATGCTCTTGCATCATTTCTATGTACCTATACATCCATTCTTCAAAAAGAAACACATTATCTAAACCTTTGACTCTACGTAATAACACCACAAGTTCATGGGTATGAGGTTTAAGATGATCTTTTGTGATGACCTTGGATAGCCTAGAATCTCTGCCATACATGGTCTCAATCCATTTCCTAGCCAAGGTATTGCGAAATTGGTTTGGGGTTTCTTGATATTTAGCCTGGGCTTGAATAGGGCAAAATGTGGCAAATTTATTCTCTTGAAAACATAGTATAGAGGAAATAGTGTCTCTTGAAATTAAGAGTATCGTGTTGCCATTTTTACTTACAATAATCTTGCTTCTAACATCATAGTGATCGATACAAACTTGAAGAAGTTAATTCATAAAGGCTAGGGGAAAACTGGCAACCTCAATTAACCCATTGGTTAGGACTTCCATACACCCATTCACCTCATTAGCATATTCAAGAAAATTTTCCTATAAATTCTCGAACTTAACCCCCTCCAAATTCGTATCACAAATGACTGGCTTTCTACATTCTAAACTTGAGACATTATTAAAGAAATGCAATACAAACCTCATTCTAAATCAAACAACAAGGCTTCAAATAGATATGCTAGAAAATATAGAGATTTTCTGAACAAAACAAGAATTTCTAAGTTCTCACCTATATTCTACTAAAAAATCAATGATTTTCTTTATCTCCCTTAATAGCTTCTTCTCCACACTTTCAGTTCTTCACATCACAAATAGAAAAAGAAAGTTGAGCAAGTTTTAAAGGGAAAGTACTTACGTACAGAAGTATTAGCTTATTATAAGGCATTAATGACACATCACTCCTTGTTAATGTTCACACATTCAAAAGCCTTGATGCATAAACTTTTGATTTAATGATTTCCATTTTAGATTTATTGATAATGATTAGTTTTAATGCGAGATCCAATCCCTTTTTTGGCTGAAGATTTCCCACTTTTCCCATAATGATGAATTTCCATGTTGGGAATAGAAATGTCATTTCATTTATTATTCTCTGACATGACCATCAATTGCCTTGTGGGATGATGGCATTTTGTACACCAAAATTTAATATTGTCAAAACACCTCCACCATTGAACAACTTTGAACTACTTCGAACTGAGGTTTGAAGTGGTTCAAAGTGGTTCAAAAGAAAAACCTCATCAAGTTGACGCATATCACTTGCCAAAACAAATATTAGTACAAAACCTTTGGTTGAACTGCTTTGAACTACTTTGAACTGAGATTCTAAGTCATTTGAGGGAAGAGATATTGACTAGGGGAGAAAGGTACTTGAAATCATCACTTTAGGAGATGGTGAATATGTGAAGTGATAAGGGAAAGAATTCAATAAATGGTTGGGTAAAAATGAAGAGAAGACCTTTGAAATAAATAGGTGACTCAACAAAATACTAACAGATTCAAGGTTTGGTACTTGGATCTAAGGTTTGTGACCTTGTCTACAAGGTCTGATACTGATTGGTCTAGTTGATAGGAAAAAGGAAAGAAGTTAAAGTATAGTATAGATAATTATTCTACAAGGATTATTTGAGAGATTAGTTAGAAAATGAGTTTAGTGGTCTTGCCTCAAAAGCTATTTGGATAGTGGGTCCCTTCTCTCTTCCACAATTCCTAATAGGGTTTGAATTTCCAAAAAGGATTAAAAGTCTCCTAACAGGGACTCATATGTACTAGATGTTGTAATAGATTCCTAATAGGGTCCATCCTCTAATAAGAAATATTTATATTAGTACATCATCTTGTGGGAATCATTCCCACCATGGTTTTCCCTATAGTCAAGGGTTTCCCTAGTTAACATATCTAGTGTAATTATATATGTGCATCTTGTTATGGTTGTTTTTTACTTAGGTTGAATGGTTTACTATAGTTTCTAACAAAATTGTCTCTTCTATAGGAGATACCATTTTCAGACTTAACGTGTCTAAAGAAGTAAACCATAGGTGGGGGTATAAGAACACCTTGAGTATTGGGCCAAATATAGGTCAAGTTCCATATGTTGAAAGGAATCTCATAGATTTAAATGATTGAGTAGATTCATAAACTACTTTTGCAAATCCTAGTGAAATGTTGTAAGACATTGAAACATTGAAGAAGAGGGTTGTAGAGGAAGATGCCAAACACATTGTTTGGAAAAAGAAAAGAAATAGATTGTCATGAATTCTCTCATAGGGAGAGAAATATTTCTTAGAATAATGGAAGCTCTAAAGTAGCATAATAAGAAGCTGGGAGAGAGATCATTCACTCTAAATCAAACATCTTTGGAGATGGGTGAGATATAATGTCAAGAATCAAAGAGAAAGAAAACCTTCCAAGAGAGAAGGATGGACCAATCATTTCCCAAGTCCAACCTAACTAACCCATTGAATAAAATTTCATAGATCTTACGATTAAAAATCCTAATAAAAGTAAGAAGAACATTGTAGGCATACAAATTAATGAGCCTTGTGTTTCTACTATAAATAATGTTATGTCAAACTTGAATTAGAATTGGAGAGATCAAATAACGAGAGAGAAAATCTTACAAAAGTGTTGGAAAAGTTTGAGAATAAAGACAAAGCTATAGAGACAAGAAGGAAGATTGATTTCCTTATATCCTCTTCTAGCCTAACAACTTAGAAAAACCAAACTACAGAAGCTATACCTTTTTTTCCAACTTGTGGGCCTATTATATATACTCAAATTCCTTTTCCATTCAATACTAGCTTCATTTTCCACTACTACTAGTGAGTTAGCTACATCTCAATAGGTCAAAGTTCAAATGCAAATCCTAGGAGCTAGACCTAGTAATTGAAATGCTTTAGGCTTTTAGAAGAGACCTTTTTATATGGATAAATACAAATAAAAGACCTTTGTAGGTATCTTTGGCTTTCCTCGTGCAATATCCAACAACCTAAGAGATAAGGTCACTAAATTCTTAGGAAATAATGCTATAGCTAGTGAACAACATCTAAGAAAATTCACCAATATGCTAAATGACTATGAAGTGGAGCATGAGAATGTGGTTATGAAATTATTTATGCACTCACTTAGTGAGGATGCAAGGGACTGGTTTAAAATATTTCTTGATGGTAGTATTGGTTCATGGGATGACCTAGAGAAGCATTTTAAGGAGAAATATGGTGACAACACTAATGCAAGATTTTTTTTGAATGAGTTTAATAATATTTAAACAAAATTTGAATGAGTCAACATTTGATTTTGATGTAATATTCAAGAAAGGAATGTATAAATTATTTAAAGTTAGGAGACTATGTGAGATTGTGTGTCTCACAACCTATTTCAATTCCTTTGATAGAGAGATAGCTTATATTCTAAGAGATAAATATCCCAGAACATCAAGGGATCCTTTCAAGACAAATATCAACATTGAAAACAATAGAAAAGCATCTGGTAAGCTTGGAAAGAGAGATGATGCAAAATTGTTCAATCCTATAGGAAATAGGAAGGAAGATAACAAGCTTGTCACAACTAGAAAGCTTGAGGATGACAACATGGATTAGATTTTAAATCTTATAAATAATTTGAATCCTTCACCAAAACTCTAAAAATAAGCCTAATTATGGTGAGAAAGAATAGTTTAACAATAATTATAATAGGAAAACTAGAATCTAAACTATACATATATAACACAATGGAAGGATGGTAAACCCATTCCTAATCCTACCCAAGGCACAAAGGACAAGAACACACCAGATCCATTATAGAAGAATTCTAAAAATATGATGGAGGAGATGCCTCAGTGCATTATTTGTGAATCTCCTCATTCCCCTAATTAGTGTATTGTTTCCCAATCATTTTCTATACATTAGAAAAGATAGCCTAAAAATGGTGAGGAAGAAAAGAGCCATGAAGATGTGGCATGCAATATAATTAATTTATGTGACAATGGTGAAGAATATGATCTAAAAAAATCTAAGATTGATGTTAGTAACCAATGAAATATGTATTAGTTACACCATTAACAAGTATTTTTAGATGATGTAGATCAAACTAATGATAGGATGTGCAACATGATATTAGATATTGAACATATGAATTTGAGGAAACCATTTGAAGATTAAATTGATAGAATAACTATTGAAATGGTGTGCCAAGTTCATAGTACATACATCCTCAAAAATAGGACAGTAAATAATATTGTTGGAAAAGCCTCTGGTATTTTTATCAAGTATATAACTCATAAGATGCATGATGAAAATAAACTAGAAGAGAGTCTAGTGATAGTCAAGATCAAGGATAGTGAGGATAAAAAGTGGGAACCTAAGAAGGTGCAATTTCAAGGTGTAGATGTAGTCAAGAAAAACATAGAACAAAAAAAAAATCTTCATGTTGTCAAACAAGTGAAGGGGCTTGTTATTCAATTGCAAATAGCCAATGGTAATTTATGAAAACTTCTTATTTATGATCTTGTTGACATGATTTCCATGTTATCATAGATTACTATTAAATTTTCATTATCATAAATGTTTAGGATAGAAGAGCATAAGAGTAGAGCCCTTTCTTGGCTAGGAGGGATTGGAAATAGTAATATTATTGATATAGAGACATTAGTAGATCAAGAGGTACCATTTGTAGTAAAAGAAAAGGAGGAAAAATGAGTCATGTCCCAAATACCTCAAATGTATTTGGATAATTCATCTAATACCTATATAGAAAATATTGATCCTTTCTTCCTTAGTCTAAACATAAATGGACACACCTTGAAGAACTACATTATTGACCTAGGAGCCTCAAATACACTAATACCATTTAAAATCATGGAAGACCTTGGTCTAAAGGTAGCTACAAAGAAGGGTAGATGTAGAGCTATGGATGCTAGAGAAGTCATTGTCATAGGTATAATCAATGTCTTTCCATTCAGACCAGCTACCTATCTTGATTTTGACCTAACTATGAGTTTCCTAGTATTTGATATTTGTCCACAATATGGAGCGCTACTCTCTTGAAAATGAAGTGTTGCAATGGGAGGAAGCCTACAATGGGATTTGTCTTTTTCCACATCTATCATAGGGGAAAAAGCCATTAAGGTTGATAGAGAGATAAGCATTATCCATATTATTGAGGATAATATTGATATGGATGCAACTTATTTTTTGGACACAGAGGTGAATTCTTTTAGAGTTGAGATCACCATTGAAGAAGTTGAAAAGAAATCCCCATTGATTTCACAAGAGATAGTAAAATGCATAGATTCTTAGAATCTTTGGGCAATATTTTTTTATTGGGCTATGTCTAAAGATGGATCAGGGGCTAGAGTAGTTTTTATTTCTCTAGAGAAGAATACATTTAGATACTCTCTCACCTTGAACTTTACTTGTGCTAATAACATAACAAAGTATGAAGTAGTTTTACATAAGTTAAAAGATACTACAAACCATGGTATAAGAAAGCTACACATTATTGGTGATTTAGAATTATTTGTGTCTTAGATTAAGGAGACATATGCATCCAAAAAAGAGAGTTTGAAACAATATGTGAATTTTGTATGAGATCAAAATAAAGCATTTGATTCTTTTGGAATCACTTGGAAAGATTTAACAACAAAATGGTTGATTTTCTGCCTAATGTAGCCATTAAGCTTGATGATATATCATTTTTTTAGGTATCTAAGATTGAAATGTAGAGCAAACCATCAATTCCTAACAACAAATAAAATTGGCATGTATTTGAGGATGACAAAGATATTTTAAATTTTCTTTTAAATGAAGATAAATACCATGGTGAGGAGTTGGATTGTATAACATGGTTGAGAATATAGATGGTAAGAGGACCATTTTTTACCATGAGATTTTATAGTTGAAAACAAGAAAATTTCCTAAAGGATTGTTAGTATTGGAGAGTGTGTTTGATAATCAAGATAGAGTTCACCCTGAGACCAAAGACAAGAAACCATAGGATCTTGAAGAAGTGAACCTTGGAACAACTAAGTCTCCCAAGAAGGTGTACGTAGGTAAGACTTTGTCTTCTACCATTAAGAGGTTCATAGTTGATTTGCAAAAAAAAAAATAGAAGTGCCTTTGCATGGTCATAAGATAACATTAAAGCTTATAGAGAAGATCTTTTTCAACATGTTATTCCACTGAAAAAAATGTCAAACCTTTTAGACAAAAGAAAAGACCCATTAACCCCACATTAGCCCCCAAGATGCAAGAAGAGATCATGAAGCTAAGGGATGGGGGAATTATTAAGCCTATTAGGAGTTCTTTAGTGTTGTCTAACCTAGGGCCAGTTAGAAAGAAAAATGGTGATATTACGTTATGCATAGGCTTCAAGAATTTGAATGTTTCTTCCATAAAAGATAACCATGGCTTTCTAGAAATGGAAGCTATGCTACAACTAGTTATTGGTTGTGAGCCGATGTCCATGATGGATGGTTTTTCTAGATACAAACAAGTGTTAGGTGATGAGAAGGACCAATTTTAGACAACCTTTACTACTATATGGGGAACATATGTATATTTTTGAATACCTTAGCTTAATCAATGTAGGGGCTACATTCAAAAGAGCCATGGATGTTGCATTCAAAGATGTAAGAATTTTCCTTAGGGCAGAATTCACCCAAGACCAAGGAACTAAAACAAAAGAATGTAATAGTAGACCAAAGAGAGTATGATTAGAATGATGATATATTCATTCAATATTCCATATGAAAGTACACTAGGAGTGCATGTATACAAAGGTAGCTAGAAAGCTTTTAGAATGCATAGAAGTTAGCAACATGATAAGTCATATAATCAGGCACATGTCCACTAGATATGGGTTATCATCCATTAAGCATGGGAGTAAGTGTAATTATGTGAGGATAAACCTAAAAAGGTGTAGCACAAAAATTTATGTTGTAGACAATATGTGCTAAAATGGGAGTATGAATAACTATGTTGTCTACATGAAAACTCAGTGAATGATGCAAACTCTAGTGTTGTAGACACCATGTGCTAAATTAGAGTTGCATACTTCTGTGTTATCAACATGACAACTCATGAGAGTACAAAACTCCTAAGTGTCTCACCTAAATAAATAATAAAATAATGCAATATAATAAAATAATGCATTAACCTAAGTAAACTTAAGTAAAGTGTAAATAGTACAAAATATAGGATGCAATGCATGATGGGTCCTAGCTACTAGGCCATGTTAGGTACCCATGTACATAATGAAATGCAATCTCTCATAAAGAAAAGAAAGAGGGAAAAAATCATGGGAAAAACCCTCCCACAAAAAGAGAGATGAAAAAACTAGATGCATGGATACAATAGAGAAATGTGAGAAGAACCCCCCCATTATGACATTCATCAAATATATACAATAGAGAAATGTGAGAAGAACACTACCCCAAAAGAGGAAAGGTTCCCTCCCACAAGAGAGAAGAAGAAGAGAGACAAGGTAGTCTCCCCCTCCAAATGAAGAGTGTCGAGCAGTGATAGCCACTCTAATGTAGAAGCTAATTCAAGATTGCAGAATAGTGTTCCTCCTTGTTCGAAGAAACAATACCTTAGGTACAATTGATATGCTTCTACTATATGTGGACAGAATCTCAATGATCATCGATGTCTCTAAAAACTACTCAACTATCCCTATAAAGGAAGAATGTAGAACCTATCCCAAAGAATATACTATCTCCTCGAATGATAAAGAGACCTCCTGCAACTGTTGTACATAATTATCCACAATCACATCAACTTGTGAGGATTGATCATGTAGAGAATGGACATGAGGGTCATAGTGAGCCCTCACAACAACTAAAGAAGGATCTTCTCCATCAAAGAGAATATGTATATCATCAATGATTTCCCCCGAATCCACTAGTATGACTCCACAAATGAACCTGAAATGTTTTCCAAGAAGTCATCCTCTGTTGCTAGAGCTAGAAGACTAGGTGTACCCTGCCTTGTTGGACCTATCACTATGGCAATATATGCATGTGGATGAAACTAATGTTGTGACCTTTTGCTACAACTATTAATACTATCACTGGTGTCACTATTAGTTTCCACTTTGTATGATGTGTACAGAGGATTAGAGGATAAGCTGGATGAAATTTCCTCAAAGTGTACATCCTTCTCCACAAAGATCTCATGTGTCCCAGGATAAATAAGTCTATATGCCTTCACATCATCTTCATTTATGATGAAATTACAAGGCCAAGGTGGTGGTGACTTGCATCCCTTGGAAGATATGTTTTCCCATGTGGGACAATTCAAGACTCTGAAGTGTGTCACAATTGGTTTTCTGCCACACCATACCTCAAAAGGAGTCTTCCCATCTAAGGTAGGATGAGGAGACCTATTACATATGTGATTGGCACTCCTGGTTGCTTTGACTTGAAGTTATGGATTTAGAGACTTGGCTTGTATCATGCAACTTACCATAGACTTAAGAGTTTAGATCCTTGATGCTGCAACATCAGTCTTGCGTAGATTGAATGCTAGTGGATTTTGAAGATCAATTGCCTCAAGTTTGCAAAAGTCTTTAAGTATTTTGTTCACATATCTACTTTCATTGTCCATTCTTAGAACTTTGATGGCTATCCTTGATTTCTATTCAACATGAGTCTTGAAGGCTAGAAACTTGTGCAACACTTTATTCTTGTGATGAAGAAATTAGACCAAAGTGTAGCATGAAAAGTCAATGATGAAAGTATGTAGTAACCTTGGATGACTGATGTCACTGCAAAAGGACCTGCTAGTACCATGTGAACTAGTTGAAGAACAATTGGTGCTCATGAAGACTTCCCTTTAGTTAATTTCTCCTCTAGATGCATATCCATTGAACTTGCTAAATAGTCACCTTGGGAAAAGTATTGTAGGTAGACCTTTGACCCTTTTGTTTGAGCAAAGTTGCTAAAGATAGAAAAATCCAAGATGTCCATGCCACTCATGCCATAATTGGATGTGTGAATTGGATTGATTCAACAAGGCTCATGAAGGAGACTTGGGCACAAAGTGGGAGAAAGAATACAACCTTTTTTCATGATTAACTTTCCTCACTACAACCAATGTGTCATCTTTTAGACGGTACACTTTTACTGAGTCAAGAAGGAACTCAACTTTATGGCCATCTCCAAGGTGAGTGATTTGGTAAATTGAGAGGAGATTAGAACTTAGGTTAGGAACATAGAGAACATCTTTGAATTCTCCTTTTTCCATCTCCATGTTTTCTTTCCCTTTAACTTCCATTTTTATATCATCTCCCACAAAGATGTGTGGTACCTTTGACTGCTTTAATGAAGAAAAATTTCCTTTTGAAGAACCCATATAATATGAGGCACCTGAGTCAAGAATTCATTCCTTTGAAGAATTTGAATTTTCCATGAGTTCTTACCCTTTGCCCTTTGAATCTAAAGAAGACCCTTTCTCCTTGTAAGAATTAGGTAGTGGAACATTATGTTTCTTCATGATAGAGGTCAACTCATTAATCTTTTTATCATAACACTCATGTTCTTCATGATCAAATTTCTTGCAATAAGCACACTTTTTCTTGTCCTTATTATTGTCCCCCTTCTTATTTGAATTGGAAGACTTGCCTTGTTGATTTGATTGTGGTGTTTCCTTTTTGGCATCCTCAAATTTATTCTTCCACTTCTTATTCTTGCCCTTTCCTTTATTTAAAGATTATCTAGATGAATTTTGAGAACCCTCATTATTGGCCACCAATGCCTTTGAGTTAGGTGAATTAAGAATCCCCATCGATTTCAACTTCTTTTCTTCTTTATCCAATAGATCAGCATAATCATCAAAAGAGACTTTCTGATAGGCAGACCTTAATGTAGTCTTTGAGATGTTATAAGTAGAAGTAGATGTGGAGTACTTAGATGGTAGCTTGTTATTAATGAGATAGGTCACCTTTTCATCTTTGATAGGACTCCCACAATTAGTAAGCTTTGTCCTTAGTTTATTCACCTTAATGATGAAATCTTGTATAGAATCAAATGACTTAGGATCTAAGGATATAAGCTCATCTTCAATTTTGAAAACATCCTCTTTAGAAAATTTTCCATATAGGTTTTGGAGGGTATCCCAAGCTTCCTTGGATGTATGAGACTTATGAATCTGATAGATGATCTTGTCATTAACCCCCAAAAAAATATCACCTAGGGCTTTCCTATCCATTGCTTGCTAATTAGTGATTTCACTGGTAGATACTTGACCACCTATTGGTTTAGGAAGGGTATTGTCTACATATTGAGAAACTCCTTTATGCATTAAATGACACCACATTTTAAAGGAACATGTAGCATAGTTATGACTTAAAATTGCCCATGATGCAGAAAATGAAAGAAAACTATAGAAAAAGAATAACACAATACCAAGTATAACCCTCCTTTTTACTAAAATCAAGAAACCCTCACCCAAAAAAATTCTTTGGGCACTTTATATGTAGTGCAATTACAATGGCCAGTTGCCAATTTTGGCTTTCATGGACTTTTGATTTTTCTTTTTACAACCTCCTTATGGAGTTCAAAACTAGAACATTACAATGTATCTAAAATATATAACAATTCTAAAGATATATCAAAGTATTACAATGCAGAAAAGGACCTAATTCTAAAAGTGACACTTTTTTCCACACAACCCTATAATTTGATTGCAGATCTAGAAATTAGACAAACAATAATGCACTTTCAAAATAAATGAAAACTATTTGCGTGTCTAGATGAGCTCATACAAAGTATTTGAAGTTGCAAAATGCAGGATTGGATAAGTAAAATAACCAAAAGATGCAATTTCTAACAAATCTATGCACCAAAACTAGAAAATAGCTATACCACTAAAGAGTTTAGGAAATTCTACCCAATTTTTAAAAAAATTGCACTTAATTTGGAGTCTGGATGACTGAGATATGGCCTCCCAAAGTTGGACTCCAAAATAAAAAATTAATCTAAAGAGGGGTTGCATCAGCAAAAGATAGGGTTAAATTTGATGGTTATACAACCATTGCAGCTATTCAAATTTTCCCTAGGATTATAGTCAAATGGTCAAAAAAATTAGGCCACTAAACTTGATGATGTCAACAATTACCAACCCTATGATGATGTCAGCATATACAAAAGGTATAGACTAGGATGACATGTTTGACTATCATGGCATATAGAGCTGAATGTGCAGGCTTGTGTGGATGTCCATGTAGGCAACTAAGTGTAGCTAATGTGGATGTTGACATAGGCACCAAGTTGGATGTCAACTTGGAGATGATGGGGACTTCAATTTAGTGTTGACTATGCAGGTCATGTGGTACATCCTTGGGCAGCCATGTGTCACATCTATGTGGCAAGGAGTGACATCAAATGTGGTTGCATGGTGGGTTGCAGTGGATCAGAGCTGAGCCTAACATGGTCAGTGGGAGCCTCTTGGTCATCGCCATGTGTCATAGTAAATAGTGGCCAAAGCTTTGTTAGAAGTTGTAATCTTTCCTTGGTGTATCTATAAACCAAGGTTAGAACTCCTTTCTTTATTGTTGTAATATATTAAGATATACGCCAAGGTATCCTAATATATTTCTTTTTTGTCCTTTTTCCACTACATCTTATTTTGTCATCTAGTGGAATATATGAGGACAAATATATATTGTAATTTCTAATTTTAGATTATTCCTCCTTAAGAGGAATCTCACACTTGGCCTCAAACACTTATGAATGGTGGCATTCATAGACATGGGAGTTACATTCTAACTCCTCTCTCTCATCTCTATTTAAGAGATGACCCTCTTCTCTCATTTAACAATGAGGTTTCTTCCTCTTCTCAAATATTGTATGAGCTCTTGCTCTCTTTCTCTCTCTCTCTTTCTTCTTAGGCTTTTCATGCCTCATTCATAATGTCACAAGGGGTTTTCTTTGCTTTCCCCTTTCCAAATATCTTGTCTCATGGTGTTGGAGCTTGAAGCTTTCTCTCTCCTATTTTATGGTAATATCTTTTCATGCATTTACTCACTTAGATTCTTTCCTAGTATTGTTTATTTACAGATTTCTTTTTCCATTTCTAACAGTTGACATAGGCACCAAGTTGGATGTCAACTTGGAGATGATGGGGACTTCAATTTAGTGTTGACTATGTAGGTCATGTGGTACATCCTTGGGCAGCCATGTGTCACATCTATGTGGCAAGGAGTGACATCAAATGTGGTTGCATGGTGGGTTGCAGTGGATCAGAGCTGAGCCTGACATGGTCAGTGGGAGCCTCTTGGTCATCGCCATGTGTCATAGTAAATAGTGGCCAAAGCTTTGTTTTCATCATCAGTGAATGGGAACAATGGTAGCCAGATATAAAATGTGTTCGGTGGGTTTCCATTATTTAGTCCCACATTGAGTCGGTAAATAGTTCACGAGCTATATTAAACAAATAGCCTAGACAAAATTAACAAAAGGCTACCAGAGACTATTGTTGTTGCCTCGCCACTATAATGTGGCCAACTGGAAATGGTAGAGCTAGATTTGGCTACCGGTAAGATAAATGCTACCCAAATTTGGATTAAGCAATGCTAAAAAAATAGATAATGTGCTCGCCATTAACAAAATATTCCCTTCAAATATTCTCTGCAGGACCAGGATGTGACTACCTAGTTTTGCAAAAAAAATTCTCTATTAGCTCAACTGGGTGAAAAAAAAATCTACGAATTTTCGGAGAAAATATGCAAAAAAAAATACAGAATAAAATTACAAATCTAAGAAATAAAAGCACAGATTGATTAAATGACCATACCTGGTTTGTAAGTTTTTTCCTTTGGGTGCCGATTTACAAATATTTTTTGCCTCATGATCAATTTTAGCCTAGTATAGGTGAATTTATAGTTTATCTTCACCGAATCAATGTTTTGGATGCAATGGTGAGGTCAAATTTGGCTCTAGACACTCCCAATTTTTGCAGATTCTCTGGATTTGGGTCGAGGTGCTGAAGCAACTATGGTTTGGAATAGCTATGTGAAGAGAATTTCCTCAAGTTTTGATACCATGTAAGAATTTTCCTTAGGAAAAAATTCACCCAAGACTAAGGAACTCAAACACAAGCACAATAGTAGACTAAAGAGAGTATGATCCAAATGTCAATATATTCATTCAATATTCCATATGAAATTACACTAGGAGTGCCTATATATAAGGGCCTTTATAAAGCTTCTAGAATGCATAGAAGTCAGCAACATGATAAGTCATACAACCAGGCACATGTCCACTAGATATGGGTTATTCTCCATTAAGCACAAGAATAAGTGTGATGATGTGCGGATAATCCTACAAAGGTGTAGCATGAAAATTTATGTTGTAGACAACATGTGCTAAAATGGGAGTGCAAATAACTATGTTGTCTATGTGACAACTCAGTGAATGATGCAAACTCTAGTGTTGTAGACACCATGTGTTGAATTAGAATTGCATACTTCTATGTTGTCAACATGACAACTCATGAGAATACACAAAGTCCTAAGTGTCTCACCTAAATAAATAATAAAATAATGCAATATAATAAAATAATGCATTAACCTAAGTAAACTTAAGTAAATTTTAAATAGTAAATACTTATTTACACCAACAAAAGAGTATATAAATAAATTCATGATTGTCTATTAAGATGACTTAACAACTTATTCCAACAAAGATGAAGACCATTATAGACATCAAGAGAAAAATATTTTTGAAGGCTTTGGAGTATGGAATCTCATTGAACCTAACAAGTGTACCTTTGGAGTTACAAAAGGAAAATTTATTACCCACAGTTTCTAAAGGAGTGAAAATTGATCTAGAGAGGTTTGCAACAATAGAAAAGGTCCCTAAGCCAAAAAATGTAAAAGATATACAATCATTCTTTGGTGAAGTCAATTTCTTAAGAAGGTTAGTAACTAATTTTGTTAAGATTAGTAGGCCTATTTCAAAAATTCTTAAGAAAGAGGCAATGATTAATTGGGAAGGTGAACCATCAATAGCATTTTAGGAAATAAAGGATGTAATAAAAAATGCTCTAGTACCATGGACACCAAATTATGAAAAACCAATGTACATTCTTTTTTGCTTCCTTTCATACTATTCCAACAGTCCTCCTTTAAAAGAATGGAGATAATTATGGATAGCCTATTGAATTTTTCAATAAGTCACTCCAAATTGTAGAGCTAAAGTATGAAATTGATGAAAAACATGCATATTCTCTTGTAAAAGATATCAAATCTTTTAGGTGTTATCTACTAAGTGCTACTATTCTAGATTTTGTACCTAGTGCAACTGTAAAAGATATATTTTTCCAACAAGAGGTGTTTGGAGGTAGATGTAGATGGGTTAACAAAAACTAGGAGTTTAACATTGAAATTAAGATTACAAAACTGGTAAGAGACCATGGGTTAGAGAAATTGATGGCTCAGTAAAATTTGGATGATAACCAGATAAATGTTATAGATGGGGGACCATAGCTCAAACATATATGGTATGGATGAATGTAATTGGTAAAGAAATGTTAGATATTATTTGTAACATATGGGAGCCCCATCTCATTTAACTAATAATGAGAGGAGGTCTATGAAGCTGTAGGCAATTAGGTATATCATTGTCAATGGGAGCCTATGGTGGAGAAATTTTGAAGTAATATTGTTGAAGTGCATTGACAATAAGGAGTAAAAATAGGTACTCACTAAAATGAATTTAGAAGAAATTGGAGGCCATTACATGGCCAAAACCACTGCCCATAAGGTGGTGAGAGCTAGCTTCTGGTGGTCAAACCTATTTAAGGATGCTCTTGATCTAGTTAGGAAATGTGATACCTACTAAAAATTTACTAGAAAGTTGAAGTTCTCTCAAAATAATCCTTTGAAATTAGTGGAATTGCAAGCACATTTCTAGCAATGGGGGATGGACTTCATAGGAGAAATACCAAATAAGTCTAGCATAGGTTAATCATGTATTTTAGTAGCAAAAAACTATTTTACAAAATGTGTAGAGGTCATTCCTACTAGAAAATTGTGTGTAATTTTCTATTAAACAATATAATGACTAGACTC
This sequence comes from Cupressus sempervirens, assembly GCA_028749045.1. Lineage (NCBI taxonomy): Eukaryota > Viridiplantae > Streptophyta > Pinopsida > Cupressales > Cupressaceae > Cupressus > Cupressus sempervirens. The sequence goes on from CM053789.1 coordinate 827,085,640, forward strand.
AGATGTCTTGAAAGGATTGTAACTAATAATGTTATGTGTTTTAGATTAGAAGAAGTCTAAAAAAAATGTGATAAGTATGACATTACAAGGTGAACATTATCTCCCTATCATCCACAAGGCAATGGACATGATGAATCAAATAATCAAATCTTGCTGATAATTATCAAGAGGACATTGGATGATAATAACAAGGCATGGTATTCCAAGCTTCACTTGGTAGTTTGGGTTGATATGTAATACCCCGCCTAGAGATCCTTGGAAACAAGGATTCAAATCAAGCCAAGATATTTTTTTTTTACAAGTATGAATGCACAAGACAACATAATATAGTGATCACAATGATCGCAACAGAAGACTTCAATACAATCCCGACAACCAACGAATCTTCGAATGCCACTACCCAACTAACACACCCAAAAAAAAGCCAACAAACACCACAACAATATGAGGGCACAAGAAATGACCACTCATCAACAAAACACCATGCTGGGGTAAAATGCAGAATCCTAAAATTTGGCTAAGCCTAAAATCTTGAAGCCCTGAAAATTGGCTAAGTCTGGATTTCTGAAGCCCTGAAATTTCCTAGAATCCATAACTTATCTCCGAGAGGTCTGAAACCTATCTCAAAAGATTTTTTGCATATATTAAAATATATCTTAAGTATAAGGAATTAAATATACGTCAATATATTTTAACCCCCAAGAGACTAAAATAGAAACACAAAAACTCGATTTCAAGAGAAACTGACAGAATTCAAAATGCAATAGCATAGGGTCAAAGAACGCTCAAAAGGGTATCCAAAACAACTCACAAAAAGATCAAATCATGAAGAAAAGTGCCCACTGATGGCATGCGCAAGTTTTTCACAAAAACCATGTGACACTTTTTACTAAGGGAGGGCGACACTTCTCCTTAAGGTGTGCAACACTCTTCTAGTGTCATACGACATATCCCAAGAAGGCATGCGACACTTTTTAGCATCATACGACATTCCTCAAGAAGGCGTGCGACACTCTTCTAGTTTCGTACGACATTTCTCATAAAAGGCATGCGATACTTTACAGTGTCGTACGACATAGTTTGCATGGGCGTGCGATACTTTTTAAAGTCTCGCACCATGCTGAAAAAATGTCGCCCATAGAAAACAAAAACACTCCCAAAAGCAAAAAGGATCAAAATAGAGCAAAGAACCTCCACACTAGGAGTACTAAATCCACGCGAATCGAGGAATGAACACTCGAGTGCAAGAACAACACAGAAAGGAGAACTTCTAACCATCTAAACTACAGCAGCAAGGGACACACTGAAATAAACATCACAGAGAGCTAAACAACCAAACTAAGTATGTAGATCCTCCCAACCATCAATAGCATCATAAGACCATCGTGGGTCCTAGCCATCTCCCACGCGTAACATCCCAAGCCACCGACCAAATCGTCAATACTATCATAATAGGGATGTCACCACTAAAACATGCAACAATATAAGCATAAAGAAATCTAACATGCTAATAGTAAAGCATAAGATAATCCTATAGTAGGTAACATCAACTATCACATGCTAAATAGCAATAAGCAACATATATACTACTAAATCAAATAACGTCATCTAATCATATGCTAAACATCATGATAAGGGAATGTGTCAAGTAAACTAACATCATCTAAAAATGACATACAAGCATCCAATGAAAGCATAAATCACAAGAAAGCATGCTCCGGAACCTGAAGTACCAAGTAAAAACATCCAGCAAAGGTCACACTAGGATAAGAGACTGTCTCTGTACACCAGTCCCCAGCAGTGGTGAAGGTAGCTATGCCTCCCAACCACGTGGCACCCATAGGTCCACACCTGCCATGCTGATGGAGATAATGATCCAACCACAAACACACATAAAGCACAACATCCAAGGCTAACACTCATACTAGATAGTATGATGGCTGCAACCAAGAACCTAAGACAATGCAAGGAGTACAGGTCCTGGTCAGACACTCAAAAGGCTACTAAGTAGGGGCTGACATCATGGCGAGTCACTTGGCATCGAAAAGCCCAAGTTTGGATCGTGTGTCCTCAAACTTAAACGGGTGCTCACACATTGTGTCCTCGAACTTAATCGAGTGCTCACACATTTTATTATCTTAAGTTTTATTACCATACACACATTTTCTTTAATTATCACTTATTTAAAACTTCATATCCTCCATCAACCTCCGGTGCCATAAATGTCGAGCTGCGATATAGAAGCCCCCTCCATATGCTATCGTACCCTACCCATGCTCCTCCTACGACAAGTGCCCGTGGGCACGCATACTCCCATCCCAACCCCAACGATCATAACTTCTGGAAAATCCATGAAAGATCGGGCCTCGCAATTCGTCCAACAAATATACGCGCATGTACTCATGTGTGGTGCACCACCATCACGAAGATCATAACACAAGGATAGGAATGAGAACACAATGCAAAGAAAACACCCAACTGAAAGCAACACGGGAAGAATGGATTCTAAACAAATCCCAAAGCCAATAAAACCATACATCATAAAATCACTCAACTGGCCTCAATCTTAGAGTATGAATTCTACACAAATCCCAATGATGCAACAAGACCAAACATCATAAACTTACTCAACCGGCCTCAATCCGAGAGTATGGATTCTACATGAATTTGAGTGTTCACGAAACAAAAGCAAAGGTCTAAAAGAAATAATAACACCAACTATAAAATCACTCAACCGAAGAAAAAGGTTGGGAGTACGGATGAAACACGCATCCCAATGCAACATAAAAGTGCAATAGTGGTCTGACTGATATCCAACCGGATCATCTAGGTCCACGACCCACATTGTGCCAAGAAAATCTGAGAAAATAGGGCGCCTAGCAAAACAAGGTAAAAACTCCAAATTTTAAAAAACTTTCAAAATTAAAACCCATTTGACCTTTGGGTACAAAAACCCCAAAAATCCAAAAATAAATGGAATCCGACATCGTATGCAAAAACAACCACCATAACAGTGCAAAATCCCAAACCCTCATCCCAAAAAATAAGGAAATGTTCATACCCGCCCAACCAGGTAGAACTAGCATACAGAAACGGAGGGGAACACTAGTTCTTAGCCTCCAAACAAATGGCTACCAAAAATCGAAGCAAAAATAGAGTGGAAATAATAAAACAGGAAAGCCCTACCTCACTTCCAAAAGGGCAAAACAAGAATCTGAACCAAAAAATAAATATCTCGTAGAAGTAGCTGAAAATCGCAGCAATCCAAGGTTTCCCCGAGCTGGATCCAACAAGCCCAACCTCGTGACGATCCCACGCCCGTAGCTCCCACAATGAACAAAATAGTAAATCCTCATGAAGAGGATTTTGGGTTTTACTCTCCAACTTTCCAATTTGAAAGTGAGAAGTGAGGAATTAAATTCCTCTTTGGATACTTATTCACTTTTCGAGTGAATAATCGATTAGGGCAAATAACTAGCCAACCTAGTTAAACCCCGAATCGACCCAAATGAAAATAGGCTATTCCTATAAATAGGAATTCATCTATGGAAAAGCTGCTAGAAATTAAAATAAATCAATTAAAAAAGCCTAAAAACCCAAAAACACATAAATTTCCTTAAAAACTTTCGCGACAATGCGAACCTCTAAATGCACAGACACGCTTACTGGTCTAATCACATAATGCAAATGAGTTCGGATTTAATAATCACCAAAAAGTATAATTTAAACACTTTAATAAAGGATACATCGACCATATAAGGACGACATTGGTAACATATGATAGGCTGAATCACTAACTCCATGTGCCACTACCAAGGATATAAATCATGTACACTAAACAACACGATCAAGTGCAATTGCATATAATAACATAGTCGAAGAAATAAATGCATTAAATCACCTAATTTAACCATTTATTTAGTTATATTAAAATAATCTATTTACATCACTCACGTTTGCAAAAGGCATAGCAACGCAGGAATGAAGTAAATAACCATAGCATTAAGTCCATCACATAACAAAATCAGAGGTGTGTCCAAACACCTAATAACCAGGTATCATCATAAAACACATTGTCATCTCAAAATGGCATCATCATGCAATAAGATCAACTGAATAGCATAATAGTCTAAAATCTATGATACTAAAATCAAGGTATAACATTTAACCCTCGGGTCGTCTCAAATGTAAAACATCACATGAGTAAAAAATATCTCTCTAATCAGAAACGTAACAAGGTAAATGTCCGCAGCACATAACTAAATAATCTCACATGAACAATCCATTTAATTAATTACGCATTTAATAATGATTGATTACTCTACATTAAAAAAGCACTAAAAACACATAAGCAAACACAGTCATAAACATGACTAACCACTGCTACAAGAACCTAGTCCAGTGTAGCATGGTAAAAAGTAGACAGTGGAATCTCTACACACATCTCAAGGTAATCACGAAACAACCTCATGATACCAAATCGATCCTGGTAACCACTGGCACAAACCTCAGTGAACCAAAAATCACATCATAATCTCATAGATCAATCAAAAGCATAATCAAAGGAACTAATACAAAAACATAAATCCAAACACGTCAACAGTGTAGACCACTCAGGGTCACAATCATGATCCATCAGGATGACTAACAAAAGTCAAATGGGAGAGGCACTACATCATCCCCCTCCAAAGACTAGGCTTACTCCTGGAAGCCTGCAATCCAAGAATAGAAACCAAAACACACAAGAACCAAAATCAAAAGTGAGCAATAGGAATGACTCAAGAAACTCTCCACAAGTCAAACCCAAATCACTCCAACACTCTCAAGCCATCTCATTAACCCCCAAATAGGTTAACTACAAGAGAATTGGTGTCACACAGACACAAGATCCTCCAACAAGGAACCTTCTATGCGCTAGGAAAAACCATCTAGCCATAAAATCAACAATACAGGTTAAGGAACAAGCCACTCTACCTTATCAACAGGTGCCCAACCATGACATGAACCAACCACATGACCACAAAACCAAGTCAAAAACACTAAGCACTTCCAAAAAAAGTTGGAATCATGGGGAATAACCATCCCAAACTTCCCAAGAATACTATAATGTCACACATGATCATTCTGGAATCCATGTAAACTCACCCTTAGAACAAAGAGGATGAAAGTTTACCAACAAAAGGACACATTCCAAAAGACTACTCACCACCAAGTGTAGGAGCACAACACCTCTCCAAGGTGCAAAAGCTCAACTATCACTAGGAACTAGGGTAACACAACCCAACTAGACAAGATATCACCTTTCCACAAGGTTCAAAGACTTTCGTCAGTGGACACAATCATGTAATGTCAGCACACCAACTCACGAGATGGTAACATGTGTACAATGATACCATGTCCCTCCAACACCATGCTAGGAAAACTACACCTAATCTACTGCTAAACTCAATCTCTAGCCTCAAGTCAATGGTTAATGAGAAAACTTGACTGAGACAATCCACCTGAAGATATAAGCTTAGGGAGAAGGATACTATAGAGTATAAGACTGAGAGGGAGTCGCTCTCTCAACCTCTGCACTAACTAGTCCATGATGCATTAGAAAACTCACAATTTCACCAACCATCAACATACTCACCTAAAAACACTAACTGAGCTAGTGGCATAACCACACTAGCCTACTCTCACAAGAGAGAAAAGGATACAGAGGTGCGCCCAAGACAACGTCCAAGAAGGAGAATCTAGACTCATCAAAGAATTGAGTCACTCCCAAAAGACAAGGCAACATCATCCTCAACCAAGGAATGCTCACTAACCACACTACACCTCACAAGGGTGGTTATGTGCAAAAGGAAACAGAAAAACCAAAGCACGACCTCCAACAAGTACCTAGTAGATTATGAAGACAAGATAACTCCTTCATTATGAATAACATGAAGAGTTAAACTTCTCCAATGGCCATAAATATGATATGTCATGATTGAATTGGCCTCTACTTGAAAAGGTATTTGGAACATGAATCAACAACTCTAGAAGCCATAGCTTTCACATCCGAACTAGGATTGAATCCATTCGAAAAGCATCAAAAAGATATCAACAAGGGCTACAACATGAAGAAGCTAAGAGAGACCTAAGACCTACGATCTGAGACATCACTCAAAACAAAACCATAAAGGCAAAACAACAGTCTTGGCCACCAAGACAAGCAACGGACAAAATGTCCAAATCCACACAAGGGAACACATGCCCAAAACAACATAAGACATGGGATGAAAGATAGATCACAAACTGAAACCATCATTACTCTCTTTCATAATTTCATTAATTAAGCATAACATAAGCACTAATGCATAATGAACTGAAATATTTTCAAGCAAGGGTCCAAGAGTCACTATAGAACAAGTACATACCTTTCAATTTCTTTCAAAAATAGCATTAAGTTTAATCACCATTTTAACCATTTAGTTACAATAACAACTTTAGATCTAACAAGGACACACTAGCATGTTCTCCATGATATTATCCCTTGAATGTACTACCAGAGGTTCGAGATGAACATGATAGAGTCACAACACACAACTGCGCAGCAGTAAAACACATCCAGAATAGTCATCATGAGACAAAATAAAAATCCCAAATGGGAGAATTGCCGATTCCAATAGTAAGTACCAAAAAGAGCTCATTTCAACAATAAGTCAAATGTGACAACTGCCACAAAGAGAGCGATAGATAAAATTTGATGACTACTCCAAGAGAGAAAAATACTAAAACCAATGCTAGCCCAAAAACATGAGGAAAGTACCTCCATCCAAATAAAATAAGGCATCAAACAAATCACATTACAGGTGATGACTGAGGATAGTCACACAAGAGGGATAAATCACCACACAATGCTAAGGAATACATCATCCTAGCAATGTTAGAGAACACACTCACACACATCAAATAGTATACCATCAGTAACCTCATGCATATGCAGACAATAATAATTTCCATGCAATGCAACATTTAGATATTCATCCATCTAATACAAATTTCCATAAGCTTAAGAAGTAATCAGATTGGGGACTTAAGTCATTAACCCAAGGATATACTGCAAGCCTACTCTTTGCAATGATTCACAATAAACACTCATTTTCAATGAAAGGAACCATTTCATCATTATAACAACAAAATAAAGAATCACAATAAGATTCATTCATCAACTCACAATCAGGAGAAAATAGAGAAACAATGCACCTTACTCTACAAGGAGAAACAAAAAGCAGCACTTAAAGCCAACACATGGACACCAATCAATGGTTCCATTCAAAAAGGGTCACACAAGAAACCAACCAAACAAGGCACATTGATCTAGTTGCATCTACTGGAAAAGAAATTCCATCATGAGTAGATACTAGAGAAACAAAGATCATGAGTTCTCACCAAGACACTCACACTCAACCAACGCAACAACAACTACAAGGGCAACATAACACAGAGATCCCAATGTTTGAACATGGGCTCTGATACCAGATGTAATGCCCCACCTAGAGATCCTTGGAAACAAGGATTCAAATCAAGCCAAGATATTTTTTTTTACAAGTATGAATGCACAAGAAAACATCATACAGGGATCACAAAGATCGCAACGGAAGACTTCAACACAATCCCAGCAACCAACGAATCTCTGAATGCCACTACCCAATTGACACACCCAAACAAAAGCCAACAACCACCACAACAAGATGAGGGCACAAGAAATGACCACTCATCAACAAAACACCAAGCTAGGGTAAAATGCAGAATCCCAAAATTTGGCTAAGTCTGAAATCCTGAAGCCCTTAAAATTGGCTAAGTCTGGATTTATGAAGCCCTGAAATTTCCTAAAATACATAACTTATCTCCGAGAGGTCTAAAACCTATCTCAAAAGATTTGTCACATATATTAAAATATATCTTAAGTATAAGGAATTAAATATACATCAACTTATACTTAAATGATATATTTTAACCCCCAAGAGACTAAAACAGGAACACGAAAACGTGATTTCAAGAGAAACTGACAGAATTCAAAATGCAATAGCATAGGGTCAAAGAACCCAAAACAGCTCACAAAAATATCGGATCATGAAGAAAAGTGCCTATTGATGGCACGCGCAGGTTTTTCACAAAAACTGTGCAACACTTTTTACTTAGGGAGGTCGACACTTATCCTTAAGGCGTACAACACTCTTCCAGTGTCGTACGACATATCCCAAGAAGGCATGTGACACTTTTTAGCATCGTACGACATTTCTCAAGAAGGCGTGTGACACTCTTCTAGTGTCGTACAACATTTCTCAAGAAGGCGTGCGATACTTTACAGTGTCGTACAACATAGTTTGCATGGCCGTGCGATACTTTTTAAAGTCTCGCACCATGCTGAACAAATGTCGCCCATAGAGAACAAAAACACTCCCAGAAGCAAAAAGGACCAAAATAGAGCAAAGAACCTCCACACCAGGGAGTACCAGATCCATGTGAATCGAGGAATGAACACTCGAGTGCAAGAACAACATAGAAAGGAGAACATCTAACTATCTAAACTATAGCAGCAAGGGAGACACTGAAATAAACATCGCAGAGAGCTGAACAACCAAACTAAGTATGCAGATCCTCCCAAATGTCAATAGCATCATAAGACCATCGTGGGTCCTAGCCATCCCCTGTGCGTAACATCCCAAGCGACCAACCAAATTGCCAGTACTGTCATAATAGGGACGTCACTACTAAAACATGCAACAATATAAGCATAAGCAAATCTAACATGCTAGTAGTAAAGCATAAGATAACCCTACAGTAGATAATATCACCTATCACATGCTAAACAGCAGTAAGCAACAGATATACTACTAAATCAAATAACGTCATCTAATCATATGCTAAACATCATGATAAGGGAATGCGTCAAGTAAACTAACATCATCTAAACATGATATACAAGCATCCCAATGAAAGCATAAATCACAAGAAAGCATACTCTGAAACCTGAAGTACCAAGTGAAAACATCCAACAACGGTCACACTACGATAAGAGACCATCTATGTACACCAGTCCCTAGCAGTGGTGAAGGTAGGTACGCCTCCCAATCACGTGGCACCCATAGGTCAACACCTGCCATGCTGATGGAGATAATGATCCAACCACAAACACACATAAAGCACAACATCCAAGGCTAACACTCATGCCAGACAGTATGATGGCTGCAACCAAGAACCTAAGACAATGTAAGGAGTACAGGTCCTGGTCAGACACTCAAAAGGCTACTAAGTAGGGGCTGACATCATGGAGAGTCACTTGGCATCGAAAATCCCAAGCTCAAATCGTGTGTCCTCAAACTTAAACAGGTGCTCACACATTGTGTCCTCGAACTTAATTGGGTGCTCACACATTTTATTATCTTAAGTTTTATTACCATATACACATTTTCTTTAATTATCACTTATTTAAAACTTCATATCCTCCATCAACCTCTAGTACCATAAATGTCAAGCTGCGAGATGAAAGCCCCCTCCATATGCTACCGTACCCTACCCATGCTCCTCCTACGACAAGTGCCCATGGGCATGCATACTTCCATCCCAATCCCAACGATCATAACATCTGGCAAATCCACGAAAGATTGGGCCTCGCAAGTCACCCAACAAATGTACGCACACGTAGTCGTGTGTGGCGAACCGCCATCATGAAGATCATAACACAAGGACAAGAATAAGAACACAATGCAAAGAAAACACCCAACTGAAAGCAACACAGGAAGAATGGATTCTACACAAATCCCAAAGCCAATAAAACCATACATTATAAAATCACTCAACCGGCCTCAATCTGAGAGTATGAATTCTACATGAATCCCAATGATGCGACAAGACCAAACATCATGAACTTACTCAACTTGCCTCAATAAGAGAGTATGGATTCTACACGAATCCAAGCGTTCATGAAACAAAAGAAAAGGTCTAAAAGAAACAATAACACGAGGTATAAAATCACTCAACCGAACACAACGTCGGGAGTATAGATGCAACATGCATCCCAATGCAACATAAAAGTGCAATGGTGGTATGATTGATATCCAAATAGATCATCCAAGTCCATGACCCACATTGTGCAAAGAAAATCCGAGAAAACAGGGCTGCACGCAAAATGAGGTAAAAACCTCAAATTTTGAAAAACTTTCAAAATTAAAATCCATTTGACCTTTGGGCACAAAAACCTCAAAAATCCAAAAATAAATAGAATTTGACACAGTATGCAAAAATAGCCAGCATAACAGTGCAAAATCCCAAACCCTCATCCCAAAAAATAGGGAAATGTTCATACCCGCCCAACCGGGTAGAACTAGCATACAAAAAAGGAGAGGAACACTAGTTCTCAGCCTCCAAAGAAATGGCTACCAAAAAAAGAAGCAGAAACAGAGCGGAAATAATAAAACAAGAAAGTCCTACCTCATAGCCAAAATGGCAAAACAGGAATCTGAACCATAAAATAAATATCCCACAGAAGTAGCTGAAAATTGCGGGAATCCAAGGTTTCCCCGAGTTGGATCCAATGAGCCCAACCTCGCGATGATCCCACGCTCATAGCTCCCACAACGAACAAAACAGTAAATCCTCATGAAGAGGATTTTGGGTTTTACTCTCCAACTTTCCAATTTGAAAGTGAGAAGTGAGGAATTAAATTCCTCTTTGGATACTTATTCACTTTTCGAGTGAATAATCGATTAGGGAAAATAACTAGCCAACCTAGTTAAACCCTGAATCGACCCAAAAGAAAATAGGCTATTCCTATAAATAGGAATTCATCTATGGCAAAGTTGCCAGAAATTAAAATAAATCAATTAAAAAAGCCTGAAAACCCAAAAACACATAAATCTCCTTAAAAACTTTCACGACAATGCGAACCTCTAAATGCACAAACATGCTTACTGGTCTAATCACATAATGCAAATGAGTTCGGATTTAATAATCACCAAAGGGTTTAATTTAAACACTTTAATAAAGGATACATCGACCATATAAGGATGACATTGGTAACATATGACAGGTTGAATCACTAACTCCATGTGCCATTGCCAGGTATATAAATCCTACACACTAAACAACATGATCAAGTGCAATTGCATATAATAACATAGCCGAAGCAATAAATGCATTAAATCACCTAATTTAACCATTTATTTAGTTATATTAAAATAATCTATTTACATCACTCACATTTGCAAAAGGCATAGCAACGCAAGAATGAAGTAAATAACCATAGCATTAAGTCCATCACATAACAAAATCAGAGGTATGTCCAAATACCAGATAACCAGATATCATCATAAAACACATTGTCATCTCAAAATGGCATCATAATGCAATAAGATCAACTGAACAACATAATATTCTAAAATCTATGATACTAAAATCAAGGTATAACATCTAACCCTCGAGTCGTCTCAAATGTAAAACATCACATGAGTAAAAAATATCTCTCTAATAAAAAATGTAACAAGGTAAATGTCCGCAGCACATAACTAAATAATCTCACATGAACAATCCATTTAATTACTTACGCATTTAATAATGATTGATTACTCTACATTAAAAAGGCACTAAAAACACATAAGAAAACACAGTCATAAACATGACTAACCATTGCTACAGGAACCTAGTCCAGTGTAGCATGGTAAAAAGTACATAGTGCAATCTCTGCACACATCTCAAGGTAATCACGGAACAACCTCATGATACCACATCGATCCTGGTAACCACTGGCACAAACCTCAGTGAACCAAAAATCACATCATAATCTCATAGATCAGTCAAAAGCATAATCAAAACAACTGATACGAAAACATAAATCCAAACACCTCAATGGTGTAGACCACTCAGGGTCACAATCATGATCCATCACAACAAAAGATCAACAAGGTTGCATCCATCAGGATGACTGACAAAAGTCAAATGGGAGAGGCACTACATGATAGACTGATAGTTAAAAATGTAATAAGTGTCTCACCTATTGATCTAGTATATGGAATTCAAGCTAGAATGCCTTAGAATAACTTGAAAGGCCTATATAATTATATCCACATGTATGATGATGATATAATAGATGACATGTAGGAAAGAATGGATGAATCAGTAGGACTAACTAAGCACAAGAAGGAACCCTCTAAGAAGAATGCAGAGTTGTAGTTGCAAGAAAAACATTTATATGACAAGAAAGTAGTGGAAAGAAAATTGAGCTTGAAGATATGATCCTAATGTGGAATGCAAGGATTGAAGACAAAGGAAAACATTTTAAGTTTGACCCATTATGGCTTGGCCCATACTTGATAGAATCTACATGGGGTGAAGACTCATATATAATGAAGAAATTATAAGAAATGTTCTTCAATTTCTAGTTCATGGACAATTATTGAAGAAGTACTTATGTTGAAGATACTTTTCTTTCCATTCATAGTAGTTTAGGTCTATGTACATTTTTTAAATCTTCTATATATGTTCTATTTTGTATATATTTTTGTTGTATTTTTCCTATGTGTCCATTACTCTCATAAAAAGTTATCAATATGTCAAGTATGTGGTCTACTTCTATTAGTGTTTTTGAGCCCTCGCATGAATAGGCCTTATTCATCATCCCTAGATAGAACCATTGTTAGCCCTAGTTTTTCTATCCCATGGTTTCAAATAATCTTGCAATATTTTCAATTTTTTAAAGCGGTCTTTTCCTTTGGTCATGGGGGGAAATTTGAAATAAATCCTGATTACAAGCATGATAAACCTTAAAACCCCTATTATTAATTTAAATTTGTTTGGTAGTGTTTTTTCCTCATTAATTTCTAAAATACTAGTGTAGAATAGGGTTAACCCCTTATAATCATATCCTTGTTTAACCTATGGTTTTCTCCTAGTTAGCTCACCCTATATAAATTGTTTCCTTTTAACCCAAGTGATGAGTTGTTATTAATGATCATTGATTTTCTCAAAGATCATTGACTATCATTCTATCATTACTAAAAGATGCCATGAATTTAACCATAATGGGATAGCGATATGGTGACATCTATCATGTTGGACCACACAACTACTACAGTACTCAAAATCAACTCCACCATATATTGACTTGAAGATCAATGGTTGGTGTTATGTTTCGATGGAGAGTTGTAAGGTTTTTAATCTTAGTGACATAATAAGAACATGACATGTGTAATAGGTGGGACCAGTTTAAGTATCATTCAAATCAAATGTAGAAATAACAATGAGTAATCTTTGTTGTTGATCAAGTTGAATATCCATGATTGTCATTATGTCACAATGAAAAGTTGTAGGTCTATTACCCAAGGAAACATAGTGACCATATGATGCATGTCCAAGGTGGGGCTAGTAAATTCATAGGTTTCCAAAAGGGACTGAGGTTATTTTAGATGACAAGGGTTTGATAATGATTTTTCATTCTATCAAGTTTCTAAAGTTTTTCTCGACCATTGATTAGGTCATACGTCAACCTATGTAGATATGTCATTATACAAAGATGTGAGTTATTTAATCAAAATGACATAGCAACAAGTTGAACCATATCCCTATGGGCTAGTGTAGCTCAGTGAGTGCAATATCTTCTCAGCTGTCAGATTAATAATACATCTATGGTGGTCATTATTTCATTGTTCCAAAATGCATTACCTTTAAATTAAGAAACATAGAGACCATGCAACATGTGGAATATGTGACCCACCTAGGGTTAATTAAAATTACTTCACTTCAAGGTCTTTAGATAGAAGATCAATCTAGGGTCTTCTAAAAAGAGACCATTAAAGAGCTAGAATATAGTGCTAGCAGAAACCAAGTTTAGTAGAAAGCCAGATCACAAATTACTACATAAAGGAGAAGAAGAATTTGATCCTATTAAGTAAGTTTCTTTGCTCTAGAAGAATTTTGGTAATTATCTTTGTTTCTTCACAATTCCTCTGAAGAAGGGTTTCTCCAAGAAAAGGGATTACTGACATAGAAATTTGCATGACAATTTCTTAGAACAATTGAATGAGTCCACCAATGATGTAGCATAGATGAGGAAATTGATTCATGTTACTCAAATGTTGAAAGTGGCTGAGGGTTTGTATTATAGAGGAAATTGGGCTCGTGATGTGACAACATCTAAAAATGGGTTGCAACTTTTCATAAAATGGTTTCTAGAGAGAAAATTATATTCTCCACATGGGAACATTTATAATTTTGATCTAGGGAAATTAGTTTTTCTAGGGGTATTCATGGACTGTAACCTTTAAAATTTAGTATCATGAATGTATGATCCAATAACTAGGTTAGTGAGGGGGATAAACAATGAATGTTTATTGAAGATGACACCTAAGGAAATTTAGGAAATATTTGAGATGGATCCAACAATGCAATATCATAAGATTATTGATTTTTAGAAGCTACAAAAGGAATACCAATCTCAAAAATGCAAATGAGGCAAAGAGCTTTGAGGGCACACCTCGCAGCTATTGGAGACTTAACATTGGTAACATCCTTGACCTAAGAACCTTTCAAGAAATAATTTTTCAATTCCCATTCCCTAGATATCTATATGTCCTTATGTAGGGTTTTTGGTAAAGATGAACATGACTTTATGCCTATTAAACTCATGTATATGATGGTGCAAATTTCCTATTTTGGAATTAGTATCATCTTTGATCTTTCCTTACTTCTAGTTGAAGAAATCCATGATGGATTAGTTGGGATTGAAAAAGGAAAGATAAAGAGAAATTATGGGTGGTATTCAATGTTGATGCATATGTTCCTTTTCAAAGGAGCCATTTATTTCGAAAAAAAAATGTAATTGACAAGGGAGCATGAAGGAGAGCCTTTTATTGTCTAGCTATGGAGTGTAGATATGTCATGGGATGTAAGTAAGGCTAGCTTTGTTAGGTTTGATAGGTATTTTGTATCAAAATTGAGGATTCTCTTGTCAAATGATTACCCAAGAATTCCTAAACTACTTTTGTATTTTATCAATCCTAAGGATTCCTCAAATGATTTTAAAGTTTCCCATGATTGGGAAGACATTATCCTATATCTAGTCTCTATTGAAAATAGATTGATATAGGATGAATATGTGTTTCAATCATTTTGTGACTAATGTCAAACTTGCTACTTCTTGGTAAGACAATTGCTTAGATGATTTGAGTACTATCATTTGCTGGATTGATAAAGAGGAATTGATCAAATGAGGTGACAATAACACCTAGGGGAAATGTTGAGTTATGATATGGAAAAAAAGTAGAATAATCAGTTAAGAAAGTGATATTATAATGCATTGATAATCCACTTAAGGTTGCAAAGAATGGTTACACTGATTAAGTTCAGAAGAATAATTTAAAACAATTATGTCTGCAAGGCTTAATAAACTGCATAGTTGGTGTCAGGAAAAGTTAGTGTAAGGTAAGCAAAAAATTAGTCGGAGCTGAGAAAAAGTCAATTTCAATATAATTCGAGTAAAGTTTAGTTAATGTCAAGCATTAGTAAACTTTAGTTTGTGCCAAGTGTTTTGATAGTGGATGTTGAGCTACGCAGTATGTGCCAAGCATTAGAAGCCATTTAATGTTGAGTATCAACATTATGAGAAAGATCATGAATTTGATGAATCTGAGCTAATAAGTTTGATTTCTTGCATTGTTTGAACTGTATGGAAGATAAGCTTGATGAGCTGGTGGCATAGAATTTAGGATAAACTATTTTGAGGTGAATTCAAAGAGGATTGAAGGAGAACTTTCTAGAAGGGAATGAAATGAAATGATGGGTAGATACATTGAATCATACCTAATACAACCTAACCATAAAATAGACGAAGGAGGTTGAATAGAAAAAGATATTAATTTTTTATTTATAGAAATGGTTGGTCAAAAGAAAAGGTTGTCATGTGTGAGAACCTAATGAAGACAAGGAGTGTAGGGTATTGCTCCATTCAGTGACCTAAGAGAAGTGTCTGCATTGACAAGAAAATAAAGAAGTCTTAAGGGTATGAATGCTTGAAGGGTGAACAAGCTATCAGAGTTGAAGTGTGTGAAAGCCAAGCAGAATGGAGGACTAAATCATAGATCTGCAATCTATAAGTGTGTTGTAAGATGTTATCAGACCAAGCCTTACTATTACTTTCTATCCATTGCATCAGTATAGGGTAAATCATTTGGATTAAGGTTGACCTAATAGTCATTTGTAAATCCTTTAACTAGGTGACATTCTAAGTGAATCATCTAAAGTCCTCTAACAAGGCTCACTCCTAATAGGGTGATTGAAATCCTTTAACCAAGTCACATTTAATAGTGTGCATTGTAACTTTTAATAAGGTTGGCCTTTCACAAGGCATCACTTCAAAAGAGTGAGAATGAGTAGCATGTTACTGGTGGTTTTTTCCAAATTGGGTGTGCATAATAAATCATTGTGTCAAATGTGTTATTGAATCTATTATATTTAATGTTTACATTTTTGCATAGTTGATTTGACAAAAACCTACAAGTTTAAGTGAATGTATGATCTAATGGATGCATGCACGATGAAAATGTTTTATGGATATGGGTTCACTAAGTTGTGAAAAAAATTATTTGTACATCTGAAACTTGGATAACTGATTCACCCCCCTCAATTATTTTAAAGAATTCCAATAGCCTTTGCTATGATCAGAGTGTATGGATTTTAAGGAACTCCACATGTGTTACCATACCAAGTACCTCTAAATGTTGGCTATGTTGAGGTATTATGGAAAATATAAATGCTAGAGGAATTTGAATTAATAGGCAAATCAAGAGGCTCTATTTTCCTCACATTCATTATTGCACATCAACTTGTGATCACAAGGGGGTTTGGGTTTTCTTGTATAAAATTTTGAACACTTGTAAAATGGACTTTTCCCATGAAATGTTCGCTAATAATGAGGGATTTATTGAGATATTCAGGAAGAAAGAAAAAGAAAATTCTCATGAGGATATTTTCTTCTACCCTCATGATATCATAAGGAATGAGGTTTCCTTACAAGAGAAGGAAGTGAGGAAAGAAAAATGGAGAGTCTATTCTAGAGTTATGGAAATTGTGAACTATTCTGAAAAGAATTATAGCCCATTATTAGATGCTAAAATAATGGATGATAGAGTAAACAAGTTGATGACCTTCTTTGTAGAGATAATGGATACTCTTAGTGAGAAGAAGTCTATTCTCATTAGATCTTACCATGATAAATCAAGAGAGATCATGAGAAGACTATCTTTCACTCCTTCTATAGATCCAAGGATGTATATTGTTCAAAAAAGGTCTAGTTATAGTGTAATCAAGATAGGAGAGCACAATGATAATAAGGGAAAATAAAAAATAGAGGAAAATGTGCTTATTACCATAGCTCGCAAGAGACCTCAGGTTGAGGAAAGTTCATTAGAGAAAGCACCCAAGTGACAAAGAATTGGAGAAGTTTCCGTCAAGGGCCAATTTATACACCATTTCAGTCACCCCTTCACTTGGGAGATGAATATCTCATAATTGAAAAAATGGAGAATCTTGGAAGTCAGGGTGGAATCTTTATTATTTTGGCTGAGTTAGAAGAAGGAACAGTAAAAGAACCTCTTGTACCCAATTTAAAGTTAATTGTGGCCAATTTTAAGGGGAAAGAGATGGATCCTTTGATGGAACAACCTAGTCACAAGTTGCTATCAGATGAAAACTTATTTAAGTTAATGGATTTTTACCAAATTGCATGGAGAGACAATATTACAAATTTTGAGGAGAGACACAAGAAAAGAAAAACATAACAACTAAATAAAGAAAACTATGTTATAGAAGATGAAATAAAGGATGAGATGATATAAGAGTTTAATAAAATAACTATAGAGGAAGGAAGATGAATGATTAGAAGAGCTGGAGTAAAACTTCTTCTTGATTGGGATACTTGGAGATCAAAATTGAAGCCCTGATTTTGAGTATGATTCTGAAAATTAAGTCTAATTGAGCCCCTATAAGCACTTTTGATGCATATGTACCCAATAGTCACTTTGAGGCCTATGAAATGTTTCACATTTCTAACACCTTTCATTCATTACATCCATGTGTCCCATAATGATAAGTTGTAGTTCTTATTCATCCTGTGAAGTTTCATTTCGAGCATTGCTTAAATCTTCATTTTTCCTTAAGTGTCAAACAATGATATGAAGCCTAGTTTGCAATTGAATATCTTACACCAGGCTAAGTTTCATGAATCACCACTCTTGAAGTGTTTAGTGTGAATATCAAAGAACCTATGTTTCATATTTTAAGTTTTTTTGATATGTTTTGACTACATTTTTAATCCCTCAAAGTTGGTTGTTTACTATTGTCATGCTAATGCAAATTTCTCAAAATTACGAGAAGCCCTATTTGACTAGTTATAACTTTGACCCAGTTTACTAAAATGAGAAAATTTCTCTTTCATTACATTCTAGGAGTCAAAGAAATTCTATGTTTTATATTTGAGTCTATGATGAATCCATTTGAATAGTTTTCATATGTGACTCCAAATGCAATTTTTGAAGTTTTATTGATGTCTAAAAGTGCATATTGATCAGTAGCCTTGTTCGAGATGTTACAACTCTGAAATCATGATATATTAAGTAAAATATATTATATCACATGGTTCTACTCTAAAAATACGTCAAGTACGCTAGTTTTCAAGTCTTTATGAATCTGTTTGTGCATTTTCCTAGGTCTATTCTGTTTGTGAAAATCATTTTCTGCTAGTGTTCCAAATTCTGCAATTCTGAGAGCCCAACTTTGAATGCTTTCTAAATTCTCCCTGTTATTTGTCATGATCCCATATCACATATTTATACTCTCTAGATGAAAATAAACTAATGCTCGAATTTTTGTGCCTCCAAGTGATCATTTAACCTATTTTCAAAGACAAATCCAAACACACTATTATTTTGTAACATGTTTGTTTACAATGTGTTTGAAAAGAACAACTTTAAGTGTTGGTAATTTTTGACAAAATAATTGCCATAGAGCGATATTGTGTAGACTAAAAGAGTGTTAACAAGAGAGCAAGTATGTTAGGTTCCAAGGATACGTCAGGTGTTTTGGTCAATTTTTTAAGTCAATTTCAGAGGCTTCATGGCAGAAAATCATAGTTTTTAGAAAGTGCTAAAATGAGTTTTAAGGTTTCAAATAGTGATCGATTCTAAATCTAATCAATATGAGGAGTTGAACACATCAGTTTGGAAGCTTAGTTGTTTAAGTTCAATTTTGATTTTATCCACACCCACTTTGAGGCCTAGCTAGCCCCATTAGACTAACATGATATCATAGGAGTTGGTCAGGTCTAAGAAAGCTAAAATATTTTGATCCTTGGAGTAGAATTCATTGTTCATGAACTATCATCTATGATTAATCGAATGCATGGTTATATCTGAGCTAAACAATTAATGTAAGATTGAATGCACTTGGATGACCCCAAAGCTAATACTTGTTAAGATTGTTTCCTAAGGCCTTGTTCATTGAGATAATATGTTATGATCTTTCCTCCCATAGATTAAAACATAAATCACTTAAGCAAATGGCACATCATTGCATTGATGCTTTTACAAGATCAATAAGAGCATGGGGAAATGTCATGTAATTTCTTATGTCAATATAGATGCAAGTAGATTGCATGTGTAAGTGTGGAGTGACTTATTTGATGATATGCAATATATTAAACATGGTCTTTATTCTTTTTAAGAAGACTATGAAAGTTGTATTTTAATTATTGGAAGATAGGCTACAATGAAAAGAGGAGGTATGGCCTAAAATCCAATTGAACAATGGAAAGGATAAATTAAGTTTGGAGAGCCCCTATTTTGATTTATCCTTCTACTTCTCCCATGAGTTCTCAAGTAAGAAAATGTAATGAGTTCATCATTTGGTTGAAGATAAATTAGACAAAGACCACACATTACCAATATATTGATGATAACTAGTATTAAAAATATGTATTATTGAATTATCTCCCCTATTTTATGTGGAACATAGAAAACAAAAGTATTGTTTTAGCTCATATGCATAGAAGCTAAAGTGGTTGTACTCTATAGACAATATAATTATTCTTAAGTAAGGTCAATGGTAAGATCCATTCATAAATTTCAACTCAGTGTGCAGTTAAGTGAGTGTAAAAGGTGAGATGTCGAGTTGTTTTCTTCCCCGTATCTGGACACAAACACGTGAGTTTACATATAGAAATTTTTTTAAAAACTACCATAGTGCATTCTTCTAGTTACTCGATGTACATGGAGATATAACGTGTTATTATCCCAAAAAGGCATATGATGAGGGATGTGTAATGAACCACGGATCAGAGAGAGGAGATGTTGTGTTGCATTTCGATTGAATATAAGACGCAGTACTAGAAGCTTATAAAAACTAATGATTGATTCAAAACTAGCCCATTATGAAGACTAGTGCATCTCTGCGTGGTTTGCCAAATGCTTTCTTTTCCCTTTGGAAATTTTCTAACATCTCGGTTGAAGGAAAAGCCCATGAAGATTGTTTCCACTCTTCTATCTTCATGATATACAGATTGCGTGTAGAGCCCCAACTCCCAATGTAGAGTAAATGGATAGGTTAAAAGTATGAATATAGGATTGTAATTGTATGTTATGATTCCAAAGGAACACCAAGTGTTCACTCCTTCCCTTACAGTTCTTATGGATTCTGAATACCTCATTAGAAGGTGTTTCTAAGGAGTCTAGCTACTATGGATTTGATAAAATTATTCTTCGATCATGAGTATGATGTTTTCTTGATATTACAAAGTGATGGATATTTCCCATTTTGCACATGCAAAATTTCAAGCGGGTGTTCTTCTGTAGAAAGAAATGGTTTTATATCAAACCAATCATAGATTGTGTTAAAAAGGCGATCCATGCCTTAGTTAGAATGCACATTTTTTGATTAACCTTACAGTGGTCACACGGAATTTGAATTCCATGCATAGATTAATCGCTCTCCACCATACTCGCAATCACATTTCCAAGGATCCAACTTGTACGCCATTTGGGGATAGACAATTTTACCGTAGAAAGAGGAAGATTCAAATCATTTATCTCATTTTAATTCCAATGCAGTCGATATATAGCTATATGTATAAGAGGCATAGAAAGTTTTCAAGGGATGAGCCACATTTAAAAGCTCTATTGTGGGGCTCTTAGTAAGAAGAATCAGGTTTTTTTAAAGGACTTTGTCCCCTCGTTGGACTCTTCCTCCTCCTAAATAGACTCTGCCTCCTCTCATTCTTCATATGTCGGAGATGGAGAGGAATTCATCTTTTTCACCAATCACAGATGCTAAAGATTTCTCGGTGTTGCCCAACGTTAACGAAGATGAGTTAGGGATCAAAGAAATAATAAAGAACTTGTGCAAAGACTTGGTCCGGAACCATTTGCAAGACGGTATTGGAAATCGATGCACCAATTTTCTAGTATTTTAAAAAATAGAAAATACATATCAATTTATCCCACATACATTGTGCATCGTAAGTTTTAATTTTTTTAAAGTTTGGAGGCACAAAACATAGGTGTCTAAAAGTTGTGAGCCTTTTGAGAAACAAGGCTCACATATGGAGTCCATGACCAATTTGGAGGTAAGGCTAAGAACTTTTCTGAGGAAATTTGATGATGTAGACTAATGACACATTCAGACAAGCTAATTAGAATAATCAATCCATGTGGCACAAAAATTGAGTACACTAAGAAATGAGCACATGACATGTGGTAGCCCATTGACCAACCAACTAGAGAGTGGCACTTGGCATGGAATTCGAGGAGGACAAGTTGGCAAAATAGGACATGTGGCATGATGTATCTATGTCACTAGTGATGTCACAACTGATGAGGTGTCATGTGACATAGCAATAGGTCGCTACTTCGTAGGGGTAATGACATGGAATAGGTGATTTTGAACAAATTATGAGGGGGTAACATGGATTCAAGGTGCCACATGTTGTGATGTCACTATGTCATGATGATGTAGAAGGTTGTTGACGAGGATAGTGACATATTGATAGAGTGACATGTGGCAGTAGGTGTTGAGGTGTTAGTTTCAAGATGAACATGCCAGATTGTGCCACATAGCACAATTAACCGATGTTGCTATGTCACCATGGATATTTTCTCACTGATGAACCATGTCGACATGGTGACCCAATCAGGGGATACCACATGGTAGTAGGCTAGGTCAGACATGGCAGGTTGAAGATCAATCAGGCGGCGCTCCATGGCACTATGGTGGCGAAGCTATTCAGAAGGTGTTGATATGGAAGGTGACTCATTAGGGATCAACCAATCAGAGCATGACAAGTGTTATAGACTAGTCAAATTGGATTTGACTCAAATGTATAAAAGGAGGGAAAAAGAACATAATTTAAAAAAAAAAAAAATCTTGAAGTCTATTAGAGTAAATAATTAATTAATTATTAATTATTTATTCTATTTACTTAAGCTTACTTAGGTTAATATTTATTTAATGCATGTAGTGATGAGTTGTTGACAACATGAGAGTTTGTTCCCTTCTAGCATATTCCACCTTTTGTGGATGCTTAATTGTTGACCTTATCTTCTACCACTTTCCAGCTTGTTCTACAAGCTTCCATGAGGCCTTTATACTTGGGCTCTCTTTTTGTATCTCTCAACTCATAACTCATTTTTCATTGTAAATACAATTTCATTGTTTTGGAATATGTTCTCTCTTAAGCCTGCATCACGGTGCCTTTGAATTCTCCACCCATAACTTTCCTTTGTAGCACCACTCAGCCGGCTTACTCTACCTCTGTTTTTGTGCTTTCTTGGTGTTCATAGCTCTAGTGCCACTCCGCTCCATTATTCAGCCTCTAGCCTATGTGGAAGTTTGCATTAGCACTACATGGATTTTGTTTGCTACTTCACCAAATCAGGGGTTGACATGAGGCACAGGTGCCATGTGGACCCTGCCACATCATTGCCACATCACCTCCTTTGCCATGCAGATGCTACATGGACTTGTCATATGGCCCTTTTTTTTTGGGATGACTATTTAGCTGTCAATTTTAAACTAGTATTTTTTTCATGTCAGCATGACATCATCCTGCATCAACCCTCTTGCACCTCTCCAAGGTCATTTTTGGACCTACTTGCAGTTTTTTGGCCATAACTTGAGCATATGGAGGTATTTTTTCGATTTGAAAGAAGTGCCAAAAAGCTATTTCAAAGATGAAGACACTAGTGTAGGTATTTTTTATGATTCGATTTAGTTTTATTGCTTGTTTTTGTAGTTGAAGTCTAAAGTTCTATTTTTGACTCTGGCAAGTTGATCTTTTGCGTCCCATGTCAGTTTTTTGAAAACATTATATTTTTGGAAAGCTATTGTTGTCATATTTTTAAAAATTTTGTCTTTTTTCTTAGATTCTAGCCCATGCTCTTTCTATCATATTTTTGGCATTTTTTTCTCTATGGTGGATATCTTGGGTGTTTAAGGTTCGAGGATCATTTTCCTGACATGGTTTCTTTTGTTTAGGGTTGTACTATTTCTTGAGTTAGCTTTTTTCCAATTTTGATCATTGTAGACATCATTTGTAAGCACTTTTATATATACACACTGAGATAAAGTGTTACTCTTGCATTTCGGGTTCATGAACGTTGTTTTTGAGATAGTTGTACTTGCACTATTTTTATAAAGCAGCATGCAAGGGATAATTGTTTTCTATTTTAGGCCCTCTCCCTTTATCAAGTGAGTGTCCCTTCCATCACATTAGCCCCATGCAACATCGGTATGACCGTGTCTTTATAGGATTTTATACCTCTTCCTCTCTCATCATTCTTGATTCTGTCTACAAAGGATTTTGGCCCACCTTCTTAGTTGCCTATCATCTTACCCTATTTGCATTAAGGGGGGGGGGGGAGGGGGGAAGGGGGGGGGGGGGGGGGGGGGGGGGGGGGGGGGGGTATGCTATTGTCGTAATGCATCCTTGGTTCAATGGTTTGATAGTGTGAGCTATGTATTCAATGGTTGATCCTATATACGAAGTGATTGTAGTGGTTGGCTACCTAAGCATTTCAGTGAGATGGATCATCTACCATATAGAAATGCTTGGTTCATGTCTTCTTCTTCCATGCAGGTTCTTTAGATCAGTAGTTTCTTTTTGATGGAAGATTTTGCAGCTTCTTCATGCTTCAGTGATGCTCTTCATGATCACTCTTTTTTCCTGTTTTAGGGGACATTCCCCTAGTTGGAGGCTTCTTCAGTTCTTCATTAGGTTCTTACCTCTTTTTTGGGGAGTGTTTTTCCCATGTGGTTTTCTCTCTTTCCCCATTTACAAAGGTTGCATCTCTTTGCATTGTACATGGGTACCTAACATGGTCTCATTGCCAGGACCGATTCTATATTTCATCTTAGTTTTGTGAGCTTAAGGCATTCCCCTAAGTTGCACTTAAGAGGAGGTGTTAGAGTAAACAATTATTTATTTATTTATTATTTATTCTATTTACTTAAGCTTACTTAGGTTAATGAATTTATTTAATATTTAGTATTTAATGCATGTAGTGATGAGTTGTTCACAAAATGGGAGTTTGTTCCCTTCTAGCATGTTCCACCTTTTTGTGGATGCTTAGTTGTCAACCTTATCTTCTACCACTTTCTAGCTTGTTCTACAAGCTTCCATGATGCCTTTATATTCAGGCTCTCTCATTGTATCACAATTTCATTGTTTTGCAATATGTTCGCTCTCAATTCCATTTAGGGTTTTTCCCAAGATCCACCTCTTCCTTCTTGGTTTCCCTTCGATAGGTTATTTTGCACGTAGTTGATCTTGCTAAGTTGTGCAGTTAGATTTCATCAACTCCTACAAAGTCAACATATAGGTCTTTTAAATAAAGTTGAATTTTAATATAAAGTTTCAACTTTAGGCAAAAGGTAAATTTTTTGCCAAAAATAAGCCTGTATATTAGTCTGTAAAGTAGAGATTCAAATGGTTATCTAGGGAATTTTTCTTAGAAAAGTATAGGACTACTATATATTGATAGAAATCTCTCACGGTCTAGTTTCTAGATTTTCTAATTTTTTGTACTAGGTTTCAGTGGGTAAAAGTTATACTATATTTTCTCCAAGCTTATGTAACTTCATTTGGTATAGGCAATTTGGATTTAGTTTCTAGGAAAACAATGCAATTTGTAGGTGCCAAATTTGGAGAGGGTCTTAGAAGGGATATTGTTTTTCCTCCAAAGCTTTGCAATCTAGGTTTTGGCAACTTATGGCATCAAATCTAATAGTTTATCACAAAAGAGCTTTTCTCATCATTTAGGAAGATATTTTCAGAGTTTGTTGGGTAGAATGATGGGATTTTATCCAGTATTTAATTCTAGAGGATAGGGTTGGTTCTATACTTCTAGATAGGTTTCCATAAATGTGATACAACCAAGGTTAGATGTTGCTAGTGCTAGACTATTGAGCTTAGATCTAGCTATGATTCAACCATTCTCCTCAACATATCTCTTGTATGAATAGCAAAACTAAATAATATACTACAATTTTCATTTGTCGGTGTGTTTTACAGGTCTTTGATGCATCTTGAATGTACTTCTTTCAAAGGAATGAATAAAAAGAACAAAAAATTGCTTAGTGTCATTTTGATTAGTGTCTCCTTTCTCTATGGTTTACAACCTTTTGTGGTTTCTGAACAAAGAACATAGATCTAGTTGCATCTTATTTTGAATTGTATGTCTTGATGTGATTTTCCTTTTATTCAAAGAGTCATGTATATGCTTAACACATTTTGATAGGGATGTGAGTTTCATGAGAAGGATGTCTAATAAGTATGAAGTTTCATATGAAAATTTATGTCTAATTCGCAAAGTGATAGGATAGATCTGATATCTTGATGTATGAGATATGTCATTGATATCCTAGATGTGAGTTTTGAATTATAGAATACCTAATGGATAGTGCACTAATCAGCTATAGGATCAATTTAGTTTTTTTTTGCATATGTTGGGATTTGTTGATTCAAAATCAAATAATCAATCATCCATTTCCCTTTCTATTTAGGAGTTGAAAGGATACCCTCACTCAGCTCATGGATTTCATAGGTTTTACATTTTTCTAATACATACCTCTATTATTGCATGAATATAAGAGAAATGAGGGTTTAATATACTTTGTATATATTTATATCTATGATTTGAACTGGTACTATATGAACAAATCTAACGGTCTACCTACTTAGGTTTTGCAGAGCTTGAAGTAGGAGTTCAACCTTATAGTTAGCTTGACTTATTGATAGATTGTGTTCATCATAAGAGATAACTTCCCTTAGATTCAATTATGTCTTGTCTACCTGGTAGTTAAAGTCACTATTAAACTAGGAGCTAACAAAATTGCAACTCTATTGGGGAGTCTATTGAATCTCTCTAATAGAAAAACCTTGAGAATCTAAAAAGTGTCTTGATATAGTCAGAAGAAAGGCATATAATTTTTTTTCAATAACAACAAAGTTGTGAACTATTTTCCATTTCTTTGCTGAAGATTCATGTCTCCCAATGGTACCTTATTCAGGACAACAATACTTTGAAGGTTGAATGAAAATTGTGTGTTATAACCATTTTAAGTTTATCATCAATCAATTTCAATTGGTTAATGTTTCAAACTATTTTTGTAAAAAATTAGAGTCTAGTATGATCAAATGTATTTTTTCTCTTTTTTGTGTGTGTGAATCTTCAAAACTAGTTTGATGGTCTACAAATTTCTATGAACTGAAATTCTGGTTCAGATTTGTCAAGTGAAAAATTATGTTTCAA
This sequence comes from Cupressus sempervirens, assembly GCA_028749045.1. Lineage (NCBI taxonomy): Eukaryota > Viridiplantae > Streptophyta > Pinopsida > Cupressales > Cupressaceae > Cupressus > Cupressus sempervirens. The sequence goes on from CM053789.1 coordinate 827,112,462, forward strand.
ATATTTCTCACAAGTGTTCGTGGTGACACTAAAAATCTCTATACCAGTTCCTACTTGATTTCATATTGAATATTTTCAAGGATTTTCAGCTTGTGTGGGTAGATCTGAACCTTTTTCTAGTAGTTCTTGGAGAGAAAACTTATAAATTGTTGATTTATAAGTTTAAGTGTTGTATGCATCTATTGTTTTATGGAATTGAAGTGTTAGAAATTAAATCATAGTAGTGATTTATTTATCCTCTTCAAGGATGTGGTGGCTCTACATGGTTTTGTATGAATGGTGTGAAGAATTTCATGTTTACACCTATGCCAAATAACCAAACCTAGTTGCAACATCAACACTTGAAGATATTTCAATTTTCATGAGTTTCCCTTTCATGAAAATTAAGTGACAAGAATGGTTGCCTCTGTTCAGTGATTTCAACACTAAGAAAAGAGGTAGATAGAAGCTTAGTTTCAAAATGGAGGCAAATCTCAGATCTGGAGTTAGTTTACTAAGTCATGAAAGTGTGTTTGAAGATATTGTAGAGTTAAGAAAAGAACTTCATAATCAGATTATCAAGTTCATAAGAAATATGGTAGGAAGTATTAAATTTCTAAATGATGTTCAATTTTATATGAACTTCAAGGAAACACTCATGAAGTTTCATTTTTCTTTAAGACCTAAGGAATATTTGTTACCCATTATTTTCCTAGAAGTCTTTGTGCCTGATTTAGTTAATTGGCCAACACATTTAAGATTACAAAAGATTTTATAAATTAAAGAATACATCAAGAAAATGGAGAGTGAGTTGTATACAATAGAATTCATTTAAAATCTTTTATTGATGAGTTTGAATGTGCTGAAAGACATGGTGAATGTAATGAATCCATAGATAATGAGAATTTGTCTTCTAATTGTGAAGAAAAGGATTCAAGTTTTAGTGAATCAGATGATTGTAATCAGTTTGAAGAAGATGGATACATAACTTAAAATGAATCATGTGATGGTATGTGTGAGAATGAAGGAAAATCTAGCAACAGTAGTGATAACTCTTCTTGTGATGAAAATTATTATGGTGATGTACCTAGTGAGGAGGTATTTTGCACTAAAGAGGAAACACGTTGTGATAAGTATTTTGATTTTTCATGTTGTTCTACTAATATTACCATTGTAATAAGTATTTTGGATTAGATAGATTGTGAAGAAGTCTTGTTAAATGTTGATAAAATTTCAAAACTATTGGCTCATGATTGTGAAAGGTATGCAAATGTTTTTAAGGATCATCTAGTTTTCCCTTAGTTTTTTTCCAAGATGAAGTCCTTTCCCCAAAGTTGGATATTGAAAGTAATACAAAATTAGAATACTATGTGTCAAGTTTTGGAGGTGTATGTGACAATAGTTCAAATGACAATACAAATGACAAGTTATCTAATGTGGAGAATACTACTAAGGGGAGATCTAGTATTGATTCAACTTCTTCTCATATTGATGATGCTGCAATAATTTTTGACCGTCTATATGATGAAAAGGATATGGTTGGAAGTCATGATTTTGATCCTATGTTTTATTTTTATGTTGATGAATCTAGTGATAATGAGTTTGATAGATTTTAAGTTCATTCCAATGAGTTTTTGGATAGAGACAATAATACTAATCAGCAAGTTGTTTGTGAACACTTTCATGATAAATTTTGTAACTTGGCAACTAATCAATTATTTGAAAAATGTGAAGGAGTTTTAGAACATGTTAAATCTAATAGGATGTCAAACAAGATTGTAAATGATGAGAAATCAAATTCCATGTACCCTTAATATTTGGTTGCACAAGGTGAGTTTCAAATTCATGACATATTGACTTCTTGAATAAGAAGAGTATGGGTCCTTTGTGCTTCCATTGGTTAGCATACATAAGTCATTTAGTGTATGTGAATTTCAGTTTGATTATTAAATCCAAGAGCATGTTGACCTACACTTTCATAATGAACAAGTTATAGGGAATGATTCTAGTTTTTATATGCATTGCAAAATGAAGATGTAGAATTGGTTTTACGAAATGAGCTGATATGGAATGCTCATATGATTGGTGAAATTGATGGAAGTGATATTCTCATCTTACCTCATGAAAATGGAAATGAGAATTAGGTATATGATAGAGATTGTTGGTGTAAATAAGTATTTACTTATTACACTTACTTAGGGCAAAATTCACCTAGGAACTAAGAACTAAAACACAAGCACAACTATAGACCAAAAATGGATACGATCAATTAATCAGAGTATGTTTGAATACATTGCTCTATTCAAAATGTGATGTTCAACACACTAGGAGTGCCTATATATAAAGGCCTCTTAGGAAGCACCTAGAATGTCTCTAGAAACAACTAGAAGATAAGACAACTAAGCACCTAATCCAACATTCTAAATGAATGGATAAGAATGACAAAGTGTCATATGTGTGTAGAAGATTCTTGTGTTGTAGAAAACATGTGCTTAAAAGAGGTGTAGACTCGTGTGATGTCATCATGACAACTCACAAGAGTTCACAAACTCCTAAGTGTCTCACAAATAAAATAATACAAAATAATTAAATAATGCAGTAACCTAAGTAAACTTAAGTAAGTGTAATAAGTAAATACTTATTTACACCAACACCCCCCCTTAAGTGCAACTTAGGGGAATGCCCTTAAGTTTATGAAACTAGGATGAAGATGCAGAATGGGTCCTGGCTACTAGGCCATGTTAGTTACCCATGTACATAATGAAGATGCAAATCTCCCATAAAGTGGGGAAAAAGGGAAAACCTCATGGGAAAAACCCTCCCCCAAAAAGAGAGATGAATAAGGATGCATCGATGGATGGAGTAATCAAGACCCCCCCATTATGACATACATCTAGTATATACATAAGAGAATAAGAGAAGGAAGAGAGACAGAATAGGCTTCCCCCCCCCCCCCCCCCCCCCCCACCAAAAGAAGAATTCCAACAAGTGAAAGCTACTCCGATGAAGAAGCTAGTACGAGAATGCAGAATGGTGTTCCCCCCCTTAGGAAGAAAAAATGCCAAAGGTACAATCATAAAGATGTATGGTGGCCCTAAAACCTGCTCAAGTATCCCTGTACTGATGGTGAAGTTCACCCCTTCCAACTATGCTGAAAAGAATGAATGCAGATCTGGCAAGGATGTCTATTGAACTTGTTCCACTAAACCATCTATCTCCTCAACTGAGAAAGATTCCTCCACTAATTGCTATTCATAAGGATCCACTATCATGCCAACCTGATCAGATTGATCATGTAGAAAATGGACATGAGGGTCAGAGTGAGCCCTTGCAACAACTATAGAAGAATCGTCATCAATGAGAAGATGTAAGTCCTCAAGTCTGTCTCCCAAGTCAACTGAAGCTAGAGCTTGAAGATGAGATGTACCATTATGTGATGGACCTTTTACTATGGTAATATAAGCATGTGGATTGGACTGATGTGACCTCTCGCTACAACTATCGATAGAACCCCACGTGTCTGAACTTGTTGAAGCACTATCATTGGTGTCACTATCAGTTTCCACTATATAAGATGCATGGAGAGGAGTAGAGGACAAGCTGGGAGAACTTTCCTCAAAGTGAACATCCTTCTCACAAAAATCTCATGAGTCTTTGGATGCATTAGTCTGTAAGCCTTCACATTGTCTTCATAATCGATAAAGGTACAAGGCCTAGGTGTCGGTGCCTTGCAACTCCTAGAAGAAAGGTTAGCCCATGCTGGACAATCGAAGACTCTAAGGTGACTCACAACTACTTTTCTGTCACACCATGCGTCAAAAGGAATCTTACCATCTAAGGCTAGATGATGAGATCTATTAAGTATGTGAGTAGCACTACTAATGGCTTCTAATTCAAGTGTAGGATCAAGAGACTTGGCCTTAATCATGGAACTTGCCATGGTCTTGAGATTCCTAATCCTCATAGCTGCAATATCTATCTTGTGCAGACTGAATGCTGGTGAGTGCTGAAGATCAATCCCCTCAATTCTACAAAAATTATTAAGTCTTTTGTCAACATATCTATTCTCATTGTCCACTCTAAGTACTTTGATGGCTTTCCTTGACTTGTGTTCAACATGAGTCTTAAAGTCTTGAAGCTTATGAACTACTTCATTCTTATGATTAAAAAAGAAGACCCAAGTGAATCTTGAAAAGTCATCAACAAATGTGAGTATGTAGCGGCCTTGGCTGACTGAAGTCATTGCAAATGGTCCTGCTATTACCATGTGAACAAGCTAAAGAACAATTGGAGCTTGAGAAGACTTCCATTTATCATACTTCTCCTTGAGATTCATATCCACTGAACAAGATGAAAATTCTCCCTTAGCATTTGGTATGTGCAAAGTTGGTGAAGATAGCAGTAGTCAAGATGACCAAACCGCTCATGCCATAAGTTTATGTTTGAATTAGAGTGAGTTAACAAGGCTTGAGAAAAACTCTTAGGAACAAAGTGGGAGAAGGAATAAAGCCTCTTGTCATCATTGAATTTCCCAACTACTACCAATGAATCATCTTTTAGACTATGCACCATCACTGAATTGGGAAGGAACTCAACCTTATGGCTATCTCCAAGGTGAGTGATTTGGTAAACTGATAGGAGATTGGAACTTAGATTTGGAACATAGAGAACATCTTTGAATTCCCCATCTTCCATTTCTACATGTTCTTTCCCTTCCTGATCAATCTGCATAGGTTGGTGTGATTGTGGATCCTTATGAACAGTAATTAGTGGAGGTCTCTTTGTCAGTAGAGGAGATAGATGGTTCAGTGGAACAGGTTCAATAGACATCCTTGATAGATCTATATTCATTCTTTTCAGCACAGTTGGAAGGGGTGAGCTTCAACATCAGTACAAGGATACTTGAGCAAGTTTCAGGGCCACCATACATCTTCAGGATAATACCTTGGGCATTGTTTCTTCCTAAGGGGAGGAACACCATTCTGCATTCTTGGACCAACTTCTTCCTCAGAGTAGTTTTCACTTGTTGGCATTCTTCTTTTTTGGGGGGGGGGGGGGGGGGGGGCTATTCTGTCTCTCTTCCTTCTCTTATTCTCTTATGTATATATTGGATGTCTGTCGTAATGGGGGGTTCTTGATTACTCCATCCATCAATGCATCCTCTTTCATCTCTCTTTTTGGGGGAGGGTTTTTCCCATGAGGTTTTCCCTCTTTCCCCACTTTATGGGAGATTTCATCTTCATTATGTACTTGGGTACCTAACACGGCCTAGTAGCCGAGACCCATTCTGCATCTCCATCCTAGTTCGTAAGCTTAAGGGCATTCCCCTAAGTTGCACTTAAGAGGGAGTGTTGGTGTAAATAAGTATTTACTTATTACACTTAAGTTTACTTAGGTTAATGCATTTTATTATTTATTTATTAGTTGTAGTCTAGGAGTTAGTTATAAGTTGTTGATAATTTACAAGAATTTTTTCTCTCCTAAGTCATACTTATCCTCTCATGTTGTTCAAGGACTTTCTACCTCATGTGGATGTATGCTTAGTTGTCACACTTATCTCCTAGCATATTCTAGCTTCTTCTAGAAGATTCCTTGAGCTCTTTATATTCGAGCTCTCTCATTGTATTTCAATATCACATTCTTAACAAAGAAATATATTCGGACATACTCTAATTAATTGATCATATCCATTTTTGGTCTACTGTGTGCTTTTGTTTGAGTTCTTAGTTCTTGGGTGAATTTTTCCCTTAGGCAAATTCTTACAGAGATAATAATTTTTGTTGAAGTTTGGTGGCCCAAGGCCATTGTTTGTACAGTTTAAGAGTAGTTTTCATGTTATCAATAAAATTGTTCGAGAGAAAGTTTTGAAGTGGTTTTCTTCTTCTAGAGATATGAATCTTTTCCATGTCTTTAAGGGATATGCATCCCCAGAAAGATCACTATTGGGACTCAAAATTGAAGCCTTGATATTGAGTACCATTCTAAAAAATTAAGTCTAATTGAACCCTTATAATTTCTTTTCATGCATATGTACTCGACCGTCACTTTGAGGCCTATGAATTTTTTCATGTTTTTAACACCTTTCATTTAGTATATGCATGGGACCCATAATGATAAGTTGTCATTCTAGGTCATCTTGTGAATTTTTATTTTGAGCATTGCTTAAATATGTATTTTCGCTCAAGTGACAAACAATAATAGGAAGCCTAGTTTGCAATTGAATATCTTACACCAAGTTAAGCTTCATGAAACATCACTTTTAGAGTGTTTATTATACATATCAAAGAACCTATGTATCATATTTCAAGTTTTTTAGATATTTTTTGACTAGGTTTCGAATCCCTCAAATTTGGTTGTTTACTATTGTCATGTTGATGCATTTTTCTCAGAATTTTGGGAAGGTCTATTTGACTAGTTATAACTTTGACGTAGTTGACCAAAATTAGAAAATTTATTTTGCATTGCATTCTAGGGGTTGGAGATAGGCTATTTTCTATATTTGAGCCAATGAAAAGTTCTTTTAACTAGTTTTCAAATGCGATTCCAAATGTAATGTCTGAAGTTTTACTAGTGTCAAAAAGTGCAGATTGATCGGTAGCCCTATTAAGGATGTCATAACTATGAAACTATGATAGGTTGAGCCAAATGATTGTACAACTATGTTATAATCTAAAAATAATTCAAGTGTGCTAGATTTCAAGTCTTCATGAATCTATTTGCATAGTTTTTGAGGTCTATTCCATTTGTGAAAATCATTGTTTAGCTAGTGTTCCTAGTTCTACAATTCTGAGAGTCAAACTCCAAACACTTTCCAAATTTTCCCTATTATTCATCATGAGCCCATATCACATATTCATACTCTCCACATGATAGTAAAATAATTCGCTAGTTTTTGTTCCTCCAAGTGATAGTTTGACCTATTTTCAAAGCCAAATCTAAACACACTTTATTGTTTTCTAACATGCTTGTTTGTAGGCAATTAGAAAAGTACAAATTTGAGTGTTGGTAATTTTTTACCAAATGATCATCATAGAGAGATATTTATCAAACTAGAAGAGTGTTAGCAAGAGAGAAATTATGTAAGGTTCCAAGGTTATGTCAGGTGTTTTGGCCAATTTTTAAAGTCAATTTTAGAGGCTTCATGGCAGAAAATTACATTTTGCAAAAAGTGCTAAAATGAGTTTTAAAGTTTCAAATAGTGATCAATTTTAAATCTAATCAATATAAGGAGTTGAGCACAACGATTTGGAAGGTTAGTTGCTTAAGTTGATTTTTTTTTAGCTAGACCCACTTTGAGGCCCGACTGACCCCTTTAGGTTGACATGATATCATGAGAGTTGGTTAGGTCTAAGTAAGCTACAATATTTTGATCCTTGAAGTGGCATTCATTATGCATGAAATGTAATCTAGGATTAATTGGATGCATGGTTATATGTGAGCTAAAAAATTAATGTAAGATTGAGCACACTTGGATGGCCCCAAAGCTAATACTTGTTAAGATTGTTTCCTAAAGCCTTGTTAATTGAGACAATATGTTACAATTTTTCCTCCCATAGATTAAAAAATAAATGACTTAAGGAAATGGTGCATCATAGTGTTCATGCTTCTACAAGATCAATAAGAGCATTAGGAAATGTCATGTAATTTCTTATGTCAATATAGATGCAAGTAAATTTCTTGTGAAAGTGTGGAGTGGCTTATTTGAAGATATGCCATCTATTAAACATGGTCTTTATTCTTTTCAAGAAGAATATGATGGTTGTGTTCTAGTTACTAGAAGATGGACTATAGAAAAAAGAGGATGTGTGGCCTAAAATTTAATTGAACAATGAAGAAGATACATTGATTTTGGAGAGCCCTTGTTTTGATTTATCCTTCTACTTCTCCCATGAGTCCTCAAGTAAGAAAATATAATGAGGTCTTCATTAGTTGGTTGAAGAGAAATTAGATAGAGAGCATCCATTAACAATATTTTTACTATAACTAGTTTTAAGAACATATATTATTGAATTCTCTCCCCTATTTTGCATGGAACATAGAAAACAAAAGAATTTTTTCAACTCAAATGCGTAGAAGGTAAATTGGTTGTACTTTGTAGACAATATATTTTTTCTCAGGTTAAGGATAATAGTGAGGTCCATTATTAAATTTTGATTGCAATGTGTAGTTAAGTGAGTTTAAAAGGTGAGATGTCGATTTTCTTCTTCCCCATATCCAGTCAAAAATGCGTGTGACTTTCAATAAAGAAAATTAAAAAACTACCATAGTGCATTCTATTGGTTACTCGATGTGTATGAAGATATCACATTTTATTCTACTAGGAAGGCATGTGATGAGGGATGTGTAAGAAGGCATTGACCAGAGAGGAGATACATTGTGTTACATTTTTATTGACTATAAGACAAAGTAGTACTAAAAGTGTATAAAAATTAATGATTTCTTCAAAACTAGCCCATTATGAAGACTAGCACATCTCTGACCAATTTTCCAAATGTGTTCTTTTCCCTTTTAATAAATTTTAACATCTTGATTGAATGAAAAGCCCATGAAGATTGTTTCCACTCTTCTTCATTATACGGCATACAAATTGTGTGTAGACTCCTAGCACCCAATATAGAATAAATGAATAGGTTAAAAGTGGCATGCTTGACCACTACTTCAGGTTTTCTGCAAGTTAGGACATTGCTGTTATAAGATTCCCTTCAGTTGTTATGTTTGTAATTTTAAAGTATTTGGTTATATTACTATCTTTGAATGATGAGACTAATGTTGAACGTATTTTCTGTTTTGAACTATGTTATTAGCAGTGAATGAGATTTAGGATTCAATTATGTTTATAATGTTTCAAACTCATTGTATAATACATTCTGTTTCTTATTGTATGATTAACTTGACATTTCAAATACATTTAAATGGTAATCTGTTGTATGCTTTCAGAATTCATCATTATACTTTCATATATGTGACTGTAAAGGGATTAAATACTTATATTGCATATACCCTTGAGATGGTTTTGTTTTCATGACTCATATTAACTTGTTATTTAAGAGAATCGCAGTTTGCATTGCATTTATATTTTTTTTAAAAAGGGTTTAATTACCCCTTAAGTATTAAGAAACCCTAAATGGGCATCGATTCTCATGAAAGAGGAAAAACATAGTCATTTTGTTGGAAGCCAAACATGGCGGTGGCTTTGTAACTATCTTGCACACAGCCCTGTGAAGTTTCGCAGTTGATTTGAATGCTTGTTAATGAGGATTGATGGCACTAAGAGTTTGGTTAGCCATTTCTTGTTGTGAGTCAAGTTTTATGCAAAATATGGGCCGAAGACTAGACCTCATTTCTCTGCTTGGCTTAACATATGTAATCATGTTGCTGAGGTATCGGCTTAGTGTTGGTTATTGTTGGGATTCTTCTGCTACATCCCATTGTGAACTCATTTGCAAATTATTATTGTGTCAACTGTGTGGAGATTGTTATCAATTTGATTCAGCATTTGGGACTTTGGCATCAAGTTGGATTGCAGAGCATTTTCCATCCTCAGTTTTCACGTAGGGGCAATTTCTTACCCTACTCTCTCTCTCTCTCTCTCTCTCTCTCTCTCTCTCTCTCTCTCTCTCTCTCTCTCTCTTTCTCTCTCTCTCTGTTTTCAATTGTAATGTTATTTCAATTGGCATGTTGTAAATGGTTATGAGTTTTACATATTGTGTATCGACACTCAAGGATGGATATGTGTAGAGCGTGGCACTGTGTGCAATGCTTAGCCCTACATATACCCATCTTTGAATGTGGATTTATGGAGAAATTAAGTCGGGTGTTGCTTTATGTATATATTTGATTGGGATTTGCCCTAACCATACATTCTTTCCCTGAGTTGAACCCGATCAAGTTTCATATTTGCTACAGTATGTATGCAAAGTATTTAAGATTTTCTTATGGGTAGTCAGCTTTGACAGGGCTTAGCTCTGTGGAACCCATATCTTAGAATATTTAGATATCAGAGGTTCAGCCATAGTCACAAGCTTAAATTTGGTTGCAAACTCGTGACTGATTAGGGCATAGTTACTTTGTTTTATCATATAAATAATTAAAACGAGGGTTATGTCATTGTTTTAAAAGAAAACAGTATGTTGAATCATGTAGCTTGGTTAATTTATATATTAAAAATAGTAACTTAGCAAATAGTATGTGACAGTTTTGGAAATGATGTTTTGTCAAATAGTTTAAAAAGAAAGCTCGATTCAAACAAGAAACTCCCTGTGACAGCATAAATTAACCCATTATATATGATGGAATTGAGTCATGAGTCATTGTAGTTTATTTGTGAAACTATTCGTAACTGAATAAGACATTATTTTTATAAACAAAGTCAAGGATAGATCCTATTTTTGTAATATCATCAGTGTCATTATGTGAATAGATTGTGTGCTTCTTATAGCTTAGGGATTTGCATCCTAATTACTTTTGGTTATTGGCAAGATGTAAGCTAATTTGCATTCTTGTGAAGTGCATGTTGAATGGATCTCAGATATTATATTTGTATATGTTGTTATGGTTATAGCTGGGTGGTGGCTTATTATCAAACAGTGGTAAAACTTCTACAGACATTTGAATATTCAATCACATTGCATAGGATCTTTTGTTAAAGCTTTGGCTGCATTTGGAATTAATTATGTTTAGTTTAGGCTATGAAGTATCTTAATAGCATTTAGGGATTGTTTTGAGATAATTTGTTTGAAACAAAATCCTTTTTATACAAATATATTTTTGTTTATGATTGAAATGGAAGTTGTTTCATTTGTGAAGCCGATTTATGATATATGTTTGATGATTTTTCAATTAAAGTAAGAATATCATATGTATATTGTTTAATTATCTTGGCCAATTCAAAGGATAAGCTTAGTTTGTTATAACAATAGAGATAAGTAGTATAGTACTACGACTGGTAAATATCATTAAACTGATGTAACAGTTTAGTTATATTTACTAGATCATAATATTGTAGTATTTATTTCTGTTGTTAAAATAACCTAAGTTTACTTTCAAATTTGACAGTAGAAGATAAGAGTTTTAAAAGATGAAGAATGTAATATCATGAGAAAACTGACTTGTTATTTGTTGCATGTGCATTCTTAGAATATCTGATTGATGTGTATTTTAAGGATAGTTGTAATGGACATATATCGAGGTGGCTGAATATCAATTTATCCTATTCAGTTAATTAATTCAGTGATAATTTTAAAGATGAATTGGGTGGGTTAATTACATACAAAAGATAATTGGCCTTACCTATGACTTAAACCAGTAAGGTCAAGTACAAAGAACAAGGCAAGTCTCTGTTGCGTCATTTCACAAGTGCTATAGAGAATCCCACTATGTGTTGTCTATGGGCTTACCATATACGGATGTAGTATCTTAGCACCATAGTGATGGCACCTCAGTATATATATGGTTCATTAACTAGTTATTCTTAGTGCGAGTTTAATTTGGCATTGTTAAGAAGATGTTACTTCTTGCATAGTAATTTTAGAATCGCACTATGTTATGTGGTTCAGATATTTGCACTATGGTTTTATATATGTTTATTCTAACATGTGTGCAGGTGGACAACACTTTTCAACTCAATGTGTACTGAGCCCTCTTTGTGTTGTGTTGCATTTTGTGTATGTTTTAGGTGTTCAAGTTGAATAAATAGTGCTAAGGAAGACTGTTGAAGTTACTTCTTAAATCTGAATTTGATATTTGTAAAGTCCATATGTTGGACTTAGGCATCTTTGAATGATACTATTCTTTATTATTGTACTGAACTCATTATGTATTAACTTCATTATGGAAATTTATTTAGACGATATATTCTTATATTTTGAGGTCTTTGAATTGAGAATGATTCAATCATTATACTTGTTTTTGTAATATGATGATTAAATAATAATATTAAAATTATTCATTTATTCTTTTTGTTTGTTCATAGTTTTTATCTTTGTTTTGTGTAGCATTACATTTTGGTATCAGAGTATGGTAAGGGTAACTAGGATTCTTGGGTTATAGGGTTTTTCTCATCATCCATGCGTTATTAACAGTTATTGTTTTTAGGTTGCTATCATGCCTTCTGTTACTATAGGAGCTCAAGGACGTAGCATTCCTAAGGATAACTTTGCTGGCAGAGGTAGAGGTAGGGGCAGGGTCCGTGGTAGAGGTCTTAGGCACCAGAGAATTGTTGGGGATGATCAATTTGATCAGAATGATGGGGCTAGAAATAGCTAGGATAATCAGGCAGATCAAGCTATGGTACTTCAATGGATACTAGAACGTCTCGATAATATTGAGACTAATAACCAGATTCCTAGTGGGGGAGCAAATGTATAGGTACCTCTTGTGCAGAGTATTAACCTTCCTATAGAGGATGATCCAGTGGCTAGAGCTCAGCTCAACGATCTTCCCAAGGTAAAAGGGCCATTATTTTATGGTACAGAATAGGGTACAGCAGCAAAGGCTTGGCTGCTAAATATTGAATGGTGTTTTATCTTACATCGTTACTTAAGTAATGTGAAAGTAAGATGGACTATTATACATTTGAGGAGATTTGGTTCCTTGTGGTGGGAATAGGAGTTGGAGAAGCTTGGCATTGATATCTCTTTAGTTACTTGGGAGCTCTTTGTAGAGCGTTTCAAGGAGAGGTTCATGTCTGAATATTGGCATCAGGCCCGTGCAGAGGAGTTCTTTTAGATTATACAAACTGGCTCTATAGTGGAAGCTTATGAACGTAGGTTCTATGAGCTTAAAATGATTTTTGGCTAGGCAAAAAATGATAAAGCCATGATACACCATTTCATCAAGGGGCTTATGCCCAAGATCGGGGAGGAAGTGAGAACTTTTAGACCTATGTCTATGGAGGAAGCTTCGGAGTGAGCAAAGCTAATTGAGATGAAGTTTGGCTATCATGGGACATCATACAAGACCAGCATGGATTTACCTACCTCGAATGTCAGTAAGAATCAAAAACCTCCTCAGAATAGTTCAAAATCAAGATTTTTAGTCGGGAAATTCAAGAAGAGGAAGTTTGATAAGAACTCCAAGGGTTTAGAATGGCCTAGACCATCTCAACCACCTTAGAGTGTGTAGAGTAATAATCCACCTCATAGTCCTTTTGGTCAGAACATGGGTTTCAGGAAATCTGTTGAGTGTTATCATTGTGGTCAGATAGGTCATTATTAGTCTTAGTGCCCTAACTGGGACAAGTTGAAGGTTGGACCTAAGCTAGCTAGGTGTGAAGTGACAGTTGGTGATTCTGCCAAGAACCACCACATTTTTTCTACCTTGGATCAGAAATAGGCCGAACACCAGAACACAATTATTGAAGCTCAAGGTAATACTCAAGGTATGAAAGTATCTATTTCATTTGACTCTAGAGATATAGATTCATTTATTTCTTCTGCTTTACTTGCATATAGTGGAATTCCTATGGTTAAGGCAAGGAATAGATGGCAAGTGGAGTTAGCGTCAGGTTCTAGGGTGAATGCTGATATTGTTGCTCTTGACTACAAGATTCAAATGAAACCTTTTACTACTTCAGCAAACCTTAGGGTTATACCTTTAGGATCGTATGACATAGTTTTGGGAATGGATTGGTTAGAACAACATCAAGCTGTTTTGGATTGCAAGGATAAGAAAATCACTTGTTTGGATGATGTTGGATCAGCTAGGGTTATTTCTAGAATCAAGAGACCCATCTCTTTGTGGACAATTTCTGCCAAGCAATTGGTGAGGTGTGCTCGAAAAGGTTGTAATTTGTTTACCATATCAGTAAATGATCTAGAAGATTCTGTGGTTAAAGGTTATTCTTTCGATCATCCAGTCTTGCAGATTTTTTCGGATGTTTTTATTGAAGAAATTCTTGGAATACCTCCGAGAAGAGAAATTGATTTTCAAATCGATTTAGTGCCAAGAACGGAACCAATTTCCAAGACTCCATACAGAATGACAACTCAAGAGCTGGTTGAACTTAAATTTTAGTTGGAGGAGCTTTTGGAGAAAGGTTTGATTTGTCCTAGTCTATCACCTTGGGGTGCTCTAGTAATCTTTGTCAAGAAGAAAGACGGCTCCATGAGACTTTGCATAGACTATAGATAGTTAAACAAGGTCACTGTTAAGAATAGGTATCCTTTGCCTAGAATTGATGACTTCTTTGATCAAGTCAAGGGTGCTTGAGTCTTTTCAAAGATTGATTTGAAATTCGAGTATCATCAACTTAGAATCTAGGAAGCTGATATTCATAAGACAGCTTTTCACACTAGGTATGGGCACTATGAATTCACAGTAGTACCTTTTTGGTTAACAAATGCACCTTCTGTCTTTATGAGCCTAATGAATGGTGTGCTTAGAACTTTTCTAGATAAGTTTATAGTGGTTTTTCTGGATGATATTTTGGTGTACTCTAACACTATTGAGGAGCATGACCAGCATTTAGAGCAAGTTTTGGAATGCCTTCGTAGGAACAAACTATATGCCAATCCTATGAAGTGGAAATTTTTCAAACCAGAGATTTGTTACTTAGGTCATATCATTTCTGGGGATGGAATTTCTGTAGATTCATCCAAAATTTGGTCTATTGTAGATTGGCCAACACCTATGAATGTGTTCGAGGTTCGAAGTTTCATGGGCTTAGCAAGCTATTACCGCAAATTTGTGTCAAACTTTTCCAGAATAGCACATCCTATCACATCTCTTTAGAGAAAAGGGAAGAAATTTGTGTGGACAGAGGAGTGCGAGGTAGCATTTTAGAAACTTAAGGAATATTTGACCAGTGCACTAATTCTGGCAGTCCCTGATTCAGCTAAGGAGTTTGTGGTTTGTATTGGTGCATCTTTGGATGGCATAGGGGTAGTGTTGATGCAAGAAGGACGTGTTATAGCTTATGAGTCTAGAAAGCTAAATAGTCATGAGGTGAATTGCCCTACTCATGATCTCGAACTTACAGTGATCATGCAAGCTTTGACCAAGTGGTGGCATTTTCTTTTGGGTCAACGATTTGAGTTGCATACTGATCACTGAAGCCTTCAGTATCTTTTCACACAACCAAACCTCAACACTAGATAGTGGAGATGGATGGAGTTCCTATGTGAATATGACTTCGAGATTAGTTATGTGCAAGGGAAGGAGAACGTTGTTGCTAATGGACTTAGCAGAAGGCGACATGAATTATCTTCTTTGATCCTAATAGTGGATCTTAAGGATAAGATCTTGCAGAACCTTTCTGCAGATCATTGGTTTCAGGATGTTAAAGCTATTATTGATAGTGGTAGCATCTTGGAAGGGCATTTTGAGGGGTATTCAATAAATTCTAAAGGTTTAATGATGTTTAGAGGGAATGCGTACGTTCTTGAGTCGGGTGATTTGAGAAATTTGGTTTTGTTTGAGGCCCACAAAGCACCATATTTGGCTCACCTAGGTGTCAAGAAAATGCATGCTAACCTTAAGCAGCATTACTATTGCCCTAGAATGAAGAGAGACATAGCAGATTTTGTGGCTCGATGCTTGGAATGTCAGTGAGTTAAGGCTGAACATCAACACCCTGCAGGACTATTATAGCCACATAATATTCCAGAATGGAAATGGGACACCATTTCTATAGATTTTATTACTGGATTGCCTATTTCAGCTTGTAGGCATGACGCTATTATGGTGGTAGTGGACCATGTTTCTAAGGTTTCCTGTTTTATCCCAGTTAGATCATCCTATAATGCAACAATGGTTGCCAAGATATATATGGAGTAGGTAGTTAAGTTACATGGTATTCCTAAAAAGATTATTTCTGATAGGGATCCAGTGTTTACTTCTTCTCTTCGGAGATCCATGTAGCGGGAGTTAGGTACTTAGCTAAATTTTAGTTCAACTTATCACCCAGGGACAGATGGGAAAACTGAACGTGTCAACCGGATATTGGAAGACATGCTTAGAATGTACATAATGGATAGACAAAATAAATGGGAGGAGTATCTACACTTGGTAGAGTTCGCTTATAATAATGGATATCATAGTTCCATAGGTATGGCACCCTTTCAAGCATTGTATGGTAGACCTTGTAGGATGCCTCTCAGTTGGGATAATTTGGAGGACAAGACTCTTTTAGGACCTGATATGTTGCAAGATTTGGAGCAGCAGGTTAAAAGGATCAGAGAGCACCTTATTACTGCTCAAGATAGATAGAAGAAATATGCTGATAAGCATAGAATTGACCATCAATTCTTGGTGGGTGATAAAGTGTTTCTCCGGGTTAGACCATGTAAGAGTCCAATTCGTTATGGAAAGGGATCCAAGTTAGCACCTTGATTTGTGGGTCTGTTTGAAATCCTGGAATGGATTGGACCTATTACCTATAAACTTGCCTTGTCATCGAGTCTTTCACGCATTCATAATGTATTTCATGTTTCAATTTTGCATAAGTATATACCTGATATTGCTCACGTACTTGATTGAAAAAATTTGCAAATTATGGATGGTCAAATCATGCTAGAACCAGTGCAGATCATACAAAGAAAAACTATGAGTTTAAGAGGGAGAGAAATAAAGCAGGTAAAGGTCCTATGGGACCCCAATGATGAAACATCTACTACTTGGGAGGACACTGAAATGATGAGAGCAGCTCATCTATTCTTGTTTACTGACTTCCAAGAGAAAGTCAATTTCTAGTGGGGGAGGGTGTCATGCCTGACCACTACTTCGGGTTTTTTGCAAGTTAGGACCTTGCTGTTATAAGATTCCCTTCAGTTATGTTTGTAATTCTGAAGTATTTGGTTATATTACTATCTTTGAATGATGAGACTGATGCTGAATGTATTTTCTATTTTGAACTATGTTATTAGTAGTGAATGAGATTTAGGATTCAATTATGTTTATAATGTTTCTAACTCATTGTATACTACATTCTGTTTCTTATTGTATGATTAACTTGACATTTAAAATACATTTAAATGGTAATATGTTGTATGCTTTCAGAACTCATCATTGTATTTTCGTATATGTGACTGTAAAGGGATTAAATACTTATATTGTGTATACCCTTGAGATGGTTTTGTTTTCATGACTCATATTAACTTGTTATTCAAGAGAATCACAGTTTGCATTGCATTTATATTTGTTTTTAAAATGGTTTCATTACCCCTTAAGCATTAAGAAACCCTAAATGGGCATCGATTGTCATGAAGGAGGAAAAACATAGTCATTTTGTTGGAAGCCAAACATGGTTATGGCTTTGTAACAGTCTTGCGCATATCCCTACGAAGTGTCACAGTTGACTTGAATGCTTGTTAATGAGGATTGATGGCACTAAGAGTTTGGTTAGCCGTTTCTTGTTGTGAGTCAAGTTTTTTGCAGAATATGGGCTAGAGACTGGGTTGCATTTCTCTGCTTGGCTTAACATATGTAATCATGTTGCTGAGGTATCAGCTTAGTGTTGGTTATTGTTGGGATTCTTCTGCTATATCCCATTGTGAACTCATTTGCAAATTATTCTTGTGTCAGCTGTGTGGAGATTGTTATCAATTTGATTCGACATTTGGGGCTTTGGCATCGAGTTGGATTGCAGAGCATTTTCCATCTTCATTTTTCACATAGGGGCAATTTCTTACCCTACTCTCTCTCTCTCTGTTTCCAATTGCAATGTTATTTCAATTGGCATGTTGTAAATGGTTATGCGTTTTACATATTGTGTATCGACACTCAAGGATGGATATGTGCAGAGCATGGCACTGTGTGCAATGCTTAGCCCTGCATATACCCATCTTTGAATGTGGATTTATGGAGAAATTAAGTTGGGTGTTGCTTTATGTATATATTTGATTGGGCTTTGCCCTAACCATACATTCTATCCCCGAGTTGAACTGGTCAAGTTTCATATTTGTGATAGTATGTATGCAAAGTGTTTAAGATTGGCTTATGTGTAATCGGCTTTGATAGGGCTGAGCTTTGTAAAACCCATATCTTAGAATATTTAGATATCAGAGGTTCAGCCACAGTCACAAGCTTAAATTTGGTTGCAAACTCATGACTGATTAGGGCACAATTACTTTGTTTTATGATATAAATAATTAAAATGAGGGTTATGTCATTATTTTAAAAGAAAATAGTATGTTGAATCCTGTAGCTCAGTTAATTTATATATTAAAAATAGTAACTTAGCAAACAGCATGTGACAGCTTTGGAAATGACATTTTGTCAAATAGTTAAAAAGAAAGCTCGATTCAAACAAGAAACTCCCTATGATAGCATAAATTAACCCATGATATATGATGGAATTGAGTCATGAGTCATTGTAGTTTGTTTGTGAAACTTTTCGTAACTAAATAAGACAATATTTTTATGAACAAAGTCAAGGATAGATCCTGTTTTTGTAATATCGTTAGTGTCATTATGTGAATAGTTTGTGTGCTTCTTATAGCTTAGGGATTTGCATCCTAATTACTTTTGGTTATTGGTAAGATGTAAGTAACTTTGCATTCTTGTGAAGTGCATGTTGAATGGATCTCAGATATTATATATTTTTATGATGTTATGGTTATAGCTAGGTGGTGGCTTATTATCAAATAGTGGTAAAACTTCTACAGACATTTGAATATTCAATGAAATTGCATAGGATCTTTTGTTAAAGCTTTGGCTGCATTTGGAATCAAATATGTTTAGTTTAAGCTATGAAGTATCTTAATAGCATTTATGGATTGTTTTGAGATAATTTGTTTGAAACAGAATCCTTTTTATACAGATATATTTTAGTGTATGATTGAAATGGAATTTGTTTCATTTGTGAAGCCGATTTATGATATATTTTTGATGATTTGTCAATTAAAGTAAGAATATCATATGTATATATTTTAATTATCTTGGTCAATTCAAAGGATAAATTTAGTTTGTTATAATAGTAGAGATAAGTAGTATAGTACTACGACTGGTAAATATCATTAAACTGATGTAATAGTTTAGTTATATTTACTAGATCGTAATATTGTAGTATTTATTTCTGTTGTTAAAATAACCTAAGTTTACTTTCAAATTTGACAGTAGAAGATGAGAGTTTTAAAAGATGAAGAATGTGTAATGTCCCCATTTTATTAGTTGACCAAGTGTGTGTGCGTTAGCCTTGTTCTACATGGTCTCGAGGGCTAACGAAGGATTTAATGGGATCTTGGAGTGTTTTGGCCTAGTCATTCCAATTTGGGCCAAAACGAAGTTGATTTACTCAGTTTTAGGCATACTTACTATTTTTAGTAAGTCGACAGGATACAGTGTAGGTCAATTTTGGTGATTGGATTTGATACTCCTCGGTGAGAGCTTTTCGATGAGCTATCACTCACATTATTTGGAGTCCGATTGCTAATACATTTTAATGCCTGAAGTTTTATTAAAGTAACATCTAATTTAGTTGTAAAATATTAAAGTGTTACTTTAATATTTATTTTATGGTGATGTGTACCCAAGGGAGACATAAGGGGTATTTTAATATATGTTTTATATATTACACATCTTTTATCCCACATTGCCCATATGAGTTGAGCGGACCCTTGGAAATAGAATAAAAGGAAGCATTTGTGGCTTCATTAGGTAGGTTGACTATGAGAAGAAATTGGTGTGTGAGTTGTAGCTTTGTTCTTGGCATTTGAGGATGTCTATCCTCTCTTCTAACATTCTAGACGTCATTCCCTTGGGGTTTGGCCTTTGGAATTCTTTCTTATTGGCTTCATTATCAGGCAGTTTAGTTGCATTTTCGGCTACAAGCAGATTTGATATTTTGCTCATATCTTCTTCACTACTTGTCTGACGCTTATGCCACTTCGAGGGAATGGTATTATGAAGGTAGTGGACTGATTGGAGGACAAAGTATTGTAGCAGCAAGTTCGTAAGCATGGGCTGGAGTATTATGACAATATTGCTGAAGTAATTAGTGAGTTGATAAATCTGCCATGTATTTGGTTTTATGAATTCTGAAAATAACATTTTATTAGCAGTAGTTCATTTCCACTTTGCATATTATTGTAGTTTCTTTCTTGTTTATGTTGTATGATACCAATTCCATGCACGAAACACAACAAAAAAATAAACGTTTGATTTTTGAAGTTATAAGGGGTTTTAAGAAGTTGAATGCAAACTGTTTGACATAATTCCTTTCAGCAATTTGGTTTAGTTTTTTGGGACATCCAGGGGTGCCCATTACAGTGGTATCAGAGCTATAAGTCCTGCCATCCTGTGGAGGTCTTATAGAGAATTTGGAACAGCCGGATAGAGGAAAAAAGTATTTGATGAAATGTCAAAACACTAAAATCAGAAATAAATAAAATACATAGGCTAAGCATTTATGTTCAAGCATGCGACAGGGGTCTTATAATTTCTGCGATACCAGAGCAAGACAAAATAGGATTCCAGACTTGCAAAGCAAACTGACTAGTACATCCGTGCAGGTGGACATTGAATCCAACCATACAGACACAGAGGAGATATTCTTTGATCAGGACAATAATATGGGTGATCGAGATGACAGGAATACAGGATTAGGCGAAGGCGAAAATGCTGGTCCAGATCAGGGGGAGGTACTTTTTAGACAGTTACTGGATACATTAGAGCAAGGGCAGCGTATGTAGTAGGAGCATAATAGGCAAATGGACATGATGTTGCAGCTCCTGGCCAGACAGATGGGTGTCAATATTAATCTAGGTGATGCCAACAACAGAAACAATAACAACGGGGGAAACAATAACCATGGAGGCCAAACCAACAAAAATGGTCCTGAGAATAACATTAATGGTAATAATGGACACGGCAACAATGGGAATGAGGCTGATAACTTTAGATACGTTGCACACCTAGCGCGGACTATGAGCTCGAGACCTCTTCTACCCACTTTCCCACCCAGAGATCCAGTTCAACCAGTAAACGAACTGCAGATTATTGAGTTACAGGATCAGTTCAGGAGGGACTAGGAGGCTAGTGGACCGGAGTTTCAGGCGGATATTTCTCTTAGAGATTATATGGACTTGAGGATGAGACAAATGCCTAAAGCAGGAGGGAGGAATCAAAAATTTGAGCTGAGGAAGAAAGTTGGAAAACTTTCTTTACCTTATTATGATGTTTCAGGGAAGATGACTGCATGAGCTTGGGTGCAAAAGGTAGATACATACTTGTAGCTAAATTCTATGCCTGAGGAGGAGGCTATCAAGTATGTGGCTATGTACTTGGATGGCGTTGCACATGAATGGTGGCATCATGGCATGGTGAATTTGGGGCATAATCAGATTACATCCTATGAGGAATTCACCGAAACATTGATTGGGAGATTTGACACTAAGAATCCCGAGTTACATTTCAAGGAGCTAGCACAGTTAAAACAATCAGGTTCTATGGATGCTTACATTACCGAGTTTCAGCGGTTGTCTGTACTTGTTACTGATATCTCTCCTAGGAGATTGGTGGTGTTATTTTGTGATGGTCTTGCTGATCCATTACGAGGTTGGGTGAAGGGACATGATCCACTCACCTTAGCTGAAGCAACTAAAAAGGCACGAGATTTAGCCCCTTCAGTATACAAAGGAAAAAACCATTCAACAGATTCTTCCTACTGCAAGGACAAAGACAAAAAACCGTTTTAGAAAGAGTATAGCAAACCCAAAGAAGGATCAAAAGGACTAGACAATGAAACCTTGAATGAACTTTGAAAGAAGAAGCTATGCTTCCATTGTAGAGAGCCTTGGGACTTATCTCATAAATTTTCTCTCAAGGCTAAGGCAAATCAAATGGAGTATTTTTCAGCAGAAGAGTCAGAGTCAGAAGGGGAGGATCAGCACTCTGATTCACATGAGAGTAACACTATAGAGGAGAGCAACATTCCTAAGGATGATAGATCGTTAGCACACTTGACAGGGGCCCAAAAGGCAATCACATTTAAGGTCAAGGGTACTATCCAGGGGCAGAAAGTGATATCTCTTATTGACACTGGGGCTACACATAACTTCATAGATGCATAGTTGGTAGCTAGGAGAGGGTTACAGAAAGAGGAGCATGATGGGTTTAGAGTCATGGTGGCTAATGGTGATAAGTTATTATGCACTCGAAAGATATCTAATCTTCGCATCAGGTTTGGAGATGGCTATGAGTTGGAGGATGAGTTCTATGTTGTGGACATGGGAGATTATGATGTCATCCTCAGCATGACATGGATGGCTTCACTAGTTGAGTTCACACTCAATCTAGCAAAATTGGAGATGAGATTCTAGCATGAGGGTAGAACTGTGGTACTTAGAGGACTTTCAGATGCTGGTTGCAGAGTAGTGTCCTTGAGGAGAATGCAGAGACTTTTTCGTCATGATGACATAGAGTGGGCGACAGAATGCTACATTATGCCAACTTCACCAGAGCCACAAGAAAAGAGTCATCCACCAGATATCCAGAAGATACTTGATAGACACGCTAAAGTATTTAGTGATATTCCTCATGGGGTTCCTCCTGAAAGAGGGATGGAACATGTTATTGAGCTCGAGGAGGGAGCCAAACCAGTTATGATTACTCCCTATCATCATCCTAAGAAACACAAGGATGAGATAGAGAAGACAATTAAGGATTTGTTGGAGATGGGGCATATCAGGCCCAGTAAGAGCCCCTTTGCTTCAGCAGTAGTATTGGTAAAGAAGAAGGATGGGACGATGCACATGTGCATTGATGAGCTGATTGATGAGTTGCATGGGGCATGCTTCTTCACCAAAATTGATTTGCGATCCGGATACCATTAGATCAGGATGAGAGCAAAGGACATTGAGAAAACAGCCTTTCGATGTCACTATGGCCATTTTGAGTTCATGGTTATGCCATTTGGTCTAACCAATGCACCTGCTACATTTCAAAGTTGTATGAACCAGGTATTCAAGAAGCAACTGAGGAGATTTGTCTTGATCTTCTTTGATGACATATTGGTCTTCAGTAAGACTTGGGAAATGCACTTACATCATCTGGAGGAGGTGTTATCTATTCTGGAGAGAGAGACATTGTATGCCAAGGAATCTAAATGTGAGTTTGGCATGACTGAGCTCCTTTACCTTGGGCATATCATTAGTGCAAATGGCGTTCGGGTTGATCCTGAAAAGATTAGAGCTATTGTAGAGTGGCCTACTCCTACAAACCTTACACAGCTTAAGGGATTCTTTGGTTTATGTGGTTTTTATAGGAGGTTTGTTAAGGGATTCTCACAGATTGCTACACCCTAGCAGATCTTACTAGGAAAGGAGCCTTCATGTGGACAGGGGCAGCACAGAGGTGTTTTGAGCATTTCAAGCAGGTAATGTCTTCATGTCCAGTTCTAGCTCTACTAGATTTCACGAAGCCTTTTGAGCTTCATTGTGATGCATCAGGTGATGGGATTGGAGTAGTATTGATGTAGGAGAAGCATCCCATTGCATTCGAGAGTAGGAAGCTCTGGGGAGTTAAGAAAAGTTATTCTATCTATGACCGGGAGATGTTGGCCATAATGCATGCATTGGCCAAATTTTGATCATATTTGGTAGGTGGATGTTTTGTGATCAAGACTGATCACAACAGTATTAAATACTTCATGAGCCAGCGTGATCTTAATGACCAGCAACAAAAATGGGTGACTAAATTGTAGGCTTATGACTTTGACATAGAGTTTGTCAAAGGTAAGAAAAATGTGGTGGTTGATGCCTTATCTCGGAGACCTCACTTATGTGCTCTGGTAGAGATTTCAGGAGATTGGAGAGATCGAATTATAGCAGAGTATGTCAGAGATGCTTGGGCTTTTGGATTGATTTCAGGTACCATACAAGATGATAGCTATGAGGTGATAGATGTATTGATCAGAGTTCAGGACAGGGTTTATTTGATTCCATCATCACATTTGAGAGAGACGATACTGAAGGCATTTCATGATGTGCCCACAGCTGGACATCCAGGGGTCTTCAAGACCTACAGGCAGATCCGAGAGCGGTTTTCATGGAAAGGGCTCAAGGATGATGTTCAGAGGTATGTCAGGGAGTGTGTGGTTTGTCAACAGACTAAGGGAGAGCACACATTTCCTGAAGGTTTATTACGGCCCTTGCCCATTCCTAATAGGAAATGGGAAAGTATTTTGATGGACTTCATCATTGGTTTACCACGAGTGCAGGGAAGGGATTGCATCTATGTGGTGGTGGACCGCTTGACGAAGTTTGCTCACTTCTTTGCTATTCCATCCACTTACACAGTAGCATAGGTGGCAGATCTTTTCTTTAGAGAGATATTCAGGTTACATGGGCTGCCCAGATTCATTGTCAGCGATCGGGATTGTAAGTTTATGAGTGTTTTTTGGCAAGAGTTGTTTAGGTTGCATGGTACAGATCTTACACCTAGCACTAGTTATCATCCACAAATAGATGGGCAAACAGAGATTGTGAATAAATGGGTGGAAGGATATTTGAGGAACTATGTAACTACACAACAAAAGGCTTGGATCAGATGGTTGCATATGGGAGAGTATTGTTATAACACCACTTATCATATGTCCATCAAGATGACTCCTTTTATGGCACTCTATGGTTATGAAGTACCTAGCTTCATGGATTTAGTTTTGGGGGACAGTAGAGTGCCCAAAGCCAAAAACTTATTGCAAGATAGTCAAGACATCCTGAAAGTGCTCAAAGAGAATATACAACAGGCCCAGAATCAACATAAATTGTATGCTGATCAACAACGAATAGAGTGTAGCTTTGAGGTAGGGGATATGGTTTACTTGAGGCTACAACCATATAGACAGTCATCGCTCAAGAAGAGCAGAGCTAAAAATTTGAAACCTAGATTTTATGGTCCCTATAGGGTGATTCACAAAGTGGGCAAAGTCGCCTATGAGCTTGAGCTTCCAGAGGGCAATCGAGTGCACAATGTGTTTCATGTGTCTAGGCTTAAGAAAGCCATTGGTTAGAGTGTAGTGCCTTCTGTAGATTTACCCCCTTTGGATGAGGAGGGGAAGCTTGTGTTAGTACCTAAGGCTATTCTAGACACCAGAGAGAGGAAGCTTAGAAACAGGATAGTGAAGGAGTATTTGGTCAGATGAAAAGACCTACCAGAGGAAGATTCTACATGGGAGAGTGAGCAGGTTATTCAACAGGCTAGACTGAGATTGCTTGAGGACAAGCAATTTCAAGGGGGGCAGACTGTAATATCCCCATTTTAGTAGTTGACCAAGTGTGTGTGTGTTAGCCTTGTTCTACATGGTCCCGAGGGCTAACAAAGGATTTAATGGGATCTTGGACTGTTTTGGCCTAGTCATTTCCAGTTTGGGCCAAAATGAAGTTGATTTACTCAGTTTTAGGCATACTTACTATTTTTAGTAAGTTGGCAAGATACAGTGTAGGTCAATTTTGGTGATTGGATTCGATACTCCTTGGTGAGAGCTTTTCGATGAGTTATCACTCGCATTATTCGGAGTCCGATTGCAAATACATTTTAATGCTTGAAGTTGTATTAAAGTAATGTCTAATTTAATTGTAAAATATTAAAGTGTTACTTTAATATTTATTTTATGGTGATGTGTACCCAAGGGAGACATAAGGGGTATTTTAATATATGTTTTATATAATACACATCTTTAATCCCACATTGCCCATATGAGTTGAGCGGACCCTTGGAAATAGAATAAAAGGAATCATTTGTGGCTTCATTAGGCAGGTTGAATATGAGAAGAAACTGGTGTGTGAGTTGCATCTTTGTTCTTGGCATTTGAGGATGTCTATCCTCTCTTGTAACATTCTAGACGTCATTCCCTTGGGGTTTGGCCTTTGGAATTCTTTCTTATTGGCTTCATTATCAGGCAGTTTAGTTGCATTTTCGGCTACAGGAAGATTTGATATTTTGCTCATATCTTCTTCACTACTTGTCCAACGCTTATGCCGCTTGGAGGGAATAGTATTATGAAGGTAGTGGACTGATTGGAGGACAAAGTATTGTAGCAGCAAGTTTGTAAGCATGGGCTGGAGTATTATGACAATATTGCTGAAGTAATTAGTGAGTTGATAAATCTGCCATGTATTTGGTTTTATGAATTCTGAAAATAACATTTTATTAGCAGCAGTTCATTTCCACTTTGCATATTATTGTAGTTTCTTTCTTTTTTATGTTGTATGATACCAATTCCATGCACGAAACACAACAAACAAATAAACATTTGATTTCCGAAGTTATAAGGGGTTTTAAGAAGTTGAATGCAAACTGTTTGACATAATTCCTTTCAGCAATTTGGTTTAGTTTTTTGGGACATCCAGGGGTGCCCATTACAGAATGTAATATCATGAGAAAACTAAATTGTTATTCGTTGCATGTGCATTCTTAGAATATCTGATTGATGTGTATTTTAAGGATAGTTGTAATGAACATATATCGAGGTGGCTGAATATCAATTTATCCTATTTAGTTAATTAATTCAGTGATAATTTTAAAGATGAATTGGGTGGGTTAATTACATACAAAAGATAATTGGCCTTACCTATGACTTAAACCAGTAAGGTCAAGTACAGAGAACAAGGCAAGTCTCTATTGCGTCATTTCACAAGTACTGTAGAGAATCCCACTATGTGTTGTCTATGGGCTTACCGTATACGGATGTAGTATCTTAGCACCATAGTGATGAAACCTCAGTATATATATGGTTCATTAACTGGTTATTCTTAGTGTGAGTTTAATTTTGCATTGTTAATAAGATGTTACTTCTTGCATAGTAATTTTAGAATTGCACTATGTTATGTGGTTCAGATATCTACATTATGGTTTTATATATGTTTATTCTGACATGTATGCAGGTGGACAATGCTTTTCAACTCAGTGTGTACTGAGCCCTCTTTGTGTTGTGTTGCATTTTGTGTATGTTTCAAGTGTTCAAGTTGAATAATTAGTGCTAAGGAACACTATTGAAGTTACTTCTTAAATCTGACTTTGATATTTGTAAAGTCCATATGTTGGATTTAGGCATCTTTGAATGATATTGTTCTTCATTATTGTACTAAACTCATTATGTATTAACTTCATTATGAAAATTTATTTAGACAATATATTCTTATATTTCAAGGTCTTCGAATTGAGAATGATTCAATCATTGTACTTGTTCTGTTAATATGATGATTAAATAAATAAATAAAAATTATTCATTGATTCTTTATGTTTGTTCATAGTTTTTATCTTTGTTTTGTGTAGCATTACAAAAAGTATGAATATAGGATTGTAATTGTATGTTATTATTCCAAAGGAAGACCAAGTGTTCACTCCTTCCCTTGTGATTCTTATGAGTTTTGAATACCTCATTAGAAAAGACTATTGAGGGTCTAGCTACTATGAATATGATCAACATATTTCTTGATCATGAGTATGTTATTCTCTTGATATTAAAAATCAATGGAAAGCTCCCATTTTGCACATGCAAAATTTCAAGTGGGTGTTCATCTACAAAAAGGAAAGATTTTATATCAAACCAATCATAGATGGTGTTATAAAGGTGGTCCATGCCTTAATTAGAATGCACAGTGTTTGATCATCCATGCAACAATCACACTAAATTTGAATTTCATGCATAGATTAATTTCTCTCTAGCGTACTCATAATCACATTGACAAGGGTCTAACTCATACAACATGTGGAGATAGAAAATTTTAGTGTAGAAAGAGGAAGCTTTGAATTATTTATCTTGTTTTAATTCCTATATAGCTAATAGATAGATATATGGAGAAGAGGCATAGAAATTTTTTTGGAGATGAGCTATATTCAAAAGCTTCATCGTGGGGCTCTTAGTAAGAATCATTTTTTTCAAAAAAATACTCTATCCCCTTTTTGGACTCTTCATCCTCCTAAGGCTCCAACTCCTCTCATTCATCATATGTTAGAGATGGAGAGGAATGCATCTTTTCACCAATAAAAAAGGCTAAAGGTTTCTCAGGGTGTTGCCCAACATCAATGAAGATGAGATAGGAATCATAGCAATAATAAAAAAACCTATGCAAAGACTTGGTCAAGAACCATTTGTAAGGTGGTCATAGAAATCAATGCACTAATTTTTTGGTATTTAAAAATAGAGAAAACCCATACCAATTTATATCATGTATGTTTTGGATTTTTTTAAGTTTGGAGGCACAAAACATAGGTGTCTAAATGGTGTGAGTCTTTTGAGACACAAGGCTAGAACATGGAGCTACAACTAGTTGGTGGTGATGCTAAGATTTTTTTGAGAAAAGATGATGACATGAGCTAATGACACAACCAGACAAACTAATTAGAACCATTGATGTGGCACAAAAGATGAGTCAACTAGGAAATGAGCATATGACACATGAAAATGCATTGACCAACCAACTAGAGAATCACACTTGGTGTGGAATTTAGGGAGGATGGGTTGGTAGAATAGGGAAAATGGTGTGATATTTCTATGTCATCAGTGACATGGCAAATGATGAGGAGAAATGAAATAGCAAAGGTGATATGGCATGGATTATGATGTGGTGACATGGATTCAAGGTGCCACATGTCATGATATTTCTATGTCATGATGACATGGTAGGTTTATGATGAGGATAGCGACATAGCAATATAGCAATACATCATGACAGGTGTTGAGGTGGTAGTTTCAGGATGGATGCACCAAAGTTTTCCAGATGGCATAATCAATGACTTTCTCTATGTCACCATGGAGGGTTTCTGACCAATTAACCATGGTGACATGGCGACCCAATCAAGGTTTACCATGTGGTAGTACAACTTGTCAAATGTGGCAGTTCGAGGAAAGATTAGGTTGCGCCACATGACACTTATATGGTGAAGATTTCTAGAAGGTGTTAATAGGATAGGTGTGTTGGAAATATAAGAGAAGTGACTAAGAAGGGGGGTGACTCAATTACCACTCAAATAAATCCCATATCCCTTCAATATCAATTATAAAATTTAGAATGATAAAATTGATTACTGTTGATACTTGATAAACACACATAAATTGTTGTAACTCGATAAATGCATAATGTGAATTACTTTAGTGAATCTTAAGATGTTATCAGTAATTACTTGTAAACATGAAAGAAATAACATGAACACATGAGATACTAGGATTTAACATGGAAACCCAATTTGGGAAAAACTACCAATGTAACTAGTTGATATTTTTCACTCTTCTAAAGTGAGGCCTATTAGGAGCCAACCCTATTAAAGGTTTCAAAACACACTGTTAGGTGTTACCCTATTAAAGGATTTAATCACCCTATTAGGAGTGGCCTTGCAAAAGGTCTTGAAACAATTCAATGAAATTACCACCTTGTTAGAGGATTTACAAACAGTTGTTAAACCAACTCTTTTAAGAGATTTTAGTTCACTAATACAATGGTTATAGAGTAACAATGAAATGACTTGATTGTGATGCAACTGAATTACAAATTATAGATCTCTGCTCTAGTTTATATTTGATCCTTTTTTATAAAATAATACTTTTATGCTCCATAAGGATATCTTCTTTATCCTTCAATTTCTCTTCCTCTTCTTATCTCTTTCAACTTATTCAACTTGCATCTCACAATTTGAAATCACAAGACCTTTTACTTATACCTTTCAGATTGTCAAGTCAACTCAAATTAAAATTAGAATAACCAATATTCATCACCTCCGTTAGTTAGAATCAATAGGTAAAATAATTAATCTTTACATGCCAAAATAAGAAAATCCTTTGGTAGCCGACCCAGCTTGGTAGAAACTGATCCTAAAGCAATTTCTTGTGTTAACAAACAAAAGCTCTATTAACATTGTGAACTTACAAAATTCCTTTGGTAACCGAGTGAACTCAGTTAGCACTGAATCTATTCAATTTTCCCTTTGTTAACTGAGTGAGCTTGGTTAACACTCTTTTTTGCTTAACTTCCTTCAATGCTCGAGTGAGCTTAGCAGAAACTACCTTATGCACAAAGTAAACTCAAGAATGCTCGGTAGACTAGGAAAGTTGTCTTCATTGACCAAGTGAGCACAACATGCACTAACTACCAACTAATATGACATTTCTGTAATATCAAAGACAACACACAATTAGTCAATTGTATCCAATAATCTTCCTCTTTGGCATTGATGGCAACACAACATGTCATAACACAATGAAATTTTGAGAACAAGACTCCCTTTGTTAGAAAGTTTCTCACTCTTTGATTTTACATAGAAAACTTCTATTATAGTGTTCTCCCTCAGTGAATGAATTTCTTAAATTATCTCTTTACAAAATTTTAGAAAAATATGATAGTAAACTTCTCCTTTTTGACAACACATGCCAAAGACAACTCTGTTCAGTGCCAATGTACCTTGAGTACAGATTCATCTACAAAATGTGCTTGTCAAAACTGCATCAACTGATTGATCTTCAACTTGGTTCCTATTGATGCATCACCAATCTTTATTTAGTGAGCTTTAGATAGGGGAATGACCCCTAGCTTACCTCTTAGATGCAAAAATGCATCTTTAGGTAATGGCTTGGTGAATATATCTAGAATTTTTTCTTTTGTATGCCCATATTCCAATTTGATTTCTTTTTCCTATACTAATTCTCTTACAAAGTGATATTTTATAGCAATGTGCTTTGTTTTTTAATGCATCATTGGATTCTTTGATATGTTGATTGCACTTGTGTTATCACAATACATCAGTATTGGCTCTTTGATTTCAGCCTTCATTCCTACCAACAACTATTTGAACCAAGCAATGTTAGAAAAAATCACTATTGCTGGTACATATTATGCTTTTGCCATGGATTGAGATGTGTAGTTTTGCTTCTTAGTTGTCCAAGATATTAGCCTTTTTCTAAGAAAGAATTCTCCACCACTGGTGCTCTTTTTGTCATCAAGATTTCCTACCCAATCAACATCAGTACATACTTTTAGGTCAATGTTTTCTCCAAGTTTGTACCATAACCCATAGTCTTTAGTACCTTTGAGATATCTCAAGATTCCTTTTATTGATATCATGTGGTTTTCTCTGGGTTTAGCTAAGAATCTTGCCACTATCCCAACTGCTAAAGTAATATCAGGCCTTGTATGTACCACATACTGTAATTTCCCAATCATTGATTTGTATAAGGTTTGATCTACTTCTTTGGAGTCATCATTTTTTGTAAGCTTAAGTCTAGTACACATGGGGGTTCCAACTAGTTTTGAATCCTCCATTCCAGATTTCTTGAGTATCTCTTTGATGTACTTAGATTGAGTGCTATAGATACCATTTATGTTTTGCTAGATCTACAATCCAACAAAGAATTTTATTTCATGAAACATGGACATTTCAAATTCTTTACTCATTTGTTCTAAAAATTCTTTTCATAAATAATCATTTCCTATGAATAGAGTATCATCCACAAATATTTCTACCAATACAATCCTTTTATTTTATCCTTCCTTGATATTTAGGCTATTGTTATCATTTGTTCTTTGAAAACCAATCTATATCAAATAGTTATGTAGTCTTTCACACCATGCTCTAGGAGCTTGTTTGAGACCATATACGGCTTTGTGTAATTTTTAGACCATGTCCCTTTTGTTTGGATCAATAAAACCTTCTGGTTGTTCAATGTAGACTTCCTCATTAAGAAATCCATTCAAGAATGCAATTTTAGCATCCATCTATTATACCTTGAATCCTCTATGGGCTACATAAGCTAGTAAAGACCTAACACCTTCTAATCTTGCAAAAGGGACAAAAGTTTCACCATAATCAATACCTTCTTCTTGAGAATAACCTTTACATACCAATCTTTCTTTGTTTCTTGACACTTTTTCATCTTCATTCAACTTATTTATGAATACCCACTTTGTACAAATCACATTTTTATCTTTGCGCCTAGGTACAAGAGTCCAAGTTTTATTCTTTTCTATCTGTTCTATTTCTTCATTCATAGCCTCAATCCAATTTTCATTTTCCAATGCATCTTTAACACTTCTAGGTTCAAATGCAGCAAGTAAACAGGTACCTTTTAGTTTGCTTCTTAACTTTGTTCTATCTGATTTGTCTCCAATAATTTGATCAGGTGCATGATGCCTTCTGACATATTTAGCCAATATAGGTTCTTTGATTTTTGAATGAACTACACTATATTCATTTTGAATTTCAACTTTTGGCTTGGGTCCTTCTATCTGTAGCTTAGGTTCTTTAGACTTAGTATGCACTAACTCGATAGCCTCTGAATGTGACTCTAGTCCTTTTGACTTAGTTTGAACTTCCTACAACTCGTTAGCTGATTGAGATTTGGATAGCTTGGGAGATGAAGTCTCCTTTTTGTCAAATGTGTTATAGCAATGTATCAGGTTCATAGTAGAAAAATCTTTTGTAATCTTCTAGTTCCTTTTTGCTTTCTTCTTCAGTCTTTTTAACAAATTCATTAATAATCACATGTGCACTTTCTATGATTTTGTGAGTGGACAAATTCAAACATTTGTATGCTTTACTTTTGCAAGAATATCCTAGAAATATACCTTCATCCCCTTTTACATTAAATTTTCCTTTTCTAGATTCTTTCAAGATATAACATTTGCTGCCAAATACTTTTAAGTAACTTACATTGGGTTTGTAGCCATACCATAGTTCATAGGGAATTTTATTTGAGTCCTTAAACTGAACTTGATTCAAAGTATGAATTGTAGCATCGATAGCTTCCTTCTAGTATTTGATAGCAACATTCTTTTCAATCATTAGTGTCCTTTCACAATCCATGATGGATCTATTTCTTCTTTCAGCTATTCCATTTTGCTTAGGAGTACTAGGGGTTAATACTTGTCTTTTGATTCCTCTTTCAATGCGAAAATTGATGAATTCATTTGCGATGAATTCACCACCTCTATTTGATCTTAAGTATTTCCATCTTTTTCCAGTTTCTTTTTCTACTCTAGCCAGATACAAGTTGAATTTCTCAAAATCTTTTGATTTTTCTTTAAGATACATAATAATCATCATTCCAGAGTAATCATCAACAAAAAAGAATGAATTTTTTTTCTCTATTATAAGTTTCTATTCCAATGGGTCCACATAAATCAGCATGCACAATTTTCAAGACATCTTCTAACTGATAGCTTTTGCTCTTAAAACCAATCTTTCCCATTTTACCAAATTGGCAACTCTTGCATAATCCAACATCAAGTTTCTTCAAACTAGGAAGACTTCTTACTCTTTTGAGTTTTCTAATCTTCACCATATTATCAAAGTTTACATGACATAGTCTTCTATGCCATAGCCGACTTTCTTCTACTTGAGCATTAAAACATGAACAATCACCAAGATCAAGATAAAATATGTTACCTTTTGTTTGCCTGCCTAATATAATTAGATTTCCTTAGGTATCCAACAGTCTTGCCCTGCCATTCATGAATTCTACCTTGAATCCAGTGTTGTTCAACTATCACTAGTAGAAATTTAGTAAATAAATGACTATGTGACTAAAAATTTTAGTCACATGACTAAAAGTGATCAAATTCTAGTAATATTTTCAATTTATACATATAAATGATTAAATAAATGACTAATTTGGTCATGAGATATAATCAACAAGTTAAATAAACATAAGCGGCTAAATAAATGATCAAATAAAGGACTAAGCAATTGGTCACTAATAATTAGTCACCCAAATAAATTACTAAATGAATGGTCAATAAATTTTTATCATGTTAACATATTCTTTAACTCTAAATATTAAATCTTGAAACAAAACAATTTAATAATAAAAATAATAAGTAAAAGAATCATATATATCTCGAACATGGTATAAGATGACAAAGACTTGGAGGTGGAGCCCTCTAAGTCACCACTCTTCACTTGATAAATGGAGGATAATCCTAGGATTCTATAAAATATGGAACATTAAATGAAATTTAAATAGCCATTTATTTTTGGCTTGTCCTATTATATGAAACTAGTATATTTTAATAAAAGGGCCATCAAATTGAAAACCTAGAGCCTAAAAAAATTCAATATACATATTCTAAATTATCGAAGTCCAAACACCATATGATATCACTAGTAGTTCAAGTTAAGGAGAAGTGGGGTATCCCTCCTTCCATTAGAAAAACATGAGCAAGCTTTCTTTTAATGTCCATATATAACTATGTCTATAGAAGCTAGAGAGATGATGCTTTGTGATATATTAATATATTTAGATTACAGGGTTCATCTTTGA
The DNA here is from genome assembly GCA_028749045.1 of Cupressus sempervirens. NCBI lineage: Eukaryota > Viridiplantae > Streptophyta > Pinopsida > Cupressales > Cupressaceae > Cupressus > Cupressus sempervirens. Next base: position 827,146,627 of record CM053789.1, read on the forward strand.
CATCCATTTATGTAATAAAACTTCTAATCAAATATGTATATACCTAACAATTTTTAAATAGAACCTATTTTTCAATTGCACAGTGACATAAAAATTTTATGTTAAACAATAAATTATTAAATTCATCTTTGACATCCATTTATGTAATAAAACTTCTAATCAAATATGTATATACCTAACAAATTTTAATAGAACCTATTTTTCAATTGCACGGTGACATATAAAATTTATGTTAAACAATAAATTATTAAATTTATGCTCCACGTATAAATTTTATTTATTAAAATTTCACTAGAAAAGTTAAAGGATATGTTCATAATGAATTTATCATCTTGAAATTTAAGAATACTTTTTGTAAGAAATTTAAAAGTAATAAAAAAATAAACATTAGACTCATTCATTAATATATTTTTATATTAAAAATTAATATATGTAAAGAAAACAAAATATATAATAATAATTAATTGAATATGCTTATTTCACCCGTACAAATTTCAAAGAAGTCAAAACATTTTTTTTGTTTACGTATTACTTCAATAATGTCAGGTTTTGTGCAAAATGGTATATGCTTTAGCGAAGATATGGAATTGCCGAATCCCCACTTGAAGCAATTGGCCAGGTTAGAATTCTAAATCCAGTTAATTTCAAATGGTTTTTTAGCATTCATTTTCCATTTCTTATGAAATTTGAAGGATGAGCGAGAGAATAGGTAATGCTTGTATATATAAACCCTTGTTCTGGAACAACGTTTTAATAAGCCCTTTTCATTTGATCGGGCTTAAATGGCTTCAGGTTTTCTCAATTTCTTTAAATCAAAATTCTTAGCTTCAGTAAGAGATGTGAACCCTCTGGAATTCGAATATGCCTCTTACGCATTACAATCTCTACATACACAACTAGACCATAGGTTAGTGGAAAAAATTTATTCGTATAAATTTATGAAGATGGAGATCAAATTTCTTGCATACTTATTTGGCGATTCTCAAAGTCTTATATCTATATATACTCTCCAATTGCGACTGGTGATGCCCTAATCTTAAGGATTCCCCAAGGAGTTTAGATATTGATAAAACCCTATTGCTTATAGGTCAATGAACATACTCTGTAGAGAACATAATGGTAATAATCAGTAACACCCTAAACTCATAGAATTCTTGGCGGATGATCCTTCTCTCCCACTCTCCTTTGATACACCTTGGACAATACTCAATGATGGGAGTGCAACATTACGCTTTGAGATTCTTTTGGCTTCTATGCAATGTTGAAGGGATTTTTATTGCGTCAAAACTCTCTTTTTAATTTACAATTGGTCTCATATATTGGACCTACTTCATGTCTCCATCTTAACATGGGGAGTATATCCAGCGTTGCATGAACCTAAGTTATGATTCTTTACCACTAGATCAATATCAACATGAAGCACTAAGAAAAATCCTTCTATTTGGAAAAACTACCAAAGTGTTCTTATATGAGTCTTTCTGTAACTAAAACTTCTAATGGAAGATCAATTAAACAAAAAAATCTCTTGGTTTTTTTAGCAAATTTTGATATTTGCATGCTTGTGGTCTCAAATTAATTAGGTACCACAACTATCCACCTTATCGATTCAAAACTCATATTCATGCTAAATCAATCTTGTCCAATGTAGAATTGAAATCAATATGTCTTATCATGACTATTGTCTGAAATATCCTCAACCTAGTTTGATTACAAGCTATTATTCATTTCCATATATCAAATCAGTGGTACTAACAATGCCCATGTCCATCTGTTCAGGTTGGGACTGACAGTATGACGATGGTGGGTAAATCAAGAACATGTAAGAAAGAGTATGACATCCTTGGACGATATGAGGATCTTGAATGCTTTCGAAATTAGAAAATGTTTTCATTTTAATCCTTTGGATCATTGTCGCACTAGTGAAACTATATTAGTGAATGATTTATTCAATGTACAATAGTAGATAGTCTGAACTCAAAACCATGAATTGCATGGGTCTGTATATAGACACTTAGGGCTTATTGGATAATTTATTTTATCAGTTTAGAATGATTTTTAAAAATGTGTGTGGAAGACATGGCCTGTTAGGCATTTGGGTCCATGAGGTTAAATTAGTGCTCAAGTCTATATTTATAGCTTTAAGTAAAACCTTTACAAGATCTTTTTGTTAAACAACATTTGTTGCTGTAAGGGGTGTCCACCCATCACCTACAATGGAAAATCAAATTTGGAAAAGAAAAAAATTGTCCTAAAATAGAGATTTCAAAAAAAAAAAAAAAAAAAACGAGATACATCTTTTTCTACCACAAAACTGTTAGTAAGGATACTTTGAGATAATTTGCGTCGGTGTTTTTGGAAATCTTCTGCAGTCAATTTTGGATTGGGGTTTTATTGTTTGCATGGCAGGGCCTGGGATTTCTTCTCCGTTGGTGAGAATAGATGGTTCTTCTCCAACTATGCATGCAATGCGATCTGAATCGTTTTATTCAGGGGAGAGCTCCAAGCTGAAAAAAGTTAATGGTTGTTTTCCGCGTAGCCATGATCGCCCTATTCTGCTTATTCCTCCAACGGTTGTAATGGAGGACATTGATTATTGGACCAAGCATGCTTTGATATGCAAATTTCTTGGAATCCGGATTTCCCTATCCGCTCTTGAGGCATGGATCTGCCGCTCATGGCAGGTGGAAGGCGATATGGAGATTATGTTGGCAGGGAATAGTTATTTTTTTGTTGTATTCTCTTGCATGTCTAATCGAGATCGTGTTTTTGAAGGAGGCCCTTATTTCTACAACCATGTGGGGTTATTTGTCAAACCTTGGCATTCAGGTTTTAATTCTGCTGAGGATCTCCCTTCAACAGTGCCAGTTTGGGTTCGCTTGCCTCGTCTTCCCTTGGAATTTTGGCATGAAGACATCCTTCGACAAATTGCTGCTTTGTTGGAGAAGCCGGCTGCGATCGCACATCAATCCCTCGATAAAAAGGTTATTTCTTATGCTAGAATTTGTGTTGAAATTAATTTCAATAACTCATTACCAGATTCTTTGGAAATTTGTATGGGGGGATTTTCTTGGGTGCAGTAGTTAGATTATGAATCTCTCCCTTTCCTTTGCTGGATTTGTCATGAGTATGGTCATTTACTGCGTCAGTGCCCCCGTAACTCAAGTTTCAAAGGAGTGGATGGTTCTACATCTGGCAATACTGGTGGTTTGGCAGATACTACAGGGAAAGGACAATCTCAAATGGCTAATACTACCAAGGGGATGAATCCACAAGATGCTATAGGTAAGGGTAAGGCTCAAATGCAGGATAAGGATGGATTTACCCCTGTTCGCCCTCGTGCTAAGGGTCGTGGTCAAAAGAGGCCTTTGAAAGAAAGATTATCTGATTCAGGTTTTAACCACTTTGAGGTGCTGGATAGTATGGTTCTAGAGGAGGGTATTCCTCCTCCTATCTCTTCTGATCTAGTTTGCCCAGATGAGAGATCTGTTCCTAATGATGCTTCTGGGGCATCCCAAGTTGTAGTATATCAGAACTGTGAGGTCCCTGTAGCTCCTGTGAAAGAGGCTCTGGTGACTCCTGTAGTGTTGGAGGATAATGATGTTGTTTTAGCTGACTTGGTTAAGGATGTTCTACCATCAGGTAAGGGCAAGGGTTCTCCTCTCCCCTTGGGGTTGATGTCTCAACCCTTTAAGCGGGCTTCTTCTACTCCTCCTCTAAGGAGTGGGCGCAAAACAGACCAAGAGAAGATTAAACTCACAGGAGATATATTGATTGAGTCTGGTTCAGTGAAACCTTTGGATTCTCATTTCCCAATTCTACCCAATGATGATTATTCTCTCATGGAATGTAAGGGGGTTGAATAGCATCCCTAGACAAAAGGCTATTCATAACTTGGTGGTTGATCATAGCCCTGATGTTTTTTGTATCCAAGAGACTAACCTATCTATGGAGTCTATGGTCCAACATGCCTCTAGTATTTGGTCTCGTGGCCAATGCCAGTGTGTTGGGGCAACAGGCAGTGCGGGTGGTTTAGCTATATTTTGGGATCCTCAAAAAATTTATCCTCTTGGCTAGATGTCTTCTCGCTCAACTCTCTCTATGGTAGCTTCTGCTCTAGACTCAGGAGAGGTAATCATGGTTACTAATGTGTATGCACCTATTGATCTTGTGGGAAAGGAGGAACTTTGAGAACATATTCAATATGTTAGAAATTGTCATCCTTATCATCCTTGGGTGTTAGCAGGAGACTTCAATTCAGTTTTAAGTCTAGAGGAGAAGCATGGTGGTTTGGCTAGATTGGGGCCTTCTTCTGCTCTTCTTCGGCAACATATATCTCTTTTGCATCTCTCTGATGTTAAGCCTTCTAATGGTCTCTATACCTGGAATAATCGCAGGACTGGTGTTGCTGCTATCTCAAAACATCTAGATAGATTTCTTGTTTCTTGCTTTTGGGTTAGTGGCACCCTTACTATCTCTTCAGAAATCCTTGATTGGAGGGGTTCAGATCATTGGCCAATCAAATTTTCCGCTATAGGGGCTTATGTTCTGAAGCATCCTCCTTTTAAGTTCCAGTTGATGTGGCTTCCGGACTCCTCTCTTCATGATTGTGTTTTTTGTTGGTGGAAAGATGGTGCTCCTGCATATGGTACTGCAATGTTCTCATTTTCTAAAAGGCTTCAATATGTTAAAAGGCAGCTCAAGATATGGAATAGGGAATGCTTTGGGAACCTTCACTTTATGAAGAGGCTTGCTCAAGAAGATCTTGATGTCATCACAAGGGAGATTAGAGATCGAGGTTTCTCAGAGGATCTTGGCAAGGCTGAATCCCTTGCTTCTAGAGCTCTAGAAGAATGGGAACTTCGAGAGGAAATTTTTTGGAAGCAAAAGGCTAGAGTTGATTGGCTCCAGGAAGGTGATTGTAACACTGCCTTTTTCCGTAAAACAGTGCAATCTCGTCGGAATCAGTGCACTATCTCTTCTTTGGTTAATTCTCAAGGTATCCAACTGAATTCCTTGCCAGGTTTGTTCCAGGAGGCTATTTGGTACTTCTCTACCCTCTTCTCTAAGGACTCTCCTCCTGCTGATAATGAAAAAAATCTTATTCTGTCTTGTATTCCTTCCCTTATCACTCAGGAAATGAATGATTATCTCATGCGTCCTATTTCTTTGGAAGAGCTGGAGGAGGTGGTCTTTGGCATGCCTAAGGGGAAGGCTCCTGGTCTTGATGGCTTTCCAGTTGAATTCTTTCAGGAATTTTGGGACATCATTAATCATGATTTTTTGGAGGTGGTTAAAGAATCCTATGCTAGCAAGCAGATGCTTCGAGCTTTGAACTCTACATTCTTGACTCTTATTCCTAAGAGAGAGGGTGCTAATCAATTGGAGTTTTTTAGACCAATTGCCTTATGTAATGTGGTTTACAAAGTTATTACTAAGTTGATTGCTGAGAGATTGAAAAGGTGGCTTCCCATTATTATCTCAGAAGAACAAGGTGATTTTGTTGCTGGCAGACAAATTTTGGATGGGGTGGTTATTGCTACTGAGGCTATTCACTCTATGGCTACTTCAAGGGAGAGAGCCATGTTTGTTAAGCTGGATATGGCTAAGGCCTACGATAGAGTTAAATGGAGCTTCCTAAGGAGTATTCTTCTTTCTTTTGGGTTTAGCTCTGACTGGGTGAGTTGGATTATGAGTTGTGTTACTTCTGCCTCTTTTTTTGTTCTTATTAATGGTCAACCTTCTCAACTATTTGGTGCTTTTAGAGGCCTCCGCCACGGTGACCCTCTCTCCCCATATCTATTCATCATCATGGCTGAAGGCTTGGGCAGATTCATTAAGCATCAGGTGTCCCAAAATTCTATTCAAGGCTGGCAGTGGGGTAATGGGTTACCTTCTCTTTCCCATCTTCAATTTATTGATGATTCTGCTCTTGTTGGTCTTGCTAGGATCAAGGAAGCTAAAGCCTTTCGACATGCTTTGGACGTTTATTTGGCAGCTTCGGGCCAAAAAGTTAATGAGCACAAATCTTCCATTTACTTTTTTAACACTCCTGATTCTATTCAGCACAAGATTGTTGGTATCCTACGGTTTCAGATAGGATCACTTCCTTTGACTTATCTTGGCATCCCTATTGCTGTTTCCAGGCAGCCACGTCTCTTCTGGCAAAATTTGATTACCAAGCTTCAGGATAAGGTAAATCATTGGACTCATAGATGGCTTTCTACTGTTGCTCGGGTTACTCTTCTTCAAGCTGTTATCCAAGCTCTTCCTACTTATCAAAGCATGGTTCACGCTGCACCTATTTACTTTCTCAAGGAGTTTGATGCTCTTTCTCGACAATTCCTTTGGAGTGGTAATTTGCGTAGTACTAAATGGAGCTTGGTTAATTGGGCAACTGTTTGTAGGCCTAAAAAGGAGGGTGGTCTTGGTCTTCGATCTGCTCTATTGAGTAGTCAAGCTTTGGCTGCTAAACTTTATTGGCGATGGTGCTCTGGACAACATCAACTTTGGGCTCGTATTATCACTCATAAATATTTTCATGGTGCTGATCCTTGCTCTGTTTCTGCACTTCCTCTTGAAGGTCGTGGCTCAATGGTTTGGCATACTTTGAAGACAGGTGCAATGTTGGTAAAGAGGGGTCTGTTTTGGATATGTAAAGGAGGTTCTCAGGCTTTGTTTTGGTCTGATGCTTGGGATGGATTCCCTTCTATTTTATCCATATACCCTCATCTTCAGCGTCTTTGTGACTCTTTTCTTGCCGCTGGATGGGATAAAGTGGCTCATTACAAGACTCCTTATCAATTGGGACCTTTTGTTGGTTACAGATGGAAGCATTCTTCTGATTGGCCTCCTGGAGGTACAGACATGAATCGTCAAGAGCTTTCTCAAATTCTGGCCTCTAGAGAGTCTAGAGAGTGTTCTTCTTTGCTTGGTCCAGATGTTTTGGCTTGGGGTAGTACCTTGTCTGGTAAATATCATGTCTCTGCTGGGTATCAGGAGATAACTAGACAATTATTTGGGGATGCTGAGGTCCCTTGGTGGAAGCAAGTTTGGAATAAAGTTTCTTGGTCCAAGTGCAATTTTTTCATGTGGCTAGTGGCTCACAACCGTTGTCTTACCTGGGATAATCTTTGTAAACGTGGATTTCAGGGCCCCTCTTATTGTGTTTTGTGTGGTAACGGAGAGGAGTTTGTCTCCCATCTGTTCTTCCATTGCTCCTATTCTACTCAGATATGGCACCTTTGGTGGAGCGCTTGGGGTTGCTCTTGTCGGCATGCTTCCTCTTTGCCTGAGTTCTGGGCCCGCTTGGGTACTGCTCCCTCCAAGTCTTCTTTTCCCCATGCTGCTTGGATTGTTGGCCCATCTTTCATGCTTTGGCATATCTGGTTGGAGAGGAATCGTCGTATATTCCAAGATGTTCCGCTTGGTGTTTTGCATCTTTGGTGGAAAATATCACATTCTCTTCAAGAAACTATTCTTGTGAAGTGTGAGCTTGATGGGGGTATGGATCCGGTTGATCTTGCTATCTGTAATCGCCTCAATTTTCATTTGCAGGATGGGGCTGCAGCTCATAGGTTTCCTTCTATGTCCAGGCAGCTTCACCATCAGAGGAAGGGTCGGGTTAACCGGGATGGGCACTGGACTCCTCCTCCCTGTGGAGTTCTGAAAATTAACACTGATGGTTCTTCCTGTGGGAATCCTGGTCCGGCTGGTATTGGCGGAGTGGCTTGTTGTAGTTCTGGGGATGTTAAATTTTTCTTCTCAGTTCATAAGGGTGATTATACTAACAATCTCATGGAAGCTCAGGCTATTTTATATGCTGTGGAACAGTGTTGCTTGCGGGGATGGAGTAAGATTATCTGTGAGTCTGATTCCCAAGTGGTGGTAAACATGCTTTTTTCGCAAGAGCTTAAGGATGTTAGTTGGTAGCTGGCCACTGTTGTTAAGCAGATTCTTTTCTTCTCTTCCTCTTTTCAGTTCATTAGGTTCACGTATATTCCTCGTGAATGGAATAGAACTGCTGATTGTTTAGCCAAATGGGCATCTAGTCATGATCCGGGTTGGCATATTAGGGATAGGAGGTAACTGTCCTTTGAGATGGTGCAAGAATTTGATGATCTTGTTGCTCAGGATCGAGCTCCTTGTTGAGCTCTCCTTGTTGTATTCCTTTTTGTCTTAATAAATTTTTACCCCTATTTTTGAAGGAAAAAATATATATATATATATACAAAATATAATCTCAATATATACATAAAACTCAGAAAAAATTTCATGGGGGAGTGATATACCATAAGCTTTCGCATTATGGCATTTGATATTAGCTTTACAACAATGTCTCACCAAAATATCTACAGATTTTTAATGACCTCTTAAAGTTTTAATGTACAAAGGATTCTCCTCAGTCCTGTTACAGGCCAAAACAAAAAAGAAAAACATCTTCCCCACCTTGTAGAAGCGATTTACAGGCATCTTCTTTGTTAACCTTTGTGTAGTAGTATTCTTGAATGATTGACACATTCAGCTCTAGGGAAAAATTAGTGATAGGATTATGAGTTTTATTGAAAGGCAAGAAGGAGAGAGATGCTAGAGGAGCTAGAAATTTTAGACCTAGAAGAGAGAGTGGGATAGGCTCCAACATTTTCTAACTTTACAATGCTGGAAAGAAAGAGGAGGATCCAGTTAGGGATGTTAAAGATCCAAAAATTGTAAACGAAAGATCTTTAACCTTGTCAATTTTTTTCCAAAGATTATTATTTCCAAGGAAATTTCATACCAATAGACTTTTGATATTACACACCTATAGCAGCAAAACATAAAGAAGAAATAGACACAAAAAATAACAAAATATGCTCTGTTTCAGAACAGAGGAAGTTCTATTTTTTAGCAAATGAAAAATCTAATTTTATTCCTGCATACATTAGTACAGAACATTGCACTACTTTTATTTTGGAGACCACCTTGCATATAAAAGAAATCTACGATGACTATAGGTTTTGTTAACTGCTTGTAACAGCAGATTACAAATGTTTTAATTTTCCAATTAAATGCATAAACTACGGTGACTGATCTTGCATAGATGGTGGAAGTTTCAAATAGCTCATCCTTATTGAAAATAAAGTAATAAAACTATGCTGCAAAGTGAATAGGAGAGGTGGAGCTGGAGTTTATTAATCATGCAATTTTTTTAATGAAACGTTGAAGCTGGAAACAATTTGCATGATTTACTCAAATGCAAACTGGAGAGAAACGGTGGAACTAGAAGTCTGAACAGAGCATCAATCTTCATAGACTGATCAAAAAGATTTGCACAGAAATCTGAGACTTTCTCAACGGGTGGAATATTGCACAGATACATTTAAGATATACAAGAGCTATTAATCCCACTGAATAACATTGTAGAGGTAATAATCAGTTTCATGTACATTAAACACATTCCATAGAACATAAAATGCACTGAAGAAGGCCGATCTTACCAACTCAGTAGGTCTTGATTTCACTATCATCATAATTATATATAGAAGATGAAAAAATAAGTTAATATAGCACTGACATCAAATTCAAAGCAATCAGCATGAAGGAATTGAGATGTGAAATTCCTTGATACATTTAGGCATTAGTGGAAAATAAGTGACAACTCTATCAATGAATCCTTACAGCCAATCTACTGTACACGTTAAAAACTCACAATTTAGGTTGTATTGTATGCCACCAAAAATAAATGCAAAAAATTATATTTTAATTGCAAATGAAAATAAAGTGAATGTTATCCCATGCCACTTATTGGGGAAGAAGTATAGTACTATAGAAAATCTTGAGCTTATAAAATTTTCATGAATAAGCTTTTCATCAATAAAATAAAAATTATGGTCAAGCAAAAACAAGAGCGGCAGTGCAGCGAAGTTCCTGCCAAATACTTGAAATGTTAAGACTTTAAGTTGCAATAGATGTTATCTTTGACTTGTAGGTGGTAATTGAATGGGAGACAAAAGCCATAAGTGTTTGAATGTTAGAAACATGTATTCACAAGAAATGTAAGTTCACAAGAAATCTGTCAATTAGACGTTGTATATTGAGCAGTACATGCCACAGTGTAAAAATCAACAGAAGTCGGCAAGTAACTAAATATTAAATTTTATTAAACAAAGCATATAGTGCCCTCAAGACCATAGGAAACCAAAAGTGGAGGTGAAGCTATGTAATTTGTTCGAGTCAAGGGGTGAACACACTCATCAAAGTTTATCACTCAACAAAAGCACAGAGGCAGACCCAAAGCAAGAAACTTACCGTGTGAGGCAAAAAAAAAAAGGCAGCCCATCTGAAAGGCTCTGCAAGCCCTTTTAAAGAGAATAGATATTAATGTTGATGTTCACAACAATCTGAAAAAACATTACAATAATCAAATTTTCCTACCCTCTTAGACTGTAAACCATCAGCAGTAGAAGGAAAATGAAGAAAAACATAGATTGAATGTAACAGTCATCATGAATCAGCATAAAATAGTATTTCATGTAATTTTACAAACCAATCTGCTCAAAAAGAGAGGAAGGAAGATTAGTAGTCGATTTCTCTTCTCCTTCATCCCCAAACATCATCATAATCTTATTTATGTTAATCTCACTTATCTCAACTCGCTCAATGTCAAAAATTGTTCCACCAGAAATACTGCAATCCTCAGATGGAGAAGAAAGAAGAGGAGGAATATTGAGGCAGGCAGAAGGTCCATACATGATTTGAGCAGCACTGTCATATGCAAGAGGAGCCTCATGAGTGGTGTAAAAAGTGCCTTGTCTTTGATTCCACATTTTTCATTCATGTCTAAACAACAAGGTTGGAACTAGATTTGACAAAATACTGTCTGTTATGCTCTGATGGGCAACCATGCTCTGCCGGAAAGTTTATATTTTTTTCATCAAATGTATTGTGTGCATATCTTGTGACCATTGCAATCGATTGGAGCACATTCATTTGAAACATCTTGGCACAGGCTTAGAGTACATTAACCTCCTCGCTCTTTAGATTTTCTTTTAAGAGGCATTTTTTAGACTTTGCGTGGTCATTTTTGTGACGTCTTATCTAGAGGATGTTCAAAGCTTTGAATCCCTCCTCCATTGCAGGATATACGAATTGGAAATCCAATTCAAAAATCACAGAAAAGAAATATTTTTTAGCAATTAACTCAAAGAAAAAAGAGAATTTATATTTCACTATATCAGAACAATGCAAAGCAATTATCATATCTATCTAAAATCTAGAGACTACTCTAATACACTTCTTCTCTTCATCCTCTTTATCCTGCAAAATATACAATAATTTAAGCCTTTCTCCAAAGTTGTTCAATGGTAGCTGCCAAAGTTTTGTCCAATTGGAAACCCTATAAACCAAACAAACCAAAACATAGCGAACTCATTACTTAAGTAATGAAGAGGCAGTGGATATGAAGGCAGTTTCGAGCACTATTAATGGAGAATGAAATTGAGCTCCTCACAGAACAGTTTCCTACTACTGAGCAAGAAGCTTACATGTAGAATGCAATTTCCCAGATTCAAAAGGAAAACACTAAAGCCCAGCTATGATTAAAAAAAGCTCGGAAGACAGATGTCACATGCTAAGGATGTAAACATTTTCAGATAACATTTTTATGGAGCAATATAGTTTAGCAAATGGCCAGACATTTTCTGCGATGATTGTGAATCTATATTGCGCTTATATATTTCACCTAGCAGAAATGGAGAAATGAACTTAGGAGGCTGAAAGAAGCTGATCGAGAAAGACAAACTTTGTTATCTAGGCTGTAGAGGTAATTATTACTATTGTGCATTTTTTTTTGTGGCTAGTTGAACAAAATACCATGCATAACATTTTCTACCGTATATGTATACAGGAAGTTGCGAAGAGAAATTGAAGTTTGCATAAAGAGTTAATAATGTCGAAGGAAGAGACTGAATATTCCTATACAATAAGGAGCACTACCTCAAAAGTTCAATCTGCCAAAAAATTCATCAAGTTTAGTTAAATAAGATTTTCTTTCAGGGTTTCTCCCAATATTTTATCTAAGCAACTTGAGTATTCACATTTTAATGAATCGGATGTTTTACCAGTTCTGATTGCATATTTTGTTTTTCATGTCCAGCTACATATTGATATAATTTTATGTAACATAATTAATATTAAGGTCCAATTTTCTACTTATGACTAATGTAAGAGCCACCAAAGATCATTATCTTGTGGTGGAGGAAATTTAAGGGACGGAGAAGGGATCCTAATCATAAAAAATTTTATATGTAAAGGACATGTAAAGGACATTTCAAATCCTTTGAGAGATTAGTTGCACTCTTCTCATGAATAGGAATTTCAATTATATAATAGGTTGAGAGGAGAGAACACGAAATGCATTGTTTGAAAATTAAAACCAGAAAACTCTTTTCTATTCACAACATATCTTTTTAATGTTAAAACCAAAAATATTATTTTGTTCATAGAAAAATGACACTGTTGTAGCAGATTGGCATTTCGAGTAAAAACCTTAGGTGAATTAATTAGTATATAAGGATCTAAAAACTCAAGACAATTTTTATTGCAGACTTCAACAGGAAAAAGCAAATCAACATCGATATTATTAAATCATGAATTTTCTTACTCATAGATTTTCATTAGGACCCTCAAGGAGATTCTTGTTGATCACGTCACTAATAACATTGCAGAGCTTAAGAGAGATTAGCAATTTGAGGTGAATTTAATGTAGAGATTGCTAAGTCTTATCTGGACTTGTAAGGATAAATACTTTTTTCATGCAAATGCATATGTTCATTAATCTTGCATTTATTTTGGAATACCATGATAACTGCCCCAACAATGATACTTGAAGTCCATGTGGCTCAAACTCATAATTTTGAAGAAAAATACCATAGAAGTGAAGATAATCTACAATGACATCAAGAAAATGCATCCTCACTCAAAATAGATTCAAATAGAAATAACAGAGGGAACACATGGATTCACATAATACAATATACTTATATCTAATATTACAAACACAAGAAATATGTCTCTAGTTGTAATAATAGAAAGTAAATAAACAATCATATATTATTGATCTTATTTATATTCATCTAGTAAATTCCTATATCTACAGAGTTTTATATAAATCAATAGTAGAGCACTATTTGTTCTTGGGAAAAGCTCTCTCTTGCATTTTATAAATGATGGTATTACTATGCTATTTGATTTTTCTACTATAATAAAGCCTAGACGCTTCCAATTTTGTCTTTCAATGCATCTCTATTAGCCAACCAACATTCTCTACCATTGCAATTGGAATACTTTGCATTTTCTACAAGAAAGAAGAGTAAAATATAATATAAAATGAAAAGGAAAATAAAAAGAACAACTAAGAATATGACATCTTTTGTTTCTATATTATGTTAATGATTAATGCTATTAGAAAGTTCTAAGTTCAAGCTTAAATGTTTCTAATTTTTGTTTGAAAATCATGTTCAAACATGTATCTTCTATTCTTCTTTCTTGACATTTTAAATAAATAATAAAATTGTTTAAAAAAATGATATAAATCTACGTGAATAAAATATTTAGATATTTTAAATATTCTTTATATAATTGCTTTAGTTAGATGTTTCTAATTTTGAATTCTTGATATATTAAAGATATTTCTAAAAAAAGAAAGTAAAAAATTAATAATTCAAAACTTATTAAAGATATACATTGATTATATTATTTAATCAATACGTTAAAATAGGAAATCTAATGATTATCTATATACATATATACAACTAAATAATTTAAATAAAATTATGTAACTTTTGGCTATCCCTTTTCTTGAAATATATGAGATTAGTTATTTATTATTTAAATAATAAAATTTTATTAATTAAATACAATATAAAGATTTCTTGCACCAATTTTAAGAAAGTAAGTAATAATATTTTTATTTTATGAATAATATTAATATTGGAGCTATCTCAAGTAACCATATAATTAATTAAGATGAGAGCATAATCATAACATTAATGGAAAGCATAATAATAAAAGATAAAAAGTAATATAATATTACAATCTACAAAATAGATAACGAAGCTACTACTAAAGGAAAATGCTTTTGGTGGCTATATAGAAAATGACAAATACAATTTATTGTAGAGTGGGGGATATCGCATAATATAATAGGACCTTCTTGAAAAACATCTTATGATTGAGGTAATACATTTCCATCTTAAGTATTAATTAGTGATTAGTTATTTATATCAAGTAATTTTTAAGCTTGTCTTATGCATAGACATAAATTGAGGACGTTAAGGGGAAAAAATTGGTTGGGTTTTCTTGTTTAAATTTTGGGCATTACATGAACATTATTATATCTCTTTTTCAAAATTTTAGTAAGAACATAATTATCTTAGAGATTAGTTTGGTTTTATTATTTATCGTGCAGTAGAATTGTGTTTGGCCTTAATGAACTTATATATTTCTTTCTTAGGTATGCTTCAATATTTCAAGAAGTGCCATAGTTCTTTTTTTTGTTTAGTATTACAACTAGTCTACAAGTTCTTGGATATGAACTTGAGGTAAGAGTTAATAACTATCATCTCACTTAGTAATTAAAAGAATGAAAAATAATTGTAGAGCAAAGCTAGCATTTTCTATATCCAAGAAATAAAAAATAAAGCAACCATTTTTTCATATAGATAAGTTTCTCACATCTAGAAACAATGTGATAATTAATATGAAATAGTTTTCTTATTTCTGGAAACAATGAGTATAAGGGGGTTCTTATTTGGTGAAACAAAAACCCATCCTGATTTGAAGCTCTCACTACCCAAATTCAATGTGAAAAATTGCAGCACTAAAATAATTAAATTAATTTCTTTTGTGGCTATATTTACTTGTAGATGGACCAGTGCATGCAATCTAGGAAAATTTGAGAATATTGTTGGGCCAAGGTAGCATCATTATTTTCTAGAGCACTTCCATAGTGCTCCAACAACTACTCCTTACAATTGGCATCATGCCAATCTTCGAGGTACCCCATCCCCTTGGCTATAGGCATCATGCCAACATAGTTTAAAATTGTTGAATTGTTATTGATAAAGATTTAGATTGTTGTTTTTCATAATTACTAAAATTTGTGTTCTTTGAGAAGAGTATATTGTGTTACAGTGACCATGATCATGGTAGATCTAATATTGGGAAGAGAACCTTGTCAATTTTTTGCATTATTCTTTAAAGGGTACTAGCTCAATGGAAGAGTGCCTGCTTTATAAGTAGGAGGATGGTGGTTCAATTCCATCGTGCCCAAATATGACTAAATTAAAGATTAAATAAACTACTAAATAAACTACCATATATACTATCATAAATAGTACCAAATATACTACCAAATAAACTACCAAATATATTACCATATATACTACCCAAAAAACTACCAAATAAACTACCACATAAACTACCAAGTAACAACAATAAATGACTAAATTAATGACCTAATCAATGATTAAAAAGTTTTAGTCATAAATTTGGTTGGGAGATAAATGTCTGGCAATAAACTACCATTGGTCACGTGATCAAAATTAGTCACATATCTTCAATTTTTAGTAGTTTATTTAGTAATGTATTGTTGTTTTTGTACTAGTGTATGCCACACTTAGTAAATTATGTTTTAGTCCTTCAACCTAATAGGCATTGTAACATACAAGTTCATTGGTTAATGAGGTTTGGCCTTTTCTCTTTATGCAACAAAGTTAATTTTTTCCAAACCTTACACTACCTCCATCATAGTGTTCAAAATGTTCAAACTTATTTTTATCTCTAGTCATATGGTGAGAACATCCACTATCTATGATCCATGTATCATTTTTGCTAACATGAGAGAAAAGTGTCATCTTATCTCCTTCATCAACAGATTCATTTTTTACAACAATATACACTATTTCATCTTCACTATAATTAGAATCTTTAGCCATAAAAAAAGTTTTCTTACCTATGTCTTTGTAGTATTTGTGACCTTTGAATTCCTTCTTGCCTTTGTACTTGTGGCTTTTCTTTTCTTCCTTATTCTTTTTTTGGACACCTAGCAACAATATGACCAATTTCTTCATGAGAGAAATAAATTAGAGGGATTTTACCTTTGTATTTTCCTCTGCTCCTAGAATATTTCTTTCCAAGTAGAGCTTCAACAATTTCAAGATCGCTATTAGAACTTTCTTTAGTTTCTTCCTCACTTTTTGATTGATTATCTTTTATTTTCTTACCTTTTTCTTTGAGTGAGAGTTTGGCTTCAAATGCAAACTCAATATTCTTGGAAGTAGGAAAATAGTTGTCAAAATTGTGTAGTTCAAAAGCTATCAATATTCCTACTAGGGCATCGAAACATATCTTGTCATTTGGATCACATCTCTTTTCTTGAATAGCAGACACTCTGATTGTATAGATGGGAAGCAAAGTTTTAAGAAATTTACTTACAATAGTTTCTTCTTTAATTTCTCCTCTAGATGCTCTGATTGCACTAACATTGGCCTTGATCCTTTCCACATATTTTGCAACATTTTCATCTTATCTCATCCTGATTTGATCAAATTGTTCTCTAACTCTTTCTACTTTGGCTCTTCTTACATTGTCATCTCCTCCATAGATTTCTTTCAGCTTCTTCTTCACATCAAAATCAGTTTTACAATCTTTGACCTCACCAGATTTAGTATAACTAAGAGTAGATGCAATGTTAATCATCATGATGTTATAGTTCTTCTTCTTAGCAATATCACCAACTGATCATATTCTAGTGGGAGTTTTATATTCTTCATCAAGATATTTTCATATTGAATCACTGATGGTAGCTAGATGAAGCCTCATAAGTCCTTTCCATGCTACAAAGTTGTCTCTGATTGTGAGGCCTCACCCCAACCCTTCATAGCCTTCGCTGTTACTTTATCATTTTGATACTCACGACTCGAGATGTCGAGACATTATCTGATGCTTAGAACATACTTTATTATTTCATGTTGTGTGATGTTACTTTCATATATATTTGATGATTGTCATTTAATGTTTCATATATATGTATGTTGATGAAACCAATAATGTAGGATTGATATTTTGGTTTAGGATATTTTAATTGGTTAAGAATTAAGTAGGATGAAAGAAACCCTGAGTGATGTTGTTCCAATTTATGTGAATTTCTGATGCGTATACATATATGTACATGTGATTTTCGAGACTACTGATGTGTACAATGAGTGTGTAGATAATTTTAGCCGAGGAAACCGACGGAGGAACAGAACCGATCTCTATGTGTTGATTTTGAAAACCTTGTTGTTCGTAATTCAAGTATTGTACTGTGAGATGTATGTATTTTATTTCTATGTTTAGTGAATGTTAATGTTCATAACTATGTTCTTTTAGTGTCGCTTGACACTTGTAAATTGTTTATGTTCTTCAGTGTGCTGATTTGGGTTAGTTGTGTAACCTTTGGACCCAAGTTGGTTTAAGTTGGTGTCAGTTTGCTAATTGGTTCTTAATCGAGGTTAGTCATCCCTAATCCAATTTAGTGCTTAATCTACTTTTTAAGAGTTGTTAGTTGGTCCTAATTATTTCCTATCTTTTGTGTGGCTCTAAACCTATTCCTAAGGCTTTAAAACATGAAACAATTATACCCAAGGGTTATGGGTATGGGTTGGAGGTCTTTTCCAACTCCTAAGCCCCTTTTGTTGACTTTGGAGATCACTCAAAAAGTCTCATTTTACCTTTGTGCGAAAATTGCAAGTGGTTACCATGAGTTTCATTACCCCACCTCCACTTAGGGTTTAACCATAGTGTGGGTTGAGTTAGGAGTTTCTATACTTGTTAGTGGGTGGGTGTAGTTATTGATCCTTTTGGGTGGTTGAGCTTGAGGCTTATTTAGAGGCCCTTCTTGGACTAGTTGAGGTTGTTACCCAATCTCTACATTTAGAGATGAGTTCTTGAAGATTGAAGCAAGGAAAGGGAAGCTCTACTCAAACTTATTCATTTTCCATTACCTCTTTGTGAAGGTTGGAATTCTCATCTCCCTTGTTCAGATTTCATTCTTGTTTCATGCTTATGCTACCTTGTTGTTTTT
This sequence comes from Cupressus sempervirens, assembly GCA_028749045.1. Classification (NCBI taxonomy): domain Eukaryota; kingdom Viridiplantae; phylum Streptophyta; class Pinopsida; order Cupressales; family Cupressaceae; genus Cupressus; species Cupressus sempervirens. Next base: position 827,164,727 of record CM053789.1, read on the forward strand.
TGAATGTTTGTATGGTTGCGGGTATGTTGGGAAGATTTGAAAACCATGTTATTTTTGGATTTTTTCTTTTCATGTTTATGTTTGCAATTTTGAGATTTTCTTGCATGGGTGTTTTGGTATTACTCACCCTTGGAGAGGGCAAAAGTGACCAATTTTGGGAAAGGTCTGTTTAGTCGGACTCCAACCAGTGTAGAGTCTCTTCTCAGGATGAGAAGAGGGAGAAAGGGTAGGGTGTTATGGGCCCCTACCTGTCAGCACAAACCTTGTATTCTTTTGGTATGTTGAAATGGAAGAACGGAAGTTCTTGGTATATAGCCCTGATTAGGCATCTGTTTGGTGTTGTTCTTGACTTCTCCTAGTTGGAAGAATCCACCTTTCTCTAGTGTTGATTCACTGTGAATCATATAGTGATAACCTTGTATGATTTTTCATGTTTGATTTGTTTCTTGGTCATGCTTGTTATCACCTGATCAGATTTTGTTTCCTCCACGGTTCGTAGAAATGTGTTGCTGAATTGGATATGGAACCCTTGTTGAGATTCATGAAGGAAATTTCATTTAAGTGTTGTAATTTAGGATTGAAATCCTATGTAATTTGTATCTCAAAACTTTGTTGGATTGGCAATGAAGCTGGGTTTTCTTCCTGATTCTTTCCCGGCTGAGCCTTTGAATCAGGTTTGCCAATAAAATTTGTGTTAAGTATAATTGGTTATCTTGTGTTTTAATCGTAATTTTTAAGTTAGATGGATGCACATCAAATTAGGATAAAATGATGATGGTTTAATTAAGTAAAATTTCGAGTTTTCTTTGTGTTGAAAAAATGAAATTTATGTTATGAATGTAGGTTCAATTTTGGGATTATTGGAAGCAAAATAATTCTTGCATTATAGTAAATGGATCATTAATATTCCTAGAATATTTATTTTGTAATAGCTCCTATTAGACCTTTAAAAAAAAAAAAAACCCCTCTTAATAAATCAATCAATTTCAAAAAAATTATACTTAGAGAAAATTTATTCTTAGAGCAAAAATACTCACTGCCTTTTGTATGAGGAGAAAGATTTATTGTCTTTTGCCACAGAGCATCAAAAGGATTCTATTAATATTCCCTTAAACTTGTTAATATTAAATGTTTAAATAAAATAAAGTAAAAATAAAATAAATACAAAAATGGACATATAAATTAAGGAAATACCCTATCCTACCAAATAAACTCTAAAACATAATTACACACCCATAACCCTTTAATTTAGGCATATCTCATGGAGACAAAGTCAGCCATTGAAAGTACAGATGATGTCACCACTCTTTAATGTCATTCTGAGCACAAATCTTTTGGTTGCCGTGTATGTTTTATGGAAGGGCGAATTGAAAAGTTGAAATTTTAAAACTCTTGAATTAAACCTTAACTTTTTACCTTTCCCCCCCCTTAACTCCTCCTTCATCCTTCCTTGCACTTGCCTAGTGATTGGTGGTTGTGTGTTGGCAGGTCTGCGTAGGCTTTCATGTGCTTGGGGCAGCGTGTTTGGGGGAAAAGGCTTAGGCATGGGTAGAATAAGAGGGGCACGGTTTTTAGGAATATGTGGGGTAGTTTAGGTTAGTTATTAAATAGTTTAGTTTGTTTCTTTTTTCAATTTATTTATTGTTATTATTTGTGATTAGTTTAAGTTAGTTTTAAATATAAGTTATTTTTTGATTTATAGTATTAGGAGTTAATTTTAGTTAGATTATATATTTATGTTAAATTTTTGTAACATTAGTTTTAATTTAATAAAAGTTTTTAGTTAGTAGGTATTGGTTTGCTAGTTTAATTTTAATTAACTTAGTTGGTTACTTATTTTAGAAAATTTTAATTTCATGATCAGTTAAAATTGAGTTAGTTGTTAATTGTTTAAATTTTAAAATTAGTAAGAGTTTGATAGTTAATTTTTATTATGTTAAAGTAGTCGAAATATTTAAAGTTAATAAATTATATATATATAATATGTTTTAATTCTAGTTAATTATTTTTTCTTAGCGACTTTTCAATATCGATTAAATTGTAAATCGATAATTGTCTATAAGATTTGTAATTGAACTTGATCTAGTGGAACTTGATTATAATTTCTTTCTTGTAATGATAACTTTATATGAAATAAAAGATGCTATGTAATAAATGATAAATCCATCTTTAATTATAATGTTATAGAGGAAATTTAAATCTTTTGTTTTAAGATTAATATGAAATGAAATGAATGTCGATATAATTTTAATAGCGAGAGCTTCAGTTAAACAATGTATTTATCCTCAAGAGTTTATAAACTTGTGATGTAATGTAGTGAATCTTTTCTTGTAATGTGATCGCAAACTTTTCAACTTGAGCATCATAATAATTTTAAAAAAAAAAGATTTGTGTGTTTTTGCCCTCGTAGTTTGGGCATGACATTGATCAGCTTTGGAATTTCTCTCTAGTAAGACATCTTGATCTTTAGATTAGGTCCTTGAAACCTTCTCTACAGGCCCTAAAAGCTTTGATACCAATTGTTGGAAATATAAGAGGAGTGACTAAGAGGGGGGAGAATCAGTTAACCCATAAATAAATCTTAGATCCCTCAGATGTTAATTATAAAATTTAGACTGATAAAACTAATACTTGGTAAACACACAGAAATTGTTGAAATTCAGTAAATGCAAAGTGTGAATTACTTTAGTGAATCTTAAGATGTTATCAATTATTAATTGTAAACATGAATGAAATAGCAAGAACACATGAACATCGAGATTTAATGTGGAACCCCAATTTGGGAAAAACCACCAATGTAACTAGTTATTGTTTTTCACTCTTTTGAATTGAAACCTGTTATGAGCCAACCCTATTTAAGGTTACAAAAAACATTGTTAGGTGTGATCCTATTAAAGGATTTAATCACCCCATTAGGAGTGGCCTTGCAAAAGGTCTTAAAACAATTCAATGAAATTGCCACCTTGTTAGAGGATTTACACATGGCCATTAAACCAATTCTATTAAGAGATTTTAGTTCACTGCTACAATGGTTATAGAGTAACAATGAAATGACTTGATTATGATTCAACTAAGTTATTGATTATAGATCTCTACTCTGGTTCATACTTGATCCTTTCTGATCAAATAATACTTTTTTTCTCCACAAGGATATCTGCTTTATCCTTCAAGTTTGCTTCCTCCTCTTATCTCTTTTAATTTATTCAACTTGCATCTCACACTTTGAAATCACAACTTGGCCTTTTACTTATACCTTTTAGATTGTCAAGTTGACTCAAACTAAAATTAGAACAACCAATATTCATCACCTCAGTCAGCTAAAATCAATAGGTAAAATAATTAATCTTTACATGACAAAATAAGAAAACCCTTTGGTAGCCAACCCAGCTCGGTAGAAACTGATTTTGAGGCAATTTTTTGTGTTACCGAATAGAAGCTTGTTTAACATTGCGAACTTACAAAATTCCTTTAGTAGACAAGTGAACTTAGTTAACATTGACTCTATTCAAATTTCCCTTTGTTAACTAAGTGAGCTTGCTTAACACTCTATTCTACTTAACTTCCTTTGACACGAGTGAGATTGGTAGAAACTACCTTATGCATAGAGTAAACTTAGGAATGCTCAGTAGACTAGAAAAATTGTCTTCATTGACCAAGTGAGCTCGGAATGCACTGATTTCCAACTGATATAGAATTTTTGTAACATCAAAAGTCAACACACAATTAATCAATTGTATCCAACAAGGTGTCTCAATAGGGATCTGCCAATCATAGTGTGATACGTTTCATAGATTGGTCAAACTAGGTTTGACCTAGATGGAGAAAAGGAGGGAAAAATAAAATAATTTCAAATTTTTATTTTTAAATTTGTTTCCTCAAGTCAACATACATGTCTTTTAAATAAATTTTGATTTTAATATAAAGTTTCAACTTTAGGTAAAAGGAAATTTTTTTGTAAAAAATCAAGCCTATATATCAATCTATAACTTGGATTTTTAATTGGTTATCTAGGAAATTTTTCTTAAGTAAGTATAGGACTATTATATATTGACAGAAACATCTTGGGGTCTATTTCCATATTTTCCACTTTTTTTCTACACATGTATTGGTGGGTAAAATATAAACTTGGTTTTTTTTTCCCAAAGTTCACCTTATGCAACTGCATTTTGGTATAGGCAGTTTAGATTAATTTTATGGGAAAGTGGTGAAATGGGTAGGTGCCAAATCTAGACAGGGTATTAGCAGGGCTTTTTTTTTTTCCTACAAAGCTTTGCAATGTGTGTTTTGGAAAATTTTGGTATTAAATCTAATAGTTTATCATAAAGGGGGTTTCTCATCATCCAGGAAGATATTTTCAAAGTTTGTTGGGTAGAATGATGGGATGAATTGATCTGATTTTCAGTTCTAGAGAGATGAAAGATGGTTTTCAATAGCATTAGATGGAGGTTCAAGTGGACAAGTGTTGATTCTAGATCTGATCTAGGATTACTTCCTCATCTATATCTTTCTTTCTTCTCTCATTGTACACAGTTGGTTGTAGACTTTTGGACAAGTTTCCAGAGCTGTGATACCACCAAGGTTTGATGTTGTTGGTTCTAGACTATTGAGCTTATATTTAGATGTGATTCCACCATTCTCTTCATAATCTCTCTAGTACGAACAACAAGAATAAATAATACAGTATAGTTTTGATCCCTTTTTATGTTTTATAGGTCTTTCATGCATCTTGAATTTACTTGTTTCAAAGGAATGAATATAAAGAACAAAAAATTACTTAGTGTCATTTTGATTCTTGTCTCATTTCTATTTTGTTTACAATCTTTTGTGGTTTTTAGACAAAGAAAAAAGATCTAGTTGCATCTTATTTTGAGTTGTATGTCTTGATGTGATTTTCCTTTGAGTCAAAGAGTCATGTAAATGCTTGATACATTTGATAGGGTTGTGAGTTTCATGAGAAGGATGTTTGATAAGTATGAATTTAAGTATGAACATTGATGTCTAATTCACAAAATGATTGGATGGATATCATATATTGACATATCAAATATGTCATTGATATTCCAGATGTGTGTTGTGATTTATAGAATACCAAATGGATAGGGCACTAATCAACTACAATATCGATTTAGTTTTTTGTTGCATATGTGTTGTTTTACTTATTCAAAATAAAATAATCAATCATCCATGACCCTTTAGTTTAGGAGCTGAAAGGATACCATCACTCATCTTGTTGATTTCATAGGTATTTCATTTTTCTACTACATACCTATGTTATTGCATGAGTATAGGAGAAATAGGGTTTAATTTGCTTTATATAGATTTAGATATGTACTTTGAACTAGTACCATATGAATGCATCTAAAGGTCTACCTACCTAGGTTTTAGAGAGCCTAAACTAGAAGAATGAGTTCAACCCTATAATTGGCTAAGGTTCTTGATAGATTATGTCTATCATAGGAGATAGCTTCCCCTAGATGCAATCACATCTTGTCTACCTGGTAGTTAAAATCAATGTTAAATTAGAAGCCAATAGAGATATTGCTAAAGCTATTATTTTTGATAGAGTGAGTAAAGGAATGAATGCTAAGGAAAAAAATAAAATATGAATTACAGGGTGTAAAATATAGTGGAGATCATGTTGACATAGTCATTTGGTCATTAAAAAGAGGAAATAAGACTCACTCCTCTAAGCCTAGTGATTCAGATATAATAGGGAATTTGATTATGAAAAGAGTAGAAGATACACCAAATGAGGAGACTACTGAGATGAATGTTGGAACACCAAATCTTCCACTAGCTACTACTAGAAAAGAAAAGAGATCCATGTAGGAACTAGATGTGAAGTATGAACAAGTCTTGGTAGCCTATAATGAAGAGCTTAAGAAGAGGCTATGACTTGAGAAAGAAATTTCTTGATATAAATGATAGCAAGTCAAAATAAAAATAGTTGGGGAGTCATCTTGGAGACTAATTGCATCTCCACCTACTTCTCCACCACCAAAAAGCCCAATAGTTGAAATACCTGATGCTCCTCTACATCAAGAAGATACCACTAAAATAAGGGAAGCAATGTTCTTTTTTCATCTATGATATTGATACAAGGAGATTGCATTACATGATGACCTAATTGTTCTCTATTGTTAAACCTCCTAGTAATGATGATAATAAGCTAAGAGACATCCTAAATAAATGGGTAGAAAGAGAAGAACCAATTACAAAAATATGTTTTGATATAGTTGATAAAGAGCATAATGAATATTGCACTAAAAAAACATATGATCAAGTAATTGGTTTACTACAGGATGATGCAAAAAGGGAATTACTACAAATAAAGCTAGGGTCATGTATCTCCATACGTGAAAACAAAAATTTCACTTTCTTTCCTTCATTTTTCATAAAAAGACATGAGATAAAGACTTTAACAGAATGAGATGATGATTTTTTGGCCATGTTGAATGATAAAATTAGTAAAATAACAAGTAATGATGATAATGCTTTATTTATAGATGTTGTATCAGACTTGATAGAAGCCAGGTGATTTTATAAAAAATAAAATTATGAGGCAAAACATCTCAAGAATGAATGGAAAGATATTACTAGTAAAGAAAAATAAGTCATCAATTATGACTAGCCTAATGATTCAACAAATGATGGATGGATGGCCAAGTATGTGTCAACAACATAATCTTCATAGGTAGTAACAAATGACAAGTTGTAGGACAAATCAACAACTACTGAAGAACTAAAGTTTATTGATAAAGTTGTTCAAACAACTAATGACAAAGCTAAAGCTGAGATAGAAGAGATCAATGAGACAAGTCCTCAACTAATGCAAGAAGTTAAAGGAAAAATAAGAGAATTTTTTGAGGAAAAAGAAAATCAGTTTCTTCCTACATATATTAATGTATCCAATCAAAGCCTAACTAAAGAAAAAAAGGTGGCCTCTATTCGGTCATCTTATTACTTTTATAACAAAAGATTGGACATCCTTTCATGGTGATTTTATAGTCACAAAAAATCATGTGTTCACTTAAAATAGTACACTTATTTCATTTAATTTGTCAACCTAAGAGCGTAAACTTGAGAGGATGACTGGAAACTCTGTGCTCTAATTCTCCTTTAAGTCATTACAACTAATGTGAAGTAAATTTTGAACAAACTCTATGCTAGAAATTGAAACTATAACTTAACTTAACTTAAAGCTTGAAAGCAATGTTGGAACAGTAAAACTATCTATTCACCTATGCTATAGGAGAAATTCATTGATTCTATTATCAATGGCTACAAGAGAAACATAATTCTATCTTAAAAGGAAACAAAAAATGAAATAAAATATATTCTAACAGAATTGTTCACTCACCAAGTGGGCCCCCTTGGATGAGTGAACAAAAAAAGACAATCAAGATGAGAGATATATACTTGAACTGCTCATTCTATTAATTCATGGTGAAGGAATTACACTTGACTAAAAATTGAATCACACTCAACTTCAAATCAAACTATGTTTTTCTTTTTCCAAAAACTAGTCTTGAAGCTACAATAAATGTTATTTAAAAGGAAACTATAACTACTCCTTGACTCTACGATCACTCCATTAATGAGGATCAATTGCACACTCATAAAGTTTGAAACTAAATCACCATTAACCATGAATAAACCCTCCAAGAATATAGTAGGTTGTGGCTGCTACATTTGTGTGTTGTTTCAATAGAAAGCATATAATGACTTGTTCCGTTTGTGATAATTTAGTAATCTAGTTGGCTCTGACTTTAACACTAAGGTGTTGACTCTTCAATATCTATGACAAGTACCTAAAAAGAATTCAATGCATACACCACTTCCACATACATTTATTTACTTTATCATTAATATTAGAAAGGGTGTAAGTTCAAATTAGTTCTCTTGCAAATCCTATGGCTACAGGAGGAAAACTACCCAAGACATATATCATAAATGAGGAAACATTTATCAACATGCAACATCACTTCATTATACCATTTTTGTCCATAGATTCAAGCAACTATAACATATTTGAACTATTCATACTTCTACTTAATGTCTCGTCATATATAGAGCATATACATGAAAACATACATTCATTTTATGAAAACCATAAAGTCATGATTTTTTTCGCAAGATAACAACTTAAAAAAAAGATAAAAAGATCTAAAAACAATGGCCTTTTAGAGGCCCATCAGTCCCACAACCTGAGGAAAAATATGAAGAAAATGACCAATCATCATGAATTGTGGAAGAATAAGGAAAAGATAAAATGTAGTAGGCCCCAACACAAAGAAATGAATAAATAATACATATTGTTATCAAGCAAAAGGCTGCAAATGTTTTTTTTTTTTCTTATGCAATGATGAAAGTGACCTTTTGCCTTGGGTGAAAGTACAAAGTTGTGTCAAGCTGACTTATCAGAACATCTAAATTTTGGTATTTCTATCTAAAACTCAAATTTATTCAAACATATGATCTTGATAAAATTATTCTAGCTAAGTTATATATCATCTTATAGTTTTCCAATTGGAAATATCTATTAAATGCATGTCTTATAGTAGTTAGTATCCAATTAGTAAAGAAATAAATTTATTTCAAAAATTTGACATTTCAATAACTCGTACTATTTTTTATGATATTTTTTTAACAACATATAAACACCATTATGTAGAACTCAAAGTCAAGAACACTCTCATATATATTTCATAGTGTTTTATTTAGATATAGTATATTATAATTAAAAAAAAAGACAACCATGCATTTTAACACTCAAGAAGACATCAATTTTGAGAAAGAAAAATATATTTAATCATATACAAAAAATTGAAAATAATATGATGTTCTAGAGGAGAGAGTCCTCCTCAAGAATCTATAATTTTTCTTTTGGTTGGAAAGGATTTATTTTGAAAAATGTGGTGGGAGATGAAAACTATCGATTTGAATAACTTGAAATTTGAATCATTATAAAAGAGAAAATATAGGTCAAAAGCCAATTTTAATTTTTGATTTTTCTAGATGCATATGTTATCTATAAAATAATCTAAGATCAAAGGGAAGTAAGTGTATTTCCATGTAGTTTTGTGGTGGGAAGTAGACCCCTAATTTCCAGCATTTTTCAGCAACTAAAAATTTATCTTTAAAAAATAGGAAATTATATCATTTCTTTTCCCAAATAATTATTAAAAAAATTTAAATCCTAAAATTCATTCATTTCTACACATTTCATTCGTTTACTTAATTTTCAAATTCTAAATAATAATACAAGATTCATGCCATTGAAAGTGAACAATTATACTTTTGTTAGCCTTTGCCTTTGTAAAAGGGTGACATTGGTTTGTGCTTTTACCCTAATCTTTAAGTTTTTGTTTTAAGGACAAAAGTCCTTTTCCCTTTAGACTAGAAGCTTGTCAAAAATCATGCTATGTAAGTGAGTTTGCAAGGATAGAGGAAGGTTCCAGCTTCATTTTTTTGAACTAAGTTTTGTTCAATTTTTTATTTGATCCATGCATACCATAATTTTGTTCCAAACTTGAATAAAAAGTTAATAGTTACTAGTCTATTGGAGATTTTTTTACTGATAGGGATGGTCATTGAATTGTATACAATTTCAAAGAAGTTAATACAAACTGTAGAAAGCTAACAGTTCATCCCAGATCTTATCTTATCTTTTATCTCTGTCTTTTTCTCTAAGATTTCTAGGAAAATTTTATTAAATTTCAGTTGTAATTTACTTTGAATTATATTTCAGTTTTGTTTTGATAATAATCTAATGGGTTATGTAAATTCTTAAAGTAAATTGGAATAACTTTATAGTTTTCATTGAGTATTTTGATAAGTATAAGACCTAGAAATGAATATTGATAATCTTTGAACAAAGTGTTAAGATAAGATCTAGAAGTAAATATCTAAATTCTTGAGAGTTTATATCCCAATATATAAGACATTGGTTATCCCGTGAAGTTGATCTAATTGGAATGTCTTATATTGTACTTAAAATTCATATAAATCAATCTTTTAATTTTTTGTTGTTGGAGTTATGAAATGTCAGCCTACACTTGATTCATGAAGTTGTAGTGTTTGATAAGATGATCATTTATCATCTCTTTTTTTGTCATAGAGTTAGAAGAATTAGGGCTAAACCATCTATTATTTTTTTATTCATTTTGAGTTTGAAGTTTTGATGAAGTTAGAGTGAAATCCTAGGTATACCCATCTAAATCTTGCTGAATTCAAAGTGGAGAAGATATCAAAGTCTTTTTAGTTGGTCCTTTTATTTTGTATTTCAGAATGTCCATCATGGTCTCTAGCTAATTCCTAGGTTTCTTGATCATCTAACAGGTTGCTAAAATTTTGTCAAATCAGAAACCAACAAAGCATGGAGTGTCAAGGACTATCTTTTTGCCTTGTCTTGAATCATTTGTTGATCCATCCAATTGTTCCAATAAATCATCACACACATTCCTCTATTGGTAATCTATTTTTCATGTGAATTTTGTCCTTGGTAATATTTTGAAACAATAACAAATTTTATCCTAGCAACAAATTTTTATATTTTCTTAGTCAAGATGCAATTAAAGGAAAGAAAATTTACCAATATGTACTTGTAATTCTCCAAATTTTCCTAATTCATTACTTCAATAACAACCTACAAATTTCCTTACCTCTATAACATTTTTGCTTGTTTACATTTCAAATATTATCTCATTTTAATAGAATGAACACTATCATTGTGCAATTTTATTTAAGTTCTAGTCACATGAGGGTGAATCAATTTGTCATTATTTATTTTTCAGGCAGTGGAGATGCACTCCCAAGGAAAAATTTAAAAATTGATTGTTGATCAAAAAGACATCAAACGACCCCAATTACAACTCTGATAGCTTAGTCAGCTTCATTTTACTGATTAAGGGGTTAAACCAATAGCTTCATGGAAACTGGAAAAGTTTTACATTATGAGCCCTTGTTTTGTCACCAAAGACTTAATGAGCATGTGTTGAAATATCTCTATGTCATGATGAGTAAACATCATGCATCTAGCCATCATGATACAATGACTGCCATTGATTCACTTTCCATCATGTTGTACAAATTAGACCTCATTCTTTTAATACTTCATTATATAATTTTCCCACCTATGAGGGTGAACCCACAATAGTGGGTTACACTTTTTTGGAGGAAGAAATTCCTCCAAAATCGTGAAAGGCGGATTTTTTTCCCAAAAACTTTCGATAGAAAGTAATCATCTAGTTTCGATAGAAACTATAAAAGTTTTGACTGAAACTACTTTTGATGGTAGTTTCGATCAAAACTAACTAAATAGGAAAAATTAATCCTGAGCAGTTTCTATAGAAACTAAAGCATAGTTTCTATCGAAACTATTTTTTCATGAAAACTCGGCCTTATTAGTTTCGATAGAAACTAACTAAAAATAGATTCTATCGAAAGGATAAAAAAAGTTTTGATAGAAAGTTAGTTTCTATCGAAACTAGTAAAGTAGATGGCTTTTACAAAGTCTATAACATTCTTAGTTGTTTTCATGGCTTCTAGGTTCAATTGCTAGGTTTAGATGGAGCACTTAAGACATGTCATTTTCCATGACACAAGTACTTGAAATGATCTTTCTAATGAATATGGATTTGATACATTTTAAATTTTTTAAGTATACATTTTTTTACGTTAATTGAATTGAGGTTCATTATAAAAAATAAACCTATATATAGAACACTCATGGAAAAATAGTAAATAAGAGAATAAAAATTCTAAAAAATAACTATAGTCTCCATATTCAAGTCCTCTTTCAATCAAAAAAATAAACTTTGGATTTGGATAAATATATAATAAGTTACACATGTCAAAAGCCATGTATGTCCAAATTAGTGTTAGGTCAACTTTAAACTCTAATAAAATATGAAATACTATAGATAAAGACATCAGATCACCTCTATGGTTTTGGTATGGATGTTAAAAAACTAAATTCAAAAGAATCACATTGATATCTATTGTAGAAAAAAAGTAATGTGTGTCAAAAACAATGCCACTTTTTAAATATTAGGTTTTTGATAACATAGCAATTTTCATGGGAGAAAAATTAATTCAATCAAATCAATTCAAATTTAAAAATATATATATATTTAGAATCTAAATAGAAAATCCTAAAAGACTCTAATTTACTTCATCTTCAAATTCCTTACCATTAAATGGCAATTTGCATCTAAATGTGAATTTTTTCTTGAAAATTCATAGTTCAGTGTCAGTTTAGGCAAAAAAGTGTAACCCATTACTGTGGGTCCACCCATGAAATGTGGCACCACATTGCATAGTCACATTAGCTATCATCTAAGAATCTTTCCTTAGTGACATAGAAACGTTCATTGATTTTCTCCTAATCCTGCAGTTGGAAAATCTATTGATTTTTCATATAGGTCGACCGACAAGGGACAAAGATCAAAATGTCACATTGTCACCATGGTAAAACTATGAGCAAGTTCCTTCAGTGAAACTATGACATCTTGATGAGGAGAGGGCATATTGTAATCTTCAAATCTATTTATCACATTATCTTTTTATATAAAACCATTTCCATTACCATTCCTTCAGACTGTCATGACAAAAAGAAAATCATTTACATTTCTTGCAAATAACAACAGAGAGAAACCAATTTATGTTCATTGTTATAACCTTCCAGACAGAGATCAAAAGCTGATAGAAGGAAACATAAAGACTTAATAAAAATACATTTCATTTAATGTCAAAGTCAATGAAACATCAATGGCTCTCTGGTTAAAACCAGAGAGCCCAATTTCCTCTCACAGCCTATTCCTTATTCCTCTAACCACTTTGTCAATCTCTCTCTGCTATTACAATAATGTCTTTCTTTTAAAGATAACCTGAAATGGTTACAACTGTTTACCTTCCCATGTCCCTTCCTATCCATATTCAGATTTTCATTACAAATTTCATATGATCCCGATTACAATAACATAATAAATAGACTATTTCACATTATGGTTTTGATGACTTAATAAATAAATCATTTCAGAGATGAATTTAAACAATATAAAATTAATAGAGGGAGGTGCCCCTACACCATACTCTCGAACTTCAAAGTTTTCCATGACCTCATGGAAATGCATTGATGAGAATCTGCATCTCTTCACCATAATTGCTTCAATGCCTCCTCTGCTTTCTTTATCTCGTTTAACTAACTCCTCTTAGATGAGTTCAACATATTTTGAAATGACAAAGGAATCAAGAGGACAATAAATGTACCAAAGATTCCACCACATTATAGTATAGATGAGAGAAGGAATAGATCAATTAGAGATTGTGCAAGAATACTAATGATGGAGAAGAATTTTTTACAAAAGTACTAGAGAGAGATTGTAAGTATTGTAGTCTAGACTTGGAATTAAGTTCAAATGAAGAAAGGAAAAAAGAAAATTCATTTTGAAATCTGGTATGGATATGCACCAAATGTGAATTGTTTTAAAGTCATTAGAAACAAATGTTGCATTCTAAATAATGCAAGAAAAGGTAAACTTGATGCAAAAACTGATGAAGGTATATTTCTAGGATATTCCTACACTAAAAGAAAATATTATAAGTGTTTAAATTCTAACACTATCAAAATTGTAGAAAATGTAAAGGTTAAAGTTCATGAATTTGTAGAGAAAAGTGAACAAGAATGCAAGAAATAACCTAAAGATTATATATATGGGTGACTGCAAGAAGTTGGGTTGCAATTCTGCGGAAGTCAGATCTGCAAAATTGTACTTCTCAAAAATGGGTACCCGATTTTTAAAAAATTGGGTACCCATTTCTAAAATTACGCTTGAGCATCCGAGCCAAATTTTAAAAATCGAGTACCCGATATTTAAAATGGATCGGGTGCCCGAGCCACTTAACTATCGAGCACCCACCTTTTTTACGATTGCTTAAAAATCAGGTACCCGATTTGTAAAAGTTTATATAAGCACTTTTTTGGCATTTTTGAGGTCATTTTCATGACCTCAAAAATGGGAGCCCGATTAGAGATGCATACGGGAGCCCGTTTTTCAGCCCTACTGACTACCCCCTTGCTGCTAGTTTTCGATACACAGGTATTTTAATATGTTTTATACTATTTTACTTTTTTTTTTTTTCAATTTTCAATTTAATATGTATGTTAATTTATTGTTTTTTCACTTTTAATATGTAGGTAAAATTGTAAATTTACATTGTTAATGAACTTAAATGTTTAATTTTTTGTATTTGTTAATTAAAATATAGTTTCGTAAATGTTTATTTGAAAAATTATTATTTTAGATGTTTTGAAATGTATTTAATTTATGTATTTATTACAATGTTGAATGATTAGATTAGATGTGAATTTATTGTTTAAACGTGTAATTTTACAAATAAATATAACCTTGACCTAAACCATATAACCTCAACCTTGTTTTAACTATAACCTCAACCTAAATTCATTGTTTAAACTATAATCTTGACCTAACCATATAAATAAAACCGTAAACATATATAAAATACTTAATCACATAACAGCCGGCCAAGGGATCCAAACAAAAAACTTATAGTATTTAAAATGATTTTACTTAAATTGTATTGTACTTTGTTTCATGGATCGAAAATGGATGATGTAAACTATTTTATAAATGTATATTCATTCAGCCTTTCATACCCTGTGACATGTACAGTGGATGATTGTGCAGTCCAAATTAATTTGCCAAGTGGCATTCGGAACAAATGTATATAAATTATTTAAATGGATTGAACTGAAGTAGTTTATATGAACTTTCATGTGGATGTGTTATTTATTTTACTTTTAGTAGTTTATAATTATTTAAAAATGAAATGTAAATGTGCTCATTAAGGAATGCAATCTCTTATGTTTTTTATAAATTTAAATTATTGTATGTATGTTATTGCTTTCTTAGTAAAACTTTTGATTAGTTCTTTGGAACTCTTGGTTGGGAATCATTTAGGATTAGTTCTATAATGTCAATTTACATATTGAATTTAACTCTAATCATAACCCTTACTATCATCTTAACCTAAGTAATCTTAATTTGCTAAAACCTACACTAGGTAATATATAAATAATTAAATAACTTTCCTATCTTACCTTGAGTACTAATTTTATAAATGTCAAACCCTAAGATTGAAAGGTAACCCTGGCCCTTAACTAATTAATATTATACTTATAAACCAAATTTAATTAAACCATGATCATAAACCTAATTATATATCCCAACTTAAGAGTAGAAACCTTGAATTTAACCTTAAAAATCCTTTCCCCAACCATTAACCAAATTGAACCATTACCCTAGAAGATTGAACCAAGTTAAACGTTGACCTTAAGACTAAACCAAATCACCCCAAACTAGAACTCAATAATATATTGAACACTTTAAAAAAAAATTCAAACCTAACTTTTTTGAATTAATGTTGGTTTTTAATCTATAAGCTCTAACTATAATTCTATATCTAATACCAAATTTAGCACTTTAAAACTTAATTCAATTTATTAACTCTTTTCCTAATTGAAACCTAAGCATGTAAACCTAATCAAATAGTACAAACCAAACTGAACCCTAATCCTAAAACTAATTAAACATTGATATCAAGGTCTAAAAATGATACATCATAAAAAAATTAGAAGAGACTTGAATGGATCAGGCATCTAATTAAGTAACCCTCCCTGACCATCAAGAGATGGAGGTGTCCACATTAGTGTGAGTAGGAGCCCAGACTAGACCCTTGGATGGGTAGCCTAAATCTTTATTACCTTTGCAGAATGGAAGGCCACATAACAAAATATTGCCTTATTCTATAAAAAGAAATACCCACCCCCTAGTGATATATATATTAAGATCTTTTTCCTAATTTTACTATCAATTTTTTTGGTTAGAAGATAATGATAGTTCAAAATGATTTAGAAGATAGAGATAAAATGAGAACCATCATTCCTAGAATGAAGATGCATTATTCCAAGTGATAAACCCATTTCTATCATAAATCAACTCCTCCATCCAAAAAATTAATAATGAGAAATCCCTATGTCAAGTAATCAATGGAGGGCTCATAAAATTGATCAAGTGATCAATAGAGGGCTCATAAAATCCCTAGGTCAAGTAATCAATTGATCCCCAAGGGGAGATAAGAATCTCATTAAAAATTAGAGACAGGACACTCCTAAATGTGTATCATACAAAATAATGATTGCCAACGTCTTAGGCTCTAGACTAGAAGATATCCTACCCAAGATCATTAACCCTACACAAAAGTGTTTTTTTAAGGATATTTATGCATATTGGAGAACTTGATAACCTATTGGAAGACTTTGGATTGAGAAACATTTCTAGGATAGAGTGTAGGCATGCTCAAGTAATTGATTATGAAAATGTCAACAAAAGGATGGAATGGAGTTTCACTATGATGATGTTGCAAGTCCTCCATCCAATATTAAATGTCAAATGGTTTCCTCTCTTATGATTGGTGTCAAGGTTTTAGTAAAGAAATTAATGGGGTTAGATCATAATTTTTAGGACTCTCTAGATCAATTATGAAAGGGTGTCCTCTTGCATCCTCTTTATTTTTTATTGTTGAACATTGACTCATTACATTATCTCCTTAGAGATAACTAGTTGTCTATAAAAGTTAGAGGATCTACTCTCCAAATAATTAATAAGTATCTAATGTACATAGTTTTTTGATAATATATTTGTATTCTTTTTAAGCTAGAAGAGTGCAACATGAGTCATTTAATGATCAAGTTGGACCTCTTTTCTTTGTATCGGGTAGTAAGATTTATGTCTCTACATCTATCTTATTGGGGCTAAATATTGAGTCCCCTGCCTTGTGTAGTAAATATGGTATTGCATGGAGATTTCATAATTAAGTGGTTAGGTACCTAGGGATCCCATTTGTATTAAACCCTAACATATAAATGAAATGTGTCTTTATATCAACAAGAAAATCTTTGGAAAACTCAACAACTAGAACTCTAATTATCTCACTTTGGTTGGTAGAATTAAAGTATGTTAAAAGATTCTCTCCTTGAATATTGGGTGTAAGTTTGTCTTCTTCCTGCTCATTTTATTTAAATCAATTTGGTCTTCTATATAAATCTATTAGGACCATTTTGTGGATAGCCAAGGGATTACTTTGGCAATAAAATGGATAGCCAAAGCTTCATAAGGTAATGAATTATGGATTATGATTAGAATTAGGATTATAATATGGTTAGGGATAGGGTTCACATGTAAATTAGTTCATTACCTGACATGATCTACACTTATAGTTTGCAAGAAGGTTTTCAACTTGGTGCCATACTCTATTTTTGAGATGTTTTGAAATTGCTTTTGTAAGAGATGTTTATCTCAATACCTATATATGTACATAATATGATGGTTCTTCCCTATACATATATACTCAATATACTTTACACATTATATGCAACTTCTTATATTTTCACCTTTACATCTTTTCCCCCTTTCTAATGTAAATGCCAAAGGTGAATTTTACATGGTTATTCCAAAATGTGACAAGAAGTCAGAACATAGCTTTAGAATTAGTGCCATTGTCTTGTCCCAATTTTCTTGTAACATCTTGTTTGTGTGCAATGTAATCTAAACTTCTGCTGATAATTCTATCATCTGATCAACAATGGAGAAATTTTTAGCATGTGCTCTATGACATGAGTATTTTTGACACCTTTCTAGAGAATATTTTTTATTAGCCAACTACTTTTTGTAGAACTTCATATGACCAAGTTTACAACAATAATGCATGAGTTAAGTTTTAGATTTTGATTATTTTAAGAATCATGAAGTTTTTCGTGTCCTTTCTATATAGTAGAATTGTCCCCTCATTCCCAAAAGCCCCAAAATTCCCCTCATCCCTAGGTGACTTAGTTAATGGGGATGCCTATTTTAAGTGTTGAGATTTGTACTTGTGTCACACAAGGTTTTTCTTTTTGTTCTTCTCCCTATTCTATTATGTTTGTAATATGGTCATATGATTGCATAAAAGGTTGACTCCTTTGAATGCTCTATGACAAGAGCATTTTTGACACCTTTCCAAGAACAATTTTTGATCTGCCAACTGCTTTTTGTAGAATTTCATATGACCTACTTTACAACAATAATGTCATGTGATAGATTTTTGATTCTTTGAAGAATTGTGAAGTTTGTTCTATCCTTTCTATATAGCATAATTGTCTTTTCCTTTTTCCTTTGTATTTAATGTTTTTTCATGTTGGATGTGTCATTGTTGATAGAAAACTACTTATGTTAAAAAGCGGATAATAGTTAGGATTCAAACTACAATCATAAATATTTTTTAATCAAATCATAATTCTATCTCTAAGCTTTCATTAGCTAATTGTAACCTTAACTCTCATCTTAGGGCCATAATAAATACCAGATACAGATAAATATAATTGTAACTAAAACCATAATCCTAGGTAAGTTCCCTAACATTAAAGGATCACAATCATTATAATAATCTTAAGCTTAGCCATCATGAAAATTGTTAACATAACAAAATTGTAAACCATAACCTTGTCATAATCTTAACTTTGTTTCATCCTGAGACATGAACATGTATAATCCATAATGAGTTCATACTTAAAAATTTAGTATTTAATGTTTAATTTGACTTAAGTGTTTAACTTTATTTATTTAATTGATATGATTTTAATACAGATATTCTCATTTATATAGATCTAGTTGATAAATTTTAGATTTAAATTTTATTAAATAGTAATTTTGTCATACATGTATTATGTTATTTTTGATGTGTTTTATGTTTTATGTTGTTTAAATATATATGCAAATTATATTTGATGGACCCACCGCCACCCCCTCCCCCTCCCATACCCCCACCTCCGCCACCTCCATCTCCACCTCCACCTCCACCTCCACCTCCACCCCCACCCACACCTCCACCACCCACCGCAGATGAGCTCCACGAGACCATGAGGCATAACCTCAATGACCTCATGAGTGATATAGAGGCTATTCAACGCGAGAGGCACCCCCCCCTCACCTACTACATCTTGCAGATAGCATGCAAGGCGTGGTTGACTCCAATCATCATTTTGATTTAGACATCGATTCATTTAGATCATGGAGGGAAAGCATGCGTGCCTTCTACTCTGATGGCTTATCATATAGAGAGTTTATAACTTGCATATAGGTAAAGGAAATTTTCAACATTATTTTGTAAACCCTAAGATGGATGAACCAATTAGTGAGAAGAAGCCTTGCATTTCCATTAGGTGGTGTACACATCCATGCATAGCAGCACATTTTTGGGAGCGGTGGTGGATGGTATTTGACCATCCACCACATGCTAATCATGAGGTGCCCATGTACTTCCTTAGGAATTTATGGGCTGAGTTTGAGTTGGGTTTGAAACCCAACTATTTTGATATGAAAGCATTTCAGGGGGTTGGTGGAGGGATGCCTCAGGATAGGCCTAGCGCAAAGCTGAGTGACAAAATGAGAAACCCCAGGTGAGCTGAGCCCCTTGTACCTCTTCCTGTGCCTATTGTTCCTGCTCCTCACCATTATCATGCAATTTCATCTGCTTTTACCCATTTGAGTGCCCTTTCGGGCAATTTAGTAGAATAGTGGACGCAAGCAATACATGCTCCTCCACTTGGACATGTTTGTACTAGCTGTGGAGGCATATGCACAGGCCCCCAGAGTGATCCTGGTGTAGCACATGATGGCCATTATGCTGAGGGTTCAGATTTTGATGATGATGTATACGTTGCCTGTGGTGATGGTAGTGACAAGATAGACGTGTCATCATTTGTTGACCTCATGCAGCAGGGAGAGCCTGGAGAGAGTCAAGAGCAGCAGGTAAAATTTTAATTTTAATATAAATATAAAGTGCACATAATTATTTACTTTCTACATATATGTTTAATTGTATTAACTATATTAATTTGTACTTTTCAAATAATAGAGGATGGATGACACTGTTCCTCCTAGGAGGCAGTATAGTCTTTTTCCAAGACCTACAGATGTTGGCATCCCTTATAAGGTATGCACTTTGAATTACACTGTAAAAATGTACATTCAAATTCAAATTTAATAACATGTTATCATATGTTCTTTTTATTTGATTTTGTAGGGATTGTCTGCATCTACACATATTGATGTTAGTACAAGTCCTACTTCAGTTACCACTGAGGCACAGCCTCAAATACATGCAGTATGAGCTTTTGACCGAAGAAAAATAATTTGTATTATTTTTATGTATGTACATTATTATTAACTTATAATATAAACAATTTTGACTCACATGTATATATATTTTATGTGTTTTAATTTTACGAATAGGAGCATGGATGTCATACTCATCCATACAGGCCTCGGTATAGTCTATTTTCGACTCCATCTTATGATTATCATGCTAGCATACCTGTGGACACATTTGTGACATTGGATACCACTTAGGTATGATATATACATTATATATACATGTTTAATTTATAGTGTATAAAAAACGTAGTGTACAAATTATGTACTTTGTAATTATATTCATGTATATTTAATTTTGACTAAACATTTATGTATCCATAATTTTAGGACTACGTCACCACGAGTATTGCTGAGAGCATAGGATTTAGCTAGATGGAGGTACCTACATTGTCATTTGAGGTCAGTATTGTGATTTATGTACATAATGTATAGTTCATTATGCTCTAAAATCAAATTAAAAAAATGTATGTATTTTAAATTACAAGACCTCACCACTGCTGCATTTGGTAATTTTGATAGTGCACCTCCTCTCGTTACTGAGGGACACCTATCTCATGTGGTATAATTTATTTTATTATGTAGTGAATATTTAATTTATTTGCAAGCTAGATTTTGAGACCCATTTCAATTAAGCAAGTACATGATGAGACGTGCCTCCTATTACACAAGGTGATACATCTACCTCACAGGGTGTTCGACATGACGAGATGACTAATATTACACATGATGATCCATTTGAGTCCTCTTCACGTGGAGCAAAGAGGACATTTGTTCAGATAGATTAGGTCTTGTTGGCACCTATAGATTATGTTTTTATGATGTATATATATATTATTTATGATGAATGTACACTTTGTGTTAGGATAGTTAAAACTGTATGTTAGACCATGTACTTTTTTTTACGATTTCTTATCGTGCTTGCATATGTAGTACATATATTACTATGTTTCACCATGTTTTAAGTATATTCAAACCATTTTCTTTATTTTGACATATTTTATTCATGAACATATGACACATTTTGTAAGTATATATGCAAGATGAACAATAATTTTAACTATCTATAGAGCATTATTAGATAAATATCCCATCAAATTTATGCATTGAGATAATTCATACAAATAAAATTGACCTACTCGATTAAAAAATATATTGATAATGTACCTAACAATGTATCATAAGTGATCTTAATGTGTTGTTTGGTAATGTAAGACCCATTATCACCTAGTAAGGCCTATTATGTGGTAGTAAACATATGAATACCTATCATAACGTATAATAGACATAATGACTTATTAGGACTCCCATGTCCCCTTAAGACACACATGTATGGATAACGTACCTAACAATGTATATCATAAGTGATCTTAATGTGGTTTTTGGTAATGAAAGATATAATCAATACAATGAATACAATGAGCAATGATCTTTAAATTATCATGTGCAAGTGACTTGTTTTTAATATTACAATGAATAGTAATTTAAATCTTCAAACAAACATTAATTTAAACATGCTTGAATGTAAAAGTAATAGAACAAAACAGGAGGTCATTACTTATATTGACAATTAATTTATAATAATTTATCAAGTGCACATACCTTTAACTTTCAAATAGAAGTAAACTCTCATTTTTGAATTAGTTTGTACAACATATTTCACAATATATGTAAGACAATGTCAATGATATATTTATAGTTCACTGAACTCATTTGAAACATTAAATTGGTTGAATGCATCTCTTCAAATGAGGTCCTGTAAAATAAAAATGTAAAACAAAAACACACATGTTAATAAACACATAAATTAATATTCAAGGTATTTGAACTATGTAAATATATATGTGTAATTTGCATGTACTTACTATGTGAAATTGCACAAGATGTTGATGTTCGATCCACTTTAACATTTAAATTTGCATAAATTGTAATTGAGACCTGAATAAGAGGTATATAAGTTCTCTAAATTGGTATTGACAACACAAACATACATGTAATTAAATTATATAATTACATCTATATATAAATAATACAATAATGAAAAAACTTACATGTGTTTGATTTAAATTTAGTCATCCCACTATACCATCTGCATCCTCTCTCTTTTGCAATGCATCTATGATTGTCTCGTGCTTGTCCATTGAAATTGTCCATAATATCTTATTGGCAAATCTCCCTTTGTATTTTTCTAATTTGATATTTGTTGCCACAACCAAATGAGAATAGTGTAAAATCTTCTTTTCAGTTTGGTAGTCTTCAAATGTTGGCAAACCATTTCTTCTTGTTAGGTATCTACATAGCCAGGTGCTAGCTATAGCAACAGACCTGATTGGATACTCAAAACCATCATCATCTACTTGATGACATGTCATTTTTTTCTTAGGTTCCACACATCTAGCTAGCCAATACTCAGTCTGTTCATCGTTATCACTAGGTGCAATAATAGCATAAACATGTCCTACAAGATAAGATAAAGTATAGAAACACTTTAATCACTTGTGTACATATGCACATTATATAAATTGAAGCATGAGATTGCAAAAAATCTAATTAAATTGTCCATACCAAGTTCTATGAGGTCTGAAATATGATCATAGTCTTCTGATGCAAAAGTAACATTCTGGCCTTCATTTATTATATCATCTTCAAAATGTGTGTCAATAGGTGCTAATGATCTTTGTTTCTAGTCTTCAACCCATTCTGTATTCTCACATTCTTCCCATTCACCTGCAAGACAAAATTGACAAAAACAAGCAAGCTCCCTAATCCATATAGTCCAAGTGTTAGAATTTGAACTCCTAAATGAATGCCATTTAGCTGAACCACTGATTGTACCACAATCATATCTTGAAGGGATATTATTCTTTTCAACTAGGTAGAAGAAATGTTTGATTGTAGAGTTTTGACTTGATCCTGTGTATAAATATTTGTTACACCATTCGACAATCTCATGTGCATTTTTGAATTTAGCTCTTTCCTCAAATTTTAATTGTTCTTTACTAAGGGCTCTCTTCACACATGCACCAGCACCATCATGTTCTCCTTTACCATGTCCAACCTCTAAAAAACTCCACACATGTTGGATGTTAGTTTTCTTATGTGTCCTACTCAACCAATAGAACATTCTAGCATTCTTGAATTGTCTTGTACAATTATCTGACCATATCCAATGTTGTGTCATTTGAATTTGTCTCTCTTTTAAATTATCATAAAAGACCTTGACACAATATTGGACAAACTCAGATGAATGGAGTTTATTATCACTTATATAAAAATGGTACTCTCTCAATATTTTTTGATCCTCCATTGTACTATCAGGTGCATTCCTATAAACTATATGAACATAAATTGTTACTTGCACTGAATTTTAATATTGTGGTTGTACCTCTTCTTGCGGTGCAAGCGTGTAGTTCTCTGCAAAGTCAACAACTAAAAGTATAGTACCAATTGGAAATGTATTCTTACATATGCGAAATTGTCCATCAAGCCATCTAGAATATTGAGAGTGTTTAACATATTTTGGTACGATCACACTCTTAAACTCATCCATAAATGCATGACAACTAACTTTATCTATAACTAGATCACACCTTCTTCCAAACTTCCCATCCTTCAATGGATATTCAATAGTTTTGAATCTTTTTACCTCAACTAATTGTTGTCCAAAAGTAGTCAAAGCATTTTCATGCAAACATTCATCTAACAAAGAAAGATTGCCACACATATCACATGTACTACAAAGACATGCATTGAAAAGAAAGTATTGATCATTAGGTGGCTTACAAAAAAAACCTGATATGAAATCTTTTATAGTTTGAGGTGGTATTTTTATACCACATTCTTGCAACATTTCTTTACTATCCATGGCACCACGTATAGATTGAAATACATCATAATGGTAACGAAATTGAATATGAGTTTTACAACAACATGTGATTCTTTCCTTGTTAATCCTTACATACCATGGTTTACACTTTTCAAAAGATCTTTGACTAATGGTATTATTTAATACCTTACCATCTACAAATTTTTTAAACAATTCAGTTTGAGTCATGTCCAAAAGGTGTTTAGGATGTGGATCACATATTTTTGACCCAATTCTCAATTTAAGAACATCTCTTGAATTAGGTGATACTCTTGTATTATCATGCCAAAAATTTTCAATCAAACTTTTGATTTCACTAGTAAGTTTCATATCACATCTTGGGAGTCTACCACTAGAAGTCCATAAAATATTTGCTGGATCACATTCAAAGTTAACCCTTCTCTTTACAGCTCTTTCTAAAGTCTTATGATTCACATTAAGATATCCACTTATGTTGGTAATCAATCTTTTGTCAGATGTTAATTTGTTAACTAAAGCTATTGTTATTGCTCGTCGTGTTGCATTCTTATCTTTAGACCGACTTCTCTTAACGATAACATCAAAGGCACTAGCAAAAATGGATACAACTTGTTTTAAAGAATCATTTTTATTCTTGGGTTTTGCATACATTCCCAACCTTCTCATTACTTTTTGCATTTTAGACATTTTAATTAGTTGCAACATTAGCTGACATTGAAACCCAAATTTCTTATTATAAAAAAAATGCCTATACAATCTATTAGCACGTGTCTTAATTTGTCTCCATGAAACCAATCCCTCAAGATTATCTAACAAATCATTAGGAATATGAAAATTATGTTCAAACACTTTACTATCAGCCTAACATGTTTGTTTAGTAGTTGGTGTTTCTATGTCTACATTCATGCAAATTTTATTTTCAGACACTTTACTATTTTCACTGTTATTTGGGATTTGAATATCATTTTTAAATTTTTTTGGCATTTCTTTTGGGGCAGGCATTTCAATTGGACTATTTTGTGCATGATTGTTTGACAATTGCTTCTCATGAAGAAATTATAAATCATTTAAATCGTAACTTGCTTCTAAAAAATCACCAATTTCATCATGAGAGAAAATTTGAGGGTTTGGAGACACAACTATATTGAACACATAATTAGAATGTGCACCTGAATTTTCTTGTATTGGGTTCTCTTCTTTGACTTCTTCATCCATTGTGGTATCTTCAATGTCTTTCTCCTTTGAAATATTGTTCAAGTCTCTAATTCTCTATCTTCTCTCTCATTGACGTTGTTCTTCATTCTCTTTATTTGCTGCAATCTCCTCATCTGTCAGAACTCTTGCTTTCTGCTTTCTTCATTGTTTTGATCCCATTTTTGCACCAGTTTTGAATTTGAATCAGTAGCCTGCAAATTGTATAAGAGGACAAGAAAATAGAATAATCATGATGAAATTTGGTGTTTCAGGTCGAAACTATTGTTCAATCATTTCAATCATTGAAATTGGGTCAGTGGGGCAGCTTTTGGGACCCAACGGGTACATAAAAATGGGTACCTAATTTCTTAAAAATGGGCACTTGATTTTTAAAAATTGGGTACCCGTTTACAAATCCGGTACCCAATTTTAAAAACAATTAGGTGCCCAATTTTTAAAAAGTCAGTATAACGGTTCAAAGAAATTAGGCACTCGATTTGTGAATTACAAATCGGGTGCCCGATTCGTGAGACATGAGCGAGAATTTGGCATGGCTCCCGACTTTTGCATGGGATTTTTCCTTGGGGAAAGGCATGGCATAGGCTTGGTCCCAACAAGCCATGCCTTTGTGCTCCTTTTTTTTCTAAGGCATTTAATTGACAATTTCTGGTATTGTCGTAATTTTTTTATAGTCATTCCTATTGAATTTTTTGACAAGACAAAAACCCATTATATGTTTTGCTATTTTGATTTTAAAAATGCAAATTTTATAGTGTTATTAGTTTATTTTCTATTTTTCCATTATTTATTAATCAAAACTATCTCCTAAACGTTAAAAAGTGACATTTACTAAAACTTTAATAACTTATTTATTTTATAATTTTTCTTAAATTAATTTATATGTCATCAATCTACATACAATTCTTTTGATGTTTAAAAAAACAAAATTTGAAAAAAGTGAGATTTTGATCAAATTATGTGGTTCGTACACGAGAGGTTTTAAAATTTACCTTTATAGCCAATTAATAATTAATAATAAAAAAATAATTCAATAAAAAATTAAGAAAAATTATTGTCATCTATCTTAGGTGTATTAGGTAACTCCCTTTAAAAGGATTTGCAAAAAATCATTTATTTGTGTCAAATTATGGTGTCCATACACGAGCATGGTATGGTCCTGAAACGGGCATTTTGAAAAAGTGATTTTTAAAGATCCATACCAAAAAAATAATCCATCATATGGGTGCACAAATAAATTACATATTCAAAAACTAGATTCTAAACACTAAAAATTTTATTTGTAAAATTTTTTAATATTCAATCTCTAAATACCTCAAATTTTGACATCAATTGACAAAAAATTTGAAAAACAGGAAAAACACTTCCACTTTTTGGCCAAAAGTGAGACCCAACTTCTTGCACTGACCCATATATATATATATATATATATATATATATATATATATATATATCTGTGTGTATGTGTGTGTGCATATGTATATATATGTATATATATATATATGTATGTGTGTATATATATATGTATGTATGTATGTATATATATATATATATATGTATATATGTATGTATATATACATACATATATACATATATATATATATATATATATACACATATATATATGTGGTTGTGTGTGTGTGTGTGTGTGTGTGTGTGTGTGTGTGTGTGTGTGTGTGTGTGTGTATATGAAAGTGAACCTAGCACCTTACTTGAACCAGAAAAGGCAGCCATTAAGAATCAAAAAACATGAACTATTGAAGTTTTGTAGCAGAGTTTTGCTAAGCATTAGAAGACTACTCAACATTAGTGACATAGGAAAATGGTGAATAACTAGGGCCAAAGGCCTACCTAGCTATCCAAACCACCCTACAAGTGTTAACACAATAGAAGCAAACATAAAGAACAAAAACCAAAGGAGGAAGAAGAGTGAAATACTTTTATTGATTCATCAAAATATCTTCATACATGCCCAACTATAAGGCCTCCTGGATTATGGCCAATTAAAAATACATTCACATTCAAAGATCCAATTGTAAATTTACACTTTTAATTTTTCTTTCCACTCTCTTCCCAAAAAACTTGCCTAACTCTAAGCCTAAACACTATATATATACTTGCCAAAATGACTTACAGATTATTCTAGAATGTTATATAAGAGGAGGGCCAACCCAAAAATGGTCTGGACACATCCCAAAAAAAGATCTTAACATAAATTTCACGAGTGAAATAAATCTCACAAGTCAACTTGTAGAAATCACATCCAAATGCTGACACTTAGGATACACTAGGTAACTTAGCACATGAAGAGTCACTCATCACACACTGTGTAACTTAGCACATGAAGGAATTGCTATAGTAACTCAACACATGAAAGAATTGCTAGGCACATGAAAGAATTTCTACAGTAACTTGGCACATGAAGGAATTGCTATAGTAACTTAGTATATGAAGGAATTTCTAGGCACAAGAAAGAATTGTTACAATAACCTAGCACGTGAAGGAATTGCTAGGCACATAAAGAATTTGCTAGACACATGAAGGAATTGTTAGGCACCAACTTTTAGAATGAACAAAAATGAACAGGATAACAAGGCAACCCAAGATGCTCCTACATCAAACAATTGGGGTTGAAATAAATGATTCATATGAATCATTGAGATGTCACAACCTAAGTTGAATCCCACTCAAATTGAGAAATCCATGAAGCATTTTCAATAGGTCTATTCTTCCACTTCACGAAATATTCAAAGTAATATTTTCCTCTAGTGCTCTTGCCAACTCTCTCATCCAATATCTATTCAACTTCTTCAATCTACTTCTTAGGATAATCATCTAATACAACAACTTCATCCTCTGACTAATGATACTTATACAAATCAGTGGTATTGAATATAAGAGATATATCCATGTCATCAGGTAACTCAACTTCATAAGCATTACCACTGTCAAACTTCTTCAAGATCTTACAAGGTCAAAATTTCTTCATCTTCATCTTACTTTATGTTCCAACTAAAAATCTTCCTTTCTTCAAATGAACCATCACCTCATCACCAACTTGAAAATCATGGTGTCTTCTAGACTAGTCAGAATTCTCCTTATACTTTTTATTACTTTGTTTCAACCTCAACTTCACTACCTTATGCAAAGATTCCATAAAATCAGCAAATTCTTCTCCTGCAATGCTTCTCTTTTCTTCACCAACAACATCTCTCAAAAATGATATACCTCTAGGATGCATTCTAGTAACAATCTTAAAAGGTCTCTTCTCTATACTCCTATTCACAAAATTATTATATGCAAATTCAGCTTGTGCCAATACCATCTCTCAATATCTTGGCTTATTCCCAACTAAGCATCTTAGCAAATTACCCAGGCTTCTATTCACAACCTTTTTCTATCCATCTGTTTGTTGATGGAATGTAAAACTAAATTTCAATTTAGTACCCATCTTCTTCCAAAAAGTCTTCCAAAAATAACCAACAAACTTACTATCTCTGTTAGAAATAATCCATCTTGGTAATCCATGCAACCACACAATCTCTTTAAAGAAAAGTTCAGCAACATGCTCAGCATCTAATGTATTCTTACATGGTATGAAATTAGCCATCTTAGAAAATATATTCACTACAACAAATATTGAATCAAACCCCTTCACTTTCTTAAGTAATCCAAGAACAAAATCCATATTGATGTCACTCCAAGGTTTCTCAAGAACACTAATAGGTGCATACAAATTAGTATTCTAACTTACTCCTTTTGCAACTTGAAAAACTCCACAACTCTTTACAAATTTTTTAACATCCTTATACATTTATGGCCAATAATACTTCTCTTTCAGAAAATTCAATGTCTTATCAATTCCAAAATGTAAAACTAATCCCCCACTATGATTTCCTTAATCAGATTCAACCTCATAGAACTTCTAGGAATACACAACTAAATACTTTTGAACAACATACCTTCTTGAATGAAATACTCATCATACTTGCTTATGTGATCTGTTAGATTTGTTGCTCTGCACTCTCTCCATGACGCCTCAGAAAAATCAAGATCAACATCATACAACTCTTTCATTTCATGAAAACCAAGAACTTTAATCTTCATTTCAATCAACAAAGAATGTCTTCTACTCAATGCATCAATAACTCTATTAGTATCTCCACTGTTATGCTTAATAAAAATGTGAAACTTTGCAAGTACTCAACCCACTACATATGTCTCTGATTCAATTTATGTTGACTTCCCATGTATTGTAAAGCATTATGATCAATATACTACACAAAATCCTTAGGAATCAAATAGTGTCTCCACTTCTTCAATGCTTGAACAATAGCATAAAACTCTTGATCATACACAGAATACTTACTTTTAGCATCATTCAACTTTTCACTAAAGAAAGCAACAAATTTACCTTCTTGACTGAATACAACTCCTATTGCATTACCACTTGCATCACATTCAAATTGAAATACTTAGTTGAAATTAGGCAAAGCCAATACAGGTAATTCAACAACCTTTTGTTTCAAAGTCTCAAAACTCTTATCAGCTCCATGTGTCCATTTAAATTCCTTTTTATCTTCCCTCATTGTCTCAGTCATAGAATTACAAATAAGACTGAAATTATTTATAACCTTTTTGTAAAAACTAGCCAAACCATGAAATGATCTTATCTCACCCACATTCTTAGGTGTAGGCCATTCCAAAATTGCTTTGACATTCTCAGGATCCATCTTCAATCCATTAGCTGAAATCACAAATCCCAAATACACAATCTCCTCTTGCATAAACAAAAACTTTTTAGATTAATCAACAACTTTCCCTCTTTCAACCTTTACAATACTTGTCTAATATGCTCAACATGTTCTTCCTTAGTCTGACTAAATATTAGAATATCATCCAAATAAACAATCACAAACTTACCCAAAAATCTTTTCAGAACTTCATTCATCAAATTCATGAAAGTACTAGGTGCATTAGTCAAATCAAAAGTCATAACCAACCATTCATACAAACCATATTTTTTCTTGAAAGTAGTCTTCCATTCATCACTTTCTCTAATTTTGATATGATGATAGCAACTCTTCAAATCAATCTTGTTAAAATACTTTGCTCCACTCAAACAATCCATTATATCATCCATCCTCGGCATAAGAAACCTATATTTCATTGTGATAGCTCTAGAATCAGTACACACTCTCCATTCTCCATTCTTTTTAGGTGCTAATACAATAGGTACAACACATGGACTCAAGCTTTCTCTAATCAAACCTTTCTGCAACAACTATAGGTGTCAATCTATATGATGCTTTGTTTGGAAAACTAGTTCCAGGAATCAGATCCATACAATGAATTATACTTCTTGCTAGAGGTAAAACATGTGGAATATCATCAGTAATAATGTCTTTATACTCATTCAACAATTTTATAATTTCTATAGGTACTTGTCTATCACTATCTAATGTCACTTGGTCATTACTAGCTTCTACTACTCAATCATTACTACCAACACTTGGTCCTCTAGGAACTATGGCAAAATAGACTTGATTCTTCTTCATTTCCTTTTCAAAATGTTTCCCATTAACCATGCAAATTTTTACAGCAGTACAACTAACCTCATCTTGACTTTCAATCAAAGGAAGAAATGTTTGTTTCTTCCCATTTACCCCAAGAGTATATTGATTTATTCTTCCATCATGTCCATCATATCTATCATATTGCCAAGGTCTACCCAAAAAAATATGAAAACAATCCATAGGCATAATATCACACAAAACTTCATTAGAGTAATGTCCAATCTTGAACTTCACAAGGCATTGCTCACTTACCAATAACTTATGCTCAACTTTGATCCATGAAACATGATAGGGTTTAGAATGCTTCAGTCTCTATAATTGAAACTTTGTAACCAACTCCTCTAATGTCAAATTTGTAGAACTTCCACTATCAATGATCACTTTGTAGTATTTTCCAGCCATCTTACATCTAGTCTTGGAAAGACTTCTCCTTAAAATAGGTTTCTCATCACTTCGCTTATTACATAAGGTTCTTCTCACCATCAGAGTTTTCTCTAGCCTCAAGTCCACTTGGTGAACCATCATCATCTCCTTGAATCACAACATTTCTATTATCTTGCTCACTTTCAGAGGATCTACATTCAAAAGATCTATGTCCCTCTTTACCACATCTAAAATGATTACTATGAAATCCACCTCTAGAGTAAGAATTACCTCTTCCCTAGTAAGAATTAGTGCCTCCTCAATAAGAATTTCCACTTTTCCATTCAGTCTTTCCTTTTTCATCATTCTTCCATTCAAATTTTCCTTCATCCTACACAAAATTGTTAGATGTGCCACCTTCACCATAAGATCTACCTCTGCCTCTCTAGAATCTACCACCTCTACCTCTTTGTCTTTGTTCATGCTTCTTTGTCAAGATCTTCTCAGCTTTCAATGCATTTTGATATGCTTCTTCTACACTTTCCAACTTCATAAAACTTATTTCATCTTGTATTCTAGATCTCAATCCATTAATGTATGTTGCAATTTTCTCAACATCATCATGCACATGTCCAGATCTGATGTCCAATCTATATATATCCTTGGTATATTGTTTCACAATCATGTCCTTGTGTTTCAAATTTTGCATTTTTCTCAACAAGCTAACTTGGTAATTAGTAGAGAGGAATTTATTCTTTATGTTGTTCACCATCTTTGGCCAAGTTTTGATCTTCTCCTTTCCTCTCCTTTGTGTATCAGTTTTTAATTGCTCTGACCATAGTGATGCATGACCTTTCAACCTAGTGACTGCAATCTTCACCTTTCTATTATTAGGGGTGCTTTCATACTCAAAGAACTTCTCCATATTAGAGATCCAATCCAACATAGCATTGGTATCCAATTTTCCATCATAAGCAACAACTTCTACAACAGGATTTTTAATTTTCCCTTGACAACACTCACAACAATCTTACCTCATCTCGATCTTCTTTAGGTTCTAGATTATGGTTCGGTGTTTCTACTTCATCATCACTTATATCCTCAAGAAGTGCTCCTCTCCTTTGGGCTATCTTCATAGTATCTAATCTGGCTGCAATTTGTTTCAATTGATCCAATATAGAATTATCAACATTATTTCATCTACCATGAACCATCTTTATAAATTAGGTTCCTACAAGATTGTAACCCTCTGCAAGTTATAGGTCAAATCCATGGATCTGCAACCCTACAACCAAATCCAAATCAAGCTTCTACATGATTCAATCTCCACAAGGATGAACCTCAAGCTCTACTACAAATTAATTCAAGGAAACGATGAATAACTAAGGCCAAAGGCTCACCTAGCTATCCAAACCACCCTACAAGAGTTAATACAATGGAAGAAAAAACAAAGAACAACAGCCAAAAGAGGAAGAAGAGTGAAATACTTTTATTGATTCATCAAAACATCTTCATACATTCCCAATTGTAAGGCCTTCTGGGTTACGACCAATTACAAATACATTCACATTCAAAGATCCAACTACAAATTCACACTTTCAGTTCTACTCTCCATTCTCTTCCGAAAAACTTGCCTAACTCTAAGCCTAAATACTTTATATATACTTGCCAAAATGGCTTACAGATTATTCTAGAACATTATATAAGAGGAAAGTCAACCCAACAACAGTCTAGACACATCCCAAGAAAATATCTTAACATAAATGTTGCAATTGAAATAAACCCCACAAGTCAGCTCGTAGAAATCACATCCAAATGCTAACACTCGGCACATGAAGAGTCACTCGACATACACTGGGTAACTTGGCACATGAAGGAATTGCTAAGCACATTAAGTAATTTCTAGAGTAACTCAGTACATGAAGGAATTGCTAGGCACATGAAGGAATTGTTAGGCACATGAAGGAATTGCTAGGCACATGAAGGAATTTCCAGGCACATGAAGGATTTTCCAGGCACATGAGGGAATTTCTAGGCACATGAAGGAATTGTGAGGCACCAACTTGCAGAATGACAAAAAATGAACAAGATAACAAGGCAACCCAGGATGCTCTTGCATCAATTAGGCCACAAGAGTTTAGTCATAGATAGTGACTTCTGATCTTCAAATAGTAGAAGGTGAGTTTCAACAAGGAACAACATAAGAAATTGAACATGTTGAATCCAGTGAACAATGGCAAGAGGAACCTAGGCCTGAACTTATATTGGCAATGTATGTGAGAAGATATCATGCACCATGTCAAATAATTGGACATAAAGATTTAAGAGACATTACAAGAAGAAGATTAAAGAATAATATATTCTTATTATGAGAGTTTGGGCCTATATTTGTCAAATATGCATTGGAGAATGGAGATTGGATCAAGGCAATTAATGAATAAAGTGAGAAAATTGAGAAGAACATAACTTGGACATTGGTACCCACATCAAATGATAAGAATTCAATTAGAACTAAGTGAGAATTTAGAAACAAGTTGAATGAGAAAGGTGAAGTCACAAGGAAAAAGGAAATATTTATTTATAAGGGATATGCACAAGAGGAAGGGGTTGACTATGGTGAAAATTTTTCCCCAGTTGCAAAGCTAGAAGGAGTGAGAAATTTTCTTACATATGTTGCTCACAGAGGATTCAAAATGTACCAAATTGATGTAAAGTCTGTATTTCTAAATGGAATTTTGGAAGAAGAAGTATAAATTGAACCTAAAGAATTTTTGACCCAAGCAAAAATAATATGATATATAAGTTATACAAATATTTTATATGGTCTAAAGCAATTTTATTTTATTATTATTTTTTTTCCTAGATAACACCTAGTAGTATAGAAACTAAATTCAATTTCCTAGATATTCTTTTCTCTCAACTTTTTGATAGAAAGTTCATAACAAGTTAAAAATTGCATGTCAAGTTGACATAACCCTATTTTTTTGTTTTTTCATTACCACTTAAGTGTATAGTTTGGTTGACTATGATCCTACACATACCCAAGAAATCACACCAAATAAACCTTCAAGTCTAATTAGGCTCCACATCACAACATGGAAGAGATGGACTCTAGAGTGATGACAAACATAACACAGCTCACGATAACCTTGCCACCATCCCACAAGTACACATTTATCTAAGAAAGATCTGAATTATATCACTTCATTCCTGTGATATAATTATTCATATGACCCTTCTCAAGGATCTCCTAGAGCTCTATGTCATTCTAGTGCCCCCCATTCATAACTCTTAATCTAGTAAGAGTCTTGTCCCAATCTTTTGTTGTTTATGAAAGTAGTACAAACATAGTGTTTTCAAAACTAATAGACCCATGAATGCCAAGAAATAAAAACTCAAGCTTTTCTTTGTAGTCATGTTATACTATAAAACTAAAATAGTAATCTAACTCATAAAAATGCTTTGTAAAATAGACCCATAAATGAGTATTAATGGCAAGTTCATTAATGCACAATTTCTATGTTATCATGATAGATCACATCATACACCTCCATTGAGATGGATAGAGGGTTGTCCAAAATTTTTAATGCCTCTATGAATTTCCCCACACTTACCAACTTATTGGCGATAAGATTGCTTCTCGATAGGAGTGTCAAAATGAAACCTAATCTAAGTTTCTTAGCAAGTGTTTTATTATTGCAATTACATCCCTTCCGTTCCAACCTATCATTCACATATTGTTTAGAATATTGATGATATTTTAACCATCACCTTCAATAATCACCTCTTTCACATTATTATTAGTCAACATTAAGAACCCATGGTAAAGGTGTTAGAA
Source organism: Cupressus sempervirens (assembly GCA_028749045.1). Lineage (NCBI taxonomy): Eukaryota > Viridiplantae > Streptophyta > Pinopsida > Cupressales > Cupressaceae > Cupressus > Cupressus sempervirens. The sequence continues at coordinate 827,199,833 of CM053789.1, forward strand.
TTGCTTTAGAATAACTAAGAGGGGGGGTGAATCAGTTATTCAATGTCCAGATGTCCCTTTCAAACTTTTCGCTGACTGTGATAAATCTATTCAATCATTCATTTATGCAAACTTTAACTTGTCTAATTAGCAAGTTACTATAAATCAACATGCAAGTATAACACACAGGAAATGAACACATGACATAGTTATTTATGTGGAAACCCAATTTGAGAAAAACCACTAGTAACAAGCTACTCAATTCTCAACCTTTTGAAGTGTTTCCCTCTGAAAGGCATGCCCTATTAAAGGCTTACAAAACACACTATTAAATGTGACCTCGTTAGAGGAATTAACCACCCTATTAAAAGTAGGCTTGGTAAAAGGACTTTAGAACATTCACTTGGAATGCAACCTTATTAAAGGATTTACAAATGGTTGTTAGGCCAACCTAAGTCCATAGGATTTTCAAATCTAATACAAGTGCTAAAGAGTATTAGAAAATCTTGACCTGACTACAAAATACAATTTATCTTGTAGATTTTAGATCACTTCTCTGCTCATATCCTTGCCTGGCCTTCTATCTCTACAACTCTTAACTTCTTGTCTTTTCTTTCAAGCTTTGTCTTTCTGAGTCTCCATAGTCAATGCACTAGTGCAATCATCTCTTCATGACCGCTTATAGAAGCAAAGCCTTTGGACTCTTCCTTCTCCTTCTTGACACTCTTTTAATCACTTCACAAATTTCACACTTCTCTAGCAATAGTATCAGCAACTCCTTGCTTCTTGGTCTATGACTTCTTAAATAGAAGTCTTGGAGTTCCTTTTCTAGCTCAATTCTTCTATTTTTCAATTTCAATTAGCATGGATTAGGTAGGATACATTGTATCTAATCCATATTCTATTTTGTCTAGAAAATTCTTGAATAATCCTTTAAAATTCACCCAAAAATGGTTCACATAACATTCTGTGCCAACAACTCATCATCCTTGTCTTCCAAATTGTTCAAAAAATTCAATGCAACCACTATGTCAGCTTAGATTTGGAAAATCTTCATCATTTGAAATAATGTAGTACCTTGGTACTATTGAAATACTGGTGCTCGACACATACTGTGTTACTCAACATCAACTATGTTTTTCCTGATGCTTGGCACCTGAAGATCACTCAGCACTTAAAGATCACTTGGCACTAACTAAAAATTTTCTTGATGCTCGACACCTAATTTTTTACTTGGCACTTGAAGATCACTCGTCACTAACTAAAAATGTTTGTTACTCAGCTTCTATTAAGAATTTTCTTGGCTTCAACTAACTTTCTTGAGACCTTCTGATGATCAAAGTTAAAGCTTTGCAATCAACCTTGTTACAACTTCTTCTTCCAATGTATCTAAGTATGACCAACCTCTATATCTTTGAGTATGTCATCAATACATTACTTAACCATTGTCTTAACTAATCTTTGCACTTCATTACAATATCATAACTCAACCTTTCCTTTAGGTGCTCTTGTTACATCTTGCTGATCAAATCCTTTTCATCAATCAACTAAGTGATAGTGCATGAATCTTATAAGAGAATATCATCCCTACATATAGTAGGTTTGACATTAATGACAAAATAATGATTGAAAACATTTTTTTACAATAATCTCCCTCTTCAACAACAATGAGCTTTTCAATCAAATTTCCAACAATCTACATCTTTGGCATTGATGGAAAACCAAATTGATCAACCATTAGACTAAACTATTCCACCAAGAAAAACTTACTATGTTAGAACAATAAGTCAAATGCCAAAAAAATAAGTTGTAACATAACATCTCCTACTACTATTCTGATTGATTCATTTCACTTCTCAAAAAAGTAAGTTGTCACATCACATCTCCTACTACTATTCTAAATGATTCATTTCACTTCTCCCTCTTTGCTACTATATCCTTTATCTTTATCTTTCTTCATCTTCTACTATTTTGATCAACCTCTGAAATCTCCCTCTTCTTCTTTGATCCTTTATCTTTGATAGACTAGGTTGATCAGTTGTTCACTTCTCCCTCTTTGACAACAATGTGAAAGATGTATTAGCATCTTTAATATGTAGATGTAGCTTTTATAGATTTAGTCAATCTCCCTCTATCACCTTGCTTATGACTGATTTGAATTTTTCAGTACTTCTATTACTTTAGGCATGGATCCCAAAGTAAACATCATCCACATCAATGTGTAAAATCGTCAACATTCGACTCATTTGATGCAGGGCATTCTTGCTTTTTCTTTAGGTAGCTTTAGCTAGGGGTATCACCCCTAACTTACCTGTAAGATACTCAAAAGCATCTTTAGGTAGTGCTTTTGTGAAGATATCAGCAATCTATTCCTTTGAGCTAACATATTTCATCTTCACTTGTTTATCTTCCACCAGCTCTCTTACATAATGATACTTAATTGCAATATGCTTGGTTTTAGCATGCATTACTGGATTCTTTGATATATTGATAGCACTTGTATTATCAAAATAAAGGGTCAAAGGCTCAATTACCTCTTCCTTCATACCTTGCAGCAAATGTTTGATCCACATAATATTAGTGCAGTTTATAGTAGCTTCCACATATTCAGCTTCAACAGTAGATTGTGAGGTGTAGCTTTATTTTTTGCTTGTCCATGTATGTCCATGTAATCAACCTTTTTCCCTAAGAAAAGTGCTCCTCCACTAGTGCTTTTTCTATCATCAATGTTACCTCCCCAATCTGCATCAGTATAAGCTCTTAGTTCAATTTTCTCATTTTTTTGTAGTACAAACCAAAGTCATCAGTTCCTTTCAGGTTTCTCAATATTCTCTTTATTTCCATTAAGTGGTTTTCACTTGGATTGGCAGAAAATCTAGCCACTATTCCAACAACTAATGCAATGTCTAGTCTACTATGTACAACATATTGTAACTTTCCAATAATTGACCTATACAATGTCTGATTTACTGCAGTAGACTCATCATTCTTGGATAGCTTATGTCCAGTTGTCATTGGTGTGCTAACTGGTTTTGAGTCTTCTAGCCCAAATGTTTTGAGTGCTTCCTTGATGTATTTGGATTGAGTCACAAATATGCCATGCTTCAACTGATGTACTTGTAATCCAACAAAGAATTTGATTTCTCCAAACATTGACATCTCAAATTCATGCTTCATTTGATTTGCAAAATCTTCTCATAAAACATCTTTTCCTCCAAATATTATGTCATCAACAAATATTTTTGAAATCAAAATGTCTTTACTTTTTTGAGAGTTGATGTACAAATTACTATTGTCATCTATTCTTTCAAATCCTATTTTTATAAGATATTTGTGCAACCTTTCATACCGTGCTCTTGGTGCTTGCTTTAGTCCATACAGTGCTTTGTGTAGTTTGTAGACCATGTTCTTGTTCTTCACATCAACAAACCCCTCTAGTTGTTCTATGTAGACTTCCTCTTCTAGTATACCATTTAGAAAAGCTAACTTCACGTCCATCTGGTAAACATTGAAACCTGTATATGCAACGTATGCAATTAATGTTCTTACTTCTTCCATTCTTGCAGCAGGAGAAAATGTTTCTCCATAATCTAGTCTTTCTTCTTGCGCATAGCCTTTGCAAACTAGTTTGACTTTGTTTCTTGTTATTTCACCATTCTCATCAAGTTTTTTTCTGAGCACCCACTTGGTACCAATCACATTCTTATTAGCTAGTCTGAGCACTAAAGACCAAGTTTTTTTTTTCTCAATCCAATCTATCTCTTCTTTCATGTCCTTATACCACTCATCATCTTGCAGTGCATCTTTGACTATTTTGGGTTCAACCTTGCTTAGTAGACATGATTCATTTATGAGTCTATTCCTTTTCATTGGTCTAGCATCCTTATCAACAATGATTTGATTTGCAGGGTGATGTCTTCTTACATACTTAGCTAATTTGGGTTTAGTCCTTATTTCCACATTTGATCCTTCAGCTTCAGAGTCATTTCATTCTTCTTCATCAAATAATTCATCATTCCTTTCATGTATACTATTTTCAAAACTAGTTTGTTCATTTTCTACATTCTATAGCTCGGCTTCTGAATGTAAAGTTTGGCATTCACAAGCTGAGACTCGGTAGATACTGAAGTTTGTTGGTGATTCCCAACTTGATTTACAACATTTTCTTCAGCTATCATTCTATTAGAGTAAATAATTAATTAATTATTAATTATGTATTCTATTTACTTAAGCTTACTTAGGTTAATTTATTTATTTAATATTTAGTAGTTAATAGTTGTAGTAATGAGTTGTTGACAATATGGGAGTTTAATCCCTTCTAGCATGTTTCACCTTTTTGTAGAAGAGTTCTTAGCTGTCAACCTTATCTTTTACCTCCTTCCAACTTGTTCTACAAGCTTTCTTGAGGCCTTTATAAGTGGTCTCTCTCTCATTGTAAAATCATCCATTCACAAAGTAATTTCATTTTCCTATTGTGAAATATTTTCTCTTGCTTTGTTTCCTTCAAGCTCTTGCTCCTTAGGTTTCTCTTCAACAAGATATTTGCACTGCGGGTGATCTTGGAGACTATAGAGTTGGATTTCATCAACTCCTACATGGTATCAGAGCCTCCCTACCACTTCTTGTTTGAATTTCTTTTTGAAGCTGTGATTCAGAGACACAAACTCTAGTTTGTTTGTGATTTTTTCTTTAATCGGGAGGAAGAGCATTTTTTTAGCATTTGGAGAAAAAAGAGAAAGAGGGTTTGGCATAATAGATCTAATACATTTTTTGCTTTTTTCTTTATTTTTTGGAGGTGCGGTGGTGGAGATTTAGAAAAAATAACTACATAAGTGATTTTGAAACAACGATATCTCCCTCATACGGACTCATTTTTTCAAGCAAATTTTTTTTCTTGTTTTGGGATAGGATTTCGTGATCTACACATTGGTGTAGGTGGCTTGAGATCTCTATTCCTAAATTTTTCAGTAAATTGCAATTCTCAATTTTTGCCACTTTAAATGCTTGGTACGGGCTCATCTAGACACATAATCAGGTTTTTTTTTTTTTTTTGAAAGTGTATTTTTTGGTCTACTTTCTAGATCTGCAATTAGATTAGAAGTTCTATAGATAAAAATGCTACTTTTAGAAATAGGCCCTAAATTGGCTATTGTAATCGCACTAAGTAAAGAGTGCCCAATTTATACATTTTAGGGGGGCAGAGCATTTTTTTTCCTGTAATTTAATTTAGAATAAGACCCTTCTACTTCTGTCTTCTTCTCTCTCAATGGTGGATCCATCTATGACCCATCTCATGCCACACAACTATCACACTTGGAAGACACAAATGATAAAGCTTCTCATGTCAAGAGGCTTATGGTCATGTTTGGATGAGAATCAACCTATTCTCACATGCCCTTTTGATTTTATTCAGCACAAGAAAAAAATGGATGAGACCATGGGATTGGTTGCATTGAACATTTTAGACAATCTTCTATTTTGGATGGTTTGACCACTCCTCAAGCTTATTGGCTCAAATTTTAGACTTTGTTTGGCATAGTGAATGAATTCTAGGCATTGTAGCTTGATGCAGAGTTGATTTCTTTGACATCTGACAGCTTTCCCACCATTGAGGACTTCTTGATAAAATTCAAATCTTTGCATACACTTTTGCAGGGATGTGGGAAAACCAAGACAGATGATGAGTGTATCTTTTTAATACTCTCAAAGTTGAGGGGATATTATAAGATCTTCTCTTCTACTTTCTACTCCACGATAGATGCATTGGGTGATAGACATAGGATGCCTTCATTTGAGATATTTTGTGATCGATTAACTCATGAACACTTCAAGATTAATCAAATGGATTCACTTTCAAGTTCATAGTCGTAAGCATTGCTTGTCAAGGATACACATGAGCAGAAGTCAAAGTAGATATCAGATCCCTCTTCTACTGGTTCATCATCTTCTAAGAAGAAGGAGAAAAAGAAGACTAAGACTCCTTCTTGTTCCTATTGTCGAAAAGGATCTCATGATGAGGCACATTGTTTTTAGAAGAGATTTGATGGCTATGAGAAACAAGTTGTGGATTTGCAAGCTCTTCTTCAGAAGAACATTGTCTCTTCGCCATCCTCTTCTACCTCACAAGGGTCTACCTTTTAGTGTTCTTCCACATCTTTTCCATCTACATTTGGATCTTAGAAAGGGTAATGCATTACATGCTACCATTGCATCTCCTTCACAGGTTCCTTGGATACTGGATTCAGGTGCTTCTCATCATATGACATCTTTTCAAGGTGTCTTCTATACTCTTGAGGCTTCTCCTATTCCTCATATTCTCATGGGGAATAACACTGCACTATCAATCTGCAGGAAAGGTTCAGTTCACATCTAGGATGGTATATTCAATGATGTATTGTATGTTCCATCTTATTCTACCAACCTTCTCTCGATTTCTCAGATTACATGTAGTGGATCAGGGAAGACAATTGAGTTCACTTCTGATTCAATCTTCATTCGGGATCATGTAATAGGAAGTCTTATTGCTACAAGGGTAGTTGATCCTACCGCTTGTCTCTACACCTTCTCACACTTTGGTCCACCATCTCCATTGTTGGAGCATACTACTTCTATTTTACAGGAGCATCATGTGGTGCAATCAGGATACTTGAACCTTTGCATTGTTCTTGAGATCCTTGTTTTGACTACCATACCACATCCAATTGAGGTCTTTTCTCCTCTACAGGATTCTTCTTCGACTCTACCTAATCCTCTAGCCTCATTCATTGAGACTGTAGGTATACTTGATGTAGATACTGCAGAGGAAATTCATGACAGTGTCATCACAACTACCTTGGGGATTCCCTTTTAAGATCCTCATACTTTCTTCTTTGGGCATCAGCTAGGCCTTCCAGTTTCCCCTCTCATTCAAGGGTTCCCTTGTTATGTGTCCTTGTTCCTTTTGCACTAGAGTTTCATTGGTTCAATCATTTCTACAAGAGCTCCATCATTCTAGGGGGGCTTTGATGTCTATTCTCATGGGGGTGCTGGTTGTACTTATGATTTTGAGAGAGTCTCGTGAAACATTTCTAGTGGAAGTTGTCCTTGGGGGGGTGTTGTTGAGGCCTTCCTTCCTTCCTTCACTTCATTTTTCTTTTTAGCATTTTTTTAACCTCTTTTTGGGAGAGGCTTTTTCCATGAGGTTTTCCCTCTTTCCTTGTTTTTAGAGGTTGCATCTCTTTGCATTGTACATGGGTACCTAACATGACTTCATTGTCGGGACCCATTCTACATTTCATCTTAGTTTTGTGAGCTTAAAGAATTCCCCTAAGTTACACCTAAGGGGGTTTGTTAGAGTAAATAATTAATTGATTAATTATTATTTATTCTATTTACTTAAGATTACTTAGGTTAATGCATTTATTTAATATTTAGTAGTTAATAGTTGTAGTGACGAGTTGTTGACAACATGGGAGTTTGTTCCCTTCTAGCATGTTCCACGTTTTTGTGGAAGAGTGCTTAGTTGTCCACCTTATCTTCTACCTCCTTCTAGCTTGTTCTACAAGCTTCCTTGAGGCCTTTATAAGTGGTCTCTCGCTCATTGTAGAATCATCCATTCACATAGAAATTTTATTTTCCTATTGTGAAATATTTTCTCTTGCTTTGTTTCCTTCAAGCTCTTACTCCTTAGGTTTCTTTTCGGCAAGCTATTTGCATTGCAGGTGATCTTGGCGACTGCAGAGTTAGATTTCATCAACTCCTACACATTCCTTTGTAGAAGTATACAAAGGATCTATAATCCTCTATTTTCTTTGACTCATCATCCTGAACTTCTGCATGCTCATCAAAATTTACATTTGCACTCTCTACAACTCTATTGGTGTTAGTATTCAAACACTTATATGCCTTACTTTTAGTGGAGTACCCAAGAAATATTCCTTCATTGCTTTTTGCATCAAACTTGCCTTTTCTAGTGTCTTTTAGAATATAGCATTTACAACCAAACACTTTGAAATGTTTAACATTAGGTGAATGACCATACCATAATTCAAAGGGTGTTGCATTTGTACCTTTCTTGACTTGAACTCTATTCAGTGTGTAGACTGTAGTACTTATAGCTTCCCTCCAATACTTAAGTGCAACATTTTTCTCCATCATCAATGTTTTGGCATAGTCAATCAATGACCTATTTCTCCTTTCAGCAATACTATTCAGTGGTGGAGTTCTTGGTGCTGAAATTTTCCTTTTGATAGCTTTGTCACTGCAAAATACTTCAAATTCTCTTGATGTGAACTCACCTCCTTTGTTTGACCTTAGGCATTTCAGGTTCTTTCCTATTTGCTTCTAAACTCTAGCCAAATACCACGTGAACATTTGAAATGCATCAAATTTTTTTTTTAAGAACATAGCAATCATCATTCTGGAATAATCATCTACAAATACCATTATGTATCTGTCTCCTAGGTAGCTTTGTACTTCTATTGGGCCACATAAATCTATATGAACTAACTCTAAAACTTCATTGAAAGTGTATTCTTTTCTTTTGAAACTAGATTTAGTCATCTTCCCTAGTTGAAATTGTTTACACACTATCTTTTGAAGTTTCTTTAACTTGGGCAATCCTTTGACTTTGTTCTTTTTGCTAATGTTGATTAGATTATCAAAGTTAACATGACACAGCCTTTTATGCCACAACCACACATCATCAAGTTTAATATTAAGACATTTTGCTTCTTCTGTATCTAGGTAAAATAGATTACTCCTAGTTTATTCACCTTTTCCTATTAGATTTCCATCAATATCATAGATCTTGGTAGTTTTTTTTCCAAATTCCACTTTCAAACTACATTGCCTAACTGAGATAGACTCAACAAGTTGTAGTTCAATCCTTCAACATAGTATGCATTGTCGCATGAAATTTTCTCTATAAGTTTGATAGAGACTTTTCTTTTGATTTAACATGGGGCATTATTATCAAATCTAACGCTATTTCCATCATATTTAGTAAAGGTAATGAACTTACTTTTATCTCCTGTCATGTGATGTGAGCATCTACTCTCTATGATCCACTTGTCATTCTTGTTCACACAAGTAACAAATGTTGTTGCTTCATCTTCATCTTTATCCGATTCATCCATTATGGCTACATAGACTACTTCATCATCATTTTCATCGGAATCTTCTTCAACAATGTAGCATCTCTTACCTTTCTCCTCGTAATCTTTTCTATCATCTTCTCTTTTTTTCTTGAACTTGCTTCATTCTTTAAAGTTTTTCTTCTATGGGCATTTTGGAGCTATATGACCTACGTCATTACAATTGAAACATATGATAGGAAGCTTACATTTGAATTTTCCTTTACCTCTATGAAATCTCTTGGCCAGTAGTGCTTCTAACTATTCCACATCTTCCTCATCTGTGCTGCTATCATTGGATGCATGTTTTCATTTTCTTCTTCTTTTGCTTGATGTGTCCTCCTCAGTATCTTTTATTGTCAGCTTGGCCTTGAAAGCAGATCCAAGGTTCTCAGGTTTGTAATTGTCAAAATTGGATAGCTCAAATCCAGTCCATCTTCCAACTATTCCTTCAAAAGTTAGTGTATTTCCTTGTACACACCTCAGCTCTTGAATGGCTGAAACTCTTATAGCATAGATAGGGAGTAGAGTTCTCAAGTATTTGCTAATGGATGCTTCTTCTTCTAGTTGACCACCTAGACTTCTTATTGCACTCACCACTTCTTTTATTCTTGTACTAAGTAGCATTTTCACCTTCTTCCATCTTCATGTCATCAAACTTCCCTCTTAGGATTTCTCTCTTTGCTCTCTGGACATTCTAATTTCCTCCATAGATTGTTTACAAGGTTTTCCACATTTTGAATGCAGTGTCACAGTCTTTGACATCATCATATTTGGCATAGCTAAGTGTAGAGGCAATCTCCAACATTGCTTGATTGTGCTCTTTTTTGTTCAAATCATTTGCAGTAAGAGGTCCTACTGGAGTTACATGATCTATTCCAATTGAAGTTTGTGCATAGTCACCTATTGATCCAAGGTGCAATTTCATCAAACTCTGCCATGTAACAAAGTTGTCTTTGTTAAGCTTGGAAAATTCTCTTTTGGATATTTTGATCTTCCTGCTTCTAGTACCTTGAAACTAAATCAATAGAAAGCTCTGATACCAATTGTTAGAATTGCTTTGGAATAATTGAGAGGGGGGGGTGAATTAGTTATAAAAGGTCCAGATGTCCCTTTCAAACTTTTCATTGAGTGTGATAAATCCATTCAATCATTTATTTATGCAAATTTTAACTTGTCTAATTAGAAAATTACTGCAAATCAACATGCAAGTATAACACATAGTCAATCAACACATGACATAATGATTTACATGGAAACCCAATTTGGGAAAAACCACTAGTAACATGCTACTCAATTCTCACCCTCCTGAAGTGATGCCCTGTGAAAGGCCTGCCCTGTAAAGGCTTACAAAACACACTATTAAATGTGACCTCATTAGAGGAATTAACCACCCTATTAAAAGTGGGCATGGTAAAAGGACTTTAGAACATTCACTTGGAATGCCACCCTATTAAAGGATTTAAAAATGGTTGTTAGGCCAACCTAAGCCCATAGGATTTTCAGATTTAATACAATTGCTAGAGAGTATTAGAAAATCTTGACCTGACTAAAACATAAAACTTATCTTGCAGATTTCAAATCGCTTCTCTGCTAATATCGTTGCCTGGCCTTCTATCTCTACAACTCTTAACTGCTTGTCTTTTCGAGTCTCCATACTTAATGTACTAGTGCAATCATCTCTTCATGACCACTTGTAGAAGCAGAGCCTCTGTGCTCTTCCTTCTCCTTCTTAACACTCTTTCAATCACTTCACATATTTGACACTTCTCCAGCAATAGTATCAGTAGCTCCTTGCTTCTTGGTCTATGACTTGTTAAATAGAAGTCTTGGAGTTCCTTTTCCCACCCGATTTTTCTATTTTTCAATTTCAATTCACATGGATTAGGTAGGATACATTGTATCTAACCCATATTCTGTTTCCTCTAGAAATTTCTTGAATAATCCTTTAGAATTTGCCAAAAAATGGTTTACTTAAGATTCTGTGCCAACAACTCATCATCCTTATCTTCCAACTTGTTCACAAAATTCAATGCAACCACTATGTTAGCTTAGATTTGGTGAATCTTCATCATTTGAAATAATGCAATAGCTCGGCACTATTGAAATACTGGTGCTTGACACATACTGTGTTACTTGGCATCATCTATGTTTTTCCCGATGCTTGTCACTTGAAGATCACTTGGCACTTGAAGATCACTCGGCACTAGCTAAAAATTTTCTTGATGCTCAGCTCCTAATATTTTACTTGGCACTTGAAGATCACTTGGCACTAACTTAAAATGTTTGTTACTTAGCTTCTATTAAGAATTTTCTCTACTTCAACTGACTTGTTCGACACCTTCTGATGATCAAAGTTAAAGCTTTGTAGTCAACCTTGTTACAACTTCTTCTTCCAATGTATCTAAGTGTGGCCAACCTCTATATCCTTGAGTATGTCATCAATACATTACTTAACAATTGCCTTAACTAATCCTTGTACTTCATTACAATATCATAACTCAACCTTTCCTTTAGGTGCTCTTGTTACATCTTGTTGATCAAATCCTCTTCATCAATCAACTAAGTGATAGTGCATGAATCTTATAAGCAAATATCTTCACTACATATAGTAGATTTGACATCAATGGAAAAACAATGATTGAAAACAATTTTTTACAACAACCTCCCTCTTTGATCTTCAACAACAATGAGCTTTTCAATCAAATTTCCAACAAAAGGGAAAGGATTTTTGTCACATAAACAGTCTGGACCCCCAAGTTGACCTAGTAAGCTACCAACAAATCCCCTTTTGAGTTTCTCAAAACTTCACCCCGACTTGCTTGACCTAGGTTTCCCATAGAGCAACCATCAAAGTTCAACTTGATCTAGTCTGGGAAGGTGGGGGGGGGGGGGGGGAGGGGACTAGGATTGAATGTTGATTTTATTTTATTTAGAAATGTTTTTTTGTTATTGGAAGGTTAAGATTGATTTCTCAATTTTGATGGATAGCGTTTAATGTTGACTTTAATTATTATTTTATTTCTTAGAATTTGATTGATCAATATAAATATTGACTAAATGTTTAATTTTTTAAATGATAAGATATTAGCGAGCATTGACTTAAATAACTTTTGTTGAATTGTATTAATTTTATTTTCTTCTAATTATCTATACAAAATTCTAAGAAAACTATTTTAGATTCTATAAAACCTTAAATGATGAAGAAATATCCTCTCCTCTTAGCTTTCACTAAGCTAATTTATAACTTAATAATAAATGTGTTTCTGTTAGAATCTGAAAAGATTAATAACCCAGAAAACTAGTGCAAAGAGTAAATATGAAAACTATGAATGCAAATGATACAAAATCAAAATAACATCATAGAGTTAGTCTCCAAGAGAGTAATATAAATGCTAGAAGCAAAATAGCATTAAGAGGATGCAAAAACAAGAGATGCAAATACAGGCCAGGTAGCATGCTTATATAGGCTAGGAAGAGGAAGGAGGTGGCAACACCAACTGATGAGGAGCAACCATCTATTGGACTAAAGATAAAAAAGTATCTTCCCAAGATAGCTAATGGATGCTCACATGTAGGAAGGTGACACCTCACAACCATTCACCTAATAAGACATGCTTTATTAACCTAAGCGAGATTATTAAAAGTGTAGGAAAAACCTATCAAAATAGGAAAAATAAAAAACTACACTAACACCCCCCCCATAAGCGAAGCTTAGGTGGATGTAGAAATGGGTCCCGGCAAGTCAAGCCTGATGAGGTACCCATGTACATAAAATTCCCCCAAAAGAGAGAGAAAAGAGACTCCCCAATGAAAATTAGGACTCCAAGTGAGAGGAAGAGGCCCCCGCAAAAGATGAAGCATGCCGCACCTCCAGCAAAGCTTGCAAATTTTTTCCAGTTGATCCACTTACATCGAACAAGTTTTCTTCCCTTAGGAAAAGGGACAAGATCCCAAGTGTGGTTCCTCATCAAGGAACTATACTCTTCCTGCATAGCTGTATCCCACTCAGAAATACTAGAAGCCTCATGAAAGAACTGTGGATTTGAGGCAGTAGCAATGAAGATATGTAAAGCATCTTGGAATTTTAAACAAGTCTGCTTGGTGTCTGATGGATCCCCAACCCAATCACCTGCAAACTGCAAGGTCTGTCTAGCCCAAAGTGAACTAGAAGATGGAGAATCTAGAGGAGAATCATCAACCTATGAATGATGACTAGGAGAGGAAGGAGGTGACTCCTCTGAATCACTCTCTACATCAAAAGTGGAGGTAGAAGACTACTCAAGTGAATCTGACCCATCAAAAGATCTATCATGTATTCCAAGTGACTCTAATGTCAAAGTAGAAGGCAACCTTGTGACCATGCTCTTCTGGTTAAGCTAATGCAAGTAGTGAAAGTTAAGATGACCAAACCGCTCATGCCATAATCTTCTCACATCATTAAAGTGAGTGAGCAAAATAGTCAAAGGAGGATCAGGAACAAAGTGAGAAAACATATAGAGTCGTGACTGATGATCTGCTCTCCCAACTGTAACTATAGAATCATTGTGCAACTCACGTATCTCCACTGAATCAGGAGTGAACTCAACCCGCTTGCCTAAACCTATGTGCGTGATCTGGTGTACCAATAGGAGATTAGTTGACAATGAGGGTAAATAAGGAACATCATGGAATGTGCCATCCCCCACATCAACAGACCCTCTCCTACACACCTCAACAAGAGTGTTATCACCCATCAAAGTAGAAGGCATAGTACACAGCTCCAAGGATGCAAGTTCTTCCTTAGATGAAGCCATTTGGTATGAAGCACCCCAATCAAGAACCCAAGTGGATGGTGAGGAAGCAACTGCAAAAAGGGCCTTGCCCTTTCCTTTCCCCTTTCTATTTTCTTTTTCTTTGTTAGACCCTTCATTAGAACTTTGTTTGATAGACTCAGGAACACTGATATTATTCTTCTCAAGAATGTATGTTAAGTGATCAAGTTGTTTCTGCAAACATTTATGTTCATCATGACCAGGTCTTTTACAATAGGCACATTTGACCTTTTCTTTCTTAGGCTTATCACCCTTGGAAGATAGTGTATCAATAGTTTCCTTCGAAGAAACCAACATCTGATCCTTCTTCTCCTCACTATTCTTTTGTTTCTTGTCCTTACTATTTTTGTTACTACTTTGTCCTTGTTGTTCTTTTGTCCCTTGGTTGGCAGCCAAGGCATGTGACTTAGAGGACTTAAGAATGCCCATCTGGATTAGCTTGTCCTGTTCTCGAGTGAGATTGACAGCAAAATCATCTAGAGATGGCATGGTGAATTGAGTACCAAGTGCACCCTTAGTAGCATAGAAGGTAGAGACAAATACATAATATTCTAAACTTAGCTTAGAGAGAATACTGAGAATCAGTTGTTCATCTTTCTTTTCAATTCCACATTTTTTTAACTGTAGCCTTAGCGATTTCAATTTGGTGAAGAAATCTTGGATTGTGTTGAAATTGAATGGACTCAAACTAATTAATTCATTTTCCAACATATGACCCCTCATTGAATCTTGTGTGCCAAATAGTGTTTCTAGCTTTATCCATACTTCATTTGGTGTATCCAAAGACTCAATGTGAAATAGCAAGTCAGGAGAAACAGACAAACAAAATGTTCCAAATGCCTCATCACATTTTTTAAACCACTTAGGCTTATCTTCATCTTTAGCAGGTTCAGTTTCAAGTCCCATAGTTATCCTATTTAATCCAGCTTTCCTTAAGTGAATTGTCATGCGTGATTTCCACTCAAAGTAATTGTATGGAGTTAGGATGGGTATATTTCTTTGATCCATGATGAAGAAATGTAGAGAAGAAATGCTAGAAAGAAGAGAACCCAACCACGACAATGCCCCCCACTTTTTACTCAATCAAAGAAACGCCCTCAAAGAAATATGATTTGGCACTTTATTTTAGTGCATTTACAACTACCACTAGAAAAAAATACTTAGTGGTCTTGATTTCAATGCATTACAAACCCTCATGAAGAACATATGCTAAAAGTGAAACTTGGGCACAATAATCAAGGAAATAAATAGCACCACTGCGATCTACTCAAAAAATCATGCACTTTCAAAAAAAGAATCGCCTTGATACGAGGTCGTATGAGAAAGTTATGATCCTCTAAAGTTTCCAAAATGAGAACTGTTCATAGTCACGGCTGAGAATCTGCAATTTCTAAAGAATTCATGCATGAAAATCAAAAGACAACTCCACTAGTGGATAGAGCACAAAAAAATAGCCAAGTTCATAACAAGAATCATCAAAATCAGACTCTGTATGAGCAAGAATGAGACATTTGAAAAATGCATTCAAATCTGCGACTGCCAATGGAGAGGGGTATGGTTGTAGCTTTGCATGCTTGATTTTGCAAAATATACAGCTTGCATGCAAAATCTAAAAGATACCCAGATGGTTTTTTGGGGCTACCAACAAAACTCAGAAAGCCTTTTTCTTGTTGATGTACAGAAGATGTTGCTGTAGTGTAAATCAGACGCCTTTAATAGTAAAAAATGGCTCCAAAAATTAAAAACCGACCCCAGCAACCAAAATATGACATGCAAATGCTAGATCAGCTTCCTAAGTCCATCAATGGCATGCTAAAACCTGCAATACTGATTGAAAACTCCAAATATGCAAGTTGGTTGTCAAATTTGAGATTGAAACCCCAGAGAAAAATCATTTTTGTCAAAACTTTTCTAATTCTCAAGATCATCCAAAGATGCAAGAGAAGAGCATACTTCATTTTTCAAAAAACTACAATCAAGTTAATTAGCCCCCCCTTGAATCTCTCAAATAAGGAAACTAAAATCTACTCTTGCACATAGAAAAGCTCTGATACCATGTTAGAATCTGAAAAAATTAATAACCCAGAAAACTAGTGCAAAGAGTAAATATGAAAACTATGAATGCAAATGATACAAAATCAAAATAGCATCATAGAGTTAGTCTCCAAGAGAGTAATGCAAATGCTGGAAGCAAAATAGCATTAAGAGGATGCAAAAACAAGAGATGCAAATACAAGCGAGGTAGCATGCTTATATAGGCTAGGAAGAGGAAGGAGGTGGCAACACCAACCAATGAGGAGCAACCATCTATTGGACTAAAGATAGCAAAGTATCTTCCCAAGATAGCTAATGGATACTCACATGTAGGAAGGTGACACCTCACAACCATTCACCTAATAAGACATACTTTATTAACCTAAGCGAGATTATTAAAAGTGTAGGAAAAACCTATCAAAATAGGAAAAATAAAAAACTACACTAACAGTTTCATTATCTTGAAATATCAAATTTGAAGATAAAATAATTAAAGACCATCCCTTAAAATTCTAAAATTTATATTTTAAAACTACAATATTTATGACAATCTAAAAAACATGTACATCACATAAGATCTATAACAATGAAGTAACTATTAAAGCAATAGAGCCACTATTGTTTATCCAATTATTCCAAACAAATGACAGCCATGTTCTTTCCAATAGATTTCTCTCTTTAAAATAAGAAGGGTTGATTTTTTCTTTTATGCAATGTTTTTTTCCCTTAAATTAGGATGTAAGAAAACATGACCTCCTGCAAGAAAAGATGTCCATCATTTTTAGAAAACAATTGAGCCTCTTTTTTCAAAACCAATTCTACTACTTTTTGAAATACAACCAATACGGCATATAGAGTTTTGATCCTCATATATCATGAGAATATTTCTAACAAACAAAGCTCATTTTGAATGCTACTATCCCACTTTTGATTCTTATTATTTTCATAAATATTGAACAGAAGCATTCAACTATTCCAACCACACATACACATATAATTGTATTATACGATTTGAAGTTCACTTTTTATGTGAATCTTTCAAATTCATAAGTGCATAATTAAAAAATGTGTAACTCGTTAAAAAAGCTACATCTACCATAATAATAAAATCATCATTGAATTGGATTTTCTACAATACTGCTGAGGTAAAAAGATATGCAATATAGTGTTCATTTCTACAATACGACCAATGTTAAAAGATATGTGCTATAGCAGTTATAGACAACTATGATAAAATTTTATCTCCACAACAAAGCACTTAATTTTGAAAAATGCATTGAAAATTCATTAATCTCCCTTGACAAGGGCTTCCAAAATGTATATGAATCCATTTTGTTGCTTAAATATTCCATCTATGTTTTTAGCAACCCATCCAATATGTACTATGTAGGAATATAAAATTTATAACCACACATTCTATCTCTATTTTAAGAAACCCATCCAATCTATACTACGTGAGAATATTTATTACGTCACATTGCATTTAGATTAATTACTGAAAAAAAACTTTTATTTCGGTCATTCATATCTATAATTACGTCGTAGGCGTTTACAATATTTAATGAGTCAATCTATTTATCGTTCACATACATAATTACAAGCACAATTTTTTAAAAACTGCTATGTCCCTCCACTTTGCCCCTTTCAGTTATCATTTTGATTTTGTTCACTAGTAATACTATTTCTCCTTTCACTCGCAAAGAAGACTGCAAATTGCTCGCGTTCTGCCTATAATTTGATGGTTAGTGGGAACATTCTATGTGTTGACAGAGGAATACAATGTCAAAGTTTCAACCAACACTCTGTTCACAGTGAGTATTTACATTACTATTCCACATATTGGTGATGGATGAAGAAGAAATAGTGGTGGGAGCTAATACAAATGTAGTTGGAAAAGGATTTGTGGGATGCAACGTCTACAAATTATTGTGTCTCTGTGAACTATTATTTTTAAAAATTATGAACGGCTCATACTCATTGGACTGTGTCAATTCACTCTTCTCTGGGAATACCAAAATTAAACGGAGATGAGGGATTCAAATTGATCAACTACATAGATGTATTGGAATCTTCTACTGAAAATTCTTTGCCTGAACCTGCATTTTAAAGCATACATCTTGTTTTTTCTAGATTCATTCTATATTCTTCTATAAATACCATATCAACACAAAATGAGATGAATTTTAAGGAGAAAAATTCACCACTATCATTCAGTTGAAAACATTCAATCTTATTGTTAGAAATTTGTTAAGTCTTTCCTTCAAAATTTGTGACAAGGGCTTAACTACCTCTTGTGCACTATAAATTGAGTGGTTGTATTAGATCCCACTCTAACAAGTGGTATAAGAGCTTGGTTATAGGGTTGAATCCTCAAACCGTCATATACTACTAAGGGGGAGATTGTTAGAAATTTGTTTAGTGCTTCCCTCAATATTTTTGACAAGGGCTTAATCACCTTCTATAGAATATAAGTTGAGTGGTTGTCTTAGGTATTGAAAGATTAGTCTTTTGGTGCAACAACAACCTCACTTTAACACTTATTGTCCAATTTGATTTTTAGCTAAGGTTTTGAAAAATTAGAATTTTCTAAATACTTAAGATTTTGTAGATGAAGCATATATCTACATACTTTTCTTGTCCAATCATCAAGAAAGGTAATAAAATAGTTATCTCCTCCAACAAAGGTTAGCTTAGTGAGTTTGAAGATGATAGAATAGAGGAGCACTAATGGTTTTCTCTTCTTTTCATGCCTATGGTTCAAGAAGTTGACTCACTTTTAATTACATGAGTCATCTATAACAGTTCCATAACATAATTGAGGAAAATGTAAGAACACAATAAAAGCTTTAACCTAAAATAAAGCAACTGATTTTCTGAAATATGCTTTAAAACAAATTGACATCAAGAACCCCTCAACATTTTTTTACTATAATCTGTACTCTTTGCAATCTCCACCATGCATTAAGGGAAAAAAAAACTCCAAAAAAATCTTCAATTATTGTTGCTACATTTTAAAAGTAACATGAGTTTCAATGAACCACTAAAACTTAATATATAATCATACTTTGTGGCAAATAAATTTGCAAACATAGTTTCCATCTATTTATCATTGGGACCTTGGTCTATTGGTGAAGTTGAATGGTTCTAAATGAACCCACTACAAATCAAGGCTTGTTGAGTGTATGACTTGGACACTAGAAGGGATGTGCATCCCTACTATTTATAAGGGGCTATGCGTGAAGGGGGCCCCGCCATAGAATAGTAGGGGAGCCCGGATGCCAAGTCAGGCATATTCTTATAGCATAGCAGGCTAATGCCATAAAGTTGGAGGTACTGTTGATAGGCTCAGAGGGCTAGCTATGAAAGGGGGAAGATAGGAGTAGGTTGTGATATAAAGTTAGAGATAGGAAGCAATTTTTTAAAGAGGTCAAGACGATGAGATGTATAGGGATAGAGAATGACAGAGAAATAATGAGATAAAGGGAGAGTTGAGGGAAAAATATGAATTTGAACAAATTTAAAGGTGTTCCATATAGATATATGAAAAATTAAGGTCAAGATCTTACTTAAATGAGCTCTCATATCAATACAATTGCCAATCCATGCATGTAGATATCCAATCTCTTAATTCTAGTGGAAGCAACCACTAGAATATTAGAATCATGTTTCTCTGTGAATAAAGTAGGATGTCTTGCAACTAATGTATATTTTTTACCTTTCATTGTGCTTAGTAGAAAACATGACTTTGTGCTTTACAATAAAAGGAAATACTATTTTCTATCTTGTAGAAGAAATGGATATCATAAAACTTCAAAATAGTTGGATTGAGTTGGAAGGGTTATGGTCATTTAGTAGGAAGGTGTATTAAGATGTAATATGTGGCTTATCTACTAATTAACCTTAAATTGGTTTTCCATATCCAATTGGGGATTTCCAACTCTGTCCTACCAATTAGGTGCAAGAATAATAATTAATAACGAAATTGTAAAACCATTCCAATACATATAATTTCTATAAATATTACAATAAATGCTTTCAAATAAACAATTACACCAAATTTGTGTTCATAAAATATTTTAATTGACATCAAATATAAAATTTTCTCTCCATATTACTTAATAACAAGATTGCAAAACTATTCCAATAAATCTATTTATTATGTAAGATACAATCAATACTTTAAAATAAACAATCACATCAAATTATCTTGAAAAAATAATTTAAATTTATGTTAAATACAAAATTAGCCCACCATATGTAATTGTAGATTTCCAACCCTATTGGACCAAATAGGTGCAAGAATATTAGTTAATGACAAAATTGAACCATTATAATAAATATAATTTCTACATAAGTTACAATAGTTAATTTAAAATAAACAAATATATCAATATGAAATTCTTTCTTCCATATTTTAAATTTCAAACTTCTCATATAATTAAAATAGGAAATAACAAAATTTTCATATAATTAAACAAAATTTGAGAATAATATATATTAAAATAATAAGTAGATTACATAAATTTTTGAAATACAATTTTATTTTTTCAAAAATTTAACAAGCATCTTCTTATTTTAGTATGTTGTAGCCTGCAAGCATTTTTTTATTCATTGATATTGTATGCAATTTTTCATTATTGATAATAGAGGAAAGAATCTCAGTGCCCCTTACAAATAACTATGATGTTTCAATTGTACACTAAGTTGTGATTGTTAGTCTATATATAGAAAGCAAAGGAACATATTTGGATAAGGGGCCTACCGATCCAATCCATACCATAGCATCTAGTTTTTCATCATATAGATAGGGCCCTATATAGATAGAGGAGGTACCAACTAGATAGAGGGGGTGCCAACTGGGCTATATGGTCATTTAATCTATAATTAGAGTAAAAGAAATGAAGCATAGTAAACTAATCTTTAAAAAAAAGGTGATGCTTATTTATGTCCAGCATTGAAACAACATTGAAACCGCGTCATGCCTAGCTTCACTTGCATATTTTACAAAGTAAATAAAAACATGTAAATTTCAGTACGTAAACTACTGATGATGTTGCGTAGAGTAATCATAATGTACCAACATCGGTGGAAAAAATAGGGTTATCAAATTAAACGCACATCGAAATGCGTGAACTTTTAATTTTTCACATAACAAAAAATCCCAAGCAATTTGCTTATTCAGTAGAAATACAAGTGGCATCAACACTTTCATTCAACTAAATGACTTCATTATGAACCGCATATATAATCTTCTTGAGCATATGAATGCTTTGTAATTGTATGTGCTATCCCATTTTTAGTTGAACAAGCTCTAAAACATTAAAACTTTCAATGAAGAGAAGAATACCACAAATCTTAGTCATGGAAAGGTAGTGTTCAGTGACTCTCGGAGTTCCTCCAAACTCTTCAGGAAATACAAGTTATTTTCCTGAAGCAGTTGGAGGAACTCAGAGAAACCAGAACATATATAACATATTGACCAGGAGCCTTTCGAGTTCTTAATTTGTATGCCTTCGTAGAGGAAAGGATAGGAGATTGTTATATAAGTCTACACAGCGCACATTCGAAAAGTCTTGTGGAGGAATAGGATTCCATTCATTGAACTTGGACCATTTTTCATCTGTCAGCTGAAGTTCATTGAATGCAGGCGAGTATTGAACCTGAGCAGCTGAATTCACATCCTCATCCATAAAATGTCTCCAAAATATCTTGTTCAACATTTTTCTTTAATCCGACCTCGACCTTTCTCTTACATAGCAGATTCCAAACGTATAGTGGCTTCTTCCTTTAACAAATGCTATCAACCATTACTTTCCCTAATTCATAAATTTACGGATGAATCTTTAATAATTAGTGGAAGCAGTTTAGTAGGAACTTAATTCATAAAATGGCTACCATCATGTTTTAAATATTAGTACTTTGGGTAGAGAACATATTTAGCCACTGTTTAAGAGACATTTTAAGGTTACCCATTTTCTAAGGAAAATTGACCTTTTGTATTATGCACTTCAGAATTCTCTAGATTGGTATCCTGCAATATGCCATTTCGTGATTTCTTATGCTGTGCTCCAACATGGAATGGAGGAAAAAGATAACTGCTGTGATGCTCAATAATACGCACAGATTAGCTAAGATTAGATAAATGACAGGCGTGGATCAATGTTTCTAAGGTGGAAATAAATATGCTTATTAATGGAAAAATGTACGTTCTTCACTAGGATACAAATCTTGATTTTTTTTCTTTTTAACATTGCGAGTTCATCAAATTTGTATATTTTGGTAAAATTTATTATAATGGAATTGTTCTTTATTTATAGATCTGACCCTATGTAATGTATACTACTATTTTGATGTATGATCTTTATTAATGTATACTATTATTGTAATGTATACTAAAAGTATTCTGTTAGTCATTATTTCCTTTTATTTAATGACTTTTTTATTTATAAAATATGGAAGAAATGGTGATAATGTTCTATAAGAAATCACAATCTCTTAAAATAACTTCCAAAATAAGCATACAAGATTAAAGCTAGTAAGCTTGGATTTATGTAAGTTTATTATTGTTTTCAATTCTGTAAATTCAAATGTTTTATTACTAATTATTTATTCAATGCTCTTGGATGAAATATAATGCTCGAGAGATGAAAACTGACAAATGAACACCTTCAAATACTTGTCCACAACATCAAATATTGTTGGATGTATACTTTGTAAGTTAGGAGCAAGAGGCTAGAGATGACTAGATTAAAAAAATGAATTTTGAATTTTGAATCTAGGCATGACTCAATTTGAAAACTATGTTTTTGAGCTAGTGATTGCATAAATTAATCTTAAGAAAACTTATACTACTGTAAAAGATAGTTGTTCAAAGATTTTGCAATTCATATTTTGTTAAATAACAAATAATGGTTATGAAATCATGTAAAATTATTTAATTTCAAATACAAATAAGAAATCAGTGATGACTCATAACATGCTAGATGTGTGAGGAGAACCCCTTTCTAAAATAAATTCTACTACAGTAATACTTATGTAACACAATTGTCTTGTAATTTAATTCATAATTCTTCCAATTAAATGAGAATGGAAAAAGAAAATTATAAATAATTCAAAAATAAATGATAAAATAAAAAAGACATTAGATACTAGGCGAAGGACATATTCCAAGAATAATAAATTACATATTTGATTTACTAATCACCTTTTTAAAAATGGCATCCATATTCAATATCAACTACACAATAAATAGTATAAAGTATGATCCACAACATTCATATCCCATAGGATTATAAAAGTATCAAAGATAATATTAATTAGTCAATAACTATAATTGTGATTATCCAACTTATTGCTAAATATCATTGAATTAAAACTCTATGTTTCAACCAATAAAATATTTCCAAAAAATCTCAATAATTTTTGTTTTAGAATAGGGGAAAATTTTTGACTAGTGAACGAGGCTCGGAGAAAATTTGAATTTTAGAGTGGATGGGAATTCTGTAATGTAGAGTGCAAGCACTTCAAAGGCTGTTGGATCCTGTGAAGATTTTAATTATGGTCAAGATGTAGTAGGAAAGGTGGATGGGAATCCACGTGGCTTACAAAAACACCTAGGGAGGGAGAGTTTTGAAAAGAAAGAGGCACTTTCAGAGATTCCCTAGATTCATGCAAAGTCAAAGGTGATTATCATAAAATATGATACTTCCTATAATCCCTTACAGTTATGAGATGATAAGGTTTTCTTAAAACTCTAGTCAACTCTTTTTGGAGCCAAACTATCGAGTAAGTCAACTTTTATTGATATTAAACATATCTTAGATAGGGAGGAGGGGAATTTGTGATTTCTATCCTAGATGAGCTTATCGATAATAATATTGGGTTCATAATGATGACATTGGTTGATATGTTGATATTTTTATCTATCCTCAACCAAACATTGATCTTGTTAGAGCTTTTTCCAAGAAGAAATGGGATCTGAAAGGTAGTGCAAAGATCTCGGCAAGGGGGAAGGGCTTCTTATCTTTATCCTTTTCATGTCAAGAGGAATTTACATCAATTTTTCGTAGGGGTCCATGGGTGATTGGTAAGGCTACCCTAGTCCTTTAAAAATAGTCTCTCAATCTAGGCCTGAATATTTTTTTTTGAGCAAGCCCCTATTTCAGTTAGGCCTCCAAAACTCCCCTTAGAGTTCTAGTACGAGGATATTTTCAAAGGAATTACTAGCTCTTTTGGTGAACTATTGTCCATTGAACTAGTTATAGTGTAACACAGAAGGCTTACATATGCTAGGATCTATGTTGGGGTTGAACATGATAAGGATATGCTAAATGTTATTAAGATCCATTCTAAGCTCAATAAGTGCTTGCAAAAACTTGAATTTGAAATTGTTGCTTTTGTTTTCTTTCACTATAAGAAGGCTAGACATATAAAAATCATGTCCCTCCTTCATTGTGAAAGTGAAAGCTAGAAAATCCCATTAGAACAAATGGAAGAAAAAGGAAAAGGTTTTGGAAAATTAGGAAAAGAAGGAGAACCAGAAGAACTATTCTCCAAAAAAGGATGGTTGGGAGATTGAGAAGAATGGTGATCCCCCATAAGCAATAAATATTGTTACCAAAGAGGATGATAATAAAAATTTGAGTTATAGGAAGGATCATCCACATGAGGACAATAAAAAGGTGGGAGGAGTGAGGAATTTGGAAGGAGGTTCTTCTAACTTCTTTTGGGAAGATCTAGAAAATATCTCTATTGTTCCTAACTCGGATAGGTAATCATATTTAGAAGAAGGAGAAATCCAAGATACATAAAAGGAGGTATGTCTAATGAGGAGGAATGGGAAATAGTTTCTAAACATAAGTCAAGAAATAGGAATACTAGAGATCCTTCTATTGTCTCCCTTGATGCAGCTAGAAGACAAAAAATAAAGATGTTGGAGTTAAACGAAAAATCGAGGAAGAAAATTTTTAAGTATACTTACATAGGTAGAATCATGTAAGAATAGAGTGGATGGGACTCAATTGGCAATCTAGCAGGCATGTTATCATAAAGAAGAAATGAAACTCATTTCATGGAACATTTGTTGTTGAAATGCACCACAAAAACATGATGTTTTGAGAAATATTATTAGAGATCATAAACATAATATTGTTCTTATTTAGGACACCAAGATGAAGAAGGTATTAGAATGTTTAGAATAACTAAGAGGGGAGGTGAATCAGTTACTCAAGATCCATTAGTACTAATTGAACACTTAAAATACCCTTTAACACTTTTATGTTCTAGTTATCTTGTTGCTCAATGCCTACTGTAGTTTGAATAACAATATTAACTAGTTGTTCACTATCCTTGTATAAGAGACTTGTAGAATGCAAACATTTGGAATGCAAAACCCCATAAAAAGTAGTCAACAAAAGTTTGACACTAGAATTTAACATGGAAACCCAATTTGGGAGAAACTACCAACAACATGTCACCACTTTTTCACTCTTATGAAGTGAACCCTATTAGGAGCCAACCCTATCAAAGGTTACTATACACAATGTAAAATGTGGCCTAGTTAAAGGATTTAATCACCCTATTAAGAGTGGCCTTGTCAAAGGACTTTAGGAAATTCCATTAGAATGTCACTCGATTAAAGGATTTACATAGATTGTTAAGCCCTTTATGATTGTTATGTCAACCTTGATTAAAAGGATCTTAATAGAAAATATTTACGATTAGAAATAAAATAGTAGAGTTTGATCTGTATGATTATAGCTCACTTTGCAATTTCATATCTCTGTTCAGTTCATGTGTTGACTCCCTAACAAGCCTTCTTTGTCACCTCTATCATTGGTTTCCTTGGAAACCCTTCAAGAAATTGCACTTATCTTCACACAAAAATTAAGCCTTTTACTTAGATTTTCTTATCAACCTTAGCTTCTTTGTTCCATCTCACTAGAAATCATTTGGATGTGCATACAGTCTTTTCCCTTGGATATTCTTGATCACTCCTTGATCATCCACTGCAAATAACTTCATTGTTTTGACTATATCTCTTCCACATGCATCCACTCCACCAGCCATGCTCATACACTTACTCATTGAGTTCACACATTTACCTCCTTAAATAGATAATTCTAGTCCATTTTGATTTCTTACAATCACCATAGATCATAGGATTTGTGATCTGATCCAACAGATTTATTGTATCTATTCATCTCTTTCTCTTCTAGAAACTTCTCATGATATCCATTTATTAAGTATCTCACCTAATCCTCTCCTTGAATTAAATGATCCAACATGTTAATCCTTATCTTAAACACACTTTCCATATCCCAAGAAATCAACCAAGTCATGTGGAAATCATGATTTCACATATGCATTCAAAATATCATCACTTGGTTCTAACACTTAGTCATAAATGATCACCCAATTGATATTGATGATCAGTCAACACTGAGTTTCACTCATCTTGTATTTGCGCTCGGCCTATATTATTTGGCACTTAGTTGACACTAGCATCCCTTAGCATGAACTTCAAGTTTCTTAATCTTTTATTGTATTACATGGTCAATATTATGCAAGATATCAGTCTATTCTCATGTCATCATAGTATAAATGTAATAAAATTATCCTGTTAAATTCTAACTAATCAAACATATATTGTACCTTCCTTTTCATAATTCAACCTTTCCTCTAGGTGATTTTTTATGAGAAACTTCTCAAATCCTCTTCATAAATCAAATAAGTATGACATTTAGATTAGATAGAAACATGTCTTATTGGTAGATTTGAAATCAATGACAACATAAAAAATAATTTTAGTTGTATTTTTCAACAATAGGATAGAAGTGAGTCTATCAAATTTTGGAAGAATTATGTTGTCATTGGCTGAAGCTGAGAAGATTATTTGAATGGCTTGACTGGCTTATGGAACTCTTGTAAGCTAAAAGGTGATAACATCATGATAGTTAAGTTCTCTAACTCTAAAGATGGTCATATTTAAAATGTCTTGAATGTGTATGCATCTAATTCAAAGAGGGGAAGGGCAAGACAAAGGGATAGAATTAGAAATCTTACTAGGAGAATTTTCATGAGTAGATAGATTATTATGGGAGATTTCAACACTCATGTGAAAGGTCATAAAAAATGGAGGGTAGGAGATTGATTTAGATAGTAGTATGGATCTTATGAGTCTAATCAATGATTTGACTCTTGTTGATATGGATCTTCAAGGCGTTGATTTCACTTGGACTATTAGAAGGCTAGGGGAAGAGTGTATTCAAGTCAAGCTGGATAGAGCCTTGATTAGTAATAAGGACTTAATCTCATATTTTTCTAATTCTCTTTTGACTCTGGCTAGAATAGGGTTGGATTACTCTCTTATCTCTTTGGTTCTAGACTCATTGGATAGAAAAATGAGTTATCATTTTAGATTTGAAAAATTGAGGCTTGCTAGCCTAAACATTTGGGATAAAATATAGAAATGGTGGTCTATCCATATATTGATGTGAAAACCATGTTTAGGGTTTCAAAAATGCTTAAGAATGTTAAAGAAAAAATCAAGATCTAGAAAAAGGCTGAATTTCAGAACATTTTTAGTCAAAAGTTGGGATTCTCAAGGAAATTAGCCAAGTTTAGGTAGCTATTCAACTCTTTGGATATGACTTAGATAGAAAGACAAAAGAAAGAGCCCTCTTATCTTATTAATATGATATCGTACCTAAAGAGGATATTTTTCCGAGGTAGAGATATAGGTCAATATGGTTGCATGAGGGTGATAGAAATAGAAAGTTGTTTAACCTCACTGCCCTCAAGCATTAGATTGCCAAAAAAAATTCACAACTAGTAAAAATGACAAAATTACATGCAGGAGGAAGATAGTATTATATTGGAAGCCAAAAAAAATTTGTGGATTTACTTTCTACGGACTCCACTTTATTTCATGACAAGAAAGATACACTCTTGACTCGAAAACCCACTATAATAGGAGATGATCAAAATATGAGGTGCAAAAAGATCTCTTCTCCTTTGAATGGGACAAGGATCTAGGTTTAGATGGGTTTCCTATGTTTTTCTTTTAGTATTTTTGGATGATTGTCAAGAATGATATCTAATAGTTATTTGGTTCTAAGAAAATTAATGCTACTATCTTGGTCTTGGTCGTGAAAGTGACTAGTGCTAATTTTATGGATTAATTTTTCCTCATAAGCCTTTGCAACTCTTTTGATAAAATCATTTTTTAAGTCTTTACTGTGAGGATCTTGGAGATATTTCCCATGATTATTTTTCATCAATAATTAGGTTTCATTCTAGGTAGGAAAATCCTTGATTCGATTATTTTGATGCATGAGGTTATTCATTTTCTTGATGCTTCTCAAATGAAATGGTTCCTTGTTAAGATAAACCTATTTAAAGCCTATGATAGAGTAGATTGGGAGTTTTTTTTAAAGATTCCTTTAGCTTTAGTATTTGATAGGAAGGTCTGTAAGCTAATCTCTGAATTGGTTACTACAATCTCTCTAGTTATTATGGTTAATTATGCGCCTTCTTCATTTCTCAGACCCTCTAGGAGATTAAGATAGGGAGACTCTCGCTCTCTCTCTCTCTCTCTCTCTCTCTCTCTCTCTCTCTCTCTCTCTCTCTCTCTCTCTCTCTCTCTCTCTCTCTCTCTCTCTCTCTCTCTCTTAGTGCTATAATTTTTGTTATTGTTGTTGAATGTTTGAGCAAACTGATCTTGGATGGCATAAATTCAAAAAGTTTGGAAGCCATTAGAAGTATATTTTAAATTTTTACAACTTGACAACCAATCAACTTATTAATTGGAGTAAGAATTCCTTATTTTTTTGTCAATACTCCTAGGGAGAGACATAGAAGGATTGCTCGAATCTTGAACTGTAAAATTATTAAGTTACATTCCATTCATGCGGGTCTTCCCCTTGGGCTTAAGCCTGTGGATTATTTTTGGGATGGACTTATTGGTGCACAAAATTGCAGGTTGACTTCCTATGAACTTACCTACTCAATGTTGGGAAACTCAACAAAATTTTAGCCAACAAAGAAGATTGGATCTTAACTTTATTCAATCTCCACAATTTAGGCTCTACAAGACCTAGGTCATTGTACCTTAACTTGTAATGAAATAATGATTGTGATTTGTAGAGTTAACAATACTCTTGAGTTGGCAAAAGTTCTCAAGGAGAAAATGACTATAATAACATAAATTTATAATAAAGGGGGCGGGCCTCAAACAAGATGTAATAGCACATGAAAGGGAGTTAATAATGATTTTTTACCTTCCACAAAGACATGAACTTAATTTTCAAATTTTGATATGACCACTACCTTCCAAATAGGAGAACAGAGTCAACTTTAATAATTATTGAATTAATCTAATGTCTTGGTGATTGGCATGCCACCATCAACTAATAAGAAACAAAATTGAGATATTTTAACAAACCCTGAATAATCAAATTTAACTTCAAATTGAACACCATTTACATAAACATACATAAGAATATGAGTTTTGTTTCCAATAGTTTACCTCAATTTTTTTTTGAAAATAGTATAAATACTAGGGGAATTTGAATTCAGAAAAATCAACAACCAATTCCATATCTTTCAGAAAAGGACATGGTACATTTTATTAATTCAAAAAAAAAAGGTGCAACTAGGTTATAACAAGTTACAGTATCTAACTTCATCTATGCATACCTATATCGACAATATCTATATATATTTTGCTATCTCCCTTATACAAGGCCCTAGTATCCTTTCTTATAGAACACGAAAGGATGCAAAAAAGCTTTAGGCATTTTCATCAAAACTACCTAAAAATTAATTGCAACTCATTAAAAATTAATTACAATATAAAATATATCTTGAAAGAGATTTATAATGATCTTATCATATCGATAATCTCTTCCAAATGCTCAGCCACCTCCTCATTTTGCACTTTGACAAGCATGTTCAAAGCTTTCCCTTTTTCCTATTCCATTAAGATCTCATGATAGTCACTCTTGTACCAGGCATATGTTACCTGAAAATCCCATTTAGGCATATACATGTTGTCGATGCCATCAAATTGGTCTTCTTCAGTTGGTGCCAACCCAAGTTGCATGATCGAGAAAGGTATTGTATTCTATCTTGCAAAATAAACACAAAAATTTGCACAAGATTTTTTTTCTATAAAAGAATAAACTTACCAAATTCCCTTATATATATATATATATGATTAAGGAAGAATCCATTTAATGACAATATATCCTTCAAGTCCTTAGTACGAGTCATCCTCCATTAATGTCATACTTAAAAGAAAATTGTATAAATAAAATAAATTCTTGGCATAATCTCTTCTGCTAGATAATTAATGAAATAAATGCTCATTTTTAATTCTAAGAATTACAGAATATTAAAGAACCATTGGTATAAATTGAAAAATCAAAGACCAAAGACATCTTCCTTGTCAAATTCATAAAATTGGAGCACATCTAAAAGTCCAGTTTTGACATCGCAAAATTGGAGAATCACAAGAGGTTTGGTTTCAAAATCATGAAATCAAAGTTTAAGAATTTCATATTTCTCACAATTGCAAAATTGAAATGTTGTTCAGGGTTGGATCTCAATTTTGTGAAACTTGGTAAGAATACTCAAATTTTGAGGTTCTAGTAGTGGCTCTTTCTAGGAACAATTATTCCTTTGGGATATGGAGTAAATCCAATTATCTTTGGGATATAAACAAAAAAAAAAAAGAAACCATCATCCCTACTTAATAAGGAACAATAAATAAATAATCAACTAAGAGAAAAAAAAGGTTTTAGATATTGTCCATGGATATGAAACTCTAGTATATGCCCATCTATTTCTTGAAGAAGAAAGTAATTTGTTCTCCATCTTTGTTAGATATAATATATGGTCCTAACCATAAGGGATCAATTTTTTCATGCTTTCCCTTGTCTTGGTCTTTAACATTGTATTTTAATACCCAATCTCCCACATTTATTCTGAATATTTCTTATCATGTAAGTAACTCATAGCCTTTTTTCTTTCAAGATTGTGTTGCAATGCTTCTCTTCTTTTTTCATCTAATTTTTCTAGAGAAATAATTCTTTCATCCATAAAATCAATATCCTCAAGCTTCTCTTTTCTGATAAATATGTATGCTGGTAATAAGTTCTTTTCATGGATTCTTGCTTGTTGAGCATATACAAGTTCAAAATAGTGAGAATCTAGTTGAGTTCTTTCTTGTATCCTATCTTCCTAGACAACCAAATGTAACTTTGAGTCTCAAACTCTTTTATTGTTAACCAAAATCCTTTTTATAATATTAAGGATGCTCTTATTAGTTGATTTTTCCTGACCATTTCCCTGTGGATGCTAAGGGTATAAATATGACATTATTATCCCATATATAATACACAAGTTTAAGAATTCTTCTCATTTGAGACACATCCCATTATCAAACATATTTTTTCTTGTAAAACAAAATCTTATTAATATATTATTCATCATAAAGTATGTAACAACATAACTAGTAGATCTTCTTGTTAGGATAGCTTCAACACATTTACTGAAATAGTCTATAACAACTAAAATCCAACTAAATCCACTACTTGACTTATTACTGGTCTCATCTATGAAGTTTATTCCGCACATCTAAAATGGTTTTTGTGCTTGTAATGTCCTAAGACGAAAAGCTCCATCATATTTTAATATACCTGAAAACATTTGACATGCTTCACATTTTACCACATAGTCATTGTAGTCTTTGAAGAGATGAGACCAATAATATCACACTCTCAAAATGTTGTTTGCAGTAGTCCAGGCATAGAAATTACATCCATATACTCCTTCATGCATTTTTTAAAGAATAATAGGTGTTTGATAAGTATCAAGGTAGAAATGTAACATGCCATCTCTATTTTTCCAAAATAAATCTCCTTCAATAAGATCATATTTATTTGCATGTAATTTAACATTTTTTCCAATTTTTACCCCAATTATCATGGCTTCTCACGGTTCTCAAATAATAAACAACATCAGTATACCAAGGAAAATTTTCTTTGCTAGCTATGTTATAATTGTTGGAATATTCAAATAGGAATAATGCTTCTGATAGGGGGGGTGAATCAGAAGTACTGTACTTTTAACATTAAAATTGAAAGTAGATTACATGCATATAAACATATCAAACAATTATGAAAAACACATAATCATCACCATATAACACTTGAGATTTTGGTAACCCAAAAACCCTCCAAAAATAAGAAGGTAAAATTGGGGTGGGGTTGATACCCACAAAATCACTGCAGTAATAAAGTTTAACCACTTCTAATGGTCTACCCTATTAAAAGCCTACCCTATTAAAGGCTTTGCATTGTATTAATAGTGACCTGGTTAAAGGATTTCAAACACTTTACATGAAGTGTTACCCTATTAAAGGATTTAATCACCTATTTAAAGGATTCTACAAAATAGCTGTTAAGCTAACCTATCACCATAGGGTTTTCTTCCTAATAAAATTACTAAAGAATATTAGGTATAATAAACCTGATAGATTACAATCCTTCGATTACTGAATACAGGTACTTGATCTGCTTTCCCTGATCTTGATCCTTTGTGATCTGATACTCTTTACTCTGAGAATAGTTTTCCCTTAAACACCCTCATCCATCCATCATAAGATTCGATGTAATTTTGTCTTCCTTATAAAGACATTCAAATACTTGGGAATAGGTATGGATCTACGATCCATATTGAATCTCTATTTCCCACTCATTCCTTGCACTTCTCTTATTGGTTACATGCCTTCTCCATTTTTCTTATTGGTTGCATGTTGATTGCGTGGGAAAAACAAAAAGATTCAATCTTATCTTTTAATCCTTCGAGATTCATCATATGTCGGCCATAAAAATGGTTTACATATGAATTTGTAATGTTACAAACTCATATGTGCATTCTGTGTTGCTTGGCACTTATATTAAACTGGCTTACTCAGCACTTGTTGCATTTCTGTATTTCTCGGCATCATCTATGACTCGGCACTCAAATGTCACTCAGCACTTGTATCATTCTTGGTACCTAAAGTCATTCAGCACATAATCTTCACTCGACACCTGAAGGCTGCTCGACACCTGAAGATCACTTGGCACCTAAAGATCACTCGACACTTGTTGGATTTCCTAACTTGGCTCATGTTATGGCTCTGCATATGTAGTGTACTTGGCTCCAATGTAGAATGTGATTAAGTGTGTTGGCACTCAAGTGTCAAAAACCATTCTAAGACTAACAATAATTTATTTCCACTTGATTGATTTTTAATGTTTCCAGGTAAGCATCTTGCATAAGTTTCACCAATCCTTGACCTCAGACTAATTTTCTCATTTAGATATCAGCATTAAACTCTTGAATTTGATTAATCTATATGCATCTTCTCCCAGTCATTTCTATTTTTCTAAATATATCTTTAACTACTACATTGGGAACGTAAGCAATAATACTACTGCCTAATAAATATGGGCAAAAATCTTTGATGACTTTAACCAAAGCATAAGCTTTCTTCTCATTTATATCATAGTTTAACTCATAATTTTGTAAACAATTTCTAAAGAAAGAAATAGGTTGTTCATCCCATTCTTCATTCTTCTAGAGCATCACAACAACAATTGCATCATAAGATGCAAAATAAAAAACATGAAAGGCTTTACTAAAATCAGGGGCTTTAAGTATAGTAGCTTCTTTAATAGATATCTTTATATTTGCAAAGGCCTATAAGGCTTCATTCTCCCAAACTAAATAAGCCTCATTTAAAACTTTGACATTGTCTTAATAATTTTAGAAAAATAAGATACAAATCTTCTGATAATGTTGATATGACCAAAGACTCACTCTATTTGTTTTACCACCTTTGGAATTTTTATATTATCAATGACCTTTAGTCTATTAGGGTCTCTTCTAACACCTTCCATGGAAATTATATGGTCTAATAGTTTTCCTTCTATAACTCCAAATTGACACTTCTTTGGATTGAAAGATACCCCATATTCAAGAAATCTCTTGAAGATTTTTTCCAAATGATTGCAATGATCTCCAACTTCCTTTGAATAACCTATTAAATCATCTCAATAAATCACCAACATGCGACCAATCATACGATCAAATTCAATATCAATGGCCCTTTGAAATGCTACCCTTACATTGGTTAGGCTGAACGATGTCCTAGCATATATACATACGTCTCCCATGGAGTAGTAAATATGATTTTATACTATTCAGCCTCTTTATTTTGACCTAATTATACCCAGAGAAACCATCCATCATAGATATAAATTCATTTCCTATAAATTTTTGTAATAGAACCTTGATATTTGGGAAGGCACAATTATCCTTTAATGATGATATATTCAAATTCTTGAAATGAACACATAGCCTTATATCAACATACTTTTTTCTAAATAAAATCAAATTGGAGACCCATGTAGAATATCTTATTGGTTTTACTACGCTAGCATCTCTCATTTTAATCAACTCTTCTTTCAATTTTGGTGCTAACATTGGGTTTATGGGATGTTGTTTTTATCTTAATGATTTTGCATATGGTTTCTGAATAATTTCATGTTGAAAGAGATCTTGTTTGTATGCTTTAAGATCATCATATGTCCAAGTAGAAATATTTTTGTATTTTCTTAGTAAATCAATCAAATATGTTCTAACTTTCTTCAATATTCTTTTACCAGTAAATACCTCTCTTGGTGAATATTCATTCCCTAGATTAACCTTCTCAACTTGATCTTTTATCATGGCTAAGGTTTGTGTCTTGACCATTTCATGCTCATTGAAAACTCTTTCTAATGTGACCAAACCTTTAGGTATTTTGTTAGATTTAAACTAAATAATTTCATTACCCAAAATACTCTCCTTTCCATTTGGACATTTCACTAATCCATTCCACTCAATTTTAGTATCTTGGTAATTTTTCAGACATATTAAAAACTTTAAAACATCCTTGTCATCTTCAAAGACATACCAATTATGAACAATAGCTAGTACAAATAGCCTTCTTTTTTATTTTCACTTGGACTAGATCTTGCAATGATATGCCAATTAGTTTAACAACTATAATTGCCATTAAATTAGTAGAGGAATTATCACTCCTATCTATCCAATTGATCCAAATGGCTTGAAAATGTTCAATTAAATTCCGCACATAATTTCTACATTTTTAAAAAGTATTTGGTTAAAAATTTCTTCCTTATATGGTATACAATTTGATGCAGGAGCGTCCGAGGATCAAGGCTGTTGACTAAATTATGGGTTTTGGTCAAGATGTACCTCTGAGGGTCATAAATTTTGAATCTGATGTGGGTTTTGGATGAAATTTTATAGGCAGTTGCATGAGGAGGGTCTATTGATTTTTCAATTATCCCAGCTTGATTGGTGATCATTTTGACATTTTTTGGGAGCCTAAAGTATCATCTTGGCCTCCAAAATTAGTTTTTTGTGTTTTTTTCAAATTTTTAAAACATTGTTTTTGTAATAAATCTAAAATCATATTCTTGATTTCATAGATTAGTTGGAAATTCATCTTGCCTTAGTTGGGGGCTTTTCTTGGAAAAAATTGGGTTTCATAGGATGGGTTTTGAAAAATACCAAAAATAGAAAAATCTATTTTCCCCAAAAATCTGCCAAATATGGTAATTTTCAAAATTATAAATAAGTAGTTAATTTTATTTCATTGTACATGTAGAGTAGAGTTGGAAAATTTTAATGAAGAATCTGACATTCTAAAACTTTTGTGTTGTATAATTTTCTGAGTTATTGTTTTGAAGGGTTTGGGCTACATCACAATTAGTTCAGAATCAACAAATATTGATAACAATTTAATTTTATGATTTTTTACAATGTCAATTTCTAAAATCAATGCTTCATATTTAGCAACATTATTGGTCTATTCAAAGTTAAACATGAATGTTTTAGGTATTTGGCTATTGTTGTGCTTTCATGTTATTCATTATTTGTACTTCAGTTTAAAATTATATTTGGTAAAATTGATTAAAGTTGTACTAAGGATTGAAAGCTTTTCAAAACTTTATTCACCCCCATTTCAAAATATATTCCATATTCAAAATTAAGCATTTTGATACTGTATTATGCTATGTTTTTTGTTTATTTTCCTTGTATTATTTTATGAAGAATTGGTCCATTATGATTGAATGATTTTTTGAATCTTTTCGGATGGTTGGACTAGATTGGGGTACACAATTTTTATTGTTACTAAATTTCATTATTTTCATTTTAGCATGCCTAATGGGAATCTTATACCATTTTACTAGTCATCTTTTATGGGAGTCCCTTGAGAATTTGCAAAATTTAAAATAACTATAGTTGTAATACTAATCAATATTGTGCCCAATTTTTCACTTGTACACTTTACTTGTTTATAATTTTTTGCTTCTCCATTTTTAATATTTTTAATCATTTTTTTAGAACATATTATTTTTCTCTATGTTTATGCAATTTTTCTCATTATTATTATACATATGCTATATATTATTATAATTTTGCACCGTCTTATTGCACTAATTCTAGGTATAGTTACTATATTTATAGTGTTTCACCAATCTTGCACTCATGTTTTACTTTTTTTGTGTTTCTAGAAAGATATACCTATGCATTTGAGTTCTAGTGCACAACATAGTTAAAAAAAGGTTTTAAAACTTCACATCTATGTTATGACTATAAATCAAACAAAGCATACAAATTGATTTTTGGGAGGGTCCAATTATAAGACACACACACACACACACACACACACACACACACACAAGTGATGACCTTGAAAATTCCAATTAGGATCATTGATTAGGAGAAATGATTCTTCATGTACTATTTTAATTATAATATGATTGGGATACAATATTTTTGTGTATTGAACTATAAGATGACTTATGAGAAAGAAAAGATATAACATTTATAAAAAATGACATATGTAAAGACAAATACTTGATTACTTTATCAATTTCTAAGTATTAATGTATTTTAATGATTCCCTTCATCAATTTCACATACATTTTTTA
The DNA here is from genome assembly GCA_028749045.1 of Cupressus sempervirens. Taxonomy (NCBI): domain Eukaryota; kingdom Viridiplantae; phylum Streptophyta; class Pinopsida; order Cupressales; family Cupressaceae; genus Cupressus; species Cupressus sempervirens. The sequence goes on from CM053789.1 coordinate 827,236,832, forward strand.
ATTGTCAAACTATAATAATTTTTACCACTATAATCAATATTATTCAATCCCATAGCAATTATTAAATGAATTTGTCGATTGATTGATAATTTTCTCTACACCTATTCTAAAACTATAATCAAAATCTTTATATACTATAACTTAGAAAAGTATTGCATGATTTACATAAGTACATTATATATTAACTCATAATAATCTGTATTAGATTGACATGATAACTACTAGAGAAGAGTGTAAAGTGTAATTACATTATAGATTGGCTCTAAATAGCGACTAAAGATTATAATTTTTTTCACATGATAGATCATCGCTATATGACATCTATATTTCCATCCCTTACTTATTGGAAACCTAGAAACCATACTCATTTTGTCTATAGTTCCCAGTAATTATATGTATATGTAGGAGAATAAGTTACTACAAAGTTACTACCACAACTTCTACTCCCTATTTTTTCACTGCTTCCACTATTGTACATGCTATGTTTAGACAAACTAGAAAACGTAAACAACGTAGCTCTTAATCCATTTCACAATATCATATTAGAAAAATTCCATCTCTTTCACCGCCTATATTACGAAAACTTTGTTGAGCAAGGAATAATAAAGAATGACAGAAACAAAAAAATTCTTGAGCTCTTTTTCTACCATGAAAACTTTCTCGTGGATGTACATCATATATGAAATCTCTAAAAATTTAACACAATGAGCGTACATATATTTTGGTGGATCGGATATGGCTATTTCAGCAAAACTATTACATGTGGAGGCATTATGGAGAATTTTTTAAAGTATTTCTACATGATTTAGCGAATTAAGTTATTCTTATAGTAATAATATATTAGGATTTGGGTTCTTAATTTTTCAGATAACATATGTTTCTGATTTTTAAACATGTTTCTTTTGGTTAAGCCATGCGTAAACCTAAATCACTAGATAGAGGCAATTTTAGAAATGAGTCATAGTACGATGCAGAAAGATAGCATATTTTATAAGGGGTTTGAGATACAAAATCTTTTTGTTATGGAGATCTTTATAATGGTAATATTTATTGTAATAAAATAGTGGTTATGATATTGTATTGTATTATGGAAAAATTTGGAAAAATTTGGAATGTTTATTTTAGATTTCATACTTTTTTTTAGAGTTCTTACTCTAAAGTGGTTTTGAAGCTTGAAGGATTTACAATGCAAATGAACTTTTGAGTGTTATATCCTTACATGAAATATCATTTCATGTATAGTTTTAGTTATGATTCACCTTGTGCTCCATTATAGGATATACCAATAGAAGATAAGTTATCTTATGTTGACGATGTGGCCACAAAAGACTCATCTATGAAATCAAATGTTGGTGGCGTATGTAAAAATTACATGTGTCTATTAGAAGATTCAGAGTATGAAATTTTTGATGATGTGATTGATCAAATGTGTATTTTACCTATTACTTATATTATGGAGGTTGTAATACTTTCTCAAGTGAAATTTTCTGAGTTGTGCTACTTTGAAAGAGAACATCACATTAAAATTACTTTTATGAGATCTAAGGTGTAAAAAAGGGCAACTTAGAGGAGAGGATCCAGTACTTGAATAGGTTTCAATGGTTGTGATAGAAATTGTTTACTTTATACCTACACTTGCTGACTTAATGTCCAATTTTTTTGACAACATTGCACCAATACTTTTGACTTTAAAGTTGTTAGTACAATAATGATTACCAAAAAATGAATGAAAATGTACCCTTTGATCTAAAAAGTAACCAATGATGTGATGCCACATCAGCTGTTCAACTATGGGTACCCTTTATGCATGGCCATTGGTCTCACTTTTTTTTTTTGGGTAGTTTTGGACAACTTGGCAAAAAACATGCTAATGTGGCATCATAACGAGTGACGTGGACTTGAAACCTTAGTTATAAGTAGACGACTCACCAAGTAAGCTGCTATAAAAAATTGGGAGCGATTTGAAATTTTTACATAAGGTTTTGATAAGCCCAAAGTTAGTGTGTTCAAGTACTGGGTCTTCTAACCTGTCAATGTTTCCAATATATCATGATTATGTAATGCTTAAGCATTCAATGATATATTTATTAGACATATTTGTTAGAATTAATCTTAACCATGTAACCAAAGTAAACAAAAACCATAATAAGATGCACATACACAATTACCACATATTTCTTAACTAGGGAACCCCTTGATCATAGGGAAAACCATGGTAGGAATGATGCCCACAAAGATATAGTGATATATATATATATTCCTTGTTAAAGGATGCACCATGTTAGGAGTCTATAAACACATTCAGTACATAAGAGTCCCTATTAGGAGACTTTGAATCTTTGTTAGAAGATTGCAACCCAATTATGAGTTGTGCCAATCCTGTTAGGAGTTGTAGAAGGCAAAAGGACCCACTATCCAAATAGCTTCTGAGGCAAGACCACTGAACTTGACTATCCAACTGATCTCACAACTATTCCTTGCAGAATAATTGTGCATATTGTGCTTTATCCTTTTTCCTTTGTCCTATCAATGGGACCAATCACTATTAGACCTTGTAGACCAAGTCACAAACCTTGGATCCAAATATCAAACCTCAAATATCAAAATAAAACTTTGGCAATGAAGTTTTCTTCAACTTCACTCTGCTCTACTTATCTTCATAATTACTCAGTGTTCGTCTCTTTTTCGCTCTTCTTGCTTACTTAATACTTGTTTGCATAACAAAAGAAAATGTCATTCCTTTATATCGAGTCCATAAAACAATTCCTTTGATTTGACTATTACAACTTCTCAATTAATAATTATAGGACCTCATTAAGAATATATTTTACTTAGTGATAACACCAATTTTTCACCTTCTAACTTGAATAACTTTTTACATGTGTAATATAATGATGATCAAGCTTAGCCATGTCATCGCTAGAATATCTTCTACACATCTTTAACCTTGCTTCTCAAAATAACAACTCTGCTAAGAGATATAGGAATTTTACTAGAATATTCTTCTATAAACTCTATCTTTAAATAGTCTTTACCAAAACTTTCATAACTTCTTCCAGACTTAATAGGATTTGCACCTGAGGTTAGCTACATATACTAGACACTTAGTAGTATCTCTCATTAAGCTCGCTAGTAAAAATACTTAACGATTTGTCTATGCCAACTTAATCTTTACTATTGTTCTTCTATTGGATACCACAAAAAATTTCTATGTTTACATCAATGAAAAAAACATTCATGAATATAACATATCATCATGATAATGATCTAATCATGTTTCTAAAATACTCCTCCATAGGAATATCGTCACCATTTAGGCTTCCAACAATCTCCCCCTTTGGCATTGATAACTACATAGATAAAAAAATGTCTAGTTCCAAAAACACCAACTATTAAAGATTGTCATCCTTTCTTTTCAAATCCTCTTCATCAATCATATACTAACATGAAATTATTCACATGCTTCTACCCCATTGATATACCTCAATGTGCTTTGTAACTTCTCCATGTATCAATTTTTTTTTCATGTTGTAATATCTCCTCCATTGACATCAATGACAAAGGTTTCAACAACCATCTATCATTGCATCTTGTCAACCTTTGCAACAATTTTCTATGACCTACTCAAGTATCCAAAGACACTATTCAAAACAACATCTATCAAGATTCTTAGATGACTCTATCCATCACAGATACTCCCCCATATAGGAAGCATCAAAATTCAATCCAAACAAATAATAGTGCTCTGTACTACTGGACTGATGTACTCTTGCATCATCTACTCTAATGTAGGTAGGGCCATAACCCTTAGCACACCTCAAAAATACTCAAAAGTCTCTTTAGGAAGAGGCTTAGTGAAAATATTTGCACTCTTTTCTTTGGTGCTTACATAGTCCAATCTAATTTCCTTTTCTACAACTTTCTCTCTCAACATGTGCTTACATACTCCTAGTCTTAAAATGTTACATTAGATTTTTGGACATATTCATTGTGCTTGTGTTATCACAATGTATGACAACAAGTTCATTGAATATTATCCTTATATCCTTCAGCATCTAATTAATCCAAACAATTTGATTACAATTTTTTTCTGCTCCAACATAATCTACCTCTATTTTACACTATGAGATACAATTCTACTTCTAGCTTAACGAAGAAACTGATCTTCCTACAAGAAAGAATGCTCCACCACTTGTACTCTTTCTACCATCCATATTGCCTACCTAATCAGCATCATTATAAGCATATAAAGTGAAATCATTAGATCTCTAATACCATAATCCAAGCTCTGATGTTCTCTTTAGATATCTAAACAACCTCTTAAATAAAACATAATGTTCTTCTCTAGGCTTGGCTTGAAATCTTGTAAAAATTCCAATTGCATTTTCTATATTTGGCCTTGTGTGAGTTAGATATTTCAATCCTTCAATCATATATGTAATGCCCCTCTCGGAGATGCTTGGAAACAAGGATAAATAAGCCAAGATATTTTTTTTAAAAACACAAGTATGAGTGCACTTGGAAACAACACATGAGGATCACAAAGATCACAATGAAAGATTATTCAAACATCTCGACACCAACGGATCTCCAAATGCCACTACTCATCGAAACAATTGACAATTGAAGACCCAAAACTAAATTCAAATCAAAACACACCAAATCTAGAATGCAACACTATAGAATTGAAGAGCACTTAAGAGGGTACCCTTAACACTTCCCAAAAAGCTCAGGTCTTACCAAAAAGTGCCCATTTCCTGCTTGCATAGGTTTTTGCAAATTGCAGGCGATACTTTAAATCAGCACTAGGCGATACTTTCTAGTATCACGTGACATTTCTAATCAAGAAAGGCATCACTTTTAGGGATAGGGTGACACTACTATTAAGGGTGTGTCATACATTACTAGTATTGTATAACACTTCACCAAAGAGGGTGTGATACCTTTTAGTATCACATGATATTTCTTCCTAAGGGGTGCGATGCTTTCCAGTATCATAGGACAAAATCCTAAAGGGCATGGGACATAAAATTGTGTCACCCCATGCTGACACATGGTTGCCAATGAAAAAAAAGAAAACACATAATGACAACAGAAAGGGTTAAACAAGGTTCAAAACCTGCATACCGGGGAGTACCGGATCCACAATTTGAGGTTTGAGCACTCAAAAACACTACAAAAAGATGTAAAGAATATCTAACTATCCACCAAGTCTAAATGGAGAATATAGAAGGAAGCATCGCAGAGTACTAAAAGCAACATTGGAGTAAATAGAAATAACATTGCAATGAATAGAGATAACATTGTAATGAGTAGTACAAAAAAACTACATACATAGTTCCTCCCAACTGTGAATAGCATCATAAGACCATTGTGGGCCCTAACCATCCCCTGTGCGTAACATCCCAAGCCACCAATCAGGTCATCGGTACTATCATAATAGGGATGTCACTATTGAAACATGCTACAACATAGTAGAAGGAAATCTAACATGCTAGAAGTAAAGCATAAGATAATCCTACAATGTAGATAACATCACCTATCATATGCTAACCATCATAATAAGGAAATGCGACAGAAACTAACATCATCAAAATATGATATACAAACATCCCAATGAAAGCATACTATGAAACCTGAAGCACCAAGTGAAAACATCCAGCAACTATTGCACTAGGACAAAGACCATCTCTATACATTGGTCCCTAGTAGTGGTGTAGGTAGCTATGCTTCCCAACCATGTGGCATCTATAGGTCCACACCCACCATGCTGATGGAGATAATGATCCAACCACAAACACACACAAAGAAACATCCATGGCCAACACACATGCTAGGTAGTATGATAACTAAAACCAAGACAAAGACCATGCATAAACTATAGGTCTTGGTTAGACACTCAATGGGCTACTAAGTAGGAGCTGACCTCATGAAGAGTCACTTGGTATCCAAAAGCCCAAGCTTGGATCATGCAGATTCAACTCCCTCAATGGAAAAGCTCTAGCACAAAACATTTTTCATTATCTTAAGTTTTATTACCACCTAGCTTTTTATTTAGTTATCACTTATATAAAGCTTCCTCTGCCAACCTCTGGCGCCATGATCCCTGAGTTATGAGATAGAAGTCATCTCCCTATGCTACCCTAGTCTACCCATGCTCATCCAATGATGACTAATAATAGGCATGTAAATTCCCAACCCAACCTTAATGATAATAACTTCTAGAAGTACCATGAAAGATCAGGACTCGCAAGTCACTTGACAAATGTGTGCGCACATACTGGTGTGTCTCACACCACCATCACAAAGATCATACCACAAGGATTGGATGGGGACACAAGAAAAAAATTGCTCAACCAAAAACATATTTAGGAGGATGGATGCAACATGCATCCCAATGCAAGATAAAAGTGTTATAAAAGACTGACCAACATCTGCACAAATCATCTAAGCCTACGACCAAATTCATGCCAAGAAAACTCAAGAAAATAGGGTGGCACACGAAATGAGTTAAAAACCCCAAAACTAGAAAATTTTCAAAATTAAAACCCATTTGGCCTTTGGATGTAAAACACCAAAAATCCAAAAATAAATGAGTTCAGATACCATTTGCAAAAATGGCTAGCATAACGGCTGAAAACCCTAAACCCTCATCTTGAAGATAGGGAAAACATTCATGCTCGATTAACTAGGCAGAACTAGCAAACAAAAATGGAGGGGAACACTAGTTCTTAGCCTCCTAATATACTACTACAAGAAACAAAAGCTAAAACATAGCAGAAAAAATAAAATGGGATGGCCATACCTAATAGAAAAAGGGGTAGAAATCGAAACTCACAGAATAAAATAAATATCCCACCAAAATCGACAAAAGTGATGACAGAGCAAGAACTTCCTAAGCCGGATTTAATGAGTCTGATCTCATGAAAAGCCCATGCCCACAGCTCTTAGAATGAATAGAAATTGAATCCTTCAAAAGAGGATTCTTAAAAGAGCTCTCAAATTTCTATTTTGGAAAAATGAGAAGTGAATAATAAAAACTCTTTTTCCAATACTTATTTACTTTTCGAGTGAATAATCGATTAGGGCATATAGCCAGTTAGACTAGCTAGACTCCAAATTGACTCAAATGAAAATAGGTTATTCTGCATAATGGGAATTCACTTAACAAAAAGCTGCCATAAATTAAATCTGAAAAGATTTAAAGCTCAAAAACCCAAAATACAATAAAATCACTAAACAATTTTCACGACAATGTGATCCTCTAAGTACACAAACATGCTTACAAGTCTAATCACATAATGCAGATGAGTTAGGATTTATCAATCACCAAAAGACATTCATTTAAAAATTTTAAAATAAGGATACATTGACCATACAGAAATGACATTGGTAAAATATGAATAGCTAAATCACTAACTCCATTTGCCACAACCAGGGATATAATTCCTGCACACTAAAACACAAGATCAAGTGCGATTGCATATAATATCATAGCCAAATCAAAATGCATTGAATAATGAATTAATCCATTTATATCACTCACGTTCGCATAAAGCACAAAGATACAAGAATGAAGTAAATAATGATAGCATAAAATCCATCACATAACATAATCAAAAAGTATGTCCAAATAATAGATAATCAAATATCATCATAGATATACTATAATCTCAAAACCACATCAACATGCAGCTATGATAAAATGAATAGTATAGTAGTAAAGCATCTATAGTACTAAATCAAAGTATAACATTTGACCCTCAAGTCATCTCAAAATACAAATAACAATAATAGTATCAAGTATCTCTCGAATCAAAATAGATGATGTATAGACTGCATACATGAGAGGCACTACATCCTCCCCACTAGCATAGGCTCGCTTCTAGAAGCTGACAAAAAGATAGGGGTATAATCCCCTCAATTGTGTAGCATCCTCCCAAGTTGTAAAGGTCTCATTGCTCGAGTCCCATTGGAACTTTACTTGCTCTTTGTCCTAATCTCGTAAGGTTAGCCTCTACTATTGTAGGATACAAATGGGCTCCAAAGTAAGCTACCTTTCCGCTACCTATAGAGCATCCCAATTAGGAACATGGGTCACATCTTGAATATGCTGCCTCACAATAGAAACATGAAAGACATCATGGATGCACGATAGGCTAGGTGGCAACATTGGTCGATAAGCAATAGGACCAATCCTCTCAAGGATCTCAAAAGATCTAACAAAATGTGGCACCAACTTAGAGCCTTTCCCATAATAGATGGGGCTCTTCTTCAGATGCACTCGCAAAAATAACCTGTCACCAATAGAAAAGTGACTATCCAACCTATAGGCATTTGCATACATTTTTTGCCTGTCTTGAGCAGTAACCAAATGCTCCCTAATGCGAACAACCTACTGCTCAATATCTTGAAGCATTTCTAAACTCAAAAGAACTCAGTCCTCTAAGCAATCCCAACTCAAAAGAGTATGACATGGTCTATCGTACAAGGTCTGAAAAGGTGGCATGCCAAGAGAACTATGATACTCATTACTGTATGCAAACTTAACAAGGTAAAAATAGTCCTCCCACTTCACTTGCCTATCCATAACATACATGTGAAGCATATCCTCCAGAACTTGATTCACTCTCTCAGTTTGACCATAAGTCTCCAGGTGATAAGCCAAACTAAAATTGAGTTGTGTGCCAAAAGCATATTTGAGAGACGTCTACAGTGCAGAAGTAAAAACTGGATCTCTATTCAAAATGATCTGATGAGGGATCCCATGCAAATGTGCAATATCCTCCAAGAAAAAATGCACTACAGAAGAAGTTGTGTAAGATGCTCTCATGGGTGAAAAATGTGCTACCTTGGACAATTTTTCCACTATCACCATGACACAATCATGTCTCTGTGATGACATAGGAAACCCTATGATAACATCAATGGATATCATATCCCACTTCCACTCTGAAATGGTATGTGGCTCCAAAAGAACCACCGGATGCTAATGCTCTACCTTCACTCTCCAGCACTTGAGACATCTAACAAGAAAATCAGCAATATCGCGTCTCATCCCTGCCTAGAAGTACAACTGTTTGAGATCAGCATACATCTTCTTAACATGGCTTCAACACTTTCATTCAACTAAATGACTTCATTATGAACCGTATATATAATCTTCTGGAGCATATGAATGCTCTAGTAATTGTATGTGCTATCCCATATTTAGTTGAACAAGCTCTAAAACATTAAAACTTTCAATGAAGAGAAGAATACCACAAATCTCAGTCATGCAAAGGTAGTGTTCAGTGATTCTCGGAGTTCCTCCAAACTCTTCAGGAAATACAAGTTATTTTCGTGAAGCAGTTGGAGGAACTCAGAGAAACCAGAACATATATAACATATTGATCAGGAGCCTTTCGAGTTCTTAATTTGTATGCCTTCGTAGAGGAAAGGATAGGAGATTGTTATATAAGTCTACACAGCACATTCGAGAAATCTTGTGGAGGAAAAGGTAGGAAAAGGATTTGATTCATTGAACTTGGACCATTTTTTATCTGTCAAGTTAATTGAATGTAGGCGAGTATTGAACCTGAGCAGCTGAATTCACATCCTCATCCATAAAATGTCTCCAAAATATCTTGTTTAACATTTTTCTTTAATCCGACCTCGACCTTTCTTTTACATAGCAGATTCCAAACGTATAGTGGCTTCCTTCCTTTAACAAATGCTATCAACCATTACTTTCCCTAATTCATAAATTTACAGATGAATCTTTATTAATTAGCGGAAGCAGTTTAGTAGGAACTTAATTCATAAAATGGCTACCATCATGTTTTAAATTGAAGTACTTTGGGTAGAGAACATATTTAGCCACTGTTTAAGAGACATTTTAAGGTTACCAATTTTGTATGGAAAATCGACTTTTTGTATTTTGCACTTCAGAACTCTCTAAATTGGTAGTATGCAATATGCCATTTCGTGATTTCTTATGCTATGCTCCAACGTGGAATGGAGGAAAAAGATAACTGCTATGATGCTCAATAATACGCATAGATTAGCTAACATTAGATAAATGACAGGCGTGGATCACTCTAAATCATAAACTTCAATGTATCTACGGTGGAAATAAATATGTTTGTTAATGGAAGAATATACGTTTTCATTAGGATACAAATCCTGATTTTTTTTCTTTTTAACATTGCGAGTTCATCAACTTTGTATATTTTGGTAAAATTTATTGTTATGGAATTGTTTTTTATGTATAGATCTGCCCGTATGTAATGTAGACTACTATTTTGCTGGATGGTCTTTATTAATGTATACTACTATTGTAATATATACTAAAAGTATTGTGTTAGTCATTATTATTTTTTATTTAATGACTTTTTTATTTATAAAATATTGAAGAAATGGTGATAATGTTCTATAAGAAATCACAATCTCTTAAAGTAATTTCCAAAATGAGCATACAAGATTAAAGCTAGTAAGCTTAAGCTTGGATGTATGTAAATTTATTACTGTTTTCAATTCTGTAAATTCAAATATTTTATGATTAATTATTTATTCAATGCTCTTGGATGAAATATAATGCTTGAGAGATGGAAACTGACAAATGAACACCTTCAAATATTTGTCCATAACATCAAATATTTTTGGATATATACTTTATAAGTTAGGAGCAAGAGGCTACAAATGACTAGATGAAAAAATTGAACTTTGAATTTTGAATTTTGAATCTAGGCATGACTCAATTTGAAAACTATGTTTTTGAGCTAGTGATTGCATAAATTAATCTTAAGAAAACTTATAGTACTATAAAAGATAGTTGTTCAAAGATTTTGCAATTCATGTTTTGTTAAATTAAAAATAATGGTTATGACATCATATAAAATTATTTAATTTCAAATAGAAATAATAAATCACTGATGACTCATAACATGCTAGATGTGTGAGCAGAACCCCTTTCTAAAATAAATTCTATCAATAAATTAGAGTCTCCTACATAGATAAACTTTGCATAGAATAATACTTATGGAACACAATTGTCTCATAATTTAATTCCTAATTCTTCCAATTAAATGATAATGGAAGAAGAAAATCACAAATAATTCAAAAAAATAATGATAAAATAGGAAAGACATTCCATACTAGGTGAAGGAAATATTCCAAGAGTAATAAATCAAAATAATAAATTACATATTTGATTTATTGATCACACTTTTAAAAATGGCATCTATATTCAACATCAACTACACAGTAAATAGTATAAAGTATGCTCCACAACATTCATATCCCATAGGATTATAAAAGTATCTAAGATAATATTAATTAGTCAATAACTATAATTGTGATGTTCCAACTTATTGCTAAATATCATTGAATTAACACTCTATTTTTCAACCAAGAAAACATTCTCAAAAGATCTCAAAAAAAATTTTAGGGGAGAATTTTTAATAGTGAAGGAGAAGGAGAAAATTTAAATTTCAAAGTGGGCGAGAATTCTATAATGCAAGGTGCAAGTGCTTCGGAGGCTGTTGGATCCTATGAATATTTTAATTATGGCCAAGATGTGGTAGGAAATGTGGATAGGAACTCACATGCCTTCTAAAAACACCCAGGGAGGGAGAGTTTTGAAAAGAAAGAGGTAGTTTCAGAGATTCCCTAGATTCATGAAAAGTCAAAGGTGATTATTATAAAGTATGGCACTTCCTATGATCCCTTATAGTCACGAGATGATAAGGTTTGCTTAAAAATTTGGTCAACTCTTTTTGGAGTCAAACTATCAAGTAACTCAAGTTTTATTGTTATTAAACATATCTCAGATAGGGAGGAGCAAAAATTTGTGATTTCTGGCACAAATGAGCTGATCGATCATAATATTGGGTTGATAATGATGACTTTGGTTGATATTTTTATCTATCCTAGGCCAAAAATTTATCTTGTTAGAGTTTTTCCCAAGAAGAAATGGGATCTGAAAGGTAGTGCAAAGATCTTGGCAATGGAGAAGGGTTTCTTATTTTTCTCCTTTCAATGCCAAGAGGAATTTACATGGATTTTTTGTGGGGGTCCATGGGTGATTGGTAAGGCTACCTTGTGCCTTTAAAAATTGTCTCTCAACCTAGGCCTGAATAAGTTTTTTTTGTGCAAGCCCCTATTTTGGTTAGGCTTCTAGAACTCCCCTTAGAGTTCTAGTACAAGGATGTTTTCAAAGAAATTACTAGCTCTTTTGGTGAACTAATGTCCATTGAACCAGTTATAGTGTAACACAGAAGGGTTACACATGCTAGGATCTATATTGGGGTTGAACATGATACATATATACTAAAGGTTATTAAGATCCATTCTAAGCTCAATAAGTGCTTGCAAAAACTTGACTTTGAAATTGTTTCTGTTGTTTTCTTTCATTGTAAGAAGGCCACACATATAGAAAAATTATGTCCATCCTTAACTGTGAAAGTGAAAGCAAGAAAAGCCCATTAAAAGGAAGGGAAGAAAAAGGAAAAGGTTTTGGAAAATTAGGAAAAGAAGGAGAACCAGAAGAACTATTCTTCCAAAAAGGATGGTTGGGAGATTGAGAAGAATGGTGATCCCCAATAAGAGACAAATATTGTTACCAAAGAGGATGATAATCCAAATTTTAGTTGTAGGAAGGATCACCCACATGAGGACAATCAAAAGGTGGGAGGAGTGAGGAATTTGGAAGGAGGTTCTTCTATCTTCTTTTGGGAAGATCTAGAAAATATCTCTATTGTTCCTAATTTTGATAGGGAATAATATTTAGAAGAAGCAAAAATCCAAGATACATAAACGGGGCTATGTCTAATGAGGAGGAATGGGAAGAAATTTCCAAACAAAAATCAAGAAATAAGAATACTAGAGATCCTTTTGTTGCCTCCCCTAATGCAACTAGAAGAAAATTGATGAAGAAAAATTTAAATTATAGTTAGGGAGGTAAAATCATGTAAGAATAGAGTGAATGTGACTCAATTGGCAATCTAGGAGGCATGTTCTCATAAAGAAGAAATGAAACTCATTTCATGGAACTTTTGTTGTTGAAATGCACCACACAAACATGATGTTTTGAGAAATAGTATTAGAAATCATAAACCTAATATTGTTCTTATTCAAGGAGAGTAAGATGAAGAAGGTGTTAGAATGTTTAGAATAACTGACAGAGAAGGTGAATCAATTACTCAAGGTCCATTAGTACTAAATTACCACTTTAAAAACACTTAAAACACTTTTATGTTCTAGTTATCTTATTGCTCAGTGTCTACTATAGTCTGAATAATAATATTAACAAGTTCTTCACTATCCTAGTAGAAGAGACTTGCAAAATGCAAAAAATTGAAATGTAAAACACCATAAAAACATTCAAGAAAAGTTTGACACTAGGATTTAACATGGAAACCCAATTTGGGAGAAACCACCACCAACATGTCACCACTTTTTCACTCTTCTAAAGTGATCCCTGATAGGAGCCAACTTTGTTAAAGGTTACACTACAGAATGTAAAATGTGACCTAGTTAAAGGATTTAATCACCCTATTAAGAGTTTCCTTTTCAGAGGACTTTAGAACATTCCATTAGAATGTCACTCAGTTAAAGGATTTACATAGACTGTTAACTCATTTATGACTATTATATCAACCTTGATTATAAGGATTTCAATAGAAACTATTTACAATGATTAGAAATATAATAGTATGGTTTGATCTTTATTATTATAGCTCACTTTTCAATTTCATATCTCCATTTAGTTCACGTGTGATTCATTCATAAGCCTTCTTTGTCACCTCTATCCTTGACTTCCTTGGAAACCCTTCAAGAAATCACACTTATCTTCACAAGAAACCTCAGCCTTCTACTTATATTTTCTTATCAACCTTAGCTTCTTTGTTCCATCTCACTAGAAATTATTCACATGTGCATGCATGTTGAAAATATAGATGGAGTGACTGAGAGGGGGGGTGAATCAGTTACCACAAAAACAAATCCATAGATCCCTTAGATGTCTTATAAACTTAGTTACTACTATCACTTGGTAGCCATATAGAAAAGTGTTGTAACTCAATATATGTATGTTAAATTATTATTGAACTTTAACCATTCACAAAGATTTAACTTGCATGCATAAAAAAAAACATGAACACAAGAGACACCAGATTTAACCCAATATGGAAAAAACCACCAAGTAACTAGCTACTGATTTTCACTCTTCTAGAGTGAGCCCTATTAGGAACCAACCCTGTCAAAGGTTAAAAAACACACTATGAGGTGTGATCTTGTTAAAGGATTTAGTCACCCTACTACGAGTGGCCTTGCTAGAGGACTTTAGAACAATTCAATAGAACTGTCTACCTTGTTAGCGGATTTAAAAAAATGGTTGTTAAACCAACTCTATTAAGAGATTTAGGAATCATTGCTACAATGATGAAAAAATAACAATGAAATGACCTTTGGTGCTCCTCAAGGATATCTGATCCTTCTTCAAAATTTTCTCACACTTTCCTCTTCACCTAATTAACTCACTTGCATGCTTGCTCATTCATCCATTTATTCATTCATCATAATCTAGAATTCACAACTTGACCTTTTATTTATACCATACAAATTATCCAGTGGGCTCATTTACAAGTTACAATTACCAATAATCATTACATTAGTTGGCAATAATTATTACATAAAAAAATTATACTTTATTTCCCAAAACAATGAATTCCTTCATTGGTCGACCTTGCTCAGTAAACACTTCTTTAGAAATGATTTCTAGTGTTAACCAACTAAGCTCAGTAAACACTGAGAATTCTGCAAAATCTTTTGGAGACTGAGTGAACTTGGTAAACACTAACTTCCTTTGCTAACCTTGTGAGCTTGGTAGAAACTAACTTCTTTCATAGAAACCTTTGACACGCGAGTGAGCTAGATAGAAACTGACTTCTATAGAGTATATTTAAGAATGCTCAGTAGACTTTGTAATTCACTTTACTAATCAACTAAGCTTGGTAGACTCTATAATTTTCTTTGCTGACCAACTGAGCTTGATAGACTCTGTCTGATAACTAATATGACATTTGTGCAATATCAATGACAACACACAATTGAACAATTGCATCCAACAATCACTCTATCTCGCGTTGATGGCAACACAACATGTCATAGTAGAATGAAATTTGAAAACAAGTCTTTTTCTAGTAGAACATTTCTCCCTCTTAGATTATATGCCACAAACTTCTCCAATGTTGTAATCGTCCTTTTGTGAAGGAATTAAATAGCTTATTTTCAAACAACAAACTCTTCACAAACAAATTCAAATTTCACAAAGATATGATAGTATACTCTCCTTCTTTGACAACACATGCCAAAGAGAACACATAGCAAATGAGAAGCAATGTACCTTAAGTACTAATTCATATGCAATATTTCCATGACTATGTTGCATCAACTAAAAGATTTTCAACTTGGTTCCTATTGATGTATCACTAAAACTTCATTTTAGTGATCTTCAGATAGGGGAATGACCCTTAGCTTACCTCTTAGATACAAGAATGCATCCTTAGGTAATGGCTTGGTGAATATGTCAAAAATTTGTTCCTTTGTATGTACATATTCCAATATAATCTCTTTATCCTACACCAATTCTTTGACAAAATGATACTTTATTGCAATGTGTTTGGTTTTTGAATGCATCACTGTATTATTGGATATATTGATTGCACTTGTATTGTCACGAAACATAACAACTAGTTCTTTGATTTCCACCTTCATACCTTCCAATAACTGCTTGAACCAAAAAATATTAGAATAGTTCATTGCTGCTGCAAAATATTCTACTCCTACTATAGATTGGGATGTACAATTTTTCTTTCTACTTGTCCAAGAAGGCAACCTCTTTCCAAGAAAGAAGGCTCCTCCACTTGTACTATTTCTATCATTAATGTTTCATGCCCAATCAGAGTCAGTAAACACTTTCAAATCCATATTACCTCCAAATTTATATCATAATCCATATGCTTCAGTGTCTTTCAAGTATCTCATGATCCTTTTGATTGCCATCATGCGATTTTCTCTTGGTTTTGCTGAAAATCTTGCAACTATACCAACTACAAGAGCAATATCTAGCCTTGTATGAACTACATATTGCAACTTTCCAATCATTGATCTATATAATGTTTGATCTACCTCCTTTGATTCATCATTCTTGGTAAGATTTAGTCCAGTGCACATGGGAGTTCCAACTAGTTTACAATCTTCCATTCCAAACCTTTTGAGTATCTCCTTGATGTATTTAGATTGAGTGATGTAGATACCATTCTTACTGTGCTAAATTTGAAGACCAAAAAGGAATTTAATCTCACCAAACATTAACATCTCAAATTCCTCATTCATTTTATCTAAAAATTCTTTGCATAAATAATCATTTCCCGTAAACAAAGTGTCATCCACAAATATTTCTGCCAAAACAATCCTGTTATCTAGTCCTTCCTTGATATACAAGCTACTATTATCATTAGTTCTCTAAAAACAAATCTAAATAAGATAGTTATGCAATCTTTCATACCATGCTCTAGGGACTTGTTTCAAACCATACAATGCTTTGTGTAAGTTGCAAACCATGTCTGTCTTGTTTGGATCAACAAAACCTTTAGGCTATTCAATGTATACTTATTCATCTAGAATACTATTGAGAAATGAATATTTGACATCCATTTGATATACCTTAAATCCTTTATATGTAGCATATGCAAGTAAGGTCCTAACACATTCCAATCTTGTAACAGGAGGAAAAGTATCTCCATAGTCTATTCGTTTTTCTTAAGAGTAGCCTTTACATACTAGTCTAGCTTTATTTCTTGACACCTTACCATCTTCATTCAACTTATTTCTAAATACCCACTTAGCTTCAATCACATTTTTATCTTTAGGCCTAGGTACAAGAGTCCATGTTTTGTTCTTCTCTATTTTCTCTATCTCTTCATTCATAGCCTCAACCCAACTTTGATTTTATAATGCATCTTTGACATTTCTAGTTTCAAAATCAGTGAGTAAACAAGTACCTTTTTAACTTACTTCTTGTCATAGTAGCTTCAAATTTGTCTCCAATGATATGATCTGGTGCATGATGTCTCATGACATATTTTGCTAATATAGGTTCCATGCCTTTTGACTAAGTTCCATTGTCTTCATTTTGAGTTTCAACTTTTGGCTCTTGTTGCTATATTTTCTGCTCGGGTCCTTCAGACTCGACAGGAATTTTTTTAATAGCATCTAAATGTGACTCAGGTTCCTATAGCTCGGTTTGAACTTCTTGCAACTCAGTGACTGAAGACTCAGGAGTAGAAGTTTCCTGTTTAGCAGATGTATTTGGCACTATATTAGGTTCAATGAAAATGAATATCTTGTAATCTTCTAGTTCCTTTTTTTTTTCTTCTTCAGTCCTTTCTACAAACTCATCAACTTTCACATGTGCACTTTCTATGACTTTGTGTGTAGACAAATTCAAACATCTATATGCTTTACTCTTGCAAGAATATCTCAAAAATATTCCTTCATCACCCTTCACATCAAGTTTACCTTTTTTAGATTCTTTTAGAATATAACATTTAATTTAAAATACTTTTAGGTAACTTACATTGGGTTTATAGCCATACCATAACTCATAGGGGGTTTTGAATGAGTCCTTCTTCAGATGTACTTGGTTCAAGATATGAACTGTAGTGCTGATAGCTTCCTTTCACTATTTGATAGCAATATTCTTTTCAATCATTGGAGTTCTTGCATAGTCCATGATAAATCTATTCCTCCTTTTAGCTATTCCATTTTTCTTGGGAGTTACAAGTGCTAATACCTATCTTTTGATTCCCCTTTCAATAAAAATGTTATTGAACTCATGGGAGATGAATTCACCACCTCTATCTGACCTCAAGCATTTCAGTCTTTTCCCTATTGCCTTCTCTACTTTGGAAAAATACCATTTGAACTTCTTAAATTCTTTTGATTTCTCTCTCAGATACATGACAATCATCATTCTAGAGTAATCATCAACAAAAAGAATGAAGAAATTTTCTCCAATATAACTTTCAATTCTAATAGGTCCACACAAATTAGTATGCATAATTTCCAAAATTTCTTCAGACTAGTAATTTTTACTTTTAAAGCTAGTCTTTTCTATCTTACCAATTCAACAATTCTTGCATAGACCAACATCAAATTCCTTTATACTAGGAACGCCTCTTACTTTCTTGAATTTTCTTATTTTCACTAGATTATAAAAGTTCACATGACATAACCTTTTGTGCCATAACCAACTTTCTTCAACTTGAGCAATAAAGCATGAACATTCACCAAGTTAAAGATAGAACAAGTTGCCTTTAGTTTGTATGCTTGATCCAATCAGCTTTCCTTTGTCGTCCATCAGTCTTGCTTTTCCATGCATGAATTCCACTTTGAATCCAATATTGAGTAGATATGCCCCACTCAACAAATTGTGTTTTAGACCTTTAACCCAATAGGCATTATCACATACAAGCACATTGGCTAGTGAGATTCTTCCTCTTCCTTTTATGCAACAAGGTTCATTATTACCAAATCTCACACTGCCACCATCATAGTCTTCAAAATATTCAAACTTTGTTTTGTCACCAGTCATATGATGAGTGTAACCACTATCTATAATCCATGTATCATTTTTACTCAGATGAGAGATAAGTGCCATTTTATCTTCCTCATCATTACCAGATTCATCTTTCACAACAATGTAAACAATTTCATCTTCACCATCATCAAAATCATTAGAATCCTTATCCATGAAACATGTTTTCTTACCTTTGTCCTTGAATGATTTGAAATCTTTCTTGCCATTGCACTTGTCACCTTTATTCTCATCCTTATTTTGCTTATTTGGGGACCTAGTAGTAATATGTCCAATTTATTCACGTGAAAAATAGATCAAAGGAACCTTAGCTTTGTATTTTCCTTTTGTTCTAGAATATTTTTGTGCTAGTAGAGCTTCAACCACTTCAAGATCACTGTCAAAACTTTTTGCTAATTCTTCTTCACTTTCTGACTAAAAATCCTTTATCTTCCTACCCTTTTCTTCAAGTGAAAGCTTGGCTTCAAATGCCGATTCAATGTTCTTGGAAGTTAGAACATAGTTGTTATAGTTATCTAGCTCAAATTCAGTCAATCTTCTTACTATGGCTTCTAAATTTATCTTATAATTTGCTTCACATCTTCTTTCTTGAATTGCAAAAACTCTAATTGTATAAATGGGAAGTAATGTTCTAAGAATTTTAGTTACAATTGCTTCCTCCTAAATGTCTCCTCCAGAAGCCTTGATTGTACTAACGAATACTTTGACTCTTTCAACATATTTGGCAATGTTTTCATCCTCTCTCATCCTCATTTATCAAATTTTCCTGTTAGAATTTATTCTTTGGCTCTTCTCACATTGGCATCACCTCCATTGATATTTTTCAGCTTGTTCCACATTTCAAAGGTAGTTTTGTAGTCCTTGACATCATCAAATTCTTCACAGCTTAGGGCAGATGCAATGTCTATCATCATGGTGTTATGAGTCTTCTTCTCAGCAATGTCACTAACAGATAGTGTACCAGAAAGAGTCACATAGTCTTCATCAAGATATTTAAATCTTTTATCTCTAATGGTAGCTAGATGGAGTCTCATGAGACCTTGCCATGCTAAAAAGTTATCCCTGTTGAGCCTTGGAATTCCCCTATTGTAAGACATCCCGATCTTTAGCTTAGATCCTTGAAATCCTTCCTATAAGCACCAAAAGCTCTAATACTAATTGTTGGAAATATAGATGGAGTAACTGAGAGGGGGGTAAATTAATTACCACAAAAACAAATCCATAGATCCCTTACATGTTTTATAAACTTAGCTATTGTTGTCACTCGGTAACCACATAGAAAAATGCTATAACTTGGTATATGTATGTTAACTTATTATTGAACTTTAAGCATTCACAAAGATTTAACATGCATGCATAAAACAAATAACATGAACACAAGAGACACTAGATTTAATGTGGAAACCCAATATGGAAAAAACCACCAAGTAACTAGCTACTGATTTTCATTCTTTTTAAGTGAGCCCTGTTAGGAGACAATCTTGTTAAAGGTTACAAAACACACTATGAGGTGTGACCTTGTCAAAGGATTTAATCACCTTGCTAGGAGTGGCCTTGCTAGAGGACTTTAGAACAATTCAATAGAACTATCCACCTTGTTAGAAGATTTACAAAAATGGTTTTTAAACCAACTCTGTTAAGAGATTTAGGAATCATTGCTACAATGATGAAAAAGTAACAATAAAATGACCTGAATGAGATAAAACTAAACTTTGTTGTTATAGATCTCTATTCTACTTCACTAGATCCTCTTTGATTTAATACACCTTTACTACTCCTCAAGGATATTTGATCCTTAATAATTCACTCACACTTTCATCTTCACATAATTAACTCACTTGCATGCTCGCTCATTCATCCATTCATCATACTTTAGGATTCACAACTTGACCTTTTATTTATACCATACAAATTATCCAGTCAACTCATTTACAAGTTACAATTATCAATAATCATTACATTAGTCAGCTATAATTATTACATAAAAAACATCCATACTTTATTTCCCAAAATAATGAAATCCCTCATTGGATGACCCTGCTCGGTAAACACTGCTTAAGAAATGATTTCCAATGTTAACCAACTAAAGCTCGGTAAACACTATGAATTTTGCAAAATCTTTTGGAGACTGAGTGAACTTAGTAAACACTAACTTCCTTTGCTAACCTTGTGAGCTTGGTAGAATCTGACTTCTATCACAAAAACCTTCGATGCCTGAGTGAGCTCTTTAGAAATTGACTTCTACAGAGTATATTCAGGAACACTTGGTAGACTTTGTCATTCACTTTACTAAAAAATTGAGGTTGGTAGACTCTATAATTTGCTTTGTTGACCAACTCAGCTCAGTAGACTCCTTCTGGTAATTGATATGAAATTTGCGTAACATCAAAGACAACACACAATTGAACAGTTGCATCTAACAATGCAATCTTTGCACTTGGATATTCTTGATCACTCCTTTATCATCCACTGCAAATAACTTCATTGTTATGACTATATCTCTTCCACATGCATCCACTCTCACATACATGCTCATACACTTACTCATAGAGTTCACATATTTACCTCCTTAAATTGATAATTCTAGTCCATTTTGATTTCTCACAATCATCATAGATCATAGGGTTTGTGATTTGATCCAACAGATTTATTGTATCTATTCATCTCTTTCTCTTCTAGAAACTTCTCATTGTATCAATTTATTACGTATCTCAACTAATCCTCTCCTTGAATTAAATGATCCAACATGTCAATACTTATCTTCAACATGCTTTCCATATCCCATGAAATCAACTAAGTTAGTTAGAAATTATGATTTCACATACACATTGAAAATACTATCACTTAGTCATCACTTGGTTCTGACACTCAGTCATAAATAGATCACTTAGTTGATATTGATGATCAGTCAACATTGAGTTTCACTCATCTTGTATTGGCACTCGACCAATTCTGTTCTAGCACTAAGTCGACACTAGCATCCCTTAGCATGAACTTCAAGTTTCTTAATATTTTATTGTATTCCATGGTCAAGGTTATGCAATATGTTAGTCTATTCTCATATCATCATAGTATAAATGTAATAAAATTATCTTGTCAAATTATAATAACTAATCAAACTTCTATTGTACCTTCCTTTTCATAATTCAACCTTTCCTCTAGGTGGTTTTCTATGAGAAACTTCACAAATCCTCTTCATAAATCAAATAAGTATAACATTTAGATCAGATGGAAACATGTCTCATTGGTAGATTTGAAATCAACAACAACATAAAAATAATTCAATTGTATTTTCCAACAAAAGGATAGAAGTGTGTCTATCAAATTTTGTAAGAATTATGTTGTCGTTGGCTCAAGCTAAGAAGATTCTTTGAGTGACCTAGCCATCTTATGGAACTTGTATAAGCTAAAAGGTGAGATGATTTATGAAAGTGATAACATCATGATAGTTAAGCTCTCTAACTCCAAAAATGGTCATATTTTGAATATCTTGAATGTGTATGCATCTAATTGAAATAGGGGAAGGGCTAGACAAAGGGATAAAATTAGAAATCTTACTGGGAGAATTTTCATGTGCAAATAGATTATTATGGGAGATTTCAACACTCGCCTAGAGGGTCATAAAAAAATGGAGGGTAGGATATTGATTTAGATAGTAGTATGGATGTTATGAGTCTAATCAATGATTATACTCTTATTGATATGGATCTTCAAGGTGTTGATTTCACTTGCACTATTAGTAGGCTAGGGGAAGAGTGTATTCAAGTTAAGCTAGATAGAGCCTTTATTAGTACTATGGACCGAATCTCCTATTTTTATCATTCTCTTTTGACTCTTGCTAGAATAGGGTTGGATTACTCTCCTATCTCTTTGGTTCTAGACTGATTATATAGAAAAAGGAGCTATCATTTTAGATTTGGAAAATTGAGGCATGCTAACCTGAACATTTGGGATAAAATATACCATGTTTAGGGTTTCCAAAAAGCTTAAGAATGTTAGAGAAAAAATCAAGATCTAGAAAAGTGCTGAATTTCAAAACATGTTTTAGTCAAAAGTTGGGATTCTCAGGGAAATTAACTAGATTTAGGAAGCTATTCAACTCTTCGGATATGACTTAGATAGAATGAAAAAAAAAGAGCCCTCTTATCTTATTATCATGATATCATACCTAAAGAGAAGCTTTTTTGAGGTAGAGATCCAAGTCAGTATTGTTGCATGAGGGTGATAAAAATAGTAGGTTATTTCACCTCACTACCCTCAAGCATTAGATTGCCAAAAAAAATTCCAAACTAGTAAAAAATAACAAGATAATATGTAGGAGGAAGACAATATTATATTGGAAGCTAATTTTTTTTCATGGATTTACTTTCTACAGACTCCACTTTATTTCATGACAAGAATATACACTCTTGACTCATAAACCCACTATCATAGGGGATGATCAGAATATGAGGTGAAAAAAGATCTCTTCTCCTTTGAATGGGATGAGGATTTGGATTTAGATGGGTTTTCTATAGTTTTCTTTCAGTATTTCTAAATGATTGTCAAGAATGATGTGAAATTTGTCTAATAATTATTTGGTTTTAAGAATCTTCTAAAGGAAATTAACGCTACATTCTTAGTCTTTGTCCCCAAACTGAATGGTGCTAATTCTATGGATTAATTTGTCCTGATAAGCCTTTGCAACTCTTTTGATAAAATCATTTCTTAAGTCCTTACTTTGAGGGTCTTGGAGATTCCTCCTATGGCTATTTCTCATCAATAATTGGGTTTCATTCTAGGTAGGAAAATCCTTGATTCTATCATTTTGATGCATGAAGTTATTCATTTTCTTGATGTTGCTCAAAAGAAATGGTTCCTTGTTAAGATAAACCTATTTAAATCCTATAATAGAGTAGATTAGGAGTTTCTTTTAAAGAGTCTTTTAGCTTTTGTATTTGATAGGAAGGTCTATAAGCTAATCTCTCAATTGGTTACTATAGTCTCTTTGATTATTATGGATTATGCACCTTCTTCATTTTTCAAACCCTCTAGGAGATTAAGATAAGGAGACTCTCTCTCTCTCTCTCTCTCTCTCTCTCTCTCTCTCTCTCTCTCTCTCTCTCTCTCTCTCTCTCTCTCTCTCTCTCTCTCCCTCTCCCCCCCCTATCCCTTTTCTTATTATTGTCAAATGTTTGGGAAAATTGATCTTGGATGGCATAAAATCAAAAAGTATAGAAGCCATTAGACCATCCTAAGATGATAATGTTTTCTCTCATAAATTTTTTTCTGATGATATCATTCTAAGGGGAAGTTATTACAATTAAGGAGATGATAAATTTGAATTATATTCTAAACTGTTAGAATTTGGCAAATGGTCATCTTATTAATTGGAGTAAGAATTCCTTGTTTTTTTTCAATACTCGTAGGAAGAGATAGAAAATGATTGTTGACATCTTGAACTCTAAAATTACTAAGTTACCTTCCATTTATGTGGGTCTTCCCCTTGAGCTTAAGCCTTTGGATTCTTTTTGGGATGGACTTATTGGTGTACAAAATTGTAGGTTGACTTCTTATGAGCTTGGCTACTCAATGTTGGGAAGCTCAAAACAATTTTAGCCATTGAAGAAGATTAAATATTAACTTTATTCAATCCACACACTTTATGGTCTACAAGACTTAGGTGGTTGTACATTAACTTTTAATGAAATAATGATTGTGATTTTTAGACTTAACAATACTCTTGAGTTGGTAAAAGTTTTCAAGAAGAAATGAGCTATAATAAAATAAATTTATAATAAATGGGGAGGGCTTCAAAAAAGATGTAATAGCACATGAAAGGGAGTTGATACTGATTATTTACCTTCAACAAAGACATTCTTAATTTTAAAATTTTAATATGACCACTACCTTCTAAATAGGAGAACAGAGTCAACTTTGATAATTACTGAATTAATCTAATGTGTTGGAGATTGGCATGCCACCATTAACTAATACGCAATGAAATTGAGAGATTTTAACAAACCCTGAATAATCAAATTTAATTTTACACTGAAGACCAATTACACCAAACATACATAAGAATATGAGTTTTGTTTCCAATAGTTTGCCTCAATTTTTTTCTACAAATAGTATAAATCCTAGGGGAATTTGAACTCAAAAAAATCAACGACCAATTTTGTATCTTTAGGAAAGAACATTGTATATTTTATTAATTCAAAAAAAAAGGTGCAACTAGGTTGTAACAAGTTGCATTATCTAACTTCCTCTATGCATGCCTTTATCCATAATGTCTTTTTATATTTTTTAATCTCCCTTATACATGGCCTTGGTATCCTTTCTTATATAACATGAAGGGATGCAAAAAAGCTTCAAGCATGTTCATCAAAACTACCTAAAAACTAATTGCAACTTGTTATAGATTAATTATAATTAAAAATATATCTCGAAAGAGATTTATAATGGTCTTATCATATCGATAATCTCTTCCAAAAACTCAATGATCTCTTCATCTTGCACTCTGACAAGCATGTTGAAAGATTTCCCTTTTACCTATTCCATTAAGATCTCATGATAGTCACTCTTCTACCAAGCATATGTTGGTTGCAAATCCAATGTAGTTGTATACACATTGTTGATGTCATCAAATTGGTCTTCTTCGGTTGGTACCGAAATAAGTTGCATCATTGGGCAAGGTACTACATTCTCCTCATGTGATTGTAATAGAAAACCCATACCTTTTTCCCTACAAAAAAAACACAAAAAATTGCACAAGATTTTTTTTTCTATAAAAGAATAAATGTACAAAATTCCATTATATATATCATCAAGGAAAAATGCATTTAATGACAATATTTCTTTCAAATCCTTAGTATGATTCATCCTCCATTAATGTCATACATGAAAAAAAATGATACAAATAAAATAAATGCTTGACATAACCTCTTTTGCTAGATAATTAATGAAATAAATGCTCATTTTTAATTCTTAGAATTAAAAAATATTAGAGAACCATTGGCGTTGAACAAGGACCAAAGAAATCTTCCTTGTCAAATTCACAAAATTAGAGTACATCTTAAAGTAATCTTTTGAAATTGCAAAATCAGAGAATCACAAGAGTTTTGGTTTCAAAATCATGAAATCAGATTTTAAGAATTTCATATTTCCCAAAATTGCAAAATTGAAATGTTGTTCAGGGCTAGATCTCAATTTTCTGAAACTTGGCAACAACACCCAGATTTTGAGGTTCCATTAGTGGCTCTTTCTAGGGAGGCTTATTCCTTTTGGATATGGAGTGAATCCAGTTATCTTTGGGGTAAAAAATTCAAAAAAATCAGCCCTACTCCATAAGGAACAATAAATAAATAATCAACTAAGAGAAAAAAAAGGTTTTAGATATTTTCCATGGACAAGAAACTCTAGTATATGCCCATCTATTTCTTGAAGAACATAATATTCTCCAGCTTTGTTAGATATAAGATAAGGTCCTACCTATAAGTGATCAAACTTTTCATGCTTTCCCTTGTCCTGGTCTTTAAGATTCTATTTTAACACCTAGTATTCCAAATTAAAGATTCATTCTAAATATTTCTTATCATGTAAATATTTCATGGCCTATTTTCTTTCAAGGTTGTGCTGCAATGCTTCTCTTCTTTTTTCATCTAATTTTTCTAGAGCAATTATTCTTTCATCCATAAAATCAATATCCTCAAGCTTCTTGGTTCTAATAAATATGTACACTGGCAATAAGTTGTTTTGATGGATTCTTGCTTCCTAACCATATACAAGTTCAAATAGTGAGAATCTAGTTGAGTTCTTTCTTGTATCCTATCTTCCTAGACAACCAAATGTAACTTTGAGTTCCAAACTCTTTTATTGTTAACCAACATCCTTTTATAATTGTAAGGATTCTCTTACTAGTTGATTTTTCCTAACAATTTCATTGTGGATGGTAAGGGTATGAATATGACATGGTTATCGCATATTTAGTACACAAGTTTAAGAATTCTTCTCATCTGAGACACATCCCATTATCAACAATATTTTTTCTTGGAAAACAAAATCTTGTTAATATATTATTCATCATAAATTATGTAACAACATAACTAGTAGATCTTCTTGTTAGGATAACTTCAACACATTTAGTGAAATAGTTTATAGCAACTAAAATCCAACTAAATCCACTACTTCACTTATTATTGATCTCACCTATGAAGTTTATTCACCACATATAAAATGGTTCTTGTGCTTGTAATGTCCTAAAAGGAAAAGCTCCATCACATTTTAATATGCCTAAAAAGCTTTGACATGCTTGACATTTTATCACATAGTCATACTAGTCCCTAAAGAGATGACAACAATAATATCACACTCTCAAAATGTTGTTTGTAGTAGCCCAGGCATGAAATACCATCCAAATACTCCTTCATGCATTTTTTTTAGAATAATAGGTGTTTGATAAGTATCAAGGTAGATATGTAATAGTCCATCTCTATTTTTCCAAAATAAATCTCCTTTAATAACAACATATTTATCTACATTTAGTTTCACTATTTATTTTTTTCAATTTTCACCCTAATTATCATGGCTTTTCATAGTTCTCGAATAATAAACAACATCAGTATACGAAGGAAAATTTTCTATGCTAGCTATGTTATCATTTACTTCCACTTGATTGATTTATAATGCTTCTAGGTTAGCATCTAGCATAAGTTTCACCAATCCTTGACCTTAGACTAATTTGGTTATTTAAATATTAGTGTTAAACTCTTGGATTTTTTTAATCCATCTGCATCTTCTCTCAGTCATTTCTGCTTGTATGAATCAATCTTTAATTACTACATTGGGAACATAAGCAATAATGCTACTACCTACTAAATATGGGCAAAAATCTTTGACGACTTTAACTAAAGAATAAGCTTACTTCTCATTTATATCATAGTTTAACTCATAATTTTGTATACTCCTACTAAAGAAAGAAATAGGTTGTTCATTTCTTTCTTCATTCTTCTGGAGCATCATAGCAACAATCACATCATAAGATGCAAAATAAAAATTTTGAAAGGGTTTACTAAAATATGGGGCTTTAAGTACATGTACTTCTTAATTGATCTCTTTATATTTGTGAAGGCCTATAAGGCCTAATTGTCCCAAACTAAATAAGCCTCCTTTTTAACATCTTTGATGTTGACTTAATAATTTCAGCAAATTAAGATACAAATCTTTTGACAAAGTTCATCTGACCAAAGAATTACTCTATTTCTTTTACTATCTTTTGAATTTTTATATTATCAATGGCCTTTAGTCTATCGGGGTCTATTCTAATACCTTCCATGGAAGCTACATGGCCTAATAGTTTGCCTTCTATTACTCCAAATTGGTACTTCTTTAGATTGACAGATACCTCGTATTCAAGAACTCTCTTGAAGATTTTTCCCAAATGATTGCATTGATCTCCTACTTCTTTTGAATAACCTATTTAATCATCCTAATAAATGGCCAACATGTGATCAATCATACCATCAAATACAATATCAATGGCCCTTTGAAATTCTTCCCCTATATTGGTTAGGTTGAATGATGTCCTAGCATATATGTATGTCCCCCATGGAGTAGTAAATGTGATTTTATACTATTCGACCTCTTTATCTTTTACCTAATTATACTTAGAGAAACCATCCATAATAGATATAAATTTATTTCCTATAAATTTTTGTAATAGAGCCTCCATATTTGCGAAGCCATAGTTATCCTTTAATGATGATATATTCAAATTCCTAAATCACATAACCTTATATCACCATACTTCTTTTTGACTGACACCAAATTGGAGACCCATGTAGAATATCTTATTGGTTTTATTACCCTAGAATCTCTCATTTTAATCAACTCTTCTTTCAATTTTGGTGCTAACATTGTGTTTATGGGATGTTGCTTCTGTGTTAATGGTTTTGCATCTAGTTTTAGAAGAATTTCATACTGAAAGAGATCTTCTTTATATGATTTAAGATCATCATATGTCCAAGTATTTTCTTAGTAAATTAATCAAATCCAATCTAACTTTCTTCAATTTTTTTTTACCCATTAACACCCCTCTTGGCGAATATTCATTCACTAGATTGATCTTCTCAACTTGATCTTCTATCACAATAGAGGTTTGTGTCTTGATCGTTTCATGCTCATTGAAAACTCTTTCTAATGTGACCAATCCTTTAGGTATTTTATTAGATTTAAGTTGAATAATTTCATTACCCAAAATAGTTTCCTTTCCATCTTGACTTTCCAGTAATCCATTTCACTCAATTTCAGTATCTTAGTAATTTTCCTGACATGTCAAAAAACTTTAAAATATCCCTATCATTTTCAAAGACCTACCAATTAGGAAAAATAGTTGGTACAGTAGCCTTTTTTTAAAGTTTCACTTGGACTAGACTTTGCAATGATATGCCAATTTGTTTAACAACTATATTTTCCATTAAATTAGCAAAGGAATTATCATTCCTCTCTATCCAAATTGATCCAAATTGCATCAAAATGTTCAATTAAATCCCATACATAATTTTTGTTTTCTTTTAAATCTAGAACATTTGGTTACAATTTTGTTTCTTATTTTGTATATGATTTGATGCAAGAGCATTCGAGGATCAAGGTTGTTGACACAAATGTGGGTTTTAGTCAAGATTTACTTCCAAGGGTCACAACTTTTGACTCGAGTGTGGGTTTTGGCTAAAATTTTACAAGCAGTTGGATGAGGAGGGGCTATTTGATTTTTCGATGATCTCAGCTTGATTGATGGCTATTTTTACATTTTTTGGGAGCCTAAAATATCATCTTGGCCTCTGAAATTAATTTTTTTGTTTTTTTTTCCAATTTTTAAAAATGTTGTTTTGTTAATAAATCTGAAATCATATTCTTGATTTCATTGATTAGTTGGAAATTCATCTTTCCTTAGTTGGGGGTTTTCTTGGGAAAAATCAGGATTCGTCAGATGGGTTTTGAAAATTACCAAAAATAAAAAAATCTATTTTTCCCAAAAATCTACCAAATATGGTAATTTTAAAAATTGTAAATAAGTAGATGATTTTATTTCATTGTAGAGGTAGAGTAGAGTTGGAAAATTTTAATGAAGAATTTGACATTCTAAAACTTCTATGTTTTGTAATTTTTTGAGTTATTGTTTTGAAGGGTTTGGGCTACATCACAATTAGTTCAGAATCAACAAATACAGATAGCAATTTAATTTTATGATGTTTTGCAATGTCAATTCCTAAAATCAATGCTTCATATTTAGCAACATTATTGGTGGATTCAAAGTTAAGCAAGAATGTTTCAAGTATTTGGCTATTGTTGTGCTTTCATGTTATTTATTATTTGTACTTCAGTTTTAGATTATATTTAGGAAAATTGATTAAAGTTGTACTAAGGATTGAAATTTTTTCAAAATTTAATTCACCCTCATTTGAAAATATCTTTCATATTCAAAATTAAGCATTTTTTATAATGCATTATGTTATATTTTTTGTTTATTTTCCTTGTATTCTTTTATGAAGAATTGGTCCATTATGATTGAATGATTTTTTGAATTTTTTCTTATGGTTGGACTAGGTTTGTGTACATAATTTTTTTGTTACTAAATTTCATTATTGTCATTTTAGCATGCCCAATGGGAATCTCATACCATTTTAGTAGTCATTTTTTATGGGAGTTCTAGTTACTATATTTATAGGGTTTCACCAATCTTGCACTCATATTTTACTTTTTTTTTGTGTTTCTAGGAATGTATACCTATGCATTTGAGTTCTAGTGCAAAAAATAGTCAAAAAGAGGTTTCAAAATTTCACATCTATGTTTTGACTATAAATCAAACAAAGCATACACATTGATTTTTTGGAGGCTCCATTTATAATACACACGTGGTGCACACACACACACACACACACACAAGTGATGACCTTGAAAATTCCAATTAGGATAATTGATTAGGAGAAATGATTCTTCATATAATTTTTAAATTATAATGTGACTGGGATACAATATTTATGTGTATTGAACTATAAGATGATTTATGATAAAGAAAAGATATAACATTTCTAAAAATGGACATATGTAAAGATGAGTACTTGATTACTTTATCAATTTCTAAGCATTAATTTATATTAATGATTCCCTTCATCAATTTTGCATACATTTTTGAATTGTCAAATGATAACAATTCTTAGAACTATAGTCAATATTATTTAATCCCATAACAATTATTGGATGAATTTGTTAGAGATTGATTGATAATTTTCCCTAGACCTATTCTAAAACTATAATCAAAATCTTTATTACCTATAACTTAGAAAAGTATTGCATGATTTACATAAGTACATTATATATTAACTCATAATAATCTATATTAAATTGACATGATAACTACTAGAGAAGAGTGTAAAGTGTAAAAACATTATAGGTTGGCTTCTAAATAGTGACTAAAGATTATAAAAATTTTCACATGATGCTCTTGTAGATATAATCATCTTTAGTACTTATTGAAATTATGATAGAGCAATGCTAAGTGATACCTATATTTCCATCTCTTATTTATTGGAAACCTAGAAACCATACTCATTTTATCTACAATTCCCAATAATTATATCTATATGCAGGAGAAAAAAGTTACTAGAAAGATGAAAGTAGGAGCCCCATATCAGAAAAAAACCTAAACTTCTCATTATTTCACATCCATTTGCCACATCTCTTCTCCCACTTGGTTTACTTAGGGCCATAAATAACTTAGGGCCCATTTGGAAATGGGAATACAAGTGGAATAGGCATATGTATATTCTTAAAATTTTGAATTCTTATTTTGGATACACCAAATCAGAATTGGAATAGGAATAAAATTGGAACACAAATTCCAATTTTGGCCCAAAAATGAGCATTTTCTATTCCACCTAAATAGGTGGAATAGGAATATGTATTCTATTCCAATTTTTTTTAATTTTAGAAAACATAAAATTTTTAGTCTATGAATTCTACATCAAATTCTGGGTGAATAAAAAAAGAATAGGAATATGTAAACCCATTTTCTATTCAAGAAATTCCAGAATAAGTATTCTAGAATAACTATTCCTATTCCCATTTTTATAATCCCATAGCCAAATGGACCCTTCACTCCTAATCCATTTGACAATATCATATAAAAAAATTCCATCTCTTTCACCGCCTATATTACAAAATCTTTGTTGAGCAAGGAATAATAAAGAATGATAGAAACACACAAATTCTTGAGTTCTTTTTGTACCATGAAAAATTTCTTGTGGATGTATATCATTTATGAAATCTCTAATAATTTAACATAATGAGTGTACATATATTTTGGTGGATCGAATATCAATAATTCAGTAAAACGATTACATGTGGAGGCATTATCGAAAATTTTTTAATGTATTTTTACATGCTTTAGTGAACTAAATTATTTTTATAGTAATAATATATTAGGATTTGTGTTCTAAATTTTTCAGATAATATTTTTTTATGATTTTCAAACATGTTTGTTTTGGTTAAGCCATGTGTAAACCTAAATCACTAGTTAGAGGCATTGTTAGAAATGAGTCATATTATGATGTAGAAAGATAGCATATTTGATAATGGGTTTGAGATACAACATTTTTTGGTATGGAGATATTTATAATGTTAATATTTATTGTAATAAAATAGTGGTTATGATATTGTATTGTATTATGGGAAAAATCAGGAAAAAATTGGAATATTTTTCTTAGATTTCATACATTTTTTAAGAGTTCTTACTCTAAATATATTTTGAAACATCAAGGATTTATGGTGCAAATGAACTTTTAAGTGTTATATCCTTACATGAAATGTCATGTCATGTATAGTTTTAGTTATGATTCACCTTGTGCTTCATTATAGGATATAACAAAAGAAGACGACTTATCTTATGTTAAGGATGCAACCACAAAAGACTCATCTATGAAATAAAATGTTGGTAGCTTCTACAAAAGTTACATGTGTCTATTAGAAGATTCAAAGTATGAAATTTTTGATGATGTGATTGATCAAATGTGTATTTCACCTATTACTTATATTATGGAGGTTGTAATACTTTCTTACGTGAAACAATTTGTGTTGTGCTTCTTTGAAAGAGAACATCATATTAAATTTATTTTTATGAGATCTAATGTGTCAATAAGGTCAATTTATCAATGCTTCCAATATATCATGATTATGTAATGCTTAAGAATTCAAGGATATATTTATTAGACATGTTTATTAGAAATAATAGTCCAACAAGATAACTGAGAGTGGGGGGATGAATCAATTATCCAACCATAACAAGATGTACATACACAATTATACCATATTTGTTAACTAGGGAAACCCTTGATCTGAGGGAAACATATAGTCCTTGTTAGATGATGGACCTTTTTAGGAGTCTATAAACACATTTAGTATAGAAGGGTCCTTTTTAGGAGACTTTGAATCCATATTAGAAGATTGCAACCCTATTAGGAGTTGTGCCAACTCTGTTAGAAGTTGTAGAAGGAAAAAAGACCCACTATCCAAACAACTTCTGAGGCAAGACCACTGAACTTCATTGTCCAACTAATCTCTCAACTATTTCTGGTAGAATAATTGTTCCTAATATGGTTTATCCTCTTTCCTCTATCCTATCAACCAGACCAATCACTATCAAACCTTTTAGACCTAGTTACAAATCTCGGATCCAAATATCAAACCTTAGATCTCAAAATAAAACTTTGGCAATGGACTTTTCTTCAACTTCACTCTACTCTAATTATCTTCACAATTACTCAGTGTTCATATCTTTTCCTCTCTCTTTTTCTCTTCTTTCTTACTTCATACTTACTTGAATAATAAAGAGAAATTTCCTTGCTTTATACTAAGTCCATAAAAAAATTCACTTGACTCAGCTATTACACCTTCTCAATTAATAGTTATAGGACCTCATTAAGAACACATTTTACGTAGTTATAATGTCAATATATTGCCTTGTAAATTGAATAAATTTTCACAGATGTAATATTATAATGAGTGAGCTTAAGCATGTCATCTCCAGAGTGTCTTCTACATGTCTTTAACCTTGCTTCTCAAAATATCAACTCTGCTAAGAGATATATGAAGTTTACTAGAACATTCTTCTGTAAACTCCATCTCTAAACAGTATTCACCAAAACTTGCATAACCTCTTCTAGACTTAATATTATCTACACCTAAGCTTAGATTCATATAATAGACACTTATTAGTATCTCTCATTAACCTCACTAATAAAATTACTCTATGATTTGTTTGTGCCAACTTAATCTTTACTATTGTTCTTCTATAAGATACCACATAAAACTACTATGTTAACATCAATAAAAAATGCATTCATGAATGTAACATATCATCATGAAAATGATTTAATAATATTCCTACAATACTCCCCCATAGGAATATCACCACCATTCATGCTTCCAACAATCTCCCCCTTTGGCATTGATGGCAACATAGATGAAAAACATCTAGTTCCAAAAATACCAACTATTAAAGATTGTCATCTTTTCTTTTCAAATCCTCTTCATCAATCATATACTAACATTAGTTATTCACATGCTTCTCCCCCATTGATATACCTCAATGTGCTTTGTAACTTCTCCCATGTATCAAAATAATTTTCATGCTATAATCTCTCCCCCATTGACATCAATGACAAACGTTTCAACAACCATCTATCATTGCACCATGTCAATCTCTGCAACAACTATCTATGACCTACTCAAGTGTCCAAAGACACTATTCAAAATAACATCTATCAAGAGTTCTAGATGATTATGTCCATCACAGATACCTCCCCATACTAGAAGCATCATCATTCAGTCCAGAAAAATAATAATTCTTTGTACCATTGGACTGATGCACTCTTGCATCATCTACTCTGATGTAGATAGGGGCATAACCCCTAGCATACCTCACAAATACTCAAAATTCTCTTTAGGAAGAGGCTTAGTGAAAATATTAGGAATATGCTCTTTAGTGGTTACATATTCCAATTTGATTTCCTTCTCTACAACTTTCTCTCTTAACATGTGATATTTCATAGAAATGTGGTTAGTCTTAGAATGCAACACTAGATTTTTAGACATATTCAATTTGCTTGTATTATCACAATGTATGACAACAGGTTCATTGAATTATATCCTTATATCCTTTAGCATCTACTTCATCCAAATAACTCGATTACAATTATTTTCTACTACAATGTATTTTGCCTCTGTTGTACTCTATGAGATACAATCCTACTTCTTCCTTAACCATGAAACCAATCTTCCACCAAGAAAGAATGCTCTACCACTAGTGCTATTTCTATCATCCATACTGCCTGCCTAATTAGCATCAATATAAACATATAAAATCAAATCATTAGATATTTCATACCATAATCCAAGCTTTGATGTTCCCTTTGGATATCTTAATATCCTCTTAATTGCTACATAATGTGCTTCTTTGGAGTCAACTTGAAATCTTGTAAAATTTCCAATTACATTTGCTATATTTGGCCTTGTGTGAGTCAGATATTACAATCCTCTAATCATAGATCTTTACTTCTTCTCCTCAATAGTAGGTATTTAATCCTTTGTAGATAACTTGTATCTAATTATCATAGTTGTTCCAACTAGTTTACAAGTTTCCAAACCAAACCTTTTAAAGATCTTTTAAGTACTAAGTTTGAGAAATAAAGATTCCTTCTTTATCCTGTACAATCTACAATCCTAGGAAGTATTTCATTTCCCCTATCATGTTGATTTCAAATTACTTATTCATTTCTTCTATAAACTTTTCACTTTCACTACCATCTCCTCCAAATATGATATCACCAAAAAAAATTACCAAATTCAACAATCCATCCCCTATTTCTTTTAAGTATAGATTATTGCCTATTGTACCTTTGCTAAATCTAAGTTTTTTCAAATGTTTGTTAAACCTTGCATAATAGGTTTTGGGTGCTTGTTTTAAGCCATAAAATGCTTTCTTCAATCTGAATACCATGTCCTTTTCATCTATTAAAGGAA
Source organism: Cupressus sempervirens (assembly GCA_028749045.1). Taxonomy (NCBI): domain Eukaryota; kingdom Viridiplantae; phylum Streptophyta; class Pinopsida; order Cupressales; family Cupressaceae; genus Cupressus; species Cupressus sempervirens. The sequence continues at coordinate 827,272,527 of CM053789.1, forward strand.
AACCTTTAGGAAGTTCTATGTATACCTCTTTTTCAAGTTATCCATTTAGAAATGTTGACTTGACATCCATATGATATACTTCCAATTTCTTATGTGTTGCATAGGCTAATAATAATCTAGTATGTGTAGGAACATGGTGTGCCAAAAAGTAGCGATGTAAAAAAAATAGAGTTTGTAAACATCTAAAAGTGTTTCAAAATCTGCTCTGACTTTTTTCCACCCACCCTGATACCAAAGCTAAAAAGTTAGGACCTAGCCTTGTCAGGTATCTAATTTCATATCAGATATCCAATATAAAATTTAATAGCTGATATAAAATTGGATATCTAATACTTGTACTATGATTTAAAAATAAAACCTGAGTATTTTTTGTTTCACACTGCATATTTTGGCTTAAGCTTCGGTATATGATTAGTGAACAGATACACGATATAGGTAAGTTTTTCTTTGTTTTCTTAGTTTTTTAAATGGATTTTATTATAAATTTGTTAAATTTTACTATAAATTTGTTAGTTTTAATTGAATTTGTTAAAATTTAGGTTTTTTTTAATAGAAATTATGTTTTACGAATTAATAGGTATGCTAATCGAAATGATGATACTAAGGCAAGAAATATTGTTCCTCATAACCCCCCACCAAAAAATCTAGTGCCCCCTCAAAATTGCCCACCAAATGATCCCCTATCCCCTCAAAAACCTCCTTGAATCAAAGATTTGATATTTGAAAATCTCACCAAATTGACAACTTTGTGAATCACATAATACTATACCCACATTGGCTCCTATGTTATCCATATTAAACACCATAGTGGATAATATTGAAACACTTACCAATGAAAAAAATGCCACTCTTCATTGGCGTGATGAAATGCATGCCATGTTTGATGATGGGTTGGACTATGATGAAGTTGTGGCCCTTAATATAAGTAAATATGATTTGGTTGACCTTTTTGTGAACCCAAAAACTAATTTACAAGTCAATCACAGAAAGACCAAACTATTGATTAAATGGGGCACAAATGATGCTATACAAGTGAACTTTTGGAATCACTGGTGGATGGTTTTTGACACCCCTCCACATAGTGATTTAGAAGTGCCATTTTATTTCCTTAAAAAATTGTATGCAAAATTGTGTTGGGCCTCAAGGTGAACTATTGGAGCATGAAGCCCAACATGGTTTTAGGAGGAGGAGCTCCTCATGATAGATCTTGTTCCCAGTGGAAGAAAGTTGGCACTTTTTTCCCCCCTACTGATGTCTCACCCCTCCTCAAGTGTAGCATCCTAATATCATTGAAAAGGATAGCTCTTAGATTGTTAGAGTCATCCATAGATTGAGTAGACTATTGATATCCCAAACTAGGTTAGTACTACATCCCCCATGTTGATGATGTTGTCATGAGTTCATCATTAATGAGCTCATCACATCTTTGTGTACCCCATACTTTCATAACGCGCAAGAATATTTGTCTAGGTCCCATAGGTGATCTTTCTAAGTACCAATTTGTATTTGATGAGGATACACTAGATTTGTGTACAAAGGCTATAGACCCTGATGTGAGAGAGGAGGGAATGTAGTGGCTTGGACTCCTTCTATGTCAGTACATGTATAAATTTTTTTGTTACAACATATAAAATTTAACGTTAATCTTTATAATAGAGTAATTTTAATTTTTAAGCCATACTAACTTATACATGTATGTGATCTTCATTCATGTTTAGTTGATGACTAGGGAGGAACTTAGATAGGTTGATGATGCCATGCTCGGTTATTTCATTTGGCCTTGAGACATCTATGGTACATTATGTTGTGTTCTTATTATTTTTTCTATTTGATATTGTAGCATATATGGTTTCTAATCTTTCTTTTTTCTTGCAGGTATCACATATCCCTGGGGGACAACATGTAGGGGATGAGATAGGACCCATTGAGAAGGGAAAGTTAATTAGGTGTTTTCTATTTGATTAAATATTGATGCATTCTTGTAAAATGTTTGTGGTAATTAAATTTAATTACATTCTTTATTATATAGGCTGTGGCTACTAGCAATGAGCCCATGTAGATTCCATGTGTAGACTCTCTAGCATTTCCATTCTGAGGTTCCCATTGTATCTATAAGTGTCATTTATTTTTTATTTTCATTTTTTCCATAAATAAATTCAAAACTAATTTCCATGATATTAACAACTAGTATTTTGTATCTCATAGGAAACACCTAGTGCACACAAGGTTGGATGGCAGAGTTTTGTATCTTTGTTGATGTAGCCATTATCTCCTGAGGAGGAGCCCACACAAGTAAATTGTAGTTTGAATTCTTGATTATATGTTATAAATTTAGCATGCTATGAATTATAATGTTATAATTTAAGTTGTATATTTATCTGAAAAACATATTTGAACATACACATGCCACAATCAGTGAGGTACAAGTATTACCAAAGACACATTAGAGGACTCCTGACTGGTGTAGGAGGTCAAAAAAAGAGGTATTTATGATGAAGGTTTAATACTATAAATATTCATTGCAAAAAAGATCATTATGCATTTGATTAATTCAATGTCTAACTTTGGGTTTTCCTTTTTGGTTTATGTAGGAGGCATCTGATCCACCTAGTACAGTGAAGAAGTTGCATTTTGATCATCCACCCATAGCCTAGGATAGTATAGCTATCATAGGATGCATCATGAGACATTTTGTGATGGCATATGCCACATTTTTTATAGAAACATTGATATTATACACATTCCAATGACATGATCAACCACATTTTGTATTTGGATGTATGTATTTTGATATATATTTGTGTAATTTGTTTATGGATACATGAACATTGATATATATTTTTGTAATTTTTCTATTGATACATGTATTTTGATATATATTTTTTTCATTTATGTGCACAATGATATACATATTAGTTTACTATATTATTTTTCAATTTATCATGCATCATGAGTATTGTTCATGTTTATGGAATATCATTCATTTTGATCATGTTTGTTATATTTGATTCAAATGCAATAATATGTTAATAACATTTTAACAATCTTTATTATCAGATTTTGATGCAATTTTTAATTTTAAATGCTATCATATATATTTAATTTGAAATAATCTCTGCTATCCACCTCCTTCACCCTAGTACATCAACTTTACAAAGAAAAATGAGGACAAGTGCTATTATGAGACTTTACTACACATTCGGGTTACCAATCCCACATGATATTTTGGAAACACAAGAAAGATTCAAGGCTTCCATAAGCATCATGAAATTGATATGTATGAGTTTGGATCAACCAATAGCTCTAAAATAACTAAAAATTAATATCTCAAACAAATTTCAACTAGATGTTGTTGTTAGCACATTAAAATCACATTCATAGCAAGGTAATTTAACACCTTGTATAGGTGTTTCCAACATTTTTATGGTCATGGTCAAACCCCTAAGTAACTCTTTGCACTCATTTTAACTTTGCAAGAAAAAGTTGCAAAAGTTGCAAAATTGCAATTTTGCAACTTTTGCAATTTTGAGCAATTTTTGCTATAACTTAAAATTCTTAATTAGACGAGTTCATAAAACTTGGTAAGGGGTTATTTTAGGCCTTAGCATGACTATTATATAGCATTAAACATTTCATCAATAGCCCTTATGAGCTCCAAGTTACAACCCTCGAAAGATCTACCGCAATATGCACTTAAAGCACCTTGGAGACTCTTCGGTACAGAGTGGCCACGGATGATGGAAGATATTCATAATCAAAACAAGGGTATCACTAGGGTTCACCCACCCATCTAGAGCTAATGGTGCTAATGATTTGATGCCAAGATCAGCAGTTTCAAAGTTACATTATGATGCACTTATGAACTGAGGTAGACTATGAGTTATGGCATCGAGCGAGATCGCCTTGCCGAATCAAAACAAAATGTGAACCCTCAAAAATGAGATAGGTTATTTTAGGCTTTATTATGGACATACTATAGTATTTGAGATTTCATCAATAGCCCTCATGAGTTTTGAGCTACAACCCTCAGAATATTGACCTCAATACGCACTTAGAGCACCTTGAAGACTCTTCGGTATGGGGTAGCCATGGACAATGGAGGATATCCATACCTAGAAAAAGGGTGTCACTAGGGTTAACCTACCCATATAGAGCTAATGGTGCTGATGATTCAATGCCAAGATAAGTGGTTTCAAAGGTATGTTTTGGTGCACCTATGAACTGAGGCACATTGCAAGTTTTGGTATCGAGCGAGATCATTGTGTTGAATCCAAATGAAATGTGATCTCTCAAAAATAAGATAGGTTATTTTAGACCTCAACACAACTATCTTGAATAATTTGACATTTCATTGATAGCCCTCACAAGCTCTGAGTTACGACCCTTGAAATATTGACCTTGATATGCACTTAGTGCACCTTGGAGACTCTTTAGTTGGGGGTGGCCGCAGATGATGGAGGCTCTTTGTAATTGGAACAAGGTTGTCATTAGGGTTCACCTGCCCATTTGAAGCTAATGCCACTAACAATTCGATGCCAAGATTAGTGGTTTCAAAGTTACATTGTGGTGCACCTATGAATGGAGGCACATTATGAGTTTTAGCATCGAGCGAGATCATTGTGCCAAATCCAAACAAAATGTGATCTCTTTAAAATAGATAGGTTATTCTAGGTGTTAGCATGAAAATCCTATAGCATTTGATGTTTCATCAATATCCCTCATGAGCTCTGAGTTATGACCCTCAGAAGATCGACCTTGATATGCACTTAGTGCACCTTGGAGACTCTTCAGTACGAGGTGGTTGCAGATGATGGAGGCTTTCTATGGTCAGAAAAAGGGTTTCATTAGGGTTCAAATACCAATCTAGAGCTAATGGTGCTGATGATTCAATGCCATGATTAGCAGTTTCAAAGTTACACTATGGTGCACCTATGAACTAAGGCACACTGCAAGTTTTGGCATCAAGAAGGATTATTGTGCTCAATCTCAATAGAATGTGATCTCTAAAAAATGAGATAGGGTATTTTAGGCCTTGGCATAACCATCCTATAGAATTTTAAGTTTCATCAATAGCCCTCATGAACTCTGAGTTATGACCCTAAAAAGATCAACCTCGATACGCACTTAGTGCACCTTGGAGACTTTTTGGTATGGGGTGGTTGTATACGATGGAGGCTCTCCATAGCTAGAACAAAGGTATCACTAGGGTTCACCCACTCATCTAGAGCTAATGGTACTAATGATTCAATGCCAAGATTAGCAGTTTGAAAGTTATGTTGTGGTGCACCTATAAACTAAAGCACACTACAAGTTTTGGCATCGAGTGAGATTACTATGCCAAATCCAAATGGAATGTGATCTCTCAAAAATGAGATAGTTTATTTTAGGCCTCAATATGACCATCTTATAGCATTGAACATTTTATCAATAGCCTTTATGGGCTCTAAGTTATGACCCTTGTATTGGTCTCATTTTTTACATATTAATTTTTCTTAGAATCATGGTGAAAAAATCAGATGTGAGTTCTTTTGTTAGGTCCTAGGGTTTTAGATTTTGGTCTCATATTTTTTATATCTTTTAAAATCTGTGTAAAACCCTAGGTCTTTCCTTTTAAATATTATTTTTGTGTGAAAGTCTTAACAACAACTGAATATTCTTTCCTTCCTATGTCAAGGTCATTGTTGAGTCCTTTTAAAAAATCTTATCCCGCTATTGGATCTTGTTGAAATCAACAGACGGTGCATACTCACTATAAAAAGTTGTGAGGTTATTTCCTATAGTGATGTAGCAACCATCGGAGAACTATGTCCTAGTGCTAAAGTTGAAGTCCAGTACAGAAAAAACTATATTAATATGAAGGCATTATGGTCGCGTGCTATCTCCCAAGATTGTCAGTGTTAGAAAGGACACATGAGTAGGAATTCCCAAATAGTGTCACCAGAATCGAAGTTTCTCTTGTGACTCACTAAGTCACTATCAAAAAATCTATGTGACCTGTGAGTAGCGACATAGCAAGTGCCCAGGTTTTAAAGGAACTGGAAACCTTTTTAAAAACTAATGTGATTGTGGAAATTCCCATGCAAGTTCATAAATAGGGATGACCACCTTCTCTGACACCAGTATTAATTGACAAATTTTCAATCAATGTGTTTTTGTTCTCCACCACTAGAGTTTTGACTCCGTCGAAAGTCGCTATCTTGCTAGTCGGGAAGTTGGTGTTTTTGCTGGTAGCAAGGTGGTGACTAGTTGGAAGGTTGTGATGTAATGGAAATTTTAAAAGAGATGGCTCCCAAACAAGTGATTCATCAGAAATGAGTTGTGCAGATTAAATGACAGGATAGCATCCTACTTAGCATTTATAGGCTACAAGTTTTGACTTCACCAGAGCTTGCTATGTCGCTACCATGAAGTTTGTGAATTTCATCGGTAATGAGGTAGTGACATGCTTGAAAATGAAAAACATGTCAAAGTCAAGGAAAAATGATTTAATTAGAAATTAAATAATATATATGTGTGCCAGCATGTTAAGCCAGCTTAGCGACAATAGTATCTTGGACCCATTCCCCATGCATTGAACATGTAAATGATTCTAAATAATTAGATCAAGCATAAATTGATGATACGCACTAACTCACTACGAAAAGATGTGCAAAATTTATGTATAGTGAGGTAGCAAGTGAGGGACCCACCATTGTTCTCTTAAGGGTTGTATCAAATGTCTTCCATAGGATCAAAGAAAAATCAATGGTTATTGCTAGCTCTCTATAGAAAGGTGCTTGAAAGTTATGTATAGCGAGGTAGCGAGTTGATGACACGTGTCCTCAGTCATCCATGGGCCTACTTTGAAATTCCAGCATTAGAGGAAAGGTACAAATGGAGTTATTTTATTGGGTTGACTACCAGCGTGTTAAGAGGAAATGTGAGTCAGCCCAATTTTCATTTCGTGATTGTAGGAGTTTTCAAAGATCAACGGCACAAATTTAAAAGGAAGTATGGTGCCACTTTTTTTCTCTATTTTGTGCATTTATGATGAATGAAAGCTTCGCATGTGAGAAAAATAGAGTATAATATAGGAGATTTCATCACTTCCAATCTCACTCAAACAAATATTTCATGTTTTCTGAGTAGAAGAGCCTGTTGATTGTATTGTGTTAAGCCTGGTAAAGACATGAAGTGATTCCTCATTTGTTCAAGAGCAATTGTAGAGGTTTAGAGAAGAAAAAGTTTGTCAAATAAAGTAAGTACTCATATTAGAACCTCTGTCGCATTCCAGTTCCTTTCATTACAATCAAGATGCCTCCTAAGAATGCATTTTCTAGGCAACTTAATTATATGGATAGGAATGTTCATGACGATTTGTTAGAATTACTCCCAGAATCTACCACTAAACTTGCACAAGTTAAAAAAATGATTTCCTTAAACCCTAGGCTTAAAATTGTTGATGGCTTATATGACAAGGGGAATTGGGTTAGGGATGCAACAACTACTCAAACTAGTCTTGTCTTGTTTAAAAAGTGGTTTTCATAGAGGTATTTGTTTGCCCTGCATGCTAATGTCTAGAATTTTGATTTGGGAAAGCTTGTAGTTCCAAGTGTTTTCATGGATTATGATTTGCTTGAAGCCATTTCCAAGAATTATGACCAAACATTAGAGTGGTGAGAAGAAATGATGGTGTGCCTCTGATCTCAATTAGTCTTGAAGAAATTAGAGAGGTTGGCTCTTTTTGCATAAAATTTTGGATTAGTATATGATGGTTGTCTCCCATCCCCATTTTTGTGATTTTGAGGGATTTTTTAATCAAACCTTGAGGCATAGAATTAAGCTGGGACAAGTCAAACATGATTCATATTATCCAGAGGACATTATAAGGAATGAATTCTCATTGCAAGAGTAGGAAACTAAAAAATAAAAATGGAGAGTTTATTCCTAGGTCCTATAATTCATTCATTGTTTTGATTAGAAATATAGTCATTTAGATAATGCTAATATAGAGGCTAACAAAATAAATAAGCTCATGAGCAACTACCCTAAAATAATGGAAGCTATGAATGAGAAGAAACATTTTTTTATTGATTCTTATCCTGATAAGGCTAGAGAAGTCATGAGGAGGTTGGCTTTCACTCCTAATATAGGAGCTGGTCAAATAATTGTACAAAAGAAGCCTAGTTACACTATAATTCAAAATAAAAGGGCTCCTATAGATAAGGGCAAGCAAATAATGGGATCCACCAGTACAGCCCAAGAGGAGAGACCTGATGATCCTAGTCCCAAGAGGTAGAAGGTAATGAAAGAAGAGAGGCCTCAAGTTAAGGAATATTCACCCACTCAATCCCCTTTGAGGATTGGAGAAGAATAGCTCACTGGTGAGCAGATTGAACAGATGGGATCATAGGGAGGTATTTTAATTACTCAAGCAAAATTAGATGAGGGCAACCCTCCAGAACCTCCCCTCCCAAGTTTGGATCTAACAATAGCAGACTATAGAGGCAGGGAATTGGACCCTATCTTAGAACAGGCAAGTCATCAACTTTTGGTTGATGACAACTTTGTGAAATCTAGGGCTTTTCAGCAGTTTGCATAGAGGGCAAACATGAATATTTTTGAGGAAAAATGTAAAATGTTGAAAACAAAGCATCTAGAAATAGATGAAGCTTCCATCTAGAACCAAAAAAAGAAGAAATGATAAAATAATTTTTGAATATAAGCCATGAGGATGGAAGGAAAATGGTGAAGGCATCTAAGATTTTATTGTTACCAAATTGGGATATTGTTGATGCCTTAGTTTTTAGTTCTATTTTAAATAAACTGATTTTGTAGGATCAAAATAAAAGGGACTTCCAAGGCACTGCATTCATTGAAGATCAAGCTACATTGGTCAGTTGGTCATTGAGAAGAGGATCTAGAGCCACATCATCACAACCAGATGAATCTAGATTGATGGGAAGCATAATTGTGAGAAGAGTTGCTGATACCTCACATGTGCAAGTAGCACATTGGAATGTGGAGTCATCCCAATTTATTTTGGCCACTGCTAAGAAGGAGGAACAAGTTCTGTTTGAACTAGAGAGTACATATGAAAAAATTCTTGAGGCCTATAATAAGGAGGTAAAAAGGATAATTGAGCTTGAGGGCAGGCTAAAAAGGAAGCCCACAAGGCCAAGAATTACATACCCCCCAAGGCCACCTATTGAACCCTTCAAATCAACTCCAATTATTGAAATACCAGAAACCCCAAAAAGGCCTCAGTTCTACACTGCAGAGGAGTTTGAAGAGGATAAGAACAAATTATATGCACTACATTTAGAACTAAATGATCAGTATCAAGAATAATGTAGGCAGGGTGTTATGTATTTAGTGAACATGATAGAATGGCCATCATTTTTTGATTTATTATTAGGGATTGATATCATAAGGGATGAATTGAAAAGAAATGAAGCTATATTCAAACCCATTGTACAGAAGTGGACATAAAGAAATGAAGATATCACTCCTATGTGTATATATGTCATCCAGTTGCCCTGTCATCAAATAGAAAAAATCTTTGACTTGTTGAATAATTTGCAAGGATTTGATGATAAGAAAAATTGTTTTAAAAAAAGATTGATTTTTTTTCCCAAGTATATTGCAAAATAGTTTTATTTATTCCCTTGTGCATTAAAGATTGTTGATAAAGTGAAAGAAGAAGAGGAATGGAAGAGGGAGTTGGATGAGATTTTTTATGAAAGGATAAATAAAGTTATAAATGAAACTGGACACTTGTTATGGGCTATGACAAATGAGGAGTTGGTTAAACTGAAAATATTCTATAACTACATCAAAAAAGAATTGGTTGATATAGAAGAAATTGGAAATTCTCTGATAAAAATAAAAACAGATTTCCTAAATTTTGATTGGCCTAATGATACTACCCATAATGAGTGGAAAGATAAATTTATGTCAGAAGAGTAGATGCTATAGGATGATGGAATAGAAGATGATGAGGATGAAGAAGGTACCAAAGTAAAAGTTACCCTTACAATAAATGATGAAGACAAGGAAAATCCTTGGATTAAAGTATAGGTAATTAGAGATGACTCATCACTTTCAAACTTAATGACCACTTATTCCAAGGAATTAGAATAATCAAAAATTTAGATGGTAACACTTTTATCTATTCAGGTAGAATAACAGAAAAGGGACCCACAAAGGAATGTTCGATGTATTAGCCTTTCTTTTATTTGCATTTTGTCTTTTTGTTACAAGTGTATGTAAATATCTTTTTGAGGGACACTTGTCAATCACATTTTCCCTTTGCTTGTTGCAACTCATGTCTATATAAATGAGTTTTCAAGGCAATGTGATGGTCTAAAACTGGTAGAATTTTGTTTTCTTTCAAGAAAAATACATTCATTCGGTCCAATAGTATGTAGTTGTTTTGAGTTTGCTTCCAATTGTACTCTCTGATAATGTATTGAAATGACAAAAAAAAGCAATTTGTTTTGGGCTTTCAACTGATTTCTATTGGTCATTGTATTCATCACCTGAAAGGATAATACCAAGGGGTATTTACACTATATTTGTGTCATCAATTTCTGTCTCCATTTTATGGATTTGTCTACTTTGAAGTCATTTTAAATAAGGTTTAACAGTGCTGAATGCAATATGGATGGGTTGTATGCTAATATCAGTATTGCTTTTAATTCAAGGAATTATAGAAATGATTCAATAAATCAGTAGGGTTTATGAGTTTATAGAAAGGATATTTCATAAGAATGGAAATGGATGATTACAATTGATTAATTCATTTACAAGTTATTTGAATTAGATCTCCCACCAATAGTTAATTTTTTTCCCAATGTATAAGGCATTGGTCACATAAGTCAGAGGTGAGCAAGGGTGAATTCTACTGCTGCATATCAAATCATTTAAAAAAAAATCAAAACCATTTCATTCCATTTTATTTAAAGTTACAAATGATGGTTACCACTCGTTTGGATATAGTTTTTTGAGTCTTAGATAGCCACTAATTCCAAGAATACTTGTAAACTATAGGAGATTTATAACTAGATCTTCTTATAGGGGATGCATATAGATTTGAGTAGCTTTTAGAGAAAATTGATAAGCTATGTATGTGCTTGAGGGTAAAAGATGAGAATCCGAATGAAACTAAGATAATTTCATATCATAGCTTGCATTAGAATCATCCCTAGGTGTACTCACCTTGGTTTAGCAGAGCCTAAAGATTAGAAAACCATTTTTGGTTTTCTTGAAGTTGGGTCAAAGTGGTTTATTCATGTAATTGCTACTAGAAATTGGCTAATCCTTAGATTGTGTGAGTAATTCCACTATGATATTGAGCATTTTGTTTCTTAGTAGTTTCAAACACCAATAAAATGGTGACTATGCTAGGGAATTACACTTAGTGTTGTCATAAATAGTGAATTATTAGAGATCTATGTCCCCTTGAGTAGAGATGTAGATATTTCATGAGAAGATTCCCATGGGTTTGAAATTTGTTTACAGTTTTCTTGAAACTATTAAGTGAAGTAATTGTGATTATCCACTCAACAAATTTATTCCCATTCTGATAGGGTGGGTGACAACTAAAATGGTTAACCAGTGTCACTTTTTTGAAAATTGTTGTCATAAATTATGGAGAATAAAAGAAATACACAGGCAAATGTGAGGAAAAATCTAGGAATTAAATTATAAACTAATCTCCCTTCTAGAGGAAGACAGAATTGGGCTATGAAGGGAAATCAGATGTAGAAAGGAAGCTATTCATAGGAGTAACTAGTAGGGAAAGATAAAATTCACCATTCTGCTGTTGAAAAAATGCCTTCCTCCAAAGGTCTGAGATCTCATCTAGCTTTGTCTGATGATGATTTATATAATACCCCTAAAATGATATGTTAGGAAAAGGTTGTGCAACCACATAAATTTGGTCTTGAGGATAGGACTAGTAACAATATTTTTTAGTGTAGTACAAACCCTTTCATATCAGATTATTCCCCTAAAAAGGTCAGACCTAGATACTTAGAACTTGAAAGTTTTAATGATTAGAAAATATCTGGGTTTGAATTCACTATCCTTGATCCTAATAAGAATGAAATTTTGAAAGCACAACTTGTTGAGCAAGAACCTATAAATAGGAGATTTCAAAAGGAAAGGGAAGAAAAGATCAAGAAGGCCTGTGAAGAAAAGAAAGAATTACTTAGGAGAATCGCTGCTTTGAAGAAGAAAAATGAGATAGCAGCTAGTGCATGGTAGCGTAAGATTGTGGGACAAGTTAAAAAACTTAAGAGGCAAGAGTATAATTTTTTGGAAACTCGGAAAATGAATCTAGAGGGACCTATAATCTAGTAGATTAAGAACTATACTACTCTAGAAGTTGATAACAATAGAGTAAAAAATGTGGAACCTGTTGTAGGGGCTAAAGACAAATGAAAACAAAAGGAGATTTGTATTAAGATCAATGAGCCAGTGAAGATAGTTTAGATCCATGATTCTATGTCACTCTTTGATATTGAATTGGAAAAGAGAAGGAAAGAAAGAGATGCTTTAGCTAAGAGATTGAAGATTGCTGAAAATGAGGCTGCTATAGCTAAGATCAACAACAAGATTAGGTTCTTGGAAAATACCAAGAAGTAGTCTGCAGCTATGCCTAAAGATGATGATGGATACAATGATGCAAATGAGAATACTACTAAGGTACCTATTTATTTCTTGTTTTCATCTTCACAGAAAGTAGATCTTAACAAATGTATTGGTGATGATAGTACTAGTAATAATAGAATGATTAACATAGAAGACCTATTCAATTAGAAGGCTATAGGAAAATATTTTTTGATGGAATACCTTGTTTTCCAAATCCTATCCCACAAGAAATGAGGAAAAGATTGCCTAAATTTAATGGAAATAATGCTATTTCTTGTGAGGGCCATTTGAGGAGTTTTCTTGATATGATGAGTGATTATGAGGTTGAAGCTGAAGATGTCATTATGAAGTTGTTTGTTTAGTCTTTAACTGAAGATGCTAGAGAATAGTTCAAAAGACTTCCTAAATTGTCTATTGTTGATTGGAAAGATGTTGAGTATTGTTTCAAAGATCAATATGGTGACAAGAAAAATTAGAGCTATATCTTGAGTGAATTCAATAGTATTAAATGGTTGCCTAATGAATCTATTACTGAATTTAACACTAGATTTTAGAAAAGGATGTACAAGCTCATGCAAGCCATGCGAATTGATGAAAAGGTATGTCTGATCACTTATTTGAATGCTTTTGATGGTAAAATGCCATACCAACTTAGGAATAAAGAGCATATGACCTTAAGAGATGCTTTTAGGATTGCCATTAATATAGAAAATAATTTGAAGATTTGAGGGATATTAGAAAGCAAAAGAGATGATCCTAGGTTATTTGGGAATAAGGGAAATAGAAAGGAAGAAAATAAAGCCATATGAGGAAAAAAGTGAGAGCCTAGTGAAATGAGTCAAATTCTAAATGCTATAAAAGGTCTTAACCTTCCTCAAATGAAGAATGATAGGAACCCCACTAATAATAGGGTCCTCTATCAATCAAATTTCAATAGGAAAAATAGGTTGCAAAATTTCCCTTATAACACTACTTAGAAGTATGGTCAGCCTAGTATCCCTCCTCCCAAGAACAACAACAACAAGGTGATCTCTGATCCTTTGTCAAAAAATTCTATAAATTTGGTAGTTGATCCTAAGTTTTTTACTAAACCTACTTGGTGTTTTGCATGTCAATTACCTCATTCCCCTAAATCTTGTGCAGTAGCATTGTCATTCCTAGGAAATCAAACTGCAATAGAAAAGTGTCATGAGCAAGAAGAAAATAATGATGATGTAGGGTGCAATATGTTTGAATCACATTATTCTGACTATAAAGATTATGATAGAGATGTGTATGGCCAAAGACAATTTCAGAATGTCATACAATAGCAAGTATTTTTTGATGTAAGTTATATGGAGGACAATGTGTGTAACATGGTAAATTCAAAGGAAGAAGTAACACTGAGAAAAACTTCTAGGGAAGAGATTTATCAAATTACTTCTAATATGATAGCTCAAGTTGAGAGTAGAAACATGACTCAGAGAGATGAAAGTAATAAGGTAGCTAGTATCTTCATAAAAGAGGCTGATCCTAAGAAGGGGGAAATTGTGAAACCTAAAGAAGCTCCTACTGTGAAGGTTAAAATTACTAATAGAAGGTGGGAACAAAAGAAAGGAGGAAATCCTAAAGATATGGAGTCTTCAAATAATGTCCCCAGAAAAATAGATGAGAAGGTATCAAACATCATCACAAAACATGATAAGAATCATCAAAGTGCTCTGGACATTTTGGATAAACAAGATGAGAAAAGGAATGTGACTAATGATGATCCTCTTGGTTCTTCCATAGATATGCTTGTTGGTTTGTCTTAGATTATTGTTAAAGTTCCATTGTCTGAATTGCTAAGAATTCCTAAACACTAAAATAAAGGTATAGCATGGTTGGGAAATACTGATGTAAGGGTAAGTTAGGATTGTAATGAAAATCATAGTCGCAAAGAAAGCACTAAAGAAGAAGTAAAGGACAATGAAGCTGAAGGAGTTGTCTCTCAAATTCCTTAATTTTTTCTGGATAATTATGTAAATTAGTGTTTGGGAAATGTTAAACCATTTTTCTTGAGCATTTTAGTAAATGGTAAAACATTAAAAAATTGCATGATTGATTCTGGTGCTTCCAACACTATGATTCCTTTTGAAATAATGAAGGAATTAGGCTTAAAAGTGGATACAACTCAAGGAAGATGTTGTGCTATGGATAAAAGATAAGTGATAGTCATAGGCACTATAAACTCTTTGCCATATAGATTAACAACCTACCTTGACAAAGAACTTGCTATGAATGTGTTGGTTGTTGACATTCCACCTCAATATGGCATGTTATTATCAAGAAAATGGAGTGTTGCTATGGGTGGGAGTCTACAGTGTGATTTTTCATTTGCTATTTTTAATATTGAGGGGAATTTGATAAAAGTCAATAGGGAGCCTAAAACTATATACATGATAGAGGAAGATGTAGAACACAACATGACAATTTTTTTGGATATAGATATTAATGCATTCAGAGTTGAGGTCCTGACTTTGAAAAAATCTAAGCATAAATCTTAGATGGAAATGGAAGTTAACACAAAAATAGACAAGGGTGATCTATGGACTATGTTTTTTGATGGTGCATGTTGCAAAGATGGATTTGGTGCAGGCATTTTGCTGATATCTCCAGCAGGGGTAACATACAAATTCTCCTTTACTTTAAGTTTCCCTTGTACTAACAATATAGTAGAATATGAGGCTCTATTGTTAGGTCTTAGATTATATCATAAGCATGGGATAAAGTTTTTACATGTTGTAGGAGATTCTGAATTGGTGATATCCCAAGTAAAAATGCTTATGTGTCAAAGAATAAAAGATTGAAACTATATAGAAATGCAGTTTGGGACATGATTGAATATTTTGATGCATTTGGGATTATTTGGAAAGATAGAAAAATTAATAAAATGGTAGATTTACTAGAAAACATAGCAATAAAACTGGATGATATCACATTTTCTTGTGTGTCTAAAATTGAGCTTCAAACTAGACCTTCTATCCCTGATAATGTTCAAAATTGGCAAGTGTTTGAAGATGATAAGGATATTTTGAGATTTTTGAATTGTGAGCATATGTTGTTAGGACAAGGAATTGATTGTGCAGCCTATGTAGAAAATGTAGATGGAAAAGATATTGTTTTTGGGAAAGAAGTTGTGCAATTGAAGACAAATAAAATTCCAAAAGGTCTAGTTGTTTTAGAAACTATTTTTCACAACTAAGATAGGTCACACATGGATACTAATGGATATGATGCCAAGGATTTAGAGGAGGTGAACTTGGGAACTCAAGAAACACCTAAAAAGGTATATATTGGCAAGAAATTGCCTCCTAAGATTAGGAAAGATCTAATAGACCTGCTAGGGAAGTATAGACATGTGTTTGCATGGTCATATGATGATCTAAAGGCCTGTAGGGAAGATCTCTTTCAACATGAAGTCCCTTTGAAACTAGATGCTAAGCCTTTGAGACAAAAATAAAGGCCAATAAATCCAACCTTGGCTCCCAAAATGCAAGAAGAATTGATTAAGTTAAGAGATGCTAGGATCATAAAGCTTATCAGACATTCTTCTTGGGTATCCAATTTAGTTCCTATTAGGAAGAAAAATGGAGACATAAGGTTATGTGTTGACTTCAAGAATCTCAATATATCTTCCTTAAAAGATAATTATGGATTGCCAAATATGGAAGCCATGTTGCAAAGGGTCGCTAGGTCATGGCTTATGTCAATGATGGATGGGTTTTTAGGTTATAATCAAGTAGTTGTTAAAGAATTAGAATAGTTCAAAATTGCTTTCACTACTCCATGGGGTACTTATGTTTATGTCAAGATGCCTTTTGGGCTTACTAATGCTGGAGCTAGTTTCCAAAGGGCCATGGATGTGGATTTTACTGATATTATTGAAATTTTTTTGGTTGTGTATTAGGATGACCTTATTTCTTACTCCAAGGATGAAAATGATCATTGTATGCACTTAGAAAAGGTATTTATCAAAGCCCTTAAATATGGAATCTCTTTAAATTCAAGAAAATGTAACTTTGGTGTCACTGAAGGAAAATTGTTAGGACATCTAGTTGGAAAGCATGGAGTAAGGATTGACCTTGAAATGGTAGAAGCAATAGATAAGATTCAGAAACCCAAGAGTGTTAAAGGAATATAGTCATTCTTTGGACAGATCAATTTTTTGAGGAGATTTGTGAGAAATTTTGCAGAAATTAGTAGGCCTATATCAAGAATGCTAAAGAAAGGATCTAAGATAAAATGGGATGGTGAACCTAGTATTGCATTTTAAAAAATTAATCAAGCTATTAAAGATGCCCTTGTTCTTAGAGCTCCTGATTATGACAAACCAATGCATATATTTTCTTTTGCCAAATTTTACATTGTTGCTACAGTATTGTTACAAAAAAATAAAGAAGGTTATGAACAACCTATTGCATTCTTCAGCAAGTCTTTGCCAGCAAAAGAGCTTAAGTATGACATCAATGAAAAATAGGCATATGCACAAGTGAAAGGAGTTAAGACTTTTAGATGTTACTTAATGGGAGCTACTGTGATTGCTTTTGTTCCTACTGCTATTGTGAAGGGCATCTTTTCACAACAAGAGGTATCTAGTAGGAGATGTAGGTGGATTAATAGGATACAAGAATTTAATATTGATATTCATATTACCAAATTATTTAGGGGTAAATGTTTGGCTAAATTGATGACAGAAGCTAATTTAGAGGCAAACCAAATTAATCAACTTGATGACAGTTGCAATGACAATCTTTGTGATATGGATATCTCTAACTGGTACAAAGACATAATTTATTATTTGCAAAAA
Source organism: Cupressus sempervirens (assembly GCA_028749045.1). NCBI lineage: Eukaryota > Viridiplantae > Streptophyta > Pinopsida > Cupressales > Cupressaceae > Cupressus > Cupressus sempervirens. The sequence goes on from CM053789.1 coordinate 827,289,991, forward strand.
ATTAAATCTCCATCAAAGTTAATAGATAACTAAAAAAGATCCCTCAAGTTGCAGGCTATAAGGTATGTTATAGTACAGGATCAATTATGGTGGAGAAATATGGAAGGGATACTTTTGAAGTGTGTACATGAGAATGAGTCTAAAAGGATCCTAAAAGAGATACATGAAGTTGTATGTGGTGGTCACTATATGGCAAAAACTACTACCCATAAAATCCTGAGAGCTAGTTTTTGGTGGCCAACACTTTTCAGAGATGCTCATGAATTTGTGAAAATATGTGAAACTTGTCAAAGATTTGGGAGAAAGTTGAAATTTTTTAAAAATTTACCATTAAGACCTGTAGAAGTACAAGCACTGTTTCAATAATGGGGAATTGATTTCATAGGTGAGATTTCAAATAAATCCAGTGGTGGACATTCTTGGATCCTAGTGGCTACTGATTATTTCACTAAATGGGTTGGAAGCAATCCCTACCAAGAATGCAACAAGCAAAGTGGTGATCAACTTAGTTTTAAATAATGTTATAACCAAATTTAGTTGTCCACAGAAGATAATAACTGATAATGCTATGTTTTTTAGATATGATGAGTATAAAGAATTATGTAGGAAATATGGAATTACAAAATATACATCCTTGCCTTATCATCCTCAAGGGAATGGCCAGGCAGAATCAAGTAATAATAGTATATTAAAAATTTTCAAGAGGATCTTAGGAGAAAACAAGAAGGCTTGGTACTCAAAGTTTCCATTAGCTCTATGGGCTGATACGGTTACTGTGAAAAAGGCCATTGGATGTGCCCCATTTGATTTTGTCTATGGTATATAGGCTAGACTTCCACAAAATAACCTCAAAGAGATGTATAGATTTGTTCAATTGTATGAATATGATAGCATTAATGAGATGCAACTCAGAATGGATGATATATTGCAACTAGAAGAAACAAGGAGAGAATCTGTTGTTCAAAATGCCAAGTTGCAATCACAAATGAAGAATTTATATGACATAAGAGCCAGTAATAGGAAATTTGAAATTGGTGACATGGTACTAATGTGGAATACTAGATTGGAAGATAAAGAAAAGCTTGGTAAATTTGACCCAATCTAGCTTGGCCCATATAACATTTGTGATAAAAATGGAGAAGATTCATATTTTTTGAAGGATTTAACTGGAGGTTTTCTTGAATTTCAAGTTCATGGACAATTCTTGAAGAGGTACTTTTCTTAAAAGTATCTATTTTCCATGAACACTAGTTTTAGGGTTCTTGGTTTTCCTCTGCATTCTGTATATTTTCTAAATCCCTATAAATAGTCTCTCTGTATAGTTTGGTTTCTTGTTTCTTGTTTTTGTGTGTTTCTCTGTGCTCTCTAAAAAAGCTATCATCCTTATACTTAGTATGTGGTCTACTCTCCCAAAGATTTTGAATTCTTGCATAGACTGAAGTAGTATATCATCCACAAGCAAAGCCACTATTGGTTTAATTTTTTACATATTAATATTTCTTAGAATCATGTTGAAAAAAGCAGATGTGAGTTCTTTTGTTAGGTCCTAGGGTTTTACGTTTTTGTCTCATATTTTTGATATCTTTTAAAATCTATGTAAAACCCTAGGTCTTGCATTTTAAATCTTATTTTGGTGTGAAAGTCTTAATAGCAACTGAATATCATTTCCCACCTATGTCAGGGTCATTGTTGAGTCCTTTTGAAAAATATTATACCATCATTGGATATTTTTAGAACCAATGAATGTCATTTACTCACTATAAAAAGTTTTGAGGTTGTTTCCTATAGTGATGTAGTGACCATTAGAGAACTATGTCTTGGTGCTAAAAGTGAAGACCGGCACTAAAAAAATTGTATTAATATGAAGGCATTATGGTCATGTGCTATCTCCAAAGATTTTCAGTGTCAAAAAGGACGCACAAGGAGGAATTTGCAAATGGTGTCACCAGAATTGAAGTTTCTCTAGCAACTCACTAAGTTGCTATCGAAAAATCTATGCAACCTATCGGTAGCGACATAGCGAGTGCCCAAATTTTAACGGAAGCAGAAACCTTTTTAAACAAAATGTCATCACAAAAATTCCCATGAAATTTCATAAATATGCATGACCACCATCTTTAACACTAGTATTAATTGATAAATTTTCAATCAATGTGTTTTTGTTCTCCATCACTAGAGTTTTGACTCCGTCAAAAGTTGCTATCTCGCTAGCCGAGAAGTTGGTGTTTTCGCTGGTAGTGAGGTAGCGACTAGCCAGAAGGTTGTGATGTGATGGAAATTTTAAAAGAGATGGGTCTCGAACAATTGATTTGTCAGAAATGAGTTGTGCAGATTAAATGACATGGTGGCATCCTACTTAGCATTTATAGGCTAAAAGTTTTGACTCTGTTGGAGCTTGCTATGTCGCTACCAAGAATTTTGTTATTTTTTCGAGTACTGAGGTAGCAACATGCTTGAAAATGGAAAACATGATAGAGTTAAGGAAAAATGATGTCATTAGAAATTAAATGATATATATGTGTGCCAACATGTTAAGCTAACTCAATGACAGTAGTATCTTGGACCCACTCCCCATGCATAGAACATGTAAATGATTCTAAATCATCAATTCAAGAATAAATAGATAATACTCACTAACTCGCTATGGAAAGATGTGCGAAAGTTATGTATAATAAGATAGTGAGTGAGGGACGCACCATTGTTCTCTTATTAAGAAACTACACCAATCAACACTGCTACCAGCATCAAGAAGCTCTACTCCTAAAATCTTCAATTACTCCTTAACTAGAGCTCTCTTCACACATGCCCCTACTCCATCATGTTCCCCTTTCCTATGGTTAGACTCAAAAAAACTACAAATATGAGGCACCCCACTCTCTACAGGCATCCTATACAATCAATAAAACATGCAAGAATTCTTGAATTGACCTATAAAATTATCTAACCAAATGATATGTCTATCCATATCAATTGTATGCTCTTGTAAGAAATAAAAATAATTCTCAAAACAATGTTGCACAAACTTGTGAGAATGAGATCTATCATCACTCATATAAAAATGATACTCTCTAATAATCTTTCAATTATCTTCCACATTATCAAGGGCATGTCTATATGTTATGTGGATGAAAATAACAATCTGAATGGAGTTGAAATACTGAGATTGTGTCTCATTTTGAAGTTGCAATGTGTAGTTCTCAACAAAGTCAACAACTTATATAATAGTTCTAATGGGAAAAGTATCCTTACACATTATAAATTGTTGATCCAACCACTGAGACCTATGACTATGTCTTGCATACTTTTAGTGTTATGTCCCCTTTTCAAATAATTCAAAAGTAATAACTTTTGCTAAGGATGGTTGGCTCAAAAAGTGAAGTTTGGGGAAAAGGGGATAATATTTGGAAACTAATAGATTAATAAATAAAAATTATTATTAAAATATGCATTATTTATCCCTCTTGGTCATGATTTAGGGTTATACCCTCTTTTAAAGAGGTTTGGAGGCATTTCGGGCTTATTCTAGAACTTTATTTTTGCTCATTGCTTTGTTGTTCTTCAGAGGCTGCCAAACCTGTGGAGAAGGAGACCCAAGGAAGGGAGTTTGAAAGTTTCTAGGAAGTTTGAGGATGGAATTTTGAAGCCATTCTATGTGTCAGCTCATGCTGAGTTTTCCCTTGTGCTGAACAGTGCAAATTTGTGAGGTTTCGGGTGTGTGCCTTGTAAGAGTTTGGTGTACCGATTGAGTATTTCATATTAGTTTGGTTTGCTATTGTATTGCAAATATTTAAATGTCAAAATAGATTTTAAAATATTACTAGGTCATGGTTATAATTTTGTGATAGATTATTAGTGTTTCGTGGTGTTTTCGAGCTATTTTGTGTTGTTTTTGGGAGCCCAATGAGCATTGTTTTTGTCCTCCATTGGAAGCTCTTGTGTAAACTCTATATAGATATAGAAATGTCTTTTTTTGGGCCATTATGCTAGAAAAATTTATATAAAAGTGTCTACTTTCAAATTTATTAATAATATGTGAAGCTGTGAAGTTTTTGGCACTATTTTGGGCATACCCGATTAGGATTTTATTGAGAAATTGGTCGATTTTTTGAAATATTGGTTGTTTGATTTTAAAATCTGATTAGAGGTTTTAAATATCATATAAAATCAGAAAGGGGAAATTTTAGTGGCATTAGAGCTATGATCTTGCCAGCCTAAGGGTTTGTAGAAGTTTGTATGCAACTAAGTGAAAGAGAAAAGAGATATTTGCAGTGAGAAAAGAATAAAGAAATTTTGATCAAACCTCCAATTAAAAATAAAAGTAAAAAATCCAAGGAAGGAACAAGTATGGATGACCAAGATGAGATGGCAAAGAAATTCTTCCAGGACATCCAGAATAATCAGAAGCAAACAATGGATAGTTTGGTAGAAACTAGAGAGGTTTTGCAGATATTGATAGAAAAACTACAAGGAGTTGTATCTACTAATGAGAAAGGGAGTACTTTAGAGGAGCTAGGAAATCTAAAACTCACACCCTATAAATCAACGAAAACTATTTTCTTGCATGTAGGTAACCTACCAGTACCAAATCTAGCCCTTAGTCTTGTGGAAGAAGTTACAAGTAACTTGATTGCATTAAGAGCTACTTACAATGGCTTAGATGATGACTTTCACAGTTCAGTTCCTTTAAGAGAATATGTGGATATGATGAACACTTTGATCCCTAAGAAAGAGTATATTAGGGAGCATGACATAAGTGGAAGAGAGCTCAAAAATAAAATAAGAAAGTTTACAACACCTACTTTTCATGGAACAAATAAAATGTCAACTAGAGCATAGCTACAAAAATTATAGACCTTCTTCACATTTAACCCCATGAAGGAGAGTGATGTTGTTAGATTTGCAAGTCTAAACTTGGAAGATGTAGCCTATGATTGGTGGTATCATGGAATGACTACTCAAGGTCATGACCAGGTAATTACATTTGATTATTTTAATCAAAAAGTGGTAGATAGATTTGAACTCAAGGATGATAAAGAGTATTTTAAAGAATTGTCAAAGTTGAAGAAAAGAAAATTAGTTAATGAGTATATAGAAGAGTTTCAAAAGGTGGCTATTATGGTACCTGATATGAGTGAAAATAGGCTTTTTTATCTTTTTCTTGATGGGTTGGAAGATTCTATTAAGGGTTTGGTTAAGGCTTTTTCACCCTCAACCTTACAGGAGGCTATCAAAAGAAGCTTACAAATTGAAACTTTTGTGCCTATGAAACTAGTCACTAATAAAAAACCCCCAAATCTTTGGCAACATAAGGGGAATTTTTAGAAAAAGACTTTTCTAGCACTACCACCAAATAATGTGATAAATGTAGGAAAAACGGAGGTAGATGAAGAGACTAGGAGTGAATTATGAAGGAAAAAGCTTTGTTTCACTTGTAGAGAATCATGGGTTCCAGGACACAAATGTTTGGGGAAAGGTCAAGTGTGTTGGAAATATACAAGGAGTAACTAAGATGAGGGGTGAATCAGTTACTAGTAAAATATATTCCAGATCCCTTGGATGTTAATAATAAAATTGATTGTTGCTATTATTTGTTAAACATACAGAAAATATTGTAACTTGATAAATGTAGAGTGTGATTTACTTTTAACTAATCTTAAACATTCATAGTGATTAACTTGCAAGCATAAGAGAAATAACATGAACACATGAGACATCGGATTTAATGTGGAAACCCAATATGGGAAAAACCACCAATGTACTAGCTATTGTTTTCACCCTTCTGAAGTGAACCCTATTAGGAGCCAACCCAATTAAAGGTTACAAAACACACTATTAGGTGTGACCTTGGTAGAGGATTTAATCACCCTATTAGGAGTGGCCTTATAAGAGGTCTTTAAAACAATTCAATGGAACTATCACCCTATTAGAGGATTTACTACTGGCTATTAGAGCAACTCTGTTAAGAGATTTTAAATCACCGCTGCAATGGTTGGAGAGTAAAAATGAAATAACCTACTTGAGATGTAACTGAATTGCTAAATCCATATCTATGTTCTATTGACAAAAAATTGATCCTTCTTGATCAAATATTACTTTTCTACTCCACAAGGATATCTGACCATCCTTCAAGTTTGTTCACACACTTTCCTTCTTAATCAATCAATCAATACACTTGCATACTATTGAAAATTACAACTTGAACTTACATTTATATCATTTAGATTGTCAACTTAGCTCAATAAAAATTACAATGACCTATAATCATTACCATAGTCGGCTAGAATCAATACTTGAAATAATTAAACTTCATATCTCATATCAACAAAATCCTTCAATAGCCAACCTAGCTTGGTAAACATTGGTCCTAAAATGATTTCTTGTGTCAACCAATAGAAGCTTGGTTCACACTGTGAACTTTGCACAAATCCTTTGGCAACTGAGTGAACTCGGTTAATACTAATTCTAACCAACTTTTCTTCATTAACCATGAGAACACAGTTAATATTGCTTTCTACCATAATTTCCTTCAACACCTGAGTGGGCTTGGTAGACACTACCTGAGAGCTGATATGAAATTTATTTGACATCAAAGACAACACACAATTAGACAATTGTATACAATAATTTTCCTCTTTGGCATTGATGGAAATACATGTCATAGCACAATGAAATTTGAGAACAAGACTTTCTCTAATAGAAGGTTTCTAGCTTTTAGATTTTTACCATAAACTTATTCTTTCATGTAGTAATCTCCTTCTATGAAGGAATTACATAACTTCTTTCTCAAAAAAAAATTCAGAAAGATATGATAGTAAACTCTTCCTCTTTGACAACACATGCCAAATGAGGATCAATGTACCTTAAGTACTGATTCATATGCAATGTTCTCTTGATTATGCAACATCAACTGATTTATCTTCAACTAGGTTCCTATTGATGCATCACTAAAGCTTCACTTAGTGAGCTTTAGATAGGGGAATGACCCTAAACTTGCTTCTTAGATACAAGAATGCATCCTTAGGTAATGGCTTGGTAAATTTTTCTGCAATTTATTTTTAAATGTATGGACATATTTAAATCTGATTTCTTTGTCATGCACCAGTTCTCTGAAAAAATGATATTTTATAGCAATATGCTTGGTTTTGGAATGCATTATTGGATTTTTTGATATTTTAATTGCATTGGTGTTATCACAATACATGACAACTGGTTCTTTGATCTCAACCTTCATGCCTTCCAACAATTGTTTAAACCAAAAACTATTAGAACAATTCACCACTGCTACAACTTCTACTTCTATTGTAGATTGGGATGTGTAGTTTTACTTTTTCTTGTCGAAGATACCAACCTTTTACCATGAAAGAATGCTCAATCGCTTGTATTTTTTCTATCATCAATATTTCCTACCCAATCAGCATTAGTAAAAACTTTTAGGTCTAGATGTCCTCCAAGTTTATACAATGAACTGCAATCTTCAGTGCCTTTCAAATATCTCAAGATTCTTTTGATTGCCATCATATAATTTTCTCTAGGTTTTCCCAAGAATCTTGCCACTATACCAACTGCAAGAGCACTATCAGGTCTTGTATGAACTATATACTACAATTTTTCAATCATTGATCTATACAAGGTCTGATCTACCTCTTTTGAATCATAATCTTTAGTAAGCTTTAGTCCAGTACACATGGGGGTTCCAACTAGTTTAGAAACTTCCATTCCAAATTACTTGAGTATCTCTTTGATATACTTAGATTGAGTAATGTAGATACCACTCTTGCTTTTCTATATCTAAAGGTCAACAATGAATTTTATCTCACTAAACATGGACATTTCAAACTCTTTGTTCATTTGTTCTAAAAATTCTTTACATAGATCATCATTCCCTATAAATAGTGTCATCCACAAATATATCTACCAATACAATCTTGTTATCTAGTTCTTCCTTGATGTACAAACTACTATTATCATTAGTTCTCTAGAAACCAATCTGTATAAGGCAGTTGTGCAACCTCTCATACCATGCTCTAGGAGCTTGTTTTAGACCATAAAATACTTTGGGTAATTTGCAGACCATGTCCTTTTTGTCTAGATCAACAAAACTTTCTATTTGTTCAATGTAGACTTCCTCATCAAGAATACCATTGAGAAATGCAGATTTAATATCCATCTGATATACTTTGAATCCTTTATGACTAGCATATGCAAGTAGAGTCCCAACAGCTTCTAATCATACAATAAGAGCAAAAGTGTCACCATAATCAATTCCTTCTTCTTGAGAATATCCTTTACGCACCAGTCTTGCTTTGTTTCTTGATACTTGTCCATCTTCATTTAATTTATTCTTGAATATCCATTTTGTGCAAATCACAATTTTGTCTTTGGGCCTAGGTAGAAGAGTCCAGGTTTTTTTCTTCTCTATTTGTTCAATTTCTTCATTCATAGCCTCAATCCAACTTTCATTTTCCAATGCATCTTTAATGCTCCTAGATTCAAATTTAGCAAGTAAACATGTACCTTTTAGCTTACTCCTTGTCATAGTACCTTCTATTTTTTCTCCAATAATCTAATTAGGTGTATGATGTCTTCTAACATACTTGGCTAATACAGGTTCCTTTCCTTTTAAATGAATTGCATTGTCTTCATTTTGATTTTCAACTTTTGGCTATGGTTGCTCAGACACAATAGGCATAGGCTCGGTAGCTTTAAACTATAACATGGATTCTTGCAACTCAGTCTGAACTATTCGTGGCTTAGTAACTGTATTGGGTTTGGTAGATGTAGTCTCCTTATTATCAAATATACCTAGAAAAGTGTCAAATTCACAATAGACAAACCTTCTATAGTCTTCTAGTTCTTTCTTGCTTTCTTCTTTAGCCTTTTCATCAAACTCATCAATTCTCATATGTGCACTTTCTATGATTTTGTGAGTAGAAAAATTTAAACATTTATATACCTTGCTTTTGCTAGAGTATCCTATAAATATACCTTCATTACTTTTTACATCAAACTTTCCTTTTCTAGAATCTTTCAAGATATAACATTTACTTCCAAATACTTTTATGTACTTACATTGGATTTGTATCCATACCATAGTTCATAGGGAGTCTTGTCTAAATCCTTCTTCAACTAAACTCAGTTCAAAAGTATGAACTACAATGCTGATGGATTCCTTCCAGTATTTGATAGCAACACTCTTTTTAATCATCAAAGTCCTTACACGATCCATTGTGGATCTATTTCTCCTTTCAGCTATTCCATTATGCTCACAAGTTTTAAGGGATGATACCTATCTTTTGATTCCTCTTTTAATGCTAAAGTTGTTGAATTCGTTGGAGATTAATTCACCACCTCTGTCTAATCTTAAGCATGTCAATCTTTTCCCTATTTCCTTCTCTATTCTTTCTTGATACCATTTGAATTTCTCAAATGCTTCTGACTTTTCTCTAAGATACATGATAGTAATCATTCTTGAATATTCATCAACAAAAAATAAATAAAAAAATTCCACTATAGCTTTCTATTCCAATGGATCTACACAAATCAGTATCCACAATTTCCAAGATATCTTTAGATTGATTTTCTTTTCTTTTAAAACTAGTCTTTCCCATTTTGCAAATCTAACAACTTTTGCGTAAACCAACATCTAATTTCTTCTAACTAGGAATACTTCTCACTTTTCTAAATTTTCTTATCTTGACCATATTATCAAATTTTACATGACATAAGCTTCTGCGCCATAACCAACTTTCTTCTATTTGAGCAATAAAGCATGAACAATCACCAAGATCAAGATAAAATAGGTTACCTCTTGTTTACTTGCCCGATCCAATCAGATTGCCGTTGTCATCCAACAATCTTGCCTTGATATGAATGAATTCCACCTTGAATCCAATGTTTATTAGCTATGCCACACTTAGGAGATTATGCTTTAGTCTTCAACCCAATAAGCATTATCATCCAACAATCTTGCCTTGATATGCATGAATTCTACCTTGAATCCAATTTTTATTAGCTATGCCACACTTAGGAGATTATGCTTTAGTCTTTAAACCCAATAAGCATTATCACATACAACTTCATTAGTTAATAAAATATGACCCTTTCTTTTTATGCAACAAGGTTCATTGTTTCCAAATCTTACACTTCCTCTATCATAATGTTCAAAATGTTCAAACTGTGTTTTATCTCTAGTCATATGATGTGAACATCCACTATCTATGATCCATGTATCATTCTCACTTGCATGAGAGATAAGTGTCATTTTATCTCCTTCATCATTAGATTCATCTTTTACAACAATGTAAACTATTTCATCTTCACTATTATCTGAATCCTTAGCCATAAAACAAGTTTTCTTACCTTTGTCCTTGTATGATTTATGACCTTTCAAGTCCTTTTTGTCTTTGTACTTGTGACTCTTCTTCTCATCCTTATCTTTGTTTGGGCACTTGGCAGCAATATGACCAATTTCTTCACATGAAAAATAGATTAGGAGAACTTTACCTTTGTATTTTCATCAACCTCTAGAATATTGTCTTGCAAGTAAAGCTTCAACAACTTCAAGATCACTATAAGAACTTTTGTCTGATTCTTCTTCACTTTCTAACTGAATATCCTTTGTTTTCTTGTCTTTCTTCTTAAGTGAAAGTTTGCCCTCAAATGTAGATTCAATATTCTTGGAAGTTGGAACATAATTGTCATAGTTGTCTAGTTAAAAAGCTATCAATCTTCCTACTAAGGTATCCAAAGTTATCTTATGATTTGTCTAACACCTCCTTTCTTGAATAGAAGATACTCTAATTGCATATATAGGAAGCAATGTTCTAAGAACTTTACTTACAATAGTTTCTTCCTTGATTTCTCCTCTAGAAGCTTTGATTGCATTGACACTTCATTTGATTCTTTCAATATGCTTGGCAATATTTTCATCCTCTCTCAAATTCTCATTTGATCAAATTGTCCTCTAAGGCTTTCTACTTTGGCTCTCCTCACATTGTCATCACCACCATAGATGTTTGTTAGCTTGTTCCACATATCAAAAGTAGTTTTGTAGTCCTTGATCTCATCAAATTAATCATAGCTATGAGCAGATGCAATATCTATCATCATGGTCTTATGGTTCTTTTTTTATGCAATATCTCCAATAGATAATGTACCAGTAGGATTTTTGTATTCTTCATCAAGGTATTTCAATCCTAAAACACTAATCAAAGCCAGATGAAGTATCATGGGTCCCTACCAAGCTGAAAAGTTGTCTTTGTTAAGCTTTGGAATTTCTCTCTTGTAAGACATCCTTATTTTTAGCTTAGGTCCTTGAAACCTTTCCTAGAAGCACCAAAATCTTAGATACCAATTGTTGGAAATATAGAAGGAGTAACTAAGAGGGAGGGTGAATTAGTTACCACTAAAATATATCCTAGATCCCTTGGATGTTAAAAATAAAATTGATTGATACTTTTATTCAGTAAATACACAAAAAATATTGTAACTCGGTAAATGCAGAGTGTGATTTACTTTTAACTAATCTTAAAGATTCACAATGATTAACTTGCAAGCATAAGAGAAATAACATGAACACATGAGACACTAGATTTAATGTGGAAACCCAATATGGGAAAAACCACCAATGTAACTAGTTATTGTTTTCACTTTTTTGAAGTGAGCTCTGTTAGGAGCCAACTGGGTTAAAGGTTACAAAACACATTGTTAGGTGTGACCTTGTTAGAGGATTTAATCACCCTATTAGGAGTGGCCTTGTAAGGGGCCTTTAAAACAATTCAATGTAACTATCACCCTATTAGAGGATTTACTACTGGCTATTAGACCAACTCTGTTAAAAGATTTTAAATCACTGCTACAATGGTTGGAGAGTAATAATGAAATGACCTGCTTGAGATGCAACTTAATTGTTGAATCTTGATCTTTGTTTTGTTCACAAAAAATTGATCCTTCATTATCAAATATCACTTTACTACTCCACAAGGATATCTAACCATCCTTCAAGTTCCCTCACACACTTTCCTTTTCAATCAATCAATACACTTGCATACTACTAAAAATCACAACTTGACCTTATAATTATATCATTTAGATTGTCAAGTTGGTTCAATACAAATTGCAATGACCAATAATCATTACCATAGTTGGTTGGAATCAATACTTGAAATAATTAAACATCATATCTCATATAAATAAAATCCTTCGATAGTCAACCCAACTTAGTAAACACTGGTCCTAAAATGATTTCCTATGTTAACCAATAGAAGCTTGGTTAACATTGTGAACTTTGCACAAATCCTTTGGCAACCAAGTGAGCTCGGTTAATACTAACTCTGACCAAATTTCCTTTGTTAACCATGAGAACTTGGTTAATACTTCTTTCTACCATAATTTCCTTCGATAGTCAAGTGAGCTCAATACACACTACCTGACAACTGATATGAGATTTGTTTGACATCAAAGACAACGCATGATTAGACAATTGTATCCAACAAAGTGCACTATATTGAAGTTGCTTTAGAATCTGATTACGATGAGCATGAGAAAATTCATGACACTAAGGAGGAGGAAGAAGAAGAGAAAGAAAAAGAAATAAGAAGGATGGCATTTTAGTAGCATTATCAGGAGTTACAAGATACCATCCCTTTCAAATTTGAGGGGTACTAGCAGGGAAAAGGTTGACAATTCTTCTTGATAGTGGGGAAACTCACAATTTTATTGATGAGGGATTTGTTATGAAAAGAAGGCTTAACATAGAAGATTTTGAGGGATTCAATGTTATTGTAGCTAATGGATTCACTATGCCTTGCGCACTGGTGGTGAAACAACTAAAGATGACCTTAGGAGATTATGAGTTATGTGATGACTTCTATGTTGTTGGCATTGGGGAGACAGATCTTGTATTGGGTATTCAATGGTTTCACTCTATTGGAGGCTATTACATGAACCATCAAACTATGGAGTTTAAATTTCATTCCAATGGGAAAGAAGTCTTATTGAGAGGTTGATCGAATGGAGCATCTAAGATGGTCATTACAAAGAGGATGGAGAGGACTTTTCGAAGAGGACAAGTAGCATTTGCAACAAGAGTCATAATCCATCCAACAAGCTCTCTAAAGAATCAAGGCAATTTCCATTTTGAAATTCAAAATATTCTTGATAAGCATAGTATAGTTTTCAATGATTTGCCTTTGGGATTACCACTAGATAGAGGTTTTGAGCATGTTATAAAGTTAGAACAGGGTGTCAAACGAGTTATAACAACTCCACACTGCCATCCGAGAGGTTATAAGGAAGAAATAGAAAAAACTATTAAGGAACTCCTAGACATGGGATTCATAAGGCCTAGCTCTAGTCCATTTGCATCATTTGTGGTACTTGTCAAGAAAAAGTATGGTACAATGAGAATGTGTATAGACTACAAGTCTCTAAACAAAAAGACCATAAAAAATAGGCATCCCATACCATGCATAGATGAACTCATTGATGAGTTACATGGTGTTGTACACTTCTCAAAAATTGACTTAAGAATAGGGTACCATCAAATTCACATGAGGAAGTAAGATGTGGAAAAAACCTCTTTTAGATGTCACTATGGGCACTTTGAATTTCTTGTAATGCCATTTGGCTTGACTAATGTACCAACAACATTCCAATCTTGTATGAATAAGGTATTCATCAGGCATCTTCAAAAATTTATTTTGGTATTTTTTTTATGATATCTTGATTTATAGTAAAGCATGGGAAGAGCATCTAAAGTACTTAGACACTATTTTGGAAATATTGAACCAACAATCCTTCTATGCTAATCTATCTAAATGTGAGTTTGGTTTGATAGAGATCCTATATTTGGGACATATTATAAGTTTTAGAGAAGTACAAGTTGATCAACAAAAAATCTAGGCAATTTTGGATTGGCTTCCACCTAGTAATCTTGCATAGTTGAAAGGTTTCTTTGGGTTGTGTAGATACTATAGGGGATTCGCCAAGGGATTTTCTCAGCTTGCTACCCCCTTTACTGATTTGATAAAGAAAGGAGCTTTTATTTGGACAGAAGAGGCACAAAAAATATTTGATAAGCTTAAGGAGGTAATGAGTTCATTCCATGTGCTTGCAATTCCATATTTCTCTTTACCTTTTTTTGTAGAATGTGATGCTTTTGGAGAAGTTATAGGGGTTCTCCTAACTCAAAGGGGACATCCAATAGCATTTGAGAGTAGAAAATTAACTCAATCAAAGAAAGGTTACTCCATCTATGATATGGAGATGTTGGCAATCATGCATGTACTTCATATGTTTAAAAAATATTTGGTATGTGGGAGATTCATTGTTAAGAAAAACCATAATAGCCTCAAGTTCTTCTTGAACCAAAGGGATTTGAATGATCATCAACAAAAATTGGTAAGAAAATTGCAAGCTTATGATTTTGATATTGAATACATGAAAGGAAAGAATAATGTGGTTACCAATGCTCTCTCAGAAAAGCCCACTTTGTGTTCCTTAACATCTATTTTTGTTGATTGGAAAGTCTCCATAATTTCAAAGTATGTTATATATTCCTTTTCCACCAGATTTTGGATAAGTTAGTGGATGATAATAGGTACAAGGTTGTTGATGAATTGATTTATTACAAGAACAAGATCTTCTTAGTCCTAGGATCAAAAACTAAGGAGAGGATATTGAGGGCCTTTCATGACACACATTTGGATAGTCATCAAAGATACTTCAAGACATATAGGAAACTTTGAGAGTGGTTTTCATGGAAGGGTGTGAAGGAGGATGTCTTTGAACACATTAAGGAATTTATGGTATGCCAATAAAGCAAGAATGAGCAAATTTTTCCTACAAGGTTGTTGCAACCACTTCCTATTCCTGAAAAAAAATGGGAAAGTATTTCCATGGACTTCATCACTGGGTTGCCCAAGGCTCAAGGTAAATATTGCATATATGTGGTGGTAGATAGACTAAGTATGCACATTTCATTCCCATCACATCTGATTTCAAGGCATCACAAGTGGCATAATTGTTCTTCAAGAAATTTTTTAAGTTACATAGCTTGGCTAGAAACATTGTCAGTGACCGAGACAGAAGATTCCTTAGCTCTTTTTGGAAGGAGCTCTTTCATTTGTTAGGAATTGAAATCACTACCAATACTAGCTATCACCCTCAAACAGATGGATAAACATAGATAGTTAGTAAATGGATAGAGGGATATTTGAAGAACTATGTTTCAAATCAACAACATGCTTGGGTGAAATGGTTGCGCCTATAGGAGTATTGTTAGAATACGTCTCATCGCATGTCTATTGGTATGCCTCATTTTTATGATTTTTATGGTTATGATGCATTTTTATCTATTGATCTAGTACTTTTAGATAGCAGAGTACCTGCAGCAAGTGATTTCATCAAGCAAAGCCAAGACATAATAAGGTCCCTCAAGGATAATCTACAACACACACAGAATCAATAGATGTTGTATGCTGATAGGAAAAGGACTAAAAGATCTTTTGAGTTGGGAGATTTGGTAATTTTTAGGTTGCATCCATATAAGCAAAGCACCTTGAAGAGGAACTCAAGCCAAGGTTCTATGTGCCTTATAAGATCATCAAGAAGTTAGGAGAGGTAGCTTATGAATTGGAGCTTCCACCAAACAGAAAAATAGATAATTTTTTCCATGCCTCTTGCCTAAAGAAGGTTCTAGGCCAGAAAACCATAGTATCTATAGAATTACCATCTCTTGATGATGAAGGAAAATTAGTTTTGATACCAAAAGAGGTTTTCGATAGAAGAGAGAAAAGATTGAGAAATAGGAGCAGCATAGAGAATTTGGTTAAATGGAAAGGATTACCATTAGAGGAATGGAGCATAATAGTTCATGGTGCATGGAAAACTCAACATGATATTTGCAACAACATGTATTTTGAATTTTAAGTGGCACACAATAAAATGGCTTCAAAGATTCAAAAGCCCTTTTTGATATATGAAGACTTGGATGACTCTCTCTAAATTGTTTGAACAACATAGTTTGACTTACCTTCAAATAATTTTTAGGATGTGGCATGTGGTCTCTAATGCCAATTCTCAACTTTAACATGTCTTTAGCATTGGGTGATACTCTTGAGCTACAGTGCCAAAATTGTGTGATTTCTTCTTTCACATCATCAGATAGCTTCTTACACAATGTGGAAGTCTCCCACCAAAATCCAATGTTTCATTCTGAAGAGGATCATCAATTCTCTCTCATCTACTAAGTTCTCTTCTCAAAGTAGTTTGATTTAGGTTCAACTCAATACAAGTTCATCTCATATATCCACCCTTTCTCAAATGATGACTTACCAAAGAAGTTGTAATAATCCTTTAAGTAGATCTCTTATCCTTCTCCTTGCTATTTTTCTCAATCCTATTAAGAGCACTGAAAATATTTTTCACAATAATGGCATTTATTTCCAATTTTTTATTGACATGAATCTTCAATTTGGAAAGCATATGTCTCATCTTTTGCATCTTTAGTAAGTGCATAAAAAATTGACATTGCTCCACTACTGCCTTGTTGTCAAAAAACATCTTATATAGTCTTGAAGACCATAACTGAATGGTTCTTTCTGATTTTTTCCCTTCCAAATTGGTAATAATCATTTCATTAATTTCAATGATCCATTTTAGTGTTCTAGAACCTTCATGTCAATTATAATTAGGAGATATGTAAGGTTCATGTGCAATGTCATGTTCGACATGGTCAATCATGAAATTTACATTATGACTTGGTAGCATTTCATTCTCCAAATTTGTATTCTCTAAATTTTCAATCTTGGCATTATCGTTATCAATTGGTACATTTTCATTCACCAACTGCACATATTCATTATCTGACTCTATGATTTCACCTTCGACCAATACATCGTCAACTTGACTCACATTTAACATACCTTGTCTCTTTATTCGGTGATTTAGGTTGTCCCTATCTCGATATGTTGCAATGTCTTCATTTGATACCTTCCTTTTGCATTTGGCCTTTCGATGACTACTACTCCCCATTCAGATGACAATATTGGACAGCTAATGATATATTATCAAAACTTTTTTGATTGTATGGGCCCCAAAAAGTTAGTTTTAACAAAACCAATGAAAATGGCCTACAAAAAGTGATATTGTCAGGTATGCAATGACAAGGAATATGTTGGGAAAATCATGTTAGTATTATTGGGTATCTAATCTCATATTAGATACCTAATTTTAAATCAGATATCTAATATCAGATCGGGTACCTGATATTAATTCCCTAATTTTGAAGAGAATTATAGGCAATGTAAACAAATTTCATATATATATATATACACATACATACATACATATGATTATTATCAAATGTGATTTATATACGATTATTATTATATATGATCATTATATTATATTATTATGATTTTTACTATTATTATTAACTATAATAACATAATATATGTTATTATTGTTATTATTATTATGACCTATAAATATAATATACTCATATGTATATGTATATGTATATGTATATCTATATCTATATGTATATCTATATGTATATGTACATGTATGATTATTATATTATATTTTTGGTTCTAATGCATCTGGTTGGTTCCAATGCATAGATTAACCTATGACCTCTCTCAATGAATTTCATGACAAAAAAATGTCCCTAGCACCCCTAGAGACACATTTGGTTGGTTTTGAATGCATCAAAAGGTGACATAGCTTAAGCTATGACCCCTCTTGATGCATTTCATGACAACATACGTCCCTAGGAACCCTTAGACTTCTAGGGATGCATTTGGTTGGTTCCCATGCTTCGAGATGGGCCATAGGTTAACCAATGACACCTCTTGACGCATTTTATGACAACTTATGTTGCTAGGGGCCCTAGGATGCTGAGGGACCAATTTTGTTGGTTCCAATGCATCGAGAAGGACAACTAATGTCCCTAGGGATGCATTTGGTTGGTTTCAATGCATCAAGAGGGGTTACAAGTTAAACTATGACCCCTCTTGACACATTTCATGACAACGTATGTCCCTAGGGGCCCTAGGACGCCTAAGGATGCATTTGGTTGGCTCGAATACATCGAGAGAGGTCATACGTTAACCTATGACCCCTCTTGATGCATTTTCTAACAATGTATGTCTTTAGGGGCCCTAGGACCCCTAGAGACTGATTTTATTGGTTCAAATACTTCGAGAGGGGTCATAGGTTAACCTATAACCCCTCTTGATGCATTTCATAAAAACATATGTCCATAGGGGTCCTAGGGCCCCTAGGAATACATTTGACTAGTTCTAATGCATCGAGAGGGGTCATCGATTAATTTATGACCCATCTTGAGGCATTTCATGACAACATGTGTTCCTAGGGGCCCTAGGACCACTATCGACACATTTGGTTAATTTGAATGCATCTAGAGGAGTTAGAAGTTAACCTATGACCCCTCTCGATGCATCGTATGTTGTCACAAAATGTGTTCAGAGGGGTCATAGGTTAACCTATGACCCTTCTTGATGGATTTCATGACAATGTATGTCCCTAGGGGCGAGGCCCTTTGGATGCATTTGGTTATTTTGAATGCATTGAGAGGGGTCATAAGTTAACCTATAACCCCTCTTGATGCATTTCATGAGAATCTATGTCTGTAGGGGCCCTAGGGCACCTAGAGAGCCATTTAGTTGGTTCAAATGCATCGAGAGGGGTCATAGGTTAACCTATGACCCCTCTCAATGAATTGGATGACAATAAATGTCCCTTAGGGCCCTAACGCTTCTAGGGATACATTTGATTGGTTCCAATGCATCAAGAACCTATGAACCCTCTCAATGCATTTCATGACAACATATGTCTCTAGGGGCCCTAAAAACCCAAGGGATGCATTTAGTTGGTTCTAATTCATCAAAAGAGTTCATAGGTTAATCTATTACCCCTCTCGATGCATTTTATGACAACATATGTCCCTAGGGGCCCTATGATCCCTAGGGATGTATTTGGTTGGTTTGAATGCATCAAGAGGGGTCACAGGTTAACATCTAAATCCTCTCGACACATTTCATTACAAAATATGTCCCTAGGGGCCTTAAGACACCTAGGAAACCATTTGGTATGTTCTAATGCATTGAGAGGGGTCATAGGTTAATCTATGACCCCTCTTGATGTATTTCATGATAACTTATGTCCCTATGGGCACTAGGACCCCTAGGGAATGATTTGGTTTTATCAAATATGTTGCCTCTCGATGACTTTCATGACAATGAATGTCCCCAAGGGCTCTAGAGATCCTAGAGACACATTTGGTTGGTTTCAATGCATCCAGAGGGGTCATAGATTAATCTATGACCCCTTTCAACGTATTTCATGACAACATATGTCTTTAGGGGTTGTATGACCCCTAGGCACACATTTGATTTATTCTAATGTGTTGAGAGGGGTTATAGGTTAACTTATGACCCCTCTCAATGAATTTCATTACAAAAAATATCCCTAGGGGCCTTGGGGTCCCTAGGGATGCATTTGATTGGTTCCAATGCATCAAGAGGGGTCATAAGTTAATCTATGAGCCCTCTTGATGTATTTCATGAAAACATATGTCCCTAGGGGTCCAAGGACCCCTAAGGATGTGTTTGGTTAGTTTTAATGTGTCAAGAGGGGTCATAGGTCATCTTGATGTATTTCATGACAATATATGTCCATAGGGGCCCTAGAACACCTAAGGATGCATTTGATTGGTTCTATGCATCAAGTGGGGTCATAGGTTAATATATGACCCCTTTCGACACATTTAATGAAAACTTATGTCCCTATGGCCCCTAGGACTCCTAGGAATAGATTTGGTTGGTTTGAATGCATCGAGAGGGGTCATAGGTTAACTTATGACCCCTCTTGATGCATTTCATGAAATCATATGTCCCTAGGAAACCTAAGACCCCTAACGACTGATTTGGTTGGTTCTAATGCATTGATAGGGATTATAGATTAACCTATGACCCCTCATAAAAAATTTCATGACAACAAAAGTCCTTAGGGGACCTAGGGTCACTAGGGATGAATGTAGTTGGTTTCAATGCATCGAGATGGGTCATAGCTTAATCTATGACTCCTATAGATGCATTCCATGACAAAATATGTCCCTAGGGGCCATAGGACCCCAATGCATTGAGAGGGGTCATAGGTTAACCGATGACCACTCTCAACACATTTGATGACAACATATGTCCCTAGGGGCCCTAGGACCCATAGGAATACATTTGGTTGGTTCTGATGTGTTGAGAGGGTTCATAGGTTAATCTATGACCCCTCTCAATGAATTTCATGACAACATATGTCCCTAGGTGCCATAGGACCCCTAGGGACCAATTTTCTTGGTTCGAATGCATCGAGAGGTGTTATAGGTTAACTTATGACCCCTTTTGATGCATTTAATGACAATGAATGTCCCTAAGAGCCCTAGAGTCCCTAGGGATGCATTTAATTTTTTATAATGCACTGAGAGGGGTCATAGCTTAATCTTTGACCCCTCTCAATCCATTTCATGACAACATATGTCCCTTAGGACCCTTTGACCCCTAGGGATGATTTTGGATTTTTGAATGTGTCAAGAGGGGTCATAAGTTAACCTATTACCCCTCTCGATGCATTTCTTGACAATGTATATCCCTAGAGGCCCATCGATTTATTTGGTTCAAATGGGTAATCAGGAGACATAGGTTAACCTATGACCCCTTTGGATGCATTTTGTGAGAAAAAATGTACCTAGGGGCCCTAAGACCCATAGGGATGCATTTGGTTGGTTCCAATGCATCGAGAGGGGTCATAGGTTAACTTGTGACCTTTTTTGATGCATTTCATCACAATGAATGTCCTTAGGGACCTTAGGAGGTTCTAATGTTATGAGAAATGCATTTCATGACAATGTACGTCTCTAGGGCCCTTAGGACCCCTAGGGACCAATTTGGTTGGTTCCAATGCGTCAAGAGGGATCATAGGTTAACCTATGACCTCTCTAAAAAAATTTCATGACAACAAAAGTCCTTAGGCGACCTAGGGTGCCTAGGGATGCATTTCATTAGTTGTAATCCATTGAGAGGTGTCATATGTTAATCTATGACCCCTCTAGATGCATTTCACCTTAACATATGTTGCTAGGGGCCCTAGGACCCCTAAGGATGCATTTTGTTGGTTCTAATGTGTCGAGAGCCTCTCGATGCATTTCATGACAATATATGTCCCTTCAGGCCCTAAGACCCCTAGAACTGCATTTTTTTGGTTCAAATGTGTCAAGAGGGGTCATAGGTTAATCTATAACCCCTCTCGACCCATTTCATGATAGCGTATCTCCCTAGGGGACCTAGGACCCCTGGGGCCTGATTTCATTGGTTCAAATGCATTGAAAGGGGTCATAGGTAAACCTATGATCCCTCTAGATGTATTTCATGACAACATATGTCCCTAGGGGCCCTAAGACACCTAGGAACCAATTTAGTTGGTTTGAACATGTTGAGAGGTGTTATAGGTTAACCTATGACACCTCTTGATGCATTTTATGACAATGAATGTCCCTATGGGAACTAGGGCCCCTAGGGACATTCATTGTCATGAAATGTATCGAGAGGGGTCATAGGTTAACCAATGACCCCTCTTAATACATTTCATGAAAATAAATGTCTTTAGGGGCACTAGGACCCCTAGGGACGAATTTGGTTAGTTTCCATGTGCCAAGAGGGGTCATAGGTTAACCTATGACACCCCTTGATACATTTCATGACAACGTATGATGCTAAGGGTGATAGGACCCCTAGGGATCGACTCCAATGTGTTGAGAGGCATCAGAGGTTAACCTATGACCCCTCTCAACATATTTGATGACAACAAATGTCCCTAGGGGCCCTAGGACGCCAAGGGATACATTTGGTTGGTTCCAATGCATCAAGAGGGGTCATAGATTAACCAATAACCCCTCTCATCACATTTCTTGACTTCTATCCCTAGGGGCCCTAGGGCCCCTATGGATGTATTTGGTTGGTTTGAATGCATCTAGAGGGGTCAAAGGTTAATCTATGACCCCTATCAATACATTTCCTAACAAGGTTTGTCCCTAGTGCCCTAGGACCTGTGCGGAGTAAGTTGGTTGATTGAAATGCATTGAGAGGGGACAGTAATAGGTTAACCTAGGGACCAATTTGGTTGGTTCGAATGCATTTAGAGGGGTCATAGGTTAACCTATGACCCCTCTCGACACATTTCATGACAATGTATGTCCATAGGGGCCCTTGGAGGCCTAGGGACCAATTTGGTTGGGTCGAATGTGTTCAGAGGGTTCATAGGTTAACCTATGACCCCTCTTGATGCATTTCATGACAACATATGTCCCTTGGTGCCCCAGGACCCCTAGGGACACATTTGGTTGGTTCTAATAGTTCGGGAGGGGTCATAGGTTAACCGATGATACCTCTCAACAAATTTCATGATAACATATGTCCAAGGGCCCCTGGGGATGCATTTAGCTAGTACTAATGCATCGAGAGGGATCATAGGTTAATTTATGACCTCATCTCGAGGCATTTTAAGACAAAATATGTTCCTAGGATCCCTAGGACCCCTAGGGTAACATTTGGTTGCTTCGAATACATCGAGAGGGATTAGAGGTTAACCTATGATCCCTCTTGATGCATCATATGTTGTCGTAAAATACATTGAGAGGGGTCATGGGCTAACCTATGAACCCTTTCGATGCATTTCATGACAAGATATGTCCCTTGGGGTTAGCCTATGACCCCTGTCATTCGTTTCATGACAATATATGTGCCTAGGGGCCCTATGGCCCCTAGGGATCAATTTGGTTGGTTTGAGTGCATCGAGAGGGGTCATAGGTTAACGTATGACCTCTTTTAATGAATTGATTGACAGTAAATGTCTCTAGGGGCACTAATACCCCTAGGGCCCCTAGGGACATATGTTGTCAAGAAATGCATCGATTTGAACTAACCACTATGACCTCTCTCAATGCATTTCATGGCAACATATTTCCCTAGGGTCCCTATGGGTCCCTAGGGCCCCTAGGGACCCATTGGGAATGCATCGAAAGGGGTCACTAAGGGCCCTATGGACATATGTTGTCATAAAATACGTCGAGAGGGATCATAGATCAACCTATGACCTATTTTGATGCATCAATATTATATTTGATAATAATAATATATTTTAATAGGTATTATAAATAATAATAATAGCCATATATATTATTATATATAATAATAATCATATAATATTACTGTACATTTTTAATAATAATAATATTTATCATATATATTACTATATTATATTTAGTTATAATAATTATTATATTTATAACTATATTATATTTAATAATAATAAGCATAATAATCATACATATTACTATATATAATTGTAATTATAATAATATATAATAATAATAGTTAATAATAATAATCATAATCATATGTAATAATAATAATGCCCACAACTACCAAATTTTTGTTTCCCTTAAAAATTTTCCTCTAAAATTTCCCTTCAAAATTTTGAATGTTGGTGGTTTCCCTCCCAATTGAAAAATTTGGACTTTTCAAATACTTGATTTCATATTGGGTATCCGATCTATAATCGGATACGCGATTTGAAATTAGGTATTTGATTAGGCTTGGTATTTACCAAACCTATTTAGTAAATCCAAAAAATGTGTTTGAGAAGGGTTTCACTAACACTCAGACTTTGAGTAGCCATTTGGCAATATTATTTTCATCAAAATTGAATGAAATGAAAAGAGTTTTTAATAATACTCTCAAGATTCATTTCATATAATTGATGTTAAATTCTGAGTTCGATAAGTATTTATTAGTTAATTTTTCATGAAGATGATTGTAAAGTGTTGATTGACATACTGATTGAAAAATAGCTATAACTTTCAAATAGTGTAACATTTTTGAAGTTCAAAAGTTGTGTCACATTCTATGCTTCACCTAGTACAAGGAAAAAATAAATAAATTTGGTAAAGTTTTAAATTAGTTAAGGTGCTCAAACACGAGAGTTTTTTTATTCTGAAAAAGTTTTAGTAGAAAATTCATATTTAATTATTTATTTTGAATAAAAATATCAAAAAATATGTGTCACATCCAGGCATGAGTCTACTTTTTATATTTATAATTATATTAGAAAATATTATCATTTGATTTTGATTAAGGTGGTCAAACATACACCTACTTTTTGTTTTCGCCCTAAAATTTTCATAGTACTGCATTAAAATTCAAACTTTTGACCCATCAAATATTTCTTTCTCCAAATAAAGCCAATAATTTAGAAACTACATTCAATTTCCTGCAAAATATTTTGTTACAACTTTTTGATATAAAGTCTAGAACCACTTTAAAATTATGTGTCAAGTTGACATAACCCTGATTTACTGGTTTTTTGTTACCACTTAAGGCCATAGTTTGGTTGAGCATGATCCTACACATACCCAACCTTGCTACTTCAACTCTTGCTACAATAGAAGATGTTTCTTCATAGTCTATTCCTTCTTGCTATGAGTACCCTTTACATACTGATGTTGCTTTATTCCTTACAACTTCACCTTGTTCATTCATCTTGTTCTTGAATACCCATTTTGTTCATATCACATTCTTGTCTACTGGTCTAGGGATCAATTCACATGTCTCATTCTTCACTATTTGATCAAATTTTTCCTTCATAGCTTGCTTCCATTAGTCATCTTTGCATGTCTCATCTGTACTCTTTGGTTCTACTTGAGATATCAAACATAGTTCTTCATTGATTCTACTTTTCATCACACCTTTATCTTTGATGCTGATGAGTTACTCTGGTGGAGGTTCTTTGTCATATTATTACCATAAGTAGGATTTATTACCTCAACTCTTAGCTTTGTTCTAAGTTCTAAACTTTGTTCCTACCTTAACTCTCCTTCATTCTACAAATAATTATTAGTCTTAACGAATATTTCATCATTCTTTTTACTAACAACAACATTCTCATCATTAGAATTGTAGTCAAATATTCTTTCTTGTATCCTAGATTTCTCATCAACTCTTACACTTACACTTTCAACAATAGTCTTAGTTCTTAGATTATAACATCTATAAGCTTTATTTTTCAATAAATAACCAAGAAACATACCTTCATCACTTCTAGTATCAAAGCTACCAACAACATCATTCTTTTGATGTAACATTTCTTGATAAAATTTTTGAAATACTTAACTGTAGGTGAGTGACCAAACCATAGTTCATAAGGGGTCTTGCTCATACCTTTTATGATCTGTACTCTGTTTAGAGTACATATACTATAGTGTTAGTTTCTTCTCTCCAAAATGTCTTTGATACATCATTCTTAGCTAACATAGCTCTTGCTAGTTCTATTACTAACTTGTTCTTTCTTTCAGCAATCCCATTCTATTCAAGAGTATTGAACTCAACTCTTTCTTCTTCTCTAGGATTGAATCTTTTCTCTTCAATATGATTCCCATTCTGCAAACCATTGCTAATGATAACTTCCACATTTTCATGGTTAGCCTTTGGATCAAAAATAGTTACCAAAGCTATCCCTTCTAATACATCCTCTTCCTTAACTAATTTAGGTTCATTATCTTTATCATCATAGTCATTCAAGAATCATTCCATACTCACTTTATATTATTCATCTTCATCAGAAAGAAAAATATTTCTAGTTTTCCTTACTCTGTTAGGGCATCTAAATGAAAAATAACCAAACTCATTACTTGTCCAACAAGAAAAAACTTCCATATCTTCTAGCTCTCTTTTCATGAGGAGATCGATACCTTCCTTGATCTTCATGTCTTCTTCAAATCTTGATCTATCTTTACTTGTACCTCTATCTAGAAACTGAGTGCTTAATTCTATATAAATTTTGATCCCTCACCAAGAAGCTTCATCTTCTGGGTGTCAAAATTTCCTCCATCCATCTTAGGACTATTCTTTTTGAAATAACTCACCATGGATCCCCCAAAGTTATTACGCCTTATCTTCAAGGACCTGATCCTCTTATACCAATTGTTAAAAATAATAGTCCACCAAGATAACTGAGAGGGGTGTGGGCTGAATTAGTTATCAAACTAAAACATTTATCAACCTTAATTAATCTTAACCATGTAACAAGAGTAAACAAAAACCATAACAATATGCACGCACACAATTACACTAGATTTGTTAACTAGGGAAACCCTTGATCAAAGGGATAATCCCAGTGGGAATAATGCCCACAAAGATATACTGATATATATTTTCCTTGTTAGAGGATGGACCCTATAAGGAGTCTATAAACACATTCAATACATAAGAGTCCTTGTTAGGAGACTTTGAATCCTTGTTATAAGATTCCAACCCTGTTAAGAGTTGTGCCAACCTTGTTAGGATTTGTAGAAGGCAAAAGGACCCATTGTCCAATCAACTTTTGGGGCAAGACCACTGAACTTCACTATCCAACTAATCTCTCAATTATTCCTTGTAGAATAATTGTTCGTACTATGCTCTATCCTCTTTCCTCTATCTTGTTAACCAAACCAATCACTTTTAGACTATGTAGACTAGGTCACAAACCTCGGATCTCAAAATAAAACTTTGGCAATGAAATTTTTTTAAACTTCACTTTGCTCTTCTTATCTTTGCAATTGCATAGTGTTAATATTTTTTTCTTCTCTTTTTCACTCTTCTTTCTTATTTTCTACTTACTTTCATGACAAAAGAAATTTTTCCTTCCTTTATACCAAGTCCATAAAAGAATTCTCTTGAGTTGGCTATTACACCTTCTCAATTCATAATAATAGGAGCTCATTAAGATCACATTTTAATTAGTGATAAAATCAATCTATAGCCTTGTAACTCGAATAAATTTTGACATGTGTAATATTATGATGAATGAGCTTAGTTACATCATCTCTAGAATGTCTTCTACACTTATTTAACCTTGCTTCTCAAAATAACAACTATGCTAAGAGATATAACATGTTTACCAGAACATTCTTCTCTAAACTCTATCTCTAAAAAGTCTTCACCAAAACTTGCATAACTTCTTCCAAACTTAATATTTTGCACCTGAGATTAGGTGTATATACTAGACACTAAATATTATCTCCCATTAATCTTTCTAGTGAAACTACTCAATGATCCGTCTATACCAACTTAATCTTTACCATTTTCTTTTGTCAGATACCATAGAAAATTGCTATGTTGACATCAATGGATACCACGGTCATGAATGTAAGATATCATCATGATAATGATCTAATTATGTTTCTACAATACACCCCTATAGAAATATCATCAACATTCATGCTTCCAGTAATGTTAAGGCCTAATGAAATCCACATGCATGATACCAAATGAATAGAGTTGTAGCTAGCTACTTTGTAGGTTGGTGACATAAAATAATGCAACAAATTTCATAATATAAATTTGGCTTCTTTCTTTGGTATGATGTTATGCACAAGGAGAATTTTTGAAGAAAAAACTTCATTTTTTTCATTTTTAATGATGAAAAAATTAAAACATTCATGTCTTATGAAGAGTCATTTTGGAGATAGATCTACGATTTGATATTTCCTTAAATATGGATTTTTTTCAAGTGAGCTTCATGGCATATGATCAATCATTATACTCTTTCATTAGTAAATAAGAGAATGATAGTGTTTATCTCATTTCATTATTAATCGTTATTGAATAATTCAAGACTCTATTAAAGTTACCCCTTTTTTATAGTCAAAAGATAGGTTTATGGACCCTTTTATGATTTTGTTTCTTCAAAATAATATTTCCTCAATATATGTATTCCAGATATTCAATCAACATGATTTATATGCAACATGTGGGTGGGTGGGGGAATCCTTAAGGCATTGTGAAGTTGAACATTTGTAAAAATAATGTAATATGAGAGAGAAATCAATGTAGTAGTAATGATATGGTTATTTTTGTTGGTATCTCTAACTATTGTTGTCGATTAGTGTCAAACACTTAATCATATACTAGGAAGAGTTAGATGGTCATCACTATGACTAAGCTACTCTATACAGGCCAAGTCATGAGATAGACTTGTAAATAAACACATATATACTGAGCTCTATAGAAGTCGAGCAAGGCTTCTTTCATTGATTATTTTCAATGTAAGCTGACTTTAGTGATTACTAATTAGTTTGAGCATATTGATGTCGAGTTACACAAAAGGTTCTAAGCATAGTGGAGACTGGACATTAGCAGTATATACTATGAATCCCAATTGTTAGAGATAATAATTGTCGAGTAACACAGAATTGACATTCAAGTTAGGAATGATACAAACTTTAAGGTAAAGTATTTTAGGCTAACATTAACAAGATATTAAATACTTGTAGAGGTTGTTATAAAGATTATTATGTGTTTTATGATGTGGATCACACATCCCTGTATTTTGTGATGAACCAATTAAATCAAGATGCAAAATTAGGAAGCATCTAGAAATTTTTTTTTGAAATATTTAAATAGAGCATATCTAAATCTATTTGGATATGGGAAGGTGAAAAGGGTATGGTGACGAGGAGGAGAAAATAAGCCATTCATGTGATTAGAAGAGAAGATTAAGTGTAAAAGTGTGAGCATTGTTAAGAAGGAAAAATAGTTAAGTTTTATTATTCTAGAATAGAGCAATTCACCTTGTCAAAGAAGTGAAGGATAGTAAAGCTAAATCAGATAAGAGATCGGATCATATAAAAGATAGGAGATCCGAAAACATATTATTAGAGAAGATTGAAGATCAAGTATTGAATCAGTTTTAGAATATTAAGTCAGGGATAATCTCTTAATAGACTAGTCTTAACAAATCTTTGTAAGTATCCTAACATAGGCCTTACTTTGTTGTAAGAGTAAAATCCTTCCACAAGGTGAGATCAAATAGTCTCAAAATCTTTTAACAGGGAAAACCCCTCACAAGGTAGATCATTAGATATGGTCAAACATTTTAACCCTAATAGGTTAACTTTATTACTCTAGTAGTGATGATTTGTTGGTGACATCTCCACCCTAGTTTTACATTCACCTTAGAGGGTTTTTGGGTAGCCAAATCTTTGTGTCATGTGATTTCTTTTCATGCATTGATAGATTTAATCTATATGTTATTACAATTTGATTATATAAGTTATGCATGGAATTGCATATGAGATGGTAAATGTGGTGAATGCATTATAAATTGTTAAAATGTTAAAAGTCTTATAATCTCGATTCACCCACTCCCCCCTCCCTCTCGGTATGTTCATTTCCAAGTAAGCCTTCCAAAAATTCTTACTATTACTCAATTACTTCCAACTATCTATTTAAATTGTGTAAAATTATTCCTCTTCCTATCAATGAAATGAGGAACATTCATTCATTGTATTATCACTATAATAGGAACAATTTTGAAATGAATAAGTATGAGATCATAACATGCCTAATTAACTTAAGCCATGCATACAAATAATCTTGAGGTAGATCCTCCTTAATATCAACATCAAATCTATATAAGATGTTAGAATCCCACTTAGACATATATTTGGCCTCTTTATTCGATGCCTAAGGAGTATGAGTCAAATAAATGTAATCCAATACTTAAAAAAGATTAAATATCTTCTTATCCACCAAGTCTAAATACCAAGAAACTCCATTTAATTTATAAAGAGAGACCCAAACCATAAATCTCAATATAACCCAAGTTAGATTAGGAAAAACCCAAATAAGATGAAGGGTTGCCAATATTAAACCAAAATTATTCTAAGGAAGTATGTAAGAAAGTCATCCTTCACGCAATATTCATTTACCTTAGATTTGTAATGTGAATGCAAATTGATTAGATTGAATTAACTAGATTGATTAAGAATGCAAGAAACATAAATAGTAACTAATCACATGATATCTAAAACATTAAGGTGGGAGATATAGAAAAACACATATGACTTAAGAGAGGAAACTAGACAGATGGAGAAGAACTCTAATTTTCCACCACCTATAGGTCCTAAAACTATTAAAACTTTGAGGGAGCCATATAAAATTGAAAATTTTAAGAGGGTTGGTCTCTAGTTTTTCCTGGATATAGCTCAAATTAATAGGTATACATCATATTTCTCAGTATAGGTTAATCACATCAACCCATACCAAGCTCCTAAAATCCTAGATATCCTAAAATGTCTTTGTAAAAGGTTATAAAAATATGTAATCAAAACTGTGATCCTAAACCTACAAATTAGAAAAAAAAAAAATTCTTAATTTAGGTTGGGATTTCCTTGGTCAAGCCCTAGATTGAAGAATCAACCTTAAAATTAAAATTAAAATGTACGCAAAAAAGATATTTTAAATATTCACCTTAATTGTTAAGGATGATTTAACATTGAATTTCTTGAATCTCCAAATACTTATTGAATCTACAAAGCCATCTCATAGCTCCATCGATAAAACATGTTCAATAGAAGAAGGATGAATGATGATGCAATGGAAATGAGTGTATATATCCTTGCTTGATGACTAACTGCACTATCAATAATGAAACAAGCTAGATATTGAATAGGAAATGCAACATAAAAGAAGGACATGCAATGAATCCTTGCTTCAATTTCTAGAACAAAAAAATAACTCCAAAATATTTCTTGAGAGGCAAATTGAATTCTTTCATAATATGTAGATTGCTAGAGGATGGAAGCATGAATTGATGATATATTGTAAAAAATAATGAGAGAGATTCCTTTTATATAGATCTCAAAGTGGAAAATGTATTGAACTTTAAGAAAAGATGAGACCCATCTTAAAGTGGTTAAATAAAATGAACTTCCATAATAAGATTTATTGAGAGATGAAATTAAATAATTAATTAAATAGCAATACAAGAATTATAATTTAAATTAATAAAGGTCTATCTAGATTTGGATAATTAAAGGAGACCAATATTAATTTAAATTATAAATTAATAATTTTTTAGAGGGCAAATCAAATAATAATCAAGACAAGGGTGAATTAATTTAAATTAATTAATAAAAGAGAGCCCATAACTTAAGAGAAATAAAGGCCATGCCAATTTTATATTAATTTAAATAACAATAGATACAATCATGAAATAAATGATTTAATTGGATCAAAAAAGAGAGGAGCACTCATAGAAATATGGACTAACCTTAAGTTTTGAACCAAATGAGTCAAAATTTAATATTAATTTAAATTAATAAAGGAAGAATCGTATTATTAATTGAAATTAGTAAAAGAAGACTCATAATTATTATTTCAAATTAATAAAGAATGATGAAAATATTACAAATACATTACTAGACAAAAAAGATGAAGAATTTGAGCATAAATGCATTTATGTTCTAAAATATCAATAAAGACGAGTTACACCATTTTAAGAGTCCCCAAGTCAATAAGTTCTTCAATTTTAAGATAATACAATATTATATTCTACATATTTCTTTGTTTTAATTTTATTGCTATAGTTGAATAGAAAACTTTGAGAATATAGCTCCATTCCCTTAACATTTCATTCTTTTACAAAAATGTCATGTAAGAAAACTTTTTTTTACATTAAAATGTACTTACTTGGTAACTAATGGTAATTAGATATATTAGTACTTTTAATTTATTGATGGCTTTATTCAATGAATTTATTTTAAGTAGATTAGAGTTAAGTTGTATGGATCTTCTACAACATGTTTGAATTTTCATAAGACAAAAAGAAAATTGTTTTTTTTAATTTAGAATGCATTCTTTGATCTTTTGTAGCTAAAATTTTAAGAAGTATATTATTATATGAAGATGTAAAATAATGTTGATGTATAAAATGTGACTTATCTAAATTTTATGTGATGAATCTTAAAATTATGTGGCAATGATGCAAGGTAGGATGGGTAGAATGACCCCAATAGAGCACTCACCAAACACCCTAATATAGGTACACATAGAAGCCTCACAAACTATGGATGAAATTTAATGACTTATATTGATTCCAATGCAAATATTCTAAGACAATATTATTACAATGTGCCAAGGATAAGGCATACCTAGCCACAACCATAAACATTAGAATTTGAATTAAAAAGATTAGAAGATCAGAGACACAAAGCCAAAATACTTATATCTATCTTCTTCCTATACTATTTCTACTAAATCTCATCCTTGATCTCAAATATATAGCCATCAAGATTAAAAGTCAGCCTCATAGACACAATTATGACAAAATATAGGTCTTGACCCAAAGGGAAACTAATGACTGCACAATTAAGAAAAATAATATTTGTGGGTACAAAGATTTTCCTAAGGCTTTGGAAATGCTCAAAATTAGAAAAACCTCGTACAAGCTGAAACCCACATGTTATTACATATAGCAAAAAATAACAAACCATGAGAAGGGAATAATGAGACCATCCATTTAAGAAAAATCAACCTTTTCTTAAAGTATTTTTAGTTAGACTCTTTTAATATTATTTATTTTTCCTTTCCAAATAGCCCTAAAATATGAGTTCTCTACAAAAAATAATTATTTTTATTGACCCATCTTATGTATCCTAGAGTCCATAATAATTTTCATCCCTATCCCTAATATATCATAGAGTTGATAAAATAAATCCAACTTCAAGAAAAAATATTTCATTTCAATGAAAGAATGAGAATTCTACTTCCATCTTTCATGGTTTTTAGTAATAGACTTCTAAGACAACTTTTCTTTTTTCAAGATTGAAGATTTGAGAAGTACCTTTGGCATCTATGAGTTTTAGTCTACAATAAAGTTAGAAAGAGATTGTAGAAGTTTACATCAATCTTATAGTTATAAATGAGATAAAGCATATAAGTTCATTTAATCAAGGAGGTAGGGAGAGAGAGGGGGAGGGAGAGAGAGAGACATTGAAAATGTCAATTGGTGTACTAATTAAAAATAATTGTGTTTGTTAATACTTTTGTTTTTATTTAAAGTGACTGGGATAAAATATTGATGTATATTGAACAATAAGATTTAATTTATGAGAAATATTGAGGATAATATTTCCAACAATAAATATATGTAAAAATAATAAATATTTAATTTCTTTATCTATTTTTTACCATTAAAATAATTTAATAATTTATATTACCAATTTAGCTTATATTTTTTATCAGTAATCTATTATCAATTGTAAACTATTAATCAATATCCAATAAAAATGAATATTAGATTACCTAGTAATTACATCTACATCTATTTTAGAGTCATATAAAAAATCTTTAAATTTTTAACACAAAATTCTATTACATAAATAACATATATAGATTGACTCATAACTATTCCATATTAAAATGAATCATAAGAAAATAAAAGATTGTATATACATCATAAATATACTCATAATAGAGACATACATGATTGATGCATAATAAATATTGAAGAAGTACATTATAAATTGACTTTTAATTGGTGAAAGTAGTTTTATTTAGACTCTTTAAATATTATTTATTTTTCCTTTCCACATAGCCCTAAAATATGAGTTCTCCACATAAAATTATTATTTTTATTGAGCTATCTTATGTATCCTCGATTCTATACTAATTTTAATCCCTATCTCTAATATTTCACAGAGTTAATAGGACAAATCTAACTTAAACAAATAAAAGTTCATGTCAATCAATGAGAAGTCTACTTCCATCTTTCATGCTTTTAGTAATAGACATCTAAGACATCTATAAATGTCAATTGGTGTTACCCTTTATAAATTATTATTTTCATTAATATATTTGTATTTAATATTTATTTAGCAATAGGATAATCCTTCAAAAATATCGAGAACAATATTTCTAACAATAAATATATGTAAAAATGATGAATACTTGATTTCTTTATATGTTTTTAACCATAAAAATAATTTAATAATTTTTCTTAACAATTTAGATTAAATTTGTTATTTGTTTTGTACCATCAATTGTAAAATAATATTCAATAAAAATAAAAATATATATTAGATTACCTTGTAATTTTATCTGCATTTATTTTTAAAGTCATTCAAAATCTTTAAATTCTTAACACAAAAAATCTATTACATAAAATAAAATATTTAAACTAGCTCATAACTATTCCAAACTAGAATGACTCGTAGTAACTGCTTGAAAAGAAAAGAAAAAGTGTAAATACATCACAAATTTACTCATAACAAAGACATACATTGTTGATACATAATAAATGTGTTATAAACGACTATAAAAGTTTTCACATTATGCTTTTATATTCGGCGTCCTCTTCCATATTCATTGAAACTAACAACTCAAACCTAAACGAGACCTCTATTTTTATTTATTATTTATTAGACCTAGATACCACACTTGTTTTGTCTATATTACCTTGATTGACTCCTAATAAAAAAGACTTCAAATGTTTCCATATGATGCTTTTATTTACATACAGAGGATCCTCTTCCATACTCATTTTAAGCTTATGCTTTTATATACATATACAGGGTCTTCCTCCGTACTAGTTGAAACTGAAAATAAATAACCTCTATTTTTATTTTTTATTTATTATTTATTTGATTTATTATTTATTAGAGACCTAGATACCACATTTGTTTTGGGATTTGTCTATATTTCCAAGGTAATTCTACTCGTATGTAGGAGAATTATAAGTAGATAAAAAGATGAGATCAGGAGTCCCATATCGGACCAAAAGCTGGAATTCCCGCATCTTTGCATCCATTGACCACGTCTCTGCTCCCACTCGGATTACTAGTCACTATCACCACTTCTCCACCCCACTTTTTCACTGCATCCACTGTCATCTGCGGTACGTTTGGACGACCCAGAAATGCTGTGTCGTGAATGATCTTTTTATCAGAAGGATAGCTCTTAATCCATTTCACAATATCATATCCAAAGTTTTTCTCCATCTCTTTGGCCACCCAAATCACATAAACCTCCGCCGGGCAACGCTGCATCAAGAAGGACAGAAACACACAGATGCCCGACCCGGTGGCCACCACAACTACCTTATTATACATATTTATCAGGTAAGGCAGCCCTGAAAATTTAACACAACGGGTATACAAATATTTCGGCGGGTCAGATACCAAGCTTTTGGTGAAATCTCCGACCGCTCCGGCGAGCATCATGTGTTCGTCTTTTCCGTCGGAGATTATTCCGAAGGCGTGCCAGTCTGATAGCGGAGATCTGCTGATTCGCCCGAGAAGACCGGCTCTGACTCCGCCGGAGAATCTGATCAGACTGGCGTGACCCGAAGGAGCAGTAACTTGCACCCGAACTCTCCTCACACTCAGCCACGGGAGGACTATGAGAACAGTGACGGCTAAAGTGAACCAGAAATCTTGCCTCTTTGCAAGGACTGAGCCGCGCAGATTGTACGATTTGTGAGCGGGCTCGTAAGCAGCGGAGAGTATGACGAAAGCCCAGAGCAAAGCGAGGGCAGTCCAGCCGGAGAAGCGGTGGAATCCTTCGAAGACGTTGTGGTGCAAATGCCGGACAAGAGGGAATGCTGCGAGCGAGCTTATCACCAGAAGCCCCAAAATGGCCCACGCCACTCCTCTTATCTCAGGGGAGTTTGTCTCAGGGTGGTGAAGAATTTGTGTGATGTAATAAATCAGCCACATGACGGATGAAACACCACACCCGCTGTGGATTCCTCCGACGCACTGAAGGAACGATGTTGTGGCGGTCTTGAGAGGGAGTGGAACCCACGACCAACCCAGCACCTTCACCGCCAACCAGAACACGCATCTCAGAAAAACCTCATTGCGGCACAACACCAACGCCAGAATGTTCCCCACTGAGAAAACAGCAGCTTCCTTCTTAGCGTATGGGAAATGGCGGGTGGCAGCTAAAGCAAGTGCAGTTGAATTGAGTGCAACTGCGACAAGGAAGAGGCGCTTGTAAACAGTAAAGAGGCCCTGATCAAGCAGTATCACGGACATACGCGTTTCAGCAGGCTTGGGTGGGACTGAGGGCTTCTTAGAAGGGAGTTTGACAATAGTGGGCTCTGGCACAAAGTTATCCTCTTCTGGCAAGCTGGCAAGGCTTATGTCCAGGTAGGCCTGTTGCTCCACGTCATCATCTTCTCCTTCGACTTCCAAGTCACAGTAATGGCCGCTGGAGCGGCGGGACAGTGTTTCATGGAAGCTGGCAGAAATATATTCAAGGCTGGGGAAAACTCTGTGGGATTTAACGCTTGAGGACTTCTCAAAATCATAGCTAGGGAAAACCTTGTGGGATGAAACACTACGAACGCTTGAGGACTTCCCATAATCAGCCATTTTCTAAGCACACTACTGAAACAAGGCAACAAATTACCAACTCAAATCACACACAAACAAGACTCAAAGCTTATACTAGAACGCCCAAGTCATGATCACCACCGTGTTCAATTTCCAAGCATTGAAACGGGCAATTATGAAACAAAGGCAGAGAAAAGCACTTTGGAGTAAACCAGAAGAGAGCGGATTTAAACACTCTAGCTTATACTATCGCCAACTTCATGGTCTCATATTTATAGTTAAATCGGCCAGCAGATTGGGTTGACGATGGGGGATGAAAATTAAAATAATCGAATTATTATTCGAGGGCGCGTCGATTTCAAAGTGTTCTCTTTATGTGGTTGTTAAATTGGACTGTACTTGAAAATTGATATTCTATTAGCAAAAAAAAATTCATATAAACTTTTTTTCAATGTTTTTTTCATTCTGTTTTCTAATACAGAACATACAGATCATGTAGAACAGATGTTGAAAATTTCAAGAATATACAGATCATGTAGAACAAATATTGAAAATTTCAACAAAATCTACTATATTTTCAATTTTACAATTTTAATCAAAAGTACAATTTATCTCAACGATAGAGGCCTCCTATCTTATAGGAACAAATGAGCTCAGAATGATGTGGTGAACAGCTCTGCCGTCAATATTTGAGTTTGGTTGTTGAGCGGGTATAATCGAAATTATGGAGGAGAGATCAACGTGTACGCTAGAAATATTTTTGCTTACGAAGAAAATATGTGCATATTTTTATGAGCCGGACGTCTTACGTCTATTAAATAAAAGCAGACACAAAACGAGACAAAAATTATTGATCCATGACTAATTCTTGATAGCCTAAAAGCATCGGGTTGACCAAGCTGTTCTAAATATTAAAAAGATCCTTGTGCTAAAATAGGGAAGATAAAGAAGTGTTGGACGGTTGCAACTGTTGTTATGGCTATTTATATATATCATTGGTTGTAAATACATATTTTATATATTGTTAAGTTTATTTTTATTTTGTAATATTTAATTAATATAAGTGGAGTAGGTTTCAAATTATCAAAAAATTAAATGTTATCATAAATCTAGAAACTAGAGTTATCTAATAGATAGTCTATGTTACTTCCTTCTCTAACCTTACATTGTAATAGTATTATATCATATTTCTCCTCAATATATTGTGAGCTAGGTCAAGTAGATGGTAATAGTAGAAGACAGGTATCAAAAGTGTACTGATAAAGAAAAATAGCAATAGGGACAATAACTTTATCCAAAGAAATAATATTAGAATCCTTAAACAAAATATGGATCTTAGACACAACCATTTTTTAGTTTAAAACAATCTAACAAATGGTAGAGAAACTACAAAAGCCTAAACCCAACATTACTATTTTACTAAATAGAAAAGGAATTTTAGATATTCTATAGATAATTTCTTTTAAAGTAATATATCATATACAAATACAAATCAAAAAATAAATCAAATGTTAAATACATTGGATACATATGAAAACTAAGTATATCTAAAATAAGAAGTATTCCTAGTTGAATTTGAATGTTTTAAAAGGGGCCATATAGAAAGCTAGGAGAGGAGAAGAAATAGATATAGATGAAAAAAATCAAGATAGTTAAATACAAGTATAGTATAAATTTTTCAAGGATATTAACCATTTTTTACATATGGTAAAAAGGACTTTCATTGTTATCATTTTTATATATAAGCTAAATCTAAATTTTTAATGTGTGTTCAAGTTGGTAAACTAGAGCTATTATCACTCTTAAAACAATATTTAGAGCCACATGTTTTTGGAGTAGTATAATTTATAGAAGACTAAGATTTTTTAATATAATGATAATATTGATTATTGTTAATATAAGAAGCCAAAAGTTATAATAGTTAATCTTATATTAACTACTATAAGAAGAGTTGAAATTTAAACATAACAAATCTTTAAATGCTTATGCATTTAAGGAAGCGGAAGAGGGCATATCTCATAATAGAGAGTGACAATTCAATTTGACAATTTAATATGGAAGAGTTTATAAAAATTATGGAGAGAAAAATAAGATTTTACATAATTAATTATCTATTCGTGATATTGCATATTGCTATCATGATTTAAGTGCGTAGTTGGACTGAACAACTACACAATATCACAATTTGACTTGCTATGAAAATCATCTCCTACTTGTCAATTATCTACTAATTTGTGATGCCAACTATCATTTGGTCAATAATAAATCTATAGATAACAAGTCTTCAATATATGAGATTCAAAATTCAACATCAAAACCAAAACTATTAGCAATATAATTGAAAGTCGTAGATCAAATTTTCTTTAGAATAAATAATCCACAAGCACTAAAATAGATTATTATTTATCATTTATATTTAATTTTTAATTTTTGTTATGAATGGAAATTTAGTAAACATAGCCAATAGAAATTATAACTACAATAGAAGTTATAATTGTAGATCATTCTAAAAATCATTATGGAATGGCTTAAACAGGGTGGTCGATCATTACACCTAATAAGAAATAAGATTATTATTATTACAACTTATATCCCACACTGCTTTGACATTAACCAACTCTTTAGTGTAGAATATCTCTTGAAGCTAAGAAGCCACACTTTATCTAATTTTAGGTGTAGCCCTAAATAAAATGCTGCCTTGCTCAGTATACCTAACAAAAATTGCATTGCACTATAACATCAAAATCATTGGTGAAAGTCCACAGTGAACATGGCACATTTATGGACTACTACACTCAATGTGGCAAGTACTATCTATGATATGTTTTATTTAAGATTTTCATCTTTTATTAGTACTATGACTTATATTTAATCACTTTTAAATTTTCTTATAAACTAATATGTTGTGCATAGCATATATGTAGATTTTTTATCTTTTCAATTTTTAGAAAATATTTTTCTAAGATTTGATTGGGTGAATCCATTTACCTCTTATATGGGAAAATTTGATAATTGTAAAATTAATACTTTTTAAAAAGTTTTTTTTATTGAGCTGAATGTATTAATGTTTAATATATTTTTATTTATGAATTCATTTAGCTCTTATATGGACCAAATTTGATAATTGTAAAATTAATACTTGTTAAAAGTTTTTCTCAATTAATTTTTTTAATGTATTTTTATATTTTAATTTTATTATCTTTTATAATATAATTTTTGTCCTTCAATTAAAAATATTTAAAAATGTTATTACTTAAATTTATATTATCATTTAAGAAATGCAATAGAATATATAGATCAATAATAATATTTATAAATAAAATTTTAATTTTAATTTAAACTAATATTTAGAAAAATATAAATAGATAACAATTTCTAATTAAAATATTTTATATACTATAATAAATTTATAAAATTAAAACTAAATCTAAATTAAAATTAAAGGCACGTACTAAGCTATTATGTAACACTTGTTTAAGACCAGTCTACTTATATATTAATTTAATTTAATTGTTGTTTACTAGGCAGCCTTCCAATTAAATTGCTTCAACTGCTTTTACACTTTAATATCCTTGGAATTCAGACTTATCACACCCTTAATTGTGTTTGGTTTGTTTTCTTTAGCGGTTACCTATATTTCCTAGCCTTGTTTTACTATCCAGCATTCATTTTCCAGTAACGAACTTGTGACTTCAGTATCTGTTCTTTCTATAATGTCGAGTTGCGTAGAATACATGCCAAACCCTAGAAATCCCTAATTTTGTTCAATTAAGTACGCCTGTTTTCATTTCCTATTATTCCGTTTGAACTATATTCCAAGAAATGTCAAGTACGAAAAATTCAAATGTAATTCGTACATGACCAGGTCAAAATTAGTCAACCTCTATTCGTACTACCGAATTAATTGAATAAATAAAGAAATCGTCATCATTAGAAGGACCGTTTTTAGTTGCTATCATCTAGAATAGCAAAGACAAGGAGAGGCACCACTAAAATATTTATTGTTATTATGTCAAAAGATTAATAAAATTACTTTGTTGGTAGTTTAAACTACCCATATAAATAGACATATTAGACCAATTCTTTGAAATGGAATAAAAAATATGATAGAGATTCTAGTGTGCAATATTTAAATTGATTATTTAAGATGGATTAATAAAGTTGTTCAAAAGTATGATTTTGATTAAGTCAAAGACGAGTTTTAAATATAAAGAATAATAATATATTTTTATCAATAATAGCTTTTATTATTATATTCGTACATTTAAGATGGAACTTATATGGTTTTTGAACGATTTATTAATAAAAATATTAGAGTACACACTAATCAAAATCAAAATGTTGATCATGATTTAATGAAGAATTGGTTTGGATTTGTAGATATTTGTATTAAGATGTAAATGCTACAAACTTGAGGATATATTATTCAAATAACTAGTTCAGATGGATGAATTAACTCATAATTATAAGATATAATATTCAAATGACTAACTTAGATGGATAAACATACTCATATATTACGTCAACTAATATTCTTTGACATACAAGAAATGGTGTGTGTGTGTGTGTGTGTTGATACATATACATACATACTCATATCCATATCCGCACACACACACACATTAAGATACATATTCTCTCTCTCTCTCTCTCTCTCTCTCTCTCTCTCTCTCTCTCTCTCTCTCTCTCCCCCAAGATCTTATTTCTTTAATAAATAAAATGCCTTAGCCACAAGAAGTTCAAGAAAGCCCTTGGCTCGGAAGTCAAAATGGACCTTGAGGTCAAAATTAGCCTCATAGAGTTGGATTCAGATACTAGGAAGGGTCCATAGAGCACCAAGAGAACCAATAAACATCTCTAGTTAGAAAAATAAAGTCCCCCTGAAGTAGGATTTGACCTTTAAGTCTTTCGATAGTGATGTTAAACCTGCGAGAAAGAAGAGATTGCCTTAGTTCAACAAGTTGGCCCCTAGCCCTCTTAGCACTTCTGACATCTTTAACACCCTGGAGGCTACCCTGGCTAGGAGTGGGGGAGAGGATATCACTTCCCCTAGGAAAGAAACCAACAAAGACATTGGGAAGAAAGGGAAGCACAGTCACAGTAAGGTAAGACTAGAATGGCTCGAGGAGCCTATGAAGGATCTGGCTAATAATCAAACTAGTATATGTCAGAGATTCAATACTTTGGTGGAGTTTCCCACCAAGGTCATGCACTCCATGGCCACAACATTATACTTCTTGTAGGCTAACAAGGATGAAAATGACTTGGAAAAAGCTGCTGAGACCACCTGATCCATATATAGGTTCCTGGTGGAGGATTGGATAAAGGCCATCTAGGATAAACCAGTTAATATGTGGGGGTGGGGGGCAGTGAGGGTGGGATGATGTGGACAAGGATGTTCCTAAGGAAAAGAAGGAGGACAAGCAAGGACAAGAAGAGGGTAGCTAGCCTTGGTTCTAGTGTTTTTTCTTTGAGTTTTTTTATGCTTAATACTATGAGCTTGGTACCCCCTAGGGGTTTAGTTTTTATGTCTATGCTGATTAATAACATCATTTTGTTTAGAAGTTGTTGGTTTATTTTACAGTCTATTATGCACATTTGATTAAGGACTGGTAGTATAGTCAATTATAATATGGACATATTCTATTTTTTAAAGTTTAAAGATGACATAGGATAGATAATTGGGAAGTTACCTCTGACTAATTCTTCAACCTTTCGGTTTGTTGGGGTCAGCTCCCCATCTCTTTTGACTACTATATAATACTTCAAAAACAAAGTTCTCAAAAAAATTATTACCAAATCTTCTTCATCAAGAGTTTGACTAGCTCGTATAATTGTAAAAACCAAATCTTTGATTCTTTAAGTATACCAATCAATGTTCTCACTCTCTATCATCCTCATGTCAACCATTTTTTTCTTTTAGGATATCTATATTAGCCTTCTACACATGTGAATATTCACCATAGGTTGTCTTCAACTTCTCCTACATAAGCTGAGAAGTGTTCATATTGTTGAAATTGATAAATTCTACATCAGAAAGGGTCCTTGCAATGACTTTAATGGTAACTTAGTATGCTCTTGTTGTATCCTTAATTTATCTACATTGAGGGTTCCTGTAGGGAAAAAATATCTTGTAACAAAATGATTCCAATATTACTCTCTCATACCTTTGAGATAGAGCTTTATTATACCACAACATACTCGGTAGTTCTACCATATTAACTTAGAACATTCCTTTCGCATGACCTTTGGATCTTTTACTCAAGCTATTAAGCTTCACCACCACATAAGACCTACACTTCGATACCAATTATCGATCCTAAGGGATCAAATTACTGAGAGGGGAGTGAATGAATAATTAACCAATTGAAAAAAAAATTAACCACTCAAACCCTTATCACAATATAAACTTAAAAAGAACAAATGAAATCATTAATCATAGAATCACATTAAGGAAATAATGCAAAACTTGACACAAAATTTTTTGTCTCATGGAAAGCCAACTTGGGTGAAAACCATGCTGGGAATTAGTACCCAATAGTTTGTGCACTCTTATGAAATACACCCTATTAGGAATTATAAAGAGACTTTTAAATGCCACCCGATCAAGGGACTTACCTCTGATCATGTCAGGAAATTCACCATATCAAGAGTATCATTGTTAGGTGAATTTGAACACTGAGTAAAGTAATGTCCTTTTAAATAATTTCCAATAACTAACTTATAAGGATCCACCCAATTAAGGGATTTTACTACTAGAGCTATTAGGAAAAAAAAGGTAGATTGATCTATAGAAAACACCCCCCTTGTTTGATCAGATCCAATCCAGTACACACAAAAACATCACTTCATTCTCAACTATCTTCTAGCTTGATTAATGCATAATTATCTCTCCTTTATCAAATATATAATATTCTTCAAAACCCTAAACATTCTACCACATTAAACATTCTTCTATTCATTTTAATTTTAATTTAAAATAAATCAATCGCATATGGTGTTCCTAAACATGCATTAGCTTTACATTTAAGTTCATGAAGAACACTCAAACATGTCATGATTGAATTACTCCTACAATATTCATTACACACTTAGATCAATTCTTAGAATTGCAAATCATCACCTTCAAACATTATGAAATATCACTTGATCATGTCTAGCTTCATTGAGTTCACAACACCATGGATATCAATCACCAATCCTCGATCTACGATTGGTAGCTCAAGAAAACATACAACTTATCCAAAAAGAATTATCTCCAAAATCCTTGTTCAACAATCATCCAAATGAGTTGTAGTCATAACCACAACACCTTGCAAAAATGTTCCACATTGTTGTGCAAGTGATCCACTTGTCTTCATAAATTTGATGAAATAATCAAAACAACTATTTCATATCACTAAATGTTCTAGCAATCAGTGTCACTCTTGTAAGGAAACTTAGGTACGAAAACAACTTCCTACACTAATCTCATAAGGAAAGTATGATGCAAATCCTATTAAAATCTTCTTCACTTACAGATTCAATATCATGCAAACAACAATATTTTAGCCAACCATGCATACAGAAAATAGA
The DNA here is from genome assembly GCA_028749045.1 of Cupressus sempervirens. Taxonomy (NCBI): domain Eukaryota; kingdom Viridiplantae; phylum Streptophyta; class Pinopsida; order Cupressales; family Cupressaceae; genus Cupressus; species Cupressus sempervirens. Next base: position 827,333,795 of record CM053789.1, read on the forward strand.
CAGAGAAAGGAACACATAACACAAGGATTTGCCGGTGGGGAAAAACCTTTCGGTAAAACAACCCCACCCCTTCAAGACCTGCACAATGTATTATCTTCAACACAAGGTTACAATACACTTGCAATGCAAGTTCAACATCAACAACAGAAAACTCCACTAGCTACTCGCAGTACCAACAATACACCTTTTTCACATCGCATCTCTTTGCAACCCTACAAATGCTTATAACATGCACTTCACTTTAGGGCTACTCCCAAAGGTAAATCGTATTAGGGTTTTACCATTCTCCAAGAAAATAGGATTTTACTATTGGGGTAGAGTGTACAGTACTCAAATATCTTAGTTGCCACATGTCTTCACCTGTCATTGAATCTTCCTAGCATAACTCTTATGTGTCATAGGAACCCATCATAACCATTTTAGTCATGATCTCCTTATACACAATTCAAGATATCGACACATCAACATTATTTGCAAGAAATACATTTTACAAAACAAATAATAGGAATTATACAAGGTTGAGACACCTTATTCCTAACATTCTCCCACTTGTTGAACACCTTGTAAGAGCAACAGGAACATAACAGGAACTAACTGCTATAGGCCGAAAGGCCCATAGACTCCGAACACCATCTGAACTTCTCAGTCCCCACTGGTTTCGTTAATGCATGTGCAACATTCTTCACAATATCTACCTTTTCCAAATTTACCTTTCCATCTTCCACCATATCTCTCACAAAGTGATACTGCACATCAATGTGCTTCGTTCTGGCATGGAAAGTTGGATTCTTTGCAAGGAAAATAGCACTCTAACTGTTACACCAAATAGTAATCTATTCTGCATCAACACCAACATCTTAACACAATCTCTTAAGCCAAATGGATTCCTTACAAGCATGAGTAGCAGCCATGTACTCAGCTTCTGTAGTGGATAAAGCAACCACAGGTTGTTGCTTGCTCATCCAACTGATGGCACCACCAAACATAGTGAACACATAAGCACTGGTGTATCTCCTGTGGTCAATATCACCTGCCCAATCTAAATCCACAAACCCATGAATATAAACTGAATGCGAAGATCCAGAAGAGTTACCATGATAACATATGGAGTAATCTGATGTACCCCTCAAATATCTGAATACTTGCTTAACTGCATCCCAATGTATCGGTCCAGGATTAGCCATAAATCGACTAAGGACTCCCACTGCTTGGGCAATGTTTGATCTAGTACAGACCATAGCATACATAAGACTGCCAACTGCAACTTATCCAAAAAGAATTATCTCCAAAATCCTTGTTCAACAATCATCCAAATGAGTTGTAGTCATAACCACAACACCTTGCAAAAATGTTCCAGATTGTTGTGCAAGTGATCCACTTGTCTTCATAAATTTGATGAAATAATCAAAACAACTATTTCATATCACTAAATGTTCTAGCAATCAGTGTCACTCTTGTAAGGAAACTTAGGTATGAAAACAACTTCCTACACTAATCTCATAAGGAAAGTATGATGCAAATCCTATTAAAATCTTCTTCACTTACAGATTCAATATCATGTAAACAACAATATTTCAGCCAACCATGCATACAAAAAATAGACAGAGAAAGGAACACATAACACAAAGATTTGCCGGTGGGGAAAAACCTTTCGGTAAAACAACCCCACCCCTTCAAGACCTGCACAATGTATTATCTTCAACACAAGGTTACAATACACTTGCAATGCAAGTTCAACATCAACAACAGAAAACTCCACTAGCTACTTGCAGTACCAACAATACACCTTTTTCACATCGCATCTCTTTGCAACCCTAAAAATGCTTATAACATGCACTTCACTTTAGGGCTACTCCCAAAGGTAAATTGTATTAGGGTTTTACCATTCTCCAAGAAAATAGGATTTTACTATTGGGGTAGAGTGTATAGTACTCAAATATCTTAGTTGCCACATGTCTTCACCTGTCATTGAATCTTCCTAACATAGCTCTTACATGTCATAGGAATCCATCATAACCATTTTAGTCATGATCTCCTTATACACAATTCAAGATATCGACACATCAACATTATTTGCAAGAAATACATTTTACAAAACAAATAATAGGAATTATACAAGGTTGAGACACCTTATTCCTAACATTCTCCCACTTGTTGAACACCTTGTAAGAGCAACAGGAACATAACAGGAACTAACTGCTATAGACCGAAAGGCCCATAGACTCCGAACACCATCTGAACTTGTCAGTCCCCACTGGTTTCGTTAATGCATCTGCAAGATTCTTCACAATATCTACCTTTTCCAAATTTACCTTTCCATCTTCCACCATATCTCTCACAAAGTGATACTGCACATCAATGTGCTTCGTTCTGGCATGGAAAGTTGGATTCTTTGCAAGGCAAATAGCACTCTAAGTATTACACCAAATAGTAATCTGTTATGCATCAACACCAACATCTTAACACAATCTCTTAAGCCAAATGGATTCCTTAAAAGCATGAGTAGCAGCCATGTACTCAGCTTCTGTAGTGGATAAAGCAACCACAAGTTGTTGCTTGCTCATCCAACTGATGGCACCACCAAACATAGTGAACACATAAGCACTGGTGGATCTCCTGTGGTCAATATCACCTGCCCAATCTGAATCCACAAACCCATGAATATAAACTGAATGCAAAGATCCAGAAGAGTTACCATGATAACATATCGAGTAATCTGATGTACCCCTCAAATATCTGAATACTTGCTTAACTGCATCCCAATGTATCGGTCCAGGATTAGCCATAAATCGACTAAGGACTCCCACTGCTTGGGCAATGTCTGATCTAGTACAGACCATAGCATACATAAGACTACCAACTGCACTAGCATAAGGTACTCTACTCATGTCCTCCACCTCACTAGGAGATTTTGGAAAATCATCTACAGATAACTTTGTTCCCACAGGAATAGGAACACATAGTGGTCTAAAATCTGCCATGCTGAACCTGTCCAACACAGACTTCACATACTTACTCTAACTCAACCAAAGTTTTCTGTTAGACCTATCTCTATTGATTTCCATACCCAAGTTGTACCTAGCTGCCCCAAGATCTTTCATCTCAAATTGTGCTGACAACTGAGATTTAAAATCAGAAATCATACCCTTACCCTTCCCAAACAACAACATATCATCAACATATAATGCAACAATAAGAAGACGATCATTTTTAATTCTGAAATAAACACAATGATCTGATTTCGATCTTACAAATCCAATTGACAACACAAAGGCATCAAACTTAAGGTACCACATCCTAGGAGATTGCTTCAAACCATATAGAGATTTCTTTAATATGGAAACTAAGGATTCTTTACCTTTAACAATGTAGTGCTCAGGCTGTGACATATAAATCTCTTCCTCCAAATCACCATGAAGGAAAGCTATCTTCACATCCATCTGTTCTATCTCTAAATCATATGATGCAACAAGAGATAAGATAAATCTAATGGATGTCAACTTTACAATAGGAGAGAATATTTCACCATAATCTATTCCCTCTACCTATGAATACCCCTTTGCAACCAATCTAGCTTTGTACCTTTCAACACTGCCATCTGCATAGAATTTCTTCTTGAACACCCATTTAAAGCCAACATATTTTCTCCCTTTAGAAAAAGGTACAAGGTCCCATGTTTTTTTTTTCTCTAATGAAGCCATCTCATCATCCATAGCCTCAATCCAGGAACCTGCATCTTCCATGCCCAAAGCCTCTTTCACAGATCTAGGCTCATCAGTGTTAGTAATCAAAGCAAAAGCACAACTGGAATCTAACATAGAATAACCAAACCTTTCTAGTTGCTTTCTTTCTCTTATGGATCTCCTCAAGGGCTGAGGTTGAGGTTGTTCTTCCTCTTCTTCTAAACTATTAGAGTTGCAAGAGCTCTCCTCATCATTAGACCCAACATGGTCTCTCTGTTCATTCTTCTCAGGGGTAGGAGGCAACTGAACAACATCTTTTTCCTTTTCTTTTTCATCTAGTTGTAGCACAATAGGAGAAGATGTTAGCTCTCTAAAAATAACATTTCTACTATACAACACCTTACTAGTCACAGGATCCCAAAGCTTGTATCCTTTCACACCAGCACTGTACCCGATGAAAATACATTTAACAGCTTTGTTTTCCAACTTAGATCTTTTCTCCATTGGAACATGTGCATAAGCTTCACAGCCAAAAACATGAAGATGTCTAACTAAAGGCTTCTTACTAGACCACACCTCCATGGGTGTCTTACCAACAAGAGCTGATGTAGGAGATCTGTTAACCAGATAGCAAGCAGTGGCCATAGCTTCGGCTCAAAACCTTTGTTCTAAACCAGCTCCACTAAGCATACTGCTAGCCTTCTCCATCAGTGTCCTATTCATTCCCTCTACAACTCCATTTTTTTGTGGGGTATACAGAGTTGTCTTATGCCTCTCGATACCTTGTTCTTTACAGAATTGTTCAAACTCTGCTGAGCAAAACTCACCACCATTGTCAGTTCTCACACACTTAATCTTCTTACTAGTCTGATTCTCTACAAGGGCTTTAAATTCCTTGAATTGACCAAAGACTTTTGTCTTACTTTTAAGGAAATAAATCCATGTCCTTCTCTATAATCATCTATGAAAGATACAAAAAATACAGACTTGGAGATTGAAGGAACTTTTACAGGACCAAATACATCAGAATGAATAAGATCCAAAATATCAGAAGATTTGTGAGAACCAGAGTAAAACTGAACACGATTTTATTTACCATATACATAGTGTTCATAGAAGTCGAACTCGAGATTGCAATCATTTAACCCCTCAATGAGATTTTTATTTTTCAGGGTTCTGAGACCCTTCTCACCAATGTGGCCAAATCTCATATGCCACAACATTGTCTTTTCTGAAGGAAGCTTTCCTTCCAAAGTGTTTGCACCCTTAGGTACACTTGTTGCACTACCATCAGAACCAATAACCATAGTCTTCTTTACTGCTCGTTCAAATGGTGGGATGAAGTGATAGTTGCTCTCTTCTTTGAAACAGAAGAACTATTACACTAAGAAATGTATGCATCAAGCTGAAACAAAGTACCTCTCCTAGTACCCTTAGCAAGCACCATAGCTCCTCTCATCATCTTACATCCATCTTTAGAAAATATAACTTGCACACCTACATCATTTAGCATACTTACAGAAAATAGGTTTCGTGCCAAACCTAGAATGTGCATAACTCCATTGATTCCCTTTACTCGTCCATCAGGAAATTTGATAGTGACCCTTCCACATCCAACTATCTTTAGGTGAGAATCATCACCCAAGTACACCTTTCCACCATTGAACTCTTCATATCTTGAGAACCAGTTTCGATGAGAAGTCATGTGAAAAGATGCACCCGAGTCAACCAACCACACATCATCAGATTCATGGGCTGCCAAAGCTATGATGAATGGATCGCCATCTTCTTGAGATTTTTTAGAACCAGAATATGTCGTTTTCTTCTTCTTCTTAGGCTCTTTACAGTCTTTACGGAAGTGCCCAGTCTTATCACAATTCCAACATTTTTCCTTGGACTTATTGGAAGTCTTTGACTTCCCACGGGATTTGGATCTACCCTTATTGTCAGACTTATTGTCATTTTTCTTCCCTCTTTTTGTGGATCTCCCACGAACAACAAGGGCTTCTTTTTTCAAAATAGAAGCCTTTCTCTGCATCTCCTCTGATAGCAGCAAAGACACCACATCATCCATTTTGAAGGTGACTAATGTGCTTCTAAGAGCCATCACAAGGTGGTCCCATGAATCCGGTAAAGAACACAAAAGTTTGTAGCAACGATCCTCCTCCTCTAACTTGACACTAGCTGATGTCAACTATGCAGCCAATAGATTAAATGCATTTAAATGGTCTATTAAGGATCCACCTTCCTCCATTCACAGAGAATACAACTTCTTCCTCGTGAACAACTTGTTCACCAAAGATTTTTCCTGATACACGGCTCCAAGTCTCTCCCACAAACTATATGTGATTTTCTCATCTAGAACATTCAGAAGGACTACATCAGTTAAACAGAGTCTTATGAGACCCTTAGCTTTATGGTCTTTGATATCCCAATCTGCTTGAGCTATAGTTGCTGGTCTTGTAGTGCTTGTAGTTGCTTCCCATAGGTCACAATCTTCCAACATGTCTTCCTTCTTGAGTTTCCACAACTCGAAATTAGTGCCATTAAATTTGTCCACCTCCATTCTTCCATATGATGAACTTTCCATCTCAATCTGCAAATAAGATTCAGGATGCTCTGCACAAGACTCCCACTCAACTTGAGATTAGCTCAAAAATCCCTACCCAACAACTAGGATCAAAATTTGATCAAGCTTTGATACCACTTGTAAGGAAACTCAGGTGCGAAAATAACTTCCTACACTAATCTCATAAGGAAAGTATGATGTAAATCCTATTAAAATCTTCTTCACTTACAGATTCAATATCATGTAAACAACAATATTTCAGCCAACCATGCATACAGAAAATAGACAGAGAAAGGAACACATAACACAACGATTTTCTGGTGGGGAAAAACCTTTAGGTAAAACAACCCCACCCCTTCAGAACCTGCACAATGTATTATCTTCAACACAAGGTTACAATACACTTGCAATGCAAGTTCAACATCAACAACAGAAGACTCCAGTAGCTACTTGCAGTACTAACAATACACCTTTTTCGTATCGCATCTCTTCGCAACGCTAAAAATGCTTATAACATGCGCTTCACTTTAGGGCTACTCCCAAAGGTAAACCGTATTAGGGTTTTACCATTCTTCGAACCCTACTATTGGGGTAGAGTGTACAGTACTCAAATATCTTAGTTGCCACATGTCTTCACCTGTCATTGAATCTTCCTAGCATAGCTCTTACATGTCATAGGAATTCATCATAACCGTTTTAATCATGATCTCCTTATACACAATTCAAGATGTCGACACATCAACATTGTTTGCAAGAAATACATTTTACAAAACAAATAATAGGAATTATACAAGGTTGAGACACCTTATTCCTAACAACTCTTTCCAATCACAACTTACTCAAACTTGAACATCAATACTAGAAGTCATATATTTAACTTAGAGAGATACACCTAAGTGTCCCATAAGGATAGAAACTAGTAACACTCACTACATGTTCACCTTATTTATCGCATTCACTCTTACCAAGCTACTAGGTATTAGGTCAATACTTGACATCAATGGAAAGATAATAATTGATCATCATAGAATCAAATTTGTACTGTTGTAGCTTGACAAATTTCCTATGATCACTTTATTAATTATATTAACACAATTGAGCATTCATGCCATGATTAATATAAAATCAATACTCTAAATGATATGGAAAAATATTTCTTGTGAAAAAAATACACCAAGTCAAAGCCATACAAAATAAATGATTTTAAAAAGAATCCCACAATATTTAAAAAGAAAATATATGTTTACCAAACACTCATAACTCAAGACATTTAGTTTTTTCAATATTATCTAAAGCTTAAGAATCTTTGACAAAATGATTAAAAAGTGAAGAAAAATTGGAAGACAATTGATCCTCCCAATCAACCATGGGAACAATAAAGACCATGAGGTTATAAAAGGATCCCCAAAAATTTAACTTTAGATGTTATCATGGTGAATTTTCTTCCCTTTTCACTATAGATTGGCATTTTTTTATGTAACATTCTCATCTACAGATATGCATTTTTTGTTACATGCATAATTATGTCTCTTTGCCTAGCAATGTATTGTTCACATCTTTGATCTTAATGCTCCACATAAAATAATATGCTATAGCTTCCATTCATCTATGATATTATTTTCTACCATCGTATATTTCTTGGAATTGATTATATGTTATGGTATTTTCTTTCTCTTTACCACCCTATGGTGTAGCATTATGTCTCTCTTGTTAGATATTGAAAGTGTTTGTATTTTTTGCATGACTATCATTTTTTTCTTATGAATCATCATTATATTCTTCACGATCTTGTTATATAATCAACCATAGACTTCCTTTTCTTGTCTCACATTTGGGAGGCTAGAATTTTTGTATATTGTTTACCTCTTTTTCTAAGAATTTACTTTCTTCTGACATATGTGAAGCTTGTTTACTATGTGAAATCATTCTTTCTTTATGGAGAATTGTGTCTTGACTATATATTCTCTCTTTTACAATAGGTGCATAGTCAATGTCATCATCTCTTCTTTATCAAGTAAGGCTCTATCTATTATATACATTTTTTTCCATTCTTTGATATTATCATCCTTTATCAAAAAATCTCTATCTCACCTATATACATAGGGGAATTGATAAGGAGTATTCTTGTTCTTCTTCCTTCTTGGAGATGTTATCGTAATCAAGCATTCCTCTTAGCAAGATGCCTTGTAGTTAAGATATATTCCTTTTGAGGACCCTCTTTCCATACATGATGTATCATTTTCTAAATTCTCTATATTCTTAGATTGAAAGGGTTAAGGCCCTTTTCCAAGCATATAGTCCACATTGTTGCTTGAAGGATATCTCTTTATTGTGTGAAGTATGTATCCTCTTTATTTTCCTTCTCGCTCCTATTTTACATAGGCATGTGATAAGGAGGGGGGAATATATATGCCCTCCCTCTACATAATCATTGCTCTCATTAGGTAGAAAATATGGATTTTGAGCAGTGCTTAGAGTACTTTAGGCCTAGATGTTTCATAAGCTTTATAAGTTATTCTCAAATATATGCATTATTACTTCTTCACTCTCTCCTTTGTGCACACAAATACATATGCTAAATTTCATAGTAGGTAACAAAAATAAACATGTTGAATATTATTTATGGGTAACACATCTAGACACATATGCTAAGTCTTATATGTAGGTAACACATAATAACTTGCTAAGTCCCAATTTAGATAACATATTAAAGTACCCCATGTTAAGTCCCATACATGGGTAACTAATTTTTACACAAGACCATGTCATAGTGATATGAAGGACATTGATCTATGAATGGAATCTTGATGTTTTGACTAGTGGATCAACACCCTATTAGACAATTCAATACCATCTTTTGCATAAACTATTTTGGTGATTCATAGTATGGTGGTACTCTACTAGGAAAGGTAATCACTTTTTTGTATTCTATCTAATTTTTTTCCTATTACAGTGAGGTTTCTATTGCACCAAGAGACCAATCTGTTAGTGCTTGATACAACCACTCAAGTTATAGTACATAGGAGGTAGTTAACCCCTTGTCACAAATCCCAAGGGGAGTGCTAATTTTTTTTCCAACAATCTCCCCCTCAATGTTAGCCGACGGTCCAAGGATTGGAACTTGTGACCAAGATTTGATACCTTTGTTAGAGTGGGGTTACTATTGCACCAAAAGACCAATCTGTTAGTGTCTAATACAACTAATCAACTTATATTACATAGGATGTAGTCAAGCCCTTGTCACAAATCTTGAGGGGAGCACTAGACATTTTTCCAACACTTTCATGCCTATAGGGATAGATCTTCAGGATATATTAGTATTTATGTCTCTAATGGATTTATTTGGTTATCATTTATGCACTTGTAATAGCTTTCCAATGTGATATTTGTCAATCAGACATTTCTATAGCTGAGGTCTCTTTAATTAATCCATTTGGTTTTTGTTACTATTGACCCCTTTGTTGTATATTTGTCTTTTTGGCTTTGTTTCTTTTTTTTTAATGTACCCTATACATGGATGTGGAGTAAGGACCTTGTTAGGATTAAACTTCAAACAAAAATTGCAATTACATGCAAATATAAACAATATCAAAAAATAATAGATCACACAAAAAAGAGCACAACACACCAAGATTTAACATGGTTTACCCAATTCATGGGTTAGGTCTACCAAACAACAAGTCCAATATTATTACGATCCAATGATTACAACCTAATTACAATCTATAATCCCTTATAGCTCAATACCATCGCAAGAACCAATTTTTGCATCACAGCTTATGAAAAATGCCTAACATGAACCCTGATGAGCCTAAAAAATGTCATATCTATATCCATTTTTTATAGAACTTTACCCCATGGTTTCAATATATTTCCAAGCCATTTCCACATATTATCTTGGTTTATGAAGCATTAACTATGATAAATGATGTATTGATTAACAATTGCATGCATAGCTAGTTGATGCTAGAAATGATGATTTATTGTGAAAAATGGTTAACATTGAATAATAATATTCTTGATATGGTTAACATATTTTTTGTGAGTTATTTGGGTCATTCATGCAGCTAGAAAGAAGGAAAAGAAAGTTGACACTTGTCAATATTCAACAAGTTTAGAAAATGAAGAAAAAGTTAAAAGCCAGTTCCAGAAAAATAGGCATATCTTGCTCAATTCTTAATGAAATTAAGAATGGCTTATGGTTTTGGAAAGCAAGAAGAAGGATCATAAACCCTTTTGAGTATTTTATTTGGTTCAAAGGAGTTAATGAGCAACACAGATCAGAAGTTGGTTGAGGAAAAAGTGGCACGTTTTCAAGTAGCATAAAACCACTTTCAAAAAAATGACCATAACTTCCACATTACTTAATGAAATTTAGATTTTAAAAATAATATAAAAAGGTGAAAAGGAGGAGCATAACATGGTAAAGGGGTCTTAACTAATTCACAATAATGAAAGAGAACCATGCGTTTGAAGTGGACTGCTGAAAATGTAGAATTGAAATTCAGCACTTTGTCATTACTTTTGTAATAAAATTCTTCCTTATTTAAAAGGATGATGCAAAAACTTATTAAGTTGTGAGAGAGATGTAGAGAGGTAGAGGTAGAGATAGAGATGTAAACAATTTAGATAATATACAGTTCCTGCAGCAACTACTGTGCAGTTTCATGCAACTATTACTATGTATTTAGTTTGTTTCCAGCATTGTTATTTTGCAATGATAGAATGACTTAGAGATTTTATGGTGCATATATGTTGTAGACTTGTTTCAAGTACACATCCTCAGGTTGACAATTTAAATGAACCTTCTCTATTAGAAAGATAACTACTCATTTTGGATGTATAATCTGTGAGTTGTGTTTCTAAAATCTAGTTATTGATCTAATTGGGAGGCTAACATTTTTGGCGCTGTTGCCGAGGACAAGTCAAGTTGTGAGAGTCTCTGATTTTTTAGCAACTCTTTGTCATTTTCTAGAATCTTAGTTTCTTTTCAAAGCACTTAGGATCATAGAAGTTTGCATGTAACACAATATGGTTTTTGGATCCATGGACGATGAGAATGAAGATCCAATATCATTTACAGCAAGTTTGGAAATTAATAAAGACATGTTCTCTAGCATAATAGAGGAATCTTGTTCACATATTGATGAAAAAGTGTTGACTTATGAGGATGAAAATGAGTACAACCTTATTTTGAAAAATGAAGAAATCACCATGCACAAGGTTGTTTTTCAAGATGAATGTGATGTCAAATTAGAACTCCTACTTCAAGAAGAAAGTTGCAATAAAGTGAAAATCATTCTTCTCATGCATAAAAGTGAAGAAGATATTGAAGAAGATCAGTTTTGGGATGATTTAGAGGAGTTTTTCTTAACATTAGATGTTAAACCAACATATTTTGTAGAGAAAAACTATGAGCCTTATGAAGATGGTGCAAAAATTCCTGTATTTTTATCAAATCAGCCACATAAATTGGTTTTTAAAAGTCAAGAAGAGGATGGAGAAGCAACTCATCTATGCCAAGCTAGCAAGGAGAGTTCAAGATTTGTTCTTTCACGAGGGTGTCCTATTAGACATCTCATGCATATGGAGGAAAAGAAGTCATCACAAGCTAAGGTTGTAGCAAAAAAGGAACTTGCAGTTGAAGACAAAGATACACATGCAGCTGCACCTAAAGGAGACACATTTCAGCTTACTTATATACTTCAGTATAGCAATATATATTATCAACATAAAGTAATAAGTGAGTCTGTTAGTGTCTTTTCAAAAGTTTTTTTTCATATTATGTTTCAACTGCTACTGCAACTCTTTCTCATTGTGCATAAGCATGTAAAACATTGCAAGACTTTGAGAAGAGGAAGATATTTCAAAGAACTAGTAAATGGTTTTGTTTGAGTAGGTAATGTAATCTAGTTAGTGTAGGGTAAGATAGGTTAGGTTAGGTTTTTCATTCAATAAGTGTTGTTACACAATGTCTTAGAGTTAGTAGTTGTCTAGTTTAGTCTGTTTCCTAGTTCTTCTTGTCTCTGAGACTATTGTGGAGCTCATAGTTGGTTGGTTGCTCATATTTTAAATCATTTTTCCAAGGGTGTGAGTGAGTCAAGTTTTTACTTGTGGAAAAAAGTCTTTGCATATGTTTCCAAACACTCCATTGAGTAGTTGAGTCTTCATGATGTCAGGAATGTTCTATTCAATGATGGTGTCGAGTTGGTCTTATCTGTAAGTTTCATGTTGTAAGAGGCAGTCCTACAACAACTACTATTTGGTTGTAACAGTCAGTCCTACAGCCACTACTCTTTGATTCAATAGACACTCCTGCAACAACTACTATTTGGTTGTAACAGTCAGCCCTGCAGCCACTGCTCTTTGATTTAGTAGACACTCCTACAACAACTACTATGTGATCCAAAAGAAAACTTTTAGAAAGTATGAAGACAATAATCATATTATATATGCAACACTCTTGGAGGGACCTGAATATTCATTAATAAAGGGACCTATACTTTCAGCTATTTGTAAGTTTGAAGTTTCTCACAACAATACCAATGGTACTATGATTTCCATTTATTCATAATAATTATCATTTTTAGTAATTGATTATCTATGCATTGCATTTTGATTTTCAATTATCATTATTGTAATTATATGCTCCATAAAGAATTTGATGTTACCCTCATCCATACATTCTCATTTGAGGACAAACAACCTTTTAGCTGGGGGGAGCACATGTATACCTAATTTTATTGACATAGACCATAGGAGGATAACCTTTCATGTATACCTTTTAGACCACCTTTGAAATTCTTGATGATTGATTAAAGTTGTCACAAGTTTCCATGGTGATAGTTTTCATGACTAACTAATGCCTATCCCTTGCTTGAGGACAAGCCAGATTTCAGCTAGGGGAAATGATGAGCCTAAAAAATGTCATATCTATATCCATTTTTTATAAAACTTTACCCCATGGTTTTAATATATTTTCAAGCCATTTCCACATATTAACTTGGTTTATGAAGCATTAACTATGATAAATGATGTATTGATTAACAATTGCATGTATAGCTAGTTGATGCTAGAAATCATGATTTATTGTAAAAAATGGTTAACATTTAATAATAATATTCTTGAGATGGTTAACATGTTGTTTGTGAGTTATTTGGGTTATTCATGCAGCTAGAAAGAAGGAAAAGAAAGTTGACACTTGTCAATATTCAGCAAGTTTAGAAAATGAAGAAAAAGTTAAAAGCCAGTTCCAGAAAAATAAGCATATCTTGCTCAATTCTTAATGAAATTAAGAATGGCTTACGATTTTGGAAAGTAAGAAGAAGGATCATAAACCCTTTTGAGAATTTGAGTTGGTTCAAAGGAGTTAATGAGCAACACAGATCAGAAGTTGGTTGAGGAAAAAGTGGCACGTTTTCAGGTAGCATAAAACCACTTTCAAAAAAATGACCATAACTTCGACATTACTTAATGAAATTCAGATTTTAAAAATGATATAGAAAGATGAAAAGGAGGAGCATAACATGGTAAAGGGGTTTTAACTAATTCACAATAATGAAAGAGAACAATGTGTTTGAAGTGGACTACTGAAAATGTAGAACTAAAATTCAGCACTTTGTCATTACTTTTGTAATAAGATTCTTCCTTATTTAAAAGGATGATGGGGAAACTTGTTAAGTTGTGAGAGATATGTAGAGAGGTAGATGTAAACAATTTAGATATTATACAATTCCTGTAGCAAATACTGTGTAGTTTCATGCAGCCATTACTGTGTATTTAGTTTGTTTCCAGCATTGTTATTTTGCAACGATAGAATGGCTTAGAGATTTTTATGGTGCATATACTTTGTAGACTTGTTTCAAGTATACATCCTCTGGTTGACAATTTAAATGAACCTTCTCTATTAGAAAGATAACTGCTCATTTTGGATGTATAATCTGTGAGTTGTGTTTCTAAAACCAAGTTATTGATCTACTTGGGAGGCTGACAAACCCTAAAGAATTTATGAAGTATGTATATTACTTCCCTGATCAGTGACTAAAAACTAATAGTCTCCCACTTGGGGACTGATCAGACTCCACACTAGACAACAATCTCCTGCCTAGAGACTGATCTTGTAGCAATACCACTACCACATGGGGCTCCCACTAGACCAAACCTCCCTAGACTCTACTGTTCTTTTATTCTATTTAGTCTAGAAGACCAACCAAAGTGATGCAGGAGCATCCAGAGGTATAAGGGCAATCCCGTGTCACCCAAAAAAATGTACTTAGACTTAGTTTCTGTTTTATGTCTTTACATTTTTGGATACCCATTTGGCTCAAATAAAGGTTCCAACTCTCATAGTTCAACTATCAGTGCATTTGAAAATCCCGAAAAAATAGGAGCATGCAATTTGACCATCATTTTGGTGACCTAGAAGGCGCGACTTGGCCAGATGAATGTAATTGAGATTTAGAGCATTCTAGAAAAAGAATCAGGTCAAAAGGCCCCACGGTTTGAAAGTTATTGCAATTTTTCGGGTTTTGGAGACCTCCTAAGAATGCTTCAAAGTCAGGTTTGGGGCATTAAATGACCTCAAAAAGGGTCAAAAAATGGGGGACGAGCAAAGCTTTTCCACAGGGCTATAGAGCGCTTCGAGAGCTTTCCGAAAATGTAAACGGTTCATCAATCGGAGCTACGGTTCAAAAGTTATGCCTCCCGAAAGTTCAGCTACCGTTTATGGATTCTTCTAGATTTGCACCGACTTCTAACGCGGCTTCTGGAACCTTCTATTTTGTCGGTGGATGCCTACTAGAACTTTCTAGAATGTACTCCTAGTCCTTAACCCTCCGGGGTCTATTTAAGGAGATTTTGGCATTATAAAAGGCAGTTCGGATTGGAGCTTGAGAGGAGGTGCTAAAAGGAGAAATATTCTCCAGAGTTATGCTATTGTAAGCCTGTAGGGCATGTTTTGAAGTTTATTTTCTCTGCACTGTTTGTACTAGCTTATTTTCTCAGTTAATATAATTCCCCTTTTCTATTGTGTCCATTCTGTTGTTGGGTTGTGTCCCCATCACAAAGTTGAAGAGGAACCCAGCTTCTCCTTTGTCACTAACTTTTTAAACATATCTATGGGATTGTCATTTGTATGCATCTTATCTAGCTTTAACTATCTATCGTCGAGAACTGACTAAATGAAATGGTATTGCAACTAAATGTATTTTTCCTTGGAATGCAGAGTTGGATTCTTTACAAGATGAATGACACTCTAGCTATCTATAAACAAATAATTATCCCTCTAAGGATGTCCTAATTCTTCCAAGAAGAACTAAAGCCATATATCTCCTTGGCTGCCTCTATAGCAACAACATGCGCTGCCTCTGTAGTGGATAAAGTATTAACCTTTTGTAACCTAAAAACCTAGTTAACTGTTGCCCCACCAATAGTAAATAAATTACCTGTAGTACTTCACCTTGTATCAATATCCCTAGTTAAATTTGAGTCAACATAGCCCTATAAATCAATAGTGGAGCCCCCAAAGTGTAAACACTTAGTGGATGTTTCTCTCAAATATCTGAGAATCCATTTAACTACATTCTAATGTTCAATTCCTAGATGGCTCATATACCTACTAATGACTCCCATTGCATGTGCAATATCTAACCTTTTACATACCATAGCATAAATAATGCTTCTTACAGCTAAAGCATAGGGTACCTTGGACATCTTACCCTCCTCTTCTTATGTCTTGGGACACATCTTCTTATTCAAATTCAAATGACCAGGTGACGATGTGCTGACACCATTAACATTCTCCATAGAGAAACATTGCAACACCTTCTCAACATAATTAGCCTAAGATAGGATCAATTTCTTGTTGTTCCCATCTATGCAAATCTTCATACAAAGGATTTGTTTTTCTGCCCCCAAATCCTTCATAGAAAATGCATGTGCTAATAGGCATTTTAGCCCCTTAATATGATCCATGTTAGACAAAGCTACAAGAATATCATCAACATATAAACATAAAATAATTTAGTTTTCATCATCTAACCTCTTAAAATAAACACAATTATTTGAATGACAACTACCATATCCATGCTCATGCATAAAACTATCAAATTTCAGATACCATTGCTGAGATGCTTACTTCAAGCCATATAAACTTATCTTCAATCTACACACTAAGTTGTCCTTACCTTTGACCTCAAAACCTTGTGACTGAGCCATATATATATATATATATATATATATATATATATATATATATATATATATATATATATATATATATATATATATATATATATATATATATCTTCATCAAAATCACCATGAATGAAAACTATATTAACATCAAGTTTCTCTAAATGAAAATCTTCAATAGTGACAATACTTAAAATAGTATAGATAGAAGTCATTTTAACAACAGGAGAGAATATCTCATCAAAATCAATGCCCTTTTTTTCATGCAAATCCTTTTATAGCTAACCTAGCTTTAAATCTTTTCTTACCTCCATCCTCTTCTTTTAACCTGTAAACCCATTTATTATGTAAACACCTTTTACCTAAAAACAACTTGCATAAATCCAATGTCTTATTTTTTAGCAAAGAGTCCATTTAATCTTTCATGGAAGACTCCCACTGAATCTTAGTACCCACCTGCACAACTTCATCATAACATTTGGGTTCACTAGCATTAGTAAGTAAAATAGAATACAAGGAAGGAGAAAATCTTTCTGGAGGTCTACATAGCCTTGTTGACCATCTCACATTCACGGGGTTGTGTGGTATTTGTTTTTATAGTAGTTGCACATCATGAGTAATTGTTGAAACATCATCTTTTGGAGTATCATCTAACACTACATAATCATCTTTTTACTTCTCATGTTGCTACAATAGATCTTTGTACAACACATTCTCATTGAATATGGCATCCTTGTTTCTTATAATTTTATAATTTTTAAAATCCCAGAGCCTATAACCAAAGTCATTAATGCCATATCTAACAAATACACATTTTCTTTGCCTTAGCATCTAGCTTGGTTCTATTTTCAAAATCTATATGAGAAAAAGCTTCACAATCAAATGTCTTAAGAAAAGAATAACTCACCTTCTTACCAGTCCATGCTTCATCTAGAATACCACAATCCAAAGGAGTAGAGGGACCTCTATTAATCAAATATATAGTAGTATTGACAACCTCCACCCACATGTATAAGGAAAACCCTACATGCAACCTCATGCTCATTACATGCTCCATTATAGTCATGTTCATGTGTTTAGCCACTCCATTTTCTTGTCGAGTCTAAAGAAATAAACACATACTTTTCTAGTTGCATCATCAATAAATGTAACATAATAATGAGAGCCACTGAAGGAAGATACCTGAGCTAGTCCCCATACATTTGTCTGCACCAGCTTTAATTTCTCCCTTTTATTTTCTTTCCTAGTCTTCACAAAACTCACTCTCTTTTATTTTCCATATACACAACTTTCACAAAAATCTATATTAAGACATTTTACACCTAGTAAAACTTTCTTTGAATGAATTACTTTCATACCTTTCTCACTCATGTGCCCAAGTCTATTTTTCCACAACACTGTATTAGAATCTATAGTAACTATTTGTTTTCCCTAGTCAACTATAGCAATTATTCTTGAACATTCATTTTACTTGAAAATAATCAAAGTAAAAGGAACAATATGACCTATATAAAGATATAAGGTGCCTACTTTGACACCTCTTGCTACTAGAAGGGAACCTTTTGAAACCTTCCAATTATTATCATTGAAAGTAACTAGACAACCCTTATCACCGAGTTGCCTCGCTAAAATTAAATTCCTACTTAGTCTTGAAACGTGTTTTACCTTAGGTAGTAGCCAATGATTTCCATTCTGTAACTTAATCTTAACTTTTCCCTTTCCAAAAATCTGATAGGGTTCGTTATCCCCCAAATAAACAAGCCCAAAATCTCCTTGGAGATAATCAATGAAATAACCTCTATGAGATGTGGCATGAAATGAAGCACCAGAATCTAAAACAAATGAATCGTCAACACCTTCCAAAGACAAAAGAAAAGCATCCTCTTTGGATTTGTTACTTACCACATTTGCCTCCTTGTCTCCATTTCATTTATCTCCTTCATTTTTCTTTCAATTCCAATAATCTTTCTTTTTATGCCCTAGTTTCCCATAGTATGAGAAGTTGTTTAGTTCTCTCAATTGAAACCTTTGACTTTTCTCTTGATTTCCCACAATTTTGAGAATGGTTTCCTCTATCAGTCATTCTGCCTCTACTATGTGTGTTTAAAGCACTTCCTAATGTAGACCCACCTGCAGATTTTCTACAAGTTTCCTCACTCAAAATAACACCAATCACATCATTATATTTTAGGGTATTAGATCTAGAAAAAAATTTACTCAAAACCATTACCAAGCCATTCTAGCGTTTAATAAAAGAACAAAAAATCAAGAGAGCCCTAATTTCTTCATCAAAATTGATACCCATAGAAGGTAACTAACTAGTAATAGTATTAAACTTATTTAAAGTATTTGCAACAAATACACTTTATGTCATTTTCATATTAAATAAAAACTTCATCAAAAATATTTTATTTGAAGTAGAGGGCTTTTCATACAATTTTTCTAGGGTTTCCATCAACTCTTCTGTCATCTTAGCTTTTGTAATATTAAATGCTGCTAATGGTGCCAGACATAATTGAATGCTTCCAAGTGCCTTTCTATCTAAAAGATCCAATTCTTCATTTGACATAGATCTCTGATTCTTGGTTATTCCTTCCAATAGCTTCCATAAATCCTTCTGATAAAGATAGTCTTCCATTTTCATCTTCCATAATTAAAAGTTTCACCCATTAAATTTTTCAAGCCTCAGCTTACCTTCGTCTTCCATCACTCCCACTCAATTGTGAGACTCCTACTCAATCATGAGACATTCCTATAGAGGATAATTGAAAAAAAACCTCACTCTAATACCACTTGTTAGGATTAAACCTCAGATATAAATAACAATTACATGCAAATATAAATAGTATAAGAAAATAATAGATCATACCGAATAGAACACAAGACACCAAAATTTAATGTGGTTCAACCAATCCCTGGGTTACGTCCACCAAATAAAAAGTCCAATATTATTACAATCCAGTGATTATAGCTTGATTACAATCCATAATCCCTTACAACTCAATACCATTGCAAGAAAAAAATTTCACATCACACCTTATGAAAAATGCCTAACCCTAACCCAAAAGAGTTTATGAAGTATGTACAGTACTTCCCTGATTAGTCACCACAAACTAATAGACCCTTAGTCTTGGGGGTTTTATTCCCTTTGACTAATTTGTGTTCTATCTCATCATAATTCACTAGATTCCTATCTTCTTCTTCTCTACATTATCGCAAGTGTGGGTTGACCTAAACTCTAGCTAAAGTGGGGGCTAAATGTACCATATTAAATTTGAAGAACCTAAATTTAAAGATTATTTAGCACCAATTTAAGGTGAGGTCATCATTCATTTTTGTCTCTTTTACTTTTTTTCCCTCTTTTATCTTCTTTATCCTAGGTGGAATTGGGATAAAACATAAAAGATCCTCTTTAAAGATGCTATTTTCATGAAGTTAATCTTGGGGTAGGATCTATCCTCCTACGTCCTCTCTTCCCTTTATTTAATCACCTAGAATATGCTTTCTACACTAAATTGGCTATATGTCAGGCTTTGTGCTTACTTTTGGCATCCTGAACCCCTTTTGGGATCCTAAAGATTATGAGACATAGTTTTTAGGGGTACAATGTGATTTGAACCAATCAAGGGTGAAATGTACCCTTGATGAGACAAATAGGGTTGTGATGCACCCATGATGTGCCAATTGGGGTTGCAATGTGCCCCTCATTGGGCCCTATTTTGGGTCCTTGTTTGGTTTATGTATGTCTTGATACCTTCAAGGTATTGACTACTAGGTAGGTTATGTTAGCATGATTGCTGATGGTATTCCTTTGAGGGAGTACTCTAAGAATTAAGAAAGCAAGTGGAGACAAATAACTTGACTGACATATTGCAATCATGACCGTGTTTGTCATTGATCACAATATAGTATGGTATCTATGAAGACTAGTAGAGTAACAGATAATGATTTAGATTCTATGGATAGAGAATTGATGGTAATGTCAAGCATGGTGAAGGATGTTTTTTACACTGTGTCTTGATGAGGAGGTTAAGTTCATATCAAGTAAGGAAAAGACATGTAGAAGATATGCTTGATTTATATAGAGCAGTGTATAAAGAATGTATCTGAGAAGCAATTTCCAATGAATGGATTGTATCTCTCAATAGAGATGGTATCATGTTATGTCAAGTTGGACAATGGCAGAAGACAACCTGAGGCTAACATCAATGAGAGTGCAAGGTTTGGAGTTGTATGTGTGAGAAGGATTAAAGACTATGAGTAAATAGTGTTATGTAATTATAAAATAATTAATTGGGAAAGCCTCAAGCCCAACTCAAGGAATTGTTTGGAGAACATGATATAAAAGAAGCATATTTTCCTTGTTTTCTAATATGCATAGAATGTGGCATAGAATGTGACATGTGTGAACAAGAGAAAAGTATTTGGTAAATGCAAGTAAGAGATCCAAGGGATTATTGAATGTGAAATTGGTGATCATGTATGAGGATTAGAAGAAGTACAGTCTGGTTAATAGGATAGAGGATGAGGAAGTACTAGTACAGTTCATTTATATTATTCTACAAAGATAATAATACAAAAATTAGTTGGATAGTGATTTGAGTGATCTTTCTCATAAAGTTGTTTGGATAGTGGGTCCATCTACCTTCTACGACTCCTAATAGGGTTGGCACAACTCATAACAAGGTTGAAATCTCATAACTGGGATTCAAAGTACTCTAATAGGTACTAAATCTTTTATTGACTCCTAACAGGGTGCATCTTCTAATAAGAAATATTTATATTAGTACATCATTTTGTGGGTACCATCACCTCTAGGTTTTTCCCTCTGATCAAGGATTTCCCTAGTTAACATGTATGGTGTCATTATGTATGCGTCTCTTCTTATGGTTTTTGATTATATTGCTCATATTGTTAAGGATTGATAAGGTTGATAATTATTATAATATTTAGATAATCGATTCCCCCCTATCTTATTTATATTGGTGGACTTTACTTTATAAGAATTGGTATCAAATCATCAGGTGCTTTAGGAAAAAGCTTAAAAAATTTGGGAGATCATTGATGAATCACTTTAGAAAAGAAAGTGCTAAGTTTAATGGAGTTAACTATGAGAGTTAGAAGGAAAAGATGAAGTATAGGTCCAGGATATTGGCTTTTGACAAAGAGTGATAAAGTGATTATGGAAGAAGGAAATATTGAAGAATGTGTAGCAAAGAAGAAAGAGATATTTTTATGTGCAATATTGGAACTAGAGAAGCCTTATTGACAACTCTTCCTAAAAATGAATATACTTATGTAAAATCACTAGAAACATCTCATAAGATTTGGGAAGCTTTAAAATCTACTTTTGAAGGACATAATCATGCTAAAAGAATGAGTTCAAAAAATTGGATATATGTTTGTTCCAAGATGCTAAAATGTTGGAAGATGAATCTTGGAGAAGCTTTATTGGTAGGATATTTTATATTGTTGTAGGATTCAAATCCTATAATGGATACAAAGAGGAGGATGATATTGTGCGGAAGATTTTGAAAAATTTGACACCACCACTCAAGAAAGTAGCATAGATGATTGACTTATTGATACCCAGTACTGATAAGTTTACTAAGGAGGCTTTTCTTGAAACATTGGAAGCAACAAAATTAAGTTTGAGATAGTCTGGAGAATTGAAAAGAGTGGAGACATCTTTCCTTAAGTGTTTGTCCTTTCTTATCGAGAAGTGCAAATACTAAAGGATATTATGTTAGCAGTAGAAGATCCAGATTTGAAGAGGAAATTAATATTGAAGAAGGTGTAGGATTGCTTATTAGAAGAGAACCAAATGGTAAATAAATCCTTAAATATTGGACTTGCAATGAATTTTGTCATTATTCTTCTAGGTAACCTAAAAGAGAGAAAAAATACAAGAAAATTTTCAAGCCTAGAAGACTTAAAGATTGTTTGTATGCAAATGAAGATGATGCATATGAGGAAATATTTTAGAGTCAAAGTGATGATGAATTAGGATTTGTGGCTATAAAAGAAGAAATTTATGAAATTAAAATTAGAGAAGAAAAGGCTCTAGTTTCTCAAGTTGGAAAGAAATTTGATTGGATTATAGATAGTAGTTGGTCATATTATATGACTCATGATATGAGCAAGTTTGTTAAATTTAAAAATCATGATGAAAGGTATTACATTAGAGTTGGCAACAATTTGGTCTATTGCATCATAGGGGTATGATATATTATTCTTGATGAAAATACTAACACTGATTATGTTTAGTTTGTTGATGGTTTAAAGCACAACTTGTTGAGTGTTGGACAACTGGCATATTGAGATTATTAGTTTTTTTTTTTTATAGAGAAGACTTGTATTATCAAAGATAAGGATGGTAAGCTGATTGGAATAGGTAGAAGATCCAGAGGTAATGCATTTCAATTGAGACCTACTAAGATGACATATTTTGTTGCAAAGGTAGATAATAGTTTTATATGGCATAGAAGGTTTTGTCATATAAAATTTGATAACATTTTAAAGGAGAGTAGTACATTTGTAGTTAGAGATTTTCCTAGAATTATGAAGCCTACTAATGTTTTTTGCAAATAATGTATCATGGCTAAATAGAAGAAGATATCATTTCCTAGCAAGAAGTTCACTATTACAAAGAAGTTGGAGATTGTTAATATAGATCTAAGTTCTAGAACAAGAGGATTCTATGGAGTAAGGTAGTTTATTATTTTTTTCTAAAGATTTCACTAGAATGATGTGGGTATAATTTCTTAAGGAAATTTTTGAAGCATTTGAGAGGTTAAAAATATTTAAGAATAGAGTTGAAAATGAATCTAGTGGAAATATTAAATGAGTGAGATTAGATAAAGACAAATAACTTACTTCTATAGAGTTTAACATGTTCTATGAAGGAAATAGAATTAAGAGATACTTATCATCACCTAAGATCCCTAAGAAAAATGGGAGAGAAAAAAGGAGAAGGGTAGAAGCACAAACCTATATCACCTTTTTGTAAAAGAAAAGGCTAACAAAAGTATAACTATTCACCTTCAATGACATAAAACTGGTATTATTATCTAAAATTTGAACATGATGTAAACTAATGAAATGTATGGAAATGGATGATGTTAAGGATTATAATTTTTAATAATTATTTGGAATAATAATTGATATATATTCCTAATTTTTATAGAAATTTGCTAAAAATTAGGGGTTTAGTTCTTAGCACAAAACTATATGGAAATAAACTTATTTCCATTTGAACTTTGACTATGTTATATATAACAAATATAGCTAGAACAATAAAAAATAAAAATTGACATTAGACCTATATTTTCTCTTTTATAATTATTCAAATTTTAACCCACCTTAAATTGATAGTTTTCATCTCCCACCACATTTTTCAAAACAAATCTATTCTAACTAGAATAAAAATTATACATTCTAGAAGAGGACAATCTCCTCTAAAATGTTCTATAATTTCATTTTTTTAAAATTGATATGATTTAATATTTTTTTTTTCTCAAAATTGGCATTTTTTTTAGTGTTGAAATACGTGCTTGTAGAATTTTTTAATTATAGTATACTATATCTAATTAAAACACTATAAACTCTATATGAGAATATTATTTACTTTGTGCTCTATAAATGATGTTTATATGTTACTAGAATAATATAATAAAAATAGTAAGAGTTATTAAAATGTTAGTTTTTTGAATTAATTTTATTTCTTTATTAGTTGGATATAAACTAGTATAAGGGTATGTGCAGGATCATGGTCAACCAAACTATGGCCTTAAGTGGTAGTGAAAAACCAACAAATCAGGGTTATGTCAAATGACACATAATTTTAAAGTGGTTATGGACTTTATATCAAAAAGTTGTAAGAAAATAATATGTAGAAAATTGAATGTAGTTTTAAACTACTAGGCCTTATCAAGAGAAAAAAATAATTGATTGGTCAAAACTTTGAATTTTAATGTAGTACTATGAAAATTTCAAGGCAAAAATAAAAAGTAGGTTTATGTCTGACCACCTTAATCAAAATCAAATGATAATATTTTTTAATATTATTATAGATATGAAAAGTAGACTCATGCCTGGATGTGACACATATTTTTTCAGTATTTTTACTCCAAATAAATAATTAAATATAAATTTTCTACCAAATTTTTTTCGGAAAAATAAAGTCCTGTGTCTGACCACCTTAATTGATAGAAAATTTTATCAAATTTTGTTTTTTTTTTTTTCTTATACTAGGCAAAGCATAGAATGTGACACAAGTTTTAGATTTAAAAAATGTTATACCATTTGAAAGTTATAGCTATTTTTCAATCAGTATGTCAATCAACACTTTACAATAATCTTCATTGATAATAAACTAATAAATACTTATCAAACTCAGAATTTAACAGAAACTATATTGATGGAATCTCAAGAGCAATATTAAAGAACTCTTTTCGTTTCATTCAATTTTGATCAAAATAACATTCTCAGACAGCTACCCGAAGTCTAAGTATCACTAAAACTCTCTTCAAACACATCTTTTGGGTTGACTAAGAAGGGTTGATAAATACAAAGCCTGATCGGATATCCGATTTGAAATAAGATATCCGATATGGCTTGGTAAATTTTGCTAGAAAATTTGAAATCCCAACCCATTTTGGAGGAAAAATTGGGTTGAAAAGTTATAGCTTATTATTTATAAATTATTTCAGTTATATTACTATGTAAAGATGTATTTTAATATATTATATATATGCTAACGTAATGTAAAGATATAACATATAATCTATTAATTTATATTATTATTATTTTTACTAAATATAATAACGTAATATATATATAATATAATATGTATTATATATTATTATATTACTATTATTATATTAATATTTATGTTATTAATATATATATAATAACGTAATATTTTTATTAAATATAATATATGTATAATAACGTAACATATTATATTTAATGAAAATATTACATTTTATATATATATAATAAGAGTGATTCTCATATGTTCCTAGGGGTCCTAGGGACATATGTCATCATATAATGGGTCAAAAGGAGTGATAAGCCAACCTATGACCCCCTTTGACCCATATAAACAATTCTAATATGTTCCTAGGGGTCCTAGGAACCCCAAGGACATATGTCATTTTTTAATGGATCATAGGGGTTTATAGGTCACCCTATGACCCCTGTTGACCCATATTAACAATTCTAATATGTCCCTACGGGTCCTAGGACCCCTAGGGACATATGTCATCATTTAATCGATCAAACCCCTTTGACCCATAAGAACAAAATGTGTCCCTAGGGGTCATAGGACCTCCAGGGACATATGTCATCATGTAATATGTCAAAGGGGGTCATAGGTCAACCTATGAACCCCTATGACCCATGAGAGTGATTCTCATATGTCTTTAGGGGTTCTAGGGACATATGTTATCATGTAATGGGTCAAAGAGGGTGATAGGTAAACCTATGACCCCCTTTGAACCATATGAATAATTATAATATGTCGTTCAGAGTCCTAAGACTCTTAGGGACATATGTCATCATTTAATGGGTCAAAGCGGGTCATAGGTAAACTTATGACCCCCTTTGACCCATATGAACAATTTTAATATGTCCCTAGCGGTCATAGGACCCCTAGGGACATATGTCGTCATTTAATAGATCAAAGGGGGACATAGGTCACCCTACGACCCCTTTTGATTAATTTAGTACCCCTAGGGACATATTAGAATTGTTCATGTGGTCAAAGGGGGCCATAGGTTCACCCTATGACCCCCTTTGACCAACTAAATGATGACATATATCCCGAGGGGTCCTAGGACCCCTGGGGACATATTAGAATTGTTCATATGGGTCAAAGGGGGACATAGGGTGACCTATGACCCCTTTTGACCCATTAAATGACAAAATATGTCCCTAGGGGTCCAAGGACCCCTACGAATATATTACAATTGTTTATGTGGTCAGAGGGGGTCACAGGTTCCCCCTATGATCCCTTTCGATCCATTAAATGATGACATATATTCCTAAGCGTCCTAGGACCCCTAGGGACATATTAGAATTGTTCATATGGGTCGAAGGGGGTCATAGGGTGACCTATTACCCCTTTTAACCGATTAAATGACGACATATTTTCATAGGGGTCCTAGCACCCCTACGGACATATTAGAATAGTTAATATGAGTCAAAGGAGGTCATAGATCACCCATTAAATGATGACATATGTGAATTGTTCATATGGGTCAAAAGGGGTCATAGGGTGAACTATGACCCCCTTTGACCCATTAAATGATGACATATGTCCCTAGGGGTCCTAGGTCTCTAGGGACATATTAGAATGGTTAATACAGGTCAAAGGGGGTCGTAGAGTGACCTATGACCCATTTTGACCCATTAAATGATTACATATAGGTGATCTATGACCCCCTTTGACCCATTAAATGATGACATATGTCGCTAGGGGTCCTAAGACCCCTAGGGACATAGTAGAATTGTTCAGATGGTCAAAGGGGGTCATAGGTTCACCCTATCACCCCCTTTTACCCATTAAATAATGACATATGTTCCTAAGGGTCTTAGGACCCCAAGGGACATATTAGAATTGTTCATATGGGTCAAAGGGTGTCATAGGGTGACATTTGATCCCCTTTGACCCATTAAATGATGACATATTAGAATTGTTCATATGGGTCAAAGAGGGTCACAAGGTGACTTATGACCCCCTTTGACCCATTAAATGATGACATATGTCCCCAACGGTCCTAGGACCCCTAGGAACATATTAGAATTGTTCATATGGTCAAAGGGGGTCATAGGTTCACCCTATGACCCCGTTTGACCCATTAAATGAAGACATATGTTTTTAGGGGTCCTAGGACCTCTAGGGACATCTTAGAATTTTTCATATAGGTCAAAGGGGGTCATAGGGTGCCCTATGATCACCTTTAACACATTAAATGATGACATATGTCTCTAGGAGTCCTAGGACCCCTAGGGACATATTACACCAATTAATATGGGTCATCCTATGACCCCGTTTGATCCATTAAATGATGACATATGTCCCTACGTGTCCAAAGAACCATAGGGACATATTAGAATTGGTCATATGGGTCAAAGGGGGTGATAGGGTGACCTATGACCCCCTTTGACCCATTAAATGATGACATATGTTCCTAGGGGTCCTAGTTACCTTAGGGACGTATTAGAATCATTCATGTGGGTCAACAGGGGTCATAAGGTGACCTATGACCCCCTTTGACCCATTAAATGATGGCATATGTACCTATGGGTCCTAAGACCCCTAGGGATCTATTAGAATTGGTCATATGGGTCCAAGGGGCTCATATGGTGACCTATGAATCCCTTTGACCCATTAAATGACAACATATGTCCTTAGGGTTCCAAGGACACATACGGACATATTAAAATTGTTCATATGGGTCAAAGGAGGTCATAGGGTGACTTATGACCCCCTTTTACCTATTAAATGACAACATATGTCCTTAGGTGTCCAAAGACCCCTAGGGACATATTACAATTGTTCATATGGTCAAAGCGGGTCATAGGTTCACCCTATGACCCCTTTTGACCCATTAAATGATGGCATATGTCCCTCAAGGTCCTAGCACCCCTATGGACATATTAGAATACTTAATATGGGTCAAAGGGGGTCATAGGGTGATCTATGACCCCCTTTTACCCATTAAATGATGACATATGACCCTAGAGGTCGAAGGACCTCTAGGGACATATTAGAATTGTTCATATGGGTCAAAAAGGGTCATAGGGTGACCTATGACCCCCTTTGACCCATTAAATGATGACATATGTCCCTAGGGGTCTTAAGACCCCTAAAGACATATTAGAATGGTTAATACGGGTCAAAGGGGGTCATAGGGTGACCTATGACCCACTTTGACCCATTAAATGATGACATATGTCCCTAGGGGTCGAAGGACCCCTAGGGACATATTAGAATTATTGATATGAGTCAAAGGGGGTCATAAGGTGATCTATGACCCCCTTTGACCCATTAAATGAGGACATATGTCCCTAGGGGTCCTACGGACATATTAGAATTGTTTAGATGGTCAATGGGGGTCATAGGTTCACCCTATCACCCCTTTACACCCATTAAATGATGGCATATCTTTCGAGGGGTCCTAGGACCCTTGGGGACATATTAGAATTGTTCATATGGGTCAAAGGGTGTCAGAGGGTGACATTTGACCCCCTTTGACCCATTAAATAATGACATATTAGAATTTTTCAGATGGGTCAAAGGGGGTCACAAGGTGACCTATGACCTCCTTTGACCCATTAAATGATGACATATGTCACTAGGGGTCTTAGGACCCCTAGCCACATATTAGAGTTATTCATATGGTCAAAGTGGATCATAACTTCACCGTATGATAACCTTTGATCCATTAAATTAAGACATATGTTCCTAGGGCTTCTCCTACCCCTAGGGACATATTAGAATTTTTCATATAGGTCAAAGGGGGTCATAGCGTGCCCTGTGACCCCCTTTAACCCATTAAATGACAACATATGTCCCTAGGTGTCTTAGGACCCTTAGGGACATATTAAACTAGTTAATATGGGTCACCGTATGACCCCTTTTGACCCATTAAATGATGGCATATGTCCCTAGGTGTCCAAGGTTCCCTAGGGACATATTAGAATTGTTCATATGGGTCAAAGGGGGTCATAGGGTGACTTATGACCCCCTTTCACCCATTAAATGATGACATATTTCCCTAGGGGTCCTAGTTATCCTATGGACATATTAAAATCATTCATATGTGTCAAAGGGGGGGTGATCCCACAATAATGGGTTCAACTTTTTGACCAATTTTGACATTGAAATCAATATTTTTGCAACAAACATCACGTTCAAGTGACTATATCTCCAAAACTATAAATAATTTCAAGATGACATAAACTAGTGATTTTGAATACTTTGTTCCTACTTTTTAACTATATTTTTTAATCTAAAAAAAAATATTTATATCAATTTTTTTTTATCTCCTCTGAAAAGTGGTACATAATAAAATTCAATATTTTAAAGAGTGACAGTCCGTTTGACACACATAACTTTTTTTCTAGAAATGATAATGAAGTAATTCTTTTAGCGTTGGATTTGCAACATCAATATCCAGTGTTTGCATTTGGTTTGATTTATTTTTGTTGAATATTGTATAGTTTATGAAGTTTTGAAGTGACATGAATTGTAATTTAGACATACATTCCGTTTGACACAGATAATTTGAAGTCAATTTATCATAAACCTAATTTTTTTTTTGAATAGTAAGGTATCTCAATAAGCTAGTGCCTACATATTTTTCAAAAAAAATTTGACCTAATTTACTAATTTTCTCGAAGTGTCGAAGTTGGTTGTTCAATTGGTAATGAACCTATAATGAGTTAAACTCATATTTGAAAGTCTTAATGACTAAAATATGTATTAAAATTATAGTCGTTTGAAAGCTTGCTCCGAGAAGCACATTTTGACATTTTTTATTTTACAGTAGAAGATCATTCTCCAGCAATTATGGGAGTCAAAAGAGCAAAAAATTAAAAAAATTATGAAAAATGAGTTTAAATTTTCCTAATTTTGAGCGTTCACTCGAACACTGTGTTCGAGTGAACATATTATGCATGTTCGCACGAACACATGTTCAGGAGAACATGTTCGTTGCACTTTCACGGTGGCTGGAAAAATATCTGGCTATGTTCGCGCAAACATAGCTAAAAATTTCGTGTTCGTGCGAACAATCAAAAAAGCCAAAAAATTATCAAAAATGGGCCCTGCACCTACATGCATGAAACATCATTCTATCTGCGAAACAAAAACCACCTTGTCTCACATTTCAATCATTGATTGCAAATTTTCATTATAGACATCATTTTGTGCCATCAATCTTCGTATTTAGTATCAACCTGATAGTGCATTGCAAGCCTGTCTTTGTCACGAATTTTGTCCACAGATAAATTGAAGGCAGGTGAGAGATTTCTCAATATTTTTAAATTAATATTCTTCCTATCTTCGTTCACACTTTCATCAATATTTCTTATCTTCATTCACATTTAATTGAATTTTTTAATTTATAACTTGAATTAATAAAAAATATTTAATTTTATTTTCAAATCAAATTCATTCAATAAAAATAAATGTGTCATAACTCTTTATGAATTCTCAATTTCTATAAAGAAATAGTCTAAGGTTTTCATTTCCTTCTAGAACATAGATTAGATGATTTTGTGTTACTAATGGTCTCCTTGCAGCATGTGGCAATTGTGGGATGAAGACATGATCATAACAAACTACTAATGTTTTCTTTGTAGGACGTTGTCGAAGACCATTGTGTGTTTGTCAAAACCATGTGCGTGGATTTATTAGATTAAATAACACTTTGTTTGGTGCTTAAAATGAACTTTTTATTTTTTTCCTAGCGTATTTATAGTGTTTAAATCCCTAGGAGTTGCATTGGACGTATCCTCTCCCCTCGCCATTCCTGGATCTTGCGTGTAAGAGAAATCCATGTAACTTCTATAGGAGGCCTACCTTGGACCAAGATACTCGATATTGGGTATGCCAAGGGACGACCTCAGAGCAGTAACGAGCCAAAAGCCAGGTCAACATTCCAGCCACTATATAAAACTCGATTACGGTGAAAGTCGTGTCGGCGGTATTGCTGAGTGATAGCTCTCCTCCAGTATCCTTGTGGTGCATCAAACCCCAGTTCTCGAGGCTGGGAGATCTTCTAAGGAAGTTTATCACTCACTTGTTGAACAGAATGCCCTTACTAAAAAACCATGTTTTAGTGGCCAAAATCCTTTCTATCCACTAGCTCAAGGGGTCACCCATGCCCGTGAAGACATCCTCCATTCTCGCGATCCTTAGTAGAGACAACAGTCCCTTGGGAAGTCATGCCCCTTGGGAAGCGGATTGGTAGCCCCGAGAAGTGAGTGCGCTATAAGGGGGAGCCTGTGGTGCCAAGGTCCTAAGTTGTCCGCTCTGGATAAGCACGACTGAACTTTGGTTCAAGTAGGAATTCAGTGGATACAGTCCTAAAGCCTAGGTTGTGGTGTGACTATTCACTTTTAACAACAACTATTCTTGTCTTAATGTGTCTTGCGTGTGTGTAAAACATAATCAAGATAAAAGCCAACATTCAAATTTACACCTTGAAAATTTGCAAAACCTTGTCAAAATATCAAACATTGTCAAAACATTGTCAAAACATTACAAACTTTGGTTCAATACATTCAAACCTTGGAAAATATAGCAACTTGTGCTCTTAAACGTGCTTGGAAAAACATAGATTTCACCCTTGCATAACATCCACTTGCATTCTTCATAGTTTGAGCCTCATACTTGCATCATATAGACTTCATATAGAACCCTTTTAGTATCCCTCATATTCACATTGCAATCATTAGCATTTAAGCTTGCATCCTTTGCATTTCACCTCAAAAATTATCACGTTGCATCTTCCATCTTGCATCTTCGCATACCCAACCCTCATCTTGAGTACTTTAACCATCATTTCGGATGTCCTACACATCATTTTGAGCATTCATTTAGAATTATCTCCTTCAATGTGTCTCTCCCTCACTGCTCTCTCCCTCTCCCACACACACACACAAACACTATTTACTTGTGTCTCATTTTTATATTCATCCCTCCATCTCTGTCTACCCCTTTCACTTCTCTCATCACCTATCCATTTTTTTCTCCACATACACCTCTTCTCTATATCCATATTTCTTCTCCATATCTCCCTTTATCCATCTCTATCCCTATATCTCCCTCTCTAGCTTCTCTTAGTTATATATTTCATTCTCACTATCTTTGTTTATCTCTTCCTTTTATCTCCATATCCCTCTTCTTCTCAATCCATTCACCAATTGGGCCTTTTCTCCATCTCTATTGAGGCACTAGTAAAGTTTGACCCATTTTTCAACAAAAAATGTGGAAAACATAGCTCTTAGAATTGCCTTAGTTTCTGCCCAACTTTCCAACTGCTACCTATGTCAAGGTAGATTTGGCTTTGTCATTTTGATCTTATCCTTTCTTGTCATTTTTTTGATCAAGATCCAAAGTTTATTGTCATAACGTTAAACTCTTAGGTTAATACCTTGTAAAGATTTCACCTAAGTTCAAAAAACCTTATGTATACCAAGCTATCATTAGCATAATCATATTTCTAAATGTCATTTTTGACTTAGCCTAGTGGTATATCCCCCTCATATTGCATTTTTCAAACCCTAACATCATTTTCACTACCAAACCCTATCAAATTGTCCATCAACCAACTTGTCTTCTTGATCACCTATCCTCATTTTGCATAGCCTAAACGTCATTATCAACCCTAGGAAACCATCCCTTACATAGTCCACTTTGTGTACACCTACCTTTAACATCCTTACCAAGTCCAAAACATAACCCTAACCTTCATTTTGCACATCATAGTCTTCATCTTGCATACCTTCAGAATGACACCTTGCATAACATCCCTAGGACATTTGTACTTTTCATATAAAAACCCTAGGTCATTTAACATTTCCTCACATTGGATAACATCCCTAAACACTTAAAAATATAAAAAACACTCATATCTTGCATACCCACATCTTAATTATCAAGTTTTTACCTCTTTTATCAATTGCAACCCTGTTTTACCAACTGCACACTTCATGGCCGCAATTGGTAGTTTCAGGGCGCACTTGGTAATTAGGCATTTCATTCTAGATTCCAAAACCCTAATCTGCACTTCCACACCTTGCATTGCATCCCAAGACCTTAAGAAACACTCTAAATCACTCAAAACACTCAAAATTTGCATTTTAAGAAACTTTGGATCTACATCATTTGCAGAAAAAAGAAGTACATGGGAGCTACAAATAAAAGAGGGGGTTTCTAACCTTGTGTTTACTTTTTTTGATTAGTTTGGCTTTCATGGTAGACTAGTGGGTGTTAATTTATGTTGATTGAGTTTTGTGATTTCTCATAGTATATTATGCATTTAACTCGTTTATCTAGTCCTACAATAAGAACAAAAGAATTAAAGAGACAAAACAATTATGTATTTTATAAGAAAGAAAAATTTATTTTTTAGGACAAACATTATAGTATTCATACCATGTTATTTGTTTGTGATTCAATGATGGCTTAAGAAGGATTTGGTGCTTTGCTACTTGTAAAGAATGTGACTCACAGATTTTAGTCATATAATGAAAAATATCTATGTCTTGTTGCAGACGACTGCATTCTATTGATTTCTATCAAATAATTTAAAAGTACTGACAGCGACAGACAAATCCGTATAGTGATTTTTTTATCTGGTTACTGTACTAAATTTATCTTGAGGCAAGGGATAATTTTTTTTTTTTTTTTGATTTTATAATGGGAAACAAGAGAGGAAGGCAAAACAAATATGAAAGGAAAAGATCTGATGAAGTATAACAAAGAAATATTCAGAAAACTGTGGCACGTTATCATCGAATTAAACAAGGTGAAAGAAATGTTGAAGAAGGCTCAATAGAAGTACAAGTAGTGCCTATGGGAGAGAGGTCAAGAACACTCCCTACAGAATCTCAAACAATGAATGTTGAAGAAGGTTCAAGATCAGTCCCTAGAGAGGTTCAAATAACAGAAGTCATAGAAGGGTCAGAATCTTTCCTTGTTGAATCTCAAATAATGGATGTTGGAGAAGGCTCAAAATTGGTCCCTGTAGAAATTCCATTAACAGAAATCAGAGAAGGGTCGAGATCAGGTGCAGGAACTAGTATGGATGAACTGTTAAATATTGTCCAATCTGTAAAGTATGGTATTTCTCATAAGAATTTAGATCATTTACTTACAATGGATGTAGATAAATTGAGAAAACTTGCAGCTAGTGTTCAACCATTAAGTTTTTCTAAGAGAAGGTCAATGAAGAAGAAGATAAGAGAAATTATGACTCAATTTGATAATACTGAAACACTTCAACAAGCTTAGTTGCTTTCACTTTTGCTTACACAAAAAAAGTTGCAAGAGGCATTGAAATTGTTAGGTGTAAACACAACATCAAAAAAGAGAAGATTTTCTAACATGCAAACTGATTTGATTGAAAATGTTAAACAAGGTTTGAGAAACATAGGAAAACAGTCTCGAACTAAAGATAAGTCTGTGGCAAGAAAAGTGATGTTGATGTCTGTTGTAAGTAAGAATATGACCCAAAATAGAAAACTATCTTCAATTTCGTCTGAAATGGGTTTTAGTAGGAAAACAATGAGAGAATATGTTAAGAGAAGATTAATTGTGGATGATAGTACTATGGAGGGAAATTGGGCAATCATGTGTAGAGCACCTCGTTCTGATAAGATTGAAGAGTTATTAAAAAAATTAATCATATCATTTTGGATTGATAACACTTGTCCTTCATCAAATAGTAGAGATGTTATCAGGCATAGGATTGCACCTGGTCAATATGAACATCATACAAAACATTGGTTGGACACAACACAACATGAGTCATATGTGTCGTTTTGTAGTCAACATCCTAATGTAAAAGTTGGGCAAACATTGTTTGAAAAATTGAAGCCATACTTTGTGAGATCAAACAAAGTGTTTGAAACGTGTTGTTGTTGTCATCATATTGAGTTTGATCTCCACTATCAGGTATTTTGAAAGTTTGTAGAAGACACATATGGTTTTC
This sequence comes from Cupressus sempervirens, assembly GCA_028749045.1. Lineage (NCBI taxonomy): Eukaryota > Viridiplantae > Streptophyta > Pinopsida > Cupressales > Cupressaceae > Cupressus > Cupressus sempervirens. Next base: position 827,368,969 of record CM053789.1, read on the forward strand.
ATGTTGCTCCTCCTAGTAGGAGAAGTGAGTTTATATCATCCATTTTGTGTGACAACATAGATGATCCAGCTGGTCAAATAAATTGCATCAAAGGATTATGTGAAACATGTGGTGAATTAGCTCTATTTCCTTTGAAAACTGAAAATATTGATGTAACAAAAATATTGAATTGCAAAAGTTACAAGTATGTCAAGAATGAAACAAAGTTGGGCAAAGAAACAAAAAGGTTGGAATATGTTGAAGAGGAGTTGCCTGTTCTAACATTTATGGACAGATTTAAGAAATTGATTCAACCTTATATTTGTCATGCATTTTTTGCAGAGTGGCAAGCACAACAGTTTCAAACTCTGAGAGATAATTTTCCACTTGAAACTATTGTATCAGTTGTTGATTTTGCAGAAAACTATTCATTTTTTCATCAGAAAGCAATTCAATCAGATTATTACTTTAATAAGTAGGTCACTATTATGGTACATGTTTTTTATAGACATGCACAGTTAGATTTGGATGGTGTTCAGAGTATAGTTCAAGTACAAGTAATTATAAAGGAATATCATTTTTATATAAGTGATGATAAAGAACATGACATTCACTATGTAGAACATTGCTTCAATACGTTCTTTTCTTATTTGAAAGAAAGAAACATAAATGTTGATAAACATTATGTTTGGTCTGATGGATGTGCCGTGCAGTTTAAATCATCTAGACCATTTTATGCATTGTGTAGATATCATCGCAATGAGAATATAAAACACATATGGAATTTCTTTGAGAGTGGTCATGGAAAAGGTGAACATGATGGTGCTGGAGCTTGCACCAAATGTGCTTTGCAAAAATATCAAATGAATTATCAGGGAGTTCGTGTAAATGATGCACATGATGTTGTTGAATGGTGTAAGACTCATTTTGCATTAGATGAGGTTGGGACATCATCAACAATGAGTTGATAGACACCATATAGAGTCTTCTGGGAGATAACAGGTATGGATGTGTACGTCTATTTAACTTTTATGCACGATTAAATTATAAAATTTTATTGTTAATTTTTATTTTTGAATTCGTTGAAGTTTAAATTTAATTTTTCTATATTTTCAATTTAACGAACTTTCAGGTGTCAATAGAAAAAACATGCATGGTTGCAAGGGGATAGAAAAGACACGTTCTTTACATTCAGTCATGAGTACAGATAATTGCAATTGGACATTGAAGACAAGAGAATACTCATGTTTTTGTGACAGTTGCATTGATGAAAACTATGAAGAATGCATCAATCAGACACATGGATATACAGGTGCATGGATTTCGGTACCACTTGATGTTACCAATAAATTTGATAAAGAAGATGAAAATTTTGATGATATTCCATTGATTTCTGATGATTATAATCATATCTCTGGATTGGTAAAAGTGGGTGAGTATCATAAAAATTAATCTCAAGTTTTTATTTAATTATCGATTTCAACTATCTTATATATATTGTACACATGCATTCATGTATACTTGTTATGTAGGAGATGTCTTTGTAGTGATTGCTGAGCCTGGAAATCATGAATGTGTCAGTTATTATTTATTGTGATGTATTGCAGAGAGGACAAAGTTATATGACCTTAAAGAAAGTGATGGAATGTTGTTCCCTATAGGTAAATTATACATATACATATGTACATGCACATATATATTTAAATAAATATATATATTTAGGTAACTTCATATCTGTCAAATTTTAAAACACTTAAATTTGTGGTATAGGTTCTGTTGTGATAGAGGGGACATATTTGAAGCAAGAGAAAATAGTCCAATATGGAATACACTTTGTTGATTATCAACCTGACAAAAAAGTTTTACAATATAGCCACCTAGTTGTTGCTACAGGGCTTTGTCTGCATCCAGTCAAACTTAAGCATGCACGTTGCAAGTGGAGACTAGATAGTCAAGATCATGAAGAAATATTGCATGTTATAAGTGTACATCATGGTTGATTAGACCTTTGAGATTTATTTTATAATAATCTGAATATCAACTTTGGTGAAATGTGTTTTCAATTACATACTATGGTGAAATTGTGAATATCAACTTTGGTGAAATTGTGTTTTTAATCTGAGTATCTGAGTTTCAGTTATCATTACTTTATTTTAAAACCTATAATATTAATTGTACTATGGATGAATTTAATAATATAACAACTCGATATAAATAGGCTAGAAGTTAGTTCGAACTTACATAATTTCATTATCTATGTTACAATTCTTAAATATCAACTTCTTTTCAAACTATTGAATTTCATCTTGAATTAAATGTGTTTAGATTAATTGTACGATCATAAGTTCTTTATTTTCATTAATTTATTAAAAAATTATATAATTTAATAATTTAAATTAATTGTACCATGGATGAATTTAATAATACTTGACCTTAAAAAGTTCCAAGGAAATTCAAGTAGTTGCAAACAATAAATATGGTGATTTTGTATCATTGTAAAACAAAACGCATACTTTCTAAGCTCACAGAGGTCCTCCAAAAGTTATAATTAAAAACCATCTGTTAAAGAAGATCAGAAACATTATTATTATGATAAAATTCCACGACACACCACTTTAGAGTCGGTTCAAAAAATTTGTTGGACGACTAAAAATTGAACTCTCGTTAAAAAAAAAGTATTTTTTGATTGTAAACCTTTATAAAATTAATTTGAAAATGAAAAAAATTACTATTCTTAGTTAGGGTATGTAATCCTTTGATTTGACAATTTAAAATCAGTAGAGAACATTCTATTCTGGTTAAAATCAATTTTTTATTTTTCAGGTAGTTTATTAACGTTGAGTTATTTACAAAAGAAATGAGCCTACACATTGATCAGGAAAAATTACTAGCTGAGGCTTTTGAGTGCATTATTTCTCTCACTTCCATCACAATGTGAGGAAACACATAATTTAAAATAGATACAACACAACTTAAATGTATTCCAAATCGATGAAGAGCAACTTCTACTCCACCAATACCAGAAAATAGAGAAAGTACTCTGATGCCATCAGGATATAATGCTTTCAAGACTGATAAATGATATGCAATTGTATCTGTTTGGAATGAATTACCCAAACAACACAAGCGGTCAGTCGGACAAGAAGTTCTATGAGTGTGATCTCTATCAAATTTTAATATAAGCTCTATCTCATCGAGCTCTAGAGGGACGAGGTCACCTGGCCCCACCCATACCAAATTCTACTCTTCACACTTTTGAAGTATATATTTCTGCGCACTATCCTTCAGTTGCCCTCGTGCATTCTGAATCATAACTCTCAGTTGATCAATAAGGGCAGTGCCACATCGTCTTCAGTCTATGGAATTTTTTTTTGTCGTCTGATCCCATGAAGGCCAATACCTTTTTATTTGCTGAAGTGCTTTCTGAATAGTCATGGGGGGAGAGGTTCTGCTTGAAATCGCCAATAGGTTTCCCAAGAACTCCAAAACCAATTAGTTCATTGGGACACAAATTAGGGATTGCATCACATAATTCAAACATTTCTTGCTTGTCTTGCATAGTACCCTCTATGTATTTTTTATACTTCAACACTTTCATTATCTATGTTACAATTTCAAACTTACACAATTTCATTATCTATGTTACAATTCTTAAATATCAACTTTTTATCAAACTATTGAATTTCATCTTGAATTAAATATATTTTTAATTGTATGATCATAAGTTCTTAATTATCAAATTTAGTTTATTAAAAATTTATATAATTTAATAATTTAAATTAATTGTACCATGGATGAATTTAATAATTTAAATTCATTTATCAACTTGTACACATATACACGTCTCAAGAATAAACATCTACAGATCTAATATATCTCTATGTATCTGAAATGCAAACTGTAAATCTCGAATAAATATACGTATGTAGAAAAATATAAAAAGTCATATATACGTACATGTGATGGTATCTAACACTGAAATACTCAATAATAAAATAAAAAGTGAAAGTAAATGGATGTCATCAAGGAACTGAAATACACGTGTACATGTAAACTGGACCTCCAATACATATGCATCAAAAAATATATAAATCTGATCTACTACTAGAAGGACCCCTCAAGACGCATACGAATAGAATGACCCTCTAATCGAGTCTCCTGTACATCCTCTCGCCAAGGCGCATCAACCAAGCCCTGCAAATATATATACATATATACATACATGTGTTAGAGTTCTATCTTTAAAACATATATATACATACGTGCATTATGTACATATACATTCAAATTAAATACAAATTTGCATATATATAGATATATATCTAGTTTTCAAAATATTTAAATAACTTTAAACAAACTATTTAAAACTCAAGTACCTGAGCACTACCAGGTGCCTCAATAGAATCATCTCTCTCATGTATATGATGCCCTAAACCAACAGTATGTGTAACCATGTGCTCAGCCTATGCCTACATGATTTATTACGAGTTAAAGATTAAATTAAATATCTGCATATATATCTGAACTAAATTTTTCAATAAATGAACATATTTTTAAATTTCATATATATTTAAAATTAAAAATAAATTATATATGTACCTGGGTCTCCAGAGGTGGAGGATGATCAACAGACTCCATCATATCATCTACTGATGCACTTGAGCCTGAAATTCCATGTCCAACTGCTAGTAAATCTGAGTGAAGTGGACTGTGTAACTAGCTGAGTACATCTGGTGTAGAATTAGTACTACCAGGTCCGAATAACAGGTCCATGTATGATGAAAGACCCAGGGTCGAACTAGTATCAATCTCAGATAGGCTTCGCAACTGCTCACCAAAATCATCAAGGCCCTCAGCTGTGATATGGACATCTCCAACTTGTATGCTTGAGTCATCTGTACAGTGTTGTGAGTCTGGTGTCGAATGCTGTGAGCTACACACAGGTGTATCATCTATCAGTGGTGTGGCAGCCTGTGTCTGTGGAATTGTGTCGGGGCTCTGATGCTGTCTAACAACATCCATCACAGCGTGTACTGGAATCCTCTGTGTATAAAAAATATAGCTAATAAAGTCCAACATATCCTCCAAAAAATATAGTGACATATCCATATGTGTTTGTTGTCTTGAAAGACCACGAATATCGTTTGGCAGTGGTAGCCCAGCAGCTCTATATGCATCATTAGAGGAGGCACCTGAAGTGCTACTAGATGCCTGTGAAGATGGTCAACCAAGTGGACGAGGACATCAACTATGAAGATAACGACCAATAGAATCTGATGTGATACTAGCTGCCACAGATGCAATGTACCCAATAGTGTCAATTGCTTCCCTTTGGGAAGCAATGACAACTCTATCTGCAATAGGAACATGTGTAGGAATCATAGGAGGCATCCTCGGTCCAACAAACTATTTAAGATCTGCAGGTGGCAGATGATCTACACTGCGATATTGGTCACGATCTGCCACCCGACCATGCCCCTGTTTATAATAATCAAGAATATCCAAGTAGTTGACATTGAGCCCTATACAGAACTCAGCGTACAACTGCTGTGCAAAATAAAGGGGTATTTGGTCATTATTAGGATAACGACCATATCCAGCTAAAAATTGTGGATAGATCATGCTAGCAATAATAGGGTCTCTACATCGTGTGACTCTATAGCCTCTCACCCTAGACTATGTCCCCTCATAAGCTAGAAATAACTCTCTTTGGATGACGTCTTTGGGGGCTACCCTCTTGACATCATCAAATGATGCATCTCCTGAAACCTCAGCCCTAAGCTCCCTAGATATGGAAGCCAATATGGTAGGAGTAAATGAATGGTGACCTCTAAACCTAGCTATCAAATCATATAAACTCCTACATATCATAGTACATATGTCTCTATAAACACCATCATCAAAGCTCAATATAGAGTGCTGTAGTCTAGCAACCTCATGCTCTAAAAATGCAAATAATGCATCAATATCGATGCATGGAGGTGGTGTAGCAGGACCTCTAGCAGGAGCTGCAAGTGCAGCCTGACCTGGAACATAAGCCACACCAGGCACTAGAACATGAGCTGCACAATGAGCCCTATGTCGAGGTACACGAGGAGCCCCACTAGAAGTTGTAGCACGAGCCCCACCACGAGCTACATGAGGAGCCATATTGAGATCTGCATCAGGTGCTTCAATAGGAACCGCATCAACCTGTGTAGTAGTAGGAGCCGCAGTAGGAACTACATCAGGGGTCGCACTAGAAATCGCATCAAGCATATCATGTGAAGCCATATATGTAAAAATGTATGAAGAGCTAAATTGTCTGTTGTACATACTTTTTTATTTTTAACGTTAAAAATTATACACATGTAATTAAACATACATCACACATCATGGACCTAGATAATCTATAACACATCCAGACCTAGATTAATTTGCATATAAGTATAAGATAACTTTAAAGTTGAGAGTTTGGTTATGGTTAGAGTTAATTTGTTATTCTAATATTTTATTATATTTTGGAGGGTATTATTAGAGAATTCAATTAAAGGGTACCTAATAAATTATTTATATTACTCTTAAATGATAATGTTTCAAGATTTGAAATTCTTGATTGATATTATTAGCAAAGTAAGTCACTGGACTCATAGGTGGCTCTCATCTACTGGGAGGGTTACCCTACTCAAGATTGTGATTCAGGCTCTTTCTATTTACAAGTGTTTAGTGCAAACACCTCCCGTGAGAGTTTTGAAAGATTTTGATGCTTTGTCATGACAATTCCTTTGGTCAGGCAATCTCCAATCCTCTAAATGGAGCTTAGTCAACTGGGACACGGTTTGTTTGCCTAAGTTTTCTGGGGGTCTAGGCCTTAAATGTATGGCTCTTAGTGTCAAAGCTCTTGCTGCAAATTTATACTGGAGATGGTGCAAGAATCAAGATTAGGATTGGGCCAAGATTTTGACCCATAAGTATTTCTTAGGAGTGGAGGTCCAGGATATTCCTAGACTTGAGCTTAATGGTAAGGGGTCCTTTATTTGGGACACCCTTAAAAGGGGTGCTCCTCTTATCAAGGATGGCCTTTTCTAGATCTGTAATGAGGGGTCAAGTGTTTTATTTTGGAAAGACTCTTGGGATGGTCACCTTCCTATTCTCTCTAGTTTTCCCCACCTTTTGCCTCTATTTCAGGTTTTTTCTTTTGCAGGTTGGACCATGGTAGCTCACTTCAAGACTGTTCAGAGGTTTGGATTGATGGAGGTGGCTAGTTGGAAGGATCCACAAATTTGGCCCATAGGGGGCTCCTAAGAGATTCGGGCTGAACTGGCGCATCTTCTCTCTGCTAGGCTTTACAACTCTTCTAAAGACAAAGACATCCTGGCTTGGGGTCCTTGCCCAAAAGGTAAGTTCAATGTGGCCCAAGGATATGCTCAGCTGGATATCCAATGTAATGTAGTTCAGGTGGTTCCCTGGTGGAGGAAGGTCTAGAATAAATTTTCTTGGCCGAAATGTAATTTTTTTCTATGGTTGGTTGCGCAAAATAAGTGTCTTACTTGGGATAATCTCCAGCAAAGAGGGTTTCAGGGACCCTCTTTCTGTCCCCTATGTATGTTGGATGGGGAAGATGTTTCTCATGTTTTCTTCTTATGTCCTCTCTCTAGAAAGATTTGGCATAAGTGGTGGGAGGCATGGTGCCATAGCCATATTCATGCCGAATCTCTTATTAAATTTTGGGATAGCCTTGGCAGACCCCCTATGAAAACTTAATTCCTTCAGGTGGCCTAGGCTATTGGACCTTCTTTCATTCTGTGGAATCTTTGGTTGGAGCATAACCGTCAGATCTTCTATAATTCCAACTTGGGAGCCACTAAACTATGACAGTTGATCCTAACCAGGCTTCAAGAGACTATCTCTGCTAAATATGATATGTCAGAGCCGGTAGATCCTGGTGATTCTTGTATTATCAAGAATTTAGGATTAGTGGATAAAGGATTTGGAACTAGTAGCAGCAAGAGATCTCAGCCACAAAAGAGGAAGGTTTGTAGAGTGGGGAGATGGAGTCTTCCTCCTGATGCAGTCCTAAAGATTGACACTGATGGCTCCTCCCATGAGAATCCTAGACTGGCTGGAGTGTGGGGGATTGGGAGAGATGCAGATGACAATGTTATTTTCATATTCTCTATTCAGAAAGGAGTTCAATCCAATAACGTGATGGAGGCTTTGGCCATTAAGGTGGCTATGGAGCGGGCTTGTTCTCTTGGTTGGAGGAGAATGGTGTGTGAGTCTGACTCTCAGATTGTTGTGATATGATAAATAATCAGAGAGTGGATGAATCTAGCTGGAAAATTGCCTCTATTGTTAGAGAGATTCTCCACTTGAGTAGCTTTGTGGATGGGATCTCTTTCTGTCATATTCCTAGGGAATGGAATGGAGTGGTTGATGTCTTGGCAAAATGGGCATCAGAGAAAGGTGCTGGTTGGGATATTTCTGTTAGGGATGATCTTCCTGCTGATCTTGCTGGGACTTTTGAGCAATTAGTGGAAAAGGACAGAATTTAATTGGTTTTGGGTTGGTGTTTTGGTTGGTTGGGTCTGAGGCCTTCTGTAATATGGTTTTATTTGAATAAAATTTTACCCCTTTTAAAAAAAAATAATAATGTTTCGAGGTTTAGGTTTCAAGTTGGGTTACATATATATTATTTAAAACAAGGGTCATACTTCATGTATGTGCATGTATCTCAAATGTAATTTTTAAAAATTTAGGATTAGGGTCAACTTGTTTTAATTTTATGTAAGTTAGGCTTCAATTAGGTTTTCAAATAGGGTTTTAGTGTAATTAGGCTCAATTTTAGGGTAAGATTTAAGACCTTATGACACTGTCAAGGTTTACACGAACTTACACAATTTCTAGCATTAAATTTAAGGGTTAATATTAAAGTCCATGGTTAAGAATTTAGGATAAGGGAACTTAGCATATGAAGTTTATGATTTGGTTCAAGATTATGATTTAGAGTATTTATTATCATTTATAATATTGGGTTTAGAAATTAAATTTTAAGGTCAAGGTTAGGGTTTGGATAATGGTTAGGGTTAGGGTTTGGTTAGGTTAGGGTTAGGGTTTGGATGTACATGTATGTTATATTCATATAGGTAGACATGCAAATTAATCTACATTCTTATATATGTATAATTTAGGATCTCCCCTTAAGACATGTCATTGAATTATATAGTTAATTATATACTTCTAATTATTAAGACATTAAAAATAATAACATATGTACATTTAGACATGAATATTGAAAACATATGTATGTACATCTATATCTACCACATGAACATATTTACATGTACATTTATGAAATAAAATATACATTTTAATCTACATTCTTATGTATAATTTAGGATCTCCCCTTAACACATGTGTTATTAAATATAGTTAATTACACTTAGTTATAAGATAAATTAAGATCAATAGTTAACATATACACAAATTATACATATAAAAATGTGAATTTATTAAAAATATGTACATACATTTACTTTTAACCATGAACAAATATACATATACATCTATGTTCAAAATAAAAAATTATACATTTTAATCTATATTTTTACATGTACAATTCAAGATCTAGACCCTTAAGATATGTCATTTAATTAAACTTCTAAGATTAAGACATTAAAGTGAATTTGACATATTTACATTTAACATTAACACACACACACACACACACACAAATATTTATATTTATATTTTTTTAAATTTGACTTCTAAAATTTTGTAATGTTTTTCTAATTTTTTTAAAAATATTTTTTCTAATATTTTTCTAAATTTATTTTCAAAATATTTGAAAACTATAAATTTTCTAATATTTTTCTAATATTTTTTTAAATTTGTTTTCTAAAATTTATATTATTATAAATTTTCTAACGTTTTTCTTATTTTTTTCTAAATTTGTTTTTAAAAATTTACATTAAATTATAAATTTTCTAATGTTTTTCTAATGTTTTTTCTAAGTTTATTTTCTAAATTTTATATTAAATTCTAAATTTTCTAATGTTTTTGCAATTTTTTAAAAAAAATTGTTTTCTAAATTTTATATTAAATTATAAATTTTCTAATATTTTTTCTATTTTTTAAAAAAAAAAATTTTAAATATTTTTTAAATTTTTTATATTAAATTATAAATTCTCTAATATTTTTGTAATTTTTTTTCTAAATTTGTTTTCTAAATTTTGTAATGTTTTTGCAATATTTTTTTCTAAATTTTCTAATTTTTTTAAATATTTTTTCTAAATTTTCAATTTTTTAAAAATATTTTTAAAATTTTTCTAATTTTTAACTATTTGTTTTCTAAATTTTATATTAAATTATAAATTTTCTAATGTTTTTATAATTTTTTTAATAATTTTTTTGTAAATTTTATATTAAATTATAAATTCTCTAATGTTTTTCGTAATTTTTTTTAAAATTTGTTTTCTAATGTTTTTCCTAAATTTTATATTACATATTTTTTTCTATTTTTTCTAATGTTTTCTAATGTTTTCTACATAATATTTTTCTATTTTCTAAATTAATATAAATAAAAAATGAAAATATTAAATTAACATTTAGATATGTTTTATAAACTATTAAAAATGTAAATAACATTCAAATATATTTTCAAAACTATTAAAAACTATATAACATTCAAATATGTTTTGAAAACACAAAAAGAATGCATTGAAAACATTAAAATCTATTTTGATAATATAAAAAAAATACTTAAAAAACTTTGAAAACATTAAATTAATATTATCTTGACATACCTGATAATGAAAATGAGAACGAAAATGAGAAGATGATGTCGATGGAAGTTGCTCAATGAACAGTGCTCGCCGTAAAAATGAATTTGGAAAAGTGAAGAAGACGTTTTAAGCCGCCGAAAATTTTGTCAATATATGTTTGTGCGAACATGTGTTGCGTACTTGTTCGCACGAACATGGCACGATATGTTCGCGCGAATACTCGGCAAAAACATGTTTGCGCGAACATGTCTAGTGTGTTCACGCGAACATGTCTAGGGTGTTCACGCGAATGTACGAGAAATGGAGATGCGAAAATTTGTCATTTTTTTGAAGTTTCTTCCTCCCACAAAAGTGGTACCTAGTATTGTGGGTTCACCCGGGTGTCATAAGGTGACCTATGACCCCCTTTGACCCATTAAATGATGACATATGTACCTATGGGTCTTACGACACCTAAGGATCTATTAGAATTATGTTAGCGCAAACATGTGCTGCGTACTTGTTTGCACGAACATGGAACGATATGTTCGCGCGAACACTAGGTGGAAACATGTTTGCACGAACATGTCTAGGGTGTTCGCGCGAACGTACGAGAAATGGAGATGCAAAAATTTGTCATTTTTTTGAAGTTTCTTCCTCCCATAAAAGTGGTACCTAGTATTGTGGGTTCACCCGGGGGTCATAAGGTGACCTATGACCCCCTTTGACCCATTAAATGATGACATATGTACCTATGGGTCTTACGACACCTAAGGATCTATTAGAATTAGTCATATGGATCAAAGGGGTTCATAGGGTGACCCATGGCCCCCTTTGACCGATTAAATGACGACATATGTCCCTAGGGGTCCTAGGACCCGCAGGGACATATTAGAATTGTTCATATGGTCAAAGGGGGTCATAGGTTCACCCTATGACGCCCTTTGACCCACTAAATGATGACATATGTCCCTAAGGGTCCTAGGACCCCTTGGGACATATTAAAATTGTTTATATAGGTCAAAGGGGCTCACAGGGTGACATATTAGCCCCATTAACCGATTAGATGACGGCATATGTCCCTAGGGGTCCTAGGACCCTTAAGGACCCTTAAGGACCCATTAAATGATGACATATGTCCTTAGAGATCCTGAGACCCCTAGGAACATATTAGAATTGTTCATATGTTCAAAGGGGGTCATAGGTTCACCCTATGATCCCCTTTGACCCATTAAATGACAACATATTTATATACTATTAATACTATTGTAGCATAATAATAATAATAATAATAATAATAATATAAATAAACACTAAATATTAATACTATTGTAGCATAATAATAGTAATAATAATAATATAAATAAACACTAAATATAAATACTATTATATCGATAGGAATAATAATACTATTATAGGTATAATAATAATATTGATACTATATATTAATACTAATAAACCAAAGTCGGTTTCCCTCCAATAATTATTCTAATATTAATACTATTATAGCAAAGGCTATTTTCCCTCCAAGTGTCATTGGAGAAATCGGATATCCAATTTTTTCTGGCACCAGTTTCCAACATATACCTATCCCTGCAGAGCCAACAACATCACTTTTTTAGTTCTTTTTTCACGAGTTTTGCAAAAAGGTGCGTTTTTGGGCCCAACGAATCGAAAAAAATTCAAAAATATAACCTTAGGTATTTGAATTTTTCATCTCAATGGGGAGCAGCATTCGTCAAAAAGATAAATGCAAAAGGAAGATATCCAATGAAGACATTGTGGCATATAGGGAAAGAGACAAAATGGAACATCGAAGAAAAAGACAAGGTATGCTAAATATCAGTCAAGTTGATGATGAATTAGTCGAAGGTGAAATGATAGAGTCAGATAATGAATATGTACACCTGGGGAATGAAAATGTACGTATTGAAAATGATAATGCCGAAATTGAAAATTTAGAGAATGAAAATTTTGATGATGAAATGCTACCAAGTCAAAATCCAAATTGCATAATTGACCATGTCGAACATGACAATGCACAGGAACCTAATGCATAAGAATGTTACATATCTCGTAATTATAATCAACATGAAGGTTCTAAAACACTAAAATGGATAATTGAAATTGATGAAATAATTATTACTAGTTTGGAAGGGAAAAAATTAGAAAGAACCATTCGGTTATGGGCTTCATGACTACATCAAATGTTTTTTGACAACAAGACAGTGGTAGAGCAATGTCAGCTTTTCATGCACTTATTAAAGATGCAAAAGATGAGACCTATGCTTTCCAAATTGAAGATCCGTGTCAATAAAAAGTTGGAAAGAAATGCCATTATTGCGAAGAATATTTTCAGTGCTCTCAATAGCATTGGGAAAAATAACAGGGAGAAGGATAATAGAGTTGCTCGAAGGGTTATTACAATCTCTTTGGTAAGTCATCATTTGAGAAAGGGTAGATATATAAGACAAAATTGTATTGATTTGAATCTAAATCATATTACTTTGAGAAGAGCACTTAGTCGACGAGAGAAAATTGATGATCCTCTTCAAAATGAAACATGGGCATTTGGTGGGAGACTTCCACGTTTCGATAAGAAGCTATCCGATGATGTGAAGGAAGAAATTAAAAAATTTTGGCTCTCTAACTCACGAGTATCACCCAATGTTAAAGACGTGTTAAAGTTGAGAATTGGCATCAGAGACCACACGCCACATCCTAAACACTATTTGGAGGTAAGTCAAACTATGTTGTTCAAACAATTTAGAGAGAGTCATCCAAGTCTTCATATATCACAAAGGGCTTTTGAATCTTTGAAGCCATTTTATTGTGTACCACTCAAAATTCGAAATACATGTTGTTTCAAATATCATGTTGAATTTTCTATGCACTATGAACTATCACGCTCCATCCATTCTACTTTGCATAGTAAAGAAATGTTTGAGGATTGTGGAGCTAGTGAGCTTCCAAAATAATCAAGAGACTTGCTAGATCAACTTTTATGTTGTAGAGTTGATGGTTATTTCTTTTATAGAAATGCTTGCTTAAATGAAAAGTGTTCATAATGTGGTGGCTTATCCAAGTTTGACACATGTTTCCATAAGGGGTGCGAAGAAGATCTTGGAAAGGCAATAGTGAAAAGAAAGGTATATGAAATGGTGAAATACACATTGAAGAGTGGAGGTGAGAGCTCTAGATGTGAATTGGTTGGAAAAGATATAAGTGTGGCTAGTTTTATTTTAGATTTCAAGGCAAATCTTTTTTACGAGTATGCAAGACATAGTCATAGGCCTCAGTGGTTGGATGAACAATTTAGAACGTGCAAGGAGACTTTTCCCATTGGCACTTTTATATCAGTTGTTGATTTTACTAAGAACTACACATTGCAACCTCAAAATGAGACACAATCTCAGTATTACAATTCTATTCAGATTGCTATTTTTGTTCACATAACATATAGACATGCCCCTGATAGTGCGAAAGATAATCGAAAGATTATTAGAGAGTATTATTTTTATATGAGTGATGATAGATCTCACTCTCACGAGTTTGTGCAACATTGTTTCAAGAATTATTTTGATTTCTTACATGAGCATGCAATTGCTATGGATAGACATATCATTTGATCAGATAACTATACAAGTCAATTCAAGAATGCTCGTATGTTTTATTGGTTGTGTAGGATGCACGTAGAGAGAGGGGTGCCTCATATTTGGAGTTTTTTTGAGTCTGGCCATGAAAAAGGGGAACATGATGGAGCAGGGGCATGTGTGAAGAGAGCTCTAGTCAAGGAGCAACTAAAGATTTTAGCAGCAGAGCTTCTTGATGCTCGTAGCATTATTGATTGTTGTAGTTTAGCATTATCACAGGGGGGGACTCTTGATTTAGTGGTACGCAGGTTCTTTTGGTTGGTTGAGGAAGGGTCCGTAGCTGATAGATTAGATTGTGCTATAGGGGTATGTACAGGATCATGGTGTACCAAACTATGGCCTTAAGTGGCAGTGAAAAATCAGAAAATCAGGGTTATGTCAACTTGACACATAATTTTAAAGTGGTTATGGACTTTATATCAAAAAGTTGTAAGAAAATAATCTATAAGAAATTGAATGTAGTGTCTAAACTACTAGGCCTTATCAGGAGGAAAAAATAATTGATTTGTCAAAAGGTTGAATTTTAATGCAGTACTACAAAAATTTCAGGGCAAAAATAAAAAGTAGGTGTATGTCTGAGCACCTTAATCAAAATCAAATGATAATATTTTTTTAATATAATTATAGATATGAAAATTAGACTCATGCTCGGATGTGATGCATATTTTTTGGTATTTTTATTCTAAATAAATAATTAAATATGAATTTTTTACCAAAAAATTTTTGAAAAAAAAAAGTCCCGTTTCTAACCACCTTAATTAATAGAAAATTTTACCAAATTTAATTTAATTTAATTTTTTCTTATACTAGGCGAAGCATAGAATGTGACACAACTTTTAGATTTAAAAAATGTTATATCATTTGAAAATTATAGCTATTTTTCAATCAGTATGTCAATCAGCACTTTACAATAATCTTCATTGATAGTTAACTAATAAATAGTTATTGATCTCAGAATTTGACAGAAATTATATTAATGGAATCTTTAGAGCGATATTAAAAAACCCTTTTCATTTCATTCAATTTCAATCAAAATAACATTGTCAAACGACTACCCGACATTTGAGTATCACTAAAACCCTCTTCAAACACGTCTTTTGGGTTGACTGGGTAGGCTTGGTAAATACCAAGCCTAATCGGATATCGGATTTGAAATCGGATATCGGATTTCAAATCGGATATCAGATTTGAAATCGGATATACGATTTGAAATCGGATATCCAATATGGCTAGGTGAATTTTGGTGGGAAATTTGAAATCCCAACCCATTTTGGAGGGAAAATCAGAATTAAGACTTATAGCTTATGATTTATAAATTATTTTTGTTATATTACTATGTAAATATGTATTATATATATATTATAATGTAATGTAAAGATATAACATATAATATATTAATATATAATAATATATTATGTTATTCTCATTATAATCTATAAATATAATTTATATTATTATTTTTACTAAATATAATAATGTAATATATATATTATATATATAAGTATGTTATTAAAATATATATAATAACGTAATATTTTTATTAAATATAATAAAGTAATATATATATTATAACGTAATATTTTCATTAAATATAATAACCTTATATATATATGTTATTAATATATATAATAACGTAATATATATATATATAAGTATGTTATTAATATATATATAATAACGTAATATAAATATATAACATATAATATATTAATATATATTAATATATTATGTTATTCTCATTATAATCTATAAATATAATTTATATTATTATTATTTTTACTAAAGATAATAACGTTATATATATATATATATATATAAGTATGTTATTAATATATATAATAACGTAATATTTTTATTAAATATAATAATCATATATATATATATGTGTGTGTGTGTGTGTGTGTGTGTGTTATTAATATATATTATTATATTAATATGTATGTTATTAATATATATGTATATTATTAATATGTATGTTATTAATATATATGTATATTATTAATATATATGAGTCAAAGGGGGTCATATGTTGACCTATGAACCCCTTCAACCCATTACATAACAACATATGTCCCTAGGGGTCCTAGGAACCCTAGTGACATATTAGAATCGTTCTTATGGGTCGAAGGAGGTCATAGGTTGATCTATGAACCCTTTTGACGCATTACATTACGACATATGTCCTTAGGGGTCCTAGGACCCCTAAGGACATATTAGAATCGTTCTTATGGGTCAAAGGGGGTCATAGGTTGACCTAGTACCTCATTCAACCCATTAAATGATGACATATGTCCCTAGGGGTCTAGGACCCATAGGGACATATTAGAATCGTTCTTATGGGTCAAAGGGGGTCATAGGTTGACCTATGACCCCCTTCGACCCATTAAATGATGACATATGTCCCTAGGCGTCCTACGACCCCTAGGGACATATTAGAATCGTCCATATGGGTCAAAGGGCGTCATAGGTTGACCTATGACCCCCTTTGACCCATTACATGACGACATATGTCCCTAGGGGTCCTAGCACCCTTAGGGACATATTAGAATCATTCATATGGGTTGAAGGGCCTCATAGGTTGACTTATGATCCCCTTCGACCCATTACATAATGACATATGTCCCTAGAGGTCCTAGGACCCCTAGGGACATATTAGAATCATTCTTATGGGTCGAAGGGGGTCATAGGTTGACCTATGACCCCCTTCGACACATTACATGATGACATATGTCCCTAGGGTTCTTGGGACCCCTAGGGACATATTAGAATCGTTTATATGGGTCAAAAGGGGTCATAGGTTGACCTATGACACCCTTCGACCCATTACATGAAGACATTTGTCCCTAGGGTTCCTAAGACCCCTAGGGACATATTAGAATCGTTCATATGGGTCAAAGGAGGTCATAGGGTGACCTAGGACCCCCTTCGACCCATTAAATGATTACATATATCCCTAGGGGTTCTAGGACCCGTAGGGACATATTAGAATTATTCATATGGATCAAAGGAGATCATAAGTTGACCTATGAACCGCTTCGACCCATTAAATGATGACATATGTCCCTAGGGGTCCTAGGACCCATAAGGATATATTAGAATTGTTCATATAGATCAAAGGGAGTCATAGGCTAACCTATGACCCCCTTCGACCCATTAAATGATGGCATATGTCCCTAAGGGTCCTAGGATGCCTAGGGACATATTATAATTGTTCATATGGGTCAAAGGAGGTCATAGGTTGACCTATGACCCCCTTTGACTCATTACATGACAACATATGTCCTGAGGACCCCTAGGGACATATGAGAATAATTTTTATGGGTCAAAGGGGGTCATAGGTTGACTTATGACCCCATTCGACACATTACATGACGGCATATGTCCCTAGGGGTCCTAAGTCCCCTAGGGACATATTAGAATCATTCATATGGGTCGAAGGGGGTCATAGGTTTACCAATGATCCCCTTCGACCCATTAAATGACAACATATGTCCCTAGGGGTCCTAGGACCACTAGGGACATATTAGAATTGTTCATATGGGTCAAAGGGGGTCATAGATTGACCTATGACCCCCTTTGACCCATTACATGATGACATATGTCCCTACGACCCCTAGGGACATATGAGAATCGTTCTTATGGGTCAAAGGGGATCATAGGTTGACCTATGACCCCCTTCAATGCATTACATGATGACATATGTCCCTAGGGGTCTTAGGACCCCTAGGGAAATATTATAATCGTTCTTATGGGTCAAAGGTGGTCATAGGGTGACCTATGACACCCTTCAACCCATTACATGATGACATATGTCTCTAGGGGTGCTAAGACCTCTAGAGACATATTAGAATTATTTTTATGGGTCAAACAGGGTCATAAGTCAACCTATGACTCCCTTTGACCCATTACATGAAGACATATGTCCCTATGGGTCATAGGAAACCTAGGGACATATTACAATTGTTCATATGGGTCAAAGGGGGTCATAGGTTGACCTATGATCCCCTTTGACTCATTACATGATGACATATGTCCTTAGGGGTCCTAGGACCCCTAGGGACATATTAGAATGCTTCTTATGGGTCAAAAGGGGTCATAGATTGACCTATGACCCCCTTCGACAAATTACATAATGACATATGTCTAAAGGGGTCATAGGAACCCTAAGGACATATTAGAATCATTCTTATGGGTTAAAGGAAGTCATAGGCTGACATATGACCCCCTTTGACCCTTTACATGATGAGATATGTCCCTAGGGGTCCTAGGACCCCTAAGGACATATTAGAATCGTTCTTATGGGTCAAAGGGGGTCATAGGGTGACCTACGACACCCTTCAACCCATTACATGATGACATATGTCCCTAAGGGTCCTAGGACCCCTAGGGACATATTAGAATCATTCTTATGGGTCAAATGGGGTCATAGGTCAACTTATGACCCCCTTTAACCTATTACATGATGACATATGTCCCTACGGGTCATAGGACACCTAGGGACATATTAGAATTGTTCATATGGGTAAAAGGGGGTCATAGGTTGACTTATAACCCCATTTGACCCATTAAATGATGACATATATCACTAGGACTCCTACGACCCCTAGGGATATATTAGAATTGTTCATTTGGGTCAAAGGAGGTCATAGGTTGATCTATGACCCCCTTCGACCCATTAAATGATGACATATGTCCCTAGGGGTCCTAGGACCCCTAAGGACATATTAGAATTGTTCATATGGGTAAAAAGGGGTCATAGGTTGACCTATGACGTCCTTTGAACCATTATATGATGACATATGTCCCTAGGACCCCTAGGGACATATGAGAATCGTTCTTATGGGGCAAAAGGTGTCATAGGTTGATCTACGACCCCCTTCGACACATTACATGTCGACATATGTCCCTATGGGTCCTAGGGCCCCTAGAGACATATTAGAATTATTTATATGGGTCGAAGGGGGTCATAGGTTGACCTATGATCCCCTTCGACCCATTAAATGACAACATTTGTCCCTAGGGGTCCTACGACCCCTAGGGACATATGAGAATCGTTCTTATGGGACAAAGGGGGTCATAGGTCATTACATGATGACATATGTCCCTAGGGGTCCTTAGACCCCTAAGGAAATATTAAAATCATTCTTATGGGTCAAAGGTTGTCATAGGTTGACCTATGACCAGCTTCGACCCATTACATGATGACATATGTCCCTAAGGGTCCTCGGAACCCTAGGGACACATTAGAATCATTCTTAGAGGTCTAAAGGGGTCATAGGTTGACCTATGACCCCCTTTGACCCATTACATGATGACATATGTCCCTAGGAGTCATACGACCCCTTAGGGACATATTAGAATGCTTCTTATGGGTCAAAGGGGGTGATAGGTTGACCTATGACCCCCTTCGATGCATTACGTGACGACAGATGTCCAAAGGGGTCCTAGGACCCCTAGAGACATATTAGAATCATTCTTATGGGTCAAAGGGGGTCATAGGAACACATATGACCCCCTTCGAACCAATAAATGATGACATATGTCCCTAGGGGTCCTAGGACCCCTAGGGACATATTAGAATCATTCATATGGGTCAAAGGGCATCATAGGTTGACCTATGACCCCCTTCGACCCATTACATGATGACATATGTCCCTAGGGGTCCTAGCACCCCTAGGGACATATTAGAATCATTCATATGAGTTGAAGGAGGTCATAGGTTGACTTATAATCCCCTTCAACCCATTACATAATGACATATGTCCCTAGGGGTCCTAGGACCCCTAGGGACATATTAGAATCATTCTTATGGATCAAAGGTGGTCATAGGTTGACCTATGACACGCTTCGACACATTACATGATGACATATGTCCCTAGGGGTCCTCGAAACCCTAGGGACATATTAGAATTGTTCTTATGGGTCAAAGGGGGTCATAGGTTGACAATTGACCCACTTCGACACATTACATGATGACATATGTCCCTAGGGGTCCTAGGACCCCTAAGAACATGTAAGAATGCATGATATGGATCAAAGGGTCTCATAGGTTTACCTATGACACCCTTCAACCCATTAAATGATGACATATGTACATAAGAGTCCCAGGACACCTAGGGACATATTGCAATCATTCTTATGGGTCAAAGGCGGTCATAGGTTGACCTATGATCCCCTTCGACCCATTAAATGATAACATATGTTCCTAGGGGTCCTATGACCCCCAAGGACATATTAGAATCGTTCTTATGGGTCAAAGGGGGTCATAGGTTGACCTATGACCCCTTTCGACCAATTACATGACCACATATGTCCCTAGGTGTCCTAGGACCCCTAAGGACATATTAGAATCATTCTTATGGGTCAAAGGGGCTCATAGGGTGACCTATGACCCCCTTCGACCCATTAGATGATGACATATGTCTTTATCGGTCAAAGGGGGTCATAGGTTGACTTATGACCCTCTTCGACACATTACATGACGACATATGTCCCTAGGGGTCCTAGGACACCTAGGGACATATTAGAATGCTTCATATGGGTCAAAGGGTGTCATAGGTTGACCTATGACCTCCTTCGACCCCTTAAATGATGACATATTTAGCAAGGGGTCCTAGGACCCCTAGGGACGTATTAGAATCGTTCATATGGGTCAAAGGGGGTGATAGGGTGACGTATCGCCCCCTTTGACCAATTACATGACGACATATGTCCCTAGGGTTCCTAGGACCCCTAGGGACATATAAGAATCGTTCTTATGGGTCTAATGGGGTCATAGGTTGACCTATGACCCCCTTCGATCCATTACATGATGACATATGTCCCTAAGGGGTCCTAAGAAACCTAGGGACATATTAAAATTGTTCTTATGGGTCAAAGGGGCCCATAGGGGTACCTATGATCCCCTTTGACCTATTAAATGATTACATATGTTCTTAGGGGTCCTAGGACCCCTAGGTAGATATTAGAATCATTTTTATGGGTCGAAGAGGGTCATAAAACAACCTATGAGCCACTTTGACCCATATGAACGATTCTAATATGTCCCTAGGGATCGTAGGACCCCTAGGGACATATGTCATCATGTAATGGGTCGAAGGGGTCATAGGTCAAACTATGACCCCATTTGACCCATATGAACAATTCTAATATGTCCCTAGGGGTCCTAGGACACCTAGGGACATATGTCATCATGTAATCTATCGAAGGGGGTCATAGGGGTCATAGTTCAACCTATGATGCCCTTGAACCCATAAGAATGATTCTAATATGTCTCTAGGGGTCCTAGGACTGCTAGGGACATATGTCATCATTTAAAGGGTTAAAGGGGGTCAAAGGACAACGTATGACCCCCTTTGGCCCATAAGAATGATTGTAATATGTCCTTAGGGGTCCTAGCACCACTAGGGACAAATGTCATCATTTAATGGGTTGAAGGGGGTCATAGGTCACCCTATGACCCCTGTTGATCCATAAGAACAGTTCTAATATGTCCCTAGGGGTCCTAGGATTGGTAGGGACATGTGTTGTCATTTAATGAGTTTAAGGGGGTCATTGGTAAACTTATGACCTCCTTTGACCCATATGAACGATTCTAATATGTCCTGAGGGATCTTAGGACCCCTGGGGACATATGTCATCATGTAATGGGTCGAACAGGGTCATAGGTCAATCTATGACCCCCTTTAA
This sequence comes from Cupressus sempervirens, assembly GCA_028749045.1. Taxonomy (NCBI): domain Eukaryota; kingdom Viridiplantae; phylum Streptophyta; class Pinopsida; order Cupressales; family Cupressaceae; genus Cupressus; species Cupressus sempervirens. The sequence continues at coordinate 827,391,032 of CM053789.1, forward strand.
CCCATATGAATGATTCTAATATGTCCCTAGGGATCCTAGGACCCCTGGGGACATATGTCGTCATGTAATGGGTTGAAGATTCTAATATGTCCCTAAGGGTCCTAGGACCCCTAGGGATATATGTTATCATTTAATGGGTCGAAGGGGGTCATAGGTCAACCTATGACCCCCTTTGACCCATATGAAACATTCTAATATGTCCCTAGGGGTCCTAGGACCCCTAGGGACATATGTCGTCATGTAATGGGTCAGAGGGGGTTAGAGGTCAACATATGACCCCCTGTGACCCATAAGAATGATTGTAATATGTCCCTAGGGGTCCTAGGACCCCTAGCTATATATGTCATCATTTAATGGGTCGAAGGGGGTCATAGGTTAACCTATGACACCGTTTGACCCAAATGAAGCATTCTAATATGTCCCTAGGTGTCCTAGGACCCCTAGGGACATATGTCGTCATATAATGTGTCGAAGAGGGTCATATATCAACGTATGACCCCCTTTGACCCATAAGAACGATTCTAATATGTCCTTAGGGGTCTTAGGACCCCTAGGGACATATGTTGTCATCTAGTGGGTCGAAGGGGGTCATAGGTCACCCTATGAGCCCCTTTGACCCATAAGAATGATTCTAATATGTCCCTAGGGGTCCTATGACTCCTACAGACATATGTCATGATTTAATGGGTCAAAGAGGGTCATAGGTGAACCTATGACCCCCTTTGACCCATATGAAGCATTCTAATATATCCCTAGGTGTCCTAGGACCCCTAGGGACATATGTCATTATGTAATGTGTCGAAGGGGGTCATAGTTCACCCTATGACCTCCTTCAAACCATATGAAAGATTCTAATATGTCCCTAGGGGTCTTAGGACCCTTAGGGACATATGTCATCGTGGAATGTGTCGAAGGGGGTCATATGTCACCCTATGATTCCCTTCGACCCATATGAATGATTCTAATATGTCCCTAGGGGTCTTAGGACCCCTAAGGACATATGTTATCGTGGAATGTATTGAAAGTGGTCATTGGTCACCCTATGACCCCCTTCGACCCATATGAATGATTCTAATATGTCCTTAAGGGTTCTAGGACCCCTAGGGACAAATGTCATCTTGTAATATGTCGAAAGGGTTCATAGGTCATCCTGTGACCCCCTTCGACCGATATAAACTATTCTAATATGTCCCTAGGGGTCCTAGGATCCCTTAGGGACATATGTCATCATGGAATGTGTCGAAAGGGGTCATAGGTCATCCTGTGAGCCCTTTTGACCCATATAAATGATTCCACTAGAAATAATATAGTAAAAATAATAATAATATAGTATAACAATCGTATATATATATATATATATATATATATATATATATATATATATATATATATATATATATATATATATAATTTATATATTATAATAATAACATAATATATTATATATTATAATTTACATATGATAATAATAATAATAATATATTATATTTATAGATAATAATAATAATAACATAATATATTATTATATATTAATAGATTATATATTATATCTTTACATATTTCATAACTCAAATTAGTTATATCACTTACAAATTTGTTTTTCCCTCTAATTTTTGTCCCTTTTCCCTCCAATTTTTATGCCGCCGATATCGGATATCGGATCTCATATCAGATATCCGATATGAGATCCGATATCCGATATGAGATCCGATATCCGATATGAGATCCGATATCCGATCTCATATCGGATATCCGATAAGGCTTGGGCCTTAATTTCTAGGTTTGGTACCTAGATAGGTGAAAAAAAGTCAAAGCGGATTTTGAAGCGCTTTTAGACATGTTCAAACTCTATTTTTTTCACATTGCCACTTTTTGGCACACCATGATCCTGCACATACCCATAGTGAGAGACATAAAAAATGCATTCATTCCAAAGCTCTAATTCTAGTACATGGACCATTTGGACACGATAGCTAGCTTGCTTTTGTCTTAGTTGTTTTCAGTGTGATTGGGATCACTGTGAGTCAAGTGAGTGGGTGGACACATGGGCTTCACATTATCTTACTCCATTGTCTATCATATCCTCTATTAGAAATGATGACATGAAAAGTTCACTTGAGCATAACCATCTATTAGATCTACTTTAGCCAGGACATGTCTTTGCATTGGTTGCACCACAAGGGAATGATGAGAAATCTGATTATTGGTTAGCACATTGTGTAAGAGGTAAATAAAAACTTGCACAACCAATCATAGATGATGATGGATTCACATATCCTACTAGTTTAGTGGTTGTCACTGGAACATGGCTAAGGACATACATGCTTAGAAGGAATGTAATTCTTGCATTCGAAGACTATTAGAAGCACAAAATAATTCTAATATATTCACATCTTATTATAGCAACAAATGTAAAGTTGTTGAAGCATCAAGCAAGACCAAAAGTAAAAGAACTTTTTACTATTGCTAATGTTGATCATGAAGCCCTGTTGGAGACCCTAAAATAGAGAGAGGACCCTATTGGAACACTCGACTAGGTATATTTACTTCTTATGTTATTTTCTTCATAATGATTCAATGAACTAATAATTATCTTGTTTAATACAATAAGTTAATAATTTTTTTATGATATTGGAATGTAAGTACATCATGAAGATTTGGGGGGGTGGTATTGGGGAGAATTCCTAAGATTTATGATGTAAAATGTGAACTTTTTTTGTATATGGTTTTTGTAATAATGAAAAAGATAGGATAAATTAGTTTCACATTCTAATTTGTATTTTGGTAGGTTCTTTGTAAGGAATTATAAGAGGAAGATATTGAACAAGTTCTTGCAAATCATATTTGCATGTGATACAAGGCTATAAGGACAATTTTAAGAGCATTTATAACTATATGAAAGATAATTGTTTGTGGTTATCTTATTACGAATTTGGTTTTTTCCTTAGTTGACATAAAGTTGACATTATGATTACTAAAACTATTTTTATCAAACTAATCAAATAAGAAAAATTTAGAAAGTATGGATGAACAATTAGAATACTTGATTTCTTCCATTTTGCAACCAATCATGGCATTTGAAAGCATAAAGAGTCATAATATTGTATAATGTTTTGAAAGACTTTCATATTGAAAATTTGTAAAGGAACATGAGATTTTAACTTTTGTAATGTCTACGTTTGCATAGGTTAAGTGAGTCATTACATAGGTCCTAATAAGGTCTCATAATAATCTCAAGTCATTTCATAAGTTTAAACATTCAATAAGTCACTTAAAATCTAGCTTATTGCTTTAGAAAATTCAAATCTTGAATGTAATAGCTACATGAGCATTTTGGAAGGAAACTCTATAGTTTAAATTTTATGAAATACAAGGAACACTAGTGCAAAGCACCTAATCATTTTTCTTTTCTTGATGTAATAAGGTCTAGGGATAGATCTAATGATCTCCCTATGACCATCCACATTTGTAATGGACACAAGACCCCATGGTGCAACTATAAGCCTTGGCCATAAATTGGTCCAATAAAGTGGATTTTTGGTAAATTCCATGTTTTTAAGGTAAGTCTAGATGTTTAGAACATTATTAGGGTCCCTAGGAGTTTGTAGAGTCTATTTGCAATCAAATTTGCAATAAAACTTGTCTTAGCGCAAAAATTGCAAAATGTTGCTTAGAAACTTTTGCAATTTTCTTGACAAATTTTCAAAATCTAACTCCTAACGGCTACAACTATTTGAATCATCAAGGCCATTAGCTTCGGGTGAGTGGGTGAACCCTAGTGACATGCTTGTTCCAACCATAGAGACCCTCTATCGTCTATGGCCACCCCATACCAAGGAGTCCCCAAGGTTCTCTAAGTGTGTTTTAAGGTCAATCTTCTGAGGGTCATAACTTAGAGCTCATGAGGGCTATTGATAAACTATTGAATGCTACAAGACAATGATGTTGAGGTCTAAAATAATCTATCTCATTTTTAAGAGATCACAATCTGTTTGGATTCGGCATAGCGATCTTGCTTGATGCCAAAACTTGCAGTGTGCCTCAGTTCATAGGTGCGCAGCAACGTAACTTTGAAACTACTAATCATGGCATCAAATTGTCAGTGCCATTAGCTTTGGATGGGTGGGTGAACCCTAGCCAAACTCTTGTTCCGGCCATAGAGACCATCCATCATTTGTGGCCACCTCGTACTGAGGAGTCTCCAAGGTGGTCTAAGTGCATTTCAAGGTTGATCTTTCAAGGATCATAACTCAAAGCTCATGAGGGCCATCGATGAACTGCTACAAGATAGTAATACTAAGGCCTAAAATAATCTATCTCATTTTTTAGAGATCACATTTTGTTTGGATTCAACACAGCGTTCTCGCTCAATGTCAAAACTCGCAATGTACCTCAGTTCATAGGTGCAACACAACGTAACTTTGAAACTGTTGATCGTGGCATCAAATTGTCAGTGCTATTAGCTCAAGATGGGCAGGTGAACCCTAGTCACACCCTTGTTCTAGCCACGGAGACCATCCATCATTTATGGCCACCTCATACCGAGGAGTCTCCAAGGTGCTCTAAATGCATTTCAAGGTCGATCTTTCAAGGGTCATAAGTTGAAGCTCATGAGGGCTATCGATGAATTGTCAAATCTTATAGGATAGTGATACTAAGGCTTAAAATAACCTATCTCATTTTTTAGAGATCACATTCCATTTGGATTCGGCATAGCAATCTCTCTCGATGCCACAACTCGCAGTGTGCCTTAGTTCATAGGTGCACCACAACGTAACTTTGAAACCGCTGATTGTGGCATGAATCATTAGTGCCATTAACTCTAGATAGGTGGGTGAACCCTAGTCACACCCTTTTTTTGGCCACAGAGCCCATCCTCCATTTGCGGCCATCTCGTACCAAAGAGTCTCCAAGGTGCTCTAAGTGCATTTCGAGGTCGATCTTTCGAGGGTCATAACTCGAAGCTTGTGAGGGCTATTGATGAACTGTCAAATGATACAGGAAAGTGCTACTAAGGCCTAAATAACCTATCTCATTTTTGAGAGATCACATTCTGTTTGGATTTAGCACAATGATCTCACTCGATGCCAAAACTCGCAATGTGCCTCAGTTCATAGGTGCACCACAATGTAACTTTGAAACCGCTGATCTTGGCATCGAATCATCAGTGCCATTAGCTCCAAATAAGTGGGTGAACCCTAGTCACACCCCTTTTTAGCCATGGAGACCATTTATAATTTGTGGCCACCCTGTAGCGAGGAGTCTCCAAGGTGCTCTAAGTGCATTTTGAGGTCGATCTTTCAAGGGTCATAACTCGAAGCTTGTGAGGGCTATCAATGAACTATCAAATGCTACACAATGGTGATACTGAGGCCTAAAATAACCTATCTCATTTTTGAGAGACCAAATTCCATTTGGATTCAGCACAACGCTCTTGCTTGATGCCAAAACTTGTAGTGTGCCTCAGTTCATAGCTGCATCACAACGTTACTTTGAAACTGCTGATCTTGGCATCAAATCATTAGCTCCATTAGCTCTAGATGTGTAGGTGAACCCTAGTCACACCCTTGTTTTAGCCATGGAGACCATCCATCATTTGAGGCCTAAAATAAACTATCTCATTTTTGAGAGATCACATTGCGGTTGGATTCAGTACAACAATCTCCCTCAATGCCAAAACTCGTAGTGTGCCTCAATTCATAGGTGCACCATAGTGTAACTTTGAAACCACTAATCTTGTCATCGAATTGTCAGTGCCATTAGCTTTGGATGGGTAGGTGAACCCTAGTCACACCCTTGTTCCAGCCATAGAGGCCATCCATCATTTGTGGCCACCCCATATCGAGGAGTCCCTAGGGTGCTCTAAGTGCATTTTGAGGTCAATCTTTTGATGGTCATAACTTGAACCTCGTGAGGGCTATTGATGAGCTGTCAAGTGCTACAAGATGGTGATCTTGAGACCTAAAATAATCTATCTCATTTTTGAGAGATCACATTCCATTTGGATTCGGCACAGTGATCTTGCTCGATGCCAAAATGCATAGTGTGCCTTAGTTCATAGGTGCACCACATCATAACTTTGGAACCGTTGATCTTGGCATTGAATTATAAGTGCCATTAGCTCCGGGTGGGCAGGTGAACCTTAGTGACATGCTTGTTCTAGCCACGGAGACCATCCATCATCCACGGCCACCCCATACTAAGGAGTCTCCAAGGTACTCTAAGTGCATTTTGAGGTCGATATTTTGAGGGTCATAACTCAGAGCTCATGAGGGCTATCAATGAACCGTTAGTGGAGAGAAGTTTGTAAGAAGTAGTGGCTTAGTTTTTTTGCTAAAATAAGTTAGTGGGAAGGTTTTATTAGAGGGTCTTGGCCAAACTAGTGGAGTGTCTACCCAATCTCTAATTTTAGAGACAGTTAGGTTTTGGAGGGAGATTAGGGGAGCTCTACTATAACTATCCTTACCCTAGCTTGGACCAAGGTTGGTATCTCAAAATTTCTTCTTTTCCATTTCTTTCTTTTAGCATGGTTAAGCAAATATGCAAGTGTGGAGTTTATCAATGGAGTATGCATTGCATTGCATTGTGGAGTAGCATTCATGTGAGTGTTTGAATGGTGTTCATTCCATGTAGATTAGTGTGACACCATTGTGCATCTTGTTGTATTGTGTGGAGTATTGTGAGTATGAGGTTTAGATTTCCTCTATTTCCTTGTTGTATTATGGGTATTGATATTGTGTTGTGAAAATGTGACATGCTCTTGAAAATTTCCTATTTTATTTCTACTTTGTTTTTTTCCCTTGTTTTGTGCTTGAGTGTTGTTATGGGCATGGGACTTACACTCACCCTTGTGGGAAGGGAATAGAAGTCCAGGGTGAAGGGCTTAAGTTGGGTTCGAAAAATGTATTGAGAACCTTGGAGTATGGGCTCCATTGTACATGCCATAACCATTCATATCTTGCTGGGGGTGATAAGGAAGTATGGTGTAGAAAGGAAGTTTGAGGAGTTATAGCTGATCGTAGTGGGTTTGGAGGAGGAAATTTGGAGGCCCCGAGAGGGCATTTAATTTTTGATTTATGATAGCCTCGAGAGGGCATGAAATTTGCTAAATTATGATAGCCCTGAGAGGGCATGAAAATTGTTTATTGCAAATATGGTTTGGTAGGGCAAGTCTCCATTTTAGAACACACCTTCACCCTATGTTTATGGTTCCATCTATGAAGCCATTGTGAAATATCCTTGGGGGGAAATTGTTCAAGTTTGAAATGGAATGTTTATGCATTGAAAGATTGTATGTGTATCCCAGTTTGAGCCTTGTTCCCTAGCGTGGGGGTGGTCTCTTTGAGGCCTATGGTTGGGTGGAAAGCACCCATTGTCCTTATTATTTTGTTGTGTTGCATATGCAAATTTGTGTCCAAGGGAGCAATGGAAATGGCTTGGAATGATCATCTTGCAGATTGATGTTGGATGAGAAAACTTGACATTGTGCCCTCATTGGTGAAGGAGGATTCACCAGCTTGTTCATGTTCTTAACGATCATGTTGGACAATGTTCATGCTACTCATTGTCCATATCTTTCAATGTTCATGTTCCTTATGATTTTGAAAAGTCTCTTATGTTGCCCCATTGTGATGGAAGGAGATTATATCATTGTTACCTAATGTACGTGTACAGGAAATAATTGACAAGGTTGTATATGCATGTTTCATTTGGAGTTTATATTGTTATGAAAGCATTGGTATGAGTCATAGATTTACTTTGACATCATTGTTATCATTTGAAAATGTGAAAGAAATTTTTCTCCTTGTGGTATTGTAAATGACTAGTTGATAATAACAATCTATAGATGTTATGTGATACCATTGATTGTATAAATTTAAAACTTAGTATATTTCTTACAATCTTGTTGTGCACTCAATAATTTGGAAGGAAAATTTTATGTTCATATCACATGCATGGATAACATTGATTTTAATTACCAAGCTTAATGCAATTCTAAGCAAGGAAATCATCAAATTAATTTCATGATATAACAAAATGAAGTTTGTTGTAAGAGAAGACATAATAAAATCTATGAGATACATTTCTATAGGCATGCATTTTTCTCTTTGGAAAATGTATGGTAAAGGCAAATAAATCCCTTAATATAGAGCAATAAAATATTTAAGAATATTCCCAGATTTTAGACTGCTATCCAATAATAATAATAATAATAATAGCATATAGAGACTAATGAGTGTCCTAGACTAATATATTTCCTAAGTGATAGAATGGTACACATTACAATCTTGTGACCTCTAAGTCACATCCAACACTCAAATAATAAATTAGCAATTAAATAAATAAAGGCATATTAGTGTGCGTGTTAGAGAATATGACAAATTTAAATATTTAACTCAAAAATAAAATAAAAGCCAAGATTGATCTTGACCGCCCTTCTAGAGTAGCCCCCAACATTTCCTAACCCCCAAGGTGTATTGTTAAATATGATAGTCATTCTAACATGTCATGTCAAAACTTTTATCCTTGAGCTTGCCTCCTTGAAAAGGGGTTTCATCCCCATTAATATACTTGGGTGCATAGGAGAAAGGGTTTATGTCACATCCGTGTCTTATGCACTAGTCATCCCCTCCTCGTAGTAGTGGTCACATGTTCCCAAGCATAGGTAGTCGACTTGAAATTAAGGGGGAGTGGGATAGAAATCCCAAGGGATTTATACTTAGGAGAATGTCAAGTTGACATTTAATATGACTTGTTCACATTAGGATTTTTGATTGGAGGGATGGGAAAAAGATGTCCTAAGGCTTGGATTAGTCAAAATTATGCACATGACCCACGTGAGACCTTGTGGGGACCACGTGTAGGAAGAAATGTGGCCTTGGTAAGAGTTAGGGAATGATGAGGATTTAAGATAGATAGGAGATTCACCCTTTAGATTTATTTTTATTTTTATCAAATAATTATTTAATTATTTCAAGTCTTGAGTAGAGGATAATGACACTTAGTGTATTTGAGCTTAGTTTAAGGGTAATGTTTATATCAAGGGGCTCATTTAGAAACATGTAACAATTAAACCATATGGAAATGAAAAAGCTCAATATAGGAAAATAAATTAAATGAAATAAATAAGTTTACGCGAATACATATATAATTGAACATGATGTTAAGTATGGAGGGTTTAATTAAATTAGTGTTAAGACTACAAATTAGGATAGTTGGATGTAGATATAATAGGGTTAATATAAATTAAGTTGTTGGGATGATGGGATTGGAGAATCAAGGATAAGGATGGATGGTGGATTAAAATAATAACTCAAATCTAGTTTTATCTAGTCAATAAAGCACATTGATAGATAAGAGTTACTAGATAGAATTGAATGCATGAAAAACCTATGTAGATGTTGGATTTAATGTCAAGTGAATTTTATATTTGGCTTGAGGGAATTTTAGTTAGATAATGAATGTTGTGGATTCAATTGAAGATATTAGTAGAATATCAAAGTTGATAGAATATATATACCAATTTGAAAATTTAGTGTAGGAATAAAGCATTAGTTAGCTAGTATGTAATAAGGGTCAATAGGCATGTCATTAGAGGTAGCTCATCAGCTCATGTACCCTATGTATAATTAATGATAATATGATTCATGTACACCACATTTTACCATGTTAGTTGCATGAAATGATCAATACATATATGTCCGAATGACAAGGTATGTTACATACAAACCTTATTTATATGCTTGCACCTAATCCGTGCATAAACAATTCATCTAAAAAATTTAAATTGACACACTCAATACGATGATGTAGTAAGATATGTTTAAATATTGATTGTGAATTATTATGGAGTTAAGTACTTTGAATTGGCCCTTAGACTTACGAAGAGTTCCTCATTTTATGTGCTTACTAATTCGTACTATGAAACTACTTTGAATCTTAACATGCTTTGATAATAATAATATTGATAGTGAGAAAGTAAGCTTATGGTGAATAATTAGATGTAATAATGTAAAATGTAAATGTAATAGTATAGTAATTATAGTAATTAAAATAGTAAATGTAAAAGCATGGCAATGTAGCTAGATTAGTTAGTAGTTGATTAGCTAGATAGTTAGTAATTGTCTTTTGTTAGAGTGAGTTTAATTTATGTATTGAAATAATAATTTTTGTGTTTAGGAAACTGTAGCGAGTGCTAGTTTGGCGAGGAAGCAATGTTGATAGAATGCATAAGGATGACTGAATAGAGTAAAGAGGGAGAAAATGACTCAGTATTGGTCCAATCTTCGAGAGGACCTGTAACCTATAAGATATGGATGCAAGCACATGATACACATTTGGCACATAAAACAAATTGTTTATTCCATAAGTTGTGTATAGTATGTGTTGCATGATGGATACTATCAATACAAGTGGCCCCTTCTCCATCATGTATACTTCAAAGCTACCTTTGGGGCATATCATTTCTAATTTCCAATGGTTAGATCCAATATAGTGTGGTAGATAAGTGTACATTTTCTTATTTGACTAAGGGTGCTCATGTGATGAATACTAAATCTAAATTCTCTAGATACGTGTGTTTAATTGATTAAGATATACTACACCTCCACACCATATAGTAATTGTCACATTAATATATATTGTAATGATTAATGAATGTGTGTACATTGGTAATGAGGATAATAAGTAATTCCGATCCTCTTCCTTTACATGCTAGAATCATGACCTAGTCCATATGATACAATCGACAGACCCTAATAGAATATTAGTATCCGAGGCTTGTTAGGATATGAATTACCTCACTAATTTATGAGTGTTGTATTTTGAACTTTCTCTTTTGACTCGTGATGCTAACTTGAACTAGACTGTCATCCAATCTATTTGAAAACCATCTATGATTAAAATGTTACAACCGGATGACACTATCCACATGAGTCTTGAACTCCTTTTGAATAATAACATTTTTTTTCTTATGCGACTTCATAAGATACAAAAAAAAGAAATTGTTGTGTTTTTACTAGTAAAATTTAGGGCATGACACATGATCCATAATAAATTGAACAATACTAGATACTAAATTAATATGTATATCATTGTGCACATAAATGACAAAAATATATATCAAAATACATCTATCCATAAACAAAATTTTACACAAATATATATCAAAGGTCATGTATCCATAAACAAAGTACTCAAATATATAACAAAATACATAGATCCATATACAAAATGTGGCTGATCATGCCATCAAAATGTGTATAATATCAATGTTTCTATATATAATGTGGCATATGCCATCTCAAAATGTCTCATGATGCATCCTACGAAAACTATACTATCCTAGGGTGCTGGTGGATGATCAAAATGTAGCCTCTTCACTACACTAGGTGGATCAGATGCCTCCTACATAAGCTTAAAAGGAAAACCCAAAGTTAGACTACTAAATTTATATGATTCTACATATCTAACATTGAATTACTCAAATGCATAATGATATTTTTTTTAATGGAGATTAATACTATAAAAATTTCATAATAAATACCTCTCTCGTTGACCTCCTGGCCAGTTAGGAGTCCTCTCGTATGCCCTTGGAAATGATGGTACCTCTCTAATTGTGGGTTGTATATGTTCAAATACCTTTTTCAGATGAATCTACAATTTAAACTATAACATTATAATTCATAGCATGCTAAATTTATAACATATTTAATCATGAATTCAAAATACAACTTACTATTGTAGGCTCCTCCTCAAGAGTGAGTGGTTGCATCATCAAATCTACATAACTCTCTCGTCGGACCTCATGTGTATTGGAGTCTCCTATGAGATACAAAATAGTAGTTGTTAATATCATGGAAATAAGTTTTGAATTTATTTATGAAGATAAGGATAATAAAAAAAAAATGATACTTATACATACAATGGGGCTCTCAGTGCGAATGGAAATCCCCGATGGCCTACGACACAAAATCTATACAAGCTCATCACTAGTAGCGATGCCCTATATACAATAAAGAATGTAATTAAATGGGATTACCACAAATATTTTACAAGAATGCATCTATATTTAATCAAATAGAAAGTGCCTAATTACCTATCCTTTGTCAATGCGTGCTGGCTCACCCTCTACACTTTGTCCCTCTGGGACAGGTGCTACCTGCAAGATAAAAGAAAGATTAGCAACCATATATGCTACAATATCAAATAGAAAAAAAATGCGAACACAAAATAATGTACTATAGATGTCTTAAGGCTAAATGAAATGGCCGAGAGCATGGAATCATCAATCTGTCTAAGCTCCTCCTTGATCATCAACTAAACATGAATGAAGATCACATACATATAAAAGTCAATATGGCTTTAAAATTAAAATTACTCTATTATAAAAATTAAATTTAAATCACATATTTCATAACAAAAATATATATACATGTACCGACACTAAAGGAGTCCATGCCTCTGCATTCCCCTCCTCTCTCGCATCTGGGTCTATAGCCTCTACGTGTATGTCTGGTGTATCCTTGTCTAATACAAAATGATACTCAGGAAGATCACCTATGGGACCAAGGAAAATATTCTTGCATGTAATGCAAGTGTGAGGCACACAAACATGTGATGAGCTAGTTGACGATGAAATGGCACCAGCATCATCAACATGAGGAGGCAGGATTGACCTAGCCTAAGATATCATTTCACTACTCAGCCTATGAATGGCTTTGATAGTCTGAGAGCTAGCCTCTATCATAATATCTAAATGTTGCACTTGAGGAGGAGGGGAGATATCAGTGGGGGGAACAAAAGTTCCAGCTTTATTTTGTTGGGAAGAGGATCTATCATGAGGAGCTCCTAGTCCTAAGCCCATGTTGGGCTTCATGCTCCAATAGTTCACTTTAAGTTTCAACACAAATTCAGCATATAATTTTCTAAGGAAATAAAATGGTATGTCTAAATTTCCATGTGGCGGGACATAAAAGACCATCCAAGAACGATCCCAAAAGTTTGCACGTATGGCATCATTTGTGCACCATTTAATTGATAGTTTGGATTTTTTTGAGTCAACTGGTAAACTGATTTTTGGGTTCGCAAAAAGGTTGGCCAAATTGTCTTTTCTTATGTTGAGGGCCGCAACCTCATCAAACATCTTGTGTATTTGATCATGCCAATGAAGAAATTTATTTTTTTTGGTTTGTAAGGGTTTCAATGTTATCCACTATGGTGTTTAACGTGGATAACATAGGAGCCAATGCGGGTACATTATTATATGTTCTATGCAAACATCTCAATTCGGTGAGATTTTCATTTATCAAATCCTTGATTCGAGGAGAGTTTTGAGGGGGTAGAGGATTGTTTGGAGGATGGTTTTGTGGGGATACTGGATCGTTTGGTGAGAGGTTACGTGGAATATTATTCCCTGCCACAATGTCATCATTCCGATCAACCATTCCTATTGAATTGCAAAACGTAATATATATTTTTTAAAAAACCTTAATTTTAACCTTTTTTTTCAAAAAAACCCTAGATTCAACTAAAACAAACAAAATCATGCTAAAATCTATCGAATTTAGATTAAAAATTAGTTTAAAAAACAAACAAAAAAAACCTTAATATCTGATATCCGATCTTATATCTGATATCTAGTTGCGCACTAATACTGGCCCCCAAAATGTGAGAAATAAGAGCCCGCAGGTCTGGTCTTGTTTTTTAATGTAATGCTACAGGTATCGGATATCCAATATTATATCGAATATCTGATATTGGATCGAATATCCGATTGCCCACATATCTTATATTTTATATATAAGATATATAACATATAACATATAGCTTTGAAATATTATATTATATTATATTTTATATATATTATATTACATTAATATATATTATAATATAAAATATTATATTATATTATTATATTATTATAATATAATATTATTATTATATTATATTATATATATATTATATTATAATAATATAATACATTATAATATAATATTATTATTATAGTATAATATTATACAATTATAATATAATATTGTTATTAAATATATAATATAATATATTATTATTATTATAGTATAGTATAATAATAATAATTATTATAATATTATATTATATATTTAATAACAATATTATAATAATATTATATTATAATGTATTATACTGTTATAATATAATTTTTTTATATTATTATAATATTATAATAATAATGTCATTTGATTATCAGATATCCGATATATAATCAGATATTAAATCAGATATCTGATATTAGATTGGATATTCGATAAGGCTCGGCCTTTCCTTCCAGGCTTGGTACCTGGATAGGTGGGAAAAAGTCAGAGTAGATTTTGAAGCGCTTTTAGATGTGTTCAAACTCTATTTTTTTCACATCACCACTTTTTGGCACACCATGATCCTGCACATACCCATAAAACATGCATTTATTAGACATTTCCAATTGGAAAAGTATGAAACCATATATAACTTAGCTAGAATGAATTTATCTAGATCATATGTTTGAACAAAATTTATTTTTGGATAGAAATACTCAAATTTAGTCATTTTGATAAGTCACCCTCAAAGATGACACAAATTTATACTTTTACCAAGAAAAAGTTCAATATCAGCGGCAATACACAATGATATTTGAGAATGATGTATCCAAGACATTTTGAAGAAAAGTAGTTAATTTAGATGTATACACCATGAATAGAGTATAGATCATAAAAGGTACAAACAAGAGTCCTTATGAATTATTGTTTGACCATACACCCTTAGTGAAATATTTTAGAATTTTTAAAAGTAAGTGTTACATAAAAAGAGATGATGATATTGGTAAGTTTTATCCAAGAATTGATGAAGGTATGTTCCTTTGTTATTCGTTGAAAAGAAAAGATTACATATGTTCTAATAATAAAACTAAGACAATTGTTGAGTGTGCAAATGTGAAAGTGGATGAAAAGTTTGGAGTTAAGGAGAGGATGATGGATTATAATTTTGATGAGGAAGAAGATAATCCTAGATTTGTTAGAGGGAATGTAGAAGTTTTCTTTGAGACTAATAGTGACTTGTAGAATGATGTACAAATTGTTGAGCAAAGAGTAGAATAAAGAGGCAAACCAAGAGAGGAGATAAAATTTGAGATAGAAACTACCACACCTAACATGAACTTGACAAAGAATCATCCTATAGTGATGATCATTAGAAGCAAAGACAAAGGAGTAGTGACAAGAAATATAGTACATGCGGAATTATATTTGATTTCTAAAGTTGAACCTAAGAGCACAAATTAGGCATGAAATGATGATCATAGGATTCAAGGAATGAAGGAAGGACTAGATCACATTATAAAGAATGAAACATGGGAATTGGTTCCTAGGCCTAAAGACAAAAATGTTATAGGAACTAAATGGGTATTTAGAAACAAGATGAATGAACAAGGTGAAGTTGTGAGAAACAAAGCTAGATTGGTATGGAAAAGTTATTCACGGTAGGAAGGAATAGATTATGAAGAAACATATTCCCTTGTAGCCAGAATGGAAGCACTAAGAATGGTTTTCGCTTATGCAACAAATAAGAAGTTCAAATGTATTAGATGGATGTCAAATCAACCTTTCTGAATGGAGAGCTTGAAGAAGAAGTTTGCATTGAGTAGCCTCAAGGATTTCCTTTGATACAAGATAAGGATATAGTATGCAGATTGAAAAAATAATTGTATGGTCTAAAGGAAGCACCTAGAACTTGCTATCGAATGTTTATAGAGAAATATTTAGAAAAATTAAGATTTTCTAAAGGTACAGAAGATGCTAACTTATATTTGAAATAAATTGAGAATGGTTCATTGATAATTGTCATATTTCTTAATAATATAATATTTGGAGGCAATGATAAAGAAAGTGATAAGATTACTAAAGAGCTGAAGAATGAATTTGAGATGAGCATGATTGGTGAGATGAAGTTCTTCCTAGGTTTATTGATTATGCAAAACAATGATGGTATTTTCACTTCATAAGCTAAATATTTAAAAGACTTGTGGAAAAGATTTGGCTTAGAAAATTGTAAGCCTATTGGTACACCAATGATAACTACTCACAAGTTATCTAGCAAAGTTGAGATGCCTACAATTGAGTAGAAGAAGTATAGATCAATGGTTGGAGGTTTGCAATATTTGACTCACACTAGACTAGATATAGTGAATCCAGTTGGGATTATAGCTAGATTTCAAGATGATCTTAAGGAGTATTATTATGCAGTAGTAAAAAGGATATTCAAATATTCGAAGGGTACACCTAATTATGAATTATGATATGATAGATCAAGTGATTTCACTTTATGTGCCTATATCGATGCACATAGGGTAGTCAATATGGATGATAGAAAAAACACTCATGGTGGAGCATTTTTCCTTGGAATAAGATTTGTTTCTTGGCTAATTAAGAAACACAATTGTATTTTATAGAGTACAATCAAAGCTAAGTATGTAGCAACAATAATAATTGTAATCAAATCATGCAGATGAAGTAGATGTTGAAGGACATTGTGATAGAATTTTTAGATCCTATTATCATATATTGTGATCAAATAGGAAGAGTAAGTTTGTCTAAGAATTCTATATTGCCTTGTAAGACTAAACATATCTATCATGTATCATATTTTGAGAGAGAAAGTTGCAAAGAAATGAATTAGATTCAAGTATGTCATTACAAAAGATCAGATTGCAGATACCCTTATGAAGCATTTTCCTAAAGATACATTTGAGTACTTGAGAGGTATGCTTGGGGTTATGCCTATGCCTACTTCTAAGTAGATAATGTAGAGATTGCATCAGGCCAGTGGTACAAAGGACTATGGTTTGACTAAACTAATTGTTGATGATTCCCCCATGGTGTAATATTTGAGATCAGTCTAGTCATCAATGACTATTAGTAATTCATCTAGAATAGTGTGTTAGGATACTTGAGCTAGATGAAGACTTTGAGTAGAATATTAACATAATGAAGCCTTTCTCATTGATGTAAATGGGGGAGAGTATGCATGAAAACCATCTCCTTAGTACTATGGGAAAGAGACTGCATAGAGAAGTACCATGTAAGGGGGTGAAGATCCTCTAATGGGGAACAAATTGAGATCTCATATCGATCCTAAAGGAATAGATGAAGAATAGATTAGTGTTCCATAGGATTTTAGATTTGATTAATGAAAAGGATTTGAAAATATGACAACAATATTAGATGCAACAAAGTTTTTTTTGATATTCTTGTAACGTAGATGTTTTTCATCTATGCTATCATCATTACCAAAGGGAGAGATTGTTAGCATTCAAATGCTAATGGTAATCCTTTTGAGGACTATCCTAAGAATTTCTAGAGAATGTGAAGACAAATAACATGATTGATATGTTTCATTCATGACCATGTTTGTCATTGATGACAAAATGGTATGGTTTCTCTGAAGATTGGGAAAGTATCAAACAGAGATCGAGATCGTGTGGACATAGAATTGATGGTCAGGTCAAGTGTGGTTAATGATGTATTCTATACTGTGTCTTGATGATGAGGTTAAATGTGCATAAAGTAAGGAAAATATATGCATAAGATATGCTTGATTTACATAGAGTAGTGTACAGACAAAATTTCTAAGAAGCAATTTCCAATGAATGGATTGTATCTCTTAAGAAAGATAAAATTGAGATGTGCAATGTTAGATAGTGATAGAAGACAGTCTTAGGATGAAGTTCATGAGTGCATAAGGTCTAGAGTCACACACGTGAGTATTTTTAATGACTATCAGGTGATAGTGCTTTGCAATTAAAAGTAATTAATAATCTTAATATGATCCTATTATAATTAATTGGGAAATCCTCAAGGCCCACTCAAGGAACTATTTTGATTGCATGGTATAAGGAAGGATATTTTCCTTGTTTGGTAATATGCATGGAATGTGAAGTGTGCAAACAAGAGAAGAGTATTTGGTAAATGTGAGTAAGTGATTGAAGGGATTATTGGATGTGAAGTTGGTGATTTGGTATTAAGATCAGAAGGAAAGTAGTTTGTTTGACAAGACAAAAGAAGAGGAAGTACAAGTATAGTTCATTTCTATTATTCTTCAAGAAATAATACAGAGATCAATTGGATAGTGAGTTTAGTGATCTTGCCCCTAAAGTTATTTCGATAGTGGGTCCATCCGCCTTCTACAAATCCTAACAAGGTTCACACAACTCTTAATAGGGTTGGAATTTCCTAATAGGGATTCCAAGTCTCCTAATAGGGATTCCAAGTATCCTAATAGGTATTGATGTGTACTGAATGTTTTTATTGACTCCTACCAGGGTCCATCCTCTAATAGGGAATATTTATATTATTACATAATTTTGTGGGTACAATCCCCACCAGGGTTTTCCCTCTGATTAAAGGTTTGCCTAGTTAACATATCTAGTGTCATTGTGTATGATTATCTTGTTATGGTTTCTAATTATATTTATCACATGGTTAAGGATTAATAAGGTTGATAATTGTGGGTAAGTGCACAAAAAAGAGTTTTAGTTTTCTAGAAGTCCACAAATTGAGATCATGCTCTTCTACAAATGGGCACCCATTTTTAAAAAATGGGCAATTGTATTAGGCTTCGATACCCAATCCGTTCAAAAAATGCACACCCATTTTCCTAAAATCAGGTGACCATTTTTTTAAAATAAAAAAAATTAATTTTTAAAATAAATAGGCACGCATTTAAAAAAAATATGAAATGGGTACTTGTTTTTCAAAAACTAGGAACCCATTTAAAAAAAAATCAAATTTCTAATTTTTTTTGGGGGATTTAAAATGCATTTTAAACATTGAAAATACTTTTTCAAAATGGGCACATGTTTTTTGTATTTAAAAAGATGGGTTCCCATTTCTTACAACATGGGGAAAGGTTATTTTATCACACCTTAAACTTCAGTTTGGGTTATGCTTGGTGAGACAAAGCCTCTGCCTTGGCCTCTAAAGATTTGGCTAAGGTATTGAACTAAGAAATTTAGGCCTTGTCATAATTTTTAGAGGGTCTTCTTGATCAATTTTTTTAACAAAAAAAAAAATCGATTAGAGTTCTCACTGTCTTCATTTCTGAACTATAAATTTTATAGTGTTATATTTTATCTATTATTTTTGCATTATTTTTTAATCGAAGGTGGTACCTAAATGTAAAATAGCAAGGTTCACTACAAGTTTAATAAAAAAAATTATTTTATGGGTTTTCTTAAATTAATTTATGTCATTAATCTACATAAAATTCTTTGGAATTTTTTAAAAATAGATAACTGAAAAAAAATTGAAATTTTGATAAAATTATGATGTCCATACATGAGAGGTTTAAAAATTTAGCTTTATAGTCAATTAAAAATTAATAACAAAAAATTATTTAATTTAGAACTAAGGAAAAATGTTTTCATCAATGTTTAGTGTGTTAGGTAACTTTCTTTTAAAGGATCTAAAAAAAATTCATTTATTTGTGTCAAATTTTGGTATACATACATGAGTGTGCTATGGTCTTGAAATAAACATTTTGAAAAAGTGGTTTTTAAAGATCCATACCAAAAATAAAAGTTATCATATGGGTACACAAATACATTACATGTTTAAAAAGTAAATTCTGAGCACTACAATCTTTATTTATAAAGTTTTTTTTAATATTCAATCCCTAAATGCCTCAAATTTTGACATCAATTGACAAGAAATTTCAAAATTAGGAAAAAAATCTTCCACTTTTCACACAAAAGTGAGACCCAACTTCTTGCACTTATCCTTATTATAATACTTGGGTAACTCATTCACCCCCCTTCAGTTATATTGGTGGACTTTACTTTATAACATGTTGGTTTGCAAGAGTTAGTTAGTTTTGAGCTCTATATAAAGCCGTCCATTTTCTCCATTTATCAATCCAACCAATCTAATATCTTAGTGTCCGCAAGTTAAGAAACATGTGCTCAATCTCTCAAGTTATCAAGCATTTTTCAAGCATTCAAGGAATTCAAGATACCTATCAATCCAAGATCAAGGATTTATGCGTTCATGAAATTGAAGGAGTTTATGCTAGATCTTATATTGCATTTTCAACATTCATGATCTCCATTTGTACATTCAAGATTCTTTTTTGGATTTTCTACATTTGTCCTCCCAAGATCTGCATTCATGTACATACATTTATAAGGTATATTTCAAGAAGATTGATTCAAGAAGGTTTTGGTTTCACTTTGATTTATTTTTTAGGGTTTTGAAGTTGAGTCAAGGCTATTACATGTAAATACCTTATTACATCTCAAATTAAAGAGCATATTCATAGATTCACATTGTTTTATGTTAGATCTATCACTCCTACTTGCTAGCCTTCTATCTCTATTTCAACTCAAGCTTAATTCCTAAATTGGGGTTTTACTAAAGCAACCCTCCTAACCCCCACAAACAAAAAAACAAATCCTTTATTTATTGGTTTCAAAATTGGAATTGCTAAACAAGTTATAGATTTGGATACCATTTTGGTTTTCTATGAAACTACAAAATCAGAATCAACATTTCACTCATTTAATCAAGACCAACTAGGATGCCCCTATGTCATCAAAGGTAATTGAACCACACTTGATGGTACAGGAACACCTTGAAACATAGGGCCCTAACCATTAAAATTTTTTTGGGTTGTGCTCCAAGAGAGATTTTTTAAGTAGGAGTAAGGGTCATTGGATCTACGTGTGATATCTAGGGTGTAGGAAGTCAAAATATCCTAGCTAGAGTCATAAATGGATTAAAAAGCAAGGTACACCTTACCATAGCGTAATGAGTAACGTAAGGGATGAGTCACTAGCTTAGGGGATGGTACCTAACATGGAATTTCTAAGGGATAGCCTAAATAAAAAATTAGAAGTGTTAAAAAAAGAAAGCAAGAAAAATTGCAAAAGTTGCTCTTTTGCAAATTTGCAATTTTTGCAAAAATGTTGATTTTGCAAGAAATTGTGACTTTCCTTTTAAAAACACTAAAGAGGCCAATGAAAATCCTAATTATGGAGGGAAAAGACCTAGGAGAAGATATTTAAGACTTTCCAAACCCTTAAATTCCATAAGTGATTGTCATTTTGTATGGACAAGTGTTGTAGCATGACATTTTCAAGGTAAAATTACTGATTTTCTAAGTTTTAAGATGTTTTTGGCTTTGGTCTTGGTTTCTATACCTAATGGAATCATAGATAGGTTTAATTATAATATTTTATCTTCAAGATTTTTTCTTTGAAAGTTGTTTGTTTCATAGTTATAAAAATCTTTCCGTTTTGGACAATTTGTTGTCCTATTTTCAACAACTTGTAGAAATAATGGTGTAACTCACTATCCCACCATTGTAATTGCATGGGCTCTTGGGAATTGTGAGTACACTCAATTTACTATATTCTGGAAAAAGAAAGGCCCTTGAAACTGCTAGCAAGCATTTTTAACTTGCCCTAGGTGAGCTAAAGCATGCCCGAGTAGGGAATAATGTTGTTGCAAAGCTTGTTTCTTGCAAGATTGTAGAAATTTTTGTAAACTGATTTTGGAGGTTGAAAGAGGAGTGAGATAAGGTTCCTTCAGTGGTAGTACAAGTTTCCACCAGTCCATGTAGCCATCAAACAAGACCAAACAACAATTTTCCTTTACAAAACCTCAAAAACCCTCCATTTCAGCACTAGCATTATATGGCCATTCCAACACCTAAAATCTAGAAATTATTAAAGCCTTAAAAAAATAATAAGAGGTCCATGAAGACATATTGGAAGGTTTAGTGGAAGAAAAGTGAAAAAATGTCTATTTTGTAGGTGAAATAAGGTGAATTGGATCTCTTCCTTGTAGCCCTATTTTGAAGAAAAAGGGTGAAATCAGGTAGAAACTTAACCATAGAAAGATGTTTAAATATACCAAAGGATTAAATTCAAAGGTGGTAAGACTCCTTCCATGATTCTACAAGTGGTTGGGAAGAAAGGTAAAAAAGACCTAGTTTTGTTGAAGACTTTGAATGCTCTTCATCCAATATGAGAGCCTAGCAGACAACAAGAAGTGGAAATTATTCAAGATAGTGGAGAAGGGGTTTGGATTGGGGGATATTTACTTGAAAATTGTCCTATAGGTCCATGTGGTGGTATAGTAAGATACCCTAAGTCTTAGACGCAGATAAGAAGCATGAATCAATGATTGATTCATCCTTACTTCTCCCTATCAAGTGGTATCAAAGCCTACAAGAGGTGTGGGAAAAGAAAGTGCAAAGCAAGATGAATGGTGTCACCTAGTGAACCCAATGTTTCTAGCACAAAAGTTACCAATGCTGAATTGGCCAAGAAGGTAGAAGAAAAAGAAAATAAATTAGAAGAGCAAGAGGAAGACAACAGGTCTTTGAGAGAAAGATTGCAACAACTTGAACACTTGTTGAGAAAGGTTCAAGACATAGCTAATAATTCAAGGACAAGATAGTGTAGAAAGAAGAGAAAGAATCCAAACAAAAAGAGATTGAGTTGGAAGAAGAAACTCCAACACTAGACCCTATTCTACCATAAGAGCCTTTCTTGAAGGCAATAAAAGCAATAAATAATAAAGGCTTGGAAGGCATTCCTCTATTCAGTGTCAAGATGGATCTAGACCTCATCATGGAATGGAATGAAGGAATGGAGAACCATTTTGAATGTGATGGTGTCTTTGAATCTCAAAATGTCAAGGTGGAAAAATCAAAGTTAAGAGGTACCGCTCTAACCTGGTGGAAGTTTGTTCAAACAAAAAGGGAAAAAGAAGGGAAAAGTCCCATTGTCACTTGGAAAGGAATGGTGGCTAAAATCAAGCAAGCTTACATTCTCAAATATTATGAAATATAGCTACATAGGAGGATAATTTTTTTGATTAAATGTGACATGGATGTGCTCTCTTACATTGAAGAGTTCCAAAAGCTATGCATAAGGTCCAAGGTTGTAGAAGATGAAAACATCATATTGACAAGATATTTGAATGGACTCGAGCAGTCTATCCAAGAAGACATGAGCCTTGTCACTCCTAAAATAGTCCACCAATTCTATCAAATGGCTTTAAAGGTGGAAGGGAAAGGAAAAAGAAAGCAAGACTATACCTCAAAGAAACATAGGAAGAGGTAGAGATGGTAGAGGAAAAAGAGGAAGCTATGGAGGTAGGAGAAATGAAGAAAGATCCCATGGTGAGTCCAAGCTATCTAAAAAAAAGTGGAGAAACTAGTGAAAGAGGTGGTTCAACTAGAGGTAGAGGCTAAGGTAGATCACTAGGAGGAAGGGGACCATCCTACTTTGCTACAATGAAATGTTACCATTGTCAGCAACTTGGGAATTCTACCTATAGTGTTCTAAAAAGGGATTAGCATCAAAGGGAGAAAATAATATAGCCTACATTCATGAAGATGCTTCAAGTGTGAAGTCACCTAGCATTCAGTTGGATTCTGAAAGTGGGGAGAACCTGATGATAAAGAGGATCCTAATCAAAGAACTAGTCAAAGGAGAGCCAAAGAAAAGAAGATCACTCTTTAGGGTGAGATGCAAGATTATGGGAAAGGTATGCAAAGTTATCATAGACTTAGGGTCTATTGATGACATAATTTTAGAGGAAGCCATAGCTAAACTCAAGATTCCCAAAAATACCTCATAGCACTCCCTACAAGGTCACCTGGCTAAACACAGATCAATATGTTTTGGTAAATGAGCAAGCATCGATTGAGTTCATCATCGGAGGATATAAAGACAAGATTCTATGTGATTTTTTACCGATGGATGCTTCTCACCTTTTACTAGGTAGGTCATGGTAGTTTGATAGGAAATCCATACACAATGGTGAGCTCAACTCATACACCTTCAAGAAGGATGGGGTAAGTTATAAAATTCAGTCATTACTAGAATTTGAAAACCAAGGAAGTGGACCTAATGTGCTGATATTGAAGGGGACAGATTTCATGAAGACTCTTGACAAAGAAGAGGGAGTGGGTTATGCCATTGTGCTAAAACCCAAGGAAGAAGGAGAAGTTAAGAAGGAGGTAGTACCTCATGAGGTGCAGTGAATTCTTGATGACTTTAAGGATATTATATCAGATGGTACACCAATAGTACTACCACTTAAAAGAGCAATCAACCATCAAATAGACTTGGTTCCTAGAGCATCTCTTTCAAACAAAGCACCTTACAAGCTAACTCCTGAGTAGAATAGGAAATTTGCAAAGAAAGTGCAAGAGTTGATGGATCAAGGATTGATAAGGAAAAGCATTAGCCCATGTGTTATGCCTATTATTTTGGCACCAAAGAAAGGAGGAACATGGAGATTTTGCACACATTCCAAAGCCATAAACAAGATCGCAATCCTATATAGGTTTCCCATACCTAGGATTGAAGACTTAATGGATTGCTTAGGAGGGGCTAACTACTACACCAAGATAGACCTTAAGAGTGGATATCACTATATTAGAATCAAGGAGGGAGATGAATGGAAGATAGCCTTTAAAACCACTAAAGGACTCTTTGTGTCTAGTTATGTCATTTGGCCTCTCAAATGCTCAAAGTACATTCATTAGGAACATCAGTGGGATATTTTCTCCCATAATGGATACTATCAAAGGTGAAATAAAGACCAAGTTTATGTGGACACGAAAAGAAAAAAGGGATTTGAAACATTAAAGAAAGATGTAGCTACTAAGCCTATTCTTAAGTTTCCTACTTTCAATGAACCATTTGTTGTAGAATGTGATGCATGTAATATAGCAGTGGGAGGAGTCTTAAGCCAAAGGAATAGACGGGTGGATTTCTTTAGTGGAAAGCTAAATGCAGCAAAGAAAAGGTACTCTTCTTATGATTTGGAACTCTATGAACTTGTTCAATCCCTCAGGAAGTGGAGACATTATCTCTTACTAAAGGAGTTTGTAGTGTTCACAATAACCAAGCTTTGAGTTTTCTTAACTCTCAAGACAAGCTAAGCCATAGACATATCAAATGGGTGGAGTAGCTATAGTCTTATACCTTCACCATAAAGGACAAGAAGGGGCAGCTCAATAAGATAGTTAATGATTTGAGTAGGAGGTTGCTTAAAACTCAAGAAATCCAAGTAAGGAGCATAGGGTTGGATAATTTTAAAGAACTTTACCACACTAATGAAGATTTTGTAGCAGCATACAAGGTGTGTCAAGAGCACCAAAATCACTTTCATGGTGAGTTTGTAGACTTTACATTATAGAATGGATTAATCTTTAAAGGTGGGTAGCTATAGGTGCCAAAAGGTTCCATGAGGGAGAGCCTTATACAAGAAAAAACACAATGGAAGTTTGAGTGGCCATTTTGGCTTGAATAAGACCTTGGATTTGGTTCAAAGGTGCTATTATTGGCCTAAAATGCAGTGAGATGTTATAGTTTATGTTGAGCAATGCATCATATGTCAAAGAGAAAAAGGGAATTCTAAAAATGCAAGACTTTATCATCCTCTCCCAATACCAAGAAGACCATAGGAATGCGTAAGTATGGTTTTTGTGGTTGGTTTACCTAGAACAAAGAACGGTTTTGATTGCATCTATGTAGTAGTGGATAGATTTAGCAAAATGAGTCATTTTATTTCATGCAAGGTCGCTCATGATGCAAGTCATATTTCTTACTTGTTTTTCAAGGAAGTCATGACAATTCATGCTTTGCCAACTAGCCTTGTATCTAATAGAGATAGAAAAATTATGGTACATTTTCGGAGATTCTTATGGCAAAGATTAAGTACCAATCTCTCTTTTAGTTTAGCCTACCATCCTCAAACTGATGGTTGGAATGAAGTGGTCAACAGAACACTTGGCAACTTGCTAAGATGCTTAATTAAGGAGTATGGTTTGACATGGGATTTGTTCCTTCATCAAGTAGAGTTTGCTTATAATGATAGCATTAATAGAACTAATAGAAAGAGTCCCTTTGAAATTTTGCATGGGATACATCCTAGGGTTGTGTGTGAGATAAGAAACCTTGATGGAAAAGTAGCTAACAATGATTATGCTAAAGATTTCAGTCAATCTATGAAAGAAGTGCACGAACAAGTAACATAGTCCCTCATTGATACCACCAAAAAGATAAAGGATAAAGCTAACCTAAAGAAGAGAGAAGTCTAGTTTGGTGTAGGTCATGGTTCACCTTAACAAGGCAAGGATGGATAAGGGAACTTGTACAAAGATGCAAATGAGAAGTATTGGTTCATGTCCAATATTGGCCAAGTATGGGAAGAATGCTTACAAGATAGGATGACTGGAGGATCTAGCTAGTTATCCAATTTTTAATGTAGGAAACCTGGTTAGGTATAAAGATCCTCTTACTAAGGTGGATTAGAATGTGGAGGAAGCTTAGAAGGATGCTCAAACATCAACATTACCTCCCAAGCCAAAGCTTCAAGGAGAAAAGATTTTGGATTCTTAGATTCATGAAAAGACTAGACATGGTACATACAAAGAACACCTTTTCAAATGGTATGGTAAACCGGACTTAGAGGCTACATGGATTCTTGAGAATTAGTTCAAGTTGAAAGGCATAATCTCCACCTTTTGTCTCTAGAGGTACTTAGCATTTGTAGTGGGGAGTAGAGTGCAGGGGAACCTTGAAACATAGGGCCCTCACCTTTTAAATTTTGTTGTGTTGTGCTCCAAGAGAGCTTTTGTAAGTAGGAATAAGGCTCATTGGACCTAATTCTAATATCTAGGGTGTAGAAAGTCAAAATGTCCTAGGTAGTGTCATAAATGGCTTAAAAAGAAATGTATACCTTACCATAGGGTAATGATTAACCTAAGGGATGATTCGCTAGCTTAGGGGAGGGTCCATAGCATGGAATCACTAAGGGATAGCCTAAATAAAAAATTAGAAATGTTTTGATCAAACTTTGTCTTTCGATGAAAGAGAGTGGCAATAAGATTGAGCAGGTTACTTCTAGCATTTGTGTAGCTGCTACAAGCTTAGGGAAGATAAATAATGAAGAAATCATGTCTCCTCATGGTCCACGTAAAAGAACAATAAATAGCTCAAGAAAGAAGGTGGTTGAGGTAACTTAGGGATCTGTTGGTGATACCATCCAAAGCATTGCAAAGGCAAGCAAAGAGGTGGTGAAAGTCTTTGTTTTGGTGGTGGTCTTGGTAACTGGTCTCTAGTCTAGGTTTTTTAGTTTGGCTTTTTTTCTTTCTATTTAAAAACTAGGTTCCAGGTCCTTGCAAAACTTGGTTTTGTTTTATGGTCTTATTTTGTGGTTTTAGGTCCCTATAAAACCTAATTTTGTAACTTTTATACTATAGGTTTCAAGTCCTTGTAAAACCTAGTTGTGTTTACTGGTTTATCTTTCACTTTTCTGTTAAGGGTTTTGGATCCCTTTAGAACCTATTTTTCCCTTAATCTAAAAATAATTTAGAAGTGTTAGAAAAAGAAAACAAAAAAAAATGCAAAAGTTGCTCTTTTGCAATTTTGCAATTTTTGCAAAAATGCTAATTTTGCAAGAAATTTTGACTTTCCTTTTAAATACACTAGAGGCTGATGAAAACATAAATTATGGAGGGAAAATACCTAGGAAGAGATATTAAAGACTTCACAAACCCTAAAATTCCATAAGTGATTGTCATTTTGCATGCACAAGTGTTGTAGCATGACATTTTGAAGGTAAAATTACTATTTTTCTGAGTTTTAAGATGTTTTTGGCATTGTTCTTGGTTTCTGTACCTAGTGGAATCATAGATAGGTTTAATTAGAACATTTTTTCTTTAGGGATTTTTATTTGAAATTTATTTGTTTCATATTTATAAAAATCTTTCCGTTTTGGACAGTTTGTTGTCCTATTTTCAACATCTTGTAGAAATAATGGTGTAACTCACTATCCCACTCTTGGAATTGTACGACCTCTTGGGAATAGTGAGTACACTCAATGTACTATATTATGGAAAAGGTAGGGCCCTTCAAAATTTTGGCAAGCATTTTTAAGCTCTTGTGCTAGGCAAGCTAAAGCATGCCTACCTAGGGAATAGTGTTGTTGTAGAGCTTGTTTATTTGTAGGATTTGAGGGGATTTTTGTACAATTCTTTTCTAGCTTGATAGATAAGTGAGAGGATTTTCCTTTGGTGGAAGTACAAGCTTCCACCAATCTATTTAGCCATAAAACAAGACCAAATAGAAAATTTCCCTTACAAACCCTCCATTTTAGTACTTGCACTGTACACCATTCCAAGGCCTAAAACCTAGAAATTCTCAAAGCCCTCACAAAATAAGTATAGGTGCATGAAGAAACCTTAGAAGGTTTCATGGAAGAAAAGTGAGAAAATCACTATTTTGTAGGTGAAACAGGGATAATTGGGGCTCTTCCTTGTAGCCCTGTTTTGAAGAAAAAGGGTGAAATCTGGTAGAAACTTAACCATAGAAAGATGTTTTAAGATGCCAAAGGAGTTAATTGCAAGGTTTTCAAACTCCTTCCATGATCCTGCAAGTGGTTGAGAATAATGGTAAAAAAGACCTAGTTTTGTTGAAGACTTTGAATGCTCTTCATTTGGCATGAAAGAAGTGGAAATTGTTCAAAATGGCGGAGTAGGGTTTTAGATTGGGGGATATTTGTTTGAAAAAGGTCCTGTAGGTCCATATGGTGGTCTAGCAAGACATCCTAAGTCTTAGAGGTGAAAAAGAAGCATGAATCTGTGATTGATTCATCCCTACTACTCCCTATCACTTCATCATACAGTTTGCCTCTCATAGATCATCAAACTATTTGTGGGTTTTGGTTGTCTCATAATTTTGAACTTAAATATTAGATTACATATTTTTGGACATTGTTTAATGACCCATTTTGAATTCCTTTTTGCTAAGTGCCTTGTCTTGCTCTCTTTAATATCTATATAGTATATAATTTTTCACATCTTGATATCTTATCTCAATATTTCATATCATCTTGCATAAACCCTTCTATGGTGGAGGTGAGAGAGAATTAAACCTATATTACCCCTTTAGGTTTGGGTTTTGCATTGATACATCCTTTTTTTCAATTGATCAAACACAATCTAAGGGGTAAATCTTGGTCTTCCCCCTTCATTATGTGTTAGGGTGGATTGATTCTATTTTCCACCTAAACACCTTAAATGAAGAATATTGATGCAAGAATGAAGAATTTGATCTTGATGAATGCTTTAAGGTTCTTTCTAATAGTCTCAAGTACCTATAATGCATTCTTTCTCTTGATTTCTTTATAGATATCTAATAGATTAACCAATATTAGAGAGAGAGAGAGAGAGAGAGAGAGAGAGAGAGAGAGAGAGAGAGAGAGAGAGAGAGAGAGAGAGAGAGAGAGAGAGAGAGAGAGAGAGACAGAGAGAGAGAGAGAGAGAGAGAGAGAGAGAGAGAGAGAGATTATTTTACCTAGTAAGGTTTGTGTTCCTCACTATGAACCACAAAAGACAAAATATCAAGACCAAATGATCTACAAAGTTTGTGTGCCTAATAATCAATTGTGTGCACCCATCAATGCCTTTTGTGTGTATGTTTATGTACATGTGCATATACCTATTGACGATTTCCTTGGTAGTAGCACATAGTGTGAATATATATGTATTCTCCATGGATGAACACCCACTCATTATCCGTAGAGATAAATCCATATATTATAATGTATACCAAAAACATAGTAAAGAGCATTAGCTCTTGTAAGATAAGAAAGTAGATAAATTACATTAAGGACATGTCATTCATGAGAAGATACCCTTGAAAGGAAGAGATCTTGTTAGAAAGATATCTAACTTCAAGAAGAGTGTGTGAACAAAGATAACAACTTCAATATTATTAATAGAGGGGGAGAGGAACAATAACACACCTATTCAACCCCCTAGGAGTAGGACAAAATAAGAATCTTTGGGTGAAGTATAACAAAGTTTAAACATATAGTAAGTTAAAATATTAATAATAAACACAAATTTTCAAATAAAGAAGAGTTGATGATCAAAGACATGCACCTCTTGTGTATAAGAGAGAGTCATGATCAATATACAATTCCTTGGAGGAGAAGAATTATACATTATAAACAAATGTCATTATATTAAGGAAAGTTGATCCTTAGTGAAAAAGGGAAAGAATGAAAAAATAAATTTCTCCACCAAGCATAAACCACAAGAATGAAAAATCCATGGTAGATTATAAATTAATAATAAAAACCTTGTAAGACATAAATAATAATTGTAATCAATGACTATAATCTAGTCATGTACAAAAAAAAGCACCCTATATCAAACATGATGTATCATAGACTAATGAAGCAACCTAAATACCCATCAATAAGAATGTATAAGAAATGATGTAATTATATAAAAAAATTAATGAAAAAGATTAAATTATACCATGATGTTCCTACTTTAAAGAGACAATGGATCCTTCAGAGAGAAAAGGGAGAATACCTTGAGTATAGATCCTTTATAATGTTGTTCATGTACAATACAAAGATAAAATCTTATATAAAAATGTAACACAAGAAATAAATGTAAACATATTATAAAAAATAAACACTTGAAAGGAAGAAGAAAGGACAAGAGGGGTAACATATTAAGAATGTGAATCATTTCTCTCAAATATAAAACATACACTTTTTATAAAGGATATTAAAGTATAGAGAGTCATGCATCAATGATCCAAAATGGATCCTGTATCATCTTAAAATAGAATCACTTCCATGTTAAGAGCATTTATCCCTCTAAGTAAGTGCTCTAGGGTCATTTCAAGCACCTTGATTAGGTCTTTGCATGGATCTAGCTATTTCCCCTTGTTTTGCTTTTCCACCCGTATTTCCAGCCCCTTTTCCACTTTCTTTTTGCATTTTGGACTAAGATCTTGAGATGAGTGACCTCAAGGTCAACATCAACCTTAACCCTAATCTAGGTCAAGGATGACCTCATCTTTGACCTATGATAGCATCAACCTCGACCATAACCCAGGGTCCAAATTTCAAGGTTCCATGATTTTTGGATGTTGAGATTTAGAGAGAATTATTTTCCCACTTCTGTGTCAGCTGTTTTAGTCTCCAAAGCATTAAAATCTTAAATTTAATTTAATTTAGGTCCATTTCTACTAGCTAAGTTTAATTGGAATTTAATTCTCTAGTCTTGGCCTCTCTAGAAATTTGTGCTCTAGATCACTATATAAGGAAGCCTTCTCCTCTCACTTTCTCTAAGAGGAACACACATTAAGAGATTGGACAATCCATTATCTCCAAGATCAAACAAGCATTGCATCAAAAATTTTCAAGGAAGTATCCAAGTTTTTTTCTCCATTCAAGTTCTCTATTGAATATCAAGGATTCAAGCATTAAAGCCTTTGAAGGGATTTGGTTCAAGAATTCAAGATTCATCATTCAAACCCTATATCTAACCATCATGTGGTGTGATCTTCCTTCAAGATCCTTTGTTCATCTCAAGATCTATTTATTCCTTCCTCAAGGTGGATTTAAAGCATACAATCATGGAGGTTTTTATTAACATTTATGGTTTTGATTTACATTAGTGAGTCCAAGACTTCATATCAATATAATTGTTTAAATTTAAAATATAATTGCATATCTATTGACTATCATAGCTTTTTTGATAGAGTTACTTCTACTACTTGCTAGAATTCTCTATTTCAATTTCATTATTAACGTTGATTCCAAACTAGGGTTTGACCAAGGAAAATGCCTCATCCAAACAAAAAAATACTTTTTAGTAGAGGTACATATGTTGGACAATGAATTGAAGTGTAGATTAGGCTACCATTTTCCCTAAACTTCCAGGATCTATGAACAAAATTTTTGTCAGAGTAGTGCAGGTCAAGAAACACTCTTTGGCATTAGATTGTGCCCATGGTAAGATTGTACCCCACTATCTAGGTCAAGGTCGACCTAACCTTAGAAGTAAGTTTTTTTTTCTAGGTTTTCACTGTCTCAACATTTCCTATCTGGAGTAAGTTCCAAAATTCCCAAAAATTGTTCATAGACATTAGAAAATAGGTATTTCCAAATTAATTCCATCATGAGGTATTTATCTTATATTTTCTAAATTCAAGCATTTCCATATTTACATTACTTATTCAATTTCAACTCAAAATACAAATGAATAGTGGGAAATGGTAGATGCATTGCTAAAGCTCCATTTTTAACCTATTTATTTAAATGGTGTCTTCCATTCTTGTCACTTCCTACACTCTTCCTAATCAAGTTCCTAATCCAATTCATAATATTGATATTCCCAATTCTCCATCTACTATTCCTAGTTCTTCCAACACTTATGATGAGGCTCAAACTATAGTTTATGATGTAGATGTGCAAGAACTATTTAGATTAGCCACCTCTCTGATCCATAATGATATTAAAGGGAAGAGAAAAGAAACTTCTCTTTTGAGATTTCTTCATAATTTTACTCCTCATTCTTCTTTAAAATAGACATTTTCTACTTTTCTTTCTTCACTAGGAGGCAAGAGATATTTCTTTCAATTCTCTTAGATCCATTATGTTTTATTTTTAGCTTAATTGGTTATCATTTATGTATGTTATACCTATGGTTTTGTATTATGTCAATGATCATCCATAGTTTTCTTTTATTATTCTAGATATCTTTTCTAAGACATTTATTTTGTAATGGTATCCCATGTCTTCATCCTTGGGGGGCAAGGTTCTTCATTTTTTTCTCTTTTTCTAGGAAACTACCTTCCTTAGCTTAGTGGTACATATTTATATTGTAATATTATTTCATCATACTAACATATGTTCTGACTATGGATATCCTTTTCTATGAGAGATTTTTGTCCTAAGTCATCACCTCTTCTTTATTTTTCAAATTATGTTCTTTATAAAATCTTACCCTTGCTTTGGTGTTAGAGTTGTTTTCCTCACTCCAAAGATTCCTCTTCCTCTTCTTTATATGGGGTTTGATGATTGAATCTTTGTTCCTACTTGGTTTATCTTTGAAAGATGATATTTTATCTAAAGAAATCCTCTATGGTGGGGGTCTTGTTGGTCAAATTTCATTTTCTTTGAGGATCCTTTTTCCATAAGTGACATATCCTTTTCATTATTATCTATGTTCTTTGATGTAGGGGTTAATACCCTTCACTAAGAATATAGTGTACATTGTTGTTAATAGGATATCTCCTTATGTTGTGGAGTAGGTATCATCTTTCTCTTCCTTATCATGTCTAGTAGAGAACCACAATAAGGAGTTGCCCATATAGAGGGTCTCCTTTGTACTATAGTTTTTGAAATTACATGCTAAATCTTGGAAGATAACTCACATAAGTTGCTAAATCCTAAACAAACACACATTTTTCAATTTTTGATATGCTAAATCCTCTAAAGGTAACACACATAAGTTGCTAAATCTTGAAGAGACACACATTTTCAATATACTAAATCTTCTGAAGGTAATGTACATAAGTTGCTAAATCTTGAGGAGGCATACATTTCATATTCATAGCATAATACAAGAACGTGAATCTATGGATATTCCAAAAGCTATCAGAAGATGAATTACAATTGCAACATAGTTTATGGTGAACTATCTAGTTTGGCCACCTATTGGGCTCTCCCTCCTTTGGTGATTCATGGTAAGGTGAGCATCTTATAGGGTGGGGTAGTCACTTCCTCTTTTCTCCCTTTTCACTTTCATGCTAGTAGCATTGGATCATGAAGCTATGTTATTTATAGTGTTTCTCTTGTTTTTCTTATGTAATTATTTATACTTCTATGATAGCTTTCCAAATGTGATTTTAGTATAGGAAGCATTTCTTAGCAAGGTTTCCTTTACTAGTTGATTTGGATTTGTTTTAGTACTAACCCCTCTTTTTGTGTCTTTTAGCTTTGTTTTTTTTTTCTTTCTTTTTTCACCTTGGTACATGTATGTTGAGTTAGAATCCTTAGCTTGGGGGTTTATATCCTTAGCTAAGTGTTATTTTACCTCAATGAGAATCCACTTGGATCTCTTCTTTCTTCTCCTTTACAAAGAGTTTGCATTGAATCCATACTCTTGATAAAGTGGGGGCTTAATGTACCATCTTAAAATAGGACTTCCATGTTAAGAGTGTTTTTCCCTTTGAGTAAGTGGTATAGGGTCATGTTAATCACCTTGATTAGGTCTTTTCATGGATCTGGTTGTTTCCCCTCCTTTATGATTTTCTCCCACTATTTCCAACCCCTTTTCCACCTTCTTTCTGTATTTTTATAGAATTCTAGATTGAGATCCTAAGATGTGTGACCTCAGGGTCAAGGTTGACCTTTTAGCTCAAGGACAACCTCAACCTTGACCTAGGTCATAGTTAAGCTTGACCCTGACCCAAGGTCCAAATTTCAAGGTTCCATTATTTATGGATGCTGGGTATTAGAAAGAATTATTTTCTTACTTCTGCATTGGCTTTTTTGATCTCCAAAATGGTAAACTATTAAATTGCATTTAATCTAGGCCTATTTCTAGGCATTATGGTTAATTGTGATTTAATTCTCTAATGTTGGCCTCTCTAGAAGTTTGTACCCTAG
The DNA here is from genome assembly GCA_028749045.1 of Cupressus sempervirens. Taxonomy (NCBI): domain Eukaryota; kingdom Viridiplantae; phylum Streptophyta; class Pinopsida; order Cupressales; family Cupressaceae; genus Cupressus; species Cupressus sempervirens. The sequence goes on from CM053789.1 coordinate 827,425,543, forward strand.
ATCACTATATAAGGAAGCCTTCTCCTCTCATTTTCTCTAAGAGAAACATACATTAATAGATCAGACAATCCATTATGATCAAGCATGTATTCTATCAAGAATTTTCAAATAAGTATCCAAGCTATTGTCTCCAATTAAGTTCTCTATTGAAGATTTATGATTCAAGCATTCAACCCTTTGAATAGATTTGGTTCAAGCATTCAAGATCATCATTTAAAATCCTAGATCTAATCATCATGGTGGTGTGATCTTCCTTCAATATCCTTTGTTCATCTTCAAGACCTATTTATTCCTCCCTCAAGGTGGATTCAAAACATACAATCATTGAATTTTAATTTATATTTATGGTTTTGATTTACATTATTGAGTCCAAGCTTTCATATTAATATACTTTTTTACATTTCAAATATAGTTGCATATATATTGAATATCATAGCTTGATTGATAGATTTACTTCTACTACTTCCTAGCCTTATCTATTTCAATTTTATTTTAAGGTTGATTCGAAACCAAGATTTGACCAAGGTAAACCTCTCATCCAAACAAAAAACCCTCTTTCTTATAAGTATACGTGTGGGACAATGAATTGAAGTATAGATTTGGTTACCTTTTTAATCAAACTTCTAAGATCCATGAACATAATAGGTCAAGGTTGACATTTTGGGGTAAGATTGTGCCTTGAGGTAAGATTGTGCTCCACTATTTGGGTCAAGGTTGACCTAACCTGAGAAGGATTAAAAATTTATGGGTTTTCTCTATCTCAACATTTCTAGTTTATAGAAGGTTGTAGAATTCCCTAAAACTATGAATAGACATCAAGAAATATGTATTTCCATAATAATTCCATCATGAGGTATGTATCTTATCTTGTTTAAATTCAAGCATTTCCATACTTACATTACTTTTTCAATTTTAACTCAAAATTCAAATGGGTAGTGGGAAATGTTAAATGCATTGTTAAAGCTTTGTTTTTCACCTATTTGGATTGCAATTAATAGATAAATTTTTTCCCCTAGATAAGAGGAGAAAGGAGAAGGTGACATTGTGCCACTCTTAAACACACTACATAGACTAATAGACAGTGGCCTCAATAGGGATTGGAAATTTTAAATAACTTTATAAATAAGCAATAAAATATCCCTTGTATAAGAAATATTTCTATTTTCAACTTTATCATGAATAGATAAAGAAAATTAAATAAAAATGCAAGGTAAATGTTCATTATTGTAGCAAAAAGAGAAAGAAAACCTAGCACTGGTATTCTTCTTTTAAGGTTGTTATCTTATATTAGGAACAATCAAAACATAGTGGTATACACTTAATTCTATGGCCTCTTGATTTTCATTAGGAGATAAGCATAGAGTTGGAAAAATATGGGGACGGGGTGTTCATGGAGGAGTGATATTTGAAGGGGAACAAAAATAAGGCCCCTCATAGGTTTTTTTGAGGAAGGTAAATGGGAAGATTATGACCATGCTCATGGATACCAAATCAAAAACCCTTATAACCATGTCTAGTGATATTATAATGATGTGTACATGTATATGTATCTGTATACACCTTTGGATCAGTTATGTGGTATAACCATATAGTGTGAATATGTGTGTGCTCTCTATGGATGGATTAGGTTAATTATCCTTGGGATCTAAAAGTATCATTGACTCCCACTAGGGAGTGATATTTTTAAATGTAAATGTTAAAGAGCATAAAAAGATAAACTATAGTAGAAGGAGCGCATATTTATTCACCCTCCTTATCATGACTATGTAACTATAGTTATCATAAGAAAGGAATCAATGATAACTACATTTGGAAACAAGAATATGTCCCTACTGATAATTTATACCACAAACTTTGCAAGGATCATTGTCAATCTAAGCTAAGCATATAGATAAATTCTCAAAGGATATGTCAATTATGAGAAGAGACCCTTGAAACAAATATATATGTTAGTAAGACATTTAACTTTAGGAGGACTTTCTAAAGAAAGATAATAACTTAGAGATTAAAAAGGAGGAGAGGGACAAGAATGCACCTATTCAGGACCCTTTGATTAGGGATAAATTAGGGACCCTTGGATGAAGGATGAAAAAATTTAAGCATGTAGAAAGGGAAAATATTTATAACAAACTAGTTTTTCAAATAAAGAAGAGGTGGTGATCAAAGAAATGCACTTCTTGTGTATAAGAAAGAATCATGATCAAGACACAATTCCTTAAAAAGGAAAAAATGTCACATAGTAGACAAATGTCATTATACTAAGGAAAGTTGATCCTTAGACAAATAGGGAAAGAATGAACAAATAAACTTCCCTCCCAAGCGTGACTTGCAAGAATGAAAAAATTCATGATAGATTATAAATTGATAAAAAAACCTTGTAAGATATAAAGAATAATTGAAAGCAATGACTATAATCTAGTCTTCAACAAAAAATGCACCCTATATCAAACAAGATGTATCAAAGAATAATGAAGAAACATCATAGGATATGCTAGAAAAGATATCAGAAATTGTAGATGATTAATAAATAAAAATTTCATTAAAATACAAGGCATGGAAATAAAGTATAATTATTGTCAAATTCTCCTTGCATGAAACAAAATATTGAATACCAACAAATAATAATGTATTTTCAACTTTATCATGAACATATAAATAAAATTCAACATAAATGCAAATTAAATGCTCACTATTGTAACAAAAAGGACATGAACACTTAGTGATGACATTATTTTCATAAGATTGTTATCTTAGCTTCGGCATAATCAAAAGGTAGTGGTGGACTCCTAATACTAAGGCCTCTCCAGTTTCATAACAAGATGAGGAAGGAGTTGGAAAAATAAGGGGAAAGCATGGTCATGGAGGAGTAAAGAGAGGAGGAATATTTGAAGGGGAAACATAACAAAGGCCCTTGTTAGGTTTCAATTGTGAAAGGTGAATGCGAAGATTGTTACTATGCTCATTGGTACAAAGACCTAAACCTTATAACCTTGTCCAGTGATAAAATTATAGCCTCCAGTATAAGTAGTGCGAAGGAAAAATAGAAAGAATGGTTTGTATTCAAGGTGATGGTTATATGTAGTAGAAAGAGAAATGAAATGGATAGTTATGTATAGGATATTGAGGGGTATTTTTGGGAGCATGGTGCAGGGAATGGCTCATCTTAAAAAAGAATAGTATCTAAGCCATGAGTCATACTTTGAATATGTTGGAAGGTAGGAAAGATATGAGGAGAATGATCATGTGTAGCACTAGGCCTAGGATTAGGATTAGGGGCAGAATAATAACAAAGAAATCTCTAATGCCATATAAAATATGAATACAAAAGCTGCATGCAAGCCTCATAATGGTCTTGAAACATGTCTTGTCAAGAAAACTTGTATTGGTTAATCTCATAATAGAATATGGAAGAAAGGTATACAAAGTTATGAACATCATGAAATGAAAGAAATTTTTCAAAAAATTATAAGAATGATAAAGAGATATTAGAAAAAAAATGATTATAGAAATGATTATGCACCATAGTACTCTATATAATGCAATTAACAAAAGGAGAGAATGTAAAAATGAAGCAATCTAACTCCAAAAAGAAAAAGGGTATAAGTTGAGTTTAGAAAAGAAGATGAACACACAAGACCAAGAAGGAAGTAAAAGAGAAATAACTCAAAACATAAAAGAGAAGATGGGTTAGGTTCACCAAAATATTTATTTTTTAAATGGAAGTGCTGAAATTAGTGGCATATGAATATAAGATTTGGACCAGTTTCATTAAAATCAAACACAAAAGGAGAGAATTCCAAACATAACTCTCAATATAAATCAAGTTAGATAGGCAGAAACCAAGTAGGATGGAGCGAAATATGAAATATAGTTCTATTTCATGTAATGTTAATTAGTTTTCGATGTGCAATGTGAATATAAATTTGAACCAATTATATAGGCACTAAATGTATTCAATAACCCATATGAAAATAAGGAAATATGTCTATGCTAATAGAAAAAAGAGAGGATGAATAACTTACCTTAAAATGCATGCAAGAGAAGATGTCTTTTTCTTTTCCCCCAAAAATTATGGATTTGAAACTATGACTGTAATTATGACTATAAATTTGTGATCAAGATAGGAAACCCAAACACCTTATTTTTCCTAGACCTCTGGGAGCAGGTCTACTTAGAAGAAAAGTATTTGGATGCTTTATATGATGATGGAAATATTCCTGGGGTAGTATTAAAAACATTAAAACTAGTTCTTTGGAAATCTCTTGGTGGATAGTTTTAGATATGTAATTGCAATTATGTTATCCTCCTCTTATACATAAGAAAATTTGGTTTTAGTTTACTTAGATAATGCATTTTCTTAGTCAAGCCCTATATTGAGGAATGGACATTTAAATTGACATGTAGAACAATAATAAAGAAAATGCTAGAATTTAGTATGACTAAATTATATATCATTGAGAAATAAAATTACCTTTGTAGATGCAATTGAATTTTATATGTGATCAATTGTACAAATGTTATAGCCTTAACCCAAAGAAACCAAAAGGAAACCATAGAATTTAAAACCTCATGAATCAAAATTTTTGTTACAAGACTTAATTAAGAATGGAATAACTTGAGTGTTTTGGATGATAGATCTCTTTGCTAGAAGCCAAACTCCACTACCAACTTGAAGGAAGAATCTTGACACAAGAAAGAAATGTTTGATCTTGATGAATGCTTCGAGATTCTTTCTTGAAGTATCACGTGCATATCTATAATTTATATTGATATTTTAGTGGATAGATTATAGACTAATGGATTGATTGTGTCTGAATATAAAATGCTCAAACCTCTAGTTTATATACCAGTTTTTAGGATGAAAAGTAAAGTCGATCAAATAGGTAGCAGAAGAAAACAATAAAAATTCCTGAGAAACTTTAGGCTATGAGATTCAAATTAGTTTACAAAGATATCAACTTGGGTCAGCTTATTCCCAACAAGACCCTTAAAAAGAGGTCTACAAGGTCTCAAAAAAAGAGTAGATAGATCTCAAAAATAATGAAACTAGTGGAAGGTATGATCAAAAGGGTGGTAAATTAACACCTAAAGGGCCATTCAAAAAAATGAGTGAAAGCCTAAGAGTGTGAGCAAGATTAGAGGAAGGGAGATAGAGACAAAAACAATTCTAAGGAGGGCTAGAAGGTCACAAAATTAAGAGCTTCTTTTTTAATGTAATATACATACCAATGAATTCGAATGGGTTGTCATATTTTCTTTCAAGGCCAACCAAAAAAGTGATATCTTGTTTCCTTTATAGGAATTTCACTATGATATGTCAATGATCATTTTCTTATTCCAACTTTTTAGGTGTTATCCTACCAAGATAATAAAGAGAAAAAATGTGTATGAAAAAAGATTATGTCCTTTTAAGTCTTTATCTAAACTTTTATTTTTTAATAAGACTTTAGCCATAAGGTATCAGTGCATTTAAAGCATCAACATAATCAATCATTTTTTTGATCCTTTGATTAATCTTGGTTTTTCTTATTTGATTTGTTAAGCTTCTATGCAAATGGAACTTCAATTTTGTATTTGTGATGGATGTGTTGATCGGACTATGAAATTTAAAAACTTTCATATTTAGTATATAAGCTTATGAATAATCTTATTTTATGTTTTGTTGATAATTGTTAAAATCATAAGTTTAGATATTACTTAGGTGGTTTCATATTTTAGCCCTGATATCTTAGTTAGGATATCCTTTAAAACATAATTATTCATTCTAAAATTTTGGTGTATCACCTTTACTTTTACGTATTTCTAACCCTTGCCTTCATAAAAATATGAAGAACTAGCTTCTTAAATCTCATAGATCATGTAGTGAAAATATATTATGTCCAACACTTTGTAAAGCTTCCTATAGAAATGACATTATCCCCTTGATAGAAAGTCTAGGAGTCAACGAGATGATAATTATTTAATTGAACTATGAGATTTTATATTATTCAAAACATAAGAAGTACTTGATCTAGTTTTATTACCATTTCAATATATTTAGCAAAAAAGGTAGTGTAACTCCAAAAATTATTACTTCCATGTCTAAATTGATAAATGAAGGGTAAGGAACAATAATCATTCTAATTGTGCACGCCCACTAATATGAATCAAACAATTAGAAGCCTCCTAATTTCATTTAGATATATAAATGACAAATTTGAGTTTAACACATTGAGAGTAACTTTTTTGCAATGTGCCAATCAATCACATATTTTACAAACATGAAAAAATAATTTAATTTGATCCCTTATATTTATGGAGATGCCTTTCTCTTGATAAAAATAGTTATTTATCTATGTTTGAACCTTTGAGAAATATTTACAAAAAGTGAGATAATGTTGAAAAATATGTTATGTACCTTGGATAATATATGTTCTAGTGTGGAGGGTTGTGAAAGATCCACAAATAAGATATGATACTTGGCACTAGAGATATTTCCCCATGGAGTTGTATAAATTTTTTGAAAATGTCTCTAATGTATCTAGGGGTGTAAGAAGACATGTCAACTTTAGAATAATAATTAGTGTAAGGATCATTTAGGTTATAACTTCCATATCGAAATAGTTGTTGAATTAGACTCAAACATAGGTATGTACCTTGGGTATGTGGAATATATACAATGATTAAAATATTTTAAAAATTCTTATATACGAAGTGTTTGACATACTATATTCTATGTTGATTGATTGATTGGAAGATTTCTATTTCTTTGCTCGATCTACTATAGTTTTGTTTGCACACGTACCTTACTTTGGTTTGAGAAAAATTTAGACCCCCTTTTTACTTTAGTATAATGTTAGGATAGTTTTTTAAAACTATATTCTTTATAATTTTATTTTTTCCTACTTTAGATTCATGCTTAATATTGTCTTGTTATTTAGAAAGGTTTGTTGATGCTTTTGTAAGTTATAGTTTTATGCCAGGAAGTGTGGAAGAATACAATAATTTATTTTTTAAAGTGTTTCATGGATTTCAATGCTACACTCCCTAAATTTTCTTACTTTCATTTTCTCGCACATTAGTTTAAAAGAGATTGTCAATCCACTTGCCTTGTAGCTTACTCATGGAAATTTAAGCATCATTATGATATATGCATTTCACACCTTTACATTGGATTTCAATTAACAAATAATTGTTTCATATTTGTTGGATCAAAACATCTTTCCTCAACAAAATAAGTGTATTGAGTACTAGAATAAGAAATTTAAATTTTGTGTTAATTTAACATTTTTTTAATTGGCCACAATTAGATAACTAATTTTTTTTTGTTTTTCGAATATGCTTCTTTTAGTCCATATTAACCCATAAATTAATGCAAAGCAATTTGAAGAGCTTGATATTAACTATTGTGAATATAACGTATAGAATTCATTTGGCCATACATATCTAATTTGATAGAAAGTGTAGCTAAAACTTTACTAGTCTTCACTATTTTGTAGTTCAAAACTATCAATAAAAAGTTTAAGATGAAGAAATTAAAAAATTAAAAATTCAATAAAAAAATATTTTCTCAAAGATCAAACACTTCAATTTATTAACTTGACCCAAAAGTGTCAACATTTTTTAAAATAAAAATAATAATACATTAATACTTCATTTCTTTATTTCTATAATGAAACTGGTCTAATAATTTCCCTAATATTTCCTTTTCATCTACCATATATTTGAAAACAATAATAATATCTCTAAATAGGTGACAAAACATATAACATAATAGCATCTAAATCATACTCTTTGAAATTAACGTAGAACAATCCTAAAGAGCACTTCCTACAAGTTTTGATTGTATTTCGAATATAATACTATCTATATGCATGGTATAATTTACTTATATAAAGATGAAATCAAGAGTCCCATATTGGACCAAAAGCTGGAATTCCCGCTGCTTTGCATCCATTCACCACATCCCTGCTTCCACTCGGATTACTAGTCACTATCACCACTTCTCCACCCCATTTTTTCACTGTATCCACTGTCATCTGCGGTACGTTTGGACGACCCAGAAATGCTGTGTCGTGAATGATCTTTTTATCAGAAGGGTAGCTCTTAATCCATTTCACAATATCATATCCAAAGTTCTTCTCCATCTCTTTGGCCACCCAAATCACATAAACCTCCGCCGGGCAACGCTGCATCAAGAAGGACAGAAACACACAGATGCCCGACCCGGTGGCCACCACAACTACTTTATTGTACATATTTATCAGGTAAGGCAGCCCTGAAAATTTCACACAACGGGTATACAGATATTCCGGCGGATCAAATACCAAGCTTTTGGTAAAATCTCCCACCGCTCCGGCGAGCATCATGTGTTCATCCTTCCCGTCGGAGATTATTCCGAAGGCGTGCCAGTCTGAGAGTGCAGATCTGCTGATTCGCCCGAGAAGACCTGCTCTGACTCCGCCGGAGAATCTGATCAGACTGGCGTGACCGGAAGGAGCAGAGACTTGCACCGGAACTCTCCTCACACTCAGCCATGGGAGGACTATGAGAATAGTGACGGCTGAAGTGAACCAGAAATCTTGCCTCTTTGCAATAACTGAGGCCCACAGATTGTAGGATTTGTGAGCGGGATTGTAAGCAGCGGAGAGTATTACGAAAACCCAAAGCAAAGCGAGAGCAGTCCAGCCAGCGAAGCGGTGGAATCCTTCGAAGACGTTGTGGTGTAAATGCCGGACAAGAGGGAATGCTGAGAGGGAAGTTATCAATAGAAGCCCCAAAATGACCCACGCCACGCCTCTTATCTCCGGGGAACTTAACTGAGGATGACGAAGGATTTGTGTGATGTAATAAATCAGCCACATGATGGATGAAATGCCACATCCGCTGTGAATTCCTCCGACGCACTGAAGGAACGATGTTGTGGCGGTCTTGAGAGGGAGTGGAACCCAGGACCTCCCCAACACCTTCACCACCAACCAGAACACAAGCCTCAGAAAGACCTCGTTGCGGCACAAAACCAAGGCCAGAATGTTCCCCACTGAAAAAACAGCAGCTTCCTTGTTAGCGTATGGAAAATGGCCGGTGGCGGCAAGAACGAGAGCAGTTGAATTGAGAGCAATAGAGAGAAGGAAGAGACGCTTGTAAACAGTAAAGAGGCCTTGATCAAGCAGTATCACGGACATACGTGCTTCAGCAGGCTTGGATGTTTGTGATGGTTTCTTCGAAGGAACTTTGATAAAAGTGGGCGGTGGGACAGGGTAATCCTCGTTTGCGAAACTAGAGTGGCCGCTTATTATGTCCAGCTCCACGTCATCATCACTGCCTTCAAATTCCAAATCACAGAAATGGCCACTGGAGTGACGACTCTGTGATCTTTGGAATGCCAGGGAGTCATGGCTAGGAAAAACCCTGCGACAGCTTGAGGACTTCTCCAAATCAGCCATTTCCTAAGCGCTGGTACTCTCAACAAATACTATGTAAAACAACAACAACAACAAACATAATAAAAAGAGCACTCTAGGTGTGTACATTTTCCAACATTGTGAGATGATACATATATATAGGTAAATCAGCCATTTCCCGAGGCCTGGCGCACAGAAACAATACTGTGGAAGAAGATAGTAATGTAAAATTCGTATTAGTGGAATGATTATAAATGAGTCAATTAAAGGTCAAGTCTTCAAGTCTAAATGTTAGGTCAGAAGTAGGTTCTGATTCTCCTTTTTAATCGAACCAATAGACTTATATTCAGATAGCAAAAAAATACTTCATAGTCACCCTGACTGAATTGATTTGGTTAGGGACTTCATTCGTTTGCTAAACAGTCATATTAGTAGATCTAAACTTCTATACAAAAATCAATAACTTATACATTCACAAACACGGAAGCTTAAATTGTTGATGTAGCTACTATATTCCTAATGGGATCCCTCTCCATCACTAATAGATGAAAGGATCTAATAGACTTCGAGGGGTCTAATAGATCCTCCCCAATTGCTAGAAAGTCCCAAAAAATAATAGCACATGTACTAGTACATGTACTAATAGTTGATTAGTTTTTAACTTTCTTGGTTGTTAATTGGTCTATTTGTACAAAAAGTCCTATTTTTTGGTCAGGAACTATTGGAGGATGAACATATTGGTTCCTGGCGAACCTTTTAAACATCAGTTTTAGACCACCTCAACTCTAGAGTTCTAATGAGAGCTCCGAAAATGTTGTAAAGTCAAAAAAATAGCATTAAGTGTATAGATTCACCCAAAAATATTGGCAAACTTTGTCAGATTAGAAGTTCTAGATGTGCTAAGTTAGCCTCCTCCACTACCAGATCTCTTCCCTTATGTGCTTTTCATGTGATTCTTGGGATATTAATATTTCTAGTTAAATCTAGAGTCAACGTATTGGGAAATATGGCAATGCCCATAATAATTTTCAACAGTATCGTTGCCACTCGCACGCTTCGATGGGCAATGGAAGTGCAATTTATAATTACATGAGACCTACTGTTAACAATTTTATGACCAATATTCTCCCATTTTAGATATTTTTTAACAATATACTTACAAAGAATTATGAGACGGCAGAATTCGTTGAATTATTGTTCTGCACTAAGTTTTCAGATTTTTTAATGTGGGTCTCACAGAATTAGAGGCCGTTGATTGTGGCTTACAGTATTTATTCAAATCCTTTTCACCAAGTATCATGAGCTTTTGAAAAATTAATTAGGTCTACTTTGCGTGGGATAAGATTTTGAAACTCCTTCTAGTGGCCAACCGAATTTGAAATTGTTAGAAAAAGCGTACGATTCAGAAATTATGAACGTATAGAATTCAGTGAGCCTGCCACAACATTAAGGAACCTTCGATTCTTCACTAATCTCAGTAAAATCCCACGCACTAAAGTCATTTCTAGACTGACGAGAAAAAGTTGGATAGTATTCAATGTTTGATGGAGGGACGACGATGTGCATGCATCTTCGATCGTGTGGAAGAGTTTTGCAAAGTAACTAAAGAAATTGTTACCAAAGATTGGAGTGTGGTGAGAAAAAGTTATTTAGTTTTTCTTAAATAACTATTATATGAATGAGAAAAGGGGTGGGTTGATAATGTCTTGTAAGTGATATTGTTGATTTTTAATTTTTATTCTTTGGTCAGACTCACATGGTATGGAAGAGTTCTGCAAAGTAACCAAAGAAATTGTTACCAAAGATTAGTGTTGTGAGAAAAAGCTATTTAGTTTTTCTTAAATAACAATTATATGATTGAGAAAAAGGGTGGGTTGATAATGTCTTGTAAGTGATATTGTTGATTTTTATCTTTTATTCTTTGATCAAACCCCATCATTTTTGTGCTTCTTAATATTAAAAATTATCAAATGATTATTTTTTTTAAAAATGTGAGTGTGATACTTTAGTTTATTAATAAACTATAAGCAACTTTTTTAAAAAATATTATATAAACTTGTTTTACCAATTTAAAAAATGAGTATGCCAAATATGAACTTAGAAACATATATTACTAATTTATAACTAGTTTTTAGAATTTAATGTTATTTAATATTTTTTCAAATGTTAAAATAATGCCCTAGTATACATGTCAAAAAAATTCACACTTTAAAATAGGCATTGTTTATAAATTTAAGAATAATAATAATTAACATTTGTATGCCACTCACTTAATACTTTAATAGATATTTAAGGAGAAAAATATTTATAAATTATTCTTTTTAAACTGGAGTGAAATTTTTTTGTTGTAAATATTATTTTGAATTTTGATGAATAGAATATAGGAGGAGACTGATTAACTTAATTTATTCTAACATATTTCATCTTTTATCATAACATAATTCTACTTGTTACAAAGCCATAGTTTTATAGTGTTAAAGAGTAGCCATTTGAACTCCACTAGCATTATATTAAACTATATGATTTTTTTATCAGTAAGGGACATTCACTCAGAAGCTTACAAGCACAATAGCTTAGTGGGTTTGAACATTTATTGTTGCAAGACCAACAAAGTGACTTACCATGAAACTTTGTCCCAAGTGATATATTTGACATTATGATATTCAATAAAAAAAACTTTAAAAATAAGAAACATTTCCTACACTTTTAGTTGTGATGGAATTCTCTATTAATTCTCATATTATTCTATTATACGTCATCATTTGAATGCTCAAGCTTGTCTTAGAAGAATATGCTTATTAACATAGATCTATTGTCACGATATCAAAATCTCAAAAGGTTAACGAGAGCACCATTAGAGAGGTTAAAGAGTTTGGGGCCAAATGAAAGGGTTTAAGGTCTGACGTGAAAACAATATACACTTAATCATAGAGGTCCATACTCAAGAAAAAATACCAAGAGGTGAGGGTGGAATTTGAGGCAACCATATTGATATTAGTTGCACAATTTGATCAAACTTCATGACATTTCCCCATCACTACAATCATTATAATTCAAAATGAAATGAAAGGAGGCACATGTAACTACTAAGAGATTAATGACTGAAGAATCTAAAATCCAAGAAATAAATACAATTTGCAATATAAAATAAAGAAAGAAAAGATTGATATTTAACACATAAAAGTTCTTATTCAAGTTATAAACAATATGAAATCTTTCCTCATTTATGGTATTTTTTTCAAAATTATCATACATAACAAGAAGTGGGTCTCTGTGTGCATAGATAACAACTTAAAATTGAGTAGAAAAGGAATTGACATTTTATGCATCTTAAATACATTTCCACCATAGTTTTCTAGACTCTTGGATACACATAGACTATGTAAGATATGATTTTTTTATCCAACATACTGCTTCTTGATGTTTAAAGATCTCATAGGTGATCTAAATTTTCATAAACTAGGTCATTCAACTTGATGAGAGTTAGTAAATGATAACCTCATCTAACAAAATTGAACATTTTGTAATACACTAAGTGGCATCTCTCCAATTAGTTTTATGGACTCACTTACTACACTTTCTATAGATGTATAATGCTCGCTTACTCATTTTTATCCCCCATGAGAGATGAAAAAAAGCTTTCTATTTGAATTTATAAAATAGAGAAGAATTGTGACACCCCTCAATCTACTAATCATAAAAAAAGTTATTAACATTTTGGCTCAAACATCCAAACTTTGTTTGACCATTATCTATATAAATACAAATAATATCTTATGCTTGAACAATTTTTTGACCATACTTGTAACTTTTCTTTAACTAAATCCATCAATTCATTCACAATCTATCTACATACAATATTTTCTTTAATCAAATGATACCATATTCTTCAACCATTAAGTTATTTTGTTAGTCTATCCTAAGTTACCTATCAAGAGATCAAAAATTTATGAACTACATATCCTCATATCTTGTTAGGACTTAATAGTTTCTATAGAGAGTAGTTGTAGTGATCAATGGTAGAAAATTGAATGTTCAATGCATTTTATTCATCTAACGGGGTAATCAATTTGTACAAAGTATTAATAGTTAGGTTGAATAGTTATACTATAACTATATAATAACTATTTTATAGTTACATGGTATAATGTATTGATACCAACATCCCCCCCTTAATACATTGATCTAAAAAATATAAAAACATATTATCTTAGGGACCCCTTTAAGGCTTACATAGAAACACATGTTGAATGTATAATATGACTACATATCTCAAGTAAATATTTTTTTGAAGTGGTAGATCCTAAACCAAGCAAGGTTCCATCAAGTTGACTTGTGACCCTCATAAAGTTGTAGCTCCAATTTGTATTCTTAAGTAACATAGTCTTGAATTATTCAATAATAATCCCTAAGAGATGTGACAGATCTCTATAAGTGTCTAGTGACCATGGAAGGGTATAATTCTTGATCATATACTTTGAAGCTTTCTTGAAAATAGTCCATATTGAGTGCAATATCATTTCCCAAACTTATATCCAAAATGAATCTTCATAAAACATATATTATTTACATTTATTAACATAGAAAGGTCAAACAAAGCAAAAAACTACAAATGCAAAAAAAAATTATAATGCAAAGCACCATCCCAAAGTGAGAAGCTCACTTAAGATGATGGAAATCACTCCATTGTCTGATACTTTCAACCTCCAAAATGACCAACCAAAAATACCCATCTCATGTTGCATGTGATTCTTTGAAGGCATTTTGAAGTGTAACAAGGGCAACTCCAAATGTCCAAACAATAATCGTAGAAAGATAGATTATTTGATCAATATATTTGAGGCAAAAAATATCTTCTTCTTGGCACCATAGAGAACTTGTAAAACTAACTTGAATTAGTTCTTCTCTCACAAGTAAATTTACCTCCAAATTTAACACTTAGGAAGTATTATAGTCTCAAAAAATGGAGTAATAAAGTCTTGATAAATAACAGAATAAATGAGCCCATATTCTAAATTATGCATTGCAAGCATATTTTTATCAATATCCTCTCTTGTATATTCTCCAAAATCCTAGAAAAGACCATTAACATGTGTATAAATGATAAAATAACTATTTTTATGTGGAGCATAATTAGGCTCATAGGTTATTTTTTTCCAGTTCCTTTGGCTTGGCTTCCCCTAGATTTTCTCTATGTAGGCTTGGGGGTAGCACCCCCATGATAGGGGTCAAGGGGAATTCAAGTTGGGATTCTCGTTTCACTCCCTAGATGTTGGAATTACAAATGGGAAATATATACTTCATAGATGGGGCGAGGGTGAATCAGAAGTTTGAACTTCAACACTTAAAACCCTTTTTACCATTCATTAGATACATGTAATAAACTAAAATGAAATATAAAGAAAATGCATCAAATAAGCATACACACATTCAAAACCTGATAAGATTACCCAAAAACCCTCCAAATGAGAAGGTAAAATTAGGGTGGGGATGACACCCACAATTCTTCATTACTACAACAATAAAGTGTCACCAATGAAGGTTATAATAAGTTGACCATGAAACATGATCTGCCCTATTAAAGGCTTATAAGAGACCATTAAGTCCCATCCTATTAAAGGATTTTAACACCCTGTTAGAAGTGTACATAGCTAAAGGAATTTAGAACATTCACTTGGAATGTCACCTTGTTAAAGGAGTTACAATAGTTTGTTAGGACTACTCTGCCTAGGAGATTTGACCAAAATAATCTGTTAGGATGTTTTAGCACAGATCTTGTGATTAGCTCTGATACCCTGATTAAAGATCAAATCTGCATTGTGTCCTTCTCAATCCTATCTGATATGATATGTCAATGTTGTATCCTCTATCCTTTGTTCTTCTCTAACTAATTCTATAATTCACTCTCTTACAACTTCTAAGTATCCATGAAAACTTTGTTATTCTCTCCCCTTAATTTTTTTGCACATACACATACTCATTATGAAGTTTAGGGTTTCATCCTCCTTAAGAAGACAAGAAGACTTAGGGTAAGGTATGAATCTATGACTGAGATTCATCTATTTTGTCACTTAATTCTTCCCTTTTTCTAATTGTTTACATGTAATTACATAGGGAATCCAAATATAAATTTTTCCTTATCTTTAAAGCTTCAATATCTATCCATAAATTGGCAAAAAAAATGGTTTGCATTGTTGTTTGTGCCATCACAAATAACTAGATCTAATTTATGTTAATCAACACTTGATAAAGTTGATGCTTGGCACATAGTATAGTTCTATTTCTAGCTCGCCATCTGAAGTTCTTGGCATCAACTACTTACTCGGTACTTGAATCAATCGGCATGGTCTATCTACTCAACACTTGAGTGACTCGAAAATCATTGCAACTTGACATCTATACATATTATACTCAACATGTATTACTAGCTCAACATGAACTTAGTAAATATCTTAAGTGTGTTGACACTTAATTGTCAAAACCAATATGAGATCAAGGATCTACCCCTTTGACATTAGTGTCAAAAACACTTATCTATATATAACATATCTAATCTCCTTGAGTATAATATATCCACAACTTGAAATATATACAAAGCTTCAAAATATTTTCAAAATTTTGTAGTAGACTATATACCTTAAAATTTTTGTAGCTCCCCTTGAGTTAATGTGCCTATTCTACAACAAAAATTTGTTCTTCCATGAATTTGTCTTTTGTTGACACCCTTTGTCTTAAAAAGTACTAATACTCTTTATCTGACAGGCTCTATGCTCTATTTCTACTCTTTTTTTGTTTTCTCCCCATTTGGTTTATCTCCCCCTCTTCTTCTATCTTTATTCTCCCCTTTTTCTTAATATATCCCCTTGTATATTTATTTATCTCCCCCTTTTTGACACTTATGTTAAAGGGTCTATACACTAATTTTATATTTGTTCAGAAAGTTCTTGTGGACTTCCATTATAATCTTTAGAGTAGCATCCCTGTTGTCTAATGCAACATCTAATGATTTTATTTGGATGTCTATCATTTTTGCAAGGTGAACTAGTCCATCTAATGTTGAAAGATTTGGATCTTTCTTCAACCAAGTCTTCGGATATCCTAGTACCTTGTGGAGTATCTCCATATGAGGGGTAAAGGAGGCTTGGATGTTAGTCAAATTGGCTCTTATCTTAGCCTCTTCTACTATTATCATGGCTAGTTGACTTTGTTTGAAGAAATGAATGGAAATGCTTCTCACTTTGAGTTGGATTCTTAGGTAATTGTGTGCCTAATACTTTTAAGTTTCTCTCCAAACTCATAATCCTATGGCTAGTGTCTATTGTAAAGAGTGTTGGATCACATAGTTTTGTGTACAATGATAATATGTTCTCAAGTACTTTTTTTACTTTCTCAATTTTATTAGCCAATTCAACTTGTGAGACTACTATATCACTAGATATCTTCTCATTGAATTTTCCTTGAAATTTTCTTTCAGACTATTCCATAAGTTTGACATTAGTTTCCTAGTCTTCATTATTCACCTATTCTACAATATCTAATAATTGCTCTAATATATGCTTTGATTCATCAAGTGTTTGCAAGATAAAAACATCTAAAAGTTTTCTTTAATATATTTTAATGCTTGCCTCTATTTGTACTCTTTTTTGAGTATTTCTTGGTTTTTCTTTCTTTCCAAGGCTACTTGCATTATGCCTATTTGTTCTAGTGCCATGGTTGCATAATCATATTTAGGTATCACTATTTCCTCATCTAGAATTGCATCTTCATAATGAAATATGTCAACAACTTTGGATAAGCTGGAGTCTGGTTCTGAAATCTATAGTGATATTACATTAGTTCTTAGCCTCTGAAGGACTTTTGTTGGAGTGCCAAATGTTGGACTTCAGTTCTACCTTGATCAATCATTATTATCTAAACCGCTCCTTTTGTTTGTGTATTAGATATAGATATATTTGTCTGTCATGCTTGTGCTTCAGTAGCCTTCTCTTTTTGAGTAGCTTGAGTTTTTTGTTCAACCATGTCAATTTTGATAGTTGTGTCAACCTTTACAGATGTATCTACTAGTGTTTGCACTAGAGATTGCACATGGGTAGCTAAAAGGATGGTAGAAGGTGTTTCTTGTGGATTCACCTTGTCCTTTTTTATATCAGCTACTACCATATGAAGTTCTTTTGCACTCACCAATATAGGTTTCTCATAGATTTTTTCTTGGATTGTAGACTGATCTAGTATCCTCTTCAAGTCATATATAATTAATGGATTGATATTCTGTGGCAAAGCATCAGAAAAATCCTTAACAATCATTGTTTTTGTTGACTTGTCTGTGTCATGTGGGGGCTGAGACTCGACACTTGTGTGTCTTGCATACTCTATTTATTTTTCTTCTTCTCAGCTATTGCCTTGTCTTCTTCTTGTCTTGTAGGTTCTTCCCCAATAGTATTGTCTGTTCTCTTATCTTCTCGCATATCATCATCATCTTTGACATCATCCTTGCTATCTTGCTTATCCTCACTCTTGTCATCCTATTTTTCTTTAGAGGGATCAATCTCACTTGGCTTTACAGTGGTTAACCCATAGATTAATTTCCATATTTGGGTTGATTTCTTAACCACATCATCTATATTTCTTTGTAGAATGCTAAAGGCTCTATATTTAGGTGTAAACCTAGCTGCATATTTCTTTACTACCTTAGCAATTTGTCCTTTTGTTAGCTCTAGCATTACTTGAGCTAATGTTGACTCTCTAATTTGTTTCTCAAGATTTAAACAATAATGCCACTTTTACTCAACAATATCATATAGACTTTTGGATATTGTGTTGGCAAACTCAAGTGGAGTATTTTTAAATTTGGACATCATAGTATACACTGACTCTTCCACTAGATTCTTTTCATCTCTACTCAATATATCAAAATCAATGTTCTTTAACCTTCTCATATCTACATTATCTTTAATATTATCAAAAATATTATCAAGCTCAAATTTAGGTGCATGACTTACCACCCTAAACTAACTTGTATCTTCAGACTCTGTCTTTTCATCATCTATTCCAAGTTGAGCAATATATTTCATTCTTTTTTTCTTCTGCTCCTGTCCTCCTTGTTCTTTCTACCTTGTTTTCTCCTTAGCCATTTGTGTAGTTGATCTAGTACTAGCTTTGGTGGTAGGAGCTTGTGGCTTTTTCAGGCTAGGCTTGACAATTTTCTTTTCTTTTGGTTTTTTCACTGGTTGAGCCTTGGCCTTCCTCTTTTTTGGTGCTGGCTGGGTTGGTTCCTCTTTGATTTCCTCTTCCTCCTTGGCACCTTCTTCTTCTTGATTCTCCCCCATGAATTGGGTTAGAGCTAGAGGTTCTTGCACTTGTACCTCTTCTTCCTCTTCATCATCTTCATCATCATCATCTTCTTCATCTCTCGTCTCTTCACCGAATTTGGCCTTCAATTTTCTTATCATTTTGTCCTTCTTTTTCAATGTAGAGGTTTCCTTTAGCTCCATTTCAACTTTTAGTTTCATTACATCATAATTGCCAAATATTTTTTCTATTTTGTCAATTTCTTCAGCAAGGAATGCAATGATGGTAGATGAGGCTTCATCAACATTTATCTCATAGCCTAAGGGTCTCAACCATCTAACCCTAGGTATTGTAGCCTAAATATAAGTGTATTCAATATCAACAAGGAAATTTATATCATTGCAGTGTTGTTTTACTAATGAAACTGGTATCCATAATCTTTGCTTCATTGACTTCTTAAAGTCTTCAAAATATCTTGTCATAATTGACTCAAAGTTGTCTCTCATTTTTTCAATATACTCATTGATTTGAACAGTCATAGATCCATTTGTCTTCCATCCAATTTTGCCAAAAGATGAAAATTAATTATGTACATAGAAAAATATGTATACAAGAATTGATCCAAACTTACATTAAGCACTTTTTGTCTTCTTGATGGCTCCAAGATTTTCATTTGTATGTTGAAGTTGAAGTTCTGCAAATCATAGGTATGATCTTTCTTCACAATTTTGTATCCAACATCTACTACTATGCAAGGCACACTATTTAACCTACTTGATTTGTAGAATTTGTGGGAAATAAATTTGACAGAAAATCCAAGTAGAGGAACTATAATGGTGTTAATGGTCATACCTTGTTTGTTCCACTTAGCACCTATATTTTTTTCAACAACTTCTTTGGAATCACTTCTCAATGTCTTGGGCTGATCTAGGGTTGGATAACTAGTAACCCTATGCACAATCCTTTTTGATATCTTGGTTGATCCACCCTCTAACCATAGACATCCATCATAAATTCTACTTAGAATTGTTTTAATCCATTCAATTTTGAAAATTGTAGGAAAATCTAGGGCATGGGACAAACACTTTCTCTCCACAATCTTGAACTCTTCCTTTAAGACTCTATTTTCACACAATTTTTCATATGCTTGTCTTATTTCCATGTCACCTAAGGCTCCAAATTTGCAGTTGTGACATTTCCTCATGTCTTGAATCATTATTACCTTAGGCAGGACCATGGATAATGCTCTTGTTGGGTCTTGTTTATAGGAAACTTCTAGAATAGCTTTGAAATTTGGTTATTTAACCTCATTGCTAACTAATTGAACATCAAATGCCTCTTCCTTTTTCACAATTCTTGAACTAGAAGCCATTCTAACAAACTAGGGTTTATCAAATTTAAAACTACACAACTTGGCTTATGAAGAAGACCTTTGAGATTCAATTAATTGTTGCTTAATCATGGCTTGAGTCCTTGCAAGTGCTTTAAACTAGTTTGTAGATCACTTCTTTGTTCTGCTCATTCTCACTATGAATTTTTAATGATGGAAAATTGAAGAAAATCAACCTTATACCTTTCAAAACTTTGCAATTAATGCTTAGTCATGTACAGCTATAAATATCAACATCAACACAATTTCTATTTCATTTTCCATCTATAGTGACTTCATTCATTGGATAGCTAGTACTAACTTGGCCCTAACTATCTTTGATCAGAAGCTTGACACGCACTAATATTTTCACTTCGCATTTGTTGAGGATTTTTCATGCTCGACAACATGATGAAGACTTAAAGATTTTAACCTTGAATTTTCCATGAATTCTTGCATCTTAATTCGTGCTAATGGAATCATTTCAATGCTGATTTCTTTTGGAACTGATTTATAATGCAAAACTTCAAGTATCACTCCCACATACCTCTTATTTGCTGATTTTGATGAAGTGTGACCACTTGACCCATTGGGTGACATGATCCCTTCTCCATTTGATGTATTGCTAGCATCTTTCTTCTTCCATGTCTTGTTCATTTCATTCCTGATGTACTCAACATCTATCTTGCCTTTGCCTTTGTCAAATTTAGAATTGGGTGCCTTTGACCTAGTTGGACAATGCTTGTTGATGTGACCAGTCTTGTGACAACTAAAACATTTGGTTTGACTCAACCATCTCTTATAGTTACCATTGAAGTGTTTTCTAATGCATTTTTTAGGTATATGACCATATTCTTGACAATAGTGATAACTATATCTTGTATTGTAATCCTAGTTATAGGATTTTTCATAGCTTCTTGCCTTTGTTGACTTGCTTGATGACCATGTGGACTTGGATATATATTAAAAGGCTCTATGTCCATACTTCTAACAATTGTAGTAGTGTCCTCCAAATTTTGGTGCATGCATGGTTTGGGTTTTGCATTCATGTGCCTAATGACCTTTTTTGTTGCACTTGTGACAATGAGTGATGTTCTTAGGCTTACCATTTTGAGTTACATTATTGCTCCTACAAAAATTAGCTATATGTCCCTTCTTACCACAATGATGGCAAGTAGGTTTAGAGTTCCTACCTTTATTGTTCCTTTCCTAAGAAGCTTTGGATGATTCTCCTTCCTTAGTACTTGTTTAGCCCAATCCTAATGTATCTCTACTAGATCTAGGGGATTTTAGTATTTTCTCAAAGTACTTGATGGATTCATTTAGCTTGTTAAAACTTTCAACAAATTCTTTTTCTCTTTTTAGGTCATTCTACAGTTGTTCATTCTATAGCTTCAAAGTGGTTATCTCAACATCCTTGACATTCAACTCATGATGAGTATTCATCATTTGGCTCAAGGTGTCTGATTACATGTTTCAGATCCTTGATAGCTCTATTGACTTTTTCTCCAATCTGTTTGCCAAAATTCCTTTTTCTTCTTCAATCATGGCATTGTCTTCTATAGCTCTCTTCTTTTTTCCAATCACCTCACACAGCAATATAGCTTGTGATTCTTGCTCCAACTTGAGATTTTTGATCTCTTTAGCTTGTACTTTTTCTTTTCCATCATATCTACAATTGTTGCCTCTAATTCATTTGAGTTACTATCTATAAATAGCTTTGTGGTGTCAATCTCTTTGTATTGTGTATCATATTTTGCTATAGCAATCTCTTTCCTTCTCTTTAGGGAACTCTTCAAAGTGTCTCTAGCTTCATTAAGTTGATGTAGTATGAGATGTATCTCAATCTCATAATTTTCAATGGTCTTTCCCAACTTGTAGACTTCCATTTTAAGATCTTTTGTCTAAGCTGTAAGGCTTCTCCTCTTGAGAACTCATCTCTAATACCAATTGTTGGAATTAAAAACGGGAAACATATACTTCTGACGGGGGGGGGTGTGTGTGTGTTTGTGAATCAAAAGTTCAAACTTTAGCACTTAAAACCATTTTTACCATTCATTAGATGGACATAATAAACTGAAATGAAATATAAAACGAATGCATAAAATAAGTATATACACATTTAACACTTGATATTATTACCCAAAAAACCTCCAAATGAGAAGGTAAAACTAGGGTGGGGATGAAATCCAAAATTCTTCACCATTGCAACAATAAAGTCTCACAAATTAAGGTTATAATAAGTTGACCATGAATCATGATTTTTTCTATGAAAGGCTTGCCCTGTTAAAGGCTTACAAGAGATTGTTAAGTCTCATCCTGTTAAAAGATTTTAACACCCTATTAGAAGTTTGTCTGGCTAAAGGACTTTAGAACATTCACTTGGAATGTCACCCTATTAAAGGATTTACAACAGTCTGTTAGGACTACTCCACCTAGGAGATTTAACCAAAATCACCTATTAAGATGGTTCAGCATAGATCTTGTGATTAGCTCTGATAGCTTGATTAAAGATCAAATCCACACTATGTCCTTCTCGATCCTATCTGATCTAATATGTCAATACGATATCCTCTTTCCTTTGTTCTTCTCTAACTAATTTTGCAATTCAATCTCTTACAACTTCTAAGTCTCCATGCAAGCTTTGTTGTTCTCTCCCTTCAATTCCTTTTGCACATACACATACTCATAATGAAGTTTAGGGTTTCATCCTCCTTAAGAAGACTAGAAGACTTAGGGTTAGGTATGAATATATGACTAAGATTCATTCATTTTGCTACTTAATTCTCCCCTTTTACTGGTTGGTTGCATGTAATTACATAGGGAATCTGCATATAGATTCATCCTTATCTTTAAAGCTTTGAGATCTATCCATAAATTGACAAAAAAAATAGTTTACATAGTTGTTTGTGCCATCACAAACAACTAGATCTAATCTATGTTACTCAACATTTGATAGTTCTAATTCTTGGCACATACTATAGTTTTGTTTCTAGCTCAACACCTGAATTGCTCAGCATCAACTACTTACTCAACACTTGGAATCACTTGGCATGGTCTATATGCTCAACACTTGAGTGACTCAGCACATAAGTGACTCGACACTCATTGCAACTTGACATCTATACATATTATACTCAGCATGTATTACTAGATTGACATGAACTTAGTAAATATCTTAAGTGTGTTGACACTCAATTGTCAAAACCAATCTGAGATCAACACCGGACACACTCCTTGTTGTGATACAAGATGCCCCCAAAGTCAAAAATGAATTTACTATTGGACAAAATATTCTAGCCCTAATTTTCTATGGTATAAGTCTTGTAATTAGCAACTTTTTATAGTGGTAATGAGTAATAAGAGATCATATATTGTAATCAAGTTGACCTCATTAGATAATAATATTAGACCTGTAAATTGAGTGAACCATGTTAAATATTTTTGTCTTCTGTTAACTTATGTGTGATTTATCCTTTTGTAACATTGATTATATTTAAATGTAATTTTATTTCTACCTATGTATTCTGGACACAACTATAGTTCACCAATTGCACACAATATCAATAATGTGACATTAATTGAATTACAGTCAAATCTCTATTATAGGAAAATCTACACTCATAAAACTAGAATCAAATGCAACTTAAATTTCAACTAGCTAGGGAAGTGGTGGGGGAAGCTCCTGAGGAGTAGAAGAATGGTAACTAGGAGAAGGAAGAGGGCATCTAGCCCGAGTTTTGTTGTGTTTTATTTCCACTTTAATGATTATGCCTCTGAACGTTACACCCCATGAGGATTTTTGGACTATGCCAATTAAGTGGACCAATAAGAACATTGTCTTTAAATGTTTCTAGTTTATTATTTAGTTTCTTATGCATAGTAGTTTAAGAACTATGGTCAATGACAATTCGGCTGATAAAATTTTATGACTTTTGATGTTTAAAGTTGGCATAGGTTAGACAACTGAGAGGTAACCTCTGGCTGAATTCTCAACATTTTTGTACTCCAAAGTCAACACCCCATCTTTTTGGCTGCTATCAACTACTTCAAAAACATTCATCTACTACACAAAACTAGTGACCAGCCTTTCTTCATGAAATGTATGTAAGAAATTTAAGTACTAACTCACCAATTTTGAATAGAGAAGAGTAAACAGAATATGAAATGTGTAACTGTTTGTAACCACCTTATTCATGCACCCCTTTCACTCAATGATTGAAGTGCTACCTCACCAATTTTCTAAACAGAAGGGTAGATCAAATATGAAATGTGTAATTAACTGTAACCACCTTATTCCTGCACTTGTTTCATGGAATCCTTAACAAATCAATAACTATTCATTTTTTTTCAAACTCTTCAAAGTTGCAATCATTTCGCAGGTATATGAATCAAACCAAAGAATCTTATGTTTCATCAAAAACTAAGTAGTTCTAGTTTTACAAAGGTACGTGTTCTAAAACCAAATAGATAGGTATGCCACAAACATGAATTCGATCTCACTGGAATAAATATACGAATCAAATGAATATAAGTTTTGTTAATAAAAATTGATAAACATATATTCTGGTGAGTAATAGCCAATCTCCAAGTCTTCTGGAGGCAGGGACATTGTTTGATTTCCGTGCTATATCAAATATATTGAATTCTGCGTCAAAATTATGAAAGGAATAATATAATACCCCATATTAACCTGACATCAAATTTTGATTGCATTAATGATCATAACTTCTTCCCCGTAATGAAATTAAAGTTCCTATGTCGATTCAGAAATTAAATTGAGCTGTTTCAGGAAGAGAAAAATGACAGGCCTGTAAGATGTAGTAATGGAAAAACTGATCGATGGCTAGCGATCCTCTTTGCATATGGCCTCTAGCTTCGGAAATAGTAAACGGCATACATAGTTAGAAAATGACACAAAAGAAATATTTCATATCAGTTTACGAAATTTTATTATATGCAGGTACATCTCATCTCATGAATACTAGTTAGAACCATAAATATATGATATCACGGTTGATCACATAAAAGGCTTGCATCCTCATTTTCTCAGTCCGATAGTGAAGCTCAGGTGCCACATGATAGCACATAAAACATTCAATGTAATTTATTCATCCAGCCGGGTGACTAATTTATACAGAGTATCGATAGTTAACATGAAGAGTTATAGTGTAACTGTATACTAACTATTTATATTTACCTTGTATAATGTATTAACCTCAACGATTAAGAGTTGCAATCAAATTTTTTTTTTATACAAACCTTTTAAGATTCCTACAACATGCGATCTATCGAATTATCTACAACTTTTTATTATCTGGGCCTTATTCTCTAGTCACGCAATAGTTTTAGTAAGATCCACACATGAAATTTCAACCACCCCCAGATTCTACAATCACTTTGAATCTTCTCAACGATAGCTCTTAAAGAAAGAAACCATACTGTCTTTACTCTGGATTATTTATCTATCATCCCACTTTGATGGTACTTGTAGTATTTTAAAAATAAAGAATAAACATAAATATCAATATAAATTTGAGAAAACAATGAATAATATTTAATTTTAATAAAAAAATCTTATTCAAATTCTTAAAAAATATATGTTTTCTTATTATGGGTCATTTTCAAACTCGGCACACTTAACAAGAATGTGATCTCTATCTACAAATTTAACAACCCCTATGAATAAAGTGGAACTAGACTTGATTAAGTCTCAATCTACCAATATGGTTCTCAAAATTCGTAGATACACTTTGACTTTTAAAAATGTATGACATGAATTATTGAATAGTGAAAACCCATGGTCATCACAAGAAGAAGCATATGATATCACTATAAATTTTAAGAATTCAGGAGAAAACAAAAAGAATTGACCGAATTAGCTATAGAAAATAAGGTATTGTAAAAACACAAAAGAGAAATATTTTGTTCTTTCAAATTATCAAATTACATCATTCTTTGATCAAGGTTTTCGTTACGATTGAAAATATTTTTTATTCTAGAATAACTATAGAGAATTGAGTAATAATATATAGACTTTTCATATAGCAACAGACATGCATAACATTCCTTTAACTACTTGTTTTTATTCACAAGATAAGTTGAACAATATATAAAACGTATGTATCAATTTTGAAAAACCTAACCAACCAATTACATGGACAACGTGAAGGATTTCATCAAAACAAATCCACAAAGCCTTTAAATACTTGCATGTAAAAAACTTGTCATAGAAGAAAAAGATAAGAGGACACAAGGATTTTACTCTAAAAATTATGCAAATGTATTCTCAGAAATGGAAGAGATAAAAAACAATTACAAGAGTTCAACCTTAAAGGTGAACAAAACCCTAAACCATAAGAAAGCTAGGTTTCACATTAATAATTAATAAAAGAATTAATTATTAATGCACCTAATAGAAAGCTTAAGCACTAAAGAGTAATAACTTAACTAATTAAATCAAAATGATTTAAGTAGTAAGAAAACAAAATATTACTCTAACACCCTGCCTTAAGCTAAGAAAAGGGGAAAAGTTAACCTAGCACAACTATGAAAGTAGAAAATGGGTCTCGGCAACAAGGCCTAATTAGGTACCCAATACAAGAAAATTTCTGTAAACTAAAGATAAAGGAGAAAACCTAGTGAGAAACTCCTCTCCAAAAAGAGATGAAAAAAAAACAAAAATAAAATGGCTCAAGAGACTCTCTCAAAATGGACCCCCCATGAGAGAGAGAAGAGACACCAAAGCCCCCTATTTGATGGAGCCCCTATAGAAATGAGTGAACAAATGGAACTCCAATGAGGAAGAAACAAGGGCATAAAACAAGGAAACCATTGAAAGACTGGAAGGCCTAATTAATGCCCAAAGGAGAAAACATGAGGATCCTGAAAGGAAATCTCAAATGTAGTTGTTCTGACACTATCATGAAGGAGGAGATGAATGTCCTCTATAGAATCCTCAACAAGTGCACTTCGACGCTCAAAGAATGGAGCTAGGGGGTTAGGTAGAGCGAAAGAAGAATCTTGCTAAAGAGAAAAGATATCAATTGGATGTGACATGGTAGTCAAAACAATGATCTTGGGAACAATACAAAGGTTCAAGTGTCCTAACTGCAACACATGATGCTCTCATTAAAGAGAAGATTTGTGCTCTGACAGTGGAGATGGTAGACCAAATTGCAAAAAAGTGTAAAGACACATGGTATGATCTATTGTCCCTACAGAAATAAGGCCTCCTATTGTACCATTCCAAATGAAGATTAAATTTGTAGTGAACTTAACTATCTTCCCTGATCCACTGCGTGTAATTTGATAAATTGAGAGAAGGTTTGCAGACAGAGATGGAGCATACAATACATCATTGAATGTGCCACCCTAAATGCCAACTGAACCTTTGCTCGCAAGTTGTTAAGGCAATGTTATTCCCCAAGAGAATATGATAAATGGGAGAAGCCTCAATAGTAAAGAAGACCCCTTGAGAAGATGCCATATGGTGAGAAGCACCTGAATCTAGTATCCAAGGGACCTAGGAAGGGGATGCATTGAATGAACTTAATGTATAATCCTGTCCAAAATCTAGTGTATATGTCAAAGAGATGGAAGAAGAGTAAAAGGAAGACCCTTGTGAGGTAGAAGAGGATGGAGATGAAATAGTGCTTTTCTAAAGAAGAGCTTGCAAATCTACAATCTGTTTCTCATAGCCATCAAATCTCTTTAAAAAACAATGTGACTCATCACGAGGTCCCTTTTAGAAATAAGATCAAGTAGGAGTCTCAGTCTCCTTTTTCTCCTTCTTGGAAGAAGATGATGAACCAATAGAGTGTTGAGAAGAGGAATCTGATATCTGCTTCAGCTTTGGCTTATGTGTATCATGAGGTGAGTTGGCAAGCAATGTCTATGACTGTGAACATATAAGTGAATCCATCTGAGTGAGCTTGGAATACTAATGAGTTAACCTATTACAAAATGTCTCAAAAGAGGGCATAACATGTCATGCACCTAGAGCATCCACAATGGAGTAGAAGGTAGATGTGAAAATCTGATAAGGACCTTGAAGCTTTGAGTGTTTCAGAAAGATACACTCATCATCTGACTTGTCTTTCTAGCAACCTATAAAATAGATTGAAGGGACTTGAATTTCATGAATAAGTCCTCAATCCTGGTGACTGATTCAAGAATCGAGGAGGTGAACTCTACATCTATTTGTAGAACATTGAACTGATTCATTGTACCAAACAAGGTGGAAACTTTTTCCCACATAGCTCTAGGTGTAGTCAAACCAACTACGTGAAATAGTAACCCATCTAAAATGTTCATTGCAATTAGGCCCATTTCCTTATCCATTATTGTGCTACATAAGAACCTTATAAGGCCTTTGTCGAACTAGCTGAGCCACATCAAGGCATGACCATAACCCCTTTTCCAGAAGCAATTTGGTCATCTATCCTTTCTAAGTATGGTAGTTGTGAGGTGTAAGGCAGGTGACATAAGAGTTTTCCATTAAGAGAAGAAGATGGAAGTAGAAGGGTTGATTGTGAAGTAAATTACAGAAAGAAAAATGCACCCCCCAGAATGTAATAAACCAAACCCCAACTTACAAATTGATTATGTAAAGGAGAGAAGACCAAAAAAACTTTAGATATGAACCAAAAATACCTAGTACCAAATACTGGTGAAAAGAGTAAGAATTTGGAAACTACTCGAGAAGAGCTTTTCAACACTTTTTTTGGAACATAAAACAAAGTTATAACAAAGAAGTTATACCCCCCCGAAAGATAGAACCCATCAAAAAAATTCAATCACCAAAATAGGTATCAATCTAGAAAAATATCCAAAAATTCCTTTCCATTATCTCCATCTTAGAACCAACTTTTTGATGCTTCTCTTTGGATCAGAAAAAAAAACCCGCTATGCTCAAGTATACATAAAAAAACTAATAGGACCACCAAAAGAAGAGACATTATTATTATTTTATAAAAAACAATAAATTTATTTTCAAAAAACATAATGTTGCCAAAGTGGTTGGTGGAGGACCTGAGCTTAGTCGACACAACACCTCGACAGAGTGGTGCACCTAGAGTGGACCTGCAGAAATATCACCTTGTAACACATGTAGAGGTTGTACAACCTTGCTGTGCAAGAAAAGTTTTCCTCCCAAATCAACGTTGTCCAAAATGGATAAATTTCATATGGAAATAAAGGTTTTGATGCCTTCTAAATCAATCCATGACATCCATTTGGTCACAACCTGCTCTAAAAAATTAGTGATCCCCCTATTTTCTTAGGAAATACCTAAAATATTCCAGATCTATTTTGTCAAATCCTAATTCTCCTTTTTCTCCAAATAAAAAACAAGCTATAATCTTAAAGGTGAATGAAACCCTAAATCTTAAGAAAGGTAGGCTGTAAATTAATAATTAATAAAAGAATTAATAATCAATGCACCTAAGAGAAAGCTTAAGCACTAAAAAGTAATAACTTAACTAATTAAATCAAAATGATTTAAGAAGTAAGGAAACAAAATATTACTCTAACACCCCCCGCCAAGCTAAGGGAAGGATAAAAGCTAACTTATCATAGCTATGAAAGTAGGAAATGGATTCCAGTAACAAGGCTTGATCATGTACCCAATAGAAGGAAATCTTTGTAAACCAAAGACAAAGGAGAAAACCCAGTGGGAAAAAATCCTCTCCAAATAGAGATGAAAAAACAACAAAAAGAAAATGGCTCAAGAGAATCTCTCAAAATGATAAGTACAACCAGCCCCACCCACACCATGAGAGAGAGAAGAGACACCAAAGCCCCCCCAGAATGATGGAGCCCCTATAGAAATGAGAAAACAAATGAAACTCTTATGTTGAAGAAACAAGGGTACATAACAAGGAAACTCTTGAAAGATTGGAAGGCCTAATTGATGCTCATTTAGAAGAAAACATGAGGATCCTGGAAGGGAATCCCCAATGAAGGTGTGTTGACACTGTCATAAAGGAGGAGATGAATGTCCTCTATAGAATCCTCAACAAGTGCACCTGGAGGCTTGAAGAATGGAGCTGAGGGGTTAGGCAAAGCTAAAGAAGAATCCTGCTAAAGAGAAAAGATCTCAACTGGATGTGGCGTGGTAGTCAAAAAAAAGATTTCAAGAACAATACAAAGGTTTAAGTGTCCTGAATGCACCACATGATGCTCTTGTGAAAGAGAAGAGTTGTGCTTTAACAGTGGAAATGGTGGATCAAATTGCGAAAAAGTGTAGAGATGGGTGGTATGATCTGTTGTCCCTGCATCAATAAGGCCTCCTATTGTAGTATCTTGAATGGAGACTGAATCTACAATGAACTCAACTATCTTCTTTGATCCACTACATGTAATCTTATAAATCAAGAGAAGGTTTACAAACAGAGATGGAACATACAATACATCATTGAATGTGCCACCCTAAATGCCAACTAAACCTTTCCTACAGACTGCTCAAGTAGTGTTATTCCCCAAAAGAATATGAGGAATGGGGGAAGCCTTAATAGTAGAGAAGACCCCTTGAGAAGATGCCATATGGTGAGAAGCAATTGAATCCAGTATCTAAGGGACCTAGGAATGGGATGCAATTGATACCTATAATGCATGACCTTGTCCAAAATCTAGTGTAGATGTTGAAGAGATAGAAGAAGATTAAAAGGTAGACAACTATGAGGCAAAAGAGGATGGAGATGAAATAGTGCTCTTTTGAAGAAGAGCTTGGAAATCTGCAATCTATTTCTTGTAGCCATCAAATATCTTATGAAAATAATGTGACTTATCATGAGGTCCCTTCCAACAATAAGAATAGGTAGGAGTCTCAATCTTCTTTTTCACCTTCTTAGAAGATGATGATGAACTAGTAGAGAGCTAAGAAGAGGAATCTGATATCTACTCCGGCTTTGACTTTTGTGTATCCTGAGGTGACTTGCCAAGAAATGCCTATGACTATGAACCTATAAGTGAATCCATCTAAGTGAGCTTGGACTACTTACAAGTTAACCTATCATAGAATGTCTCAAAAGAGGGCATAACATGTCATGCACCTAGAGTATCCATACTGGAGTAGAAGGTAGAAGGAAAAATTTGATAAGGACTTCGAGGCTTTGAGAGTATCAGAAAGATACACTCATCATCAAACATTTTCTTTCCAACAACGTATAAAATAGATTGAAGTGATTTGAATTTCATCAAGAAATCCTCAATGCTGGTGAATGATTCAAGAACCACGAAGGTGAACTCTGCATCTATTTTTAGAAATGTGAACTAATTTATTGTGCCAAACTAGGTGAAACAATAACCCATCCAAAATATTCATTGCAATGAGGCCCATTCCCTCATCCATCTTATTGCACTACATAGTAACCTTATAAGGCCTCTGTAGAATTAGTTGAGCCACATCAAGGCATGACCATAGCCCCTTTGTCATAAACAATCTAGTCATGTATCCTTTCCAAGTATGGTAGTTGTGAGGTGTAATGTAGGTCACATAAGAGTCTGCCATTGAGAGAAGAAGATGGAAGTAGAAGGGTTGATTTTGAAGTAAATTATAGAAGGGAAAATGCACCTCCCCACAATGTAATAAAGCAAACTCCAACTTACAAATTGATTGCATAAAGGAGAGAAGAGATTTTTTTTAAAGATATGAATTGAAAATACCTGGTAGCAAATATTGGTGAAAATACTAAAAATCTAGAAAGTGCTCGAGAAGAGATTTGTAGAACTTTTTTTGGAATGGAAAATGGAGCTATAATGAAGAAGTTATGCCCCCTGAAGGATAGGAGCCATCAATAGACATCAAGTGTCAAAACATGTATCAATCTAGAAAAAAATCCAAAATTTCTTTCTCCATTATCTCCATCTCAGAAATAGCTTTCTGATGCTTCTTTTAGATGGGAAAAAACCCTTGTATGCTTAAGTTATCATAAAAAACTAACAAGAACTCTGGAAGAAGAGAAATTATTATTTAAAAATAATAATTAAAAGAAAAAAAAAAACACAACACTATTAGAGTAGTGGTGGAGCAAAGTTCTAGTGGTAGAGGATTTGGGCCTAGCTGGTGCCATGCTTTGGTAAAGCAGTGTAGGTGGAGCGGACCTATGGCAACACTTAGGTGGCTCTTTGGTGCGGCAATGATGGAGTTTTGGTGGCGCAACATTGTAGGAAAATATTGAGGTCACCGATGTTTTAAAAATATTATAGCTGGTGCGGAGCCAATTCAATATGGTGCTAGAGATTAGTTTTTTGGTGCCAAAAACCTCAAGTGGGTTGGAAAACTTTTTTTTGCGTTTTTTTTAACAATATCACCTCATACTGCATGTAGAGGCTGAATGACCCTACTGTGCAATTTTTTTTTCCCTCTTTGATCAATGGTTGTCCAAAATAGACAAATTTTATATGGAAATAGGGGTTTTGACACCTTCTAAATCCATTTGTGATCTTCATTTATGGAAAGAGGGGTTTTGAAGCCTTTTAAAATTAGACACCCCCCAATTTTCTTAAGAAATACCCAAAAAACTCTAGATCTATTCTGTCAAACCTTCGTTCTCCTTTTTTTCCAAATAAAGAATAAGTTGTAGCACATCTGGCTCTAATACCATGAAGGATTTGATAATAAAAAATTCCACAAAGCCTTTAAATACCTGTATGCAAAAAACCTGTCATAGAAGAAAAAGACAAGAGAAGGCAAGGGTTTTGCTCTGAAAATTATGCAAATATATTCTTAGAAATGGAAGAGATAAAAAAATAGTTACAAGAGTTCAACCTTAAAGGTGAACAAAACCCTAAAGCCTAAGAAAGTTAGGTTGCACATTAATAATTAATAAAAGAATTAATTATTAATGTACCTAAGAGAAACCTTAAGCACTAAAGAGTAATAACTTAACTAAATAAATAAAAATGATTTAAGTAGTAAGGAAACCAAATATTACTCTAACATAACATACCAAGTCAATTTACTTAGTGTATTCTTAAACTAGGCTCTATAAAAATCATTTTTACATAGTAGAACTAGTGTAAATTGTTGCATGGTGGTGAATGAATAAGGGTGAATAAATATTTACCTGGTAGGATGATCATTTTAGCTTTAGTTACCAAAAATACTCTACCTTGATGCTGAGACACACAATTTAATCTGAAAAATAGAACTTGACAATTCAATATGAATTTTCTAGTCTATGGAGGCTTAATATGGTTAGAGGTAAACATTTGTAACATTATATGGAACATTTGGTTTACTTTGGTCTTATAGATTCAACTAGTCATTTACCCATCTCTCTGAATCTCATGTAAAATCACAAGGAATGGCCTTGTCATTATTTCTCTAAAATATGGAGAACATAAGAAACTACAAAGTACTAAGTATAAAAATTAATCTCTAACTACTTGAATAAAAAAATAAAATTTTGATTTATCACTACCTCTTTTGATATGAAAGAGCTTGGAAATGTATAATTATGTTTTCATATTTTCTAGTTTTCTCCAAGTAAATCCATCAATTCATTGATTATCGATATTAAAATAGCCTTTCTTAGACTTTCCATTCATCTCTCTATTTGAACATGAATATTTTGAGTGATTCTTCAACATAGAAGTTGAACAAGGTTAAATATACCAACACTTCATTATTTTATGTCCTTCATTATGCAAATATGAAGGTTTCATTGTTTTAGTCTATTTATGTGATTCTATCATACTAGAAATACAAAATATGTTGATCTTACCGTATAGAAATTTTTTATTTTTGGACTAATAATTCATGGAATTTTATTTCTTATTCATTTCCTATGTTTGATTAGTTCTTTTCAATATATAAGTTTTGCATATGATCTTTAAAACAATATTATTCTCAAAGTCCACTCCAAATAGGATG
Source organism: Cupressus sempervirens (assembly GCA_028749045.1). Classification (NCBI taxonomy): domain Eukaryota; kingdom Viridiplantae; phylum Streptophyta; class Pinopsida; order Cupressales; family Cupressaceae; genus Cupressus; species Cupressus sempervirens. The sequence goes on from CM053789.1 coordinate 827,459,462, forward strand.
AAGTTGATTAAGTGAGAGAAGAAGACTAGAAAATGTTGAAAATATATTGATATAGGTATAAGATTATAATGTTTCAATCATTATTTTGTCACTGATGTCAAACCTACTCCTTGCTAGTAAGACAACTACCTATTTGATTTGAGTACTATCATTTGTTTGATTAATGAGGAGGTTTCAATGAAATATGATAAAAAGAACACCTAGAGGAAAGGTTAAGTTATGGTATGTAAAAGGAATACAACTATCAGTTAAGACAATGATGTTATAATGTATTGATTGTCTACTTAAGGCTACAAAGGATGGATACATTGATTAAATCTAGAAGAACAAGTAATAATAATTGAGTTTTCCAAGCTTGACCAATTAGACAATAGGTGTTGAGCAAAGTTACTGCTAGCCAAGTAGAAAATTAGATGGAGCCGAGTAAAGTGAAGTTTTAGTGTATGCCGAGTGGACTTAGTAGAAGCTAACTAAAGTTTAGTCAATGCTGAGAACCAAAAAAATTTAGTGTTTTCCTAGTTATCTAGTGGATGAGAAGTGGAACAATAGTATGGAATCCAAGTGACAATATATTGATGTCGAGTGCTAGCATTTATGTTAAATTATAGATTTGAAGAATTTGAGCTAACTATTTTGTTTTCTTGAATTGCGTGAAGTGTGTGGAAGATAACTATGATGAGTTTATGGCAAAAAATTCAAATTAAACCTTTTTGAAGTGAATTAAAAGAGGATTGAGGGAGAAGTTTCTAGAGGAACTAAATGGAAAGCTAGGTAGATTCATTGCATCCTACCTCATCTTATCTAATCCTAAAATGGATGATTGAGGTTGAATGGGAGAAGATCTTAAATTTCTATTTATAGAGAGAGCTGGTCAAAAGCAAAGGTTGTCATGTGCAAGAACCTAAAGAAGACAATGAGTCTAGTGCATTGCTTCATTCAATGGCTAAACAAAAGAGACTACTATTGGCAAGAAAAGAAAAAAGGGTTAAGAGTATGAATGTCTAAAGGGTGAACAAGATATCAAAGATGAAGTGTGTGAAACCCAAGCAGAATGGAGGACTAAAACAAAGATCTATAATTTGCAAGTGAGTTATAAATTATTATTAGATCAACCCTTACTATTACTTTCTAATCATTGTATTATTCTAGGGTAAATCCTTTGGATTAAGGTTGACTTAATAGTCATTTGTAAATCCTTTCACCATATGACATTCTAAGTGAATGATCTAAATTCCTGTAAAGAGGTTCACTACTAATAAGATGATTGAAATCGTTTGACCAGGTCACATTTAATAGTGTTTTTTGTAATCTTTAATAGCATTGGCCTTTTATCGGACATCACTTTAGAAGAGTGAGAGTTAGTATCATGAAACTACTCATTTTTCCAAAATTGGGTATTTACATAAGATCCATGTGTCAAATGTGTTGTTCAATATATTATGTTTTATGTTTACATTTCTACAAAGACATTTTGACCTAAGACAATAATCTACAAGTTTAATCATTGTATGATCTCATGGATGCATGCATATTAAGTTTTTATGAATATGAATTCACTAAGCTATGAAAAGTTTTATGAGTACATATGGACCTTGGATAACTAATTCAACCCCCCTCTCAATTATTCTAAAGAATTTAAACATTTTTTATTAGAACCACCTGCTTAAGAGGACTAGTTTGAAGGTACTAGAAGCAAAAGATCAAAATCTAAAAAGTGAGGTACCCAAGCTTAACAAGGACAAATTTCCTACATGGTAAAGTTTGGTGAACCTATAGCTAGGAGATCTTGGAGATCGTGTACAATCTACCATTATCACTGAATATCAATCTAGCTATAGCTCCAACTATTGAAGATTTGAAATAGAAGAGAGAACACAATTAGGAAATATTGGAGATTTCCTCTGGCTTAAGTTATTCTAAGTTTGATTATATTAGGAGTTGTGATAGTGCAAATGATATGTGCAATGATCTTCACACATTTATGGAAAACACAAAAATGTTCTGAGAGCCAAATATAAAAGTCTTAGAGATAAGTTCAATGCTATGAGAATGGAAGAAGGTGAGAATGTTTCTCAATATTGATCTAGAATAAAAGATTTTGTTAATGCTATAAGAGGAGCTAATAGTAAGATAGATGATGATACTGTATTGTGTACAAAGTAATGAGAACATTGCTTCCCATCTATGCTATTAGAGTTTCTGCCATATAAAGTTGAGATGTATACTAGGTTCTAATTTGACTCTAGAAGGTTTTTTAGGTAGGATTAATACCTTTGAGCTCTCTAATTTTAATAATTTCAACCCTAACAATGTTGAATCTCTCTTGAAAGCTAAGCTTTCACGAAAAGAACCTAAAAAGAAGAAGGAAAAGGTCAAATATGTTTCTAGTGATAGTGACATAGATTAAGAGGATGTAGAACAACTTGAAGCACTGCTAGCAAGGAGATTTCATAGAGGCAAAGAAAATTTTAAAAATAAGTTACCTAGAATTTGTTTTAATTGTAATGAGGGTCATCATATTGCTACTAGATGTCTAGAGAAGAAGATCAATAAAAGTTGTGACAAATATAGAAGTAGAAGAGATGAGGACAAAAAATATTACAAAGACAAAGGTAAGAAGTTTTTCTGCATTGTTGAAGAGGAAAAAAAAGATGGATCAAATGTTCATGATGTTGAAGTGGTGTATGTTGCAATGAGGGATGAATATGATGAATATGAGGTAATTGCACTAGTGTATTGTGAGAAGAAAAATGATAAATGGATAATTGACAATGGGAGTTCACATCACATGATTGGAGATAAAATGTAATGTACCCATCTCTTTAGCCTCTCAATAAATTTCTTAGCCTTTCGTCCTTTGAAGGCTAAGTGGGAATAATTAAATTGATTTCTTATAAAGTCATTAGATAATTTAAAAATTAAAAGATGACTTTATATTTAATCAATTTAATATTATGGAAAGGGAATCGTCTAGAAGCACAACTTATTTATTGTTGGAAGGGACGAAGCTTCCAGAATAGTGCAACAAGATAACACTTATGATTCTTCTAGAAGGGGGGTTAGGAATAAAATAAATAGAGGAGAGAGCCTCATGGGAAGGCATCTGGATTTGATATTAACATTTGCATGTGTATTGGCCTGCATATTATCAATTTGTCTTTATGAACGAAAAATCCCAATGATAGCAATTTTGACGGTGTGTGACAACATCTAAATTTTTGTAGATTGAAGGTGATATTTAACTCACTTTATTGTGCTGAATTTGTGGCCAAGGGCTAAGTGTCAAGAGGAAAAATAAGTTGGGTGTTTGCTACAGGCGCCTATTGTAGGAACATGCTATTACTTGTCATTAGGGCATATTTAGGGCACATCATTTGGAGTTGTTCGACAACCCCATTTTGAAGAATGAAATACTTTAAGGAGGTTTCAACATAACTAGGTTTCCCTTATTTATTCATGCATGCTATATGCTTCTGCTGTAGGTGGAGGTCATTATCAGTTTTAAGCATTCATATATATATATATATATATATATATATATATATACATATATATACATATACATATATATATACATATATACATATATATATATACATATATACATATAC